>OY770262.1:310722836-311974785 GCA_963669355.1 Chorisops tibialis
TGTATTGCATTTCATGAAAAAGTGCAGTTTGTATGGGAGGTGGTGGAAGGAGTTGGGGGATTCAAATAATTTGTATCAGATCACATTTATGATAAAAGTAGTATGTTCTAAATTTCAAATGATTTGCTCCAATGGTTTTGAAGAAAATTTGATTATTAGATATATTTTGAAAATGAGTTTTGTATGGGAGGAGGTGTAAGGCGTGGGGGTATTGAAATAAGACCACACGCAGATTACATCTTGGTGCACATCTAATAAACTGTGAAAGTTTCATTAGAATCGGCTTAGCCATTTTTGCGTGAAAACCGGAAAGACAGACAGACAGACAGAGAAATTTTTTAAAAACGTATGTTTCTGCTTAGTTATTGTTAAAATAAGGCAAAAAACTGATTTATAGCCATTTATAAACACATAACAGACAGACACTACAATTATATTTATATGTATAGATACATACATTAAATGAGTGCTCGGAATCATTTTCGGTGAATTTTTTCATTTTGTTATTGTTGAAGGTAGGAAGAAAGATGAAAGAAATTAAGGATTAGGAGGACTAAGTCGAAATTGGCGATTAACTTTCGCCTAGATATTCTAAATGTTGAGTTTATCTGTAAACACATTAGGTTATAAGCATGTTCTAAATTCGTGTCACACAATTTAAGAACTAATCTTCGGAATTTTACTGTGGACCTAAAAATATTCTTATGTCTCGTAAATGTAACAATTTATATTCTTTGACTAGCCAAGAAATCGCAGAACTTTAAATTCGAATCTTGCTAAGGAGACCTGTTAAAAAGAACATCCAAGGTCGACACCGATTAGGTTCAGGTTATAGGAGGATAGTAGTTTAGATATGCAGAACATTCTCTGAAATTTCTACATTTTTTTGGACAGCTGGGTTGCACTTCTGGCACTCCAGTCCTATAGGACCACATTCAAACTAGTGTCTATAACGAATGTATTTCTAATTTGGATAGCGGGTCATAGCAACTTGTTAGGAAACGAGGCAGCAGACACGCTTGCACGGCAAGGATCTGTAAAAATAAACTCCACTAGGAAGTCAGTCGATGTAGCACCAACAGTGCTGAAGACTAGCTTGAAACAAACTATTTTGGATTCTTTCTTGACAAGGTGGCGACAGCTGGACATTTGCGTAACGGCCAAATCCTTTTGGGAAGAACCGAATAGCTCAGCTGTTACAACGTAGTCGCTATAGCGTTCGAACTATTGCTGGCCTGACCACAGGTCATTGCTTGCTAAGGCTGCACGTATTTAGGCTGCGGATCGCGAGCAATAGTTGCGAGGAAGATGAAGAATCTATCGAACATTATCTTTGTCACTGTCCGCAGCCGTCTCCTTTGTTTAGGCTCTAGATTTTTCTCAGAACTAGACGATCTCAGAAGCGTCAAAGATTCGAGCCTGCTACGGTTCGCAAATTGAACCCAGTGGCTAGAAACAAGAGAACTGACATCCATCTCCTATTAATAGGGAGAGTACAATGGGCCCAAACCACCCTCCTACAACCTAAACCTAGGAGGGTGGTTTGATAGAACCGCAATGCATTGGGGCTATCTAGTTGGACCCATTGTACTCCCCCTATTGATTATGATATGGATGTCACTCCTATTGTTCTAGCCCACACAGACTATACAACTACTGACCAATAGAGCGCGCTTCCTTGAGGATTGAATAATTTTTCGACTGAATCTGATTTGATTCTTCTATTGTAAATTAATACACAGAGAAACAATAATAAGTTGTAAAATGCAAATGCGTATAGAATATGACATTTGCATGACTGATGGCAGGAGGAGTGGGAAAACCTTTTTTTATTTGTATATCTCTGACACACTCTATATTAATAAATTACTATATATTCATTTAAAATTAACTTAAAGCGAAATTTTGACACAATGTACGGGCGTTGATATTCGGGTTTTGCTTAAATTTGACATCTTTTTTCAAAAAAATAACGCACGAAAAGATTTTTCGGATTTCCATTGAAACATTTCAAGCAGCCGGCCTTCTCTTATCATTGCTAAGTAAATAATTCTTTTCGATTATTATTAAGTAAAAATTAGATTGGAGTATATATACTAACAATATAATAGAAATTACCATATTTATTTCAAAAGCAAAAATTAACGCCGGAATTTCGCCCATGAGACCAACAAATAAATCGATATTACCATCATCACAATTAAATGAATTTTCTCGCACTAAACAGTTAAAAACCGACATGTGACACAAATAATCAACTTTCAATGGCACTGTAATACGGGCATGAGGGAACTTTACATAAATGAGATTAAAATGCTTGTGCAAACACAGAAGTACACAAGAAATAGGTGTGTATCTACGTATTGCGACAGAAACATTGTATGTATTTTTTTATTTTCAATTTTAACAAGGTTACATATTGAGTTTAAAGTAATAAAACCATTTAAGATAATTAAGAGCTTAAATATAAAACGTCGCTGCACCACCTCCATTTGTCGTACTATATTGTGCCTTACTGAAAATTCGTCTTATCGACTTCCTGGAAATTCTTGAAGGGTAAATTCAAAATTGTACAATTTTTAGGATGCTTTCGAATCCTTTAAGTACTTAAAAGCACCTGTGCAATAGAATTTCATTATTTCGTTTTGGGTTGTGCATTTTGAATTTTCCACCATAAAATCGGTGTGTATCCCCTCCGGCAATATAAAAACAGCAAATGACTACGGAGGGTGCTGAGCAAGAACGGATAGTTCCGAAGATGGTCCGCACTATTTGAGCATAAATTCGAGTTTATAGCGTTTCCTTTTAAATTTTGCCGGAAAGTAATTCGTATTGCTGATGGGATGTCATCAAGCATTCGAAATGGAGTCATTTGTTAAGCTCTGAAGTCTGTCTCCTGGATAATTCAAATTTTCTCAATTTTCTTCCTCGAATTGTAAAGTTTCGTTACAAGTTGATTTCAACGATTTCAGTGATTGATTCTAATTTTTTATGTTCTTTTTTATGCGCTTTTAGATTTCATGAGACGATTCCGTGAGAACATTTTCAATAGATGGTGGCAAAATATTCCAACATTCGATGTTGCCGAATTGGATCCATCGAAGGGAAATACGACATCAGTTATTAAGGTTTGTGGAACTAGTTTAATGTTTACACTCTCGATGAAATCGGAGAGTGTATTGTGTTTGCCTTACTGTCTGTAACACCAAGAAATAATGCTAGGGTACGAAAATATTTATTGTTGCTCTAAAACCTCGATCCCGAGTGACCGTCTGTCCGTCTGTCCACAACATAACTCGCTAATGCTTTCCTGTTGAAATTTTTTGTGTATCTTTTTTTCAGCAAAAAAGTAACTTTAAGTTCATAAATGGGCTACATCACCCACTTCTTCTACCCCCTCCCACAAAAATCTCATGAATTTCGAAATATAAAGAAATTGATTTTCTTTCGAAACTATTTAAGCTATCTACTTGAAATTTGGGTCAAAGTATAATGATATGTATATCATTAACATTACAAAATGTGGATTCCCTTAGTCCTTCTACCCCCACCCAAACAAATGAACAATTTGGAAAAATTATTTTTTTCGATTTTCGTTGCAACTAGCAAAAATGAAAAGAAAAATTTTTGCCACAATTAATTTTATAACAATTTCAATCAGTTTTGAAAAAAAAAAAAACAAATTTTACGAAATTTTGAAATTTTAGTTAAATTATATATTTTTCTTCGAAACTGTCAAAGCTATCGACTTGAAGTTTTATGGAAAGTATAGTAAAAATATCATTGATGACGAGGAATTTTCTTTTGATTCCTATACATCTTCATCCCCCTCCCATACAAATGGATAATTTTGGTATATGCATTGTATCGCTTTCCATTAAAACTAGAAAAAGTACAAACTTAAATTTTGCCAAATTTTCTGCCTTAATAATTTCAATAAATTTTTCGCTTCACTCCTTCTACCCCGTCCCATAAAATTATATGCATATATTATAAATTCAAGAAAAGCATTTTTCCTTCAAACATATGAGAAATATCGACTTTGAATATGTAACAATGCACGGTGATAATGATGTTGATAAGTAGTTTCAAAATAATATGAAACCCTGCACTTCCTCTGCCACCTCCCATACAAATGCCCCAATTTCCTGAAAACTGTCCAATTTCTTTGAAAATAATGAAAACTACAAACTTTAAATTCAGCACGAAATATTTTGCATGCCAAGTTCGGTGTCATATAAGAAAATTACAAAGCACCTCCCTCAGCTTCTACCACATCCCATACAAAAGTCACTATTCACCATTCGAAAGAATTTGAGATAACATATTTTCCGGAACATTAAACTCTTTCACATTTCATCTAGGGTGTCATATGATTGGGCTTTATGCCCAGTCATAATTCTGTTATATTTTTTAATTAAAATTAAAATTTAATTTAGTTCAGTCCAATTCTCAAATTACGACATAGAATACACCGGTTAATTTCATTTAATTTTTTAATTTTTATTTTTAGGTTGTTGATGGTCACAGAGTTGAAATTAACGATACGGTTTACACAAAAACTGACGATGGCGGTAATGCTTTCTACAAAGTTCGTGTAGTCAATGTTCGGCCACTCGACTCAGAAGAAGATGGAACTGCTACTACTGCTCCCGATTCTGATGAAGAACCAAAAAAAGAGTCACCTGAAGTACCTAAAAAACCATCACCCGAAGTTCCCAGTAGGGAATCGTCTGATAATGAAATCAACAAATCAACGGAGGTAAAGGATCTTACAAGCTCATATAATACAAACAGATATTGAAGCAATAAAAAAAGCTTTCTCTATAATACTATAATAACTTTTTAATCCTTTCGATTTACTAATTTTGCGATCTTTTACATCATTTTTTTAATTATTAAAATCAATTAATAAAAATAACTTTAAATAGAATTATTCTGCTCCAGTTGCATTAATGTGATGAATCGATGCATGAATATCATGCGTTATTAGTTTTTTTTTTTTAAGTTTTAATTTTTCAAAACTTTTATTATTCTTTAACTTTCTACTTCTAATCTTCTTATTAATTTTGTTTTATTAATTTGTAAATATGTCTTTAAAATATCGAGCTTTAATCCTTTTTTTAATGCAACTGATTTACTAAATTATAAAATTAAAAAAACAATGCTTGCTTAAAAAAACAACATGATAAATACTTGCTTATTCAAAGGATACTGAAGTATACATAAAACAAGTTCTAATTAACTTTTTTAAATGAAAATAATATAAATTTAGATTGTAAAAAAAAACTATTTACTAAAAGCTGTACAAAATTATAGCGAATTGTTATTAATATTATTTGAGCATTAATATTGAGTGCGTTGATATTTTTAAAATGCATGTCAAACGATCATTAGTTTCCTTGTAAATTATTATTGTTTTGTGCAATCAGCAAGTTTTTTTTCAATAACTTTTTTTCTTCGTTTCTTTTGTATGAAATTGTTTTAAAAAAAAAATTACATATTTTATTAATGCAATAATATTGAAATAAAATAAAAAACTTTCAATCAATTTGAAGAGTTTTGCTTTCATCGATATGATAAAGCCCAATTTTCATATAGGTAGTTCCGTACTAATTGAATAAATTTTTTGTAATTGTTAGAAGTTTCACAGAAATATTAACAAAATCTTTTGTGATTGTTCCGTACAATTTGGCCTTAATAAATTTTCCGTTTCTAACTAGTTTACATTGAATTGTAGGGCTTTTTTTTAATCATCTCATTTGCAAAATTACTGACTTTGTTTCATAACATTGCTATACATAGTTTTCGATTAGGACACGCAACTGGTAAGAAGTGAAAAATTGTGTAAAAATTCAAATTTTCAGGCAATTGAGTGTATGAATTGTTGAACATCCAGCTACCATTTATTATATATAACATAAGAGTAGGTAGAACTTAAAAAAAATCGTTTTTATTGGTGATGGCTTCAATTTATAAATTGTATTACAGGTGTCGGTTTTTAGAATTCTTCAATTAGGAATACATTAATAAACTACCAGAGATCTTTTTAACTAATTAGCTCATTGATTTTCACCGGTGAGAGAAATCAACTGAACTCTTCTTGATATGAGTGAACAACAGTTGCGGCAATGGATGGAATACTTCCCAGAAATTTTAAACATCTTGTCAGAGAAAGATATTCCAAAAACAGAACAATAAAAAAACATCCAACCGCAACAATCCTCTATTAGGAACGATCCCCCAGATAAGGAAGAGATAGTTCCGCCATTCGGCCAATGGCGGGAAGAAAAGCCCCAGGTATAGACGAACTACCAACCGAACTCCTCAAAGCGGACCCGGGAATAACAGCCGATATACTCCTCCTACTAATTATTGAGGTTTCGAGTAAAGAAAGCAGAGTGTCGTTGTGAGAATCTCTAAGAAAGACGATCTTCGGGGTTGTGGGTATTGGCGTGGTATATGTCTACATACTCATGGCTAAGGTAATTCTCAATAGGATTAGTGATGTCGTAGAGAGCACTCTCGAAGTTTATCAGGCTGGATTCTGTAAAGGGTCATATTGTACAGACCATACAAATACTCTACGGATGATATTGGAGCAGTCCGCGGAAATGGGATCGCCACTACATCTCATGTTTGTGAACTCTCATAAGCTTTTCGAGAGTATTAAGCGACATTAAATATGGAATGCTTTGCGTAGCAGAGAGTTAATCCAGATAAGATCGTACTATGAGTCAGTAGGATACACTCAGATTTTTCAATTTAACAGCTGTCAATTTTCAAATTCCATTTCGGCATGAGTTCAAAAGAAAATTTCAAGACTTGAAGCAATTTTCGGGAAAGCCCTCAAGTTTTGGCAAGGCTACGTAGGTATCTGTTCACAATAAATTTCAATATATTTTTCAATGACGGAATACAAATTAAATTTACTTTTTTTTTTTAATCTAGAACTATTTCGTGAAACCATCTAGTATGTACCAATAAAAAACGAAATCGTAATAGCGAAACTAAAACCACAGATTTCTAATTATTCTGGATATTACATCCACAATAATAAAACAATACGAAATAGTTCTAATAAAATCACACTCTATACAATTCACATCATAAGTAATTTCCCATTTCGAATCACATTATAATTAATTTCGTTCTAACCGGTTTAGTTAATTTTTAATTGTATGTGTCCTTCTGTGCATAATGACCGAACAAAATCATACCAATTGAATTTTGTGCATATTGACCATACCACCATTAAAACTCTACCAAAATTCATTATAATCCCATGTTGGAGTGCACACTAAACATCATTGTATACAATTATTTTCTATATCTGTTTGATTGCACTGCCGGAGTCCTTGTACACCGCGGGCCAATCAAAGATCGCACATGAGCCCAATACTCAGTATTTCGGCATATAATTGTTTCATTAAAGAACAATTGACAGAATAATTTGGTTGCAGCTAATTATTTTGTTGTATACCGCCACTATTTCTGTATTATGTCCCAGCAGATGTGTCCTTACATGGCACTATGTGTATTAATTTCATACTGAAATTCAGAGTTGTAAATAACTAAAGGTGGAATTTCGTATTTGCTTTTATATCATATTATGGAGAATTTTACATTGTTCATTCCCGGATGTTATTAAATTCATTTGATGTGGTTTCATGTTTGGTTTTTGACGGTGTATGGGTATTACTATGGCGACCTGTGTATGTTTTCAATATCGATATGTTTCTTGAATTATATCTTATTACTTTTAAAATTATCAATAAGCAGCATTTTTTCTCAACAATTTCCGTATTTTTCAAAGTTATCAAATGTAATTAACGATTCGGTTTTTTTGAATTAAATATATATTTTAATCTTTTTCATCTTCAATGGCACTTTAACTACTACTCCAAAACGGGCCTTAGCCTGCTGACTTTTAGGTTCCTGAAAAAATGTTTTCTTCGCACTAAATTTTCATGTTGGCAGATTGAGGTGACCCAGGTACACCCACATAGCCAATGTGGTAGAATTACACGTCGACCTGGATTCGAACTCACGACCTTCGCATTACAGACCAATAAGCTCCACCCAGGCCTACCCTCTGTTATAGTATCCATATTGAAAATTATTATCAGTACTATTTTAATGGTTTCTAATAAACTAACTTTCATAAAAGTTGTTTCTCTGTCTACTTTGTAAGCTTGAAATTCTGCATTGAATTGTTATTCTTCCAACCTTTGGTTATATCAAATCAACAATTGACAAAATAAAAATGTAGTGATTTTTATTTGAGCGAACGGCCAACAACCTTTCTACAATTAAAAACGATTGGTCGTAAAGTCCAATCACTTGGTACTCTCGATGAAATGGGAAAGCGTTTCATGTACCGGAAAATATGACATGTCAATTTCTTCGAATAGTGAAGAAAGACTTTTGTATGGGAGGTGGTATTAGGAGAGGGGGGGGCGGAGTTTCTATCATTTTTGAATATGATACTGAACGTGGTGTGCAAAATGTTTCATGGTGAATTTAAAGTTTGTAGTTTTCATAATTTTCGAGGAAATCGAACAATTTTTGTCTGAATTTGGAGGTGACAGACGAACTGTCAGGGTCTGGATGATTTTTAAATTGCTTATCCTAATCAAATTGCTTTGTTTCAATATTAAAGTCGACAGCTCCCATATGATCGACGGAGAAATACTTTTCTTGAATTTCCAATACAACATTTTGTATGGGATGTGGTGGAGGGAGTGAGACGAAGTTTATACATTTTTTTTGCATTTGTTGCAATTATTAAGGGACAAATTCTGTCGAAATTTAAAGTTAGTAGCTTTGATGCTTTTGAAGAAAAATGATTTAATTGAAATTGTAGTGGGGGGGAGGAAGGGGGTGTAGAAAGAGTGGGGTGAATTTGGTAGTTTTTTAAAAATTGGTTGAAAAATAATTTTGGCAAAAATTCGTTTTTGTTTTAGCTTTGCTTATTGCATTGAAAACCGAATAAATGCAAGTTTTGAAAATTGTGTATTTCTATGGCAGGTGGTAGAAGGAGTAAGGGAATCGGATCAATATTATTCGATGTTAATGACATTTACATCAGTATACTAAGGCTACCGACACACGATGCGAGTTAATATATATTATCTCGCTTTTCGATATTACTAGTGTCATTATCCTATACATAATTCGGCCTACTTATATCAAAGTTAATATATATTAACTCGCATCGTGTGTCGGTAGCCTAAGACCTAATTTTCAAATCAGTAGCTCAAATGGTTTCAGAAAAAAAAATTAATTTCATGAAATTTACATAGGGGGGATGGGGAGGCGGACAGACGGACACAAGTAATCGAGGTTTTTGAGCAACAATAAATATTTCTGTATGCCTAGCTACTCTGTGCGGAAATTACTTTTTAGCATTACAAACGGTAAGGTAATCGTAATTTACCTTAGATTTCATCTAGAGTCTAAAAATTAAAATGTCTAAGAACCTTAAGGTCAAGTTCAAGTTTCCGAGACTCTATTTGAGCTGCACTGTCATTGAAGATGAAGAATAATGGGCTTAACCTAGTTGGTGGGCTCTATATGGCAAAGGTCGTTCTTATTCTAGTTCATGTGGATGTTCCAATCCAGCAGTTCGACGGAACAAAAATTATTATGCAACCTGTAGATGAAAAGACCAAGACTGTAATACTGAGTACTATCGATAGTCGATCAAATTAACATTAAGAAACCAGTATATCGTCATTTTCGACCAAACTGATTTTTTGACATAAAAGTATCTAAAATATTATTCCCCATTTCTCAAAAATATACCTAGCCTAAAACTTAACCAATTCTGGGTGAAAAACACTTAAATCTAAGATCGCCGGCCATGATCGAATTTGAAAGTTTTTTTCGTCTCCCGTAAAATCTGGGTGTAGCACAGAAGGTAGCGTGTAGGTCTTCAATGCGAAGATCGTGAGTTCAAATCCTCGTCGACGTACAATTCCAGCGCAATGCTTGCATGTATATCTAGGTCAACAGTGAATTTGTAGATTTTTTTTACGGTGACTAAAATAACTTAGGGGGTAACTCTTTCATATGTAATGCATACTTAGACCGACATAAGTAAGGAAAACGAATGGAAATAGGGAAGTTAGAATGAGGGATAACTCTAAAATGGCGTTGGACGTTGTTCTTGAATTGCTGTGTCTGTACTGACGATGTTTCAACTATGCTCGAGGGAGTCTATAGTAGTCTATACGGTTTCATCTCCAATTAGACCCAACGTATGTTGTTAGATACGATGGAGCATCGCTAGGTGTGATTTTGTGAGTTGTTCTCAAGACGTGGCCAGATATAAACCTTACATATGGTAGCCAGTTCAGACGCAGAAAAAAGAGTTTCTTACATTTCTGCAGAAGAACTAAACGTTTCGAGGCATCAAGAGGGATAGGATAGAAGAAATAAATGTTGAGGAACCTAAAAGTCAGAAAGCTAATGCCCGATTTGGGCTATAGTGCCATTGTAGGAGTGGAAATATCTGTTAAATGTTGCTTATGCGGTATCACTCCTTAAGTGACGATATTCAATAACTTATTTTAATACACTATTTGAAATTTAACAGTATTATAAGTTTGCCACAAAGATTGTAACGCTAAGAAATAAGGCTCGGAGAAAAAATGAATGATACAGAAGTGATAATATCACTCAAAAATTTCAAAATTGGATGTCCGTCCGTGTCCTCTCAAGCTAGAGAACACGTTGAGCCTGAAAGTTAAAATTTTGTATACGTCGCATTCAACCAAAAAGTGAGGACAAGTTCGAACTAGCCAAATCGCTACACCCCTTCTACCCCCCCTCCCCCTCCGCCCTCACAAAATGACACAATTTCGGAATCTGACAATAAACCGATTTTCTCAAAAAGTGTAAAAGCATTTGATGTGAATTTTGGAATATATCATTACTATAACGATTTAAAATGTATAAAATTTATTTAAATCCCCTAACTCCTTCTACCACCTCCCATACAAACTGCACTTTTTCATGAAGTACTATGAACCGATTTACTCAGTACGTGTAACATGTCAATTAATCAATCAAATTCCTATTAAGACCCCCTAGAAAGGCATGGGGCAGAAAAAAATCTTCTTCACAAGGCGCATCTTCCTTAAGCTGTTGCCAGGGCTTGCTTATTCTTCTGTCCTCTTACTCAACTGCTCGCTTCCATGTGCTACATCGTCGACCAAGTCGACGTTTTCCTTGAGGGAGATTTCTCTTAACCTCCAGAGAGGGAAAAGGATACCGAAGGCCTGACGAGCTTTATTTAGACGAGCGTCAATATCTTTTTCGGCTGCGCCGTCCATACTGACAATGCTTCCGAGATAACACAAATCTTGCACTGAACAATTGGTGTGCGTGCGTTCGAACCCATGTGTATTTACTTATTTTTACGCACATTTATTTTCAGCCCCGCCACTTTGCATTTAGAATGCAACGAGCGTACATTTGACTTTAAGACCGAACGGTTCTGTGCAAGCAAGCACACGTCATCAGCATAATCAAGGTGACTTAAGATGTTACATAGTCTCTGCTTTCAAGATGTCGTTTATTACCACCAAATACAGGGCTGGTTATGATATGCAGCCTTGTCTGACACCCGGTCGCACAGGCAAGCTCTCGGACAGCTATCCTCTATGCAAGATGCATCTTCGTATGAAGCGAAAATTGTGGACTAAACAATTATTTAGAATTTTTAGCATACCCGTAAAAAATTAGACCATTAGGTTCACTCCTTCTACTCCTCCCATGCAGTATGACACGATTTCGCAACTTTACAAAAGACGATTTAATTTAAAATATTGAAACTGTGGAGCTAAAAATACTTCCCCTGATCACAACCAATCATTATGATCGACTAATAATTTATTTATCATGTTTACAAAATCACGTGTGTAGGAAAATTATATTTATAATAAATTTCCATGAAAGTTATGCCACCAGCTCATGCACTTTGGTCCATCGAAATCGATAGATGTTGTAGTCGGCCTTCAATACAGCTTCTATCTCCGTATTTGTATGTGTTTGCAGACGCTCAATGAATCAATCAAATTCCTGCTAAGACCCCTTATAGGGGCATAGGACAGAAACAACTCTCTTCCACAAGGCGCCATCCTGAGCATCGGCCTTGCAGACGTTGATTGTGCGTTAGTGCTTGATTTCCTCTGTAACTAATTCTATTCGCACGTCTAGGTGTAATTCGATGTTTTGTGCATACCATGAAGCATTTGTTATTCCACGTATAATCACTCAAAAATCTCAAAACCGGATGTCCTACCGTCCGTCTGTCTGTCCGTCTGCCCATCCGTGTCCTCTCTAGCTTGAGAACGAGTTGATCTAGAAAGTTCAAATTTTGTACACGTCGTTTTTGACAAAAAACTAATTACAAGTTCTTGAACGGGCCAAATCGCTCCACCCCTTCTACCGCACCCATACAAAATGACACAATTGCGCAATTTGACAATAAACGGATTTGCTCGGAAAGTATAAAAGCCGTTGGTCTCAAATTTAGAAAATATTGGGATATATTACTTTTATAATAATTTAAATCTGCTGTATAAAAATCAGTTGAGTTCTTCCCCTCCTTCCACCACCTCCCATGTAAACTGCACTTTTTTATGAAATAATCTAAATAAATTTACTCTGTACGTATGAAATTTATCGAGCTGAAAATATGCACTAAATAATTATTTAGAATTATTAGCAAGACCAAAAAAAATTAGGCGATTAGCTTCAATCTTTTTAACACCTTCCATACAATTTGACACAATTCAACAACTTTAAAAAAGACGATTTTCGGGAAAAGTATGAATGATACTGATCTGCAATTTAAAACATGTCTATTAAATGATATTTACAGTTATTTCTAAAAACGTCATTAATAAATTCACACTCGTTCTACCACCTCCCATACAAACTGCACAATTTCACTTAATCCAGTACACTAATTTTCTCAGTACCTATTAAATTATTGAATCCTAAATTTTGAATAAAACATTTTGATAGCAACCTTAGAGTGATGTTAAAAAATTAGTTCAATGTCGTCACCCCCTCTACCACTTCCCCGACAAAATTTCTTAAAATAAAAAAAAATCCTCTCTCATCTAGAGTATCGCACGATTGGGCTTTACGCCCAGTCGTAGTTGTGTTTTTATTTTACTGTAGCATTCTGCAATGTCATTCGGAAATGAAGCTATGCATGTGCTTTCATCTAGTGGAATATCTCTCGTGTATAAAACATACTGTATTGGACCAAGAACACTGCCTTAAGGGACTCCAGCAAGAATTACGTACAGTTCTATTTTATTATTTAATTAATAGACAAATTGAATTTTTGATCAAGCTTTCGTCTACTTTTAAAATCGCTGCGGAATCAAACAAGCAGTCTGTTGCTTCCAATCGCAGGGCTTTATTCAGTTCACTAAACTCTGATCTCAATTGAAACCTGGAATGAGGGAGGAAAAATAGTGGTGAGTTCAATGCCTCCAAAACACTGGCGTGTCATCTATCCCTTAAACGTGATGTTCCAGTGTTGTCTTACAGTGCGGCCTTTGATCGTGCACAACTTTCCACTACGGAAAATTTCACACTTCTGGGCGTCAAAATTAATAATCACTTGAATTGGGCGTAGCACATTTTTGATGTTGCCTTCGACGCCCCTAAACATTTAAGTGTTTTTCGAAAGTGCAAAAAATATTTCACGCCCTACGACCTTGCAATCATCTATAAGACATACATTAGACTACGTTTAAAGTATAATATTTGGGCTGGGAGCCCAAAACACAGCTCACGTTGCTCGATTGTATTCAAAAACATGCGTTCCGACTGATTAGAGACGAAACCATCACGGCTTCTATCGATTCTCCCAAGCATCGCAGAAATGTCGGATTACTCAGCATGTAATATGGCAAATGCAGTATGTAACTAAGCGCACTCATTCCTCCACTTTGTACTTTTCGCCAGAATACTCGGCAAGCTCAATTTGCGCATGAGTACATCATCAAGCCTTTGCCTTCTCTTATAGTGAAATTAAGGCAGTCATTTATTTCCCAACGACAACAACCAAGAACATGGTCAACCGTCACTTTTATCTATCTCCACCTTAGCATCATTCAAAATTTTTTCTACCGACATAAATGTGCATTGCATAAAGGGTGACTCACTAAGTTATTCTCGGTACCGTAAAAACAAATGATAATCCAAGTTATTTGGCGAAACTCGTACCATTTCGTTCACGTTCCTTACACAATACCAGATCATTAATATCACTACCAACATTCCTATTATTGATTTCCTTTTCAGTTAAGGCGAAAAATAAAAAAAAATTCCTTACCTTTCATTATTTCGTCATTTAATTGGACTTTCAAGTGCAATTGACGATTTCTCAAGAATTCTGTACACGGCCGACAGCACTTGTTTCTTAAGGTTGAAGGATTTTTACTAACAAGCAAATACTTGCGTACTTACATACCTACAAGCTGAATTAAAAAGTAATTGCATGCAATTTAGCCAAGTTGAATACCATCTGCATATATGTAAATAATGACGATGTTAATAAGCTGCACTAGTGTTTATTTTTCTCAAATCTTAATAACTTAATTTTCTAATTAAACTAAGCATTTCTTTGTCACTCACTATTTCACTCAGTTGCACAATTTTACGCTTATCACACAGAGCACCACGCAATTGCACGAATCATCATCAACGATAGTTCCGGCCGAAGATGAAATGGTCGAAACTACTACCCAGATTTCCGAGCAGGTCGAGCAAAATGAAAAATTTGAAGACATGATTGAAAGCTTCGATGAGAGTATCGAAGATACGCAGCATCAACCGGAACGGAAACTCAGTGAAAAGTTGAAATTCGCAGAAGAACCTGTAGCGGAAGAACGCTACATTGCACCTCTTCATAGCGAACTATCCGAAGAAGATGGCGACGATAGCGAATCCATAGGAACAGTTCCATACGAATGGGCGAGCTTCCAGGAACCGCAGACAAACATCGAAGACAACAGCATCGACGATTACGATAGCATACCAATTGACCTATCGAACGACATTGCCATAAATCAAATGTTGGCCGATCAGGGAGCCCCAACAAATCCTGACGCTGAAGTATTCACAGGACCCGAGCCATTTGTTCGGTCATCTCTCGATCAAAATGACCGACATATTCACCGGCATCCGATCAGGAGCAGTAGTGGTTTGTACTGGCCGAAAAGGAAATGATTTGTGACGTCTCTGCTAAAACACTACACTAAACTCTTGATAGATATCTTAGATACGAGCCGTCTAGCCTGGCTCGTGCACCGACTCTCTAATTCCCAATTACGAAATATGCCATTAATCATACCGGTGCATTTAAGGACTAATCGTCTCTGTAAATTAACTTGCCAAAGAAATTTCATATCTGAATCGAACACATTCAGCCCGACAGTAAACTATACAACATTTCGAACACTTTAGAGACTAGCAATTTAGAGATAAGATGAAAGTCATTAATCCGTGACTTCATTTCGATTTTGATAGATATTAGAGGACACTCAAATTTTAATACTCTCTTCGGCGATTCATTTCTAGATATTAAGTCATTACTTCATTCGAAATTAACACTCGGACCGAAATCATCTTTGTGTTATTTATTCTATCTTATTTATTTATTTTTTTAGTATTATGTGAAAAATATAAATTTATAATAAATTATTTTTTTAAATAGAAAATATGTTTAAATTTAATGTGGTTTATAGTAGAAGGAAAATTTATGGAGACACGAGCCATTTTGTGGTCAAGGTTGGTATGCATGGCAGGTTATATGTAGAAATCTTACTCGTGATAATGTGTGCTGGAGCTCCTGGATTTTTTCAAAAGTTATACTGCTCTTGTTATGAATCACAAGAACGTATTCATAATTTGAGATTAATATGAAGCTGTGTTGAAGATACCTCTCAATTGGAAAGCGTTCCTCTCTATGACCGTTAGAGATTTCAGATTCGAACTGACAAACATAATCTGAGGCCTTCATGACGTAAATGCAGCATGCTTGCTTCAGAGCCAGTAGCTAGTGGGTTCGATTCCCATTCTAGGCAGTACGATTTTTTTAAGCACGAATTTTTCAGTTGCTACTGGCAATGAAAAATTATTCGAAATAAAATGGGGGAAACGATGTAAAAGTGAAATAGTTTCACTTCCAGTAGGTCGGTCCATACAGTCATTACATGGATGCTGTTCGCTTTCCATGATCCACAAAATCTGCAAATACTGATAGCAGCCAGTACAACTGAAAAA
This sequence comes from Chorisops tibialis, assembly GCA_963669355.1. NCBI lineage: Eukaryota > Metazoa > Arthropoda > Insecta > Diptera > Stratiomyidae > Chorisops > Chorisops tibialis. The sequence goes on from OY770262.1 coordinate 310,739,154, forward strand.
AATATCAGTTTCTCCACTCGTTACGATCGTTTTCACTCCCCTTCCCATACCTTCCTAATCCCATTGCTTTTCTCCATGACTGTTTTGTGCATTGCATATAAAGGCCGAACTTGTAACTTGTATTATAATTTCGACCTATACTCTGTAAAAAAATCAAACGCTCCTAATAAACAAAAAATTCTTTAAACATTTCCTAATTGAACAAAATTATTAAATAATTCATTAATAATGATGTTAATCTCTATCCAAATAAATCATTTATATAATTCAGCACCCAGCATATACGTAATAGAAATAAAAGCCTTCGGCTAAATTTTCCCACAACAATAATAAAAGAAAGTTATTCTACGTTTTCTAAGGACCATCACAACCCGGGCAAATGAAAATCGTCCTATTCAAACAGAACGAGCGCAAAACATCATCATCATCATCATCTATGTAAATCTTTCACTTGATAATCTTGGCAATTCATAATTTTTGTGTTTATGTTTTAATAGTTGTTTGATTTTCTCAACGTTTCGGAAATCTGTTTAAAATTGCTAATAACAACAAGAGGTTTACTTTTCGAATTTGGAATCTAAAGATATGCACAGAAAGAGTAAAAGAGATAACGAACTACGGTTAGAAAAGCATTTTCTCTGCCATTCGGTTATTAGGGCGGAAAAAAGAGTAAACTTTATACTTCTCATGGTTGTCTTGTTTTCAGTTTTCCTTATTTACCGTATTTGCACTGAAACTGGCTTTCTGGAGAGAAAATACTACAGAAGGATCACAACTGCCCCGAACCCGAAAGTGAGGGTAGAATATCTCTCGAAAGTTTGCCCATCTAAAATGTGCTTGACTGAAAATTTTCTACGTAGATTTTCAACACAATGAACGAAAAATAATCTTATATACGCCAGGAACATAATTATTTCTAACAACAAACAGTATTTTCGTAAACAAGCGCTCTTGTGGCCATGTCGGTTGAAGCTGAGAGGATGTTCAGCAAATACGATTAAAGTATTAGGATAAGTCTAACAATATGCTAATGTTTTCATTACAACCCTTTGGTTCGTTGGTTCGTTTGCTTGTAAATATTGTAGTTAAATGTATAGAAAAGGGATTGTTTCAAATCGGTTTTATTTTGGGATTGGTTGATAATAAAACTTGTAGATTTTTGAAAACGGGTTTTTTTTTGTGGAATCTAAAATTTTGGAAAAATTTTAATATGAAATCGTCGGAGAAGCTGCGCAAAGTTCAAATTGTGCCCGGGCACTATTTTCCCTCCTTACGGCCCTGCTAGAATGTAGACACATCCGTTCTGCGCGCACGTGAATATCTATTATTTTAAGAAAAGGAAGGACATTTATTAAAGTGGCTTTCCTGCTACTCTTCAATTACTTCATTAAAGGTTTTCTATTTATATATATTTCAATGGTCCTATTTGCCTCCGCGCGGTCCTGTCTACCAAGCTGAAATCGAATACCAAATTAATTCATTTCACAACTTTATATACTGATTCGAAAATTAAAACAATCATCTGTATAGATATTTCTGAAAAAAAAAATGTCCAAAAGAGATTTACAAAAAGGAGTCAGTGTATTAGGAATGCTATATTACAAAAGTAAAAAAAAAAATATTAATTCAACTTATTTATATATGCCAACAGTAAACCAGATATTTAAATCTGGCAAAATGCTTTCTAAAAAAAAAAAACAAAAATAATAATAATATTAATATTTCGCTAGTTCGACAAAATATGAACATTATTAAATTCTAGTTCTTACCAAAAGCTTGGCATATTTAAAATGGCTCTTAATGTGTTTTCCAATATTATTTTCACTTCCGTTACTGGCACTATGGACATATTATGAATTAATATTTAAATTTAGATACCTACAATTTATACAATTTACATAAAACTCACTTTTTAGGGAAACAATTCAATTATATCCCTTTATGCTATTATTATTTTTTTCGGCTGTCTACGTGCAGCAACTTTTCAATGAAATTCAAATTCTGAAAGCGAGTTTCTACCAAAAATGTTCTTAGCCATCGATTCAACTCTAGCACAGAATTTCAAAAATTGTTTCGACATGTCGTTGCTATCAAAAATATCTATTCAGAAAGCCTTAAATATATTTTAATTCCAACTTACCTAATGTATATTTTGCACTTTCACACTTTTTTTGTTACTGCAAATATTTTTAATTCATTATGTATTTATTGCTTTGATAGTTTCACAACTGAATAAAAAAAATTAAATTATTCCTTTTTTGGAATGTAGAAACATTGTTCATTACATGATCATATTTTTAAACGTAAGTGAAGCATAGAAGGAATTTCAGAGCGTGAATTAATTTCATTTATACAAAAGAGTGAAAGGCTTAAAAGCATGTTTAGTAGTTATTCATATGAATAAAAGGACCTGATTTATTGACAAGTTAAACAGTTTTTGAAACCAAAGTAAAATGAAGTCTCAGCAAATGATTTCATAAAGGCTTCATTTATTGAAATTTCACCAAATTGTTCGTTGGGATCCTTTTTGAATCAAACGATTTTATTATTAGTATACGTAGATTGTGTATCGATTTTTTGTTTTTGTTTTGTTTGTATTTCATCTTGTTTGTTCTCGTTATCTATGCTGTAAAGCAGAACTTTGGCGCCCCCTTAAGACGGCGTCCGGGGCTGCTGCCCCTTTAGGCCTGTAGATAAAAACCATGCGAAATACAGCAATATAAGAGGTGGTTGAAGGTGTGGGAGTTTTGAATAATTTTAATGCGGTGAACTAAACCATGTATATTTAATTTCAAATCAGTAACTCTTGCAGTTTTTAAAAAAATCAGACTATTGAAATATAGTGAAATTTTATGATTTTGTATGGAAGGTAACTCTAGGGGTGACTCTTCTTTCTCGCGCTACTCGTGGGAACATGAATAAAACTAATAATAACAAAAACAAACAAGAGGCTGAGGCTTCCTCCAAGGCATCACAAAAAGCGGTTAATAACGCAACGGAAGTGGGTAGTGGAACAAGCACCCCTCCAAAAACTATGCTTGACTTGACTGTAGAGGGTAATCCTTCGGTCAATAAAAAGCACATAAGACCGCCACTAAGAGAGGATAGCAAAACCGTAATAAAAAACCACAAACGGACGAACAACTGCTATCAGCAGAGTTGTAGCAGTTGAATCTGACAGAGAACAAAATGAGGTTAAGCGGGGCCGCTAGAAGAAGGTACATGTACCACCGTAACCACGGGCAAAACCCAAAAGAAGCATACGACCTTGCATGCATGCCAATACAAAGCACATTAGAACCGGCACAGAAAATGGCAACAAAAAGAGGTAGAACCTCATCAACAACACTGCCAGCTGCCGGAAATGAAAATAAAAAGCACAAGACCGCAAATAAGATCGTCATACATAGACCGGCAGAAGATGCTCAGCCATCCACGTCGGGCACTAGCTATAGGACGCGGTCAAAGGAGTAACGGTGGGTATTATACACACCGAGCATCCGCTCAAAATACACACTCCAGAGCAGCTAGCTGCAATCCAAAAATCCATCCTGGACAGCATTCCAACAGCAGCCATAGAAGGAATAAAGCCACAATTTTGTGGACTTAGTCTCAAGCCAGGATATATGCTAATTATGTGCGGGGACGAACAAACCGCATCGTGGCTAGAAACGACAGCCAAAAACATCAAGCCGGATGACTCTACAACCATTAGGGCGGTCCGGGAGGAAAATATTCCCCGATTAGAAATAATCACGGGATATTTCCCCCACGAAGAAGACTTGACAGAGAAAATTACAACCCTCATCGACTCACAAAACGTAGGTTTGTGCGCCTCAAACTGGAAAGTCCTTAGTAGAAGGAAAGAGGGCACAAATACAATTTTAACCTTCTCTATCGACGGCCAATCGGTAGAGGGGCTTAAACAGAAGGGGCACCGAGTCTGGTATATATTCTCGAGTATGACCCTATGCCCTAAGGCTAAGGAGGTAAGAAGCGGCAAGCCGCAATCTACCGACGATGGCCAAAAGCCTGAATAGCATTGATGTCATTCAGGCAAATTTTCATCGTGCAGCAGTGGCCATGGACGTACTGACGTGGAGATTTGCAAAAGAGGAATTCATGTTGCCCTCCTACAAGAAGGACCGTGCAGGGTAAAATTATTGGAATTCGACAAAAAATAGGTAAGTTGATTTATGACAAAAGAAGCGAGAGGCCAAGGGCGGAACTTCTTGTGTCATCTGAAATTAAATACCTAAATATTCCAAGTTTCATCAGAACAGATCTAGTAGCTGTATTGGTGAAATACCAAAGGCAGGAGGGATTCAAGAGGTAATAATAGCTTCAGCATACTTTCCTGGTGAGGAGTTAGATGCTCCACCTCAAGGCGTCATGAAACTAGTGGAATACAGAAGACTCCACAAGTTACAGGTAATACTGGGCTGTGACGCCAACGCACACCACACTATCTGGGGAAGTAGTGATATTAACAAAAGAGGTGAGTCATTACTAACAACCTAGATATAATAAATAAAGGTAACACACCGACCTTCATAAATTCAGTATGGCAGAAAGTACTTGACCTAACCATAACAAGTCCCTGCCTGGTTGACAAGTGCGAAAATTGGCAAGTATCAAAAGAAGCTTCATTATCAGACTACAGGCATATCTGTTTTGATATTAAGACTTTACCAGTCAGTCCTAGAGTACGAAATAGGTATCGAGGAAGAAACAATAAGCAGCCCAGACTGCATTGATAAAATCACAATTAAACTCGTAAACATTATTAACAATGCTTAAGAACAAAGTTGTCCTGTTCCACAAAAAAAGAGCCAAACAAGCTCCTTGATGGAACGAGGAACTAGCGGCAAAACGCAAACAAACTAGAAAATTGTTCAATAGAGCAAAAACCTTTGGTACCTGGGACGAATACAGGGAGTCCCATACTGAATATAATAAACTTCTAAAAAAGTTAAAAAAATAGTCTTGGAGAAGATTCTGTGAAGAGATATATGATCTCCCAACGGTCTCAAAATTCCAAAAGGTGTTGTCAAAAGACACCCCGACAGATATCGGACTATTAGAGAGACCAGATGGGTCCCTAACCAAAAGCAGCATGGAAACTCTTGAAATGCTAGTGGCAGCACATTTCCCAGGCTGCAAGATAATTAATAATAATGAAGATTTAGAGGTAGAGGAAAGGATGTATCGTCAAACTCCGTTCAGCAAAAGTATTGCTGGTAAAATCTTCACTCCGGAAAAGATCAGATGGGCGATCAACACCTGTAAACCCTAAAGATCAGCCGGAGTAGATGAAATATTCCCCGCAGTATTGCAGAGCAGGTTAGAGATCCTCATGCCAATAATGATAAGGATCTTTAAAGCCAGTTTGTATGGGGATACATCCCAAAAATCTGGAGGAAAGCGAGAGTGGTATTTGAATAGCGAAAGTCTTATCGCCCTATAAGTCTTACCTCCTTCTTTGTCAAAACAATGAAGAAATTAGTGGACATTCACATAGATATAGAAGGAGCATTTGACAATACTCCCCATGAAGTCATAATAGCGACAGCTAGGAAAAATGGGTTGAAAACGGCCACGATAAAATGGATATACGCCATGCTGAAGAGCCGAATGACAACCATGGATCTAGGTGATAGCTCATTGACTGCACAGACCTATAGAGGCTGTCCCAAAAGGTGGGGTACTATCCCCACTTCTTTGGTCAATTGTAGTAGATGAGCTTATGGACCGTCTAACAGACCAGGGATATGAGGTAATAGGATATGGTGATGACCCCGTCATTATCATTAGAGGTAAATATCATTCAATAATATCGGAAAGAATACAATCAGCCTTAGAGGTGATAATGAACTGGTTTCAGTCTAAGAACTTAAACATTAATCCAAGTAAGACTGAGATAGTACCATTTACAAATAGAAAGAAAAACCACATTGTACCTCCTTCAATAAATGGAACATCAATACCCTTTTCAGAAGAGGTAAAATATCTAGAAGTTATACTGGATATTAAACTCAACTGGAACAAACATGTAGAATGGACTCATGCCAAAGCACTAAAGGCATTTTGGGCCTGCAAAAGCTTATTCGGCAGAAAATGGGGATTAAGGTCCAAAATGATTTACTAGTGTTACAGAACAGTCATTCTCCCAATAGCCACATACGGATCAACGATATGGTGGACTAAAATGTTACAACGGAAAGCACAGCTTACGCTACAAAAAATCCAAAGGCTAGCTTGTCTTGGTATCACAGGAGCAATGAAAGGCCATCCGGCAGCGGCAATGGAAATGTTCCTTAACATCCCTCCGATACATATCCAAATAGAAAAGGAAGCTATCAAAGGAGTGTTACGCATACAGGAGAAAAACAATTATAAATCCGGGGATTTTAGAGATCACCTCAAAATCCTAAAAGACCCAGAAATAGAGGTTGTAACTTCCACACTATCGGACGCGATGCCGACAAAATTCAACTTTGAAAACCCCTTCAAAGTAAACAGTAGAGGGCTCAACCATCTGGTATACAGATAGCTCTCGCACCTCTGAGGGGACAGAAGCCGGAGTCAAAGGTCCTTACTTCTCGATGTCAAAACTACTTGGAAAAGAAGTCACAATCTTCCAGGCCGAACTAATTGCAATGGAGCTATGCATCCATGAAAATATAAGGAGAGCTCATCGCAATAAATCTATTTATATCCTATCGGATAGTCAGGCGCAGAAACAAATTTTATTGGTCCAGAGCCATTCTGTGGAAAACCAAAAGAGTACTCCAATCCCATACTCAAAAAGTGGGTAGAACAAGAACATAAAATCTACTGGAATAGACTTCCAGGCTTGTCAATTTCAAAACAACTGATCCTACCACAAAAAAAGTGGAGGATAATCTAAAATTCAGCAATAAGGATATTAGTACTCTAATCGGCCTAATGACCGGGCACAGTGGAGTAAACCACCACCTCAAAAATATGGGCTTAGCTGAAACCGACATTTGTCGCCTTTGTCTCGAGGACTCAGAAACGACAGTACACATCCTATGTCACTGTGAAGCAGTAGCTAGGAAAAGAGACAGTCATCTTGGAAAGGGTTTCCTTTCTATGGAGGAACTAGCCAATACGGCTCCCGTAAAGATTCTCAAATTAGCTAAAGCTATTGAGTTATGATAGGGTGAATGGGGCTATAAACGCACAATAGGCCAAGAATGTCGCAGTGCTCTCACGCGTTCCCCTAATAGTAATAATAATATAATAATGGAAGAGGTGAAGAAATTTGTCCCATTCTAGAAATTGGCATTACTTGTTCGTCAAAATATAACATTAGAAATTTCTAGCTCAACGCGTTGTTGAACTATAGAGCGCGAGGACAAACTGACGATAAATCCGGTTGTAAGATTATTGGGTCATAACATGAATTTCTGTGTCATAGATCTCAGCCCAAATCGGACCTTCGCCTCCTGACATTCAGGTTCCTTAACATTTTTTCGTTACTTATAGTGGAAGGGTTGTTAGCCTTTCGTACAACCTACTTTCTAGTAGTTTTTCATTTTCGTAGATTGAGGTGATCAAAGTATATCCAAGCAGGCAATGTGCTGGAATTATTTATTGCGTCGACCGGGATTTGAACTCATGGCCTTCGCATTACAATACCAACACGCTACTCACTAGGCTATACCCTAGCTACGAAAGTTCTATACGAATATCTAATATTTTATCGCAGGTTTAAACTGTTTTGTACTAATTTTACACAGTATTTCATAAAATTTATAATATCAATTTACCGTTTTTGTGTCGAATGGAACAAATTATCAGGAAGCAAATTATATTTCCGTAAATTGCTTAGCGAGCTAGGGTGTAGCCTAGTGGGTAGCGTGTGGTCTACAATGCGAAGGTCGTGAGTTCAAATCCCGGTCGACGCATAATTCCAGCACACTACCTGCTTGGGTACACCTCGGTTACCTCAATCTACGAAAATAAAAAACTCGTAGATAGGGGGTTGTGCGAATGGCGAACAACCCTTTCGCAATAAATAATAAAAATATTAAGGAACCTGAAGGTCAGGAAGCCAAGGCCCGATTTGGGCTGTAGCGCCATTGCAGAAGAAGAAGAAATTGCTTAGCGAGACCGTTCGAATGACACCATGGACTCGTTGGGCACCGGTTTTGGAAATTAATTATTTGTTGCACTGCGTTTTATCATTATATGCATTTTATATCCTTGCCGTTTTTCATTGTCATTTTTTGTTTCAGGCCTCTTGCTCCATTAGAAAAGTTTAATTCTCTCGATCAAAAATCGAAATTATTTTCAACGTATTGAATATCGTATTAAAATACACATACTTATTTATAAATTGTTAAAAAAGAATAACATTTCGGTATTATATTCGACAATAATCATACGAGTAGCTACATAAATACATATAAACAATTTCGCTGACGTCGATTCATTGTAAACTTTTCACTGACAATAATTGTACTCGAAGACAGTTGCCGGATCATTAGCGTTGAAAATCCTACGCGCGCTTGTGGCTGACAACTGGTATCATGAGGATCCGACATTTGCCTTTCATCGATATCGAGTTACCAACTCCATTAAAGGACTCCTCCTTGCATGCAAAACGAAATTTTCCCGAGGGCAAATTTCGTAACAAAATTGTTCTCGACTGTCATTTCTCTTCAAGGATAATACACAAGAAGCGATTGCAAGGCTCGTTTATGACATTCGATACCATCGTGATAATAATGCCTTTGCAAAGTTGACGAATACTGCTATACTCTTCTGGAACCTCTCTATCTCTTTTATTGTAAGTTGGAAAATATGAGTGGCGTTAACTACTTTTTGTGGGAGTAACTATCACTATCAAACTATAAAATCTTTAAGTTTTTGGTTTGTAAATAATTGGAGATTATTTTTACGAAAAAATCTCAGATTGATTGGATGATTTTTCAGATTATTTGTCAGGAGAAAAAACTGATAAAGTAGAACGAAGGATTCCGAAGTATTTATTAGGTTTGATTACTTTACAATTTACATTCGAATTCATTAGAAAGTGCAATAATTTAATAGCGCTAGATAATGAAATAAAAATCTCTAGTCGAAAAAAATCGTTAAATTTTAAATTCATGAAAATTCAGAATTATTCTCCCATAATTTTACATTATATTTTTAAGCCTCGAATGCAAAGTATTATCTGGTGCGGTTTTACATAAAAAATAAAATACAATAATAGCTGTAGTGTAAAATAATAAATATAGCAATGGAAAATGAAAAAAAAATCAATCAACAGGCGACTGATTTTTTTTTTATTTTTTTAATGTGGCATATTAACATGTAAAAGTGTGATATTATGGCAATAAACAGATAAATTCATGCCGTACATGTGAATGTTTCATTCGAAATTTATATGACCCGCTGATAACTAAATGAAAATATTAAAATGGAAATTTGTATCCTCGATTCGCCATATCCGCGAGTTTCAACCCATTTTCCCGGTCTATCAATTATTATTAATTCTTTTTTTTCACAACGTTAATATTAAATTCCAGTTGTTACAACCATTCCTATGTACATGGTTCTGATAAATGTTTCTGTTCAGTGACATTAAATTATTATATGATTATTACACCGTAAAATCTATTTTGGTCGGTGCATTAATAGTCCTTGTTTTCATTACTACTACACTATGAATTGTAAATTGTTTGTCCAATTTCGAATTTATCGTATGAATATTTTCCATCCGGACTTTACGTATTGGGATAAAATTTCATGGCGAATTTTTCCATTTCGGCATAACCGTCACGCGGCTAGTTCTTGTCAATTGGACAATCGAAATGCACTTTATGCTAACTGCAGACAACATGAATTTTATATGCATGCCAGCTAGTATACACTGCAGAAAAGTATGATTTGACATGTACAGCACAGCCGTCGAATGCGGCTGAATAGGATATGGGTAAAATTTTCAAATGCAAAATAAAATGGTGTTAACCACTAGGAAAATTTTGTTCTTTTGTAATTGACAGGTAGTATAGGCACGTACAGGCTGAAAAGGACTTGTCGTGCGATGAATCTTAATTGGAAAAATAATCTCAGATATTGCCGAAATCCAGTTTGTCCTATGGTTATTTCGGATCTGGATGAATGCTTCTCACAAGTTACCGCAGTCATACGTGAAAATATTTCAGTGCGAAAAAGTTTGCCATAAAAATTTCCTGGTTATTGTGAAAAAAGGAATTTCGTGTGAGCATTATTTAATGCTGAAAATCGAAAATCATTCCCTTGGTGATTCTAAACAGGATTAGTGATGTAGAAGAGAGCACTCTTGAAGATTATGAGGGCTTTTTCCTGACCTTTACGTTCCCTAATATTTTTATTACACACTGTGGAAGGGATTGTTAGTCCTTTGCACAATCCTCTATCACTGAATTTTTAATTTTTACTTTATTATTCTAATAATAAAGTATTGTGATCGACACAAACAAAAAAAAATTGCTACCCTGAAATTTTGTTTTTTTGCGTTTCATGACTAAATTAGCCTAAAAATGCAAAAAAAAACCGTTCCGCCGTCCGCTGTACATATGGACTCATACCTCCGAGACCGTTAAAGGTAGAATGTTCGTTTTTGGGCAGATTGTTGATTGGGTAAGTGATTTCCAATTTCTAAATTTTGTGGAGTGTTAGGTGGAAGGGGGAGGCGGGGGGAGGAAAAGAATCAAAAACTACACTTGCTAATATTTCCACCAGGAATCCAGATAGGAAGCTGATAATTAGCAGAGAGAGGGTTGTGGGACAACTTTTAAAAATAATTTAATTTTCTTATCTATTGGAGTGCGAAAAGGGGGGGCTAAGAACCAATTGTCAGGCGAATTTTTTTTTTCAAATGATTATATCTTCGAAATTACTTACCATAAAAAGTTCATATTTTGGGACCATTACGGCGGCATATAGTTCCATCAGAATTAGCTCAGAAAAAGGCTAATTACTGCAAGGAGGAGGGTCAGGGAGGTTCAAATAAAAACACTTAAAAAATGAATATCTCGACTATCTCTTAAGCTATATAATTGAAACTTAAAACATATATTAATATATACTAGCAAAATACGAAAAAAAAAGAAAACTGTGGAATTAATAGTATTGGGGGGAAATGCATTTTAAAAATGGCGCACATTCCAAAATTACAAATCGTTAAATCTCAAAATTGAGTATAGATATTAAATTGAAAATTTGTCAGATTGTAGAACTAAATAATTTTTAATTTTTATAAAAATTTTGAGTTGGAGGGTGTAATCGGTGGGAGGTGGTAAGCAGAAATGTCCAAAATTTCGAGTAATTGTTTTAGGGCTCTGGTGAAAGATACAAAGTTTAAATTTTGCATTTAGATACATCTATTTGATATACATAGAAAAAAAAATAATAATTTGTTCCACAATTGTTATAAACCGACCCCCCCGGTCTAACGTGCACAAGGTGTTTCATGTGCATTGAAAAAAACATATAAACTGAACATTTTTGAATGAAATTATAAGGTAGCAACTTCAAAATTTGCAAAATTCATTTAAAAAAATCCCTAAATATACGAAATATTAACTGGTTGAATACCTTTCAAACTTCTACTCCCTCCCATACAAAATTATTTTTTCGACCATTTTCAAGAAATCAATTACCACCTAACTATTAAAAGTTAGCAATTTAAAATTTTGCATAAGAACTTCTAAAAATAGTTGAAACGAAATTGCCTCAAAAGTTTTGAAATCGCGCATGCCCTTCTATCACCTCCCATACAAAAGTATGATTTCGTCCAATTTCATTAAATCAACTAATAACAAACAAATTAAAAGCTACGAAATTGAAATTTTGTAACAGCACCTTACAAAAGAAATGAAATAAAATTGTATCACAAATCTTACGATTCCCTTACCCGCTCTACCCCCTCCCATACAAATGTTTGGTTTCGTAAATGTAGAATACTCCGAATTTTATGAAAATTCTATGCAGCTTCGTTTATGAAACACATTCTATACAGAGAATATTCGTCATGATTCAAACAATTAATTAAGAAGCTATTAACATCCACCCACCCTCACTATCACCCCTCCTGCTCCCCTCATAAGAACCCAAACTTGCATAATCGAATGAAATATTGTTAAATTAATAACAGCCCTCCCCAAGAATTCTCTTTTACTTAGTCTCCCAAACCACTCCAACGTGGATATTGACTTTCTATGCAACCGCAACTTGTTCCAAAAATAATAAAGTTTCGCCCGACTTGTTGTCAGTTTATTTTAGATTGAGGTGACCAAGGTATGCCGAAGAAGGCGATATGCTGGAATTATACGTCCACCAGTATATAAGCTCCCGAAACTCTACCCACTAGTCTACACCCCAACTGGTGTTGTACAGACCATACAAATACCGTGCGGATATTATTGTCAACAGTCCGCCGAAATGGATTCGCCGCTAAATCTCATATTTGTGCTTTCGAAATCCTTAAGCGAGATTACCTATGTAATGTATGAGATGTATTTCAGATAAGACCATAGCTATAACGTAGTCCTACGAAGATAACAGCTGTCACGTGTTACATCAAGGATAGCTACCCGAGAGCTTTCTTGTGCGAGTGGGTGTCAGACAAGGTACTTTTAAATGAAATCTTGAAAGCAGCATTGGATGGTAATGAAGATAAAGGCGTTCATTGGGTACTGCTTAACATCTTAATTCACCTTGATAATACTGATGACGTGTGTTTGTTTTTCAAGTTTGTAGCTTAAAATTTTAATCAAAAGCTTTGAGTTTTTGCATTTTTTCAAAATACTTGAAACAGCTCGTGCAAGTTAGGCCCCCCCCCCTTCCGTACGTAACAATTCTAGTTCAAATTATTATTTTTTCGTTATGTATAACAAACAGATGTATCAATCAATCAAATTCCTGTTAAGACCCCCTACAGGAGCATAGGACAGAAACAACTCAATTCCACAAGGCGCGATCCTGAGCATCGGCCTCTAGCTATTGGCAGGACTTGTTTATTCCTCTGGCCTCCTGTTCAACTGCTCGCTTCAATGTTCTATATGATTGACCAACCCGACGTCTCTTTGAAGATTACAATCTAGAGCCTATTTGGAGATATTTCGCTTTAATTTCCTCAAAATGTGACCGATCCACTGCCACTGTAGTTTTCAAGATGTCATTTATTACCACCAAAAACAAGGCTGGTGATAATATGCAGCCTTGTCTGACACTTGTTCGTACATGAAAGCTCTCGGACAGTTCTCCTCTATGTAAGACGCGACACCTTGCATCTTCGTAGGATTCTTTAATCATAGCTATGATCTTATCTGGAATACCTATTCTGTGTAAAGCATTTCAAATGTCATCTCGCTTAACGTTGTCGAAAGCGTAGTGGCGAGCCCATTTCAGAGAGTTGCTCCAGTATTACCCGTAGGGTATTTGTGTGGTAGGTACGGAATCCCTCCACATAAACTTCGAAAAAGCTCACTAATCCTATTGAGAATTACCTTAGCCATGATTTTCGACATTTTCGCCCTTCTTCGGAATTTTCAAAATGACGCCCTCCTTCCATTCAGTCGGATATCTTCCTTCATTCCATACCTCAGTAAAGAGTGAGAGGAGTATATCGGCTATAGTTTTAGGACACATATAAAAAATTATTTTTTTTTGTGATTTAAGTAATTCTGAAGATATATTTACAAAAAAAATTCGGCCGACAAATGGATTTTAGCCCTCCTTTTTCGGACCCTAATAAAAAAAAAAATCAAACTATTTTTATAATTTTTTCCCACAAACCCTTCTATACGAGTATGTGCATCGAATTTCAGCTTTCTTGCTAAAACTGGTTGAGATATTCGAATTAGTATTTTTCAGTTCTAGCACTTTCCCTTCCCCTACACAAATCCAGTTCTGTCAACTTGTGTTTACTGTCACTTTTTGTATTTCTCATTTTAATTTGGATTTATTGTTTTATTTCAAATATTCATAGTTTTTTCCGGTGTATCTTGATCTTAGTCTTATTATTCAATGCGTGAATTTTCTTTTTACTAATTTTTTCGTTTAGATATTTAGTTTTATTCAGTGGGATTGTTGTTGCTTTTTTTACCGTGCACTTTTTGGTTTGTTTCTCGTAGCTTACTTGTTGTTGTTGTTATACGGTGGTCTTCTCTGTTTACTTATTCAGTGTACTTGTTATTATTCAAAGTTAACCAGTTGTGTTTTTTGTTTTGTTATTTTGGCTTGCTAATATTTTATAACTTTTTGCTAACAGCAGTTTACAATATTTTATAAACGTAAACGTGTATTTGTCTTTAGTACTTCTTACATAAGTACTGTTACAAATTACGCACCACCTCCGGCTAGTTTTTTAAATTCTGTCATAGAAAAAAATAAATCAAATTTTTGTAATAAGTAAAATCAAAATAATAAACATAAAAGAATTATGATTGGGCGTAAAGCCCAATCATATGATACTCTAGATGAAATGAGAAAGAGTTCAATGTACCGGAAAATATGTCACCTCCAGTTCTTTTAAGTAATTAATAGTGACTTTTGTATGGGAGGTGGTAGAAGCAGAGGAGGAAGGTTTGTAATTTTTGGATATGAAACCTAATGTGGTATGCAAAGTATTTCGTGCTGAATTTAAGGTTTGTAGCTTTCATTATTTTCAATTGGACATAGTTTTCCAGAAATTGAGGCATTTGTATGGGAGGTGGCAGAGGAAGTGGAGCTTTTAAGATGATTTTGAAACTGCTTATCATCATCCTTATCACCACGCTTTGATTCAATTTCAAATTCGATAGTTCTAATATATATATTCTAAGGAGAAATGCTTTCTTGAATTTATAATACAGATATTTGTATGGCAGGGGATAGAAGGAGTGAAGAGGAGCTGATATTTTTTTTAGCATTTATTGCAATTATTAAAAAACAAATTCTGACAAAATTTTAAGTTTATAATTTTTCTAGTTTTAATGGAAATCGATATTTTGCATAAAGTATAACAATAGAAATATCAATAACGAGAAAAAAATGTGTTTTGATCCGTACACTCCTTCTACCCCCTCCCATACAAATGTATAATTCTTGTTAAGGGGGTAGAAGGAGTGTATGGATCAAAACACATTTTTTTCTCGTTATTGATATTTCTATTGTTATACTTTATGCAAAATATCAAGTTGATAGCTTTAACAGTTTCGAAGAAAAATAATTTAATTTAAATTTCAAAATTTCGTGAAATTTGTATGGGAGGGGGTAGAAGGAGTAAGGTGAAGTTGATAATTTTTTCAATTCTGATTGAAATTATAATAAAATTAATTTTGGCAAAAATTAGTTTTTATAACTTTGCTAGTTGCAATGAAAATCGAAAAAATGCATTTTTCAAAATTATGCATTTGTATGGGAGGGGGTAGAAGGAGCGACGGGATCGGATCAATATTCAGTCATATCAATGACACCTACATCATAATACTTTGACCCAAATTTCAAATCGATAGCTTAAATAGTTTCAAAGAAAAATCAATATCTGAAAATTTCGGAATTTCGTGAAATTTGTATGGGAGGGGGTAGAAGGAATGGGGGGATGTGGCCCGTTCACGAACTTAAAGTTTCTTGTTTGCTAAAAATGACACACAACAAATTTCAGCACGATAGCTCAAAGTGTTCGAGAGTTATGCTGTAGACAGACGGACAGACGGACAGGCGGACAGACAGACAGACGGACAGACGGACAGACGGACAGACGGACAGACGGACAGACGGACAGACGGACAGACAGCAACTCGTAGTCGAAGTTTTTGAGCGACAACAAATAGTTCTGTACCCTTGGCGGCTCTGTGCGAGCATTATTTCTTAGCGTTACAAACGGTAAGGCAAACAAAATATACTCTCAGATTTCATCTAGAGTATAAAAAAAAAAATAAAAAAAAAAAAAATAAATAAACAAAATTTTGTAACAAAACAAAAATAATTCTAAAAGTGCATTGAATGCACTTCAAAAAAAAAACTGCAAGACCGACGTTACTACCGGCTGGGGAAAAAGAAAAAAATATTTTCGCACGAGGCCTCCTTCTGGTTTTGGTGCTCGACGAGCGCGGTCAACTTAAGTTCGGTGGCTGTTTTTTTTTTGGTTCTCACGACTGAACCGGCGCACGCTTCTCGGAACGACACACAAAGTAGCAGCGAAAAAAGAAAAAAATAGTGAAGAATCTTCATCAACGGCACCGGAATACCGGAGTAATAGGAATCAAGCCGAAATAGAAAATCGACGGAAAATCCAGATCAACAAAAAATACGGACGATAATTTCCTGCATCACCATACGGGCCCCAACGAAAAAAAAAGAAAACAAGGTACCAAAAAAAAATATAAAAATATACTCACATTTGGTTGATATATTTAAGTTTTTTTTTTTTTTCAATATAAAATTGGAATACATTTTGCACATATTTTTTTTTATCTTAAAATTCTACGCGTTATGATAAATCTCTGTGAGGTTCGAGGTGGTTTAGCAATAAATAGCATGCTAACTGAGTAAAGACCCCCGATTGGAAGCCCTGGGGCCGTCCTTTGCCGGTCCGTGTCCGCGCCACCTCCTGTTGGGATTTTTTTTGTAGATTTTCATTTTCTCAGCACCTTCCAAGGATGGCGGTTCCTCTGGGCAAAATTTCGACGCCCACGCTCTTGAGCAGCCGGCAACAGGTGCTGCCCGACCCAGAAAAGCCCCATTAATTAAAATCTATACGGGAATGGGGCGCTCAGCCGAGTTTCCGCCACAGTACATAGCTAAATATGGGTTCCTCTCGGAAAAAATTCATGCCTTCTTATGTACGAACCAATTCTAAAGTACCGGAAGTTCGCGAGTGTGCATGCCGATGTAAACAAAAGCAAGAAATCATCAATTAGCATAGATATCTAATTTGCTTACACTCGATGAAAAAAGGTACAGAACGAAATTCAGTCCTTAACATATTTTCCCCTAAGGGTTTTCTCCTGACGAAATAAATAGTACCACTGGTAAATAGAAAGAAGATTTCTTTGTTTTCGGTTTGTTTACTTTAGTTTTTTAACATTTTTCGCAGTTTGAAGATCAATCTTCGTCTGATCAGACGTTCTCAGTACAATACCAAGAGGCATCTAAACTTCTTATGCGACTCTTCACTATCATTTATCTACAGAGAAATAAGCCCTCATAGCCAAACTTCAATGAAATAACTATGAACTCTCAATTACTGCTCATCGCTGATCGGTAATAGGAACTTCATACGTATTTAGGCAATACCCTTCATCGATGAAAGGTAATGAAACATTCATTAATACTTATTAATGAACGTTTAGTGCAACAAACATGTTCCTATCTCTTTCGCACTCATTGATTTTGCTATTCATTCATGACATAGCAACTACAATGCACCAATGAGTGCGATAGAGAGATCGCGATGTGGTATATTGCTGGTTAGGAAGAAAAGGAAACACTCTATTCGAAGATAGGAGATATATAGATGAATTTTCTCCAAGCTGATAATCTCCTTTCACCAAAAGGTTTCGAAACTGTTCATCGACTCTTCACAGGTGTTTCATCGATCTTTAGCTATCAGGGTTTTATCGTACAATGCTGATAAGTTCATTGAGACGAAATCTTCGGCACCCATACTTGCGTGTTTTGGTTTTTGTGGTACCATGCTAAGTGTGTAGGTCTTACCAATATTTTTACTGAGAGGCTGAACTCTACGCCCGGGCTATGTTGGTATTGTCAAGATTGTATGAGCCTCTCACTATCCTCGCTATCATTCAATATATCTAGTATTGGTGCAGGGATTCCCATATTAGGTGCAATTGGACAATTTATCTGGATTAAATTCACTTCAAAAAATTTCCACATTAGATGACTCTTCGACTGATACCGATGCTTCAACTTGCTGTGAGAATATGTCCAGCAATAAGCATATTCCTTTTTGTACTAACTTAACTAACTCTGTTAATATAGTTGAAATTGCGTTGCTGGAAATGCTTCTCGGATTGATAATTGCAATTCAGTTGTAGTGTATATTAATAGTAATAAATAAACTGCCAACAAGTCGGGCGAAACTTTATTATTCTTGAGACAAGTTGCGGATGCGTGGAAAGTCAATATGCAGGTTAGAGTGGTTAGGGAAGACTAAGTGAAAGGAGGTTCTTGGGCCGGGCAGAAACATTCAAAAGCTTCAGTATATATAATCAATATTTCGTTCGTTTATTTATGCAAGTTTAAGTTTTTTGAGGGGAGGGGTGAAGGTTGATTGTAAGGGTGGGTGGATGTTAATAGTTTTTTAATTGATTGCTTGAATCACGTCCAATATTTTCTGTATAGAATGTCAGTTTCATAGACGAAGTTGCATAGAATTTTCATAAGATTCTGTGTATTTTACAGGCACGAAACCAAACATTTGTATGGGAGGGGGTAGAGGAGGTAGGGGAATCGTAAAAATTGTGACGCAATTTTATTTCCTTTCTCTTGTAGTGTGCTCGTACAAAATATCAAGTTCGTAGCTTTTAATTTGTTGGTTATTAGTTGGTTCAATGAAATTGGTCGAAGTCATACTTTTGTATGGGAGGGGGTAGAAGAGCAAACGCGATTGCAAAACTTTTAAAGGAATTTCATTTCAATTCTTTTTGTAAGTTTTCATGCAAAATTTTAAATTGATAGCTTTTAAGAGTTAGCTGATAAATGATTTCTTAAAAATGCTCGAAAAAATAATTTTGTATGGGAGGGGGTAGAAGAGGTAGGGGAATTGCAAAATTTGTGACGCAATTTTCTTTTTGTTTTCTTGTAAGGTGCTTGTACAAAATTTCAAGCTCGTAGCTTTTAATTTGTTTGTTATTAGTTGATTTAATTAAATTCGTCGAAATCATACTTTTGTATGGGAGGGGGTAGAAGGGCACGTGCGATTTCAAAACTTTTAAAATAATTTCATTTCAACTATTTTTATAAGTTTTTACACAAAATTTTAAATTGATAGCTTCTAATGGTTAGGTGATAATTAATTTCTTAAAAATGGTCGAAAAAATAATTTTGTATGGGAGGGGGTAGAAGTTTTGAAAGTTTTCGACCAGTTAAAATTTCATTCTTTTAAAGATTTTTTTTAAATGCATTTCGCAAGTTTTCAAGTTTCTACCTTTAAATTTCATTCAAAAATTTTCAGCTTATGTGGTTTTTACATTGCACATGAAACACCTTGTGCACGGTAGACCAGGGGGGTCGGTGCATAACAATTGTGGAATTTTTATTACTTTTTATGTATGTACATCAAATAGATGTATCCACATGGAAAATTTAAATTTTGTATCTTTCACCAGAGCCCTTAAAAAATCACTCAAAATTTTCGACATTTTTGATTACCACCTCCCTCCCCTTACACCTCCCGTCGTAAAATTTGAACCAAATTAAAAAACCACCTAGTTCTACAATTTGACAAAATTTTAATTTGATATCTGTACTCAATTTTGAATAATAACGGTTTGAAATTTTGGAAAGTCCATCATATTTGAAATGCTCCCCATTTCCCCCCACTACTATTTCGTCCAAATGTTATATTTTTCTTGTATTTCTCTAGTATAGCTTAATATAGGTTCTAAGATTCAATTCCATAGCTTAATAAATAGTCGAGATATTAATTCTTATGTGTTTTTCTTTGCACCCTCCCTGACCCTCCCCCTTACAATAATTAGCTTTTATCTAAACTGATTCTAGTGGACCTATATGCCACCTTGATGGTCTCAAAATATCAATTTTTAATGGTAAGTAATTTCGAAGATATAATCATTTGAAAAAAAAATTCGGCCGAGAATTGGTTTTTAGCACCCCAATGGTTAAAAAAATTAAATTATTTTTAAAAGTTGTCCCACAAACCCCTCTATACGTATGTTGAGTTTTAGCTTTTTAGCTGTTACCATGGTTGAGATATTTGAATTCGTATTTTTCGGTTTAAGCGCTCCCCCCGCCTCCCCCTGTACTCGTACACCCCCCAAAATAGGTATTCGCCTGAGATCCGCAACTATCTACAATCCCCCCAAAAATGAACTTTCTATCTTGAAGGGTTTGGGAGTTAATGTGCGCTGAGCGTATACGTCGGCATACGGCGGACGGCGGACGGCGTACAGACAGACGGATTTTTTTTTTTTGCATTTTTAGGCTAATTTAGTCATGAAACGCGAAAAAACAAAATTTCAGGGTAGCAAATTTTTTTTTTTCCAAAGTCGATCACAATACTTTATTATTAAAATAATAAAGTAAAATAGTCCTGCATTTCGTCCACGTCTTACCCACCGAAAGACTAGAGTGAACAACTCTACCGTTTCTAAAAAGAGCAGCTTCTTCAAAAGCGCCCTCTAATAAAAATGCTACACTCTCGAAGACTGTCCAAGTTTCTACGACCAATTAATACCAATCTCACTAAGTCTTCTTCTACCTTACCTACACATCTACTAACTATTGTACGTCCTTCGAAAGCCCTATTTGTTTCTCGACTCGATCCCCAAACATCCCCAGATGATGTCATTAATTATTTGCTATCGAAAAAATGTATTATAGCATGTTCAGCTGTTAAATGCGATAAAATTACTAAAGATACTAGTTCTATTGCCTCCTTTAAAATTGTTATGGCTTATACTGAACTTTTTAATCAATTGTTGGATAATAATTCATGGCCGTCTGGAGCATTTGTTAAAGGATTTATTTCTCGTCGTAATAGATCATCTGCTACTGGTCCAAAAAGGTCAGACAACTGTCTCTTTACAACTAAAACGTAAATGGACTGCGCATTAAAGCCCAGGTGTTATTTGCTTCAACTCAAAATTCTTCTTATGACGTGCTATCTAACTGAAACGGGTCTAAACTGTAGCATTTCTGACAGTGAACTCATTAGTTCTAATTTCCAATTCTTTCGTAGACATCGATATGTTTCCGATCTTAGATTAAAAAGTGGTGATGTATTATTAGCAGTCCAAAACTGCATTAGTTTTGTAGTTGTTCCTGTACTGAGCCATCAATGTTTGGAGATCTTGTGTGTTAAACTTGTGCTTAGTCTTGCCAGGAGTTCCTATGGAAGACAGCTTGACTTGGTTTTTTATTCTGATTATTGATTGTTCCGTGGAAGCACCCTCCTATTAACATATTTTTTATAATTAACGAGGAGCAGGCTTTACGCCCAAATATAATTTTGTTATTATTTTTTTTCAGTTTTAGCCTAATTTAGTTATAAGACGCGAAAAAATTAAATTTCAGGGTAGCAAATTTCTTTTTTGCTACTCGATCACAAAATAATTTTATTTTATTCCTGGCGACAACTAAAAGCTGATTTTCAGTATCGCACCATGTTTAAGACAACTGTTTCTGGGGGTGTTAACAGAAAATTACAAAATTGATTGATTTATTATTCAGGTGCGAATTATAGTTATGTGTCTTGTACAGTCAATGATCTTTGGCGGTATTTCGGTCCCTACTACTAACATACCCTTCAAATATAAAGGCAGCTCTAAAAAAATCTACTTTCGAGTATATGTAACTAGTTTTCTTCGAATAAACATTATTTCATATAACTTCTCTCGAGAATAAGCAACAAGGTGAATAATTTTTCATTCCCTTTCCTCATATGAAAAGCAAGATAAAGTTCTACTTGTCATTTGACAAAGCACTATGCACTTCACATCAAAAAACGGAGAAGGCTTAGATCGAATGAGCGAAATATTCGATACAAAAAGAGAGAATGCATGACTATATAATGTTAAGCAACAGGCTACAGCAAAATATTCGTGTTAAGTAATACCACTGCCACGTAGCGGTCCTAAATATAGTTTAGCTAATTCGTAATTCGCGGTTAGTAGATTGGTGACACTTAGCACTTCGCTAATTAAGAAAAGCCACTCCCTCATGTGCCATATTTTTAAATAGTTGAATTGCATTGCCAATAGGCACTAAAATTTTGCAAGGAAGTCCACAAAAGTAGAAAAACGACCCTTAGTCCTGTTTTGAAATCATTTGCAATTTATCTTTCATAACTGGGCGTTTAAACCACGCTTGAAAGATTTCATGTAAATCAGAGCTGTCAGAATATGGTTTTTCTTCTCTTGCAGGAAAAAACTTTAAAAAAAGCTCCAGATCTAGCACAATCTTCATCGTTATAGCCTAAATTATGAGAAAAATGAGAAGATTTATCTAAATGAGATGATTAAGCTGATTACTATTTTGATAATTTAGTTGAATTAGCGTATGACACACAGCCGTTTAATGATAATTTAGGCCTTAGTTATAATTTAGCTAAGCTAGGGTGTAGACTAGTGGGCAGCGTGTTGCTCTTGTAATGCGAAGGTCGTGAGTTCAAATCCCGGTCGACGCAATTTATAATTCCAGCATATTGACTGCTTGGTTATACCTTGGTCACCTCAATCTACGAAAGTGAAAAATTCGTAGAAAGAGGGTTGTGCGAAGGGCTAACAACCCTTCGACAATAAGTAATAAAAAAATTTTAAGGAGCCTGAATGTCTGGAGGCCAAGGTCCGATTTGGGCAGTAGCGCCATTGTAGAAGAAGAAGTTATAATTTAACTGCGCTATGTGTCAACAGTATAAGAGATTGAAGTGATTTCCTAAGCGAATAAATAAAGTAATGTTTTAATTAAACTTACTTAGTTTTAATTTACCTGAAATCTCGCGGAGTCCAAGATCATTTCAATATTTTGCATTTATTGAAAAACTTATGTAAAAAATATACCATCCAGTTTTTCTAGACTTACATGAATTACAAACATTGCTGCACTTCTTCAATAACTTTAATCTCGGCGTTCAAAAAAACAAATGTTTTATAATTACACACTTAACTTTTTTACCAGTTCATATTTCTGTAAAAATTCGTTGTTCTTTAACCGCATAATTTCAGTTACAAACGTCCATAATGCCCTAAACAAAGTTGAATTTGTTAATACCGAAATGCTTGAAAACATTTTTAATTTTCATTTCTCGCAAAGAATTGTGTTTCCCTTTCGACAGGTTCAGAATGGGAAAATGGTGCGCACACTGCGAACATCCTACCCGAACGCCACATAATTACGTTTGGAGGGTCGGAGGAGACAGGAGAGTAGTGTGTAGTTGTTGAGTGTCGAGTTGTTGTGTGCAAATTACTGACTTGGGTGCCTATGAGTGTAGCGGTACAAAAGCTAAAAATGGGATGTTTCCCGAACATCATATATGTGTGCGAGCTTAACTGAAGATATAACGAAAAGTACTTAATTACGAGAGCATTTTAATCCGGCTTGGCTCTTTGGTCACAAGGACTTAACAGCGCCCCATTCCTAGCTAGACGGCCACCCTTGGTCCTTAACGTATACAGTCTCGTACAGGAGACGGGGATGAGGACAACGACGAAAATGACTACCCGCTTTTCGATTCACCCACTCCGACATACGAGCAACTGCAAGTGCATGGAGGTGGGACGCGCTATGGATGTAGAGAGAGTTCAAAAGTCTCAAAGTACTGCAGAAAAATTTTAATTTGAATTTTGTCATTAAGGGAAATTGTGTGCAATGCACAAGCCCAATAGTTTGCCAAGCTTTTTCATTACGCCTGTAATGGATGCAGTTTTAATTTAACTCTGAAGTACCAGGCAATTGGGAGTGGTATAGTGCCGCGTTGAGCCTGGCCTGATGGCAGCAGAGCATTGTCGAAACGAATGAAAGTTGTACGTTGCACCCTTGTTTCACTTGAGGACAGGATCCGGAAAACTTGCCGAATCTGATTAAATATGTATTCCAAGATTTTCAATTAATTCGATGTTGACGGTAAGTTCACAATTCAATGGCAAAAGTTGTAATGTGATTTCGGTAATGGGGTGATGCATAAATGGAATGTCGTTTGTGCTCTATGGATCCTGGAACTCAGGTGTATAGTACTTCGCTTGAATATGAAATTCTTTTGTTCAAATTAAGAAAAAATCGAGGATTTTAAGATTTTAAAAATCAGAATGGAATAATGAGGATAAAGATTTTTTTTATAAATTTTTGTATTTCCAATATATAACATTTTCGTTTACAATAAGAGCATCCAGCAAAGGCATTAATTTTTTTTTTATTAATTCTTATCATCATTTCTTTTATTCAGTTTCGTCTTAAGTACACTTATAATGATAAAATTCTGTCTCTCTCTTATATAAACATCAAAAATAAATAAAGACAATTGTTTTTCTTATTTCTCACAGATTTCGATTTTGGGCTATTCATCTTAGGTATGCATAGAGTCTTAAATTATCTGAAGTACGAAAGAAATTATAATCTAAGAAAACCTACGATTATGAGACAATCATTTAAATTATTTTTTCTTTTCTGTTTCTTTTTTGGTCAGTCTGTAAAGACGAAAAACTTTTTCTCTGTTGTCATCATATATTGAGGCGAGGTAACTAATCGAAAGTGCATTGTACTAATAAATAAGTTTCTTAACGCGAAAATAGTCACCGTAAATTGATTAAAATTAAAAATGAAGGACACGGTCCTGTTGAATGAAATAAAATATTAAAAATTATAATAACAACAGAATAATAATAATAATAATTATTAAAGTAAAATACAACAACAATAGACTGGCTTAGATCTTAAATTTAAATTAAATTATGAACAAAATTAAATGATTGACTACCTTTCCGTAACTGTGCAGGAATTATATTTTTATGCACTAGCTATTTGTTTTTATTGTTTCTAATAACAAATTTATAAAAGTTTTCATTTTTTTTATATTTTTAGATAAAATCTAGAATTAATCTAACTACTCATAAAAACAGTTCTTCGCTTAAATCGGCTTCTTCAACTTTTTTTCATTTATAAAAAAAGGATATTGAAAATTTATCTAAAGGTACTTTTAGTATGGCTTTGCAGCGTCCTTGGAACGCTTCAGTTGAACTTTAAGTCTTTTCGTTCCGATCTGAAAACCATGCATAGCCTGGATAGCAGCATGGGCTGAATTTGGATTATCGTAGGATACAAAACCGAAACATTTCGATAAATTGGTCTGCTTATCGATGAAAACCTTTGCCGATAGAACGTTACCGAATGGCAGAAATGTCGAAGCCAGGTCCGTATCGGTGAACTCCTGAGGTAGATGGTATATGAATAAATTGCTGCCTTCGGGACCTGAAAATGAGAGAATAGCGACGATTGAGTGCATGTTTTTTTCGGGCTGGGGTTGGCATGAATTGAGGAAAGTAAACTGGAAACATGTAGGTAATCGATAGAGTCGAAACTGAATGTTCAGAGTTTACCTTCGATTTGTTTACCGGCTACACCTGCTGCTGCTGCCGTTAAGCTTTGTGTCGTTATCGGCGAATTGGCAAACGCTCCGTTCGACAGTTGAGGCGGCAACCCCTGGGCGTATGCTGGCGTCAAGGCTTCAGCTCCGGACCCTGAAAATGATTAAATTAAAATATTACTTTATTGCCGGTATCATTCCTGGCCATAAAAAGCGAAACGAGCGAAATTCCAAGAAAGAAATCTTCGCCGCTCGTTCGTTTCCATTTGGCGAGAAATTGAGTTCTGCATATTTCACGAAGAGCTTTTAGATTTATGATTTCTGCTGCTCCCGGTTCGACGTAATTGAATGCTTGAGTAATACGGGACTGAAGAAAGGAAGTGACTGCGAAATGTTTCTAACACAGGTCGTTAAGTTGTACTGTATCTGGAGCGAGGAGCTCGCGAGAAGCCGTCACCGTTTTCGGGATTTTGATTGCTTAAGGAGGAGATAATCTCTAAAGTATCTTTGTAAGTGAGGACTGTATGAAGTGAAATTTAAAATAAAGTTATTATAAAGCAGTACTACAATATTTTAGTATCGAGAGGCAATTGCTTATTGGGCAGTTATTAAGTTCAAGAGACACCCTTTAGAAAGTGCCCATCTAGATAAAATGACAAATTTTTCGACACTTCGATCTCAATTCAACATTTCTCATATAACTCTCAATAGCTCCCTGCATAGTGACATATCAATTATTGCGACCAGTGACTACTTTCTCGTTTTACTGCATTGCATTAACTCTTCTAAAACCCTTGGGATCATATTTTTATTTCTTGAATGGCACCTAATGATGCCGATCAGATGTTTATCCTATCTACCACATCACCCCACCCTTCTCACAACCCTCGATTTATGAATTTTTAATTTTCGCAGATTGAGATGGCCCAGATATACCCACACAAGCAATGTGCAAGAATCGTACGTCGCGCGGGATTTGAACAAACGACTCACGCATTGTAGTCCAATACGCTCCCACTAGGCTACACACTGGTCCCCTACCACTTCTACCATCCTAAATGCAAATACAAACTAACATAAAAAACTGGAATGAGGGAATGAGATATCTACGTACTTAAGAGTTGCAGTTAAGTGTTAAATAATTAAACCCTACAACTTCCAGCCCCTCGTCACTACAGCTTACAAATTTACTGCTTTAAGCATTTATACAGAAACTTTACTTACTTTTCAGTTCCTACTGCGATGAAAAATTATTCGAAATAAAATGGACAAAACGATATGAAAGCGAAACAGTTCCACTTCAAGAAGGCCTAGATACTTAGTAGATGGTTACTGTTCGCTTTCTATCATTCAGTCCCCCATAACATTTGCAAATATTTGTCAGTTACAGCCATTAAAACTGAAAAATATATATCAGCTTCTCCACTCGTTACGGTCGTTCTCACTCCGCTTCCTCTCCATTCCCAATCCCAATCCTTCCCTCCATGACTGTGTTTGTGCATTGCACATAAAGGCCGAAATTGCCTATAACACAGGTCCTTCTGTAAGAAAAAAAATTATCAGTATTTGCTCAAATACTCGACATTTTTTTAGGGCATTCAACTCAATTTCGGAGTCACGCTTAAATGCAATGCACAGTTGGTTCGGAATAGGGAGGAGTATAATATATATTAAAGGAGTTTGGGTGTGGAGTATCGGTGGACGTTACTCTTGAAGCATTGCAAATTACACACTTTAGAAAAAACATCAACTGATATTGCGCTCCACAGTTTTGAAGTTCGAGAAATTAAAGATTGCCTATATTTCACTGTACGGTAGGAAGAAGATTTGACGCTGAACTCGTTTATGACTGTGAAATAAATTTTGCAAAGGACAACTTTTCCGCAAGACAACTTTACTTTATTTTTGCATATCTTTTGGCGCATTTGGAGAGAAAATTCAAAATGTTGAATGAAGAGGCAGGTGATAAAATTATTTTGTCGATAGCGTGAAATTGCGAACTATTGAATAATTTAACTAATAGTTCTGAACTATTGGAAATGGTTATTATGACTTCCAAAATTCTTAAATTTGTGGGCGAAAATTGATTACAGATGAATTTTAAGAAATAATTATATAAAATATAGCTAAGTTTCTGAAATTACTGTAATTTTTAGGAAGTTTTTTTTCTCATGAAGTAATTTAACATAGAGTATCTTTCAAATGGAATTTATTCTATATTTCTTACAGCGTAAAAAAAAAATTCTTTATTTCCAGGCACAAGATGTTGGTCCTACAGGGGTTTCTAGGAAGTATGCGCGAAATATTTAGAAATACGTCGTAGTGGAGATATCGCAATTTTTTTAATGTGTTGTTACATGTTAGCTCAAGTCGCTTACCGTATGTTCGCAATCTTCTACTGTTCTCGGAAGCAAAAACTAAGCCCGTGCAAGCACTATGCTATTCATCGAATGTTCAAAGTCTCCAAAAACAACACTGTGCTTATGAAAAGAACATCTGTGACCAATAACAAAATATGTGGCCCCATACATTGAATTACTCGTCAACATTCTGCAAAGATATCGATTTGGTAGAGGGACCGATTCGGCGGGGACGTGATTTGGCATGAAGGACAAAATCGAAATAAGAAGGGCGAGAGTTTTTGATAGAAGAGAGTCGAGATCAGGCGATCGCGTGGTGCAATCGACGGAGTCAGTCGAGATCTGGTCTTCAGGTAGTGAAGTTGATGGGGATAGTCGACGCCGGAAGCGAGAGTGAGTTGAGATCGAGCGACGATGTCAGTCGACGTTTTGGAAACTGAAAGAGCCGAAAAAGGAAGTGAACAAAAAGTGTTTAAGTTAATATTTAGCGCGAAAAATAAAGTTTGAGGTGATTTTAAATCAAAAGCGACTTAGTTTCATTACTTGAAATGCAGCGACTCCTTGCGCACTTCAGTGTAATAGTTGAATTTTGAACATTACTGACGATTTCACGAAACATACATTTTTAGAAAATGGCACTTGTTCAAAAGAGTTTTCTGCAAAAATCTTAATAGAATTAAGTATCGATTGTCAAAAGTTCACGTACTTCAATAGATTTTAATGTACTTAACATCATCCATATAATCTGAGGAAATCGGGATGGTTTACCATATTTTACTCTACGTCAGGTTTGAAATTCTCAGTTCTAAGTTTTGGTTATTGGCTGAAACGGCTGCGTAGCGCTCTAAAGGCACTACGGTAGAATGCTTGTACTATAAAAAAATTCAGATTTCGTTTTAAATTCTACGGAATTATATTTTCAAGGAAGCAATTTAAAGTGTTTTTTTTTCCAAACCTCCCGAGTGGCATCTTCTCTTGTGATACTGTAATAATTTAACCAATAAATGAAGAAAACTATCGCTGGCAATGCATTTTTGAACTCAAAGTTTTGAAGTAAATTTCTCGGAAATTTCAAAAAATGATTAAATTTTCTAAATTTTAATTATTCTACTGCATTGAACAATTTATTCGCTTTTGTAGAAAAGGAAGCTTAAAAATCTTATCATGACAACACTTTGCAGAGACATCTATTAGTAGTCATTCTGCAGTTTTCAGATAATGTGATCTATAGGTATAACGAAGATCGTGAGATCAAATCAGGGCCTCTCAATCCGCAAAACGGGTTGCACAAAATTATATAGCTAGGTAATGCGTTTTAATGGAGTAAATAAATTTATAATTGCTAATTTAATATAAATTTAAACTAAGCTAAGATTAGCGAATAAATATCAATTATAAATGATTAAAACAAATGAAATCGACAACAAATTTAATTTACGAAAAACAATCGTTAATAAAACAAACATCAACATTGGAATAGTTAAAACAATAATTTTCAATAAAAATAATAGAAGGTACATAAATTAAGGAAAGAAGTGTATTATGTATCTGCAATTTATTGAATTTTATTGCGAGTGAAGCATTTTTTTCTATCTTATTATTATTTAAACTATAATATGTAACAGCAAAATATCTACAAGCAAACCCAATCACTTCTTAGAATCGCTAGCTTCCGGAGCTTCCTCCTACATGAAATTCGACGGTTTCAATATTTATACTCTAGGTGAAATCTGAGAGTATTGTAAGTTTGTAACGCCAAGAAATAAGGCTCGGAGAAAAAAATGAATGATACAGGAGTTCATATAATCACTCAAAAATTTCAAAACTGGATGTTCGTCCGTCCGTCTGTCTGTCCGTCTATCCATCCCTGTCCTCTCTAGCTAGAGAACGCGTTGAGCTAGATGATTCAAATAGTACACGTCATAGTAAGGTCAAGTTCGCGAACGCCCAAATCGCTCTACCTCTTCTACTCCCTTCTATTCAAAATTACACAATTTGGCAATTTTACAATAAACGGATTTACTCGAAAAGTATAAATGCTATTGATCTAAAATTTGGAATATATTACTTTCATGGTGATTTCAATCTAGTGTATAACATTTATTTGAGTTCTTCCCTTTCTTCCAACACGTCCCATACAAACTGAGCTTATTCATGAAATAAATTTACTCAGTACGTATAAAATTGATCGAGCTGAAATTGTGCACTAAATATTTATTTAGAATTATTAGTAAAACGAAAACAAATCGATCCCATACAATCTGACACAATTTCATAACTTCACAAAAACTCGACTTTCCTTAAACGTATGAATGCTGCTCATCTGCAATTTAAAACATATCAAAAACATGATGTTTCATTAACAACTAGTACCTCCTTCTACCACCTCCCATACAAACTGCACCTTTTCATTAGATCCAATACACTAATTTTTTCAGTACCTATTATATTTTTGAATCCTAAATTTTGTAT
This sequence comes from Chorisops tibialis, assembly GCA_963669355.1. Classification (NCBI taxonomy): domain Eukaryota; kingdom Metazoa; phylum Arthropoda; class Insecta; order Diptera; family Stratiomyidae; genus Chorisops; species Chorisops tibialis. Next base: position 310,769,268 of record OY770262.1, read on the forward strand.
AAAATATTTGGATCACTCTAGCGAGATGTGAAAAAATTATTTCAATGTCGTCACCCTCTCCACCACTTCCCCTACAAAATTTTTAAAATCAAAAAAAATCTCTTTCATTGCAGATCACACAGAAAAAAATAGAATTCGTGTTGGGTATGTTTCTATAGCCCTCAAAGAATCTAAAAAGTAACATGATTTGGTTGATCCAAAAATCAACCTTCATTTTATTCCACAGTATTATTATCATTAACAAAATTTCAAATTTATAGTACTCGACAGCACATTGCAGTTTTTTTAAATATTGTAATGATTTTTAAAATAGCCAAACTATAAATTACAAAGCAATCCAAAATTTAGAAATTAAGCTTATTTAGCTTAAAAGAATGGACTGGTAAAACTGCATTGGACCCTAAATAGGTAAAAAAAAAAATAATACAAATACTTACATAAAGTGTGTCCTGCATTTGTCAGTTGCGCTGGAATAGGTTGTGCCGGTCCAGTTTGCATTGCATGCGGATGATTCATAGCTGCAAGAGTTACTAAATTCTGCATTGGTATAGGCGCTAAAAGTCCACCTCCAGTTACATGATCCGATGGTCCATTCAGTCCTGAATTGTGACCAATACGCAATAATCAAATTACACACCAACGAGATTCACCCCCAAAATTTGTCAATAACGAACAGGAAAAAAAAGAAAAAAAAAAAATCACACAACTATAATTATTGATTATTTACGATAAAAAGTTTAATTAGCAAACATAAAAGTTAATAGTAATAAATTAAATAAAAAAAATTGAATAGTAATTGAGTAATTGAGAACGGAACATACACACTTATTTCCTGAAAAATACTCAGATTGGTGAATAGAATTTATCGAAAATTGTAACATGGCACTTTTTAGTTTATTCTGTATTTCTTTGATTTCTTTTAAAAAGATACTAATCTCAATTCACATTTATCTTGATTTAAATTTTATATATATTGAGTTTACGTACATTATATAGAAGTTCTTATAGAAGTACAGTAGAAAAAATACTTTGTCGGTCCAAAGCGCCGAGAGTAAAGCAACTTGCTTGATTCAGGGCAGGTCTTTACCACATTCATGTCTGACGTAAGTACCTTTAACATCTTAAACAGCTCTAAATCAGTGTAGAAGAAACAAACTATTGGAAAATGTCCTCAGGCTATGCCAAAATTTTCAGTTATTGCATTTCAAAGTTAGAGCCTTATGCGAGACCGACGACAGACATACTGCGATCCCATAAAATTTTGGCCTTTCCAAAATATACGAAACCCTAAAAGTTGATGATGTTAAGTTTATCCGAAACATATCTCAATTAAGAAGGCATTTCGAATTCATTACCACACTACATGTTCCCGAATCCCAGAAAAACAGAATACAACATGTAAAATTTCACCCCAACGTAAACAATATCTTTGAAAATGTATGTATACAATAAGGATACGTTGCATGTATAATGCGAACTCCCTAAACCCTATTCGCTTATTCGGGCCATCAATCAAATTAACCCTAAAAAGGTAACCATTCCATCAGTATTAAAGCTAATCCCCGGGCTTAAACGTTAACTAAGCAAAAATGGTTGTCGTTTCCGCGTGGACCCAGTCTAAGAAAAGTAGGTATCTACTTTCTTTTGTAATTTGTTATTCGCGCGCAAATTCAATTTTGGCGAGAAGAAAGTACCCCAGTTTTTGACATCAACCGCTTGGGTAAAATTCTTGCACTTAACGTAAAAAGATTTACTAACAGGACGTCAGAGGGTCTATTATATTGTATGTGATGCACGTTGATGTACTTTTTGTTACTCTAGCGCCATAAGGATTTTATAAGAGTTTGTACTATGTTATGTGTGCTTGTCGAGTACGATACTCGCATAACAACCGCACAATGTTTCAAAGAACATTTTGATGTACGAGTATGTTTATACAAGGTATATTACGCTATGGAGTACTGTACCATTTTCTGGAAAAAAGGGCGATTTAAATGATATAACGTCTAAAATCTAAATGTTGCGAGGAACAAGGAAAATGAACAGCGACTTGTAAATTCATTATGAGTGAATTGCAATTTACAGTAAGGATGTTTGGTGTAAAAAATTTTTGCAGGGGAAAAAGGCAGCTACGATTATTCATTGTTTCATCATTATAAGAGATATAAAATTTAAAGTTTACTTTTACACTAAGTGGTGAGAGGTTAGAGGACTTTCTTATGAGATTGATTCAAGAGTAACGATTGATATTCGTATTAAACACCAAAGTATTTTATTCGTATGGAAATATATCGGGGAATATTATTTATTGTGATAAATAGTTTTCGGAAAGTCACTGTACGACCTAAAACTGATTTGATAATTAATTTATCCTATGACTGTATACTGTACAAGATCGAACATCGCGGAAATCATGGATAAGGCCCGAAGAAGATGTTAATTTAAATTCGGTTCTGTTCTATCGTCGCTGAGAAAAGAGCTCATCGAAACTTAATTATAGGAACATCTAAAATGGACGAAACAAAACTATTTTAACCAAAAATTTATATTACCTCATACCTTTGAAAGTGTTGTATAGAAAAATATGATGCGGTTCGGTTTTCGAAAGATAATTCTGATGGCTGTCTAGTAATATATAAAAAATTGTTGTGTTAGTTACGCTTATTTTAATCTAAACGATATTTATTAAGATTTTATGATAATTTTAATGACAACTCACAATTACATAAAGACACATACGACATTGATAACAAAGGATTATATACTAGTTTAAACGCTAAAAAGTTGAAGATGGAGTCAAAAATACGTATCTTAAAAGATTTGCGCGAATTTTTTCCGAATTTTCTCAGTCTTATTTTATCTGATTATTTGTTATTGCCTTGTGATAATTTGCTTTCCAATTATTCTTTGCATAAAAATAATATTTAATTTGATTCCATGAGAACATAAACTTTGCTTAATGCATTAAAAGAAAGTAAAATTTGTCGCATATTTAATGATTTGCGATTTTTCCAGTTATTTTAGTCTATTTTTTACAGAGCCTAATATTTATTATACCCCGATTATCAACAGAAACTCTCATAAAGTAATGGAAAAAAAGAAGAAGAATTACCTGAATCTGAAAAGTTAGAAATTACAACAAGGAAATTCCTTATTCATACCTTGCAGAAATTGTTGCTGTAGGCCGACTGTCTGAAGCTGTTGGAATAGTTGAAGAGACGCTGGTGATATGGCATCAGCTGCTAAATAAGGACTCGCTTGTTGTGGCGGATTCGCTGCTAACATTTGTGGCGATGCAGCTATCGTTGTGGCTGTTTGTGCTAGAGTTGTAGGCGCAGGAACGGTTGGTGCTGATGGCGTTGATACACTTAAGCCATTAGTACTACTTGGAATACCCCACATATTTGCTTGCATTTGCTGCATTTTTTTCTGCTCCTTTTCCTTTTGTGTATCTGCAAATTTAACAACGAGCGGCGCTGAACATCCTTCCATTGTCTGGCTTTGATGAAGTGCCTGTTGAAATGCGAAATAAATAAATCTTAAATGGATGGGGAAAAAAGAAGAAAATACGTGGAAGAAGAAAAATCTCAAGTAGACAAAAGTTTGCCTAGTGAGATCTTTTTGTGTGAATAATTTTCGTAAATATTTTCTAGGGTTGTCTGGCCGAATGCGAATAATTCGTTATGCATAGACGAGAATATGCACAAGAGATTTAATGTTCTTAAATAAAAAAAAAAATTTTTCTATTGCTCTTTAAAAATTTAGTCAATTGAACGGACTCATGTCTGCGAAGTTTTGATAATTGTTTCCGGAAATTTTAAAAATTAGAGTGAGCATTTCTTTCTTTATTTAAGTAGTTCTTCTGTGTATTACCCCGGTGAATTTACAGTATTTATTTTTCTAATAAAGTTCGAATTCATTAAAACAACGCTATTTTGAAATGTAAGCCAAAAAAAGAAGAATTCATATCTGGTGTTTGTACTCTAAACTAAATCTGAGAGTATTATAAGTTTGCTCTAAATTTTGTAACGGCAGGGAATACTGCTCGCACAGAGTCACCAAGGGTACAGAAATATTTGTTGTCGCTTAAAAATCTCGAAACCAGATGTCCGTCCGTCTGTGTGCGCACTCTCTAGCTTGAGAACACTTTGAGCTGGGAAGCTCTAATTTTATACACGTTATTTTTGGTCAAAAAGTAAGGTCAAGTTTGTAGACGGGCTAAATCACTCAACCCCTTCTACCCCCTTCCATTCAAAATGACACAATAACAGGATTTTCTCGGAAAGCATGAAAGCTATTGATCTGAAATTTTGAACATATTATTTTTATGATGATTTTAGTCTGCTGCATAAAATTATTTGAATCCCCACTTCTTCCACCACCTCCCATACAAATTGCACTTTTTCATGAAATACTATAAACAAATTTACTGAGTACGAATAAAATTAATCGAGCTGAAATTGTGCACAAAATATTTGATTAGAATTATTTGTAAGCTCAAAAAAAAATTAGACAATTACCTGCACTTCTTTTACTTCCTCCCATAGGATATGACACTTTTCACAACTTTACCGAAAGTCGATTTTCTTGAAAAGTATGAATGCAATTTAAAACATTTCAATTGAATGATATTTACTATTCCTGAAAAACTCATCGAAAAATCTCCACTCCTTTTACCACCTCCCATTCAAACTGCACAATTTTACTAAATCCAATACACACTAATTTCATCAATACCTATTTAATTTTTAAAGCTTAAATTTTCAATAAAAAATAGTTCAATGCCATTTCCCGTTCTGAAAATCTGACTAAAAACGCCCCACTCCTTCTATCACCTCCGATATAAAATGCACAATTTCACCAAATCTACTACACAAATTTTCTCAGTATATATTCAATTTTTGAAGCTCGAATTTGGTACAAAACATTTTTATAATTACTTCAGCATGATGTGGAAGAAACGAGTTCAGTGCTGTCACCCCTTCTACCACACCCCATACAAAATTCCTTAAGATTACAAAAATTTCTATTTCATCTAGAGCATAGTATGATTGGGCTTTACGCGCAATCGTAGTCCTGTTATGTTTCTTAATCACATATCCTAGCCACAAAGTTCTCCATTGAACATAACAAGAATAAAAAAACATGGAGTTGTAATTAGGAATAGAGAAAGATTGAAGGAAAATGATTATAAAGCTCTGACTGCATCGCTTCCCTTGAACTTCATTCTGCAGATTGCATCTCCTTTTATGTTTATTGTAAAAAAAATTTAATGCAAAAGGATATTCGCTGTGTGTAGAGGATAAAAACTGATGGAAAAAGTATGATAGCATACCAACCCCTTCTCGGCAGCAATTTCTTTTTCATTTAGAACTTCCTAAAAATCTACATAGCTCGCTAGCTACGAGTATCTCTCTGATGGCAGCAGTAGCATAGATACCATGCTTGCGTGCATAGTAAAATTCATCCTTGTACCTATACTATCGTTGATGAGATAATGGATACGAACAAAAAAGAAGAAAATTTTCTTTATGATATTTCGAGCATCTTGTGTCGGTTCAGTGAAGACTCTCTCATTTTTCTGAAAATGAAATGGCTCTTTGTAATTATGACTTCGCAATGGGGAAAAATGATAATAAATGTAAATGTGAAGTGAAGTGTTATTTTCGAACGTGTATACGAGCTTTGTTGTATGAAGTTCATTACATTCAAATTTTCATTAGAACAATCTGGGATTTTAATGTTTCATTATGAAGTTTTAGATATAAACTGAATACATATTAAATATTACGTAGTTTCATTTTTAAGGCCGTAGAATTTAAGCTGTGCACAGTTTCATAAAGTAGAAGAGTTAAAAATTACGAATAACAGCCGTCGATTTTCATATTTAGCCATACACATCGTAGTTAAAAATATAAAAGAACAATAATCGTATAATTCTGGAAATAAGAATAAATTCGGATTCGACAAAAGAAGTTATTTAATCGAAATTAGGAAAAGAGTGCATGATAAAAAAGAACCGTGCGGGACTCCAAAATCGAAAGAAAAAGAAGAAGAAAGCTGACATGCCAACCAAGGGAGTTTGATTTCGACAAATATTAGATATCAATCATCGACTGAAATGAAAAGGCATCAAGTATGCTGGATCTAGATGGAAGCTCATGCAGAGATGAATTTAGTACCACGTAATAATGGGTGCGTGAAAATTTGAAATGTTTTCCAGAATGTTAAAAACCGTACATTTAAGAGTCAAGAGAACTTTGACTTTCTGCGGAAACAAATGGTTTCGACAATGGTCTACCACTTACCCGCGAAATCGTTTCGCGCCGGAGTACTATCTGGTCGCTCCTGAGTATACTGAGATTATAGCATGTATATTTGAAATTGTACTGTGACATTATCACCCTAAGCCAAATTTTTTATGAAAGAAATTTCTAGTATTATTATTCCAATAATGTGACAATGATAATGAAAGTATTTCGAAAATTTGTGATATCGAATTTCTAGCAGATGTATAATAATACGTCATGGTAAATGGTCGCGTGTCTAAAACTTTCTACAGAAACTATAGCAGGGTTATGGATTGCATGGGCATGAACGTTTTGAGTGAATTTGTTCCGTTTAGATGTATAAAAATCAAAACACTATTTTTAGTGAAATCTCTTCTTGAAAACCGTACCAAAGGTCTAAAAACCAGTACTATGTATGAGGTTGTAAAAATAAAACAGGCCTTTGGTGTCCTTTTCCCTTTCTGCAAATCCGTGTTGTTGTATGATTGTATTACATGTAAAATGGCAAATAAGCTTACCAAGAAATTGCAAACTTTCGTGAACCAATACTTTGGATTACAACTGGACAGACTGAAATCGGCGTTGAGATTCAAAGGCGGAAGTGGCAGTGGATTAGTCACACTTTGAGAAAACCAACAACACAATGCAAGAAAAGTGTCGAGTTGGTCGACCATGTAGCACATGGAAGCGAGCGGTTGAGCAGAAGGCCAGAGGAAGAAACAAGTACTGGCGACCACTAAAGGCCGACACTCGCGTTTATTAGAAGAGAACTGTTTCTATCAAACAACTGGGGGACTATGTGCATAGACTCACAGAGCACAAACTGTTGAACAAACGAAACAGTTGTGGTGAAATAGGTAAACCGATGAAATAGATAAACCGATGAAATTGAGATGAACTGACGAAACGAAGAAACGAAAAAGTAGTGAATCGAAGCGAGTGAAACGTAGGGGCCCGGTATAGCCCGAACGGCTTAGCAGCGAACTAAGAAGAGCAAAATCTGAGGTTTTGGGTGATGATTGATTGGGTTTGCGGAAATCAGTAGCACACTGAAGTGAATGAAATGCTTCACTCTCCTATCGCACTCGCCGGGGTGAGTGATCAAATTAGTAAAGGAAATGAAACTTGAGGTAAGCGTGAAATATTAACGATGACTTGTAGTGCAAGATTAACGCGGAAGAAAGTAGTGAATTAGGTGAGCGAAATATAGGGGTTCGGTATAGCTGGGACGGCAGAAATGCTAAGACATAACTTGGTGCGGAAGAAAGTAGTAACCGTGATGATCAAAATACACTGTAACTCGAGAAGCAGAAGTAAAGTAGTGAACCGAAATTGGAAGCCTAAACTGATGGTATGGTTCGAACGTCTGACGATCAAACAGAAGTGGAGATAGGAACTGATGCGATATTACTTTGGTAAAAGGGTCCATCCATGAATGAGGTCCCTTCGGGGTACACGTTGTTGCGACGTTGAAACTTGTTCGTCGTTTCTGAGCGTAGAGTTGCGTTAGACTGACCGAGATTTAGATAGGTCTCGCATCCAGCAGTATGACTGCTGAACTGTAAACAGGCATAAACTACGACCTCCGGTGACGTTAATGATTGCCGTTACAAAACAATCCGTGTTGGTAAAAGCAACCGTGGATTTAAACTTTCGTGGTGGAACCCGATGTACATTGACGTGAATTAAATATAGGCTATTGCCTTTTTGCACATCTATTTAGTAAACTACATATACTTCATATAGTATAACTAAAAATGTTTTCAAAATGGCGCTACACAAAGCAGGAACTAGTTCCTAAAAAAATGCTTGCATCGTCGATATTTTTATTCCATTTCACACCAAATGAACGAAAAATGCTCCTGAAAAATAAACAAATAATATCATACACAAAAGATTACCTTAATGGCTCCAATGGCTGCCTGTTTCGATGCGAACGTGACGAAAGCGCATCCTTTGCTCTGGCCGTTCTGATCCCTGAGCACAGTGCATTCTTCTATTACCCCGTGTCCGGCAAAAAGTTGCCTCACATCACTTTCGTTGTATTTTTTGTTGAGCATGCCGACGAACAACTTTCGCTCTGTAACAATGAAAAAGAGATGAATTTAAAAAAAAAAAAAACAATAATTTTTTTTTATTTTGAACGAAAATCGTGAGGTGAAAATGCATTTGTAGAAAGCAAACATATCAGAATCTGCATGTAGGTACGCAGAATATAACATGAAGCGTGGAAATAGAAAAAAGGACATGGGTGATAGGGAAGGAAAAAAGAGATGGTGGAGGAGTATAGAAACACACTAGCGAAAGGTTGCCACCATTTAAAATATGGGACCGTCTGTCGCTGAAAGGGCTTTATCACCGGGAAAAGTATGACAAATGCGACGTTTTTATGGCCTGGCTTACTAGAGAGATGGAGCGTCACACTTATACCAGGATAGCAAAAATGTAATGCAATGTCCTTCCAATGCACTCGGCTACGGTCCGGACAAAAGATTGCAGCCGAATAGCGTCTCTCTACACAGCACTTATCCGCAACGAGAGTGGGCAAACAAAAAAATGGAACGAGAAGATCTGGATGTGAGGTGTAGTCTTTAAAAAGGAATATTTCGTATTATCCTTGCATTTCTATGGAGATGATTGTGTTTAGAGGTTTTGATGTTCCTTGTACATGCATATGTTGAAATTGCTCGTTCATTTGGAAAAGGACTTTGTTCGTGTTGCTTGAATTGGTGTCATTCTTGCTGAAGCAACCAAAAACTGTCCAATATGGATCTTGCTTGGTATTTTTTTTAGTCTTTGTACAATTTTAAAGTGATGTATTTTTGAATTTCAACTGTAATGTTGAAGATGCACTTATTCCTTCCTACAGAAAAATTTTAATAGGTTTTCCTTAAGGACAGTCGGAAGTCCAACTTCAGATTTTTCTTAAAATTCACAGACCCAACTTGTATAAGCAACCATCGCGTCACCATCTTGAAGTCATACATGCATATAAAAAAACGTTCATGGATAACTTTTCTGGTACTTTTATGCCTGTTTGGTGACCAAGCCCAGGAAGGATTTCGTAAGCCAATGCATCAAACACTTCTTGAAAGTATTCTGGTCGAAGAAAATCTCCGATACCGATCTTTCAGATTCGGAGATGTAAGTGGCAGCGGATCGATCGCATCTAAACGAATACAAAAGAACATTGATTGTTGAGTACATGAAAAGGAACAGTTAAGGCAGGATGCAATACATATAAATGTTGGCAACCGAAAAGAAGCTGAGCCTCGCTGCATAACAATTGTTTCTGAAGAAGATTTGTTAGCATAGTTTAACATTATAGATATTGTAAACGCTGTATCTAGATTGATGGATATCTCGCATCATTCAAATCAGTTTATGCTGCCCATGGACTTAATTCAAATCAAGATGATTCCCAGATTATATTGACATCGAAACTTCTTTATTGGATTGAAAGATCCGTATATCTACCTAGAATTTTTTTTTTACCTGGTATACTGATACCGAAAAAATGTCACAGATTCTTCGTCAAATAATCAGATTAAAAGTGTTTATCTATTTGTTCCATTCATTCTTGATGCCAATAATCCTTTTGCCAAATTCCATGAATAGAAAAAGCTGTCGAGTGAATACGTCGGGGCCTAATCTTTTTGTTAAGCCGAAAACCAGACAAAAAGGACACCCAGAAAACATAAGTCAAAGACGTATCCTTTTGAATCTCATTGAAGCATGTTTCAAAAAAAAAAAGGAAAAAAAGAAATTAAGGATGAAAACACGAAGAGAATTCCCCCTGTACCCTAAAATTTCGTTTCATCGCCTGGCTGTTGCCTCCAACGACAACGCTTTTGTCGTTCGTTCTCTTCTGAAAATCAAAATCTGATCCGATTTTCACACAACTTTCGACTTCCGATTGAACAGTGAGGATTTTTTATATCCCTAATAGGATTAACGTTCTTCGAGTATCTTGTAAAAATTTTGTTCCTTTTTCAATTTTATTTTTTTCATCTTTATTTATTTGCTTTTCTTGGGTGGAAATATGTACTTTTTTTTTAATCGGAACTTAAACCTTAAACAGTTCCTGTTCTTGAACTGTTATCGGTTTTTCTTCGTTAAATCGAATTCTTGCCGAACTTCGATGCAGAAGTGCTAGTAGAAAGAGAGAACACGAGAAGCATCTTTCGATGGATTATCAATTTTCTTAAAAGCACGTACTATCGAACAGCTAGGCAAAAGTTTTTGTCGATTTTTCAATCAGCTTGAGAACAAATGCTCCACTTTTAGAGGCTCTTCTGTTCGTATTCATTCCTGGATGAGTTCTTTCGTGTATGTATAATTTTGGAGGGAATTGAATTTCGGTTATGGAGGTAAAAATAACATTTCAGTTTATTGTAATATTTATATATGTATATGGCTTATAAGATAATATTTTAGTTTTTTCCGTTAAATTATTCCCAAGTTTTTATTTTAAAAAAATTGACAACCAAAGTATTTTTAACCAATTGTAATTTTTTTTTTGCCTTTAATATTTGCGGATAAGCCTTAAATTATCAATATATCTAGAGTGTGAAACGCAAAATACTAAATTTATTTACAAATTTCTAAACAAAAATCTGAAATACACTTAAAATTATCAACGGATGCAACAAACAAATGATAGGCTGAATCCCAAAGGGATACAAGTGCAAATTAAAGTTTCTTTAATAATGCTAGAAATCCTTTTTTAAAAGTGCTTCCAAGTATGTACGAAACGTAAACAACTAAATAACTTGTATCTTACTACTGCTAGTAGTCATAGTACAAATTTTGGAATTTTGTAACTAAGGTCAAGTTCGTGAATGCACCGAATTCTCGCACTACTTCCACCTCCTCCCATACAAATGGCACGAATTAAAAAAAAAAGGCTTCTTAGATGGATGCAATGAATCTCACTGTATCCTCATAAATACTAAAAAGAGCTTCAAATAAATTATCTGGATAACTCGTGCCCCGACATAGTCGGAGTGGTAATAACGAGAAAAAAAATATTTTCGACAGCTCCGAGTTAGATTTCAATGTAACCAAAAACCCTTTCATCTTCACATGAACACGTCAAATCAAGAAAACAAAATTGTTTTCAACTGTTCTATCACTTTACTACAAATACTTTTTGATCAAATAAAAATAAATGTTTAAGATTTTTTTTTTTCATTTAATGCTGATAACTTTTTTTCTATTTGGCAATCATTTCTAAAAACAATCCCGGTCTGTGTATCGAAATGGTTCAACTTTTGACACTACTTCACTCAAGTTATACACATGGACACACAGAAAGATCTCACCACGAAATCTATTTGGCATTAGCATCTCAAATAGTTGAAATGCGAAAAAGCCGGATATCAAAATTGTTCGCAATCATAGTAGTTCCTCTTTATGTCAAAATATTGGAAACTAAAATGTCTAAATAAAGGACTAGGAGGTTACAACAATTCCTATTTCTTCAAGGCAAATTATTTCCTAGAATTTGTCTTTGGTTTTTATCTTTGGTTCTACCTGGAATCGGAATGAAGCTAAAATATCCAAACATTCACTTAGCTTTAAAAAAAGGTAAATCATAAAATTTGGGAAAATGAATTTTCTCGAGAGGTATTGAAAAAAGTACGAAAGTCGAAACCTGACGACCAGGAGGATGATGTGTGTGTATCGATAAACCTTCCCATGTTTATAAAAAAAAAATTATACTTTCGTTATATCTATCTTATTCAAATAATTGATGACAACGATTTTATTGTTAAATCTTTTTCGAATGCCGTTTCATTTTCATAGAATCTAAACCAGATGAGCAAAGAATTTAATAAATTTAATCACAAAAAGATTTTACAAAATCTTAAAAGCATTTCTGCTTCTCTAAAATATTGATTTCTAGCAATTGAAAACGAAAATTTAGCTTTTAGTCCTGAGTCATAGCCATCGAAACACTCGGTCTAAATAACTTAAAAGCTAGAAAATTTCTACTATAGTGGCGGCTTCTTTATTCCACACTGAAAATCCCAGAACACGAATACGTAAAACATACATTACGAAATACTACGTGTATACCGTTTCTGTTCTATTAATGACTTTGCAGAAAATTTTCAAAACTGCTATTTGAGGCAACATGTGCTCTTCTGTAAAATTATTATGAGAGTCATGCCAACGTTTTCTTCTACCTGTTTACTCGCTGGTATATTTCAACTGTGCACACTCATTTTCTCGTCCTTGTGCTATGAAATCCTCGAAAAGTGTTTTCCCTCATTCAAAGTGGCAAGTACTATCCTCGAGCTCCCATAGTGTTCCTCCTACTCCATAACGCTTTATGCTATGCCACACATAACGCACTCTGCATTATGGCGACTGAAGTTAAATATACTCGTACCTTAGCTGCTGGTTGTAGGGACTTTGTCTGGAGCTTGGCAGACTTATTGTTCTTATTTTCATAAAATGAAAACATTTTGTATCCCCAGTTAAACTTAACGAAAACTGCTCGCTTTTCGCTTTTATAAACGTTTGGGTTGTTTGGGTGCTTGGCTTTTCTGCGGATGGTACAAGATATAGTGGATCCTAGATAGAATGTACTCGTAATGTTCTATAATATGTAGAAGTATGTTTAACTAATCAAATGCATAAACACCAACGCAAGAAAACTCTTTCGGAAGCGTTTATTAAATTTACAGCTCAAATTTTCATTTTAGTGGAGTATCTTCCGTTGTAAATGTGATCAAGTTAAGTGTTATTTATTTAATAACACACAAGAGTACGTACATATGAAAAAATTTATGTTTATTATTATTTTTGGGTAGTTCTCTTATGTTTTTCGTATTGTTTGGCCATTAAAATAAAAAAGTCCTAATATGGGGGAACTAGATTTTTATACTCTAGATGAAATCTGAAAGTATATTATGTTTGCCTTACCGTTTGTAACGCTAAGAAATAACGCTCGCACAGAGCCGTCAAGGGTACAGAAATATTTGTTGTCGCTCAAAAACCTCGATTCCGAGTGACCGTCTGTCTGTCTGTCCGTCTGTTCATCTGTCCGTCTGTTCGTCTGTCCGTCTGTCCGTCTGTGTGTCTGTCTACAGCATAACTCTCGAAAGCTTTGAGCTATAGTGTTAAAAATTTTTTGTGTCACTTTTAGCAAAAAAGTAACTTTAAGTTCGTGAATGGGCTACATCCCGCCACTCCTTCTACCCCCTCCCATACAAATTTCATGAAATTTTGAAATATTAAGAAATTGATTTTTCTTTGAAACTATTTAAGCTATTGACTTGAAATTTAGGTTAAAGTATTATGATTTAGATGTCATTATTATCACGGAATATTGATCCGATCCCCTCACTCCTCCTACCCCTCCCATACAAATGGACAATTTTGAAAAATACATATTTTCGATTTTCATTGATACTAGTAAAGCCGAAAAGACGAAATTTGCCACAATTAATTCTACTATAATTGCAATAAGTTTCAAAAAGAATTGTCAACTTCACCTCACTCCTTCTACCCCATCCCACACAAATTTCACGAAATTTTTGAAATTTGAATTAAATTATTTTTCTTCGAAACTATTAAAGCTATCAGCTTGATATTTTCCATAAAGTATGAAAATAGAAATACCAATAACGCGTTTTGATCTGTACACTCCTTCTACCCCCTCCCATACAAATCTATAATTTTTGTTAACTGCATTATATCGATTTCCATTAAAACTAAAAAAAGTACAAACAAAAAAAAAAATTTTGCCGGAATTTGTTTTTCAATAATTGCAATAAATGCTAGAAAAAATTATCAGCTCCACTTCACTCTTTCTACCTTCTCCCATATAAATATCTGTATTATAAATTCAAGAAAAGCATTTCTCTTTGGAATATATGAGAGCTATCAACTTTGAAATTGAATCAAAGCATGGTGATAAGGATGATGATAAGCAATTTCAAAATCATATTAAACGCTTCACTTCCTCTACCACCTCCCATACAAATGGCCCAATTTCAGGAAAACTATGTTTAATTTCTTTCTAAAAATTATGAAAACTTAAAACTTTAAATTCACCAAAAAACATTTTGCATGCCATGTTCGGTGTCATGTAAGAAAAATACAAAACCTCCCCCTCTACTTTTACCACCTCCCATGCAAAAGTTTCTATTCGACAGAATTTGAGATGACATATTTTCCGGTATATTAAAGTCATTTTCATTTCATCTAGAGTATCATATGATTGGGCTTTACGCCCAATCATAATTCTGTTATGTTTTTATTATTATTTTTATATTTAATGCAAAATTTATTCGTTTAATGTAATTATATATAATTATTATTTTAAATATGAATGCTCTACTTGCAATTTTTAGAATTATTCTTGTGACAGGGGCTAAAAGCCGATAGCTACTATACAATTTCTATTTATTTATTATAATGTGGAATTAAAGTAAATTCAAAAATAAAAACATGTATAACAAAATTTGTTAGCTAGGTTAAGCTAGATTTACTAATTATTCAAAATAAAATTTAATTCAATAAATATGATTTTCATTAGGCCAAGATTGCAAATAATAAATTGTAATAATTTAATGATAAATGAAACAAAAATATCGACTAACATCTTTAAAATAAAAAATTTGTATAATAGCCATAAAGGTTTCTATATTATTGTTTCCTTATATGATTGATGGCAAGTTGTTATATAATTTTACCCTAAGTATTTGGCATACCAAACTCGAGGGTATAGTAGCTAGGGTGTAGCCTAGTGGATAGGTAATGTGTTGGTCTACAATGAGAAGGTCTTGAGTTCAAATCGGCGCAGAATTCCAACACACTGCCTGCATGGGTATACCTGATTTACCTCAATCTACGAAAATAAAAATTCGAGGGGGGAGGGTTGTGCGAAGGGTTAACAAACTTTTCACAATAAGAAATATAAATGTTAAGAAACCTGAAGGAAGTGCTGTTACTACAACTAGAACTTATGTAGGCACCCTCCCAAGTACCATTCTCCATAAAAAGAGCACCTTGTCGTCCGCAACGAAATTAAATCAAATTCAAATTAATGTATTCCATTACATAAATCAGTTTGTATAACACAGCAGATTACAAGATATTAGCAACAAAAGATATTTTGTGACCATTTACTGATTTTAACTGTGGGTTGAAAAGAATTAAAATTAGCAAGTTCTTGACCATTTGGGTCCTGAGAGTGAATAATAAGAGTCTCTTATCTACTAATTTTTGTACAGTGTAATTTCGCGGAGGGCCTTGGCCGAGAAATAAAATGATTTGTTAAGTATCATTTTCAGACACTTATTTTGAGAGACCACTGGCTTTAGACGAGTGAGCTATAAAACAATCTAGGCAGCAGGACAAACTGAAACATTAATATCTTGTTGGCCAAAGAAAGTTGCGATTTGCGGTTGACTAGTAGATAAAGCACATAGATAGATTTTGAGATTTTGAAGCAAACTACATAAGGTCAGTTTTTGTCCGTAAGAGTATCCGATCAAGCGACATTTTGTCCCATAAAATTTATGTTGCGATTAGGTAGATAGAAACGTTTTCTTTTCGAATTGAAGAACATGACATGCATTTTGTTGGATTGATTTTGATTTTCTAGCGATGATAGTACTGATACAGCAGTTCTAAATATGATTCCAGTCATAATAAAATACACTCCGTTTCATACTTATAACCCACATAGAAATTTTAGGCTATTTCCACTCGGAAAATTATTATGCTTTTGTATTTGATTGCTAAATGTAGAAAGCCTGGAGCTGAAATTATTTGTAGGTAAATTATTGCAAGGACTCGTTATTTTTGCAGCTATTATACGTTATTTGCTCGTTTAATATATATAACCCAGTTGAAGTTTCTAACAAAATAAAGCGTTTATTTCATATAAATTTTAAATAAAAAATGTTATACAAAAACTTATGACTTAAAAAATTCTTTTTTTCATCGATTGGATTAATTTATTGAACATTTCAGGGTCAAGTTCCTGCCATTCATGAAGGATTGCAGCTTTCAATTCCGCCAGTGATTCATACTGGCGATTTTCAGCATACACCCATCTGACAAGAACTCCCCAAATATTTTCAATAGGATTCAGATCGGGAGAACATGCCGGCCAGTTCATTACCCTAATGGAATTTGTCTCCATCCAGCCCATTGTTTCACGACTGGTATGAATTCTGGCATTATCTTGTTGCGGAATCCAGTTTTTTCTGCCATGTTCCACCAGAAATGGCAGTAAACTGTTTTCGAGTACTTGGATGTTATCTCTACTGTTCATCCGCGATGAAATAAATTGTATATCCATACGCTTTGCTGCAGAAAATGCTCCCCACAACATCCCAGAACCGCCACTAAAATTCCTCTTCGAGAAATAGAGAGGCTCCTTAATCAGATTGCGCCAGTAAGAATTAAATCCGTCGGGTCCATCTAAGTTCCATTTCTTTTCATCAGAATATATCACCTGAAAATGAAATCTTGAG
The DNA here is from genome assembly GCA_963669355.1 of Chorisops tibialis. NCBI lineage: Eukaryota > Metazoa > Arthropoda > Insecta > Diptera > Stratiomyidae > Chorisops > Chorisops tibialis. The sequence continues at coordinate 310,786,057 of OY770262.1, forward strand.
CTTAAACAATGAAGAAGCACGAAAGCCAGTATGTCTTACAGAAGACTAATCTTTAGCCATGTGGTTTTCTGAGAATTCCATCCGAGTTTTCTTATGGCGATCTAATAGTCGTGGAGCATTCTTCATTTTACCTCTAGAAATGTTGGGATTACGTTGAATCGTTCTCCAAACCGTTGTTTTTAACACCTTTGTTGGAACAAGAGCTGCCAATTTATTGCAACTTAGTGTCGAATTGCTTGCTGCCCGTACAGTTTTCCTCTCTCCCTGCGGAGACAGTTTTCTTTTTCTTCCCTTTCGCTTCGTTTTCCCATATAACTCCGGATCTTTTAAAAAGTTTCAAATTACACGGCGACTGCGAGCAAATTTTCACAAAATTTCACTTATATTCAAACCATCATCCTTGTACGCTAAAATTTGACCCTTTTCGACATCATTTAAAGACACACCGTGTGGCATTTTAAATAATAAAATTATTACGAAACCCTCTTGTAAACAATAACTAAACTAATTCAGTGTGTCGATTTCTAACTGCACTAATCACCATGTGGGTTATAAATATGAAATGCACAATAATGACGGATTTCCAAGAACTGCAGCAAAAAGAACTGTAATGAGAAATGATTTACAGAAAATTCATTGCACAGAGTTTCTCAATCTTTCCTTGTATTTAATTTGGGGCAAAATTATTTTAGGGCGAAAATAATTTGAAATTGGTAGGTGGGTTATAAATATGAAACCGAGTGTATTATTAGGGTCATTGTCGCTTACATAAAGACATGTATCATCTGCAAAGATCGCCAGATTGCATTTTGGATGGATTGGTACATCTGCAATATACATATTTTATAGTGTTAGGCTTAGGCAGGAGCCTTGTAGGATACCCGCAAGTATTTGTCTATCGGTAGAAAATCTAGTATTTATTTTTACAGAGAAGCTCCTATTCAATAGAAACGATTGACTTATTATTTTTGTCAGGTAAAGAGGAAAGCAAAATTTTAGTAATTTGGATAGAAGAAGTTCGTGCCAAACACTGTCAAAAGCATTCTCAATATCGAGCGTTACCATACCTGCATATTTCTTCCTATGCACGGATTTCCGAATGTCTTTAGTGAATCTAAAAAGTTGATGATTATTGAAAGAAAAGATTTTCGGATTCTACACTGTTACGCTTTATTATTCGTGACGTTTCGGTCTCTGCTGAGACCTTTATCAAACTCTCTCAGTTTGATAAAGGTCTCGCCATGAATAATAAAGCGTAACAGTGTAGAATCCGAAAATATTTTCTTTCAATTCGAAATGCACTGTGAAAACATTCACCAAACCAGTTAATGAATAGTTGAGTGTCCTCGTCTGAATTCAGATTGGAAACTAGAGATCACTTTAGAGTATTCACGAAAGTTTTCAATGCGATGCATGATCAACAATGTGGGAATTATAATTGTTTGTCTTCGATCAAATAATTTATTTAATATTCACAAACTTTTTTTATTTTCTTTCAATTTTTATCTGTTTTTGGTTCGTGTCTAAGCTAAGCGCTTTAGCAATGGACAATCTAACGCGGGACAGAGATAGTTGCATTGGGTCTAAGTATGCCAGACAAGAATAGCGAAACAATTCTTTCGAAAATTTGACAATTTAGCTTGTTGGTCTACAATACGAAGGCCGCGAAATTTTTACGACATATTTATTCACATTTTGATCTCACCTTACAATTTTTTCAGCCCGAAATCGTCGCTCACTGCTGCGGTATACGGCAATTTAGCCACTCATTTTCAAAAACGTTTTTTTCAGTTACCACGATTTCGGGCGTTCTGATACAAGAAACTCAAATGGGATTTTAATCTGGGAAGTTTGAACTAGTCTTGGAACAAGGATTATCAAAAAATATTGAAAAGTTAATTTTTGGTAACTTGTTGAACTCTTATCCTCAATTTTGGTGTTTTTTCTCACGACTTCTTTAACATGAAAAAAATAAACGGTTTGATGGATCACAATTATTCTAGTAGAGATTCTACATAAGTACTAAATAAGTTCACCAAATTTCAAAGGAATTCGTTCGATAGATTTCGACATATCGTGTCTAGCGATTTGAAAAATATTGTTTTGCGAAAAACAAGCACTTGGTCTATTCAGACCTGTAACACATCACGGCCAATAAGTCCGTAGGATAACAAAGAAAATACAGTTTTTCCGGTCTAATTTTGCTTTATTCTTCGACATAGTTTCCTTCAACAATCCGTCCAACGCCTTTCTAGCTTTTCGATACCAGTTTTGTAGAACAACTTGTCTTTCGACTCAAAATGTCTCTCAGTTGCGGAAATTACCTCTTCATTTGAGCCATACCTTTTGCCAGCGAGCATTTTTTTCAGGTCTGCGAAGAGCCAGTAGTCGCTGGGGGCTAGATCTGGAGAATACGGTGGGTGCGGAAGCAATTCGAAGCCCAATTCATGCAATTTTGCCATTGTTTTGATCGACTTGTGACACTTGTGGTTTCATCCATTGTCACATACCGCCGCAAAAAATATTTTTTATTGCGTCAAAACAGCTTCATATAGGCCTCCGAATCGTCGACACGTTGTTGTTTTTGGTCCACTGTGAGCAAACCCGGCACCCACTTAGAAAAGAGCTTCCCCATCGACAAATGCCCATGCAAAATTGTGTGCACACTGCCTTTCGATATCATTAGAGTGTCTGCTAACTCTTGCAACTTCACTTAATGATCGGCCAAAACGATTTTGTGTACTCTTTTAATGTTTTCTGGAGTAACAGCTTCATTTGGCCACTACGGGGCAAGTCCTCAGTCGAGGTACGACCACATTTAAACTCGGCAAACCACTTCTCAACCATTTGTTTCAATGGAGCAGATTCCAAATAACACTTTTCAAGTCATGCTCTTGTTTCAACGGTGTTTTTTCCCATCAAGAAGCAATGTTTTATCAACACACGAAATTCGGATTTTTCCATGTTTATACTCTAGATGAAATCTAAGAGTATTATAAGTTTGCCACAAAGTTTGTAACGCTAAGAAATAAGGCTCGGAGAAAAAAATTAATGATGCAGAAGTTCATATAATCACTAAAAATTTCAAAACCGGATGTCCGTCCGTCTGTCCGTCAGTCTGTCCGTCCGTCTGTCCGTCCGTCCGTCCGTGTCCTCTCCAGCTTGAGAACGCGTTGATCTAGAAAGTTCAAATTTTGTACACATAGTTTTTGACAAAAAGGTAAGGACAAGTTCGTGAACGGGCCAAATCGCTCCACCCCTTCTACCCCCTCCCATACAAAATGACACAATTACGCAGTTTATCAATAAACGGGTTTTCTCGAAAAGTATATATGCTATTGGTATGAAATTAGGAGTATAATACTTTTATAATGATTTCATTCTACTGTATCAAAAATTATTTGTGTCTTCCCTCTCCTTCCACCACCTCCCATACAAACTGCACTTTTTCATGAAATGCTCTAAACCAATTTACTCAGTGCGTATACAATTGATCGAGCTGAAATTGTGCAATAGCTATTTATTTATAATTATTAGTAAGACCAAAAGAAAATTAGACGATAAACTTTACCCCTTCTACCCCCTGCCATACAATATGACACAATTACGCAATTTGTCTATAAACGGATTTTTTCGAAAAGTGTAAAAGTTATTGATCTGAAATTTGCAACATATTACTTCTATAATAATTCCAATCTGCTGCATAAAAATAAAAACATTTCTCTTCATCTAGAGTATCGCACGATTGGGCTTTACGCACAATCGTAGTCCTATTATGTTTTTAAAAATAACAAAAGTAGCGTCACTTCGAGCACTGTAGCTTGTAAACAAAGAATCAGAATGTCATGAAATTTTGACGCGTCGCTTCTGAAAGTTAGTACTCCCTGCCAATACAATTGGTTTAGCCACAGCAGTGCCATCTGTGGGTCATCCTACGGACTTATTGACCGCTTTGGTAACTTCCGAACGGCTTCAAATATCGGAAAATCACTTCGCTCACATATTCAACACTATATTTAGATGCAATTTATGCAAAATTTGAACCAGTCACACGGAATGACCCCGTTAAAATGGCTGGATAAAGGTACAAAAGTCCTAACCCCACCTCTTATAATTCAAATGTGACTGTAATGAAGATCCACAATTTAATGCCATTAAATAAATAAATATAAGTATATCTGTAGAAGGTAGACTAAAAAGTCTGAATAATGTAGATCAGACTTTATTTTTATCCTGAAGGTAGAACTATGACGAGTGAAAAAAGGAGAGATATGATGGATCAGCTAATATTCATTTCATCCGTTGAACATGATTACCATAAAAACTTGAGAACAAATCGAAATGACGAGACCTCATATACAGCTGATGAAGAAGACATTATTTATATTGCTGATTAATTAATCACAAATAATATAATTTACTTTTTCTGTAAAAAAAACTTAGAAATTTTAACACTGAATTTAACTTTATTACTTTTTTCACTTGCCAAATCGATTAACGAATCACACAAAAATTGTAAAATTAGTAACGATTATTTTTTGGCTATTCTTTTTTATTAATTTTGTGCATTTGTTTTGTACATTCTACAATAATAATTTGAATTTATATTATGAAGAGAATTTTAAAAAACAATATTCATTATTTCATCGCATTTTTCCACATTTAGATGTACTAACTTGATGAAATCTGAGAGTATATTGTGTCTGCTTCAGCGTTTGTAACGCTAAGAAACAATATTCGGTCAATTTCACCAAGGGTACAGAAATATTATATTAAACTTTGATTTCGAACCAGTCTGTCTGTCTACAACATAACAATTCAATACTTTCAGCAATCGAGCTAAACAATTTCTTATGCCATTTTTAGCAAAATAATGAACTTCAACTTTGTGACCGAGCCTTATCTCGCCACTACTTCTTACACCTCTCTTACAAATGTTAAGAATTCAGTATTTCTTTCGAAATCGAATTTTTGCCGAAAGTAGAAACATGCAAATGCCATTAATGTAAAAAAAAATTATTTCGTTCCGCTTCTTCTTTCTTTCTTTTTCCATTAATTCATTAATAATGTTAAATTTAAATTTTGGGAAAATGCACACAAAGAAAACTTTTTGCCAAAATTTGACTTTTCATATATACCTATATAATAAATATTGAAAAAAATTATCAACTTCTACTCCCTCCAATACAAACTTTTTTTAGTTAATGTATCAGTTTCCGTGAAAATTACTAAAGCTACAAATATAAAATTTGGCACGAAACATTTCCATACAAATTTCAAACCTATCCTTACTGCTTCTACCACCTTAGAAAATAAAGTTACTATTCACTATTCCAAAGAATCTGAGCTGAAATATTTTCTGTTGAATTAAATTCTTTACCATCTCATCTAAAGTATCGCTTGAATTGGCATTACTCCCAATCATAATTCAGTTATGATTTTAAACAAAATTTTACCCATTTTAAAAATTTAATAAAATTTAGATTTTAAGGCGCATCGAACTTTGGAGGTAAATTTAATTTTCGTCCGAATTAATTTTACTTCGAAAATTCGAAATTGTTCCTATTCAAGTTTTTGAAAATTCTTTTTATGACATTTTTATAAATAAATATTAGATTATTATTATTTAGGACTTAAAGCGCCCTAATACAAATTTACCAGTTATTTTAAGTTCTCAGACTGTTTGAATGAAAATCGTGTTTGATTCATGCAAATTAGAAATAAATTGTCAAAATTGAGGTCGTTTCGACGGTGCAATTTATTGACTGATTAACGAGTTTAAGGGATTTCGAGATATGAACTTACGCCAGAATTTTTTCATTTAAAATCAACCAATTCATAAATATCAATTAATTTATTCTCGATTGAAACGAATAATATTGTAATTAGTAATTTCATATATAATAGTTCGATGAACCTACATATTAGATTGATTTGAATTTACATACGGAAAAATACTCGACAATATCGTTAATTTTCTAGAATTTCTCGCTCACACACGGGGAAATATTTGCATGGTTTCCGAAAGAAAAACCTACTTTTATTTTTAAAATAAGCTGTGTAACACGTTTTTCTTCTATATTACCGATAAATGTATATCCACCTATTAGTTTACACATTCGTAAGAACACTTTTTTATATTGTAATATTATTTGCATTCAATATTAATCCTATCACACGTGACTTTGTATATGTCGACGTTACATAACTTAAGCATCAACACATGACGCGGCTATAATACACTTCTTCAGAAAAATTTCTTATGCAATGCAACATAGCATAGCAACTATGTACATACGTCTGTTCTGGAGCACTTTTCTTTCTGAATAATTAAGCGACTACTGTATGACCGTAGAAAACACGTCGAAAAAAAAACAGTTCGGATTTGAGATTGCTGCTAATTCAATGAATGCAAAAAAAATAACAAGAAATCACACATGCTGCACAGATAAACGTTTCAAGTATTCAAATGTAGACATATCAGAAATCGTGCGTAGCAGAGAAAACACACGGATTGGAATGGCATGCTGTTTTTTTGTTGTTGACTACATCGGGTTAATCTGGTTAATATCGAGCTGGCGTTTTCAATTTTCCCGACACTTTCAACTCCCTATTCGTTATTAAGATGGCTTCATAATCTGACAGAATGGCCAATAATTATGTTGCAATTGAACATAACAATCCTTGCCCACTGCTCCTACTAATTAAGATCTTTCAATTTTGTCGGATCTAGGATTATCTTGATGCTCGCCTGACTGGATTCATTTTATAATCATCGCACCGAATAGAGCTACTGATGATGCTGAAATGTCCATCAAGTGTGGGTGGTGGAAACTGGCAGGAAAATAGTGCTCCAACACTTCTATAGCTCAAGACCAAGTTTCCCAACAAGCTTACCGCCCGAGCTGAAAGCTCGAAACCAGTTGCAATATTTATGAAATTGGCTAGACCTCCCCCAAACTCACTTCTCTAGAGATTGGTTAGAGGTGTATCCAAATCGATTTGCGGATTGCGGAAAATTGATTTTCATTCCAAGTTACGTAAGTGACAGATGATTCGACTGGACTTTATACAAAACACATAAGCATGTATCATTTTAATCGTATGTTAGGCTAGAAGGTACTCAATACTTAGCTAGTTATACGAGTAGACGTTCCACGTTTTGATTTATATATAACATGACCTCCATTATTATGCAAAACTGATTCACATGTGTCGTTCAAGTTGAAGGTAAATTTTGCAACGCCTACAGTCGTTTTTTTTTATTTTTTTAGTGCACTTCGTCAAGGTAAGTGCAACACGATATTTTGCTTCGTATCGTTTTTCTTTTTTTAGACATCATACTAACTAAAATATTTTCTTGTGAAGCGTAATTCCATCAATGAAAACCACTCCTTGATGAATTATCAAGCGCGATTCTTTGAATAAAGAGTGATGTAACGAGATTTCATAATAATGGAATATCTGTTTTAGTTGGATTCTAGGAGGAAGAAGAAGAACAAAATCCGACGTATTTAGTTATTGACTCGTTTATGAATCATTAGTAGTACAATAGCAGTGCTTACATTTCGAATAGTTTACAAAGAAAATAACTTTGGTAGCTACGTAAGAACGTAATAATAAAATATTCTAGGATTAGTTTGTTGGTTCAAACTAGATAAGCTGTCTAAATTGAACGCACTTAACTTTTATGAAAGTACGTACATAAAAAAAAGCTAAAGATAGTTTTTTTGCGTCATTATGCTAATAATAAATTATTTTGGCCGATACAAATTAAAAAAAAAATTGCTAATCTGTTTTTTTTCGCACGTTTCATGACTAATTAAGTTACGAAACTATTCCTCCGAAGAGTCGATGTATTCGGAATTACTCAAAAACAAAACGTTCATATTTTAGGACGATATAAAGGGTGTCCAACAATTTTGAAAAAAAGCTCTGATGTTTATACTTTAGATGAAATCTAAGAATATTATAAGTTTGCTCTAAATTTTGTAACGCCAAGGAATAATGCTCGCACAGAGCCGCCAATGGTACAGAAATATTTGTTGTCGCTCAAAAATCTCAAAACCCGATATCCGGACATCCGTCCGTCCGTCTGTCAGGCCATCCGTTCGCTCTCTAGCTTGAGAGCGCGTCAAGCTGGAAAGTTCGAATTTTGTACACGTTGTTTTTGGCGAAAAAGTAAGGTCGAGTTCGTGAACCAGCCAAATCGTTTCACCCCTTCTACTCCCTCCCATACAAAACGGTATGGTATAAAAATTACAATTACGACAAATGGCCGCCTCGTTGATCCTTTTGAATACATTTTTGATGACATTTTGGCATATCACCGGCTCAATTTCATCAATGGCGCGACAAATCTCGACTTTCAATTTAGGAATCGTTTTTGGGTCAATCGCATACATCTTTGATTTCAAAAAATCTCAAAGAAAGAAATCTAATGGTGTCAAATCGCATGATCGTAGTGACCAATTCACATCGCCGCGGCGCCAAATAACTCTTCCTTCAAATTTCGTCTTCAACAATTCCATCGTTTCGTTCGCTGCGTGGCAGGTTGCGTCGTCCTGCTGAAAGCACATATCTTCGAGATAAATTTCAGCAATTTGAGGCCAGAAGAAGTTGTATATCATCTCACGGTAACGAATACCGTTGACGGTGACTGCATTGCCGTCTGCATTCTCGAAGAAGAACGGTCCAATCACTATCCAGCCCAAAATGCGCACCAAGCAGTGACTCCCGGTGGATGCATGGGCCGTTCAAGGATCACTCTTAGATTCTCAGCTTCTCTATTCGACAATTCTGCTTGTTGACATAGCCATCAAGTTCGAAATGCACCTCATCAGAGAAGATAAAATATCTTCATTCACTTGTTATTGCAATCAAGCAAATTCAGATATTTATTTAAAATTCGCTGTAAACTGCTTCGCGGAAGTTTCAATTGCTGAGAACGAATCGACGTGGAAGGATTTCGGTCAACACTCTCACGAATAGCAATGTTTTCATTAAGCCGAGCTTCACGAACACGAACAGGTATATTCCGGGTTTGAATTGACCCATTCGCCTCAAATGTCTGGATTAATCGGACCCCTGTACGGCGAGAAGGTGCGTTATGGTGACCGAAAAACAAACGATATTTATACTCTCTATGAAATCTGAGAGTATATTACGTTTGCCTCACCGTTTGTAACACTAAGAATTAATGCTCGCACAGAGCCGCCAAGAGTACAGAAATATTTGTTGCCGCTCAAAAACCTTGATTCTGAGTGACCGTCTGTCTGTCTGTCTACAACATAACTCTCGAGCGCTTTGAGCTATCATACTGAAATTTGTTGTGGGTCATTTTTGGCAAAAAAAGTAGCTTTAAGTTTGTGAACGGGCTACATCCCCCCACTCCTTTTACCCCCTCCTTTGCATATTTCATGGAATTTCGAAATTTAAAGCAATTGATTTTTCTTCGAAACTAGTTAAGTTATTAGCTTGAAACTTAGGTCAGATGCAAATGTAATTAATAGCACAAAATATTGATCTGATCGCCTCACTCCTTCTACCCCCTCCCATACAAATGTACAATTTTCAAAAATGTACTTATTCGATTTTCATTGAAACTAGCAAAAATAAATGAACAAATTTTTATGAGCGTGAATTTCATTATAATTGCAATCAGTTTAAAAAAAATCATCAACTTCACCTCACTCCTTTTACCCCTCCCATACAAATTTCACGAAATTTTGAAATTTTAATTGAACTATTATTCTTCGAAACTGTCAAAACTATCGACTTGAAGATTTGTCGAAAGTATAATCATTAATGACATAAAATTATGTTTTGATCCACATACTCCTTCTACCACCTACCGTACAAATGCATAATTTTGGTAAATAATGCATCGATTTCTATTAAAACTAGAAAAAGTACAAACTTAACTCTAACCATTTCTGTAGTAGATTTTCACAATTTCTATACTTTGTGTGACCGTGTAATTCTCCATCACTAACCTTCAATAATCACACAATATAACAGTCAAACTAGAACGCTGCACGATCGACACAAAATAAAATGGGGTTAAATTCAAAATAGGCGGTCTTAATGGCCTAATTTTATGAAATCTATGAAGAGTTGGAGCACACTAGTCAAAGATGTTAATTTTCGTCATTCTTATGAAGAGTATTCTCCAGTATGGCTTCCATTACTTCATACTGCAAAGAAATACCACCTTGGCTGCTAAGTTTTTCTATCAACGCTCGCTTAATATATTCTGACTTGTTGATTATGAAGGTGATTCATTTTAAACATGATAACCACTGTCTGCACTCAAATTAGACTGCAAATGATCCTTAATATAGAGCATAACATCGAGTTCCAACTACTAGCAATCTTAAAATCTCAATGATAACCTTCTCATTAATAATGTCGTCCTCACTAAAAATAAAGCACACAAAATATTCATACTCGACGCTCCTTCAATTCCAAAAAACCATTAGTCATTTCAAACGTCTAAAAAATGACCAGAAAAAAGAAAAGAAATAACAAACCCTAGCTTGCTCTCTCTTTAAGTAATGGCAGAAGAGAAAAATCGTTAAGTGGCGTAAAATGACAAGGAGCCATAGTGGAATTCGACGAAGAATTTTTCAATAAAGTTGTGAAATTCTCACGAGAATTAGCCGCGTTTATCCGTTCCGAGCCCCATGGCCGTAAGTTTATTCGGCGTCGTCGGATCAGGACGACATGACGGAGAAACGATGAAAAATAAGGTCGAGGCAAAATATGTTCCTTTTCCCATAAGACATCCAATATTGTCGCATAATTCCCGAAATTCCATCCTTTCTTGTCAACGACATAAGAAAAAAAAAATTTTATAAGGAGAAAAACTTAACTGAAAGTATAAGGAAAATAAGGATCCCTTTATACGTCATGCAGAAGAAAGCATCGGAGCGGAAGCAATGGAGAATTTACTTCCAAGCTTGGATTTTGTTATTTCGGTATTCCTTCTTAGATAAAAGGAATCAACGAAGACGAAGGTGAGGGTGGTGGTAATGGTGAATAAGGAATCAACCCTATGCAAAAGGGTAGAAAGTCAAAATGCAGCAATATGGGTTGCACCTTTTCCGAAAACTCACGATAATGGCTTTTTCGTTAAAGTATTTTCGGTATTATCAAAGTGTGCTGGATCCAGGGCTTATAAGATTATCTGGCGAACGCGTGCCATACCGCGTCTACTCTATCGAGTCAAGTGGTTGGCTAAGTGCAGCGCTCGGCCTGAAGTATTTTAGCGTGTATCAGCTAAAACCCAAACCACTTCAAACAGAGCCAAACGCCGGATGTAATTTATGGTAATGCGTACTTATCGGGAGGTGCAAGTGCGCCACAATCATCGGTGAAGAAGACGCTCCACTAGACATATGAAGGCGCGCATAAATTGCCATCAAGACCGACGTGGCGAGCGTTAAAAATAGAAGACGGCCAGCGTAGTTAATCAGGCAAATTGATGTTCCACGCAATACAAAATACAACAGACGTCTCATAATTAAACACATACAAAAATAACGTCAAAAACATGATAAATGATGATGTGTGCTCGGTAGACGTAGGAGCAGTGATTACAAGTGCCTTCCAATTATTTGCAACATTCCATCCATGCATTATTAAACTTTTCACTTTATCCTTCTGGAAATTCATATCCTTTAACTTCCAAAGCTGCCTGGAAATAATGCGGAAATGATGTTCTGCTGCCAAATAAATACTTTAAGGAGTTATGTAGTACGTGATTTTGATTTATCGACAGTTTTGCAGTCTCTCATGACGATAAAGCCGGAATGAAGAATGGCAACAGCATTTCACTCATTGTAATTGACTTGGCATGAAATCGAAAAATTACGTCAATCTTTGATTTGACAACATGTAAGTATTTTTAAAAATTTTCTCATGTGTCGCACGAAGCGACATTTTATTATTTGATTTCAATAAACCTTTTTCCGCGCGGAAGATAAAAATATTCAAAATGATTAGTTTGACAGTTTTCTGTTTAAATGCTAATAGACAAGAAAACGATGATATCGATTTACATATGGAGCTAGCTAGTTCGAAGGAAATATGTTTCTAGTGTAAATGTGAAATTGTTTTAGAAGAGATGTCATCAAAATAATTTTTCGTTTACGCTTCATGGTATGTTTTCTGCTTTGTCAAATAACAATACTAATATAAACGTAAATACGTAATATTTGGTTAACTCATCATCCGTCACGAAGTACTTATTGGCAAAGTTCCATTAGTGATTTCAATTTTACACTTCATTTTTCACCGAAATATCGAATGTTTTGTATTGTTCGTAATTTGATCATTGCACGAAATTTTCCTTACATTCATTAAAAATTTAATTGTTTCTAAGAACTTTTGTTTGAAATTGAAAATTGTTTTCAAATTAGTTAACTTCAATAATTGAAAAATTTTCATTCAGATTCACCTATAATAATGAAATGTTATTAGGAGAAAACTTTAGTATACAAAAACGTATCCGTATAAATTTGTTTTTGATATTATGCCCGTGTAATTGGGGAAAAAAGTAGAACCACTAGAGTTTTGAATAGATTTCAAAGTGGCAGAATGAGAAAGTTAGCAATAATTCATTTTATTAATTTCAATATAAATTTCTTACAAAAATTCTCTCCATGACCGTGTTTGTGCATTGCACATAAAGGCCGAAATTGCCTAGAACACAGGTCGTTCTATATAAAAAAAAAACATTGAACTACTCCCTCTTGAAAGGAAAATTCTTAGGATTTATGAGCAAAACCTTGAAGAATGGGCGCTTTGTTTAAGCAAGTATATTGCTTTTTCTTATGCCAAAAGAATACAGTTTTTCGTTATTTTTGGGCGTAAGGCCCAATCATGCGATACTCTAGATGAAAGAGAATTTTTTCAATTTAAGAAATTTTGTAGGAGAAGTGGTAGAGGGCGCGACGACATTAAGGTAATTTTTCACATCACGCTGACGTTGCTATCAAAATATTTTATACAGACTTTAGGATTCAAAAATATAATACTGAGTGTATTGGATTTAGTGAAATTATGCAGTTTGTATGGGAGGTGGTAGAGGGGAGGGCTAGTTCTTAATGAATTTTTCAGAAATCACTTTAAATATTATGCTTTTGACATGTTTTAAATTGCAGATCAGTAGCATTCACACTTTTCAGGAAAATCGATATTTTCTAAAGTTGTTGAATTGGGAGGGCGAAGAAGGAGTGAAGCTAATAGTCTAATTTTTTGTGGTCTTACGAATAATTCTAAATAAATATTTAGTGCACAATTTAAAATCGATATATTTTATACGCACTGAGTAAATTGATTTAGAGAATTTCATGAAAAAGTGCAGTTTGTATGGGAAGAACACAAATAATTTTAATACTGTAGAATGAGATCATCATAGAAGTATTATACCTAGTCTAGCCATAAATACTGTTACAAACTTTTTGAAGCACTGTTCAATAAAAGAGGTGTTATATGTTAAGAAATCATTGTTTATTTATTAATTCATTGTCAACAACGGAAATTGCAACAAGTTATTCGAAGTGATTGCCTTTTGCCTTTACACAAGCCTTTAATCGAGCTGGCCGCTTATCTATGGAAGCACGCACGACTTCAGTCGGAAAGTTGGCGACTGCATGTGTAAGAGACTTCTTTAAGGATTCGATATTAGGATGTCTTTTAGAGCACGTCATTTGCTCTAAGACAGACCATAATTCGTAATCCAGCGGATTCATGTCTGGGCTAGAGGAAGGCCAATCTTCAGCTTTAATAAAATCTGGAACATTTTATTCAAGCCATTTTTGGGTTGACTTCGCCTTATGACCTGGTGCAGAATCTTGCTGGAAACTCCAAGGCTGATTTTTGAATAATGACGTGTTGAGAAGTTTCACTACACTTTCAAGGACACTTTCTTGATAAATTTTGGCAGACGTTTTGACGGCCTTCTCACAAAAATGCAACTTTATCACCCCGTTGTAGCTAACACCCCACCAAACCATTACTGAGGCTGGATGATGACCTCTTTGAACCTTTTGGGCAACTTGAGAAGCTTCTCTGGCACTGCGAGCATAAACCCTATCGTTTTGTTTATTAAATGTTTCTTCGACAGTCAAAATTTTTTCGTCCGTAAACAAAATTTTACGGTGTTCTTGGTTTGCGTACCGGCAAAGTAATCGTTTTGATTTTTCCACTCTATATTTTTTAACGAATCTGTTAGTAAATGCCCGGTAGATCTACGATAAGCACCCAACCTCAAATCACTTTTGATGATACGTGAAATTGTTCTTTGGGGTATTTTCATCTCACGCGATAAAATTTTTTGTTTCCGAAGAGGATTACGGCGAATTCTCTCGCGCATGGCTTTAACCACTTGAGGTGTTCGAGTAGTTCGCGGACGGCCACTTCTTTCACGGTCACTTACTCCAGACGTATCATTAAATCTTTCAATAGCCCGATATACAAACATTCTGCTTATACCAAGGGTATGCAGAGTCTTAAACATATCACTTGGTTGCATTCCTACTTTATGAAGTGCAATCACAGCAATTCTATTTTCTTTGTCACCCCAATCCATGTTCACTACACTAAAAATTAAACTCAAATGATGACAAATGCATCAAGCACAAACGTACTATAGCGATTAGCTCAATTTTTAAGAAATGCAATATAACGGTTCCTTTCTGCAGGGTTGCCAAACCTTGTAACAATATTTATGGCTAGACTAGGTATTACAAATTTCAGATCAATAGCATTTACATTTTTGAGAAAATCCGGTTATTGTCAAATTGCGAAATTGTGTCATTTTGTATGTGAGGGGAAAGAAAGCGTAGAGCGATTTGGCTCGTTCACGAACTTGTTCTTACTTTTTTGTCAAAAACGACGTGTACAAAATTTGAACTTCCTCGATCGACGTGTTTTCAAGCTAAAGAGGACATAGACGGACAGACGGAGATTTTCCAATGATTATATCAACTTCTGTATCATTAATTTTTTTTCCCGAGCCTTATTTCTTAGCGGTACAAACTTTGTGGCAAACTTATAACACTCTCAGATTTCATCTAGAGTATAATCACAACTTCTCCAAATTATTTAGAGAATCTGTCAGTTAAAAAAAAACTTCTGTACCTTAAATTTCTGAATCAAGCTTGAAATCAGCCAGTTCGAAGATTTTTAGTAAGCTACTTTTATAAATCGTTCTTCTAGAACTAGAACAACGACGAAAGCATCATTTCCAAAATTGTTAAAAATATCCGAAAACAGCCAAATTTGGCGGGATATTTTCTTTGGCATTTTCGGTGTAACGAATCTCGTACATTGAATTCTTCATTTCAAATTTGTAACTTTAAAAGGAAGCTTGGCAATGCCAAGTATTTTTATACTCTAGATGGAATCTGAGAGTATTATAAGTTTGCTCTAAGGTTTGTAACGCCAAGAAATAAGGCTCGGAGAAAAAAATGATGAATACAGAAATTAATATTATCACTCAAAAATCTCAAAACCGGATGTCCGTCCGTCCGTCCGTCCATTCGCTCTCTAGCTTGAGAACGCGTTGAGCTAGAAAGCTCAAATTTCGTACACATCGTTTTTGACAAAAAAGTAAGGTCAAGTTCGTTAACGGGCTAAATCTCTCCACCCCTTCTACCCCCTCCCATACAAAATGACACAAATGCGCAATTTGACAATAAACGGATTTGCTCGAAAAGTATAAAAGCTATTGGCCTGAAATTTGAAATATATTACTTTTATGATAATATAAATCTACCGTATAAAAATTTTGCGTGTCCTCCCCCTCCTTCTACCACCTCCCATACAAACTGTACTTGTCACGAATTACTCTAAGCCAATTTACTCAGTGCGTATAAAATTTAGCAAGCTGAATTTCTGCACTTAATATTTATTTCAAATTGTTAGTAAGGGTAAGAAAAATTAGACGATTAGCTCCACTCCTTCTACCCCCTCCCATACAAAATGACACAATTTCCCAATTCGGCTATAAATGGATTTGCTCGAAAAATATAAAAGCTATTAGTCTGAATTTCGGGATTTATTACTTTCATAATGATTTCAATATACAGTATAAAAATTATTTGCGTCCTCCCTCTCCTTCCAAACCCTCCCATACAAACTACACTTTTTCATAAAATGCTCTAATCCGATTTTCTCAGAATATATAACATTTATCGAGCTCACATTTTGTAATAAATACTTATTTAACATTATCACTAAGATCAGAGAAAGTTATTTGATTAGCTTTACTGCTTCTACCCCCTCCCATACAATATGACACAGTTTCACAACTTCAAAAAAATCTATTTTCTTCAAAAGTATGAATTTTACTAGTCTTAAATTTAAGAGATGTCAATTTTATAATATTCTTAGTTATTTCTGAAAAAATCAATAAAATCCCCCCACTCTTTTTACCACCTCCCATACAAACTGCACATTTCAACTAAATCTAACATACTAATTTTCTCAGCTCCTATTCAATTTTTGGAGTAAGCATTTTGTATAAAACATTTTTTATAGCTACTTTAGCATGATGGGGAAAAAATTAGTTCAATGCTATCACCCCTTCTAACACTCCCCATACAAAATTTCTTGGGATCAGAAAAAAATCTATTTCATCTAGAGTAACGTAAGATTGCGCTTTACGCGCAATCGTAGTCCTATTATGTTTTAAGACTCATTTTACTTTATTATTCTAATTATGAAGTATTGATCGACTTGGAAAAACAAATTTGTTACCCTGGAAATTTTTTCGCATTTATTTCGTGATGAAATTAACCAGAAACCGAAATTAACTCTGTCTGCGAACCGTCCGCCGTTCATATGGACTCATATGTGTGTAAGGTAGAGGGCGGAGGAAGGGATAAAGTCTCTCGGATAATCTGGTTTATGGGGAAAAAAGGCAGAATTAAATTAACTTTCGTATCTAGGTAATTTTTTAAATATTTTTCTTAGCCAGTGGGGTCCGAAAAAATAAACCGCCGGTCGAATTTTTCTCAAACGATTATATCTTCGGAAATACTTACCGCGAAAAGTTCATATTTTACGATCAATTAGGTGGTGTACAGCTTCACTATTACTGACTTTGAAAGATGGTAATACTTGGAAGGGGGATAGTTAGGGGTGCAAAGAAAAATACTTAAAAATTAATATCTTGACTACATATCTTAAGCTTTGTAATTGAGACTTGCAACATATACGAGCTAGGGTGTAGCTTAGTGGGCAGCGTGTTGGTCTTGTAATGCGAATGTCGTGAGTACAAATCCCGGTCGACGCAATACATAATTCCAGCACATTGCCTGCTTGGATATACCTTCGTCACCTCAATCTACGAAAATGAAAAATTCGTAGAAAGAGGGTTGGGCGAAGGGCTAGCAACCATTCCACAATAAGTAATGAAAAATGTTGAGGAACCTGAATGTCAGGAGGCCAAGGTCCGAGGCCGTAGTGTCATTGTAGAAGAAGAACATATACGAGGGTAGTTCAATAAGCCTGTCAGCCTGTGTCAAATGGCATCTATCAGTAGAGAATTGTCAAATTTTAAGCCAGCTGCGTCATTTAGTTTGTGTCTGATAGCCATTGAAAACCAACGACCTCACGTATTTTGGCGAAAATGAAGTAAAGAAAATTTGGTGAGTCGTGACGCCGAAGGTTTTGTACATCACCACTCCAGAAATGATTAAAAAAAATCCACGTCATGGTGTTGGCTGATCGCAGATTAGAAATGCGTTGGATTGTTGAGGGCACAGTCATATCAATTGGTGCAGTTCATTCAATTTCGCGTAATTAGTAGGGTATGAAAAAGCTGCCCGCTCCATGGGTTGCAGCGTTTGCTCACAATTAACTAAAAACGTACGCGTGTAACCAAACGTAAACAAGACATCCACTAGCTACAAGAGAGATGAACGATTTTTAAATGGATGATTAGATGACAGGATCCAATGATTTACACCAAACACCAAAGGAAATTCAGTAAAAATTACAGACTGCTGGATTCAAACTACGAAAATAGTGTACCAGTCACCAGCAACTCACTGATTTTCCGCCTGAAAATTTAGAAACCCAGAACTTCACTGATGATGTAGAAGAAAATGTGAAGACATTGGGAGCCACTTGGCTTCCCAAAACATTTTCTATATCTACCGCATGGGACGAACCAAAGCGTAAGCGAGCTATTCTCCTCTCCGGCATAGCACATTTGTTTAATCCACAGGGATTTGTGAATCCAGTAAATGTCATAGCTTAAGTAATCATGCAAGAACTATGCGCACTTAAGTTGGATTGGAATGCAGCAGTTCCTCAAAATATTGATACAAATTGGATGGAATTCCGAAGTTCGCTTAACAAACTAAATGACGTTCAAGTACCACGTTAGACGATCATAAGCAAGGCAGTGGAAATTCAGTTACAAGCTTTTTCCGACGCTCCTGAAAAGGCCTACGGAACCATGCTCTATCTTAGATTGATGGACAAAGAAAAAAATATCGTCATGCAACTAATATCCTTCAAATCGATTATGTGCAGCGAAACTAATAGTAATGATAAAGTCCAGCAAGCCAGCGGATTGAAACTCAGTAAAAAGGTTTTTTGTACTAACTCTGAAATCGTCCTCGCTTGGAATAGGAAAGCTCCCAGCAAGATAAAAATGTTTGTAGCTCATAGAATTATCTACATTCAAGAAAAATCACATAACAGCAAATGGAGGTACATTTACAAAAAGGTTATCCAGCAGATATAATTTCTAGAGGAATGCTACGAGCACAATTACAAAAATCATCACTATGATTCTGTGGTCATGACTTCATGAAAGAGCCAGAAAACAAGTTGCCTACGTATCCAATCACACATGAGATAGAATTATCAGAAGAACAAAAAGCTAAAACGATCTTAGTTGCTGCACCACAGGAACCCCATTTTATGTATCGGATGAAGCACCAAGACTGATTCACTCGATTAAACAATATAATGCCCTATATTTTCGATTCAACGACAATGCAAAGCAACACAATACAAACAATTATATTCAATAGTTCTAACTTTAGGAGAGTTAACACTAGCATTATGTCCATACGATAATCAAGGAAATACAGATGGAAACCTGTAGCATCGAAATCAAGGACACCAAGGGCCGACCTTGCAACCAGAATCATCAAGTGAGCGTCACCCCTCTTTTGGATGGAGAAGATCTTCTACGAGTGGGAGGAAGACTTCAACAATCTAATCTACCTTTCGATGCGAGGTACCCAGACCTCTTAACTTCATCTCACCCATTCACTAAACTTAGAATGTCCCATCAATTAAATTTACGTGTCGGTCCATAGGTGCTGTTAACCATAACCAGATAGCGATTTTGGTATCTACGAAGAAAACAAGTTACTCGTAATTTTGCGGAGCGGCTGGCGCTGTTTGAGCATAATTTGGATGAGTTTCTGCGCCCATTCGTAACCTTGGGCGAAACATGGATCCACCTCAACACACCTGAGATAAAGGAACAGTCAAATAGGTGGTTCCTTCGGCCGGTTTGGCGCCAAAGAAGGCCAAGAAGGATCTGTCAGCCAACAAGGTGATGGTGAAAGTTTTTGCGATGCAAACGTTATAACTAATCCACATTTTTTTTTTATGGAACGACCTGTGTTCTAGGCAATTTCGGCCTTTATGTGCAATGCACAAACACAGTCATGGAGGGATGGAATGGGATTAGGAAGGTAGAGGAAGGGGAGTGAGAATGACCGTAACGAGTGGAGAAGCTGGTATGTTTTTCATTGGAAACCTTTAAAAGAGCAAAACGATCACCGGCGTATATTATGTATTCATTCGACGCCAATTTGAAGCAAAAACGACGGCATTTGGCGAAAATAAAAGTGCTCTTCCACCAAGACAATGCATAGGTGCGCACGTGTGATGTCTTAATGGCAAAAAGTTTTTCATCCACCATATTCATCAGATTTGGCCCCCTGCAAAATTTTACCTATTTCGAAACCTGAAGAAATTTGGGACGATTAAGGAGGACATCGATGCAATAAACACCTTTTTTTCAGGGTTCCAACAAATTGTATTATTCATGAGGGATCCAAAGATTATAAAAACGTTGGAAGAAGTGTATCGAGCTACAAAGACTATGTTGATAAAAAAACCTTTTTAATTGCCGAAAAAATCATTCACTGTTTAATTTTAACGGGCTTATTGAGCTTCCCTCGTATTAAACTATACTAGAAGAATATGGGAACAATATCATTTGGTCAAAATAAGTAGCGGAAGAGAGCATTTCAAAAGTGGTGCACTTTTCAAAATTTCCAACCATTACATCTAAAAATTCAATGCAAGCATTAAGTTGTCAGATTGTTGAGCTTCACGATCTCTAAGGAACGGAGGTGATGAGCCAAAATGTCGAAAATTTTAACAAACTTTTCTAAGGCTTCGGTAAAAGATCAATCAAATCAATCAAATTCCTGTTAAGATCCCCTATAGGGGAATAGGACAGAAACAACTCTCTTCCACAAGGCGCGATCCTGAGCATCGGCCTTAAGCTGTTGCCAGGACTTGTTTATTCCTCTGGCCTCCTGCTCAACTGCTCGCTTCCATGTGTTACATGGTCGACCAACCCGACGTCTTCCTTGAGGATTATAATCCAAAGCCTGTTTTGCGATATTTTGCTCTGGTTTTCTCAAAGTATGACCGATCCACTGCCACTTCTGCCATTGAATCTCAATACCTATTTCAGTCTGGCGAGTTGTACTCCAAAGTTCGTCATTGGAGATCACTTCTGGCCAGAATATTCCTAAAATGCGCCAGAGGCATTGGTTTACGAAAGTCTGTAGTTTTTTGGTAAGTCGAACGGTCACTTTCCACGTAGTACAACCATATAACAACACGGATTTGACGCATGCGTCAAAAACTCGCAGCTTCGTGCGAATGGAGATCTCTCTTAACCTCCAGAAAGGGGAAAGGATACCGAAGGCCTGACGAGCTTTATTTAGCCGAGCCTCAACATCCTTTTCGGCTCCGCCGTCCATGCTGACAATGCTTCCAAGGTAGCAAAAATCTTGCACCTCTTCCACATCCTGTCCATTAAGAACAATCGGTGTGCTCGCGTTCGAACCCATGTGCATGTACTTGGTTTTACGCACATTTATTTTCAGTCCCACCTCTTTGCATTTAGAATGCAACGAGCGAACATTTGACTCTAAGTCCGAACGGTTATGTGCAAGCAAATACACGTCATCAGCATAATCAAGGTGACTTAAGATGTTAAATAGTCTCAATTGAAGACCTTTACCTTCCACACTTTCCAGTGCAGCTTTCAAGATGTCATTTATTACCACCAGAAACAGGGCTGGTGATAATATGCAGCATTGTCTGACACCCGTTCGCACAGGGAAGCTCTCGGACAGCTCTTCTCTATGTAAAGCGCGACATCTTGCATCTTCGTAGAATTCATAGCTATGACCTTATCTGGAATATTTCTCTTTCGCAAAGCATTTCACTTAACGCTGTCGAAAGCCTTCTGGAAGTCCACAAACATGAGATGTAGCGGCGAACCCATTTCAGCGGATTGCTCCAATATTATTTGTAGGTATTTGTGTGGTCGGTACAAGACGATGCTTTACGGAATCCAGCCTGATAAACTTCGAGAGTGCTCTCGACGACATCACTAATCCTATTGAGAATTACCTTAGCCATAATTTTTGATACGGCAGTAAGTAGACATATACCACGCCAATTGCCACAATCCCGAAGGTCGCCCTTCTTCGGAATTTTCACAATGACGCCCTCCTTCAGTCGGATATCTTCCTTCACTCCACACCTTAGTGAAGAGTGGGAGGAGTATATCGGTAAAAGATACAAAGTTAAAATTTTACAAGCGCATACATCCATTTGATATTATATAAAGAAAAATT
The DNA here is from genome assembly GCA_963669355.1 of Chorisops tibialis. Lineage (NCBI taxonomy): Eukaryota > Metazoa > Arthropoda > Insecta > Diptera > Stratiomyidae > Chorisops > Chorisops tibialis. The sequence goes on from OY770262.1 coordinate 310,807,983, forward strand.
AATTATTTGAACCAAAACAGTTAAGCGCACAAGTGGAGTTCTAAGGTGTTCCATGTGAATTGGAAAAAAACAGCAAAATACAAAAATGTTGGACTGAAATATTGAGCTATATTCTTGAAAATTTGATGAATCCATTTGAAAAAAAAACGCATAAGAGTTCAAGATATTAAGTGGTCGAAACTATCACAACTTCTACCCATTCCCCTAAAAAATTATTAATTCCACACTTTTTAGAAAATCAATAATCACCAACACGTAAGAAGTAAATAACTTCAAAATTTGTAAAATCACTTTTAAAAATATTTTAAATAAAGTTGCGTCAACAATTTTGCAATCCCTGCACTTCCCTGCCATATGGAAATGTAATTTCGAACAATTTAAATAAATCAATTAATAAACAGTAAATTAAAAGTTACGAACTTTACGTTTTGTACAAATACCTTTCAAAAGCAACGAAAGAAAATTGTCTTACAAATTTTGTGATGCCCCTTCTTTTCCTCCCCCTTTCCATACAAATGTCAGCTCTAATGAAAATAAAATGAGCCGAATTTCATAGAATTTAATTCGTCCGTGAATCTAACATTCTACATAAGAATTTTGAACGTAATTCAAGCTTCATCAGCCCAACTTTGTTATAACCCTATTTCTCACCACTCCCCCTCCTCCCAAACAAATCCTCTCACAAACGCAACTTGTTCCAAGAATATTAAATTTGCGCATGACTTGTTGGCAAGTATTTTACATGAAAATTGATTTTGAAATATTGAATATTGAATTAATCATACCAAATTCTGAAATCTATGAGGTCTCAAACTTTCGGAAAATGTTTGCGATATTGTTTGTTGACAAAATAAGCTTTGTGGGCTGTCACGAAATTTTAATACACAATTTTAATAACCTTTTTACTAAAACTTTCATTACTAATGACAAGAAATTATTGAAGAAGTCTTTCATTTCCGTTTCCATTATTAAAATATAGTAATATGTCAAAATAAATAAATTATTTTTCACTTAATGAAGAGCTAAACAAAAATACGTATAATAAGGGTGCCTGCAATTACTAATTATATTTATATGTACATATAGCATGCATTAAGACGTACAAGGTTAAATTAAAGTTATTTTGCTAATGTCTTACCTTGAAACGCCTTTGTTATCAGCGCACGACGAGCTTGCTTAAACCATAAACGAAATAATGCACTATTTTCAAGTTTTGCAATAACAACAGTGACATTACTGAATATATAAAATTTTTATTTACATAAAACTGAAATATCCATCAAAATCTTTGATATAGTTGACAACGAAAAAAATACACTTTTCTGTTATTTAATCAGGTGTTAATATTTGCGGGGTAGATGCAAATTATTCCGCAGTTTGCTGATGCTAAACGATCCACAAACAGCACAGAAACCGAAATTACCTGTTGCCGAAGAGGAAACGCTTTGCAAAAATATATGAGTCGGCTATCTGCCAACTACCTCACATTCATCTTTGCTATATTATCTTGATGAGACGCCGGCGACGATGCCTATAGCGAACCCCGAAGTGTGACTGTTGCTGGCAACAATCTCGAACGGGCAATTACTACTTTTTCAGTTGATTCTATATTTTTAAATTCTGTGTTAGCCAGATGAGCTCTGGGAACATGAACTAACTCCCTTGAAAATCGGTAACATCGTAACATGCAAACTCTATGCCTTCCATGCGAATCACCTTGACCGCATGTAAGCCATATTTACAATAGCTCACCACAAATTGCCAAGTACTCGTATAATTTACAAATTGGATGCAAATCATAGCTTGAACGCATTGTCGTGAAGTCACCGAAAGAAACCAAGGTCTTCGTGCTAACCTGACAATGTAAGATGCCTGCCAACTGGTTGCTACTTGTTATATGGGTGTCCACCCTTTCTTCTTGCCCCTGCTCGATTTTTAAACTCCTAACAACCGCACACACAGAGCTCTTTAAACTTATCGTTATCGGTAATCGATACGCTAACGACTATAAGAATCGAATCAAATAAGGCAGCTGTACAATGTCACACAGATACATCCGCGCACTTTCATTAATAAAATAAAATACGCTGCTTGCTAATTACGCTAGCACTTAGTGAATTTTAAAATTGAGAAATCAATTTGAATAAAACATTAAGGAGCTACTCCCTTAATCGTTGCCGCAACGCTTCCAGCAAGTCGAAAGACGTGACTTGATTTTGCAAAGCGAGAAGCAAACTTTTCAGTTGACAGTCCTCATCACCCGAAGAAGATTTTCGATATTTCATGTAATTACGAGCGTAGCTCAATTAACTTTGCGAAACGAACTGGAAGAGATTCGTTAATTTTTCATTGAATTTTAAAGGAGTTGCGGAGCAGTAGCATTATCGATGCGTTTTTGTGTGGAACTGTCACCAGAAAGAAAGATATCTCAAGTTTCTGTAGAAAGGATATCGAGAGAAGTTGTGATGTCACTGCGATGGAAACTGAAGCAAACGGCGATGGCTTCCCTAATTAAAATGCTTTATAATAATTAGAACGAACTTACGAACATGTCATAAAGATTGATTAGTTTCATACGGAGAAATATGGATTGTTAATTTGCTTCGGTGTATGGAGGTTAAATTAGTTTGATTCCTTATTTTAACAAAACCATATAAGAATTAAGGCGTCGAAAAAGAAAAAGAAAAAATGTTTTAACACTTTAAAAAATACTAATGCAATAGAAAAAAAAACATTTTAAAATGATTGTGGGTCCGTCCAAGTGTAAATAAATTTAGTGCACTTAAATGAAAAAAAATTAAAAACTGCTTCTTATTCTTCTTCGTAGTGTTAAATCTTTGGACTTCAATCTACAGCCGTACTACCTTATTATATAATTCTCTATTATACAATGGCACTACAGCCCAAATCGGGTCTTGGCCTCCTGACCTTCAGATTCCTTAACATTTTTCATTGTTTATTGTGGAAGGGTTGTTAGACTTTCGCAGAACTCTATCTTACGAATTTTTAATATTTCGTAGATTGAGGTGACCAAAGCGCACCCAAGCAGGCAGTGTGCTGCAATTATGCATCGGTTGGGATTTGAACTCACAACCTTTGCAATGTAGACCAACTCACTACCCACTAGGCTACATCCTAGCTAACCAATTTATAAGTTAAGTAACAATTACGTTTTGTCGTCTAGTCCGATAGACAGTTTTAGCCTAAAATCTAGCTGGGCAATACCAATTACCCTGACCTCCACAGTAAGGACTATTGTACTTTTCCGACCAAATAACAATGAATAATCTTCGCTTCTCTTACATTTTAGTATTAACACGAGAAAGACTTATAATTTCGATCTAATCGTTAACAAATAATTATGCTGGGCTTTAAAGCCATAATTTTATAATACTGTTTATTCATATTAGAAAAAACAAATTAATTTCATTTAAAAAAAATATATTCGATTTCAAAAGTTCATAATTTTGGCAATTTTGAACATTTCGAATGTAAACTTTAGGTGAGTACTTTCGGATTGTTCTTTCGGACGAAAAATAGTGTAATGGATTTTTTTTTGGGAATCGAACACAACTTAGGGAGTCACCCTATAATGCTATGCATAGCTGTGTCGGTATAGGAATTGGAGAAAAAACTAAAGTTGGATCAATTTAATTCTAATATAATAATCGTGATGTTCGGGAAATGAATGACTGCCTTAATTTCACTGTACGAGAAGGCAAGGTTTTAACGGTGTACTCAAGTTTGCGTTTAAATAATAGAGTGGAGGACTGAGTGCGCTTACTTCACACTGCATTAACCGTGGAAGTAGCGATGGTAAATGCTGAGTACTCTGACATTTCTCTAATCAATCGGAGCGCATGTTTTTGAATATGGTTGAGCAACACGAGGTGCGTTTGGGTGCTCTAGCCCAAACATGCGAATTGTATTCTAAGCGTTGTCTAATGTATGCCTTATACATAGATGGCTGCGAGGTCGTTCGGTGTGAAATAATTTTTGAACTTTTGAAGAACACCTAGAAGTTTAGAGGCGTCGAGGGCAACATCAAAAATGTGCCAGGCCTAGTTCAGGTGGTCATTAATTTTAACGCCCAGAAGTGTGAAGTTGTCCGAGGTACAAAGCTGTGCGCGACCACATTTTGAGATAAGACTAGATCATCACGTTTGAGGGATAGTTGACAGGCCTGTGTTTTGAAGGCGTTGAACTCTACTCTATTTTTCCTGCCCCATTCCAGGATTAACCTGTGATCCGAGCTCAGTGAACGGAATAACTATCTGCGATTAAAAGCAATAGAAAGCTTGTGTGATTCCACAATAAAGTTAAATTTTTTGGCGTTATCTAAAGTACTGATAGTGGACGACAGAAGATCGTTGGTGAAAACTGAGAAAAGAGTTGGAGATAAAACAGAGCCTTGAGGGATGCCGGAATCTGTGCGAAAGAGGAAGAAGTAACGACATCTAATACTTCTCGCATAGTGCGTTCAGACAGAAAACTCTCAATCCATTGAACAAGGGAAGCATTAAGACCTATGGCCCTAACCTTAGTTATGATTCATTCATGTCAAACTCTATATAAAGATGATTTCAACGTCAGTTGGAGCCGTAGTTGACATTTAACGCGTATTCGAAAGTAAAAAATAAATTTTGAATTTAAAACAATTTAAGATTTGAGAATAAAACTAGATTCACTGCTTTTCGATAATGAACGGCGAAAGAAAATTTGCATGTAAATATTGCATTGAATTGCCTATATGATGCGATCGTTGCACTTGTAAAATGATTGAAAACGACGAAACTTTGAACAATTGAGCCAATTCCGCACTACATAGAGCTATGGTCGATCGAAATCAGCTTTTTTCAAAGCCATCGAAATAACTTAGGGGTCACTTGTTATTGTACGATGCACAGTTAATTCGACATGGGTAAAGGGAACAAGTTGGTATAGTTCCCTATATCAACTTGTTCCCTTTACCTTTAGTAGGGAAAACAGGAGGAAACAGTTTGAAGTGGTGGTGGAGGTTGCTCTTAAATTGCTTGAGGTTATATTCCGTTGGAAGTAGAATGCCTGGAAATGAATTACACATCACTGTCATCCGAGGGATGAAGGACTGCCTGAATTTCACTGCTCTTCGCGGCAAAGGCTTCACAGTGTACTCATGTAAGCATGCAGCTTGGGAATTATTTCGGAAGGCATTTAATAGAGGAGATAATACGGGTTTCAGTTACTTGCTGCATTTACCATAGAAATATCTATAGTAAATGCAGATTGCTCCGATATTTCGAGGATGCTTGTCTATTGGTCTTTGGATACGGTTTATTAAAGCTACGTATCATTTTGGAGGCCCAGCACGAACATGTGAGTTTTATTCAAGACGTTACCGGATATAAACCTTTTAGATGATAGCTAGTTCGAAGGCAGAAAAGTATTTCAAAAACTTTCGCAGAATATCTAGACGTTCCAAAGTATCAAGAGCGACTTCATAGATGTGTTGGCTACAATCAAGGCGATTGTTGAGTTTTACGCCCAGTTACGTAAAGTCAGGAGAAGGTGAAATCTGTTCGCCATTTATGGACATATTAGCGGTTGACGTCGGAACGTTCTGCTTAAGAGATAGATGACAGCACTGCGTTTTTAAGACATTAAAATCTACCCTTCTCTATTCTTCCTGGCTCATTCCAGGATTAAACAGAGGTCAGAATTCAAAGACTTAATTGACTCCATACGGAATGAGGCCATCAAAGTCTGACGTGCCTCCGCCGAAAAGAAAAATTGGTAGATATTATCTACGGAACAATGAAAATGATAAAGTAGACGATAGAAGGTTGTTTATGAAGACCAAAGTGAGTTCTGAACCAAAACCGAGCCCTGCGGACGCCGAAATCAATGGAATGCAGAAGTTACTCCGTTCAGTATAACTCGTCTATACGAGCGTATGCAGAGGAAACTCTCAATTTATTCAAGAAACGAAACGTTAAAATCAAAGACAGTTAGCTTGGTTAATAGACATTTATGCCAAACACTGTCGAACGCTTTAGCAATGTCAAAAGCAAGTACTTTACATTCGCCAAATTTGTGGATGCAGGAATGCCAATACTAGATATATAACATCTGGAGCGAAATCCATACTGACGGTCATAGACGCAGAATTTACTATCCTAAAATTTTTTTTCTTTTCGCGTTTCATAACTAAATTAGTCTAAAAATAAAAACAAAAAAAAAAAAAAATCTGTCTGTCCGTAGGCCGTATGCCGCGCCGTCCGCCGTACATATGGATTGATATCTCCGAGATTGTAAAAGATAGAAAGTTCATTTTTGGATCAATTGTATATTAGATTGGTTAATTAAGCTCCATTACCTAAATTTTGGGGAGTGTCAGGTGGAAGAAAAAGGCGGAGACACTACACTACGAATACAGATAAAAAGTTGAAATTCGACACTCGGATATATTTGTTTATGGGAAAAAAGTAAATAAATTAATTTTTATATCTAGTGGGATTCAAAAAGAGGGGACTAAAAACAAATTATCGATAGAATCCTTTTTTTCAAATGATTATATCCTCGGATTTACTCAACCGAAAATGTTCATATTTTAGAACCGTTTAGATGGTATAGAGATCCATTATTATTGACTTTGAAGGAGGCCAATATAATCAAAATTAATATCTGGACTATCTTTTAAGCGATGTAATTGAAACTGGGAAAATAAATTGAACTATACTAGGGTTATAATAGTAGTAGGGAAAATTGAGAGCATTTCAAAAATGGCGCACTTTTCGCGATTTCAAATCATAAAATCACAAAATCCCAAACGGATTAAATTGAAATTTTGTCAGATTGTAGAGCTATGTGGTCTTTGATTTTGATAAAATTTTTATGTTAGGCTACCGACACACGATGCGAGTTAATATATATTATCTCGCTTTTCGATATTACTAGTGTCATTATCCTATACATAATTCGGCCTACTTATATCAAAATAGGAAGTTAATATATATTAACTCGCATCGTGTGTCGGTAGCCTTAGGCGTGTAGGGGGATTGAAGTGATTAGCCAAAATGTCGAAAATTTTGAATATTATCTTAGGGCTTTGGTGAAAGATACGAAGTTCAAAATTAGCAGTTGTTGGGTTTAATGAATATAAAATACACTGAATTTCATAGAAACTCTATCAAACTTCGTTTATGAAACTAACAGTCTACACAGAGAATTTTGAACGTGATTCAAGCAAGTAATGAAATAATTATTAACGTCCACCGATCCCTTCTTTTATCCCAACTCTTCCATAAAATTCCAAACTTGCATAACTAAACGAATGAAATATTGAGTATATGTACAGGAGTTATTGATCGTAATTGCAGTGGACTGTTAAATAATTGACAGCAGCCTTGCCGTAGAACCCACATTCCCTTGGTCTTGCCTATCTACCCCAACCTGCATATTGACTTCCCACGCATTCTCAACTTAACCCGAGAATAATAAAGTTGCGCCCGATTTGTTGGCAGATATTTTTAATTTGTCACAGTTAATTAGGCTCGACCGCACAACTTCAGCTCTGACCTGTTTTCCATAATTTTATTTTGCTAAATAATGCTTTTTTGTGCCATTCCATGTTTCCAAGATGTCGCCTGTCTCGAAGATATCTTCCCCATTATTAATTGATAAGTCGCTCATTAATCAATATCAATTGTCTATTATTAATGATCAAATTAATGTCAATCGTGATAGTTCTGTTTCGTTTCAAGCGAAGCAAATCTACTATTAATTAAATATACCGGCATATTCATACTAACATGAGGTGTGAAAAATATCCTAAACCACTTACGTATAAAGCTATGCTCTTATCTTTCAAACTTTCTTCTGTTTCAACATATTTCAATCCAATAAGTAAGTTGCTTCCTCAAGACAATTACCGACCTACCTACTAAATAATGAAAAACCGAAACTTAATAAGGAATTTCTTTATCACATCGGGTATCTTTAAAATGTTTAGTCTCCGAAACCGCTTAAACTATGGGTGTGGGAAGATGCTGTTAATGCAGAAACTTACAACCTTCATTGTTGCGTGAGATTTGTGTAGCGCGTAAGTTTCCACCTAAGAGCCGCTCAATCGAAAAAGATGGCGATAATAGTTTCTTTAGTTATGATGACTTGTTTTTACAAAACAAAGTAGGATACCTTCGCGTATAAACCGAACTGCTTGACTCAAGAATAAGCTAATGAAGATCTACACCCGAGTAGTTTTCGCTGAATCTTTAAAATTTATGTTTTGTTGATTTTGCACAAACGGCTTCCAACACTGTGCAGCATATCGAGTTGGTGGAGTAGTTTGTGGAACGAAGTACATTTATGTATTTCTTGGGCTGTGTTTACATCGGCCACATCGACATTATAAGAGTGTACACACGATTAAGGAAACCACTTTGCCTGAAAACGTATTTGTTGACACAATTGGTCATTCACACTTAAGCAATTAAATGCTAGCGCGCTATATTGTATTTTGTACGGCCAGAATTAAGCAGAAGTGTTTAAATTTCGGAAGATTACTCTTAACGGACGTATAAGTATCCGAACGCTAGCATACAAAGTTCCATTTGCTGGAGCATCGTAAAAAAATATTGCTGCGGTTCTCTCCGCTAAGTGCATCCGGCGATATAGCGTTCCGAATTTTCCGAAATGTTTACTATTACGATTATGCTTGGCCATTCAACCTTGCCCGGTCGACGTGCATACTTTGCGAACGTTATGCTGTCCAAGCCTCCAAGAGTACTAGGACTTGAGTATGGGCCGTCATCGGGAATACACCCAGCGCATAGACGAGGAGATGATGATGATGCTGTTCTTGTTCTTGGCATGACCTACGTGCATAGTCGGGTAAGCGTTGAGTGGAATACGAAATGTCCTCAAAGCTAGAAGAATCCCCGTATCGAGAGATTCTTTCGCCAAGCCAAAAGGACGTGTTAGACGAATCTCTTGCACAAAATGCCTGAGTGACACAGGATGGCGTCCAGACTAGAGCTACGCAACATACATGACATGTACTCGAGGCTATACAGCCCCATAGTCTAAGCTAGAGCTGCTTGCTAGTGTTCTATAAGGAATTCCATTGAAAACATAGTCGTCGCGGTTAACGTATATAAGACGAAATGGTGACACTTTAAGGTAGCAGCGGAAAAAGAACGAGAGAGTAATGTGTGCGACGTGTAGTAAGAAGCTGACGGAATGATGCAGAATTGAGGCGAACCAGCCAAGCAACCTCTTTCAGCAGAATATGACAAACAGCAGAAATGAAATGTGGGACTCATATGTGGGTTGCATAATAATTACCTTGGAAAATGAACAGAAGTACGAGTAGAATAAGCAGAAGAGCTTTTTTTTTCTTCTAAGATAAATGAAGTTATTCCATTCTGCGTTAAAATATTCAAGAACATTTTTATTTATTTTTTTTGTATGCTGTGGCGAAGCGCTTGAAGAGTTGTAAATATGTCAAAATGTTAATATTTACCAGAAAAATTTGAATAACCCATCATTAAAAATTGAAAAAAAAAATGTTGTGGAAATTCATTATTACGGATGACATTGGTTTGAAAATATTTTAGTTTGATGAATTTGAACTTCAATGTTGGAGGTTATGAAGCAACTGCTAAATACAATATTGAAAAAAAATATTTTAATTATATGGTAAATACAAAACATTTTTAAATATTTTCTATTTGAATTCTCTTTAAAGATAGAGAGGATCACATATTGTGAAGCAGATCGACATTTATCTTTAATCGAAGGAAGTTTCAATGCGAACAAATTCAATCTGCAATCAATCTAGATGTATCAGTTTCTCATATACGCAGTTCCTATTAGATCAAGGATAATTTTGACGAGGAAAGCACTGCCAGCAAGAGTCATACCGAGAAAGTACCGATTCTTTCTTATTATAAATATCTGCCAACATCTCGGGCGCAGCTTTATTTTTCTTGTGATAGGTTGAGGACATTATAAGATTGCAGATATTTTATTCACGATGTAACACTAGTTAAATCGTCAATTTTTTCACCGGGAAGTATAGTGAAGAAATTCTCAAATTATGGGTAATTAATAACGAAGAAGAAGGTACTGCAATTTACGAGTATCTACAGTTGCTACAGTTTTCAATTCAATTTTGACCACCCAACACCCTGGCGGCTTAATTTAATTTCAGCATCAGCGATTGCCATTTTATTATTTATTATTAATATATCAAGTGAAATACAGAGAAAACGTTGGTACATGAAAAAAATAATGTAATAAACTAATTATAAATATGTACACAGATCACGTATCAATTCCATTGATTAAAAAATGTTTATGCGTTTCTTTTTATTATCGTTCCAAAAAAATTTATGATATCTAATTATGGTTGGGTAATCAATTATTATTGATGATATATTTTTGAAGTACCACATGAACGGATATTATGCGAATTCGTGCACGATCTCCGTACGATGAAATATCTAGAAATTGTTGCCGTGCTAGATTAAAACTTTACCAATGTGTTAATGATTTTTCGGTATTTTCCCGCAAAATATGAAAACTTTTTCTTAGACAGAACTGACTCAAAATAATACTTTTTTAATCCTACCAACCATTGTATGGCAAGTGAAGTGTAGACCCATGCTGTAAATTGCACCCATGCTGACCCCGCGATGCGGAGGAGCGCCAGGGTTCAGGGGCGCCAAGGAGCGGCAGTGCCTAAAGGAAGTTGAAAGCAAGTTATATTCGAACTTAAAGATCGCGGTTTCTCTTTAACAAGCGTAAGAATCGTTTAGAAGGAAAATTTTTTTTGTGTGGTTTTTCTGAAAGAATAATTTTTTGCATTTTCTTGCTCCACTTTGTAACGAAAATCCGACTACAGAGCAGCACTTTCGTCACAGATTCTGTAATGGCGTGTCTCAGAGTCGGGCAGCATCTCCTGCTTAGGAGCGTTGCGGTGGAACAAAAATGACTCGAAGAAGCACCCATCTTTGCTTAGTGCTGCGAGAAACGAGCGACAGGATTATGGGAGAGGAGTGACCTCCATATGATGTTGAGCTGCAGTCGATGGGGTCCTTTATGAGGATCTACTCTCTACTCGTCTCCTCTAAATAAAAAAAGAAGAAAATTAAAAAAAAAACTTTTATACATATTTCTGCAATATTTTGCACTGGCTCTTAAAACACGGCAGAACAATCTTAGTACAAATGATCGTAAAGAAAAGATATAACATAAATGAACAAGACAGAATCTATATTTGTATATTATATGTATATATTGCTTAAAAAAATAAAAAAAAAACTTAAGAAGAAAATCTAAACCTAATCCAAAAATACTTTGGTGGGATTCTTGCTGCTTCTTTTCTGGTGCTCATCGACTTTCCTTTAGCTGTCATTTTGTATTTTTTTTAATATCTTTATCTTTATAATTACCAAACTTTTTATACTCTAGATGAAATCTGAGAGTATTATAAGTTTGCCACAAAGTTTGTAACGCTAAGAAATAAGGCTCGGAGAAAAAAATGAATGATACAGAAGTTCATAAAATCACTCAAATATCTCAAAACCGGATGTCCGTCCGTCCGTCCGTGTCCTCTCTAGCTTGAGAACGCGTTGATCTAGAAAGTTCAAATTTTGTACACGTCGTTTTTGACAAAAAAGTAAGGACAAGTTCGTGAACGGGCCAAATCGCTCTATCCCTTCTACCCCCTCCCATACGAAATGACACAACTGCGCAATTTGACAATAAACGGATATGCTCGAAAAGTATAAAAACTATTGGTCTCAAATTCGGAACATATCAATCTACCATATAAAAATTATGTGTGTCCTCTCTTTCCTTGTACCACCTCCCATACAAACTGTACTTTTTCATGAAATACTCTAAGCCAATTTAAAATTTAGCGAGCTGAAATTTTGCACTAAATATTTATTTGGAATTATTAGTAAGACCAAAAAAAATTAGACATTTAGTTTCACCCCTTCTACCTCCTACCATACAAAATTGCACAATTTCGCAATTCGACAATAAACGGATTTTTTCAAAAAGCATGAAAGCTATTGATCTGCAATTTGGAATATATTACTTCTATGATAATTTCAATCAGCTGTGTAAAAATTAGTTGAGTCCTCCCCTTCCTTCCACCACCTCCCATACAATCTGCACTTGTTTTATGAAATACTCTAAATAAATTTACTCAGTACGTATGAAAATTATCGAGCTGAAACTATACACTAAATATTTATTTAGAATTATTAGTAAGACCAAAAAGAAATTGGGCGATTAGCTTTACTCCTTCTACCCCCTTCCATAATTTGACACAATTCAACAACTTACAAAAAGTCGATTTTCCTGAAAAGTATGAATGCTACTGATCTGCAATTTAAAATATGTCAATTAAATGATGTTTACAGTTATTTCTAAAAACGTCATTAATAAATTCACACTCCTTCTACCACCTCCCATACAAACTGCACAATTTCACTAAATCCAATACACTAAATTTCTCAGTACCAATAAAATTTTTGAATCCTAAATTTTGTATAAAACATTTTGATAGCAACCTTAGAGTGATGTGAAAAAATTAGTTCGATGTTGTCTCCCCTCTACCACTTCCCCTACAAAATTCCTTATATTAACAAAAAATCTCTTTCATCTAGAGTATCGCACGATTGGGCTTTACGCCCAGTCGTAATTCTGTTATGTTTTTTATATTACTTTGTTTTTCACTTTCGTTATTTTTTAATATTATTTATTGCACGAAGAATGAAAATATATATTAAATCACGAATTTCCACAGTTCCGTCCGACTACGCGTAGGCAGTCCAAAAAACAACAGTCCCCCAGCAAAATGCTGTGTTTTTTTTTGGCAGACAGAACCGATAAAAAACGAATTTTTTTCCTATTATCATTAGATTAGCAGCAGTGCTGTCCTAAATGAATTCGTCATTTGTTTTTTGTTATTATTATTGTATTTATTATAAAAAATTCTGCCAATAGTTCAAGTTTCTAATTTTGATAGTATCAATGAAAATCGCTATAATGTTTTTTTGAAAATTGTATGTTTGTATGAAACGGGATACAAGGAGTGAGGTGAACTTGATAATTTTGTAAAGTAATTATTTTAATTACTAAAGGACAAATTCAGGCAAAATTGCAAGTCTCTACTTTTTATAGTTTCAATGAAAATGGATCCAATGCATTTACCAAATATTGTGCATTTGTATGTGAAGCGGTAAAAGGAGTGAGTGGATCAGAACCGAATTTTTCGATATTAGTGATATTTACGTTATTATGCTTTGCTCAAAATTTCACATTGATATCTTTAACAGTTTGGAAGAAAACTAATTTAATTGAAATTTCGAGAAATTTATGTGGGAGGAGGTGCTTACTCCTTTCAAGTTGAATGTAATGATTTTTTTCAGAATTTATTGAAATTACTAAAAGCCAAATTCAAGTAAAATTTCAAGTTTCTATCTATCCATAAAATTAATTTTTTTAAATTATGCATTTTTAGCGGTGGTAGGGTAGAGGGGCAGAAAGATTGGAGTAATGTGGCTGGTTCATAAACTTGACGTTTCCTTTTTGCTAAAAATGACACAGAAAAAAATTCAGTTGGATAGCTTAAAGCGGTGGAGAGTTATTTCGTAGACAGATAGACAGACGGCCACTCGGAATCAAGGTATTTGAGCGACAACAAATACTTATAAATTGGGTACATTTGCTAAAAGTTTGCATTGACTTCATTTTTACATTATAAATTGGTACAAGAAATGGTACCACAAAAAGCGTGGATTTGAGGGGGCGCCCTGAAAATTGTGCAGGCGGGCGCTGCTGTTCTTAGTTACACTACTGGTGTAGATGGTAATTTTTAAAATCTAAATTCAGAAATCATGAAGCAGGCTAACAAAACGAAACTTATCTAGCAAATGTAAAATTTTCAGTACGGGCCAAAACATTAGTTTAGCTCAAAATTTCGTTTTGGATTTGCACCAAACGCTATCTACATATCTTAAGATGAGCTTTAAAGTGGTTTAATTTAATATTTTAACTCTTAGATACCATAAAAATCCATCTTAAGTACTTTAACAAACAATATATGGGGGTGGGGGAGGTGAAAATTGGTTACCTTGTTTGTACTTCGAAATTGGAAGCGCCATTACTTCGTCAATTCCAAATTTTTACGCAATTCTTGCGGCATTCTCTTCATAGTTTTGTTCTTTGTCTAATGAAATCAAAAACTCAATATTAACCTCTGCTAAAATAAAATTCTTTTCGCGTCCCCTTGCGTCACAATTTAGAAAGCGAAGCATTCATAAAAATTAATTTAGCGACTATTTTTTGTCTAGAAAACACAGACTACTCACTTCCTTATTATTTTATTTCGATCAGTGATACTTTCGTATTGAAAGATCCATAAATTGTGTTTAATTAATTAAAGTAAATTTAACTATATTAGGTTATATTAAATAAAATTAAGCAAGCTATCTTGTTATGATAAATAAATAAATAAATTTAGACGGTCAACTGGTGAAAATCAGTAGCCCTAGTAAATCATATTTAATAGAATAATTCCCAAATATATTCATATAAATATAATTGTAGTGTCTGTCCATTATTTGCTTATAAATGACTATAAGTTAGTATTTTCCTTTACTTAATCAATAAATAAGCAGAAACACACGTTGTTAAAATTCTTCTCTGTCCGGCTTTCACGCAAAATCGGCTGAGCTGATTGTAATGAAACTTTCACAGTTTGTTAGGTATAATTCGAGATGCAATCTGTGTTTGGTTTTTTTCCAATGCCCTCACGCCTTCTACCACCTCCTATATGAAATGACTCATTCATCAAATTATAGGAGCGAATTATTTCAAATTTATAATAAATTATTTTTATCATAAATTTGATCAATGGTATACAAATTATTTGAATCTGCCCGCGCCATCCACCACCTCCCATACAAACTACACTTTTTCATGAAATACTATAAACCAATTTGCTTAGTGCGGATAACATTTATCGAGCTCAAATTATGTAATACATCCTTAATTAGCATTATGATCAATATCGGGGAAAGTAAACCGATTAGCTTCTCCCCTCTACCTCTTCTCAAACAATGTGACACAATATCACAATTTCTCAGAAATTCGATTTTCTTGAAAAGTAGAAATGGTACTAATTTGCAATTTAAAATTTATCAAAAACAATATAACTATATAGTTACTTCTCAAAAAATCATTAATTATGAATATCCCCACTCTGTCTAACATCTCCCATACAATCTGCACAATTTTACTAAATCAAATAAACTAATTTTCTCAGTACCTCTTCAATTTTTGAAGCTTAAATATGGTACGAAACATTCCTATAGCTACTCCAGCAAGATGTGAAGGAAATTAGTTGAATGTTTTCACTCCTTCTACCACTCCCCATACAAAATTTTTTAAGATCGCAAAAATTTTGATTTCATATATAGTAGTAGTATCGTATAATTGGGCTTTACGCACAATCGTAGTCCTGCTATGGTTTTGAGTTTAATGTTATTTTCTTTAGAATTAACACAAGCTTCAGCTATTTACATTTCCTTAACGCTCTTCAATACGTATATGATCTTAAATCACCCCCGTGAGCACGAGCCTGTCCTATACAAATACGAGTATCCTGGTTTCATTGTTAATAACTTACGGTTCTGTTTCTAATCTGCATTGGGTTCAAAGAGTCCTTAAACTAAGCAGGTTATATATCCCACATAATGTATTACTAACTACATTCTCAAAAATTGTTTATTATTGCGATTTTTATGCGGACCAAATCACGGGGGATCGCTAGTAACGAAATAAAATCCATCGTATAACTCAGGGGTGGTTAAATTTTAAACAGCAGAGCTCTCTGAAAATAGTATCGGTGATTTATCCTTTGTTACCCAGGCGCTGAATGCAAAAATTATACTGAAATATGATAAAAACATCATAACAAATAACTTTTGTTTTTTATTCGTTATCAGATTTTTACGTAACACCGAACAAAGTTTATGCGACTTTGAATATGGGGCAATATTTTAGAGGTCAAACTTGCGACATGGCGTTTAATAGTTCTTCGACAAAAAAAAGTGTCAAATTATTTGTTACAACAAAGTATCTCTAGGCAGTGAAAAGGGCAACAAATCACGAAAATATTGCAACAATATTTTCGACTTTTTTCTGACAATGCTGTGAAAATATTGTCGAACATATTTAGAGCTGAAAGCAATTCGATATATTTTCAAAATGCTTTCGTCATAAAATCGTGGAGAAATATGTGATAATAAAATAGTCATTATGGTGACGAAAATAAAATTATTTAAATATTTAATGCTTGCCTAGGATGTTAGTGTAACCGTACTAACTAAAATATTTAAGCGATAATTGCAGCACCGCCTGGGCAAAAAGAAATGAAATGACTTCACGCACGACTGATAGAGCGCGCGGTCGACGTCTTAACCATTCCTCACAAGTTGATTGTTTTACAAGCATCAGTTCGTTCTAAAGATTTAGTCTAAAATTAAAACAATACATAAAATTTTAAAATTCTTAAAATATTTCGTTTCATAGACAGGAATTATGATTAAATGTCACAATTATATAAAGCAATGCCTGGGCGCAAAGTCAAGCTGTGCCTTTCTACTTTCTTAAGAGTATCAGTTTCCTTCAACTAAATATATAACAAGTATGTGTGTATGTATGTACAAGAGAATAGAACAATTCCATCAATTTACTAAATTTTCACCTCTTTCTTTTTGTTCATATTAAAATACTTAAATTTTACTGTACCTGACGGCAAAGTGTTGTTATGCCTCCGAAATGGATTTTAATCTGCAAAGAAATCAATTATCGCTGATTGTGTTACCGAAAATTTCATTTCAGGAATATTACGCACACAACATTGATGATTTTGACATTTAGTATGACGTTACATTTTTCACACATAGGGGGGTAGGAATATTAAGTAAAGAAATTTAAAGAAAGACAAAAAATAGGGTGAACAAATTTTTTTTTGTTAGAACTAAGTGCTTTGTCCTTACATTTCACCCAGGGGGGGTAACATGATTTTAAAACGAAAACAAATCAACAACTTTCCGATCGATGTTAAATTGAAAAAAATCTACATAGAATTTATTTACACGACACCTGTCGACATTTATATTCTGTTAAAATACGGACAGTAGGAAGGATTGAACAAAAGAAAAACGAAACAAATTCAGCCAAAACAAAAAACATATTAATGATTTTTGACATAGTTTAATTCTTTAGAATTGTTTTTTTTTTTTTTTTTTAAATTGAGTGCACTTCTAAAGCAAGGACGATTCTTAGATTATCTACCGAAGTTCTTAAGTTTTTTTATACTCTATAAGACATGCTACAATTTGAAATGTTGGTAATGAATCGATTCAATTTTTGTCGAAATAGGAAGTAAAAAATGATGATATCTGAGGAATTTTAGTGAAGTGGGACGAGAGTATCGATGGAAAATATTCTTAAAATACTTCAGGTTACAATTATGTGAAAATACGACTGCTGACAATGTGTTCCATCGTCTAAAGTACAGACAAAAAGTATATGTCCTATTTCTTATAATTTTTGATTGATATAAAAGCAAAAGGAGCTCTTTAAGTTGGATAAGCGAACTACACTTACATGAAGTATTTCTAAAAACTTGACAATGTCAAAAACATTACATGACTTTCTAAAGAAATTAAGTAAGCGTCAAATTATAGTTCGTGAATAAATTCCACTTTTTCGTTCTTCAATTGGATAAGTGCTTCGAATAGGCAAGTAGTTTTTTTTTATCCTAAACGCGAACAGAATACAAAATTACTTTACGCTGACCAACCGCATAGATTGCTCTAAATTTTCTGTAAATTCTTCACAGTATAGCTAAATTTTCCTTAGTTTTCCTACTTGCGCATTAGTCTAGTGCACAAAATAGCTCGACCGTCTCATCGAGAAAATACTGCCAGTTTATTAAATAAACCGAAAATTTCAAGGAAGAAGATGTGCATTATGCAGTTTATCATTCAACCGTTCTGACAATCAGACTTAAAACAGCGACCGAAGTATCTTTAATGGTGTAAAGTGCATTACATGACCAGGACGGGCTAGATGGTGCATTGTAAATCGAAATGGAGAAGACTGACAGGCAAAACAGAGCGAAACTTGATAAGGCCAAGACCACAATGGACGAAACATCGTCGTACATCATTTACGATGAAACATCACATGTTACGTAATATAACACAATAAAGCCGATATACCTTGATACTCATATTATTCTATAACACGGCATATTATGTACATGCGATAGAGATAGATGGTTTGCGAAATGCCATATATGAAGATATGTCTCACATGGATGAGCACAGATCTGTTAAAGTGAATGAGCAGCAATTTCGTTTGGAACATCTTCTTCCAGGTTTTCCAAACGACTTCAAAACTAACGTAAGCAAAGTCACATTATTGTCAACTGAGTATGTGGAGCATCTCAGATAATGCTCTGCTCGTATGAGTAAAGTACACACAAGCGATGAGGATAGTTCTATACGAATAATTGAACCGGAAAATGGACATTTTGTTGTTCCCGTTAAATGTCGTCGTATAGTCATCATCATCATCGACGACAACGACAACGACAACGTTGGTTATTTAGACATCGTTGCGTTCGATATTGCGTTTAATCGCTACCTTCGAGGAAGTAAATTGAGGAAATATTGCTTAATGATTGATTCTTTTATGAAAATTATTGGCCTGGATTAGGCACGCATATGTGATTATTTATTATTTTTTAATGTAGAACGTTCGGAAAATGCCTTAGTGTTCACTAGTCAGGTGAACGGGATCAGATAAGGCACCATTAAGATACAATGTATGATTGTTAGCAGTAATTTTATTAGTTGTTTCTTATCGAACTTCCTTTACAGCAGTTGGGGCTCAGCCCATAAGGGCTAGCACTCTAATTCCATTGACAAAAGTGCAGCTTAATTATACATTGGACCTTAATGGTCACTTATCGATTATGCTTCATCCACTCTCTAGCCCAATGAATAAAAATTGATCATAACGATCTCATTAATGACGTTAAGGATTTTTAAAAATTTTTGTGAGCGGATTTTAAAAACAAAATAAAGACAACATAGAGATAATGAAAAGAGCTTGAAGAAAACTGGAGGAGGTCCTTACGCAATAAAAACATTTTACCAATTCGAGGAAAGCGTAATAGAATCGACGGGTTTTGAAGCAGCTGTTGATGGCATAAGCTGTTAAGGTGATTTGGTGTTCTTTGTACTTTTATTCCAAGCGCGGTATTCAACAGCTCTAGTAATAGCGACAAATAAAAGGAAAATGGAGAAACACAAGCGCAAGGCTTCAATATGCATAAAGATATTACATCGGAGCAGGAAGAAATCAAGAATGTGCTATTGTTAGTACAAAAAAAATAAAATCAACACCCAAAAAAGGGAACGTTAATAGAAAGGTAGTGAAGAAGACAAGCTATGTTCAACAAGAAATACTCGAAAACGGACATTTTAAAATTTGGAAACATTCATTTTTTAAAAAAAAATTATTATAAAAAATAAAAAGTTGAGTTTGAGTTAAAACTATCGTACCGTATTCATGGAGAGGTAAATTCATGAAAAATTCGATTCGATGTATGGTGCAGCAACAATATGGTGTGTAGACACGAATTTTCAAGGGTGCACGGTAGCTTTTTTGAAAGAAGGGTAGGGTATAATGATGGCAAACTAAAGATTAAGGATCTGACCGCAGAAATCACAATGAGGATTGTAGGTTCTTTCTTTAGATTTCAATAACTAAACTTTCGGATGCGCATCAATATAATAGAAGTCATTACAATCCACTCTAAACTATCAATTCGGTAAAGCGGAAAGCATCCTATTGCTCAGAACCCAAGATGCCTACTCCTGAGACCGAGTTTTTATGAAAATTTGTAGGATAGTATAAATGACAATTCTTTTTTATTTTATATATATTCTTATAACGAATCCAATTCAAATGTTTTGAAAACATTATTGTAACGAATCGAAATCAAATTGAGTGGCGTAATATCGTAGGTGTGAATCGTACTTGGTTCACACTATCTAAAGGAGTGACGCTAAGCGATGGTATTTTCTGCTTCAATGGCACAACAGCCCAAATTGGGCCTTGGCCTCATAAAGTACAGTTTCCTTACCATTTTTGTACTCAG
This sequence comes from Chorisops tibialis, assembly GCA_963669355.1. Taxonomy (NCBI): domain Eukaryota; kingdom Metazoa; phylum Arthropoda; class Insecta; order Diptera; family Stratiomyidae; genus Chorisops; species Chorisops tibialis. The sequence goes on from OY770262.1 coordinate 310,828,225, forward strand.
AGGAAATCTGGGTGTACATTGTGTTTATCTTACCGTTTGTAATGCTAAGAAGTAGACAGAGTCACCAAGGGTTCAGTCTGTCGGTCTGTTCGTCTTCCTACAACATAACTCTCGAACGCTTTGACCTATCTTGATGAAATTTTTTTTATGTCATTTTTAGAAAAAGGTAACTTTAAGTTTGTAAAATTCCCGTTACTATAGGGGGTCTTAACAGGAAAAGTTGAAGATGCGTGGAAAGTTCGATATGCAGGCTAGAGTGGTTAGGGAAGACTAAGTGAAACGGGGTTCTTGGGCAGGGCTCTTGTCAATTTAACACTTAATTGCGGATACAATCAATAGCCCCAGTATATTGAATAAATATTTCATTCGCTTATTTATGGAAGTTTGGGTACTTATGAGAAAAGGGGACGAGTAATGGTAAAAGTGGGTGCATGTTAATAATTTTTTAATTCAATGCTTGAATCACGTCCAATATTCTCTGTATAGAATGTCAGTTTCATAGACGAAGTTGCATAGAATTTCCATAAAATTTGGTGTATTTTACATTCACGAAACCGAACATATGTATGGGAATCGTGAAATTTGTGATGCAGTTTTGTTTCGTTTCTCTTGCAAGGTGCTTGTACAAAATATAAAGTTCGTAGCTTTTAATTTGTTGGTTATTAGGTGTTTTATTGAAATTCGTCGAAATCATACTTTTGTATGGGAGAAATTTTGTTTCAACTATTTTTAAAAGTTTTTGTGCAAAATTTCAAATTGATAGCTCTTAATTGTTAGGTGATAATTGATTTCTTAAATGTGGTCGAAAAAATAAATTTGTATGGGTGGGGGTAGAAGTTTTGAAGATGTTCGACTAATAAATATTTCAAACTTTTAGAAATTTTTAAATTTTATACCTTAAAGTTACACTAAAAAATTTTCAGATTTCGTGTTGTTTTCATTGCACATTAAGCACCTTGTGCACGTTAGACCCCCACTTCGGTGTACAACCATTGTGGAACAAATTATTATTTTTTTCTATGTACATATATCAAATAGATGTATCGACGTGCAAAATTTAAACTTTGTATCTTTTACCAGTGCCCTAAAAAAATCACTCAAAATTTTTAACATTTTTGCTTTTTACCTCCCTTCTCTTACTCCCCCCAACATTATCAAAATTAAAGACTATATAGTTCAACAATCTGAGAAATTTTGGATTTGATATCTGTACTCAATATATAGCAATTTGTAATTTTGGAAAGTGCGCCATATTTGAAATGCCTCCCATTTCTCCCCACTACTAATATGTAAACATATTATATTTTTTTCGTATTTCGCTAGTATAGATTAATATATGTTTTCAGTTTCAATGACATAGTTTAAGAGATAGTCGAGCTTTCTTTCTTAAGAATTTTTCTTTGCTCCCCCCCTCCCCCTAGTTCTCCCCCTTACTATAATTAGACTCTATTTAAGCTGATTCTGGTGGATCTGTATGCCACCTTTATTATCCCAAAATGTCCCATACAAATGCACAATTTTGAAAATGTATTTCTTCGATTTTCGTTCAAACTAGCAAAACTAAACAAAAAAAATTTTTGTCAGATTTATTTGTAGTGTATTTGTAATCAGTTTTAAGAAAATTATCAGCTTCACCTTACTCCTTCTACGATCTTCCGTACAAATTTTACAAAATTTCGAAATTTCAGTTAAATTATGATTCTTCGAAATTGTCAAAGATATCAACATGAAATTTTAGCCAAAGTATACTAATGGAAATATTAATAACATCGGAAAATTTTGTTTTGAATCGTTTACTCCTTCTACCCCCTCCCATACATATTTTTGGTAAAAGCAGTATATCGATTTTCATTGAAAAAGTAGAAAATTAAAATTTTGCCAGAATTTTTTTTTAATAATTGCAATAAATGCTAAAAACAATATCAATTTTCCTTTACGCCTTCTACCCCCTCCCATACAAATTTCAATTAAAAAAATTCAAGAAAATCATTTCTCCATCGAACATGTGAGAGCTGTTGACTTTAAAATTGAAACAAAGCATAGTCATAAGGATGTTGATAAGCAGTTTCAAAATTATTCAAAACCTTCTACTTCCTCTGCCACCTCCCATATAAATGCCCCAATTTCAGAAAACCCATTTCCAATTTCCTTGAAAATGATGAAAGCTACAAGCTTTAAATTCAGCACGAAACATTTTGCGTACCACGTACGATGTCATATACAAAAATTACAAACCACCCATATCTGCTTCTACTACCTCCCAAGCTAAAGGCATTATTCGAAAAAATTTCAGAAGTCCTGGTACATTAAACTCTTTTTCAGTTCATCTAAAGTATCATATGAAGACATGATTGGGCTGTACGTTCAATCATAATTGAACTTATTTTTTTTTTGTTATTGTGAAAGGATTATTAGCTCTTCGCACAACCCTCTATCTACGAATTTTTACTTTGGTAGATTGAGGTGCCTAAGATATACCCAATTCATGTTGCGTGCTGAAATTATACGTTATACGTATATCGTTCCGGACTTTTTTTCGAAGTCTTGAATACGAATGTGATAAATACAGCTGTGAGGAACGATATTGTCATTGCATTGAAATATTTGGCACAGTTTTTCACGAATTTTCGCACTTTTCTGAACTTACTGTAGCGACCGAATTCGTCCAAACAATTTCTGGACATTTTTAAACGTATAAAGTTTTAATCAACGTTTTACTCCGATATTGTAAAGGTAAACTTTAAAATCTCCTAAATGGTTTAAACAGTGCTTAATAATTTCTAATGATTCAATCTCGAATTTTATCGACAATTGGTACTTTCGGTCACATTTCATTAAATTTTTTGAGATTTATTTTATTAAAGTAGTTCCCTGAATTCATAAATTATAATGATTAGTTCCCAGCAGAAACAATAATGCTAAAGGAAATCCTAATATAGACGAATTTAAAAACTGATGTTATTACCATTATTATTATCTTTGAAAGTTGTTTTACTTCTAATAATAAATAAAGGGTTTGATCTTCAAAGAAAATTTTCCATAACGAAAATCATCAAACAGAGAGTAAAAGCAATAAGAAAGAATAAGAATTTTGAAGATATTTTGAAGTAATAACTATTATGATTGGCAGTTAGATTCATATTCCTTTATCAGAAATTATATTGGTTCAACATATTTAAGACCGCTTATAACCGTTTCGGTAATATGAAATCTTCTAACCTGCTCCAGGCGATTTTTTTGTAAAGAATGATATGTGTAGGATGTTTGAGCAAGAGTTGTAGGGTTGGAAAGGTCTATTATTTGATGGCTAGTCACTATACAGTTGTCAAATGTTGACATTTATCATCTACAAATGCAGAAAATTTACCATGAAACGCACAGTCGTTAATTTTATTACGAAAATTCGCGTTCGATCGCAGTTACGAGACGCAAAATTCGATCCAAATTTTATCGAACTCATGTGCATTCTGAGACGTGTGTCAGCAATCTGCTCAAAAAATTCCAAGAAGGTGGCTCAGTTCAAGATATGAAGACATCGAAGGGACTTCGCCCCGTACGTTTGACCGAAGGTATCCCCGCAGTGAAGAACAATATTGAAAACGACCCAAACACCTCCAGTCGTCACCGTACTCAAGAGCTCGACTTCTCCACGTCCACACAGCAGCGAATATTGACAAAAGATTTGGCTCTGCATGCGTACAAGGTTCAATTGACTCAAGAACTGCAGGCGGCGGACCACCAGTAGCGCAGTACATTCTCTTATTGGGTCTTGGAATAATATGTTGGGAGAAGGCGTGTGTTTTGTTAAAAAACCAGAAATTCCGTAAGAACAATGAAAAAAAAACTTTTCTTTTGAAACGCGGTAATGAAAGCAGCGGTGGGATTAGGACCGTTCAAGAACATTAAATTAGTTTAATGCTGAAAATTACAATATGAATCCAGTCGTCACCGTACTCAAGCGCTCGACTTCTCCACGTCCACACAGCAGCAAATATTGACAAAAGATCTGGCTCTGCATGCGTACAAGGTTCAATTAACTCAAGAACTGCAGGCGGCGGACCACCAGTAGCGCCGTACATTTTCTTATTGGGATAATATGTTGGGAAAAGGCGTGTATTATGTTAAAAAACCAGAAATTCCGTAAGAACAATGAAAAAAAATAAGGTAATGAAAGCAGCGGTGGGATTAGGACTGTTCAAGAACATTAAATTTTTAATGCTGAAAATTACAATATGAAAAATTGTGGTTTTTGAGTGACAACCTTTTGCGACTATTTCCTTATTTATTAGCGTCACAGCATTCTCTCAGATTTCATCTAGAGTATACAATTATTGTTGAGTATTCTGTGTAAGCTCGTACTTGAAACATTTAATGGAGAATGAGTTAGCAGGGTGACGCCAGCAGTAACCACACTGGGTGACACCATCGCTAATGACGCCACTGAAACTAAGGTAGCGTTGGTGTAACGTGGGTTAGATTTGTGAAATCCTTGTAGTTTTCTTGAACATATTTTCTAGTAACTCCTATTATATGATATATAAGAAATTAATGAGCAATCGATGCGAAAATATAAAAATTCCACTTAAATTGGTCCCAATAAAATTATGTTTGTGTCTATAAAGACAACAATAACTATTAAAAAATTCTTAGCTAAACGTAAAGTAGCATAACCATAGCAAACTCAAAGGTACTGCTATGTTTACTTGCATTAAATACATACATACATAATGTTTAAGACATGATAACTTTATCTTTGCGATAAGTAATTTGCGGAATTGGCAATGTTGAAATGGAATATTGGGCTTGAGAGAAATACTTAACTATTCTCACTCACTTTTAACATAATCGATAACACATTTGGTATTTAATATCGATAGGAAGCTCCTGCAACCCAATCCCCTTCAGCTGACAAGATTCTTCGATAAAAATAGTAAAGTTAGTTTCTCCCCATACATTTTATGACGTCGAAATTAAGATAGATTACTCATTTATGCATAGATGTTGGACCTACCTGAATTATGAACTATGAGTCGTTCATTGCATTTAATTCATTTGTAAAAAGAAAACTCGTCCTGTTGGACTACTACATTGTATTTTGCGACTCAAATAAATTTTGATAGCCTGCATGAACTTTGGAGCATTTTATTCGTTTGAAAACATTGAACGTTTCACCAATGATCTTTGCATAACTTGAAATATTTCTGATACGGCAATCAAGAGTGTGGGTAATGAATCGAAAATTGCATGAGTGATGGAATTCTAGTGATTAGAGTTTGGAATGCAATGAAATTAGTTACAAACTGTGCTTCAAAAAATTGAATGTAGATTAAACATTAAACCGAAAGTAAACCTTCTTCACTTTAACTCAAGGAAGGACGAAGACAAAAAAATTTTCATCAAGTTACATTTTCAATTCCGATTGGAAAAGGTTAGGTGGATTACATAATTAGAGACATTACTTAACAATCCATTTGGTTCGTACTTGTTCTAACCACAAATCTTTTTAATTTTACTATCACGAATTCGAATAGAGACAATGAAGACATAAAGAAAATTAAATAACATAAGGAAATAGTTAAGGTAATGTGGAAAATACGATACAGTATACACACTATGTTCAACAAATGTTTAACCTAAGGTCGTTACATTTATAAAACTATTCTCGTCTTAGTTTCACTCTTAGGTACTAATTTAGAAACTTGTAATACATGCGACATCTTCTCCATATATGTGATGTAATTTCGAAATCTCATAGAGCTCTTTGCGATGCTTACCTGGAATTAGATATGGCGTCGGACTGGGTGCTGGTAACCAATAAGCAGCACTAATTGCTGGGTAAGCACCATTATTGGGACTGTTGGCTCCATGTCCAGTTGATGGTATGGCAGCGGTGGTTGTTGTCCCCTGTTTTGTTCGACTTTTCATCATTGAACTAAATCGTTAGCACTTGGTTGATTTTTCGTAAAAAACTTGGAAATGACGCACAAACATTCACAAAAACTATGGCTATAACTATTCTTTTTTCCAATGGTATTATTTATTTATTTTCATCTTTTTTTCCACAAAATAATTTGCACTTAAAACACAATAGAATGGCATTTAACAGAAAAATCTTAGTTACCGCATGCTTACAATAATAATAATAATTTTTCTCTCTTATTGCCCCCTTCAAGAAAACGACGAGAAAACGTATAATCTTCTAATGAGCTAAACACGAACTAAGGTGTGCACCTTTAATTATCGGTTGAGGTCTAGATATGTGCGATTTAATATTTTTCTTATCACTTAACACTTTCAGTCGAAACTACTAAAAAAAAAAACGTCAGTACCAAAAAAAAAAAAATTAGTAATAAACGAAACACTAATACATTTCTACCACGCCGATTGTATGAATTCGCTAATAAATTTCAAAATGTTTGTCGAACGAAAAAATCGTCGATTATATTCGAATGCATATTGGATAAGGTATCAGCCACATCAACGATATTTATTTAATGATTTTTTTTTTTAAATTAATTGTACAAGTACATAGCAAGTATATTTATGCAGATGAGCATGAGTATTATTGCTGCTACTGTCGAAGAAGTCGAACTAACGAGGTAATAAGGGGAGTGATGGCGGGAAATGATTGCCGATACAAAACCGCGTACAACGTGCATACAAATTAAAAAAAAATGTATAAATTGAAATTAGAACCGCGAAGAGTATCTCGATGAATAAATAATGAATGTTAAGGTAGAATATAATACATATAAAAAAAAAATAAATAAATAACTTGTAATAAAAGTGAAGCGCGTGTTGGTACGATCGCGATCATATAAAAATTTGCAGTTTTTGACCACAACTACTGGCAAAAAAAAATTGAAAAATTTGCAATAAAGTCGCTTAAACACGAGACGCGCAAAACAACAATATTATATTGCTAGTAACGAAAGTCACGATGACGGGTCTAAGTATGTCACTTGTTGCACTGGCTACGACCACTATCGCATAGTTGTGGCCTCTGATTCTGCAGCAGTGATCTTGCTCTAAAGTGCATTTGTCTATTGCACATTTCAAGTTATTCACGCAAACTCGTGTGCGATTCGATCGCGCATTTCGAATACCTTCTGGGAATACTCTTCGAAAAACTAAATGTATACAAACGATAACTTTGCAATCTTTTTTCTGATTACTTTTTTTGTCGATACATTCAATTTTTTAGTTTTGTTTTTTGTTATGCCGGTTTTTTTTTATTTATTTTTATTATTTACACCTACCGCACAATATTAAACATTCCACTAAAGCCACATCACCTTATTTTATCACAGTTTAATCGATCCGATCCTCAGTTGGGCGCGCATATGAACAAATTCTTCTTCGAATGAGGTTCATTTAAAAAGAAAATAATAATTAAAAAACACAATTAAATTATTGCATTCGTTATTTATTTTATTTTTTTAAGTGTCGTATATTTTTTTTAGTGATCGTTCAAAAAGTAAAAATTAAAATATATTTAATGACGACATTAAAACAAAAATGCGCGGAAAATATAAATAAAAAAAAAAAAAACTTTAATATACTTCAAACAACCGAAAATCCCAAAAAAGTTCTATTTCAGGAGCCCGGATGGAAAATCATATCTCCGTCGACTGCGATGATCACCAGAAATAGCGAGAATCCCGAAAGCCGATCAAGCAAAATCGAAAGCCTATTGATGTATTGATTCACATGATCTTCACTTCGACTTATGACTGATTTGTTGACCCTCCCGGCTACCCAATGGAATTATGTGTAAGCCGCCGCGAACAAAACGTTTATCTACATGTCCGGATGGGATATACACGATCGGTTCGTTAGCGCGAGCTTTATCCACACATTATGACGATCGAACTACACAACATATTGCACTTAGTTTACTCAAGACACACCATATCCCCGCCTGTTGTTTTCTTTTGGGTTATTTTTTATACTATTAGTAATAATTGCAAGCAGATCTATGTAGAACAACGTAGTTTCCGCTGCGATCATGTAAGATCTATAGCTAAGATAATCACCACCGGATCGATTAAATCATTATTAATTTTGGTCGATCTTTCGAACTTTGACTCAAACACTAGTGCAATGGTCGCGAATTATACAAATGCAATTTAAATAATGCACGCGAATTACTATTATCGAGTATGCAGTAACGTGTGTAGCGCGACTCTTAACGATAGTTTGATAGGAATGTTAACTTCACTATTGCTATCGATCGCACCGATCCTCCATATGATCGGTAAGCTGTACACGCGGTATGTCTTGAAGTCGTTATTCGCGTTTTTCTACTACACACAGTAAGTAAAGTTTGACGACAGTCCACACACGGTGGTACTGTTTTTCTTGAATTCAAAACAAAATTTATGTCGTTGCCCATACGTTAGTATAAATACAGTGGATCGTATTGAAATTTGGATAGACGGATCGGATGAATCATGACAATTAAATGCTAAAATAAATTAGGATTTTCCGAAACACTTGTGAACATCCGGATCGCAAAATAAAGATTTCAAGATTTTTACCGAGAAATTACTATGTTTCAAACTGATGCCACCATTTAGTCGCCACCAGAGATAATCATTTCAATAAGTGAAACCTTTACGTTTAATCAATTTAATGCCGTACACCCACGTGAGATCTTTTGGTAAAATTTTTGTCGTATGACATAATTACAGAGAACTGTATAAAAATATTTGCACTTTCAATTTTAGTATTTATTTCGAGGCATTTGCCCTTAAATTTCAGTTCTGTCAATATTACGAAACGCAAATAATAAACATATGTGATTACATTCAAACTATTTCGTAGCGTCAAACTTACTGAAATTTTCAGTTCATTGACGAATAAAGCCCTGTGCTCCGTAAGGAACAAAACAGTTTCATTTTCTTTTGAATTTTAATAATGAGTTTTCTTAATTATATTATCCCAAATCATTGCACAATCATTGTAAAAATTTAAGAAGTATGAAAAAGTTTCGCATGCCTAACAACATCTTCGAATTTGGCTTCCTGCCTGACTTCAAGTCAGTATCCTCATGCCGTAATGACTCAATAGGTTCGCTGAGCTCTGACCTCAACTTATTCCTGGCATGGGATAGGAAAACATACCTTGAAAACCCAGTCCTGTCATTTATCTTTCATACATAATATTCCAGCGTCGGCCGCTATAATGTCCTTCAGTGGCATGCAGATTCCAACTTCTGAAGATTTTTCGTTACTTGCTGTCAAATTTAACAATCGTGGTGACTGCGGTCAACTCATCTATGAAGTCACTCTTGACGCCTCGAAACGTTTAGGTATTCTGCGAAAGTTTAAGAAATCATTTTTTGCGCCTTAACTGGCTACCATACTTAAGGCGTATATCTGGCCACGCATGTTTGGGCTGGGGTTCCAAAATAATACCTAAAGTTGCTCAGTCGTATTCAAAAACATGCATTTCTTCTAATTGGAGATGGAACGGCTTCTAAAAACTCCATCGAGCTTCGATAAAATGTCGGAGAATTCAACACTTAGTTTAGATATTTCCATGGGAAATACAGTAAGGAAAAAAATCTAATACCTTCTCTCTTACATGCCCCACGTTATACCTGTGAAGATGAACGCGCTGGCGAGTATACTGTGAAGTCTTTGCCGTTTAGAGTGATATTTAGGCAGTCTTTCATCCCTTAGACGTTAATTATGTGAAATGCATTAACGGGCAATCTGTTTTTAGTGGAGTGCAATCTCGAGCAATTCAAAAACAACGCACACCGCCATTTCAGACTTATCCTTCCATCGTTTCCCTTTTTAATTTCTCTATTTCCAACTATTTCTCTTACCCATGTCGATCTAACTCTGCATTACGTACTAAAGAATTATTTCATAAGTTATTTCGATTACCGTAAAAAAAGATCGATATGCTTTTGGAAATATAACAGATAGTTTTATTGGCAGGTACAGCAATACAGGGAATTCTATCGACCGCAAATTGTATATTTTAACATTCTCTTTCTACAATAGAGCCCAAATCGGGCTTTGCCCTCCTGACCTTCCCGTTCTTTAAGATTTATTCGTTATAGTGAAAGGATTGTTAGCCTTTCGCAAAATACTCTATCTACGAATTTTCATTTTCAGAGATTGAGGTGGCGAAGATATACCCACGCAAGTAGTGTGCGGAAATTAAGTATACTTCAACTGAGAGTTCCTTCCCCAACCTTCGCATTGTAGACGAACATGCTACCAACTAGGCTACACCCTACCACATTACCAGTCGTCAATCTATGGGGTGTATCAACAGAGGTGTAGGAATTGTTTCCATTACCCAATTAGAGAGCGTACGGCGCTGCGGGTGGTCCGTCGGCTACAGTCCTTGAGTCAATTGGACCTTGAACTCATGAAAAACTAAATCTTTCGTCAATATTTGCTGCGGTGTGAACGTGAAGAGGTCGAGTTCTTGAGAATAGTAACGAATGGAGGTGGTTAAGTCATTTTCAACACTATACTTCACTGTAGCGATATTTTGGTCGAACGTACGGGGAAAAGTCGTTTCGGTGTCATCACATCTTACACTGAGCCAGTATCTTAGAATTTCTTAAGTCTCAGAAGGCATATGATTACGATCAAAATTTGTTGGAATTTTGTGCATCATAACTGCGGTTGCACGCGATTTTTCGTAATAAAATTCAACGATGTTTATTTTTTTTTTCACAGAATAGCATTGCACGGTAGATTTCCTCCGTTTATGCATAGATGACAAATGTCAGCATTTGACATCTGTCGAGCGACCAGCTATCATGTCGATACACCCTTTATATTTATATGTAATTATCGAAAATTTTAAGAGACTTTTTTTTATTTAATATAAAAGGCAGGGAATGACGCCTAGTTCTGAACAAGCGAAAAATAATGATTGTATGTTGCATTTAAGGCATTCAAAGTAAACTGGAAACTTACAAGCGGGATCCCATTTCAGCACTACAGGTGTTAAATGTTTCTTGACATCGGTGATCGTCGAGTACCGGTAGATCCAGTGCATTGCATTAAGCTTTTACGCCAGGTCTTTTCGGGAGTAGATATGGAAATGGAAAAGTGTCTAATTAAAGAATTGTAAAATTAAAAAAATGCAGTATTTAGCAACGGGATACTGAAAGTATTCATCGAAGGCAAAAGCCAACAACAGTAATCTAAACAGCTTCCGAACTTTTTTTGGCGTCCATTTTTACTTGATCTACGACTTTAAAATCAAAAATTGTGATAAATTCAAAAGCCAATAACAGTAATCTAAACAGCTTCCGAACTTTCATTGGCGTCCATTGCTACTTGACTTACGACTTTAAAATCAAAATTTGTGATAAATTCCTTGTAGTATTTTGGCGTCCATTGCTGCTTGACTTACGACTTTAAAATCAAAAATTGAATTAGGAGTACAAATAAGTTTCCAGCGTTTGATAAAAGTTGCCCACATTAGAAGGTTATGATGACATTGTCAGATGTAAAACGTAATATAGTTACTTTGGACATCTGGTAACAACATAATCTTGAAGTATTGGTGACTCCGTATCAGCATCACATAATTTTGTTTGTGCGAAAATGTGAAGTTTTGTGCCGAATGAGCGTAATTTTCAAGAACTTTTCATTCACTTCTTTAATTTGAAGAAATCTACAGTTGAAGCGCATCGATTGGTTGTAGAAGCATATGGTGAGACTGTTTTAAGTGAGAGAAGTTGTCGTGAGTGGTTTCAAAAGTTTAGAAACTGTAAGTTTGACGTGGAAGACCAAGAACGCAATGGAAGGCCAAAAGTGTACGAAGACACGGAATTCGAAGCATTATTGGAGGAAGATTCGTGCCGAACGCAAGAAGAACTTACACTTGTATTAGAAGTGACTCAACAAGAATATTGTTTAAAATCGTTGCAAATTATTCGAAAACAGGGAAATTGGACTCCATAGGAACTGAAGCCGAGAGACGTTGAACGCTGATTTTTCATGTGTGAAATGCTGCTTGCCAGGCATAAAAGAAAGGATTTTTTGCATCGTTACTGGTAATGAAAAATGGATCCAATACGATGACCCAAAGAAGAGAAAATCATGGGAACCACCTGGCCATGCTTTAACATCGACAGTCAAACCGAATTTTCATGGAAAAAAAACTGCTGTGTACTTGGTAGGATCAGCTTGGTGTCGTGTATTATGAGTTACTCAAACCGGGCAAAACCAATACTGGAGCTCTCTACCGAACACAATTAATGAGATTGAGCCAAGTATTCAATGCAAAACGAGCCCATTACTACTCCAGACACTCCTACATGATAATGCTCGTCCGCATGTGGCGGCGTCGGTTAAAACACTTATTTGGGAAGTCCTACCCCACCCGCCGCACCCACCAGTCATTGGCCCTTCTGATTATTACATGTTCTGGTCGATGGCACATGACCTATCTAAGCAGCGCCTTACATCATATGAAGATAATAAACATTGGATTGATTCGCCACAAAAGATGAAATTCTTCCGACCTGGTATCCGAATGCTGCCAGAAAGATGGGAAAAAGTAGTGGCTAGTGCTGGACAATACCTTGAATAAAAGATAATGTACAGTTCTTTCACAATACATCTCTAATTTTTGATAGAAAATGGCGGAAACTTATTTGTACTCCTAATAATAAATTTTTTGTAATTGTAAGAATTAAGAATTTGTATTCAACTAAATTCCAATTAACTATGTGAGAAACAAGATGAATTTCATTATTTTATACACGCAATTGGTCGAATTTCGACCACAGGTGATACTATTATAGTATAAATAAAACATCATCAACATGAAAGATTATAATAAGAAAAACCATTTTTATACACGTACTATTGACTCATAAATAGATTTTTTTCGTTAACAGAAATTCTTGAGGCTACGAGTATGAAACTCTCGAACTATAAACACACCATTAAGCTAATTCACCGGTTTGTCACGTTTTTACTCATTTATATATTTTTAACCACTTAGTAGTTTTTTTGTACATGCTACAAGATAACTATCGTTTATTATGCTGACTTGGGTTCTGGATGCATCATAACAATAAACTTTCAATTAATTTTAGAAATATTATTTTTTTCGATTTATGACTTTACTACAGATGGAATTTAGCAATAACAAATAAGAGAAAAATGATAAACTTTTAAATGGGTGACAAGCAGAAATCCAATTTTTTATAAATTAATTTTTTTCAATCGTTTTAAAATATTAAAAGTTCATATATTCAAGCTTAAAATTATTTAAAATATAAAAAAATATGGACATGTAATTTCTTCCAGCCTAATCATCACAGTGACATTCGACGCTTTGCAGTAAAATTTACATTTTGTGACTGAGACACTGTTGCTTGTCAGCCGTCAAAAAGTAGATGTAGATGTCCAGTTTTTTATGGACCGCGACCTTGGGTCTATTGTGCAATGCTTCAAGAGACTTTTTCTCGAGTATTTATCTTGACTAATTTCCTATTTTCTTGAGGTATGCGGTGATTTGAAGGATATATTTTATGGACGTAGCATTTATGAATTACTCCGCAAAACATTTATAGTGTTGGTAGAATATTGCTTTACAACTGCTTACAAAGTGCTCATTCTATTAAGGTGTTCATTCAATTCTGCGTGTGCTGTATAATAATTTATATTTTATTCCTGTTAAAGTGGAGTAAATTTTGGGTTTTTTGGAGAATGCTAGGTAAGAATTTCTTAGCCTACCTTAGTTATAGAAACATGTTGAAATAATGGTTGCTGTTTCTTTTTCTTCAATGGTACTATAGCCCAAATCGGGCTTTGACCTTCTGATCTTTAGGTTCCTTAACGTTGTATTTGTTTTGTTATTTGCACAGCCTATCTAAGAATTTTCATTTTAGCAGATCGAGGTAACCCAGATATACCCACGAAGGCAGGATTTAAACCCACAATCTTCGCATTGTAGACCTTACACGCTATCCACTAGGCTACACCCAGGACGGTTGCTCTTTACTTCTTCTTATTACTTAAGGCTTTTTTGGATGAAACTCGCAAAAGTTTTCTAGAGCCATATGGTTGGAAATCCTTCGAGAAACACCCAAAGCAAAAAAAAGAGCCAGTTTGGTCTATTGGAGTCGATGTCACATCATGTTTTGGCAATATTCTATATGTTTTGAGTTAATTGTACATGAAATCAGGATCTTTTCCGTCTGTAAGTCGATTTCTTATTTGAAGAAAATCTTTTCACGATAATATTTGCACATCACATGGCTAAGACATTCATTTTTGTTTCAAAAAGATACACAGACACCAAGAGATTTTAAAATCCTGGCACGTGGTTCGCTAATGCCAGCTCCAGTTCGAATTCGATCTGTCGTTGTATCATGAAATGTAATTTTTTCAAACTATTCGATAGATACCTAGAAGATTATAGTCTAGAGCTAGAAATTGTGACCGATCCATTGCCATTTCCACCTTTGAATCTCAGTGCCTACTTTAGTCTGTCCAGATATACTCTAAAGTTTTTCGCAGGCGATCACATCTTGCCAGAATATCCCTTAAATGCATTGATTCACGAAAGTTGACAGTTTCTTGGTAAGCCGAACGGTCACTTTTCATGACATGAGTTCAATATCGCTTTCCTTAAATTTTTTGTATTTTTTCATGGAAGTTTCTATTAAGAAATTTCAAGTTGACCGAAAATTCTACTTAGGTATGAGTTTTTTGAGTTCTGATACAATTATGGCGAAAATCAGGGCTTTATTCTTTCTTTTATTCGCTATACACCGTGATTCTTTTGATGGAAATAGCATATAAAATCTGAAAAGTATGGCTACAAAATACAAGATACATATTGAAGGTTCATGACGAGGAGCAATAAAGTGCACAGAATATACTCACTGCTCGATTTACGACTACAATTATGCTACTGGCTTTTCCCACTGATTGAATATTGAAAAAAAAACATTCTAATGATTGGGGTAATTACAAGCAAATGCCTGAATGAATCTCAAAACTCACTCAAGTACTTACGATCGCAATTAATTTCACATCGTTATCCCATTTGACGAGAGCATCACTGTAAAGTACATGCATGTACGGTAAGCTCTCTCTACGTGCTTGATTCTATTAACTAAATGGAAAATGTAAGCGTATATAGCTAAAGATATTTTTCGCCGAGGAAGTAGGTATGTTGTTTTCTTGCGTTGACTTATTCACTACGAAGACGCGACGACTGACGAAGTTGCGGTATTCTAATCTTGCCCTAGTATGCATAAAACTTACCTATGGACTTGGACCTATATACGAGGAGTACTTGCGTTCTATAGCCGCATCTTGCTAGCTAGCCAGCCCCAGCTTGCTTAGCTCGGAGCATGAGTCAAGTGGAAGGTGGAAGTAAAGTTTTCTCTGCATCATTGAACTCATTTAGAGTGACGAAGGCGCGACTGTATTTGTACAGCACTTGGAGTTAATTAGCGGCCAGGCTTTTACGTAATAAGGAAGAGACGCTAGACGATGCATTCATCTGTCCGCACTCGACGCAGATAATCGACACTGTGTCTATGCCAGCCCCCCCCCACGGTGGTGGCAATCTGCATTATCATGCAAGTAATTTGTTCAAAAGTGGTTCAGAATATAATACTATGGTATCGTATAATACGCAGAATGTACGCGATTGCATAGTGCAGTTTAAGGTCTTGAGGAAAATTCAAGTAGAAAATGATGTAGCTAGTAGCTACTTCAGAATTTTCTTATCATGATTAATACGTAGAAAATGTGATGTGAAAATGGAAAGGGGCATTTTAAAATTATTGCAGCATTTAAGTCGAGCCATGATTGCAGATTTCCTACTTATGAGAGGTTTGATGTCGAAGTTGAAGGAAATCAAAAGAAATCGGAGATAATTCGTTGGGTTTGAGGTTAATTGGATTCTATCAAGCAATGATCAAGTCATACAGATGAAGCATGAAGGAAATTGTTTTTCTTTTTTGAATTATTGTCAGTTGATTTTTGCAACAAAAATGGGGATATTGAACTGTCATCTTCACACAAAAGACTCCGAATGCTTATTGGTCATAATATCGTAATGTTCTTAGTGTTAGAAATGCAGTGCTTGTGCTTTTAGTGTAGTTGGCCGAAAACATCGCTGCAAGCAGTGTAAATCTATCTTTGATTTAATAGTCCTTTCTTGGTGATATGATTATGAGAGGCTGTTAATTTGTATTTTATCACAGTTTTCCAAATTACGTAGTGACGTCAAGTGAATATAATTCAAAGCACTAAATTTGCTCTCTAATTTTATCATTTTTTTCAATCATCAAATCAAAATAGATTTAATTGTTTGTTGTTGTTCATAATTTCTAAAAAAATATCAATTTTTTTGCAATTGTAAAAATTGTAAACTGATGAAAATAGAAAGAAAATGCATAAGTGGCATATTTTTGTAAATACCCAGGACTTCCGTTTCCGCTTGGGTACCGTACCCAAAAACAATATAGATTTGAACTGCGATGTACTTGATCTTACGTGACTACTTGAACATTTATCTGTTGAGGTTTACTCGAGTTATAAAGACACATACAGACATCACAACGAAATCTTTTGGTTTCCAGGAAACTCGAATGTTAATAATTTTCACTATTACAGCAAGTCCTTGTCAATTTCATGACATGGGGAGCTAAAAGAAAGTCAAAATTTAAATATATTTCAAATATTTAGCGCCTAAACTTGATTATTTATACCAATTTTAAGGGTAATTAGCGTAGTTATTCTATTTACTTATTAACAACTGTAAGGTTATTTTTATCGATAAGTAAAAATCACACTTCCAGAAAAGTCGATTATCGGCATAAGTATATATTCTTAAGCTATTCTACATTAAATCTAATAAAATTTCTCCTTGAAAAAAAAAAAAAATTGTAAATTGGAATTTTAAAATTGCATTTGAAATTACGGTATGGTATTCATTCGAAAAAAAAAACTGTTCCACTACATACATTTACGAAAAATACATAAACTGCGCATTGTTGATTGTTCCACCCCGTGAATACTGATAAGTTAGCTTATTTACCTTGCCAGACCACGCAGAAGAAGCAGCACACCTTTACCTGTGGCATATACGTTCACAAACTTGAAGCTGATTGATGTTAGTTTTTCTGCTATGGTAGAAGAGGCCACGGCATTAATATATTTCTACTGGTATGGTATAAAAAATACGTGGAAAAAAACAAAACAAACAAACAAATAAATGGTTAGTCGGTGTCACTTCAACTGGCTATCACCCGCTCGATCATGTGTGTTTATACCGAAAATGAACGTTTAACCATATACCGCGGTATCCGCTAGTTTGGCATAAATCGCGAGGAGATATACTCTAATACAATGCGGTGATTGTAAGGCATTCCATAAACTGTAAGTAAACAGCGGAAGTCAGCTTTTTTTGGCGGATAGTTTTCACATTATGTAGTCCACACATGACTCACTATATACGGAGTGTCATCTTCCCCACTCCTTGTTTTCTTTTTAGCTGAATCTCAAAAATAAAACTTGCCGTAAGACAGCATATTCTCCTTCCATGATACGTGAGCTATAGAAACCTGCGATGCTTATTCGATGTTTGTGTAATCCAACCGTCCATATCTTCCTGCAAACAGGTATTTCAAATAATACGTTTTTTGTTTACATGAAATTTTATTGGATCACACAACCGTGTCGTTGTCGCGTTGGTCTCATCTTGTCGTTTGCCCTGTCCTCCTTAGACCCTTAAATTGAAACACCACGGAGAAATTATATGAAAACACCACTGAATTGAAATTTCACTTGTTTCTTTCTCGAAAACCCAAACCCAGAGTCCTTGCAACATCAAGTACTTACAGCAGCATCCCTACAGTAAGTATCTTCTTTTTTTACCGCTTTTGTTTTAAGGGATTTCTCCATCCTTGACTTCATGGCAAAGATGTTTCACAGTATACTATTTTATATACGAAAAGAAAATACTCA
Source organism: Chorisops tibialis (assembly GCA_963669355.1). NCBI lineage: Eukaryota > Metazoa > Arthropoda > Insecta > Diptera > Stratiomyidae > Chorisops > Chorisops tibialis. The sequence continues at coordinate 310,846,209 of OY770262.1, forward strand.
GAACTTGAGATTCGCATCGAATGAAGTCGTTTGGGTAATATGTCGGATACTGTTTGCTGGATTTGGGGCATACTGACTGGCATATGCGTGGATTAAAGAAATAAATGCAAATCCCAAAAGTGGAAATGAATATAAAACAGAGTTGAGAGCAGTATAAGGCTGAGATGGGTGTTGAACTTGCTTCGGAATAAAAAAAAAAGAAAAGAAAAGGAAATGTAATTTGATACAATGAGGCACCACATTAGGATCCATATCGTCACGTGTGTGTAGAGCTTTTCACTGTTTTTATTGACTTTATCGTTAGAAAAAAGAAGGTATTCTTTTCGTCACATTTTCCATTTCCTTTTGTTAAGTGATAACAACTTTCGTACTTATTTGTCTTAGCATGAGGTGTGTGGATGAAGATTGTGGACTACGACGTTGTTTTTCACCCACAAAATTTACTTAGTTTCGACAAATTATGGAAAATAATGACGTACTATTTGCATTTTAACTACAAAATCTATGACGAAGCGGGAAAAAGAGAAATAAAAAGATACAAGTGCATGAGTTTCGAATGGTTTTTCCCTTTGAAGTTAAATCTATTTGTTACATGTATATTATGAACGGATACTAATTACAGAGATGATATGACTCAGAGAGACTATGATCTAGGGTGTAGCCTAGTGAGTAGCATGTTGGTCTTACAATGCGAATGTCGTTAGTTTAAGTCCCGGTCCACGTATAATTCCAGCCTGCTTGGATATATCTTGGTTACCTCAATCTACAAAAATAAAAAAATTGGGAGAAAGAGAGTTGTGCGAAGGGCTAACAACCCTCACACAATAATTAATTAAAAAAAAATGGTAAAGAGCCTGAAAATCAGGGGCCAAGGTCCGATTTGGTCTTTAGTAACATTATAGAAGTAGACACTTTGACTCAATATTTCCATTTGAAGAAGAAAAATTGTTTTGTTCCAAGTATCACGAAATTTAAATGAATTCTCCTACAATTATGAACGTTTTAAGGAGCCTTTTTTTCGAACTAATTTTGCTGATTAATGATGCAAGATAATGAAAGCTTTTATTTTTTTTTTTATTCCTTATTAAATTTACTGGGGTTGGCATTGAACAACATTTAAAATTTTTGTTCTAGAAATGAAATATGACCACCAGTGTGCTTATAGTTTTTAAAAACTGAAATTTTCTAATGAGCTTCTTAAAAAAAAAGGTCAAAGGTCACGGAAAGCAATTGAATTTTTTCATATTGAACAGAATTTGGAATTTTTTCATATTTTCGTAAATTTTTTCTATTTTAATCAATTAGATTCAATCAAATAAATTTTATGACCATTTAAAGGCATCGAATTTTAACAACTTTTCCAGTCTACTTTTAACCATCGAGCTAATCAGATCGCACTTTTTCAGGCAATTTATCACTACTACAACTATTTTGAGCTATTAGCGTAATTTTTCGATTACCTCATCAATTTAACACTTAATTGCAAAAGCGATCAATAGCTCCAGTACATATAATCAATATTTCATTCGTTTATTTATGCAAGTTTCAGTTTTTATGTGGGGAGGGGTGAGGATGATGGTAAGGGTGGGTGGATATTAATAGTTTTTTAATTGATTGCTTGAATCACGTTTAATATTCTCTGTATAGAATGTTAGGTTCATAGACGAAGTTTCATTGAATTTTCATAAGATTCGGTGTATTTTGCACTCACGAACCAAAAATTTGTATGGAAGGGGGTATAGGAGTTGGGGAATCGTAAAATTTGTGATGCAATTTTATTTCGTTTCTCTTGTAAGGTGCTCGTACAAAATTTCACGTTCGTAGCTTTTAATTTGTTGGTTAGTAGTTGATTTAATGAAATTGGTCGAAATCATACTTTTGTATGGGTGGGGGTAGAAGTCTTAATATATTTAGGAATTTTTTTTAAATGAATTTCACAATTTTTAAGTTTCTACATTAAAATTTCATTTAAAAATTTTCAGTTTATATGTTTTTTTCATTGCACACATGAAACACTTGGTGCACGTTAAACTAGGGGGGTCGGTTTAAAGCAATTATGAAACAAATTATTATTTTTTTTTCTGTGTGTATCAAGTAGGTGTATCGATGTGCAAAGTTTAAACTTTGTATCTTTCACCAGAATCCTGAGAAAATCGCTCAAAATTTTTGATATTTTTGCTTACCATCTCCGTCCCTTATACCCTCAAACTTAAAATTTTTACCAAAATTAGAACTATATAGTTCTATAATCTGACAAAATTTCAATCTGATATCTATACTCGGTTTTGAGATATAATGATGTGGAATTTTATATTTTATTTCTTTTTCGCTGGTATGGCTTAATAAATTTTTTAAATTTTAATTACATAGCTTAAGAGATAGTTGAGATATTCATTTTTAAGTATTTTTCTTTGCACCCCCTTGCAATAATTAGCCACTTTCTAAGCTGATTTTGGTGAATCTGTATGCCACCTTAGCTACGATGTAGGTTAGTGAGTAGCATGTTGGTCTTACAATGCGAAGGTCGTAAGTCCGAATCCCGGTCGACGTAATATAATTTCTGCACGCTACCTGCTTGGTTATACCTTGCTTACCTCAATCTATGAAAATGAAAAATTCGTAGATAGAGGGTTGTGCGAAGGGCTAACAACCCATCCACAATAAGTAGTGAACAAAAATCTTAAGAGACCTGAAGATCAAGAGGCCAAGGCCCGCTTTGTGCTGTAGTGCCATTGTAGAATTGAAGAATATCCCGCCTTAATGGTCCTAAAATATTAATTTTTTATGGTAATTTCGAAGATATAATCATCTGAAGAATAAAATTCGGCCGACATTTTGTTTTTAGCCCCCCCCCCCGGCCCTTTTCGGACACCAATGGAAAAAAAATTTATTTATTTTTTATGTTTTTCCTCTATACTTCTGCTGATTTTCAGCTTCCTACCTGCATTCATAGTGGAGATATTAACAATTGTAGTTTTTGACTCTTTCCCTCCCCGCTCCTCCACCTTCCACCTGACACTCCCCAAAATTTAGGTAACAATCCACTCAAAAATGAACATTCAGCCTTTAACGGTCTCGGAGTTAGCATTCTTAATGGTGATATCGCTAGTGGGTAATGCAGATAGCAGCTCCTTCAGAATCATACCTTTTTTCCCATGTGTTGTAATTTCACTACAGTTGCAGTGGAAATTTCCTCGGTCGTATTCGATTCTACTAGTTTTTTTACCTTTCGTTTTTTGTCCTATTTCAGCATTCTCCGAAGGACTTCCAGGTCTTCCTGGTCTGGTTACTTCTAATGTTGGTGTAAGCTCACTTTGAGGAAAAGCTATCATTTCTTCTAGCCAAATCTCATTGTTTCGCAGGAAGCGGTACAGATGCCTTCCGCTTTCTGCCATCGCTCCTTTATTTTCTTGCAAAGTGTCCTCAATGTAGTTTTTATACTCTAGATGAAATCTGAGAGTATTATAAGTTTGCTCTAAAGTTTGTAACGCCAAGAAATAAGGCTCGGAGAAAAAAATGAATGATACAGAAGATAATATTATCACTCAAAAATCTCAAAACCGGATGTCCGTCCGTCCGTCTGTCCGTCCGTACGTCCGTTCGCTCTCTAGCTTAAGAACGCGTTGAGCTAGAAAGCTCAAATCTTGTACACGTCGTTTTTAAGAAAAAAGGAAGGTCAAGTTCGTGAACCGGCCAAATCGCTCCACCCCTTCTACCCCCTCCCATAGCAAATGACACAATTGCGCAATTTGACAATAAACGGATTTGCTCAAAAAGTAGAAATGCTATTGGCCTGAAATTTGGAATACATTACTTTTATGATAATATCAATCTACTGTGAAAAAATTATGCGTGTCTTCCCCCTCCTTCTACCACCTCCCATACAAACTGTACTTGTCATGAATTACTCTAAGCCAATTTACTCAGTGCGTATAAAATTTAGCGGGCTGAAATTGTGCACCAAATATTTATTTAAAATTGTTAGTAAGGCCAAAAAAAATTAGACGATTAGCTTCACCCCTTCTACCCCCTCCCATACAAAATGTCACAATTTCGAAATTTGATATTAAGTAGATTTACTCGAAAAGTCTAAAAGCTATTAATCTGAATTTTGGAGTATATTACTTTTTTAATAATCTAAATATACACTAGAAAAATTATTTGCGTCCTCCCTCTTCTTCCACCCCCTCCCATACAAACTACACTTTTTCATGAAATGCTCTAAAACGATTTTCTCAGAACACATAACATTTATTGAGCTCATATTGTGTAATAAATACTTAATTAGTATTATCACTAACATCGGAAAAAAATATTCGATTAGCTTCACTGCTTCTACCCCCTCCCATACAATATGACACAGTTTCACAACTTCACAAAAAATCGATTTTCTTGAAAAGTATGAACGGCACTAGTCTGAAATTTAAGGGATGTCAATTTTATAATATTCCTAGTTATTTCTGAAAAAAATCACTAGAATTCCCCCACTCTTTCTACCACCTCCCATACAAACTGCACATTTTCACTAAATCTAACTCACTAATTTTTTCAGTTCCCATTCAATTTTTGGAGTAAGCATTTTGTATAAAACATTTTTATAGCTACTTTAGCATGATGGGGAAAAATTAGTTCAATGCTGTCATCCCTTCTAATACTTCCCATGCGAAATTTCTTGGGATCGGAAAAAATTCTATTTCATCTAGAGTATCGTAAGATTGCGCTTTACGCGCAATCGTAGCCCTGTTATGTTTATACATCCCACAATTTCTTTTGGATATTGTGTTCGTTTAGTTTCTTGTAACACGAATGCGATAACTGCTGGAAACCATTCACCATTCGGAAAACGGAACCCATCCTCCTAAGACTAGATACCTTCAACTTTAAAATAAGTTTAGTCTCGGGATGGGATAATGTAACTAAATCAGTTTTAAAAATGAATTTTAGAGGTAAATTTACTATCCAAAATCTCAGTGCTTTCAATTAATTATATGTAGCATTAAACGTAGACCAAATTTCGGTTATATTTTTTTATTATCTAATTGTAAATAATGTATCTTTTGAAAATACAAAAAGCAGACATCAATAATATAACATATACGTATAAGTTTCGATCAAAGTCAAACAAATGATTACTGAAAAATTTTCCTTTCAATTTATATTACACGAAAAGTGGACTTTGATCCTAAACTGTTAATTTCTGGGAAAAAAATAGTTCGGGTTTTTCTTAATTGGATTGTAACTTAAATAATAATAAAGTCAAATAGGGTAATATCTGACTTGAAATTTTTGAATTGAATCCTGCTAGATTGCTAGAATGTCACAATGTACACCGGTACAGAATAATCGGAAAAAATTTAACAAAATATCTTAAAAGCGAGTCCTAATAATTTTGAAACAATTTATAAAAATAACAGTGGTCCAGTTGAGTAAGTTTCCAGCATAATGCATGTTGGAATGTTGTGCAAGTCTATCACCACCTAAGTATGACAATTTAGCAACAATTCAGAAGAATACGCGTCTAAAAGGATAAACACATTTCCACAAAAACGGATGTTAAGAAACCTGATAGTTAGAAGGTCAAGCCTCGATTCGAACTGTACAGCCATTGAAGAATAAAAAGTGACGAAGGCTCTCTGGAAAATATTTTACGTACGCCACTTTACACATAGCGCTCTTCATACGCTATTAATAACAACTACTGAATTCAATGCTGATAGTCAAAAAATAGCTTTAAATTAAGGAACAAAATGAATTAATCGATTCTATAATTCTATCGAACAGTTACAAATTTAACAATGGCTAAACATCGAAGACATAAACTCTAACTTTACCAACAAAACATAATATTAGCTTACTAATACTGCTCCCCCTCGTCTACATAGTCCCGAACAATAATCCTGTCCCATAATTTGTGCGTGCTAAAAATCCTGTCGATAAATCTTAGCTAAGTGATTAATGGATCTATGGCATAATCAATAGGCCGGAAAATTAAATGACATTGCCAGACTCGCGTATATAATGCATATTTCTTTTTTGTGCCAGGTATTCACAAAGTTCTAATGACACACACAATCTATACAAAATCGTATCACCAACGTTGTTGTTGATACTTCCGGTATAGAGCTCTAGTGATTACACAACACTTTCGGGGATTCGTTTTCAGTGAATTTGGTAAATCCGTGCGCTTGTTGCGTATGTACCAGTAGCCATTTAATTGTAATTAGGCAATGAATAAGCCGCAGAAAACGGCTTCTAACAATGGTTTTACAACGTTTCTGTGTGTATAAATTCGTTGTTTTGTTATACGTACTACTCGTATAATAAATGATGGGGCCTGAAGAGGGTCGGACCCATATACTGGGCCAAGCGTTGTTTATACACACGGAAATGAGCAGAACTCCTCGACTAAGGACTTAAATGAATGGACCGGTCGTATTGTAGACGGCGGGTAAAGACTGCATAATACTTCCATGATGTTAAGCTGGCACAAACGGGACGTTTATATAGTGCACTATATTTGTTTTCAACGAAAACTTTTTGGGGAAATATAGCATTTAAAATCTCCTTCGTACAGAAACTGCAAGCTTCTATCTATAGTCGGAGCTGAAAAGGATATTTCTATTGTTGGATAATGGATCGAGTGCAAGCTCTATTTTAATAAACTGAACCTTTCATAGAGTATGAGTATAACCCACAGAATTTTGTTAATTCAGTTTGTTCTTGTGTTAATTGTATGATTTCTGCTTTAGGACGAAACTAGTTTTCGGTGCTTCATGAATTCTATCTATTGTTGATTCGTTAATGTTTTACTTGCGAGTTGAGAATACTGCAACTATGCTAACAGAAAATTCAAAGCGGAAATATAGTGATCATGATAATTGGTCATTTTGTATTTGCAATCTTTTGTACTGTAAATACCAGAAAATTAACAACAAAATTATGGTGAAATGGGATTTAAGTTGAAATTGTGGTGTAGATAGAAATTAATGAGATTTTTCCTGGATCACCTTTTTATTTGCTCTTCATGTGGTGTAGACTGAAAATAGAGAAATTTGCTGAAACTTTTTCAAAACTGCAATCGTAATGTTTTTAATGAGACATTAAAGAAAGGTCACTATTACAGCCTCCGCTTTTTCATAAAGGCTTGCAATAAATTTACTTATTTGGTTAAAAACGCAATTTTTTTTAAACTCGAATCAGCAGCGTATCTTAATTTACTTAACCGATACAGATTTAATCGTTTGGACACTTTAATCGAAGATGGTAGTATCACAACGAATTTTGAGTGTATCGAGTGAATACACAGCCAGTAATAAACAATTAACACATCTAAACATAATTACTCGAATTCAAACCAATTATTTCCTATGCCGAATAATTAAAATCATTAATCATTTAATACTTTAAGTTGAAAATGCATAATGCATCATATTAAATTAAACTCGAATAGCATAACTAAGCATATACACAACAAGTACCCCGTAAACAATCATTTGTCATGAATCATGATACGCAAATATGACTTTGAATCGGCTTAGATTTGTGTCCACTGGTAAATATTGACAAACAAATGGACAATAACAAGGGGTGAATGACTGTCAATTGTTATCTAGTGCGGCACTAAGGGTGTTAAACTCCGACCGTCTAAATCGAGAATTGTCTACATAAATCATTGAAATCCGTCTCTTATTGTGATTTTAAGGTTATAGGCAATGAAATGACGCATTCACTGTACATATGTATGATCTCTATACAATATATGAAGGAGGAAAAGTCCATAAGTACGCCCAATTCTAAATCTGGCTGGAATATGGAGTCCCGAAATGAAATCGATTTTAATCTAAGCTCTTCAATTGCGAGCGTTTGTTTAAATTTTTAAAGACTATCCACTCCCATGATGCTGACGAAGTAGAAGCTTGAGCTGCATAATTTATTCTCTTCAGGTGGCATCATCTTGGTCCATTGTCTGCAAGCTCGCAGACCGTTTTCGTTTTAGATGACAACCAAGCACACTCTGATATTTCAGTTAGCTATATACCTGCACGTAACGAGGATATATACATTATATTGCGCGCGATAGGATTCTAGTGACAGAGTAACCATGCCATATTGCAGATAAAAGACGAAAGAATAAGGGATGATGGGTCGCAGAGGGATGAGAAATCAATTTGAAACAAAACAGCCCCGTCAACAAATGCTCCGCATGATGTCTGAAAGGTGCAACTTGCACACGCTAGGTACCAACTCTGGTTGGTCAGCTTCAACCTATAGGAAACATGGTGTAATACTTTATAGGACTTACCATTTCTGTTTTCACTGTCGGCAGGTTTCATCTGGACGGGATGGTGCATCTGAAAGATGAAAAAAAAACGAGGAGAATTAAGGAAATTGTAATGTCAGTAATGTAATTTCGTTGTTTCTACGCTAGAGGCCGTTTCGTACTCGATCGTTGTAATAACAAACAAATGCGATGAAAATTGATTTAACTTCTTCTGTTTGTAATTTATGATGTAATAAGTTTGTGATTTTATTTTCACATCCATTATCTTAGTCATTTTGCTTGCTAAAGTTATTAATAATATTTTGAATAAAAAAATAATTGTTATATTATCTGTACAATCATGTAACCCACGTTTTGTATCAACTTTCCACTATTATTGACTATTACAATAGTTTAATACGAAATCTAGTAAGAATAGGGGAGGGTCATGTACCTTGGACCTAATGCAGTTTGACGAATTTAACGTTTTGAAAAAATGATTTTTACTAATTTTTTGTCTATTGGTTTTAGTAAATTTTCAATATACATATGTAATCGTTTCTAAGTAGCCCGTACTTCGCACAGCAAGAAGAAATAGTTTTTCGGCGTCAAAAGTAATTTTTTAAGTGTTATTTTTTTTGTAGTAATTCGCGAAGCCTTGTGATTTTTTCGTCGGTAGTTTGTTCTGCGTCTTGCTTGTTTGTCCTGTTTTGAATTATATTATTATGAAATAGATTGATCGTTCAGCATCAATGGCGCGGCAGCCCTAATCGGACCCTGACGTCCTGAAGTCGTCACCCCCAATAGACTTGACTGCGTCCTCCAGAATAATAAAGTATTGTGACCGACTTGGAAAAAAACAAAATTTGCTTGTCTGAAATTTTGTTTTTTTGCGTTTCATGACTATATTAGCCTAAGAATGCAAAAAAAAAATCCGTCTGTCTGTACGCCGTCCGCCGTACACCTTCCGCCGTACGCCGACATGTACGCTTAGCGCTCATTAACTCCCAACTGGGGGAACTGGGAAGAATTTCAAAAATGGCGCACTTTTCAAAATTACAAATCATTATATCTAAAAACTGAGTGCAGATATCAAATCGAAAATCTGTCAGATTGTTAAACTGCACAGCCTTTAATTTTGGTAATTTTTAAGTTGGGAGATGTAACGGGAGGGAGGTGGTAAGTAAAAAAGTCCAAAATTTTGAGTGATTTTCTTAGGGCTCTGGTGAAAGGTAGAAAGTTGAAATTTTGCATGTGAATACACCTATTTGATATACATATTAAAACAACAATAATTTGTTCCACAATTGCTATAAACCGACCCCGGTCTAACGTGCACAAGGTGTTTGTACCTTAAGGTACAAACTTGAAAATTTGCAAAATGATTTTAAAAGAAATCTCTAAATATATGAAATATTAACTGGTTCAATACCTTTAAGACCTCTACCCCCTCCCATACAAAATTATTTTTTTGACCTTTTTCAAGAAATCAATTATCACCTAACTATTAAAAGCTATCATTTTAAAATTTTCCAAAAAAAAAACTCTTAAAAATAGTTGAAATAAAATAGCGTCAAAAGTCTTGAGATCGCGCCTGCCCTTCTACTCTCTCCCATACAAAAAAATGATTTCGACCAATTTCATTAAATCAACTAATAACCAAAAAATTATATGCTACGAACTTGAAATTTTGTACAAGCACCTTACAAGAGAAATGAAATAAAACTGGATCACAAATTTTACGATTCTCTTACCCACTCTACACCCTCCCATACAAATGTTCGGTTTCGTGAATGTAAAATATATCGAATTTTATGAAAATTCTATGCAATTTCGTCCATGATACTGTTATTCTTTACAATATATGAAGAAGACTTCATATTGTGAACGACACTCGTTAAGGATCAAATCGCTCGTTAATATAATTCATTAACGGTTCTTTAATGAACTATTTTGTTTGCTGGGTTGCTTGGCTTTAAAAGTCAAGTTATTTAATAAATCGTTATTGTTTCATAAATAATATTGTTTATGAATCGTTAACGATATTCATTAATGAACTGAAATAAAAATCATTGACGACACATTAATGATTCATTGATAACGATTACATACTTGTTTATATACTCGTTTCTTGTAATCGTTTTACAATTCATTAATGAATCGTTAAAAGTAATTTATTCTATTTAGTCCGCTTGACGAATCATTAATGACTCGTTAAGGACGCTCGTTAACGATCAAATCGCTCGTTAATATAATTCATTAACGATTATTTAATGAATTATTTTGTTTGCTGGGTTGTTTTTACAGATTTATTATTAGTGCTGTTTACGAACCAATTTGTTTGTAAGAATTCAACTCAATATTTTTTCCCCCCAAGTTCACAAAAGTTCCGTGATCGTACTTAACGATTACAAAATTTATTGGGTAAACTGTCGACTGAATGAATCGTTCAATGTCACGTAATGGACATTTTGCTTCAAAGTTATTTCGATAAGCTTTCGTTGTTCACATTTGTGAGACATTGACGATTATTGCTGAAGATATGTTGGTGTCACCAGTATATCATATCGTGTCCTTTAATACCGTAGGATAATACCAGATCATCTTTAAACGTTCGGCCTGGTAAGTTTTCATGTGTCTATTTTTGTTTTTCATCACTTTTATGGACTTACATAAAACAAAACTATCGACACAAAATAGAAACAAACACTTAATTTGAACGAAAGAACGATATTCGAATACGATACGTATGTGGGCAGATCACTCGAAATTTCGGAAGGGAACCACAAAACACACCTAAGGAGCGCATCAGAAACGTATTTAGTAATTGATGGAAAAACCAAAATGTCCGCATTTGCTGCATTGTTTGCATCATATGTAATCGAATTATGTTTGCGCTATACGTAAAACTGCCACAAATCGATGGCCATTAGTCATTTATTTTTAGGCAGTCACTTTCTGACACTGATGCCTTAAATCTGCACTCTACGAACGTCCAATGTTCATCCATTTCTCTTACATACAGAATGTATTATACCTACACATAGTTCAAACTTTGTGGTCGAGTTTTCCTAGTACGACAGCGGAGAGGCTATGAGGAAGGAGTAAATCAGTCGAGTTTTAGAGAATGGATAAAAATAAACAATTCGACGAAATCGAAACGAAATCGGAGAATAAAAGAGAGCAACTCGAAACGAACAGAAAGAAAGTACTTTTCATAAATTCCGATTTAATTTTTTTTTTCGCTCACAACATCCTGAATTTTAGCGGTATCCGTACAAAAAATTTAATTAATTAAAAAACAAAAAAAGACGGACCAGAATGTATGTATGTGAATGCGCTATTGTTTTCGATGCTTTCATCATTCGTTCGGATGTTGAAGCTGTCCATATTTAGTTAGATTGGTTTCCAGCTTGATAAATAATAAAAAAAATTTAATTAAGCTCGGACTAGTGCAATTGATAAAGGTCGGCATGTGTCTGTTTAGCGACTTTCAATCATCGAAAAAGCATTTTACAATAAAAGTTAATGTTTTTTTTTTAGTTTTAAAATGCATTGAGTCTAGTTTAGATTTCTTTTTAAATAAGCTTTAATATGTTAACAAGATTAGGGTTGAAAATTATTGCATATAAATATTAGATACTTAAGTTACATTGGACATTTTATATTATTCATATGAGGATAAAATGAATTCAAGCGCCCCTTTCACACAGCGCACTTTTTGCTCGTCGCATAGGTAGAGTAAATAGCGCTCTTTTCATGCTCATTTATTATTAATGGAAATTAATGGGTATGTCACTACGGTCATTTACTTTCAAATTTAAATTTTATAATGATTATTAGGTAAATATAGTAGGAAAGGCAAAAGTATCCCTTGTAATTCGTTTATTTTTGATACAAAATTAATCATTATTCAATTAAATCACGGAAAAATACGACAAATAACTTTAAACTGTTAGCCAAAATTAAATGATTTTCATAAATTGCTATAGAACCGATTTAAAAAAAAATTAAATCTTTCATTTAAAAAGGTAAAAAATAGTTGGGGATCTTTACAGACGTTGGCTCCAAAGAAAAGAACGCAAAATAAAAGTTAACAAAAATGAAATAAAATAGATAATAATTTTGCTTTATTATTGTAAGAAAAAAGTACTGTGGACCATAAGAAAAAAAACTAAACTGCCAACAAGTCGGGCGAAACTTTATTATTCTTGGGACAAGTTGCGGATGTGTGGAAAGTCAATATGCAGGTTAGAGTGGTTAGGGAAGACTAAGTGAAAGGGGGTTCTTGGGCAGGGCAATTGTCAGTTTAACACTTTGCGGAAACGTTCAAAAGCTCCAGCACAATATTCTCTGCATAGAATGTCAGTTTCATAGACGAAGTTGCATAGAATTTTCATAGGATTCGGTGTATTTTACATTCACGAAACCAAACATTTGTATGGGAGGGGGTAGAGGAGGTAGGGGAATCGTAAAATTTGGGACGCAATTTTATTTCCTTTCTCTTCTAGTGTGCTCTTACCAAATTTCAAGTTCGTAACTTTTAATTTGTTTATTAGTTGATTCAATGAAATAAGTCGAAATGATACTTTTGTATGGGAGGGGGTAGAAGGGCAAGCGCGATTCCAAAGCTTTTAAAGGAATTTCATTTCAATTATTTTTTTTTGTGCAAAATTTGAAATTGATAGCTTTTAAGAGTTAGCTGATAACTGATTTCTTCAAAATGCTCGAAAAAATAATTTTGTATGGGAGGGGATAGAAGAGGTAAGGGAATCGCAAAATTTGTGACGCAATTTTCTTTTCTTTCTCTTTTAAGGTGCTCGTACAAAATTTCAAGTTCGTACCTTTTAATTTGTTGGTGAGCAGTTGTTTTATTGAAATTTGTCGAAATCATACTTTTGTATGGGAGGGGGTAGAACGGCAAGTGTGATCTCAAAAATTTTGACGGAGTTCCGTTTCAACTATTTTTGATTTTGTGCAGAATTTCAAATTGATAGCTTTTACTAATTAGGTGATAATTAATTTCTTACAAATGGTCGAAAAAATAATTTTGTATGGGAGGGGGTAGAAGCTTTCAAGGTATTCGACCAGTTAACATTTCATTCTTTTAAAGATTTCTTTTAAATGCATTCCGCAAATTTTTAAGTTTCTACCTTCAAATTTCATTGAAAAATGTTCAGTTTATGTGGTTTTTTCATTGCACATGAAACACCTTGTGCACGGTAGACCAGGGTGGTCGGTGCATAACAATTGTGGAATTTTTATTATTTTTGCTGTATGTACAACAAATAGATATATCCACATGGAAAATTTAAATTTTGTATCTTTCACCAGAGCCGTTAAAAATCACTCAAAATTTTCGACATTTTTGGTTACCACCTCCCTCCCTCCCTCCTTACACCCCCCGACTTAAAATTTTTACCAAATTTAAAAACTTTTTAGTTCTACAATTTGACAAAATTTGAATTTGATGTATGCACTGAATTTTGAATTATAACGGTTTCAAATTTTGGAAAGTGCACCATTTTTGAAATGCTACCCATTTCCCCCCACTACTATTTTGTCGAAACGTTATATTTTTCTCGTATTTCTCTAATATAGCTTAATATAAGATCTAAGATTCAATTACATAGCTTAATCAATAGCCGAGATATTGATTTTTAAGTGGTTTTCTTTGCACACACACCCCCCCCCCCTGACCATCCACCTTACAATAATAAGCTTTTATCTAAGCTGATTCTTGTGGACCTATATGTCACCTTAATGGTCTCAAAATATCAATTTTTTCTGGTAAGTAATTTCGAAGATATAATCATTTGAAAAAAAAATCCGGCTGACAATTGGTTCTTAGCCCCCCCTTTTCGCACCCCAATGGAAAAGTTGTCCCACGCCTCTATATGTATGTTGAGTCTTAGCTTCCTAGTTGTTACCATGGTTGAGATATTTGAATTCGTATTTTTCGGTTCAAGCGCTCCCCCCGCCTCCCCGTGAACCCGTACAACCCCCAAAATGGGTATCCGTCTGAGATCCGCAACTAACTACAATCCCCCAAATATGAACTTTCTATCTTGAAGGGTGCGGGAGTTAATGTGCGCTGAGCGTACATACTGGCGGACGGCGTACAGACAGACGGATTTTTTTTTTTGCATTTTTAGGCTAATTTAGTCTTGAAACGCGAAAAAAAAAATTTCAGGGTAGCAAATTTTTTTTTTCCAAGTCGATCACAATACTTTATTATTAAAATAATAAAGTAAAATTTTGCTACCCTGATTTTTTTTCGTATTTCATGACTAAACCAGCCGAAAAATGCAAAAAAAAACCGCCTGTCTGTACTGTGTTCGCCATACGTATACACTCAGCGCACTGCCAAACCCTTGAAAATAGAAAATTAATTTTTGATTGGATTATATGTGGGGGCTAATTTCAGGCAGATACTAATTTTGGGGGATGTGGGAGTTAAAGGGAGAGCGCTAGAACCGAAAAATACCAATTCGAATATTTCAACCATGGTTCTAGCTAGAAAGCTGAAAATCGATACACATATAGACTGGTTTGTGGGAAAAAGCTATAAAAATAATTAAATTTATTTATTCATTTGGAGTACAGAGAGGCCAATACTTTTAAGAGGGAAAGTCAAGAGAGGTACAAAGAAATACACCTAAAAATTAATATCTTAAGATAAGAAACTGAAATTTGAAATATATTGTTACATGTTGGCCCTGGTTGCACGCCGTCTGCTTTCGTTTTCGGATGTTTCCAGTTTTTTTCGTATCGTCGGGAGAACTTTTTCACAAAATGTCAAATCCAGCTCCGTGTTTATCTTTTTACTGACACTTGACAGATGAGTATTGCGAGTGCAGGATATGTTGGTTTACAAAAAAGATTCGAAGCCCCGAAAATTCATACTCGCGTCGACGGATATATTATGAACTAACACATCATATTTACTGATGATCGCCTACACTACAACAAATTTTAATAGTTGAAAGGCAGACAGATGAAATGCTTACATAATACTGAAGACATACGAAATGCAGAGGAAACGTAAGGCTTACGAAACACAGACAAAATGCAGACAAAAGGAACCATATAAAAAGGCGGGAATTTTAAACAGGAGGAGTCAGTCTAAAATTAGTAACGAAAGAATTATGCTCGGGTGATAGCGTGGAAAGTCGCGATCGGCAAAAGAAAAGTGACAGGTGGTGTACGAAAGAACTTTCAAGTGTTTGTGAGAGTTAATAATATGCGATAAATAAAATTTGCAGATATTTTAGATTAAAGTGAACTTATAGTTTAATTTTTACTTCAAATTCAGCAAACCCTTGCGCAATTCAATATATTAAACTAGACTAGCGAAACATGAAAAAACTATAACATTTATACATAATAGTAGTGTGGGGAAAAGTGGAGTATTTCAAAAATGTTGAACCTTCCAAAATTTCAACCATTTTATCTCAAAATCCGCAGAAGATATCAAACTGATTTTGTCAATTTTGTCAGATTGTAGAACTATATGAGCTATATTTTTTGAGTTCGGGGGAAGGAGATGGTGATCCAAAATTTTGAGTAATTATTTTTGGGCTCTGGTAAAAGATACACATTTCAAAATTTCCACAAATATACATCCATACATAAAGCAAAAATAATAACTTGAACCAGAAATGCTATGCACCGAGGTGGGCTCCCTACTTGCACAAGGTGTTTCACGTATATAACCCCCCTCTCATACAAAACTCTTTTTCGACCACTTTTAAGAAATCAATTATAACCAAACCATTAAAAGCTATCAACTTGAAATTGGAATCAAACGTTTTGGAATCACCAATGCTCTTCTATTCCTTCACATACAAAAATATGGTTTCAACCGCTTTCAATAAAACAACAAATTGAAAGCTAATCCAGCAGTAAATGCTGATCAACAATCGCGGAACAGAAACTTCACATGTTAAACTTAGACATTTGTCAACAGCTCCGGAGAAAATCGTGGGGATACCGCGGCAATGCATCAACATAGACGGCCAAGTCCATCATCCATGGCTCGAAAATCGTGCTCTGCATTTGGTGGGACCAGGCTGTTGCAACCAGGTGAAGCCATCACGGGAGATCGCAACAAAAATCGACTACTGCGTTTGAGCCGAGCATTGTAGGAAAAACGGTCGCAATATGAGGAGAGACACGACAAAGTGATTTTGCTGCACGACAACGCTCGGCCACATGTTGCTAACGTTGTTAAAACCTACCTGGAAATGGGACATCCTAACCCACCCGTCGTATTCGTTAGACATTGCCCCATCCGACGACCACTTATTCTGATCGATAACGCATGGCCGGGCTGAGCAGCACTCCTATACTCACGAAAAAGCCAAAAATTGGGTCGATTTGTGGAACGAGCCGAGTGATACAGAAGTTAATATTAGCATTATAAAATCTCAAAAACGGATTTCAGTTTGTCCGTCATGAATGAAAAATATTTAAAAATTTAAAACTAACACTTTTAGCTTCATACGAAAGATTTCTATCCAATTTTAGTATTACGATAATCCTAGTCGTAAAATTTATCGAAAACAAACAATATTGTTACAAACAATAATAACTAGCGTTAATTCTATAAAACTTTCAACGTTGTCGTAATAAATTCTCGTCGAATTCTGTAAATTGAATTTCATCCGGAGCCCGACAAAAATCAAATTAACTCAATTGTTGAAGAGTTACTCAATTAATTCGTACACCTGATCCTGATAAACGTTGTTAATTAAGCTTGGAAATTCATCAATTCCATAACACATATTACACACAAGGTATATGTACATGGGGGGATACGAACAGATACTTTTAGCGATATGTATGTACATTGTCGACGAATTTCAATTTAAATTTTTTTTATTTACAATTACATGTAACACGAAAATGGTGTTATACAAGAGGGTAAATTACATGAAACAAGTATAACGTAACAATTAATCGGTAGCTACAGAAAATTGTTCAGAAAAAAAAAATACACTAATTGAAATTAATTAAAATGAAAAAGAAAAAAAAAATGAAAATGTAAAGTACTTACCCCCTCTAACGTTTTGATATTGTGCAAGGCATCTTGAGCTCTTAGAGCTGCTTTTCGAGTAAAGTACGTCACAAAACAGCACCCTGAAACACAGAAAAGCAACATAACATATGACACAGCTCTAGGACTCAAATTCAGTTCATAAAGATTGCATTCACTATAAACACTGCATACTCTATCTATACACATGCACACACTTACGAAATCACATATTTTTATGAAAAATGAAAATAAAAATCCGAAGGAAAACTATGGGAAAAAACGAAAATACGGTTTTGAATTCAACCGCTGCATCCTGGCGACAAAAGCATATAGAAAACGGAAATATTTTCTGTTTGTATGAGTTTTCGGGAAGGAACTGTTTTCCATTTTCCTCGACACGAATTTCCCAGTGCTTTGCAATTTTATATTCCTACGTATATTACTCGTACATGCCAAGATTAAATTTGCGTTTGGCTCTTTTGTAAGCGAATTGTATGTGCTACTGGAAACAAACATCCCGACAAGCAAATGCGAATCCTTTTGGCAACCAAACTAGTTCTCATTACTCGGAAACCGCACGAAACACATTCAAAATCTTCTTTTTGTACGCTTTGAAGCCGAAACTATGTCAAGTCGAAAATATCCGTTTCGTCGTATACCTCAAGAACTCGAAGTGCTGTTGTTTTATGCTTTGTCCCAGAACAGGAGTTTCCAAACTTAACAAGTAAGTAGCAGTCCAAATTTTAAAAGGAGTTCTACGCTTTCCTCGAATGAACTAAACATAGGAATGAGACATTAAATGCTAGAAAAAACTATTGCATTTTCATTATGAATTTAAGAGGGGAACAAAAAATTTAAAATGGACGCAGTGGAGCTACCACTTCAGCATTCTTATATCTACTTGAACTACTGTCCTAATTGAACTCGGTCTGTGTAAATTAAAGGATTTTGGTACGACATAATAACAAACTTCCCGCTGTGGTATGGAGGCAGAACACATGCATGGCCATTCCTTATCGCCCAAAAAATGCCAAATGGTCACGCACTGGATCATGTGGTTATTATCCTTTATCATTAAATCTTACTGACACTAGAAACGGATATAGCGCCTTGGATACGCACGGATTCCACGGTAATGACTTTTGGCATTCGAAAACGGACTATGATTAACTTTTGGCACGTTCGAACATTGAGAGCTATTGATAGAAGAGCTGGGGTCACTTGGTCCAGACATCCATAATCAGTGATCGAACGTGAAATGGAGCACTTTACCATCCAAATATTGGGCAGTAGAAGTTCGAACCCCGAGCGGAAACACTATTCTGTACGTTAGTCTTGAGTGTAAAGCCAAAAATAGTCATCCTTACACCAAGATCGAGAAACAATCTCATCAAGTGGAAGCAAACCTCGAATAGGATTATCATGGTCAGACTCATGTTCAAGGTCAGAAACTTCACAATTTTGAAGAGCTTCAGCAGAAGTCTTATGGCCAACTGAGTGGCACCTTCGAGTGTGTTCCAAGAGGCGATATTATTACCATCTTAGGAGTTATGAACGCCTAGGTTGGCTCAGATAATACACTAGAATACGTCATGGGGAGCATGGATTGATTTGTCACAATCTTGAATTATGAACCGAGATCGACAAACTATTTGTGGAAATGGTCATCGGAGGAACTGTTTTTCCACACAAGGGCTACTCTAAAATAACTTGGATTTCTCCTGGAGTAATCAGAACCAAATCGACCGTAAGTCACTGATTGAGACGATGTCTTCTCGATGTGCGAGTGAAGCATGGAGCTGGCGTGGTGATCGATCACCACTTGATTTTTCACTGCTTGAGATTGTGCGCAGCATTAATCGGAAGGCCAAAAATTCTTCAAACGAAGCGCAAGCTTGTGGATAAACTGGGAGACCACAACAAAAAATGCGAGCATACCAACAATCTACGCGAAAAGTTATCCACATCGGGCGGATATAAAACGCGGACTGAACGACAAGTGGCAAGCAATCAGAAGTATATTTCAAGTAAGTGGTGAGGAATCTGTGGGATATGTGTAAAGCGATGAGAAACTCTGGATGTCGCAAGACACATGGAATAAGTTTGCCGAAAGAAGAAGATCTAAAATGGCAATTATCACCCAATCCGATGTCAAACAAGGAACTCCCGACTTGAGACGAAACTACTGCCTTGCTCTTATATAGCTTAAGAAAGCTGTTAGATGCGATCAGAGAAAGGCAGAGATTGCCTTGGGATATGTGTTCCCTAATCTAAATATGAAATATTTGACGTACAGTAATCTCAATGGCAACCACCTGGTGCGAGATTTCAACGAAACTCTCTTTAATATGAGTAAAGACCAGTTGCGGCAATGGAAGGACTACTTCTCACATATATCAAACGTCTTATTCGAGGAAGATATTCCAGAAACAGAACAATTGCCTAACATACAACCGCAACAATCCTCTATTAGGGTTGATTCTTCAGATAAGGATGAAATAGTTCCAGCTATTCGGTCAATGGCTGAAAAGAAAGCCCCAGATATAGACGGAATACTAACCGAACTCCTCAAAGCGGGTCTGGGACTCACAGGCGGTATACTCCTCCCACTCATTACTGAAGTGCGAAATGTAGGAAAAGATCTGGTTGAGGAAGGACGATTGTGTCAATTGGCGTAGTATATGCCTACTTACTGCCGTATCGAAAATCATGGCTAAGATAATTCACAATAGGATTAGTGACGTCATGGAGAGCACACTCGAAGTTTACCGGACTGTCTTGTACAGACTACACAATCACACTACAGATAATATTGGAGCAGCGGAAATTGGCTCGCCACTACATCTTCTATTTGTGGACTTCAACAACGCTATTACATATGTATTAATTTGCATAGGAGACAAGATAATATATTTGATTAAAGAATCCTACGAAGAAGCAATGTCTTACTTAAAGTAGAGCTATCCGAGAGCTTTCCTGTGCGAATGGGTGTCAGACAAGGCTGAATATTATCACTAGTCCTGTTTATGGTGAGAATAAATGACATCTTGGAAGCTGCACTGGAAGACGGAGAAGACAATGGTCATGGAGATGTTTAACATCTTAAGTCAAATTGATTATGCTGATGACGTGTGTTTGCTTGCACAGAACCGTTCGGACTTAAAGTTAAATTTTCACTTGTTACATTCTAAATGCAAAGAGGCGGGATTGAAAATGAATATGCGTAAAACCAAGTATTATACATGCACATGGGTTCCAACACAAGCGCAGCGATTGCTCTTAGCGGACAAAATGTGGAAGAAGTGCAACAATTTTGTTGCATCGGAAGAGAGGGGGAGGTTTGTATTTTTCGTATATGACACCGAACATGGCATGCAAAATGTTTTTTGCTGAATTTAAAGTTTTTAGTTTTCATTATTTTTAAAGAAATTGGACATAGTTTTCCTGAAATTGGGGCATTTGTATGGAAGGTGGCAGACGAAGTGGAGAGTTTTAAATGATTTTTAAACTGCTTATCAACATCCTTATTACCATGCTTTGTTTCAATTTCAAAGTCAATAGCTCTCATATGTTCGAAGGAGAAATGCTTTTCTTGAATTTATTTATTTGTATTGGAGGGGGTGAAAGGAGTTGAGCGAAGCTGATAAATTTTGCAATTATTAAGAGATAAATTCTGGCAAAATTATAAGTTTGTACTTTTTCTAGTTTTAATAGAAATCGATGTAATGCATTTACCAAAATTATGCATTTTTATGGGAGGGGGTAGAAGGAGTATACAGATCAAAACAAAATTTTACATAGTCAACGATATTTTAATGATTATACTTTTTACAAAACCTCAAGTTGATAACATTGACAGTTTCGAAAAACAATAATTTAATTGCAATCTCAAAATTTCGTGAAATTCGTACGGGAGGGGGTAGAAGGAGAGAGGTAATTTGATAATTTTTTCAAAACTGATTGCAATTATATTAAAATTGATTCTGGCAAAAATTTCTCTTTTCAGCTTTGCTAGTTTCAAAGAAAATCGGAAAAATGAATTTTTCAAAATTGTGCATTTGTATGGGAGGGGGTAGAAGGAATAAACGGATCGGATCAATATTTTGTAATGTTAATGATATATACATATATCGTTATACTTTGACCTAAATATTAAGTTGATAGCTTAAATAGTTTTGAAGAAAAATTAATTTCTTAAAATTTCATGAAATTTGTATGGAAGGGGGTAGAAGAAGTGGTGGGATGTAGCCCGGTCACGAACTTAAAGTTTCTTTTTTGCTAAAAATGACATGAAACAAATTTCAGCACAATCTCAAATCGTCCGAGAGTTATGTTGTAGACAGACGGCACTCGGAATCGAGGTTTTTGAGAGTCAACAAATATTTCTATACCCTTCCCAGGCTCTGTACGAGCATTATTTCTTAGCATTACAAACGGTAATGCAAACACAATATTCACTCAGATTTCATCTAGAGTATAAAAATCTCATGCCACCGTCTTTAAGCAAAGCAAAGGGAATCTTTTTTCCCAAGCTATAGTAGTGATACAATGCTATCAAAGATGCACTTTCTGAAGCACTGTGAAGTCAGTTTGCCTGACGAATAGCAATGGATTGCCAATCGTGTCATGCAGAGTGCCTAAATTGCGATAATTGTGGATAATTCGAAAATGGAAGGGGCGTAGGTTATGGCATCTTTTCTGAAAGCCTTGATCTGCAAATCTCCAGCAGCTGACAGAATATGCCACGAGCTTCCAATGGGAGGTAATGCGTATTGCGAAAGGAGCGAAAGCGAAAGCGAAAGCTGCACTGAAGGCCTTCTCCGCTAATAGCTGCAATTCAGGATGCTTGAACCATTGCATTAACATGTAGGAAGAATTGGAGAAAACCTGCACTTTGCGACTTTGTTGGATTCCAGGGGCATCGAGATATACCTGGAAACGAAATTGCGGACAGGCTGGCCAGAATCGGATCTGCCGCTGCCACCGTTGAGGAAACGGACAATATTGGCATTGCCTTACAAGTCATTAAGGCAATCTACGCTAACAAAGTGAACTGCCAAATACGAACTTTGACGAATACTCCCAAGCTTTTATCGATTTTTTATGTCTGCCACTTTGAATTTTGATTTCCGACTTGAAATTTGAAATTATTGTATTAGTTAAAAAACTGCACACTGTATTGATGTTAATAAGATTATCTCTGTAAATTTTTATTTTTTAAATTTATAAAAGTATTTAATTTAAGTATTGTTAAGGTATGCATGTACAAAGGCATAGCTTGGTCTAGGAAATTAACTCAGCTCTACACAAAAAATAAGCGGTTTTCAGTTCAAACTATGAACATCATTTTACTAAGATTTTCTTTTTTACGTCTAAGATTTAACTACTACAATGGATGAAAACAACAGACATACACTCATGTACAGAAACAAATCGGAATTTACCTTTATATAATTTTCGCCCTGGTTTTCTCACTTCAATTAGAGTGTTACGACCTCGTCATTGACCATAATAAAATAACATTAGGACATGAATACAATCAAATGCTTACGGACAGACGGCCATGTGATTAAGGGAGGCTATAAATACATATCTGCGACTCCCGAAAACCGAACGAGAACGTTTACAGGCAAACGCAAACATATGTTACAAAAAAAAACATATAAAAACGGACTAGCACTATACACTCACACAATTACGAACTTAATCAAGAAAACACATAAAACACAGTTGCTGAAAGGTAATTGCGAAGGTCCTGCACACAAAAGTTAAGTTGTTGTTTTTCGGTATTGGTGTGGGTGAGTGTGTGTGTGCGAGATCTCAAATAACGTCCAGAAATTAATTGGTTTGATGCCGTAAATCCACGGACACAGTCCGCTCCGATAAGGAAGTCGTTAAAACAACTTTCGCCAAGAACAAAAAATCCAACGGACAAAACCGAGCAAGTATTATAGAAGGACTGAGTTGGTCGCTAATCGAGGAGACGACGACGTACTATTTATTTTTAATTTTTTTCAGGTTTTCTACGTTTATTTGTGCAACTTACCTTTGCTTATGCCGGTAATCTTATCCCGAAGGACATTAATCGTGTGCACACGCCCAAAGTTCTCAAACATTTGCTTTAGCTGCACCTCATCCATGGATTTAGGTATCTGCCCGACAAACATCTTAATGTTGTCAGGATCGGGTTGTTCCTTGGCCTGTTCGTCGGCCGGGTCGGCGGGTTCTTCCTGTTCATTCACCTGACTTTCGTCGGTACTCGAGCATTTTATAGTCTCGTCCTCGATGGCACTGATTTCATTGTTGTTGTTGATATTGCTGGTTGTAATCACGTTGTTGTTCTCAGGAGCTGTCATATCCATGTCCCTGAAAAATGTAAATATCGCACACCATTAATTCAAATAAAACCGAGTACGGTACATTCACATATTCTAACCGGCATCAAAATAAACGACCGACATAAAAGTTTAATTTTCGCCAATATGTCACCTCATAACCACCCATCAAAAAGCCCGCCCCAGCGAAAGGTGCGGATGAATGAAGGTGCTCTATCTCGCAGCATACCACAGAGCATACCTTTAATAATATTCACCCCGACTTTTAAAGCCCCTAACACATTCTAGCACATAAAAACGAGGACGACGACTACTACATACTCGATACTTCCTCGGCAAAAATGTTTGCATACTTTTGTGCGCGGAACTTTCTTTTCATTGCGTTTCATCTTGAACTTATTGTTAATACCAAATAACCGGAAAAGGTTCAAAAATGGCCGAAGAAGCAAGGCTGCCGAATTATTGAAAAAGTTTCATAATTCAATGAAATCCCGGGCCAAATCAAAATATTCTCATAGCCCAAGGAGTACGAATTCGAAGCCGGCAGGTGCAATAAAACACCCAACGATCCGTAATCTGAACTTTCTTCTCGGTTTGAGGGCGGAATGCGGACAGAATAATTTTTCTTAATTCAAAAAGAAATTCTAATTTGAGAGGTTTATAGCCGTACTAAGACGCGCGCGAGATAGAAGGCGGAGTGGAGGCTGAAAGGGCAGGATATTCATTGCCTTCAGCCGAAGGCATACTTCCTTTTTTTTTCTTTGTTGAGATGGAGATTACTTTTTCATTCTAATCTGGCGGTAATTAAATTGGTTCGAGAACGCACTAAAGTAGCACAGGTGGCAGCTTATTGTTTCGGGGCGAATTTTCTAAATTGCTCCGCTCCGAGAATAATTAGGTCTAACGAAAATAAATAAAGTTCTGTCGAGGTGTGAAGACTTAAGGAAAAAAAAAATACAGAAGAAGAAAAAAGCAACAATTCAATGTATTTTCCAGGGATTAGAAGTTTTAAATGAAGAAAAGTTATTTAAGAGAAGACACAATTGAATAGCGCTAGATTTTGATGAAAAAAGTGAGGGTTACAACTTGGTTGATTGCTTTTTATTTTAGATGAAATATGAGAGAATAAAAGGTTTTTCTTCCTTTTTTTTTTGATAATATAACTTTTTCTATCAAAACACCATTTACTTAATGTTTTGTTTCAACAACTAACATTTGAGACACACTAGAGAGTTTAAGAGAAATTTATGCGCTTTCGGAGTTTATGCGCTTTTAATCTTCTTAAATATGAAGATTAAATCGTGTTTATCTCAATAAAAGAGTTTCTATAAGCTCGTTTCAGAAAGAAGTTTGAGAATAAAACCTCTTTAAATCTATGTCAAGCCTTGAGAAAGCTTTATTTTACACATCCCTGAAAAAATACCCAACGGGAATTTTCAAATAGTCACTAAATTATTGTTTGAGAATTGTCACAAACCTGAGGTATCAAAATGAAAGGCATATCAATCGTAAGTAAAATGAATTTAATTCTAATTTCGATTTTCAGTAATATTTTATTTATTACTAGCAAACGCTCGCGACTTCGTCCGCATAAAAATCGCAATAATAAGCAATTTTAGAGAATGTAGTTAGTAATACATCATGTGGGATATATAATCTGCTTACTTTTAATGGCTCTTTGAACACAATGTTTTGTATTTTTTTGGAACCAGAACCATACATTATTAAGAATGATACCATGAGGCTCGCATTTGAATGGGAGAGGCTTTCTGATCAAATCAATCCCGTGATTTGAGATCATATTCGTATTGAAGAGCATTAAGGACATGTGAATAATTATAGCTTGTGGTAATTAAAAAAAAAGCCCAAATAAAATAACATTAAGCTTCAAAACATAATAGGACTACGATTGTGCGTAGAGCCCAATCATACGATACTATAGATGAAATCGAAATTTTCGTGATGTTACGAAATTTTCTATGGGGAGTGGTAGAAAGGGTAACAGTACTGAACTAATTTATTTCACAACATGCAAGAGTAGCTATAAACATAACAGGACTACGACTGGGCGTAAAGCCCAATCGTACGATACTCTAGATGAAAGAGAATTTTTTTCATTTTAAGAAATTTTGTAGGGGAAGTGGTAGAGGGGGTGACGACATTGAACTAATTTTTCCACATCACGCTAAGGTTGCTATCAAAATGTTTTATACAAAATTTAGGATTCAAAAATTTAATACTACTGAGAAAATTAGTGTATTGGATTTACTGAGATTATACAGTTTGTATGGGAGGTGGTAGAAGGAGTGTGAATTTATTAATTACGTTTTTAGAAATAACTGTAAACATCATTTAATTGACATATTTTAAATTGCAGATCAGTAGCATTCATACTTTTCAGGAAAATCGACTTTTCGTCAAGTTGTTGAATTGTGTCAAATTGTATAGAAGGGGTAGAAGGAGTGAAGCTAATCGCCTAATTTTTTTTAGTCTTACTGATAACTCTAAACAATTATCGAGTGCATAATTTCAGCTCTATAAATTTCGTATATACTGAATAAATTTATTTAGAGTATTTCATAAAAAAGTGTAGTTTGTATGGGAGGGGGTGGAAAGAAGGGGAGGTCTCAACTAATTTTTAAACAGCAGATTGAAATTATTATACAAGTAATATACTCAAAATTTCAGATCAATAACTTTCATGCTTTTTGAAAAAATTCGTTTATTGACGAATTTCGAAATTGTGTCATTTTGTATGGGAGGGGTAGAAGGGATGAAACCAAATGTCTAATTTTTTTTGGTCTTACTAATAATTCTAAGTAAATATTTAGTGCACAATTTCAGCACGCTAAATTTTATACACACTGAGTAAATTGGTTTAGAGTATTTCATCAAAAAGTACAGTTTGTATGGGAGGTGGTAGAAGGAGCGAGAGGATATTCATAATTTTTATATGGTAGATTGATGTTATCATAAAAGTAATATGTCCCAAATTTGAGACCAATAGTAATACTTTTCGAGTAAATCCGTTAATTGTTAAAGTGCGCAATTGTGTCATTTTGTATGGGAGGGGGTAGAAGGGGTGGAGCGATTTGGCCCGTTCACGAACTTGTCCTTACTTTTCTGTCAAAAACGACGAGTACAAAATTTGAACTTTCTAGATCAACGCGTTCTCAAGCTAGAGAGGACACGGACTGACGGACATCCGGTTTTGAGATTTTTGAGTGATTATATGAACTTCTGTATCATTCATTTTTTTCTCCGACCCTTATTTCTTAGCGTTACAAACTTTGTGGCAAACTTATAATAATCTCAGATTTCATCTAGAGTATAAAAATATTTTGTACCAAATTTAAGCTTCAAAAATTGTGTAGGTACTGAGAAACTTAGTGCATTGAATTTAATGAAATTGTGCAATTTGTATGGGAGGTGGTAGAAGGAAAAGGGGGTTTTTGGTGATATTTCGAGAAACAACTATAATCATCATGCAATTGATTTATTTTAAATTTCAGGTATGTATCATTCAGGCTTTTCAAGAAAATCGAATTTTTGTAAAGACGTGGAATTGTGTCACATTGTATGGGAGGGGGTAGAAGGAGTGAAGCTACTCGGTTAATTTTTTGCTAATTAAGGATTGTGTACAAAATTATAGCTCGATGAAAGTTATATGTATTGGGAAAATTAGTTTAGAATATTTCTTGAATAAGTGCAGTTTGTATGGGAGGTGGTGGAAGGAGTGGGGGTTTTTAAGTAACTTTTTGAGAAGCAACTATAATTAATTTGCAATTGACATATTTTAAATTTCAAATGAGTAACATTTACAGTTTTCAAGAAAATCAAATTTAAGTAAAGTCGTGGAATTGTGTCACATTGTATGGGAGGGGGTAGAAGGAGTGGAGCTAATCGGTTAATTTTTTCCCGATATTGATAATAATGCAAATTAAGGATTAAGTACAACATTTAAGCTCGATAAAAGTTACACGTACTGAGAAAATTGGTGAATAGCATTTCATGAAAAAGTGCAGTTTGTAAGGGAGGTGGTGAAAGGAGAAGGGGAATTCAAATAATTTGTATACATATCACTTTTCTGATAAAAATAGTATATTCTAAATTTCAAATGATTTGCTTCAATGGTTTTGAAGACAATTTGATTATTATATATTTTTGAAAATGAGTCATTTTGTATGGGAGGGGGTAGTAGGCGTGGGGGTATTGAAATAAGACCACACGCAGATAACATCTCGGTGCACATCTAAAAACTGTGAAAGTTTCATTACAATCGACGTAGCCGTTTTTGCGTGAAAACCGGAAAGACAGACAGATAGAGGGTTGTGCGAAGGGCTAAGAACCTTTCCGCAATAAATAATAAAAAATGTTAAGGAACCTGAATGTCAGGAGGCCAAAGTCCGATGTAGATGTAGAAGGTCCAGGCTGTAATGGATTTCCAGTGAACTGTTTTGATGAGCCCTAAGGAAGAGTAAGACCAATAGTCCCGATGAGTATCTGGAATTGGCGAAAGAGGGATTCAAGGCTTCAAGAGAAGAGTCAAGGGGGATGAACGAATTTCTTCCGGACATGATCGACCAAAATGCAGAAATGCACCGAGCTCAAAATGAATTCAATAATAAGTTTTTGGAAGCTGTCTTACGTAAATGAAAATGAAATGTTACGAACAAATGCATGGTTTATTATTATTATTTTACATTCGAACAGTTTCAAAAAAAAAACAGTCTATTGTTTCCCTGAGATCCAAGCGACTATCATCTGTCGACTCCAGAATATGACTGCAATCTTCTTCTAAAAAAGGAAACATGCCCATATAATACTTTAAACTTGAACAAATTTAGCGCTAGGAAAGCTTTTTCGTTTTGATAAAAAGAACCACGTTGATTCAAACACTGCGCCATGGAGTCCGCATCGTTCTTCCTACTTCCACTGCAGTTGCGTTCGAATGAAATTCGGGTTGCACTCTTTCCTCCCTTTTTTTCCTTAAATCGCTGCAACTTTAAAACCTAGCGTTGCCGTTTTTTATTGGTTTGAACACTTATTGCTACAGAACTTGTAGAGATTTGTCTCCTCAATTCTCTCATAACGTTGAAAATATAGTTCACGTAAATTAACACTGCTAAAATATAACTTTCAGACATTTTTTGATAATCTTTAATTAAATTCAATCCGAACAAAATTGAACACCGTTTGATAGATCGAACACTCGCTCAAGGTTCTTCATAGTGTGTCACCTATTACGGTTTAAAAAAAGCTCAAAGCTATTTGCGGTTTTTGAAAGGAGTTTACGTTCTTGTGTGTCTCAAGTATAAGAAAGAATGGTATTTGAGTATTTTCTTCACCCAATGATTTTCGTTCACGATAACATTTCGCAGAGTTGTCAACATTTTAACAGTACAATCGGTGTGGGTCCCTGTTTTTTTCACTTAGAAAGTCCGTTCAAAGCTCACAATCGTATTGAGAACAAATTGTATACTATATTTTTTTGTCAAAAATGAAGCTATAATTCCGAATCAAATCTCACCGTTCCTTAACAAAGCTTCGAAAGAATAAAAAAGACGAAATAGATACTTGAAAATGAATATCAATAATAATCATTATTTTAATTACCAACACCAAATTCAATCAAATCTTTTCATCCCTTCTACAATCCTCGTCATACCACAAATTTCAAAACTATAGAATCTGGCGCTGTCTATTACTTCGAACACAATCACATTACTCGATCCATCAGAAGTTAAGAAAACGTATTTTTAAACCCCAGATAAAATCTGAGAGTATATTGTGTTTGCCTTACCGTTTGTATACTAAGAAGGGTACAGAAATATTTGCTGTCATTCAAAAACCTCGATGTCGAGTGACTCCTTGTCCTTTTGTCTAAAACATAACTCTCGAAAGCTTTGAGCTGTGGTGCTGCAATTTTTTGTGCTATTCTTAGCAAAAAAATAAATTTGAGTTTTTTTTTTGTCGCCGAACACAACTTAGGGGGTTACATTTTAATACAATTTACACAGTCATGTCGGTAAAGAGAAAGAGAAAAAAAGGAATTGGAGGCATGGTTTGGAAGCATGTCCGACTTCGAATAAGTGCTAGTTCCAATTAAGATGGTTATTTATTGTAATGCCAAGGAGTGCGTTGTATTCGAAAGAGCGTAGTTGCAAATCACCGAAGGCTACATTAGAGACCGTTGCAGGAACCTCACGTTTAAGGGAAAAATGACAGGCTTGTGTTTTAGGGGCGTTGAAATCTACTCTATGGATCCTGCTTCATTCCAATAAAAAGTTCAGATCAGAGTTCAATGGTCCAAGTAATTCTACTCATTTAGATGCCACCGTGACGCGTCGAGCGTCATTAATTGTGCCAAATTCATAGATGTTATCCAGGGTACTGGCATCTATGTACAAAGCAATGAATTGGATTGCGAGTTGATGACAGATGGTCATTAATAAAAATAAGAAAAAGTGTGGGTGATATAACACTCTCAATCCATATTACGAGGTTATTATTTAAGAGGGCTGCTTTGACCTTCACCCGAAGACATTTATGCCAAACTCGGTCAAACAATTTAGAGATGTGAATTGCAAGAACTTGACCTTCACCAAATTTATGCAGGCAGGTGTTCCAACGTTCAGTCAGATAGAACGTCCGGGACGGAATCCGTACTGACGCTCATGGATAAATTTGTCATCTTCCAGATAGTGTACTATTTAGCGATTGACAACCATCACCACTACTTTCGACAGAACCGAAGTAATGGCAATAGGTCGGTAATAGCAGATAACACACTTTTTCTTTTGTTTGGAATCGGCTGAAAATACACAGATTTTCCGAGTACGAGAGATGGAATAAATCGCGAAGCAGTTATGCCAGAGAGGAAAAACAATTTTTGAGGACTATAGAAGGAGCACCTTCGGGATATGCATATTTCTGAACACTGAGTTCACGAAGAATTCTGGAGAAGCAAAATGAAAGTTAATGAAATCCAGATAATGTCCACCCATATGAATTTCATGAAATTTCGAAAATTTAAGAAATTGATTTTTCTCCGAAACTATTTAAGCTATCGACTTGAAAATTGGATCAAAGGATAACGATGTAAATATCATTTAAGTCTAAAGAATTTATCTGACCCCCTCACTCCTTCTACCCCCTTCCATAAAAATTTTGAAAAATGCATCTTATCGATTTCATTGAAACAAGCAAAGGTAGAAAGATAATTTGTTTCCACAATTTTCCTTAGTAATTGCAATGAATTCAAAAAAAATTGTTAGGTTCATCTCACTCCTTCTACCCCTTCACAGTATTGAAGTGCGCAAAAAGTCGCTGGATTTCAAGTAAATAAATAAAACCACCAGTTTAACAAGATGACCGCAAACTTTATTCTAATTTCAACAAAATCGTCTTTACACTTTCGCTTACGTACTCTCCGATCGCTCCAAACTCGACTATTTGTTCACCAAAAACACTCGCCTATTTATATTGCTTTTGTCGGCCGAATCACTCCCCTTGTCGTTCGAATTTTCCGCTCGGCCGAGCGCTATTATTGCCTTCTAGGTAAAGAACTTATAGGTTTCATAATTATATCGTTCTCCTTCGATCCTGTTTCATATCGGTCGAGTATACATGTATGTATATAGTTTGTTGGTTGATGGCCCCTGAAAACTTTGTACCTTCTATAGTGTAGATTTACATAAACTAGTCGCACGAGTTCCCTATTCGAGTGTAGTTGTTGCTCTTTTCTTGGTAATGCGCATATTTCTTTTTGTTTGAAGACCTTGACATTTCAATCAAATCGCATAACGTTACAGTGCTCGTACTCACGCATTAATTCGATGATAAGGAAGTACAGCTGAAATTCCGAATTACTTTTCGACACAGTGGAAGACTGCGGATATACAAGGGCTAACATGCAACAGTATCAAACTGGATTTTGAACTAAGTGCTTGGTAATGTAAGTTCGATACTTTTCAGCAGATTTTTAAAATTTCCAAAACATATAAAAAATAAACTGCAAAAAATAAACATCAAAAAACTTTATTATTCTTGGGACAAGTTGCGGATGCGTGGAAAGTCAATATGCAGGTTAGAGTGGTTAGGGAAGACTAAATGAAAGGGGGTTCTTGGGTAGGGCAGTTGTCAATTTAGCACTTCGCGGAAACGTTCAAAACTTTCAGTACATATAATCAATATTTCGTTCGTTTACTTATGCAAGTTTGAGTTTTCGACCAGTTAATATTTCAAACTTTTAAAGACTTTTTCTTTAAATGCATTTCGCAAATTTTCAAGTTTCTACCTTAAGATTTCATTCAAAAATTTTCAGTTCATGTGTTTTTTTCATTGTACATGAAACACCTTGTGCACGTTAGACCCCCACTTCGGTGCATAACAATTTTGGAACAAATTATTTTTTTTCTATGTACATATATCAAATAGATGTATTGACGTGCAAAATTTAAACTTTGTACTTTTTACCAGAGCCATAAAAAAATTACTCAAAATTTTCAACATTTTTGCTTTCCACCTTCCTCTCCTTACACCCCCCAACTTAATATTTTACCAAAATTAAAGATTATATAGGTCTAGAATCTGACAAATTTTTGATTTGATATATTTGCTCAATTTTGAGATATAATGATTTGTAGTTTTGGAAAGTGCGCCATTTTTGAAATGCTTCCCATTTCCCCCACTGCCATTATGTCCATACGGTATATTTTTTTCATATTTCGCTAGTAAAGCTTAGTATACGTTTCAAGTTTAAATTACATAGCTTAAGAGACAGTCGAGATATTCATTTTCAAGTGTTTTTCTTTGTACCCCCTGACCCTCTCCCTTACAATAATTAGCCTCTTTCTAAGCTAACTCTGGTGGATCTGCCACCTTAATATTCCAAAAATATGAATTTTTTTTTTGGGATTTGTAATTTCGAAGATATAATCATTTGAAAAAAAAAAAATTCGGCCGACTATTTGGTTTTAGCCCCCCCCCCCCCCCTTTTCGGACGTCAATGGATAAAATAATTAATTAATTTTTAGAGTTTATCCCACAATCCTCTTCATACCTCTGCTGATTGTCAGCTTCCTATCTCCATTGCTGGTGGAGATATTAGCAAGTGAGCAAGTTTTTGACTCTTTCCTTTCCCCTGCCTCTTCCTTCCACCTGACACTCGCCTCCTTAGGTAATGGAGCTCACTTACCCAATGAACAATACACCCAAAAACCAACATTTTATACCTTTAACGGTCTCGGAGACATGAGTCCATATGTACGGCGTACGGCGTACGGTGGACGGCGTGCGTACGGCGGGACAGATTTTTTTTTCATTTTTAGGCTAATTTAGTCCTGAAACGCGAAAAAAAATTTCAGAGTAGCAATTTTTTTTTTCTGTGTCGATCAAAATTAGAATAATAAAGTAATTATTATTTTAATTATAGATTTGGTTTTTTTCTTTTCTTGCAACTATACGCAATAGTATCTGCTACAGTTAGGGTTTAAAATATGTGAAAATATTATACTAGTTTAAAATCAATTTGAATGAAAAAAATTTGAAGGGTCAGGGCTCCGATATCGAAATAGTTATTCAAACATTTTTTTTTTATTTTTTCAATTCTGTTCAGACTCCTCATTCTGCTATATGTAAGCCCATGATGTAGTTAATCAAACAATCGATCTTATAAAAATGAAAATTCTTCAAAACCAAACATATAGTTATCGAAACAACTAGACTGCGAAACCAAAATGATTGAGAAATAAGGTACAAGAATTTCATTTAAATCTTTAAACATTCTTAACTCTGCTAAATGCTTATCATAAAATACACATAAAGACAGAAAAATTCACAATGATATCTCGTATCTAACTGCTTTCTATATCCTTTACCCGGAAACCTTATTACATCAGTTCATTTTTTGATAAATGTCTGCAGAACTAGCAAAATATTGTTCTCTTTCCTCCATTGTCAACTAAACTGACATAACCAGCGAAAGAAGCTCTAAAATAGCCAGCATTAGAGAAATGATGTCATATAACACATAGAACATATCATGTTGTGTTCTAGTCCAGCCGGCTTTCTGAAAAATTTCTGCTCAACATCCCAGCTCAAGCAATCGAGCCGAGTCAGAACGGTGGCAATAAAAAAACCAGGAGGGACAACAAGTGAATCTTCCCTAGCTGAAATTGCAGTCGACCGCCTTAAGACGACTAGGAAATAAATAAAAAAAAATCCGAAAATCGATAGAGTCCTGATAAGATTTCCAATCTCTACGATGATGTATACTGCACTCTAATAACGTAATAAGATACCACCCTAACAACGGAGTCTGTTGGTAATATTTTCCACGACAGTGTACCATACGACAGTCTACCTATCAGAGTATACTGTTCAACTCTACAGAATCTTCATACATGCCATAATCTTCCTTTTTAGGATGGTTCCAGCTCGAGATTCTCACTATCGTACGGCTGGCTGCCGGCAGAGAAAAACAGATTCTTGGAAGAAAAATGAGCTGGGTCAGGTGCAATTCTGTTCTGCGGTTACCACGGTGCATTTCCAATCGAAGTGATGGTATCAGGTGATGACATCAAAGAACTAACCCCGGAAACTTGAACACTTGCCAAGACACATCAGAAACTGCTTTACTATAAAAGACCGGTCGCCAGTATATTTCCAAAAAAAAAAACGTTTTTTTTCATTAACTTCTTCGGCAAACCTGCTATTCTATCACTCCCTTTTGGAGGTTTGCCTCTAACCAACTCTCTTAAAATAAATACGATATCTTCTTGACTCTGCCCCAGGTTCGAAGCCGGAACAGTAGACTAGAGAAGATAGGTGGAACTAGAGACGCTAATTAATTTTCTAAATGAAAGGAAATTATATTTCCCGTAAAAATAAAGTCCCGAGCGAATCCCATCTCTTCCGGACTCTGATCCTGTACGTTTCGGGTGGATAGAAAGTGAGAAGGATGGGGCCTGGTATGTGTTTATAACCTGCTCCCAGTCATCGTCCCTTCCACGAGTAATGAAGATAATTTGATGAGTATCGATTTGATAGGCGGAACTAGAAGACATAAATGAGTTCGGGAATAGGTAGCTATCGTTGGAGTTTCGAATACTCCTGGGACGAAATTACGTTGTTTGATTTTTATCTATCCTATAGTTGAGCATAATGGGAACCGACACACATATGACGGTGGTTAACTTTACCTGGACGAAAAGATAACGTCTGGCGGAGCAAATGGATTGGAGTTTAGTAGACACTTTTACTAGTTGCATACTTGGACAAACTTATTATACGTATGTGTATAAAATGTTTTCTAGATTAGGACATAGTCTATTGCAACATTGTTGTTTGTAGCTGCTATTGCCTTTTATTTGGAAAAGTATAACGTTTATGCGAGGGTGACTTGAACAAATATAAATAGATAACTCTTGGTACAGCATGCTATCACCGAATACATTTAATGAACCCTCGTGAAGGTTTTATTGTTCCCATGTGCCGTGTATCTAGAATTTGTTGATTTAAGAGCTTCGAGGACACATATTATCATAATTATAGGACATGTAGTGTATTGAAAGGTGATATTCGAAACGTGATATTTACACCTGCAAAAATTAAATTAGATTAGATAAAATACATTATTATCTAAGTAAATAGCATGAAAAAAAAATGAAATTATTTAATTTTTCACTTGAAGCTTAAAACATAACAAAACATAACGAGTTGGCGTAAAGCCCAATCATGCGATAGTTCTTAGGGTGGCTTCCATGCTTTATATCCGCAATGCCAAAATCATTATTTTTAAATCGTCGATGCCATTCTTTGCAAGTTGCTTTCGATGGAGCATGCCCACCGTAAATTTCTAAGGCAAAGGATAAGTTTCCGTTGCACTTTTTTCAGCAATAGAATTATGTAATAAATTTTCCCGCAAAGGATGTTTATTTGAAATAAAATTCGACATTTTGAAGAAGTAGTTGTTTATACTTCAACCAAATACTACAAACATTTGATAGCTGACATCAAGGTCTATCGAATACAAGTATTGCCATTTTATAGTACACATTTTATGGTACACGTAATTTTATAGTACAAAGAGCGGAGTCATATCCTATATAAAAAAAAGCATAGCAGAACTATATTTGCGATTGTAGCCCAATTTCCTTTGAGCCATTTATAAATACGATATCTGAAAAGATATCGCATATGAATCAAATTATTTATTAAGTTATAGTGGTCAAACTACAACGCAATTGTGTTGATGTCAATGCAAAAAATTGTTTAAATCTGTTTCGTTAAAAGGAGAAAGTAATTTATTGCAGCCAGAAAGAAGAATACCAATATTAAACTTGAAGTTTAAGTCCAATTTTTTTTGACAATTTTCGAATAAAATTAGTTTAGGATATTTAGCCATGAAATTTTTTCATTTGGTACGCAAGATTCCAGAAGCTATGAAACAATTTTATTTATTTTTCCGTTCTTACTATCATTGCTTCCAAAATATTTTTTATTAAAACTGAGCTCGATAAATTCGATACGCACAAAAAAAATTGGTTTATTGGAAATCCCGAAAATAGGCAATTTACATGGAAGGTGAAAATTGAATGGGGATAACTATTTTTATAAGAAATACTAAAATTATTATCAAAACATTATATTCCAAATTTCAGATCCATAGATTCTGTACTTTCTATGCAAATGGGCTCAGCTTGAAGTACCGAAAATAGGTCATTCGGCTCATTCGAGGACTCAATCTTAATTTTTTGCAAAAAAAAATGTGTACAAAATTTGAAATTTCCAGCTCAAAGTATTCTCAAATTAGAGGACAACAAAAGGCCATTCAACCAAACAATTATAAGCTATAAGGGAAAAAACTTATATAGTAACAGTTTGATCTAAATTACTATTCTACATCTTGCCACTGAAACATTTTTCTACCTGATTAATTTGAAATTTGAAAATCAAGTTTGGGTTGTAAATCCGCTATGACGTCATTTAATATGGAAATGAAATATAATCCAATTAAAGTACTGATTAATAAGCAGTCTAATGCTGGAAACCGTGTCGAAATCTGTTAAGTAGTTGCTGAGTTATGCTGTTACACAAAAACATAAAATGTATCTTTTCTCTATGAACTGAACTTAGGCTCAATTAAATTTTCACAGACAAAAATTAAGGCATTCAATCAACCAGCTAACTGATTAAGTTTTTACATTGCCAACTGATTGTAGTATATCGAAATTCTTAAATTCTTGCAATCTAAAATGGAGCTGAGCTCGTTTGCTCGACACAAATCACTAACTAATAAAGCAACCTTAAATTCACTGCAGTCCAACCTATAGTAAGAAACCCTGGAAAGCCTTCCATTCAAATCCTTGAAAACTGACTATATGCGAACACCAAGTCTTGCCAAGCACAAGTGGCCGAACAAGAAACAAATCCAAAAAATTAACAATTAGTAGTAAGTAATTCGTTTTTTTCACCAGTATTTTATTAACAAAATTAAGATTTCCTTCGTATAAACAATAAATTAACATATTATAAGCTACAACTGCTTGAAACTGCTCATAAAAAAATTTTCCGCCCACAAAAATATGAACATATGAAAAAATTTCAATTTTCCCCAATTGATTGAAATAGTTATTAAGAGACATTGATGAAAGCGTTCTATTTTAAGATTTTTTTTTGAATCATCTATTTTTGTATGCCCATTGAAGTACACTTTATTGGCATTTGGAAATTGTTTGGGCTCATTAGCAATCGCTAAATAAAAAATATTTATTTTCAGATACCTCATCAATTTCAATTTGATTGAAAATTTATGAAATTGGTTTTCTGTACAAATTTCTTTAAGATATGAAAAATAATTTATCATTGCATTACATTTACCAACTTTAATCAATCTCTGACAATACGCCGTATGAGTTAATAGGTACTGTTTAACAAGTTTTAGTTTTTTTTTAAATAATAAATCTAATTGAAATATTCGAGGTCGGATATCGATCATTTTGTATTACGCTATAAAAATGATAAGGGATGATGTAATTATATTTATCTTTGAAATTTCAGTATTTTTAAAAGTTTTGTTTTTATTAACAAAAATAAAGTAATATAGTCCACTTGGGCTATGTTAAAAACAAATTGCGATTCAGTCGACGCTATTTAAGCACTCAAAATTGAAATAATTTCAAAAATAGTTGATGAAGTCAATAAAATTGTTGCCACATGTCTTTATGATGGAATATTTCGAGTTATGGGACCGTAAATAACAAATAATCATTATTTTGTTGAAAAACTGTGTGAATGTTTCAAAGTATGTTTACAATCGTGTAAAATATTATGGGGACTAAATACTTTTGAGAAGCATAAAGTGGACAGAAGAAGTATTTGCTCTGAGAAATAGAGTTGCGTTTAAAACAAACTAAAATATAAAAATGTCAAACTAAACTTATGGAATCGTCGGTATGTTATAAAAATGGTATAAGTCTAAACAAAAAAATTCAAAAAATTATTATTAAATTCTAAACAAGCATTACTTAATTTAAAGGAAAGTCATTCATGAACCACGAAAAATTATAATTACTCGTGTTTCTATGAATTGTACTAAAGCCATTTCAATATTTCACTATAAGAAAGTAAATTGATTGATCATTCCAAGCAAAAAACATTGAAAAAAAAAAGTTTGTAAATATTTTTGCATTAACATCTTATTCACCACGTAAAACTGATAAAGTTCGTATATTAGATACAGTTTTTTGTTTCATCAATAAAAATTACGTGATTATCTAAAAGGTATTACTCAGCTGCTCCTTGATAAAACGAATCAATTTTAAATTGAATAATGGGTAACGATATTTAGTATGTGAAGAATGACGAAAATTTTAAAATAATAATTCAATGTCTGCAATTTATATTCATTCTTGTTGTTTCTAGTGGGGTTTACATTGTGACAAAAAGTATCGGTAGTTTGTAATTAAAATTACTATCACCGTTAATGGCGCGACAGCCCAAATCGGGCCTTGGCCTCCTGAAGTCGTCGCCTCCAATCGTCTCGATCCAGAGACCGCGTCCTCCAGCTGCTAATTTTACTTTATTATTTTAATAATAAAGTATTGTGATCGACTTGGGAAAAAACAAACTTGCTACCCTGAAATAACCTAAAAATGCAAAAAAAAAATCCGTCTGTCTGTACGCCGTCCGCCGTATGCCGATGTGTACGCTCAGCACACATTAACTCCCAAACCCTTCAAGATAGAAAGTTCATTTTTGGGGGGATAGTAGATAGTTGCGGATCTCAGGCGGACACGCATATTGGAGGGTGTAAGGGCTCAGGGGGAGGCGGGGGGAGCGCTTAAGCCGAAAAATACGAACTTAAATATCTCAACCATGATTACAGCTAGGACGCTAAAAATCGATACATATAGAGGAATTTGTGGGACAACTTTTAAAAATAATTTAATTTTTTTATCCATTCGGATGCAAAAAAGAGGGGCTAAAAATTAATTGTCAATTGTCGGCTGAATTTTTTTTTCAAATGATTATATCTTCGAAATTACTGACCATAAAAAATTGATATTCTTATAATATCAAGGTGGCATGTAGATCTACCGGAATCAGCTTAAATAATGGCTGATTATGGTAAAGGGGCGGGTCAGGGGGGTGCAAAGAGAAACACTTAAAAATCAATATCTCGGCTATTTCTTGAGCTATATACTTAAAACTTAGAACTTATATTAAACTATACTAAAGAAATACGAGAAAATATAACATTTGGACAAAATAGTAGTGGGGGGGGAATGGGGAGCATTTCAATAATGGTACACTTTCCAAAATTTCAAACCGTTATATCTCAAAACTGAGTGCAGATATCAAATCCAAATTATGTCAAATTGTAGAACTACATAATTTCTAATTTGGTTAAAAATTTTTTGTCGGGAGGAGTAAGGGGAGGGTGGTGGTAAGCACAAATGTTGAAAATTTTGATTGATTTTTTAGGGCTCTGGTGAAAGATACAAACTTTAAAATTACCATGTAGATATATCTATTTATTGTGCATACAGAAAAAATAATAAAAATTCCACAATTTTTATGCACCGACCCTTCTGTTCTAACGTGCACAAGGTGTTTCATGTGCAATGAAAAAAACACATAAACTGAAAATTTTTAAATGAAATTTTAGGGTAGAAACTTGAAAATTTGAAAAAGGCATTTTAAAAAAAATTATAAAAGAATCAAGTATAAACTAATCGAATACCTGTCAAACTTCCACCCTCTCCAATACAAAATTATTTTTTCGACCATTTTTATAAAAACAATTATCACGTATCTATTAAAAGCTATAAATTTGAAATTTTGCACAAAAACTTTTGAAGATAGTTGAAACGGAACAACGTCAAAAGTTTTGAGATCGCACTTGCCCTTCTACCCCTCTCATCAAAAGTATGATTTCGACCAATTTCAATAAATCAACTGCTAACCAACAAATTAAAAGCTACGAACTTGAAATTTTGTACTGTCACTTTACAAGAAAAATGAAATAAAACTGCAACACAAATTTTACATTTCCCTTACCTCCTCTACCCCCTCCCATGCAAATGATTGGTTTAGTGAATTTGAAATACACTAAATTTTATGAAAATTCTATGCAGCTTCGTCTATGAAACTGACATTCTATGCAGAAATATTGGACGTAATTGAAGCAATCAATTGAAAAATTATTGACATCCACCCACCCTTAAAATGACCCCTCTCCCCTCCCTCATAAAAACCCAAACTTGCATAAACAAATGTAATATTGATTACATCTACTGGAACTATTGATTTGCAATTAAGTGTTAAATTGGCAGCATCCATGCCCTAGAAGGGGTTCCACTTGTGAAAGCGGGTTCCACTTGTGAAAGGGGGTTCCACTTGTGAAAGGGAGTTGCATATTGACTTTACATGCATCTTTAACTTGTCCCAAAAATAATAAAGTTGCGCCCGACTTTTTGGCAGTTTATTTAAGATGGCTTTGCTATCTTCATCAACCGTGTCTTCCTATCGCTTGCGTGGCTTGCCTACTGGCGGGTTACCACTCGCTTAGCCTTTCAGAGCACGTTTGGGGATTCTTCTGTCTTTCATTCGCTCTACATCGCCAGCCCACTGCAGTTTACGTAGCTTGATGAACGTCGAAGCTTCTGGCTCGTCGTAGAGTTGATACAGCTCATGGTTGTATCTTATTCGCCATTCCGTTCCTTCCTTAACAAGTCCCAAAATTCTTCGGAGGACCTTTCATTCAAATGAGTTAACTGCTTTTTCGGAAGTTCGCGTTTATGTTATGTTAACAGATCGCAGGTCGTATAATAGTTTTATATATCCGCAGCTTATTGTTCCTGTGCACTTTCTTGGATTTCATTATTGGAAGTACCGAATAATACGTCTTATTTGTTAGTATTATCCGTCGTTTGATTTCGACTGTTTCATTACCGTCCTTTGCTAGATTAGCCCCAAGATATATGAAATTGTCCACACTCTCCAAATTATATTCCGCAATTGTTAGGTTTTGTCTGATAGGTGCTCTCCTTCTTGTTTGCGTCATTACTTTTCTTTTGTTTTCGTTAATGCGCAACCCGACTTCTTTTGCGGCGGAGTCAAGATTGACAAATACCTCCTTAGCACTAGGGAAGGATCTTGCTAGGATGTTAATGTCGTCAGCGTATACTGCTAGTTGGGTGGACTTGAATAGTAGTGTCCCGGTGGTGCCAACTGGGATTTTTCGGACGACATACTCTAGTGCCAAGCTGAAAAGCATGGGAGCTAGACCATCTCCCTGCTTTAAACCACATTCCGTTCGAAAGCTGGTTGTGGAATCGGTTTGTATTCTCACTTGGGATTCAGTGTTCGTCATTGTGAGTCTTGTTAGTCGGACTAGTTTTGGAGGAATTCCAAAGTCAAGCATGATTTGGTAAAATACGCTCCTACTGTCGTATGCTTGTTTAAAATCTACGAAGATTTGGTGCACGTCTGTGTTATACTCCCAGCATTTCTCAAGCACCTGTTCCACCGAGAATATCTGGTCTATTGTAGATCGCCCGGTTCTGAATCCACCTTGGTATTCGCCAATTATTTGATTAGAATAGGGCTAAGGACGACGTTCAATATTTTTGTCAGTATTTTATAGGACGTACACAACAATGATATTCCTCTGTAATTCTCACAGCAGAGTTTGTCTCCTTTCTTGTAAATTGGACATATGTATAATGCTTTTTCGCCAATCGTTGGTTATGATTTCCTCTGTCCAAATTTTGCATATCATGTTGTGCAGTATTTCAGCGACACAATTTCCACCGTTTTTCAGAAGTTCAACTGGTATTTCGTCAATTTCCGGCGCTTTATTTAGTTTTTGGTCAAATAGGGCTGCTTTGATTTCAGCAAGCGTGGGTAGTGTCGTTGATGGTTCATCTCCGTCAGTTGAGGCTTCAATTGAAATGTTGTCTGTCGTGATCGGAGCTAATGGGGTGGGATTCAAAAGATGTTTAAAGTAGGAAGCTCATCTCCTTGTGATTTCTTGTTTGTCGCTGATGATGTTGCCCTTTGCGTCTTTGCAGAGACTGGTTTTTGGCTTATATCCCTTTTTTAAGTCTTTTACTATTGCGTATGCGTCCCGCATTTTATTTTTTCTCATGTCTTCGTCCATTTTTTGTATTTTGTCATTATGGTACTTCCTTTGTTTTCGTCTGCAGGTCTTTTTCGCATATCGCCTAAGCTCGTCATATCTTTCTTTTCTGGCTCGTGTTGGTCGTTCAGTAAAAATTTTGTATTAAAATTACTCTCGGGAATGATATTTCTAAAATAATTTTTTGTTGTTAATCAGTTTGTTTACAGTAGCTGGTTAATCAGTACACCTCAGCAGTCCACGGCGATTTTTAAGATGGACAAAAATATGGAACAAAGAATTTGTCTTAAATTTTGTGTTTCCAACCAAATTTCGTGTGCGGAATCATTACGAATGTTGGATGTTTACGGTGATTTAGTAATATCGAAAACATGAGCCTTCGAGTAAATCAATGTCGAGAGAGGTCGAGAAATCGTTGAAGACATGCCTCGTTCTGGAAGACTTTCGACCTCAACTGACGAAAACATGCAAAAAGTGAAGGAAATGGTGCTCGAAAATCGTCATACCAGTGTTAGATCGATAGCACGAGAGCTCTTCTCTTGTTTGGACTCATGTCTTAGCAACATAAATACATTGTCATTTTGGGAAAATTCAAATTAGCAATGTACTAAAAAAATTATTTTAAAATAGTTACTCGGCTGAAAATCGAAACCCGCGTGGCAGGAGAGCATTCTACCACACAACCACGGATACTGATGAGCTTGTCTTGCCAAAGCTAAGCCATAATTTTTAAATCTACTTTAATTAGTTTCAAATGGATTCAGTTTTAGGCATCAAGTCGTTAGTTTCGAACTAAAAAATTTCGATTTTATTTTGAACTCATGCGTGGAATAAAAATTGTTTGAACTTATGATATTTTTACTCTTGTTAAATCTTGAAAAGAATATCGGGCGCGAATCGAACCAGGAGCCATCCGCGTGGAAGGCGAGTTTTTCCACTGATCCATCGATACCAACGTAATTATCTGGGCA
This sequence comes from Chorisops tibialis, assembly GCA_963669355.1. Classification (NCBI taxonomy): domain Eukaryota; kingdom Metazoa; phylum Arthropoda; class Insecta; order Diptera; family Stratiomyidae; genus Chorisops; species Chorisops tibialis. The sequence continues at coordinate 310,889,464 of OY770262.1, forward strand.
AAACTTAGTTACCTACTTGAAATGACTTCAAATATATGAAATCGCCAGGATATACGTGAGGTCTCAGGTAACAATGAAAATGGACAATTTGATGTATCAAACACAATATGTTCAGCAAGAGCTCTTTAGTGACACTAAGAATATATATTTACAATACTTTTAAGCAATTTTTCATCTCACTATGTAACACAAATTGAAAATGGTAAATGATAATGTTCTTAGCAAGTTGTGAGGTAGATTGGAACCTGCAATATGCAATCGCAAAACATCCGCACGATAACCAGTGAGCTATTTAGACCCAAAGCAGGGGTACTCCACGCTTATAAGCAAACCCAAAATGCCTCAAAAATCATTGACAATAAAGGGGTTTGATTTTAAGCGGGACTCGGATAAAGTCAACCAAATTTGTTTATAGATGAGTTTATGGGATTTAAAAGATATTTTATTAATGTTTTTCTTTTTACGATTTATTCAATGTTTTACTTTTAAAGGTCTTAGGCTACCGACACACGATGCGAGTTAATATATATTATCTCGCTTTTCGATATTACTAGTGTCATTATCCTATACATAATTCGGCCTACTTATATCAAAATAGGAAGTTAATATATATTAACTCGCATCGTGTGTCGGTAGACTTAGGAATACTAAAATAATTAAAAACGTAATATCACTATTTTCCTTCTCCATGCCTACTATGCATTCACTACAAGTTTTTTATTAAATAGTGTGAACTACATATATATTTGTTATAATCCAGTTAATAGTTTATTGCAAACAGTTCATATTCAGTATGTGAGACTTATAAATTTACATAAAAAAAACAAAACAAATTCGGAGAAAAAAATTAAAAATTATAATATGTGTATTTGAAGTCAATATACGGAATGTTCTTTCATGGCGTTTGTAGAAAATCTGTAATTTTTTTTTAAGTACCGCTTGCATAGACATTAGAAGGACACATTTGACGAGCTTAGATGATTTGAGAACTAAACTACGTTGTATAAAAACAATTTTCTAGGTCCTCAAGATTTATATTTTGAGTTGACTATGTTCAAATGTTGCGTTAGAGTTGCTAAAGCTTGTAAAGCTTCTGTCCTCGTCGGAGAAGCAACTTGATTAGACGATTGATTACCATCATCTTCTTCAGACAATTCACATTATTCAAAGATCAGACTCATCAGATTCAACGATTTCCCTTAAAATGTCTTCACCCGATGACACGCCATAACACTCAGCATCACAGCCCACAAATTCCTCGAAAGCGCCATCAGCAAGAGGAAAATCCAGAAATGCAAGTGTTTCATCAATATCTACGCTTCTCCTTTAAAAAATCCGACCTTTCTGAAACAGTTCCTTATAGTCTGCTCTGAAGCCTTTCCCCAAGCATGTTTAGCTAATTTCAAGGCATGCATAAACAGCCAATTAACTTATACTACTGGTACCAGTTAATTGGCTGTTTGTGTTTCGTGCATACTTGGCGGCACTTTTAAAATTGAAATTCCAGCACTATCAAGGAACAATTTGAATTTGCACTTGTATCTCTCTGATTCTCTGACCAATTGACGAGCTGAGAACCACAGGAGTATCTGGAGTACCTCTACAGTTCATATATATACATACATAGCCGGAATGACGCAGAATCAAAAGCTCAGAACTACACAAGGCCTGATTTACTGCAGCACTTTTGAAGCTGATGAAGAAGAGATCCTCTTTGAGCTATGTATTTAAGAAATTGTGGACAAGCATCAAAGTTCTTAGATTTCGTCAGCAATATTAAATTATTTAGAATTATTTTGATATCAGATCCAAAATAAAAGATTCATGGGCGCCTAGTTACATATGTAGGTTGCTGTATGGATCTCAGTTTTCAAAAATTTTCAATACTAAAACATGCATGAAATCGTGAAAATCGGAAGATTATTTTAACGATTTTATCCATAATTTCACAACGTTCACAATATAAATACATATACTCATAATTTATATCTTAAATAAATTACTCATCGATGACTGCGATAAAAAGTTTTAGATATTAATTTAACGAAAAACTTTTAGCAAGCTATTGTGTTAGCGATAATCCCAATTTATTGGATTAGAATTATATAGTTCACAAGTGCCTAGTTCTTTACTATCTTAGTTTCTTATCTTGGAAATCGCAATCAGCTGAGTCACCACGAAACCAAGTTGGGCCTGATCAATTACATTCAGATCGGACCCGATTAAGAAGCAACAATTTCACACTAACAAGTGCAAGCGGCTTACCGTTTACACTGCGGCTCCATTATAACTCTTTTATTGTTGACATGCCAGCGTTATCAGTTCTCTTTCTTATCAAGAAATGTCAAGCTAAGAAAGTTTATCTTAGATATTTTGGGTGGAACAGAATAATGTGAAAAAATTGCTATCTTGTTCAAATTAAAAAAAAATCTTATTTTTTTTTAATAAAGTGATTCTAAGATTTACCTGTTTGATGGCGAGATGCCTTTAAGAACGGTTCCAGCCAAAACGGTCGCTTCCTTTTGATACGGATGAATTTTGGGACTCGCTAATAAACTACTCGCAGATATTTGCTCGGACCCGGTTAATTTATCAGCAAGTATATCCAGCGATTTCAACATAGTCAGTCGGAACGTTTGGTCTTACAAGTAATGCGAACAACACCTTAACCTATCGAAAAGAAATATCTGTACCGTATTTCGTTCAATCACAGTTTATAGGTTGCGCATCCAATTAGGTGGTGGTTCGATACGTCCATAAACGTGATGCGTATGTGTGCCTGATGTTTACACGCGCGTGATCTCAATTTCTCGATAGCCGTGTGCCGACTTTAAAAACCGTTTCACGTAAAGCAGATGAAAATTCGGAAAATCCCGCACTACTCTACACGATAAAAGGCACTAACACATTCACTTGTATTCCGGAAAATTCAATGAACTGAAACAATTTAGTGTGTAGCGTATTAACCCTGTTTTATCTTTTCTCGCTCGGATAAACTTAATCTACATAAAGATGCGAAACACACAGCGGTAGGCTCAGGGAAACTCTAAATTCACGGATCAATGAGCGAAATGTGGTAGAAAAATTTAAAAAAAAAATTATTATATTTTGCCGAAGCCGTTCGTATTGCGTTTTTGCCAAGAAATTTCACTCTTTTTTTCCCCAGTCATCGAAAACCACTAAAAACTATAACTGAGAGATCGCGCGACAAATTTCGAGCCCCGCAAAGATAAGGCGATATCGCGCCTTATCAAAAAGCAAACGAAAATCGAAACAAACAGAAAAAAATTAACACTGATAATACTTTGTACCTGTCCCCATAATTTCTGCTCTAGTGCGTGTTGCTTTTGCTCACGACCGATTTCCTTCCCCGAATTATTCACAAAAAATTCCCGCGCCTATACACTTGTTTGATTAAACTGATAAAATACGTTATCACCGGGGCGTACTGATTGTCTAGGTGCCTTTATCTATCCGCTAAGCGATTGTATCAAAGATAATGCGATCGTCTTCGCGCTAAGCGCCCAACGTTCTCTAAACTTCACTCTGGCACTGCGTTCGTATTAGGGCAGGCGGACGGTGCTTCCAATGTGGTGGCCTGGAAAAGAAACATAAGTGCAAGTTAACAACACAGGCCCTCCATCAAACGATTATTTGTTGTCAGTTAGTGGATGTATTGAAGGTTCTTTAAAAATTCCATGCTAGACATAATATATCTAGCCAGGATACGATAGAACTCGTACAAATCGATATCATATCGATATGGGCACCTAGCGATACTCGGCCACCACCCCCCGTACAATCCGGTGGCCTATCTCCTGATATATATTGGTCGGTGCAAGGATATGGGATAGGTAGCATATGTCATCATGGTCGTATTTCGAAACGAAGCCTCCATTTTAACCACAACCACTTCATTAATATTAACCCCAGGTATGTATCTAAAATTCATAGTTGGATGAATCTATAGAAAGTGGAGCTAGATGGTGTAGTAGAGAGGAGGTGAATAGCTCCGGTCAGAAGGAGAACATCCTTTGGATACGAGTGCTCAGTTTGAATGATTGAAAAACTTAATTGCATTATTGATGGGGATCCAATCGATTTCAAGGGGTTTTGCCCTCTTTGGGGAAATGAATACCTGAACGGTATGGCGGAGTGTTGAAGAGGTATTTTGAGGTAATGTAATGTTAAGGATTTTGGTTTCGGTGGTAACAAGAAGTGATGATTACCTAATTACTTGAACCCACTTGTGGCGTTAAGAGATTTCATATATATTTACGGACTGAATAAGCGAGTTTGAGGGTTGCTTTATGTTTCTTGTTAAGTGAAAGAAAATGGAAATAAAATACTTTCTCGATTTTTGGGTAATTATTTATTTATATCAAATAAATTCGAGACACGTGGTAACTTGATTGCGTGATTGTTATTGAATTTGTTCATCTCTTAGCTAGGGTGTTTTAAATATTAAAGAGGATTATTTCAAATTAGCCTAAACTAGTACAAAAGTTGCTGAATAGTGTTTTGAAAACGGACTAATAACGAGTAGAGAACTATCGAAGCCCTTTATGTCAATACAATTTTATAAATCCATTTATCTGTTCCATTCTCAAAACATTTATAAAAATAATCAAATATTCATCTCTTAACATACATATCTTCTCTCTAAACACATTTAAATTGGAGTGAGAAATTTTTTCGCGATTAGTCTGCACTTTTTAATATGTGCACTGCAAAAGGTGAAACATGTATGAAATTGACGAATGCCTTTGATGAACATTCACTTGACTTTTACTTCTCAAAGAAAATTTTGTCAATTCAGCCTTTTCCCGATTTTCAAAGAAATACGAAAAGGGTTGAAATAGATATAGACTCTGGTATGTAAAAAAAATTGTGTCCCATGTCAAAGGGACTTACGAGTAGGTAATATTGCCATCTCATAGGTATGGTATACTCGTGTAGTTATGCAAATTACCCGATATTACTTTTTGGCAGATAATGCACTGGTACCGCTACTGCCAGAGAAATTAGATTTCAATGGAAATCAAAATTTCATTGAGAATATCTTAGTGCCATCAAAACTGATTGACAGATTGTCATCTAAAATTCGCTGTGAGCTGATATGGCATTTCAAATTCACCATGTCGAGCGCGATGGTGAATCATTTTTGAGATATTTTTAGAAATCGAGACACCTTTTCTGTTGGGAAGGCTTTAAGACTTTGGACAACGTCATAGTATAATTCTCGCACCTAAACACCTCGATGGCATCCCAAGTGACAGCATACCGGTGGTGGTTTGCATAACGTGAAATTCCATCCGGAAACTGTCACGATATCTCCACGCATGGAATCAGTTTAGAATAAGAAGCTCCCTTATTGGATGGCAATGAGCCAGGACGCTGGCTGCTAATGTTTATGGCGACTCCTGGGAGAAATGTCTGCCGAATATCCGAATTTTCGTATATGAGTACACTATGTGCTTCGAGTGCAGAATTCGAAACGATACTGGCCGGAATCGCGAATAACGTACTGTCGTATGGGGTATCATTTGGAGAAGCCTCCGTAATCAAAGTAATTAATTGTTCTATGCATGCGTCTGAAGTGCCAATTACAATAGAAAGTGACAAAGACTATTGAATTATTGACCGAGCATAGAAGCACATATGCGACTAGGTAGGTACATGAGAATTGCTAGAGATCGGAAATTATTGTGGTCAACTGAATGGAACTAAATTCATTTTAGATTTGTGGGAAATAATTTATAGAAGTTAATAGTAAGTTAGTAATATAAATCTGAGCATAAAGTGCCAATCTGATCAAAGCTTTGCTAGTTCTCGTACTCGCAACAAATGATTTTGAATATTTAAACCTGAAAAACTTTCAGATCTAAAAAAATATTGCAAGCCTCAAAAAAGGGCTGAAAGAGTTCCCCATATAAAAAAAAATCTGTGCACACTAAGTAGATGGGTATATTTTGGCTGAAAAAGTTTAGCAGCGTCGGTGGTTCGGTTCGATTCCATATATATATATATATATATATATATATATGTATGAATATTTTTATATATAATTACAATTTTTTTTTTTAAGGTTTGACTAGAGTAAAACTATCATAACTTCAGCGAAGCACGGCGGGAGATATGCACGTGCGATTCAAGGCCAACAATAATTATAGGTAATTAAAAACTGCTCCACAGTTTTATGCATTCGCCTAAGTTTTTGCAAAAAAGATGATTAGTTTTGATATAACTTTAAAGGCAATCAAAGCGGGATAAGGTCATCAAGACACTTTTTTTAAGTAAATCGACTGCCATCAATGATCTTTGTCGGATCACAATAACGCTGAGGTTACAAAGATTATCGAAAAAGCTGTGCCACGGATTCCGCAGTCTATCTGTTCATCAACTGTTTGCGAGTTTCAACTGTTTGCAATTTCTAACTGTTTATGAACTTCAACTTTTAATTCCCACTGGACCGCTGATAAACTATTTGGGATCGTAAACTGTTTTCAAATACATGCACTAAATGGAATAGCGTAGAAGCTTTCGAAACAGATATGAGACGTATAAAACGGCGAGCACATTCGGTAGCGATTAAGTTTGAATATTTGATAGCGAAACACAAGCAGTCAATTAACTGTACTGATCTTATTTACTATACAATATATTCGATAACAATATAGATGAAACTTTTTTACTAGCAGCAGTAGTACAAGTTAATGGGTTGTTTGTGTTTCGTACATACTTTGGAGGTACTTTTATAAATGAAATTTGCATTTCTAGTCCTCTGGTTCTCAGTCCGTCAATTTACTTCCTTGCTTTTTGCCCGGGTTTGAAGGAGTTCAGGCATAAGTATTTTGGTAAAGGTATGTGATCGAGATGTGAATACATAAATATTCTCAATGGGATGAGTTGGAAACTCCTGTTTGAGTTTCTGAAAGATTCACTCGTGTGTCGTATGTCTCTAACAGATTAATTTAATTAATAAAAATGAGTTTATTGTTCGAAAAATATATTTGTTACTACTTTTTGTTCAGGTTGTACACATTTATGAATTTTCAAGTAGAAATTGTTTTGTAAAAACTATTGTGTTAAATTTTCAGTGCCAACCTGACAAATGGCTAAATATGTTATTGACAAAATGTTTGTAGGCTTTTATAATTTTAAAAAATGAAAAGATTAGAATAAACTTTATTACTATTACTACTCGAACTTGGAGATCAGAGCTTCTCTTTAATAAGTGTAAGGACTTTTACCCAGAAAAAAATGCTTTTTTGAGACTCTTTTGAAAGAACGATTTTATACTTATTCGTAATCAAATTTGAATCGTGTTCTTCATGCTTTCGGCATGGTTATGGTAAAATTTTAAACGTAATTAGAGACGCAACTTCCCTTTAAACTGCAAGTACGATTGCTTTAACCAACCACAGGTTGAGAAACGGACGTTTCACATTAAGTTTACTAAACGAAACGAATGGAAAAGAAACATGATACTCAGTAAATGTGCAGGTCTTTATCTATATACGGACGGATCTAAAACAAGCCAGAAAACAGGTGCATGGATACATATAATTCCCACTACCGCGACATCCACACAAATTGTCATCTTCCAGAAGACGTGACTGTATTCCAAGTGGAAGTATTAGCCATTAACGAGTCTCAACTATTTTTTTAGATGTGCAGAACAGTCACGGGAATTGTTACATTTTCGCGGACAGCTGGGCTGCACTTCTGGCACTCTAATATTACAGGACCACATCCCAACTAGTGTCCATTTGTCAGGCAAGGGTCTGCAAACATTATCTCGATTATTAAGTCAGTCTATGTAGCACCAACAGTGCTGAGGACTCACTTCAAAAATAATATTTCGGACTCATTCTTGACGGGATGACGGCAACTGGATAGATGCAGAACGACCAAATCCTTTCGGGGAGAATCGAATAAAAATATCGCAGCTCAGCTGTTATAACGTATTTGCTATAGCTATTGTCGCCCTGACCACAGGGCGTTGCTTATTTAAGCTCCACGAATTTAGGCTGAGGATCGCGAGCGATAGCCTTTGAAAAATCAAATAATCTATTGAAAGTTATCCTTGTTACTGTCCGCAAATCTTTAACAGGTGTCTCATTTTGTTTGGACACTACATTCTTCTCTGAACTAGACAACCTCAGAGGCGTCAAACATTCAAGCCTGCATCGCAAACCGTACCAAGTGAATAGCAAAAGCGAAGTAACATCCATTTCATAATCAATAGGTGAAGTGTAATGGACTCAACTAGATGGAACCAGTGCAATGCGGTTCTTGAAAACCACCCTCCTAAAACCTAAACTTAAATCTAGCTTTGGGCATCTCGCTCCGGTGATTTTTCAGTTCGTTATTCAGAATTTTATAAATTTCAGATATTAAATACAACATTTAACTAATGCTAACGATCATAATAGTAGTACATCGCTTGAATCAGAATTCAGTAAAACTCTTCACAGTTGACGTTGATAGATTCGCAGATTATATATACAATATCAAGGAGGGTGGGGCTAAGACCCCACTGGATAAATAAATTAATATTTTTACGGTTTTTCCCATAAGTCAATGTCCCCGAGTTTGTCGAGTGTTAGCTTTCTATTTGTGTTCGAATTGGAAACATTAGCAGGCGGAGTTTTCGACCTTAACCCAGCACCCGCCACCCCCTTTTACCCAACACTTACAATACTTAGGCAATGAAAGTTCCATACTCAGTCTACAATTATCTTAAAAATGAACTCTCTATTTATAAGGGTTTCGGAGAAGGGTCTTTGAATGTCATTGGAGCGTCTTCGTATGGCGGCGTACAGACAGATGGTTTAGAGCATTTCATGAAAAAGTCCAGTTTGTATGGGAGGTGGCAGAAGGAGCGAGAGGACACAAAGAAGTTTTATACAGATTGAAGTCAGTATAAAAGTATTATATTCCAAATTTCAGATCAATATCATTTATACTTTTTGAGCAAATCCGTTTATTGTCATATTGCGAAATTCGTCATTTTGTATGGGAGCAGGTAGAAGGGGTTGAGCGAATTATACCTTTTTATCAAAAACGACGTGTACAAGATTTGAGCTCTCTAACTCAACGCGTTCTCAAGCTAGAGATGACATCGACGGACGTATTGACAGATGGTGGGACATCCGATTTTGAGATTTTTGTGTGATTATTTGAATTTCTGTATTATTAATTATTTTCTCCGAGCCTTATTTGTTGGCGTTACAAGCTTTGTGGCAAACTTATAATACTCTCAGACTTCATCTACATAGGGTATAAACATATCGACATTATAGTGCACAAATATGTTAGGTGCTATCTGTTGATTTGGAGATAAGCGCATTTGAAACTTTGATTTGTTTCAAAGTTCTTATATAATGAAAGCAATTACCACTACCGGCAGGACGCTGTATTGCCAATTCATCAGTTTATCACTTGCTACAACTATGTATGCGATAGTACACACAAAAAACGTAATTTTGTCAATTAACCCGATTTTCTCCAAATTTATCACTTAATACATTTGTGGACTATAGTATCGATATCAAGACAGCAATTTTTTTTTTCAGTATCTATCAGAGTATGTACTTTATTATTAGAATAATAAAGTAAGATGATTCACTATTAAACATCATGTTCTTTTACAGTGGCCCTAACATTTTTTCATTACTTATTGTGGAAGGGTTCTTATCCCTTCGCACAACCCTCCATCAACGATTTTTTTCATTTTCGTATATGACCTAGATATACCAATCAGGCAGTGTGCGGTAATTATACATCGATCGGGATTTGAACGCATGACCTTCGCATTGAAGACCTACGCGCCACTCACTAGGCTACATTCTAGCACTATGAAACCTGTCGACAAGATGGGAAATCGAGTTTGCTAGAAATTAGCGCGGAGCTTAATTTTTGCATTGTAAATTGGTACACAAAATTTTACCGCAATAAGCGAGGACTTGTGGGAGGTGGGATCTTCGCTGCAGGAGAGAATGTGCTTCTGATGTTAGTTACTCCACAGCATACAATACTAATTTTCAGATTAAGGTTATCCTTCCAGACCTTCAAATTGGAGTGTTTTGCGTGTCTTAAACTCATTTTAATTTTCGAAACTGACTCGTTTTCGCTCAATCATAATATCAACAATAAAACCACTAACTGATAATTTCGAAATGATGATGAAAAATAAAATCGAATGTAAATATGTATATTCGATTCGGAAGCTCTGTTTGGGAATTGGTAAAAATGCCATCCGAACGCGAAAAGGAACGCCAGAAAGCAGGAACTTGACGGCATAGCTAACGACTACCGCAACAATACCGCGAGTATCATCCAGATATCATTACACTGAATTATGATGCTACAAAATTTGCATAGCATTTCTACAGCATCTTTCCGTTCCTTGTGTGTCATATTACTTCAGGACTGCTTCAGAAATCGCGGAAGCAACTATAACGACGTGCTAGAGCGCCCATTCCGACAATTCCAGTGAAATTCAAATTTACCAAATTTCTCCCTCGTTATAATAATGATCGTTTCATGATAGAGGGCATCTACTTTTCGGCAAACAAAAAATTAAACAAAAAAGAAGCCACACTTTAATCCAGAAAAAAAAGATTTCCTTCGGTTTTAATATTTCCGTAAATGTCACAATACATCTTACCCCTCCGATTAGAGATTAGCGCACGCCTCTGAATTCAGAGCAAGACTATCACTCTTATTATTATTCACCCATACATCGCTCTCTAACTTATTCAAATTGTTTATCCAAGTGTATCTTTTATGCGGATGAATGCAAAACGAAAAAAAAAAAAATAATAAACTTTTGGGAGCACTGAAAGTCATCAGTCTCGAGCTTGGTCTCCTTTTCGGTTATGTAAATGTCCCGGAGCACTTGTGCTTGACTTACTCTCAAAAGATTTCCCGGTAGTTTGCAACTGGAAGCCGGGGAGCCAACCACTTTTCCGCACACAGAGAAATGTATTTCTGTTGTCCGTTCGCTAAGTTTTCCTTAATTAAAAGTTTTTTTTAATAAAACCACACACTTATCCAAAGGGAGCAGCACATCGTGATAAATTCGTTAATTTTTGCACTGCACTCGTGTAATTAAAACGAAACGAGGAGCAGCTGTACGAAACGCTTTGAAATTTCACGCACCGTTCGTCCGTCCAGCCTGGCGCGCACACGCTTAGTTACCTTCAAACTTGAAGCGTTCTACCTTGATGATGCGACATTTAATCGACCGCTCAATCACAGCCGGCTTTATTTGATTATTTACAGCTGTGGGTAGCGTCAGAGCTTATCTCTGCTCCGATGTTTCAAGATGTTCCCACGGGCTGGGCCAACATTTCTCCCCAGTCCCAAGATACGAGTAACTTGTAACAAAATTAGATTATCAAATCGCAGAAGTAGGTCTCGGCTATGCGATTCGACGGTCGCTAAGAAGATGCCCGATTTTCGAAACGAGTGCAAGTGTCGTCCCATGCTTTTTTAATAGAGGTGTGTTTGGGGGGCTGGTGTGATCCAGATTGATAAATGCTGCTGCAAAATGATTGCGAAGTGGAACATTTTACGGAGCTGCATGAGGTAAATGATAAATTGCTTACGTGGCGCTTCCGAAGTGAATAATGGTCGCTATGAACCTCAGGAGTAGGCAATGTTTCGTGGTATGACACGAGGACGGAACGCTCGTATAAAAACCATTAAGCATTGACCTCAGAGCAATGAGCTTGAATATATGTACATACATACATATGGATATTTTTATAAGTCTAATTCTATTCCATTTAAAAATTTGGGGATCCCAGAGCACCGAATCGGTGTTTCAGGGAGCCCAAACTCGCTTGGTGTCGATTTAATCGGAAGGGGTTTTGAATTTAACTTTTTTGGTGTCGATTTGACTACACCTAACAGATAAATCAATTAATTTGAAAGAACAAAACATAATAGATTTATAATTGGGCGTAAAGCCCAATCATATGATACTCTAGATGAAATAGAAAAGAGTTTATTGTACCGGAAAATATGTCATCTCAAATCCATTCAAATAGTGAATAGCGACTTTTGTATGGGAGGTGGTAAAAGCAGAGGGAGGAGGTTTGTAACTTTTGTATATAACACCGAACGTAGTATACAAAATGTTTTATACAGAATTTAAAGTTTGTAGCTTTCATAATTTTCGAGGAAATTGAACAAATTTGTCTGAATTTATGGCATTTGTATGGGAGGTGACAGATAAAGTGGGAGGTTTTGGATGATTTTGAATTTGCTTATCAACATTCTAATCATATTGCCTTGTTACTCATCTTTTCGAAGGAGAAATACATTTCTTGAATTTTCAATGCAAAAAATTGTATGGGAGGTGGTAGAAGGAGTGAAGCGAAGTTCATATTTTTTTTAGCATTTATTGAAATTATTAAGGGACAAATTCTGGCAAAGTTTGAAGTTTGTGATTTTCGTAGTTTCAATGAAAATCGATTAAATGCATTTACCAAAAACTGTGCATTTGTATGGGAGGGGGTTGAATGAGTATTTGAATCAAAACCAAATTTTCCGACATCAATGATATTTATAATAGTATACTTTTTACAAAAGTTGATACCTTTGACGGTTTTGAAGAAAAATAATTTAGTTAAAATTCCGAAATTTCATGAAATTTGTATGGGAGGGGGTGGAAAGAGGTGAGGTTGATAGCTTTCACAAAATCGATTGCAATTATAATAAAATTAATTAAGACAAAAATTTTTTCTCTATGCTTTACTAGTTGCAATGAAAACCGAATAAATGTATGTTTGAAAATTGTGCATTTGTATGGGAGGTGGTAGAAGGAGTAATAGGATCAGATCAATATTTTTGACGTCAATGATATTCACATCGTCATACTATGACCTAATTTTCAAGTCAATAGCTGAAATGATTTCGGAGAAAAATTAATTTCTCTAAATTTCGTAATTTCATGAAATTTGTATGGGAGGGAGTAGACGGAGTGGGGGGATTTGGCCCTTACTTTTTTGCCAAAAATGACACACAAAAATGTTTAGCACTATAGCTCAAAGCTTTCGAGAGTTATGCTGTAGACAGACGGATAGACGGATAGATGGACAGACAGACAGACGGTCACTCGGAATCGAGTTTTTTGAGCGACAACAAATATTTCATAACCTCTATGCGATCATTATTTCTTAGCGTTACAAACGGTAAGGCAAACACAATATACTCTCAAATTTCATCTAGAGTATAACAATAATCACACCTTTCGGATATTTCCAAATTTATCTAATGGACATACATTTAATATTTTACACCTGTTGGACAACTTTTTTTACCCACTTCGGATAATAATAAAAGCGACGAAAGGGGTGAAACCAATAGCACCGAACTAAGTCTCTTTTAGATTCTAGATTAATATTTAAGGCTCTTCTGAAACTGTCTTCTTCTTTTGATTTTTGCTAAATATTACACTTCTAATATTTCGATTTGTACTTTCCGCTTGTCTGATGCGTTCTTATATTACAATTAGATACAAGTTTTATAGTTTGAATATCGCGAAAGCAGAGGGTCTTCGTTTTAATTTGAAAATTAAGAATTGAAATTCACAAAGCCAATGGATTCGCTTTGTAAATTTCAAATCAAGGCGGTCTTAATTTAGTTTTCACCGTGAATTGAATTACAAACATTTGGTTTCACACATTTTTTTATATATCTGTAAATAACTGTAAATAACAAACACATGTTATTCAACCCATTTGTCATAAACATAATTAAGTATAGATTCAAGCAAGAAATATAAGATGTAATCTTCACTGCAAAAGTTTCATAAAAATTGGATGAATAAATTAACAATTAGTTTCAAATGCAGCAATTTATTAAAAAAAAAACAAATAATTTCATACAAACACAAATATATACATACATCTGGAATATAATATTATTATGTAAATATTACCTGCAATTAATTTTAGTTAAACATAAAAATATAAAGTGCACAACAGTACACAACACAACTGCATATGTTTTTTCTGAAATATGTTAATTCAAAACTTTCTCAATGATTTAAACTTTTAAGAGATTTTGTAAAAATATCATCACTTTTTGAAATTATTGAATTTTTGTAATACAAAGTATAAATTCTTGTTATATTGAAAAATTAAATCAATTTTGGCAAACTCAGGATTACCATTAGCATTTACTTTGTTGCAAATTATAAAACCTTTGCGATATTCGTAATCATCATTTAATTTTGTAATGATATATAATTTTACGTTTTGACATAATTTTAATTCGCGTTTAATTAAATCATTTTAATAAATGTTTTCCAAATATTCTTCATTTTGCACTTTTAATTCAGGTAATGGATAAAACATTCGATTCTCCCAACTAGCATACATATAAAGTAGCTTGATATTTTCTCGATAAAGTTTTACATATATTTTTGAAATTTTTGCTATATCTAGCAATTTTCTTCAAATATTTATGTTTACCTTCTTTAAAATGTATGGATAATAAGCCACCATGTGATGTTTCGGTAAAAGTTTAGTTTGGGGAAATACATTTTTGAATAAATTGTGGTGCTTTTCAATTAAAATTTTCAAATCTTGAATATCTTTAGTGCGTAGTTCGAGAGAAAAAACTATTTAAAATCAACCAAGACCTTCCACAACGAATGGGGAAACTTGAGATAAAAATTTCCGATTTCCTTGAAAATTAAGAAAGCTACAAATTTTAAATTCAGCATGAAACATTTTACATAATACGTTTGGTGTTATACATAAAAATTACAAACCTCCCCCCTTTGCTTTTACCACATACCATACAAAAGTCATTATTCACTATTCGAAAAAATTTGATATGACAATTTTTTTCGGTATAATAAACTCATTTCTATTTCATCTAGAGTATTATGCGATTGGGCTTTACGTCATTTTTTGCAGGATTCTTGTTTGATCTCTGCTCTACATTAACATTCCTTTTGACATTGCTAGGAGTTTCATTATGAATTTTTAATATGTGTTTTCTCAAGCCCCTGAATGTAGAGTAAGTTCTATTGCAATTTGTAAAGCCGCAGATTTTAAGATTTGATTTGACACAATCCACATGCATTATTCTCAGATGTCTAATGTATTTAATGTCACGCATTTTGGCAATTAGATTTGAGCAATTTAGCTCGTATATTCCGTTGAAAGCAAATTTAAAGAAATTTTTTGTGTATTTTTGTATTTTGTTAAATAAGAAGTATTAAAATATGATATATTGGTTACATGCATATATAGTATAGTGCTACCAGTCCAGGAACATCAAGAAATCGGGGAAACTCTTGAAGAATATTTTCTCCTGGTTTTAATCGACAGGAAAAGTTTTTTTTTTCATAAGCCTGATGATTTCATTTCTCTGCGCAGGGTTAGAGTTTTTTAGCCATAAGATATCTTCGTCAAGGTCATTTTGATCATTTTCAATTTTAGTTTTGAAATTGTATGAGCTGGAGGTTGGTTTGACCAATCTTGAATTATTTCCTACTACCCGGTTAACAGTCCGTAACTTATTGCCGAAATAACCTCCTCTATTAAGAGGGTCGTATGAAATTTCCGAATAAAACAAATATTATAATTGAAAATTTAATGTTATCTAACCTACTTACGTAATTTTCCTTCACACAGATTAGGAAATATTTCCGCCGTAGCCTTAGCTCATGAAACCTTTTCCTCTCTCGTAGGATAAAATCCACAAATTTTTACTAATCTACTGACTATTACGTTTATGAGCTGTTCCGTAGATCGATCACAAAAGTTTCCGTTGGATGTGTACTTGTCATATGTTTTTTTTTTGAGATTTTAGTAATATATTCTTCGATACCCAGAAAAAATTATAAATTGATGTATTGGTTTGTCTTATCAGTTGCAATATTTATTTATGTTTTCAGCCTCCAACCTTGACTTTGTTTTTGGTAATTCGCCAAAAAAGGTATCACACCTCCTAAGTGTACCTGATTTTTCAAATTCTGACTTCTCCGTTTGTGTGCTTATGGAAACAAGGCGCTCTTAATATTATTATAAAAGCTTTACTTTTAAAAACTTACCTTCGATGGGAAACAATTTAATTTCAAAAAAAGGTTCAACGACGGCAGGAGACGAGGTAAAAAAAAATTGAATGCGTCGTCACTAACTTCAATATCCTTGTTGTCAGTAACATACACCCCAAAATTTCCAAAAATTTACCGAAAACAACGTTCCATCTTCAAAGAAATCATTACGATCAAGAAACCTTTACTGCACTAAAAAAGAACAAAATAAACACCAAACACTCAACACAATATCAGATCAACGATTCTCACTGTTTCACTATTTTTTCCAACATTACATATTTAGTGATTTGATTAAATTTAACTTTTAGCAACTTACGAATCATCTTGTTTACCGAAACGATGCAATATGAATGATTAAGTACGAAGAGTTGACATGTGATGGCTGTTTTAAAGAGTATGTTCTATCATGCAAAGTAATTTATCCCAAACAGTGTATAGTTAATATTCTTAGTTTAATTCGTTCGGGTGACTTTTGCACCTTTCGAATATGAATTATTTTAGCACCGGTACAACTGTGTGAATTAACTTTCTTTCGGTGTAAATTTATTGGTTATCTGGCATCCGGTGTTAAATTTGCACCGTGATTTTTAATATGTACCAACAACTATTGCTCCTTTTTTAATTTTAATAATATAGTATTGTGATGTGATCGACTAGGAGAAAAAATTGCTACACAGAAATATTGTTTTTTTTTTGCGTTTCATGACTTAATTTACCCAAAAATGCACCTCTCTGTCATCCGTCGTTACGTGTATGCTTAGCGCACATTTACTTCCAAACACATGAAGATAGACAAATAATTTTTAGGTGGATTGTAGAAGCTTGAACTTCTAAATCCCTTCTTTACCCCTTTCATTCAACTTCAAAACAAATCTTAAGAATAACCAGCAATAACAGAATTTGGAGGATTTTTCAATCTCATGTTCTAAAATTTAAAAGATAAATATTTGGCATTTAAATTATTTTCAAAGAGCTAAATTTTGTATAGCCCAGTTCCGTTTTATTAAGGAAAATTTGTGAATCTTAAGCGAAAAAATATAATTAGAAAAGGACGATACTTGATACATATTTTCCTAATTGATTGACAAGGGTTTCTCTTACGCAATTTCGACATTAAAAAGCTTTCATTATACAATCCGTACGAAATTTCAGCCTGTTGAAATAATAATGCCCCAGTTGGGTCTTTTCGTAAATATTTCTACTCTAATAATTTCAAGTGACTTCTAATCTCAGAAATAATATTCATATCTTTAACATGATCTAAATTTGTAAAGCATTCGCAAATCCCAGCTCAATATCGAAATGGAGATAACATGGGTCACCAGAACTTATACCCTGCCTATACATTTCCAGGTATATGGATTAATTACATTGAAAGTTGGCAAAACGAACAAAAGTTCGTCCATTCACTAATCCTTTTCTCGAAATCCTCAAACATCTAAAGCTAATGTAGCTTCGAGTTCAGTGTTGCTCCCCCAATACAGGGAGAAGGACTGGTTAACGTGTCGTCGTATATTTCAACGAAATCGGATAAAAGGGATGAACGTTTTTTCTTATCGTCATTTTACACCTTTCGCAAAGACTTCGCCCAGAATTCAATAGTGAATTGACAAATGGGAACCTATTTCTACTAATTTTATGGCTTTCTGTGTGATTTAATGCAATTTACTGCCTCCGTCTTCACATCTTGCCGTAGTATTAAACAGGATTTCATTTTTTTTCGTCCGTCTGATTCCGTGGCAAAAAGCTTTTAGTATAGCGGTTTAGGTCCTTACGTATGTACATACGGCGAAAAATGTCAAAATGGAGAGACAAAAAAAAAATTGATATAGAACATGGTGAAAAAGTTATCAGGTGTCCTATTTATGCATGTATTGGCACAAAAAAAAGTTTGGACACTCACTTCGAAGGCATAATCCGCACATAAAATATTTTACTGAATCGAGCAGCAGTGTGCAGCAAGGACGGAAGTGGTTTCCGAATAAGCTGACTGGCCAGTTAACATTTATACAAAATTTTTAATCGGCTTAAAGCCTCCTCTATTGATTTTACGTCCGAAATGCTCTGGTCTACAGCGCTTCGATTCCACAGTTGGAAAGTTTGTTCGAGAATTGAGTGAAAACCCACTCGAGTGGATTAAATACTTGGAAGGATTATGCTCTCTACTGTGCGGTTCAATGCAAGCCGGTAGGTAATACTGATTAAATACCACGTTAGATGCAAAATGCATCTCTATCAGGCATATAGGGGGAAACCACTCAATTGTCTTCGCCAATTTATGTAACATTTGATCGAGTTTACTGGAATCATTGAGCTGATGATTATTTTGTTTAAAATTTAATACATATTTCAAAGTAAAAATAAATTATTAAATTAAAACCCGCATAATATTAACAGTGTCGAAAGCTCTATCGCTCTTCTATCAAGCCAAAACAGAACAGTGTGAAATTTAGAAATATTTTTTGCAATTCAACATGCATCAAACCAAAAAAGAAATGTCTAAAAATTTAAAGATCAGATGGCCATTGCCCAATTTAAATTAGAACTAAACTTTGGCGCACATTTTTAGTTCCATACCTCTCTTAGATTTCAAATTAATTGACTTCGAGCCGGTCCAACTTAAACCGAAAATTTGGTTTAAACTTCGACTGCGGAACCAACACTTTAATGTAATAATTCCAACTAAATAACTTTCAAAATAAAATTTGATAAGTAAAAACTTTCTCAAAATCATTGAACAATAAATTGAAAATTAACAATAATTATTTACAACATTTCAATTTAATCTATAGTATACTTGCAGTGTATTCGTTTATTCCGGTACAAAGTTCAATTTCTCGAGCTCGTTTCGTTACTTTGTAATCGAGTGGAAGTTGGACTTAAATTGTAAAACTCTTGAGTCCATTTCCTTAATTAGTTTTTCAAGTTTTGTTCGTTTAGGATACTTTACTCAGAGAGTGAAAAGGCATTAGTGGAGTTGTTGCAGAAATCTGATCAAAGGATTTTCGCAGCAGGACTCTACTTGACTTTCGATTGTCTCTTTAAGTTAAACGTTAAATTTATTTTCGTCCGGCAATCTTTTCGAATTACAATTGGGATTTGTTTTGTGAAATTAAAGAAAAATGTAATTAAGTACGTTTACGGGAAGGATATAAGTCAGAGAAATATTCTTACGTCAGGGGATTAGGATCACGTTTTTTTTATTATTATTTTTTTCAATTATGGGAATCATGTTGAAGGGAAATTAAAAACCCTATGTTACATGAACATGGTACTTCTTCTTACAATGGCACTTTTCTCGAAGGGATATGATTAAGTACTTGAACATGTTCGTGTATCCTTAACCCTTTTGCAATTTCTCATTTGTTCAATGATGCTGCTCAAATGTTCTGTACCATTCTCGAACAAATTGAGTCACGTAAACTTAATCATATCCAACTGCTGCTTTACGAGTTATTAGTTCGATGTATATATATATTTGTTGCGATTTTTTATTGGTAATCAATTATTTGATTCCATCTCTAGAGCTACGTCACTGCCACATTTAGGATCCCCAGTTACATAAATCAAGGATATGTGTCAAGAATTTTCGCAGAGCATATAAAAGACTTTAAAGTACTCGAACAGAAGTAAATAACCGTTTTCTCTTTCGCATCTCGTACAACCTACACCTCAAAGTAAAGCAACTGAAAACTTGAACTTTGTAATAAAGAGCATTCCAACTTTGTCGAGTTTCTATCGATAAGAGGACTAAAAGGCGAGTTGTACAAATCAATCAGAAATTAATTAAAATTCTTCATTTTGAAATTGTTTCTTGCCAGCACTCCACCGACAAGTAAATTTTCCTTTTGAGCCGTTCACAATGAATTCCCGTCAGCATCAGAGATTGCATATTTCAATCATATGTATGCTTGAATGTCTGCATGTTTCTATATAGCAAGTACATCGCTCGGCAAATATAAATACAGATCTATACATATTCGAAGGATACTCTCCAACCCGTCTCTGTCCATTATTGTACAAGTTATTATAGAGACGATCCCACCTCTTTGCTTTCTTCTATTCCCTAGTTCGCCGGGTACCTCTATCCCGAGGATAGCGGCGCCTATAAAACCAACAGTAACAGTGGTGAACCTTCTGGCAACGTTTGCCGTTTTTATGCTCAGCAAAGTTTTCCAATTTTCAGTTGAAACGACCTCCAACCACGTCAGTTTGTTTTGCTTTGTGATTTGTTCTCGGGTATTGTTGACTGGCGATTAACATCAGCATACAAGAAAGAACTTACTCAAAAACTAATACTATGCAAACTCTTCAAACTAACTTTATGTGAACTATTTATGTGAGCTCATTTTTTGCATTCGGCAAGGATTTTTTATATTCAGTTGGCAGCATTTCAGTTAAATCTCGTAGTTAATAAAACGAAAGACAGTAATGTTTGTATTGCGGATAATTTTAATAAATTCTAAATAAAATACGTAACAGGACCACGATTCGACGTAAAGCGCAGTCCTATTTAAACAAAGCTATGTATGGGAAGTGGTGGAAGGGGAGTTTTTTGGCATCACAGTAGAGTTACTACCAAAATGTTTTACATAAAATTTAGGCTTCAAAAATTAAATAGAAACTAAATAAATTAGTATATTGGATTTAGTGGCACTGTGCAGTTTGTATGGGGAATGATTGAAGAAGTGGGGAGTTCTTAATGATTTTTTCCGAAATATATAAACATCATGCAATTCAGGTGTTTTAAATTGCAGATCAGTAGCCTAGATACTTTTGAAGAAAATCGAGTTTTTGTAAAGTTGTGAAACTGTGTCAAATTGTATGGAAGGGGATAGCAGTTAATAATCGATTTTGCTTTAAATAAATTGCGTTGGCTATTGTTGCATTATTATTTTTTTTGATATGTTGTATTTTTCACTCCCGTTTCCTTTTTTTATCCGCGTTTTGTTTAGTGGCAATTTCCAAAAAAAAACTTTTTTTTTATGTAAACAAATCTAAAGACGAAAAAAAATTTAAAAGAAAACAAAAAAAAAATGGAAACATGAACGAAAACAATTACGGCAACACTGCAGCAATTCTTTTGGCGCAGAAACAATCGACCAGATTGAAAAAGAAGAAAAACCGGTTCTTTTTTCGCTCTGGTCTGCCCGCCAAAAAGCAATCGGTGGAAAAAAAAAAGTTTTTATTTTTGAGAGATCAGAAAAAGTGAAATCAGAAAAAAACATAACAGGACTACGATTGGGCATAAAGCCGAATCGTGCGATACTCTAGATGAAAGAGAAATTTCAAGAAATTCGGTAGGGGAAGTGGTACAGGGGTTGACGACATTGAATTAATTTTTTCCCATTACGCTAAAGTTGCTATCAAAATGTTCTACACAAAATTTAGGATTAAAAAATTTAATAGTTGCTGAGAAAATTAGGCTATTGGATTTATCCATATTGTGTAGTTTGTATGGGAGGTGGTACAAGGAGGGATGAGTCCTTAATGACTTTTTCACAAATAACTATAAACATCATGCTTTTGACATGTTTTAAATTGTAGATCAATAGCATTCATACTTTACAGGAAAATCCGCTTTCTGTAAAGTTGTGAAATTGTGTCAGATTGTAAAGGAGGGGGTGGAAGGGGTACAGATAATAGCTTCATTTTTTTGGGCTTACTAATACTTCTAAATAAATATTAAAGGCACAATTTAAGCTCGATAGATAGCATCCATGCTTTTTGAGCAAATTCGTTTATTGTCGAGTTCCAAAATTGCGCCATTTTGTATGGGAGGTGGTAGAAGGAGTAAAACTAATCATCTAATTTTTCTTGGTGCTGAATAAAAATTCTAAATAAGTTATAAATGCATAATTTCAGATCGATACGTTTTATATGTACTGAATAAATTGGTTTAGAGCATTGCATGACAAAGTGCAGTTTGTACGGGAGGGGTGGAAAGAAGAGGAGGACTCAAATAAATTTTATGCAGTAGATTGAAATTATCATAAAAGTATTATATTCCAAATTTCAGATCAATAGCTTTTATACCTTTCGAGAAAATCTGTTTATTGTCGAGTTGCAAAATTGTGTAATTTTGTATTGGAGGGGGTAGAAGGGGTGAAACTAATCATCTAATTTTTTTCGGTCTTGCTAATAATTCTAAATAAATATTTAGTGCTAAATTTGAGCTCGATAAATTTTCTACGCACAGAGTAAATTGGTTTAGAGCATTTCATGAAAAAGTGCAGTTTGTACAGGAGGTGGTGGAAAGAGAGGGAGGACACCCATAACTTTTATACGGTAGATTGAAATCATTATAAAAGTAATATGCTCCTAATTTCAGTTCAATAGCTTTTATACTTTTCGAGCAAATCCGTTTATTATCAAATTGCGTAATTGTGTCATTTTGTATGAGAGGGGGTAGAAGGGATGGAGCGGTTTGGCCCGTTCACGAACTTGATCTTACTTTTTTGCTAAAAATGACAAACAAAATTTTTTTAGCACTATAGCTCAAAGCTTTCGAGAGTTCTGCTGTAGACAGACGCACAGTCAGACAGACAGACAGACGGACAGACGGTCACACGGAATCGAGGTTTTTGAGCGACAACAAATATTTCTGGACCCTTGGCGGCTCTGTTCAAGTGTTATTTCTTCGCGTTACAAACGGTAAGGCAAACACAATATACTCTCAGATTTCATCTAGAGTATAAACATAACAGAATTATGATTGGGTGTAAGCCCCAATCATATGATACTCTAGATGAAATGGGAATGACTTTAATATACTGAAAATATGTCATCTCAAACTCTTTCAAATAGTGAATAGAGACTTTTACTTGGGAGGTGGTAGAAATAGAGCGGAATGTTTGTATTTTTCGCATGTGACACCGAACATGGCATGCAAAATGTTTTTGGCTGAATTTAAAGTGTTTAGTTTTCATTATTCTTAAAGAAATTGGACATTTTCTCCTAAAATTGGGGCATTTGTATGGGAGGTGGCAGAGGAAGTGGACCGTTTTAGATGATTTTGAAAATGCTTATCAACATCCTTATCAGCATGCTTTGTTTCAATTTCAAAGTCGATAGTTCTCATATGTTCGAAGGAGAAATGCTTTTCTTGAATTTATAATACAGATATTTATATGGGAGTGGGTAGAAGGAGTGAAGCTGAGCTGACAATTTTTTCTAGCATTTATTGCAACTATTAAAAAACAAATTCTAGCAAAATTTTAAGTTTGTAATTTTTCTAGATTTAACGGAAATCGATATAATGCATATAACAAAAATTATGCATTTGTATGGGAGCTGGTAGAAGGAGTGTAAGGATCAAAACAATTTTTTCCCCGTTATTGATATTTCTAGTTTGTATTCCTTATACAAAATATCAAGTTGATAGCTTTAACAGTTTTGAAGAAAAATAATTTAATTTTATTAGGGTAGGGTTATTTAGGGTAGAAGGAGTGAGGTGAAGTTGATAATTCCTTTTAAAACTAATTGCAATTATAGTAGAATTAATTTTGGCAAAATTTCGTTTTTTCAGCTTTATTAATTTGAATGAAAATCGGAAATATGTATTTTTCAAAATCGTCCATTTGTATGGGAGGGGGCAGAAGAAGTGAGGGAATCGAATCATTATTCCGTAATATTAATGACATCTATATTATAATATTTTAACCTAAATTTCAAGTCGATAGCTTAAATAGTTTCAAGGTAAAATTAATTTCTTTATATTTCGAAATTTCAAGAAATTTGTATGGGAGGGGGTAGAAGGAGTGGGGGATGTAGCCCAATCACGAACTTAAAGTTACTTTTTTGCTAAAAATGACACACAAAAATGTTTGGCACTACAGCTCAAAGCTTTCGAGAGTTATGCTGTAGACAGACGCACAGACGGACAGACAGACAAACAGAAAGACAGACAGACAGACAGACAGACAGACGGACAGACGGGCAGACGGACAGACGGACAGACGGTCACTCGGAATCGAGGTTTTTGAGCGACAACACATATTTCTGTACCCTTGGCGGCTCTGTGCAAGCGTTATTTCTTAGCGTTACAAACGGTAAGGCAAACACAATATACTCTCAGATTTCATCTAGAGTATAAAAACGTAACAGGACTACGATTCCGGATTCTACATTGTTACGCTTATTATTTATTATTTTACTTATTGCTGATACCTTTATCAAACTATAAGTTAATTAGTATATTGGATTTAGTGGCACTGTGCAGTTCCTATGGGAAATGGTTGAAGAAATCGGGAATTCTTAATTATTTTTTTCTGAAATAACTATAAACATCATGCGATTCAGGTGTTTTAAATTACAAATCAGTTGCGTTCGTACTTTTAAAGAAAGTCGAGTTTTTGTAAAGTTGTGAAACTATGTCATATTTTATGGAAGGGGATAGCAGTGAAGCTAATCGACTAAAACGAAAGATTTCCGGATTTTGCACTCAACGTTTTTGCATGCTACTTTTCATCAGCCTATCACCTTGAACTCCCTACCGAGAATTTAACAGATGGCTTCCTTGCAGTATTCAAGCGACTCGTTAGTCGATGAGGAGTTCATTCAACGCTTACAAGTGATTGTTGTACGAATCTAGTAGCACCTACTAGGCTCAACGCGGAGCTTCGTAGACTATTCATCTCTTCGTCTCGAGATCTTCAGCACATCGCAAGCTTTTTAGCAAATGACGGAACGAAGTGACCATTTTTTATTTTTACAGAATGAACTGTGTTATAGGCAATCTCGGCCTTTATGTGCAATGCACAAACACAGTCATGAAGGGAAGGAATTGGAATTGGGAAGGTAAGCGAAGAGGAGTGAAAACGACCGTAAAGAGTGGAAAAGCTGGTATATTTTTCAGTTTTACCGGCTGCTACTAACAAGTATTTGCAGATCTTATGGTAGACTGGATGATAGAAGGCGAACGGAAATCATCTACTGAGTATATAGACCTTTTTGAAGTGGAACTGTTTCATATTTACACTGTTTGCCCATTTTATTTCGAATAATTTTTCATCGCCAGTAGAAACTGAAAATTCTTGCGTTTGGAGTGGGAATCGAACCCACGACCTATTGACTGTGAAGCAAGCACGCTCCCCACTACGCCATGGAAGCCTCCAATCCTCCTGCTGCACCATACTTTGATGGTAAATGGGAAGCAGCCGTAAAGTCGTCAAAATTTTATATCAAACGCGTTATTAGAGATCCTATCCTCACTTACGTAGAGTTTTCTACAATTCTAACTCAAATCGAAGCTATCCTAAACTCACGTCCTATATGTCCTCTGTCTGATGACCCAACGGATCTTCAAGCTCTAACGCCTGGTCATTTTATCATCGGAGCGGCTTCCAGCTTGAGTCTAGTCTCGAAGCTTTACCAGAATCTCGCCTAAGTCATTGTTAACTTATCGAGTTATCGAACGGTTTTAGCGTAGATGGTCTTTCGAATATCTTCAACGTCTGCGCTATATTTCGAAGTGGCATAAAACCTCTAATAACATTTCCGATGGTATTGAAATTCGACGAACGCAATCCACCTATCCATCTCTAAGTCGAGTAATCTTTATTCATCCAGGACCTGATGGCCTTACACGTGTAGTTACCGTGCGAACGCGTACGGTGGACTAATTATCTCTTTAGTATCGTTATCAAAATTTTGTAATGCAACGAATTTTAACAGTTGAATATTTCAATCAATTTATTTGCATTGATTAGTTGTCAAAATTAAAATTCATCAACAATTTACAAACGTAAAAACATAAATTTTCATTCCTTTGTAAAAACGTAAATAAAGTTTTATTTCTTATATGCCTATTTCTATTGAAATAGATGAAATTAACTAATTAAATACAAAGTGTATAACTATTAAACTCTGTCAACAATTTCCACTTTATCAAATACGGAGTTTTGATTGGTGACTGTTTTATGCTTTAAGTTTTTACTTCCTCTCCTCCCAGTATGAAACTAATACTGACTTCATCCAGGCAGAGAGTAAAACTCGCTAGACATCATCAAGAACGTAAACGTTATTACCTATGTGAACTGTCATCAACAAAACTTGTATGCGATAGAGAAGGAGAAAATTTATTGAGCAAGATGAACAAGAAAATTTCGAGTTTACCTTTAAATGGAACGTATTACCTGAGCAATTTTTGCTCAGCATTTCGCATCTAACGATGCCGATATAAACTTCATCCCAACGAAATAGAAGTTTTACAAAATATCCCCGAAGAAAATAAACTTTCTCTCAAGTTTTCCATTATAGAGTTTATGTTTCGAAAATCTTACCTATGGATGTGTAGCGATGCGAATATCTTGGATATATACAATGAGCGTTACATCTAATTACACTTGATATATTACGAAAGAAGGTGTAATGTATGAGGGGTCTACGGACCTGGCCATCATTCCATTTTAAGTTGCAATTTTTTGACATTTGTCATACTGTCAATTACAGAAAGTTTACAGCGCAATGAACTCGTGTTTATAGGAAGAATATGGATACATATGTATACCTATATACGTACAGTCCTTTCGATTTAATGCTTCAAAAAGCGAGTATACAAAGAACAACATGAGTCCCACGTCATTCATCCCTTTTACTATCCTGACAATAAATGTAGAAGAAACAGACATCTCTTCTTCGTGTATCAAAATGATACGCCGGATACAAAAGGCAACATCTGATATAAATCACCTAAGCAACAGGATTCAAACCACCTTCACATCACCTTTACAAAGCGTCGCTTCCATACCATGCCACATCTGTATAGACAGCACCATGTTTATCGATTTTTGCCAGGTTGACATTGATTGATCTATAAGCTGTCATGGAGAATTTGTCATCTCTTTTTGATATTATTCGTCAATTTTGATTTACGCCCAATTTCCCGCCACCGAAATTGTCTTGTACGTACATTGTGTGCTTGTTTTGTCGAACAGATGTGCCGTGGAAAAACTTTAAGTTTATGAAGGATTCATTCGACTTTGGCGGTTGGGTTTTGTTGTTTCCTTTTCATTTAATGGCAATTGATGTGAATGAAACAGAGGAGTGAAATTAACTGGAATTTCAACAGAGCTAGATACTGCATTAGAGAGTACTACTAGTCAGAGTTTAAAGCTAATTGTTATAAGAATCTACAGAATTTAAAGGTTGGTGTATTAGCCAAAGAAAAATTCAAAACGTAATTTTATTGCAACAATGCTTTATCTGAATTGAATTTAGCTTTATGCATTCTTTTCTCCAAGAATTTCCAATTTAGGCCATGTTGAAACTCGGCAACTGTTTGTGTTCAACTATGGTCACACTGTTACATTCTTCTGTAATTCGCAACGAATATAACCGCCGAAGGCTCAAAGCGACTGGAAACCGCCATTTCTGAGTTAGCTCTGCTAATTCCTGATTCTCATTTTTCTTTTCACCTCGCTGGGACTTCGTTTCTTCACAAATTTTCCAGTCTAATTTTTAAAAATCGGGCTGATAATTAGCTATGAAACTATGAAGTAGGTATGAGTATGATGGGGATGAAAATCAACTATCAATGAAAGAGCTGCATCTTGAGGAGCTCCAGCTAGCCAGTAGAATCTTGTGTGTAAGTTATATATGAATAAATAGACAAACAAAACAAAATCAAACCAAACTAGTATGATAGAACATATTAACTTTGCCGAAAATCTTTTGGGCTAATTCAACTACTTTGATCACTTAGACTACAAAAACTGCGATTACGTTAAATATTTTTCTTGCAAAATAAATAACATCGCTTTCCATAAATGTTAATGATTTTTAGAATAATAGATCAGACATTAATTTATTGCAGCATTTATTCAATCAAATTTATTGATCAATACAAAACACTGACTTTTTTCCCCATTCAATGTCTTATTTTGATGAAGCCGATTGGTAACTTCTCTCTAGTTTATGATTTCCAAACCCAAATATAAAACAAATCAATAACGATAACCACAATAAAAGTCAATCTATATATCGACAATTTTTTTACTGGAAATGTTTCATGCTCTTATTCGTAACCAATCCTTGCCATGAAATACTCGATAACGTAAAAATGTTTGTGTTTAATTGAATTAATTGATTTTCCTGTTACACTTGAAGTGTTGCGAGAAAATTCAACGAAAAATAACAATTACTTATGGGAATCGGTGGATTAGAAACAAAAAGTACGAACAATAATCCGGATAATAAAAAGTTTCTGCCAAGGACTGAACTCTGTGTGTATTTGACGTTGCAATTTACATAACTATAAGAAACTGTCCTAGCCGATTCACCTGATGCCATACTCCAACATTGCGAAATCTTTACCACGCTACGAACGAGATAAGACGGAATAATATTAACCAGAATACAAACACCAAACATCCGTTGAGACACGAAGATGCGCCATCTAAAGCAGAGCCATCTCACCTGGAATTAATTTTATTGCTAGAAAACGTACAAATATTAATTTTCTCACCTGGTCCGCCGTACTCGAAGAGCGAACAATACGCGCCGGCAAAGTGACTGATAAATTCTTGTACACGATAGGACAGATCCGTAGTGCTTCCATTCTGTGAAATTATGATCCTTCAAGACAAAACCGAGGGTGACGTCTTTTTCATTCATCACTTGCCCTTTGTCTTGGCATTCACCTCAAAATGCCGTGTTCTATTGTTAAAGGTAACTGACATCGTTTCATCTTTCACAGTATTCAAGACACGGTTTAGAAGTGTACTCCCCCACCCGCTCCATACTCTACCTTCTTAACCTCTTGGTTCATTCTTTTGCGTCACCCAGACGTCTTATATCTGGAATGATATGGTCACAAGACAAACATGTTATGGATTTCATCCCCCTGCTAGGAAGATAATGGAGAATATCTTTTCATCTATTCATTACAAAAAGGCATCGCTCGGATTTGTCCATTTCAACTGAATTTGCTGGCATAGAAAAATGTTTTCCAACGATTCCTTTCTTAGACTGTCTGCGATTCTTATCCAGGTATGCTTTTGTCGAGTTTCTTTTAGCAGGAATTAGCTGCTTTCCAGAAGTCGGTCGGATTCAAGTGAATCCTACAGAGATTCACAGCGGGAATAAAACATTTAATTAAAATGAAAACTAGCTATAATGAAAAATGCTTGTAAAATCCGAAAAAAGTCCTAAAATTATCGTAGCTATTCAAACGTGTTGGTTCCGGAGTTGCTTTCTTGCGCAAAATTTAAATAGCAAATAATTTAGTACACTCATCTTATTGGCTTCTTTTTACATTTTAATTTTATTTTAAGCATTTTAATATTATTTCAAATAGTACCGGTAGAATAAGTGCAAGTGCCAAGTATTGAGATAAATAGCATTCGCAAGATGGTGTAAAACAAGGCTGCATTCAAGATTGAGTTGATCTCAGGATAAAAAAAATAACTTACTGCGTTTAAAGGATTTATTTCGAAACCAAAAAGTGGATTCAATGCACTTGACTTATAGGCGCCAAGAGTCGATGTTATTTTTTTTCTTTTTGTTTTGTTTTTCATGTTTTTTTTTATTACAATTTTTAAAAATTTGGTTTTTATAATATGAAGTTCAGAAAAAATTTCGGAGGTGGTGAGTAATTTGTAACACTACGTCTCTCTAACATCGGGCCAGAATTAATGCAATTTTTAGTATATTCCAACAAACTTATTTAACATAAAAAATTGTGTTTTTTTGTAGATTTCTTAGAGCGTACACAATAATTATTATAAAATTTCAAAGCACAAAATATTGGCCGTGCGGGGGTATCCAGAAGAGCTACTAGGAGAATCATGCATAGGTGGAACTGCCAGTAGACTATTGATGAATGCAGATGATTTAGTGCTACTAGCGGAAGACGTTTGTACACTTTAGGCAATGATGGATGAATTAGCTGAGTACCGCAGAATGTGGAACCTAAATCTTGATGGAACAAAAATTTTAGTTTTTAGAAACGGAAGTCGAAAGTCAACTGCGGAAGCTTGGAATTATGATGGCAGAGAAATAGAAATAGTCAACGAGTATAAATATTTACGAATGCTACAAAAGAATATCATGAATTTTACGAAGCATCTTGAGGAAAAGCTCAATCCGGCAAAAAATGCCTTAAGCCAAACCTGGAGTAATTTGATCCGCAATAAAAATATCCCGTCCAGCAACAAGTGCCAAATCTGCGGTTCGATCTTTAATGTGCTACGGTGGTTAAGTTTGCGGGATCAGGAACATGAGCAGGTGGAAAAATTACAAAGATTCTTTGTAAAAAGTGGACTGTAATTGATTTTTTAAGTTTATAGAAAATTAGACTTCAAAATAATGTTGTGGCTGCATTTTGCATATAAACTTGTTCTCGAAGATACTCGTTTAAAGAAGAAACAAATCATAAAAATTATTGGAGTATCACACATAACCATTTTTAATATCCTCCACGATTATATTAATAAGATCGTGCAGAAAGGTAGTTCTATTTTGGGATTTACCCACGCGCTTATCCAAGGAATTCAACAATTCGCTTGTTACACTAAGTCTCTATAACACCTTCGTTAGATCTCACCTTGAATATGCTTCTCAAGTTTGGTTTCCTTATTATAATCGAATCGATTCAGCGTAAATTTGTAAGAATAGCCTAATGTCATCTTAATTGGAATGACAGAGTTCGTCTTCCTTCATATACTGAGCTATTCAATATGTCATTGCTTTCGAAACAACGTGAAGTAGCTGATGTAATTTTTTCTCATAACCTTCTTACAGGGTTAGTTGATTCCTTCACTCTTTTGGGCTTGATGTGCTTTGATGCTGGTCAATTTTTCCAAGGTATCCTGGATTGCTGCGGATTGGTTTTCATCGAACAAACTGTGGTATGAATGAACCGATTTCGCGTCTCGCGAGAGAAGTTAATAAGAATGCTGATGTATTCGACTTGTGTATTGTGATCGACTTGAAAAAAAAATTGATACCCTGAAATATTTTTTTTCGTGTTTCATGACTAAAATAGCCCAAAAATGCAAAAAAAATCCATCTGTCTGTACGCCGTCCACCGTACGCTGGTGTGTACGCTCAGCGCACATTAACTCCCAAACCCTTCAAAATAGAAAGTTCATTTTTGGGGGGATTGTAGATAGTTGCGGATCTCAGGCGGATATCCATTTTGGGGGGTGTACAGGTTCAGGGGGAGGCGAGAGGAGCGCTTAAACCGAAAAATACGAATTCAAATATCTCAACCATGGTTACAGCTAGGAAGCTAAAAATCAACATACTTATAGAGGGGTTTGTGGGACAACTTTCAAAAATAATTTAATTTTTTTATCCATTGGGGTACAAAAACGGGGGTCTAAAAACCAATTGTCGGCCGAATTTTTTTTTAATGATTATATCTTCGAAATTACTTCCCATAAAAAATTTATATTTTGAGACCATCAAGGTGGCGTACAGATCCACTAGAATCTGTTTAGATAGAAGCTCATTATTGTAAGGGAGGCTCTGGTGAAAGATACAAAGTTTAAATTTTCCATGTTGATACATCTATTTGTGGTACATACAGAAAAAATTATAAAAATTCCACAATTGTTATGCACCGACCCCTCTGGTCTAACCTGCACAAAGTGTTTCATGTGCAATGAAAAACACACATAAACTGAAAATTTTTGAATGAGATTTTAAGGTAGGAACTTGAAAATTCGCAAAATGCATTTAAAAAAAATTTAAAAAAAAAGGAATTATTAACTGGTCGAATGCCTTAAAAGCTTCTACCCCCTCCCATACAAAATTATGTTTTCGACCATTTTTAAGAAATTAATTACCACCCAAAAATTAAAAGCTATCAATTTGAAATTTTGCACAACACCTTTTGAAAATAGTTGAAACGGAACTACGTCAAAATTTTTGAGATCGCACTTGTAGTTCTACCCCCTCCCATACAAAAGTATGATTTCGACCAATTTCAATAAAACAACTGCTAACCAACAAATTAGAAGCTACGAATTTGAAACTTTGTACGAGCACTTTACAAGAGAAATGAAATAAGACTGCATCACAAATTTTACAATTCCCTTACTTCCTCTACCCCATACAAATGATTGGTTTCGTGAATGAAATTTTATGAAAATTCTAAGCAACTTCGTCTATGAAACGTACATTCTATGCCAAGAATATTGGACGTAATTGACGCAATTAATTGAAATTATTGACATCCACCCACTTTTGATATCACCCTTTCCCCCTCCCTCATAAAAACCAAAACTTACATAAACGAATGAAATATTTATTACATATGCTGGACCTATTAATCGTATTCGCAATTAAGTGCTAAATTAACAGCAGCCCTACCCTAAAGGGGGTCCACTTGGCAATAGGGGTTCCACTTGTGAAAGGGGGTTCCACTTACTCTTCCTTAATCACTCTAACTTGCATATTGACTTTCCATGCATCTTCAACTGGTCCCAAAAATCAAAAAGTTGCGCCCGACTTGTTGGCAGTTTATTTAAATTTGGAATCGATTTATGGCAATTCCTTGCATTAAGGAATCCTGCTAGTGATATATCATCTCTGCATCTTTAAAGTCAGTGCAAGATGGGTACCGATAGAGTCACTGTATAACTGAGCTACTCGGTCCAGGAGTCTGGCAGATAGCTGTTTTAGTACAAAAATCGAACGTGCTAAAAAATTTGGTACTAAAAATCGAACGTTCGAAAGATCAAAGTGTTGGTGAAAATAGGTGTAGACTGTGTAGTCATTCTGACATATCCCAGTTGGGAGTGGAATCATTACCGCGCCGATGATTCTTACCATGAAGCTATTACAGCTACTTCCTGTCGTAAAACATAGATTATTTTAACATTGCAATGTCATAGGCAAGCATTAGTTTTTTTCTACTTTCTGCATTACAAAGAATCGACATTGGAATCTAGGGAAACGAATGAATAATGTAATGATTGGAAAAAAAATCGACAATATAATGGTCGCAATAGAATCTACGATGGAATGGTTACAAAAGAATAGAAAGCAAATTAATCTTTGAGAAGGTATTCTAATATTGAGGGAGCGATTCATTTTGAATTAATATTGAAAAATGTGATGAAATGGGATCCTGCTTTTAATATGAATTCAGTATTTTAAATTCTGTTGCTATAATTTAACTAATTTTGTTGCTGGAAAAGTACGGTGTAACTTAAGATTTTTTTCTTGCAACGAACAACTTGTAAAATTTTACGGGAATATTAGAAAGCAAATATGACATTAATGTTTTCTATTAATAATCTTTCGTTTTGTGCGCGGCACGTTTTGACGATGATCATTTATTTTATGCAATCTCCACACATTACCTTGCAATGCATATCAAATTCCCTAAATAAACTGCTACTTTATGCAATGCCTTCACATTACTTTAGAATGCATTGCAAATTCCTTAGGTCGATTTGAATGATTTCTCGATTTGAATGATTTTCAATAAAAGGGAATGGATTGCAAAAATCCCTGTTGGGATGTTTTTCCGCCATGTGTCAACAAACAGAATCATAAACTAGACTAAAAACCTGTTTGGTAAAGATGTGTGGGTGCAGAAAATTGCAAAATAAAATTGAATTTTTGGCTGTTTCTAATGGAATGGCACAATGATATTAATTTTTCAGGGCACATAATCGAATTCCAATTGCATTTTGATAAATATCTAACCGAATATGTATATACACCAAAAAATTCAAACTTAACGGTTTCAACTCTGATACGCATCTGCCAGACTCCTGGACCGAGTAGCTCAGTTATACAGTGACTCTAGGTACCGAGGATGATCTCAGCGGTTCAGAAAAACAGCGCGTCGAGTGTTCACGCAAGTATTGGATCTCTGTAGCGAGAACAGGGATGAAAATTTGACAGGGATTATTACTGGAGACGAAACTTGGGTTCATCGTTTTGAGCCTGAATCTAACTAGGAGTCAATGTAATGGCTCAATAAATGCGCTTTACCCCCCAAGAAGTTAAAGGTCTCAGAATCATCCGGGAAAATCATGGCTTCTATTTTTTGGGAATCTGAGGGGGTTTTTATGATCGACTATAAAGAAAAAGGAGAAAATATCACTACCTGTTACAAAAATTAAAGGTAGTTATGCTGCATTTTACAGATAAATTGAACTATATGCAATAATTTCGCATCTGGGACGTATTGCCTTGTAAGCGATACTTGCATTATTGTGTCTCAATACCTGTAATACCTTTTTTCACGGCTAAGTTTGCGCTACCTTAACAACGATTACCTGCCAGCAGGGTGCGAATCTTCTTAACAGTGGCTTCGAATTGGCTAGTCGAGGGAAGACCTTATCGCATATCGTCTTCATCGCCATTTTAACACTCAAAACTTTGCTATGTTTTAAACATTCACTTCCGAACGATTTTTGACACATTTTCCGAGTTTTAGTTTTCAACGGATTTATCTTTCGTAAAAATGTAGAACAAATGGTCAACATCATAAATCGGGATCTAGCATTTTAGAAATATAGCTCAATTTTATAAGTCTTTTAAGAAACTACTAAGTTCACTGCCCAAAAGAATCCTATTTGTTAAATTTTATATTCCTAGGTGAAGGCGTTGATTGTATGAAAATCCAAATGGGTGTTTTCCTCTTATTGCTTTTGTATAAAGCCTAATTGCAACACTTATGCAAAATGTAATTTTCCTAAATAAATTATATATCAGTCATCATTAGACTCAATCAAATAAGGATTCAAGAGGTTTCCACATATTTAATTTTTTTTGTTAAATTTCTCATAAATTTAGTACTACTTTTCCTTTTTTAGGTCACGGTGCAGTGGAAATTCAGTGATATACCAATTAAAGACTTCACTCTGTTATCGCTTAAAGATAGGGAATAACTTCGTTATAAGGGCAAACTCAAACTCCACTAAAAACATAACAGAATTATGATACTCTAGATGAGATTGAAATGACTTTAATATACCGGAAAATATGTCATCTCAAATTCTTTCGAATGGTGAATGGGAGGTGGTACAAGTAGGGGGGGAGGTTTGTATTTTTCGTATATGACACCGAGCATGGCATGCAAAATGTTTTTTGGTGAATTTTGAGTTTTTAGTTTTCATTATTTTTAAAGAAATTGGTCATAGTCTTCCTGAAATTGGGGATTTTGTATGGGAGGTGGCAAAGGAAGTGGAGCGTTTAAAATAATTTTGAAACTGCTTATCGTCATCCTTATCACTATGCTTTGATTCAATTTCAAAGTCGATAGCTCTCATATACTTGAAGGAGAAATTCTTTTATTTAGTGTATAATGGAGATATTTGTACGGGAGGTGGTAGAAGGAGTGAAGCAGAGCTGATAATTTTTTCTAACACTTATTTCAATTATTAAGAAACAATTTCTGGCAAAATTTGAAGTTTGTATTTTTTCTAGTTTGAATGGAAATCGATAAAATGCATTTAACAAAAATTATACATTTGTATGGGAGGAGGTAGAAGGAGAGTACAAATCAAAACAATTTTTTTTCGCATTACTAATATTTTTATTTGTATACTTTGTACAAAATATCAAGTTGATAGCTTTAATAGTTTCGAAGAAAAATAATTTAATTTAAATTTCAAAATTTCGTGAAATTTATATGGGAGGGGGTTGAAGAAGTGAGGTGAAGTTGATAATTATTTTTAAAATAAATTGCAATTATAATAGAATTAATTCTCACAAAATTTCGTCCTTTCAGCTTTACTAGGTTCAATGAAAATCGAAAATATGTATTTTTCAAAATTGTCCATTTGTATGGGAGGGGGTAGAAGGAGTATGGGGATCGGGTCAATTCCGTGATATTAATGACATCTATATCATTATGCTTTCACTTTAATTTCAAGTCGATAGCTTAAATAGTTTCAAAGAAAAATCAATTTCTTAATATTTCGAATTTTCATGAAATTTGTATGGGAGGGGGTAGAAGGAGTGGGGGATGTAGCCCATTCACGAACTTTGCGTTTTTCGAATGACAGTTCGACTATTTAGTATTACCATGTGGTATTACATAGCTTCCCGTCGAGGGAAAATGATTTTTTTTTGGAAAATTATTAAAAATTCTTGAAATTCATTTTTAATTTATTATTTGGGAAAATGACAATCTAGATTGTAGCCTTGCGGGGCTTTTTATCATCAAAACCCTCTTTTTAGTATCCAAATACGGCTACGCATAGAACAACGTTGGATACGAATACAATGAAAGCCCGCAGGCCTACATTCTAGATTGTCATTTTTTCCAAATAATAAATTAAAAATGAATTTATATAATTTTCAATAATTTCAAAAAAAAAAAAAACATTTTCCCTCGGCGGGAGATTTTTTGGGATTACACGCTTTTGTGTAGGAAATTACTAAATAATCGAACTGTTATTCGGAGTTAGCAAAAACGCGAAGAAATTTATTTATTTTTGCTTACAATTTTAAATTTTTGCCTTCCGGAAGGCTAAACATATTTAAGAAATAGTGGCGAGTGTGTTTTTTTTTTACGTTATTCAGTTTTTTCTGATTAAAATCGTGTATTTATAATTAAAATTCCACCGAGAAAAATCGCGAAATCGCTGTTTTAAAGACTAAAAAATCAAAACACATTTTTCTTCATATTCCGGGTGGAAAATTTGTGTAAAAAGTGCCGAGCGCGCTTTGAATTTGATTTGTTTATTGTTCGTTACACTTAATAATTACCGTGAACTTTTTTCAGTGGATTTTAATTTTGCCCTTATAACGAATTTGTACCAAAGATAGAATTTCAAAAAAATAAAACAACTAGTCTTTGGTTGCTGTGCCGAATTTCATATATATATTGAACTGAACTCTTTGCAAAAATACACTACTCAAACAGAAGTTTCGCTTCGGCTGTGATCTATTTTACACCTCCCTGTACCGAATCAACTAAATAAGTTGAATTCACCGTTCCACAAAAAATGTATCTTTAAAGAAATAAATCATCATTACTAACATCCTGTATCGTGGCACTAAACCTTGCTCCAATTATTTTCATCCTATTAATTCACTTCATAGCGATATGTTCGCAGAAATAATACCATCAAAAAGTCCCTATATGAATATTGTGTTTACTTATACGCTACAAAACCACCAGTTTATTTCAAAAAAAACCTCTTTTGCTAATTCAGGACCATGATACTCGTCTTTTTCGTCAGGATTAAAACTATTACTGTTTACAGTTTTCCTTATATCTTATAGAATGAATGCGGGTGGTGGAGAAAATGCAATATGAAGCATTGTGGAGATATTTTTTTATTTAAAACCCGAACAAAATTACAAAATCCCTTGATACATTTTTAGCTTATGCACATGTAGGTATGCTGAATTTCCATTCTGATACATTCAAATAGACTCAAACTTATGTGAAGGACATTATTTGTTGAATTTCATTATCTATTATACAAAAATGACAAATAACAATTTTTTTTTTGCAAACTTCTTTTGCAAGAAGTTAATTTAAAATCCTTTCTCAGTAAAAGAACCATGTGGTCGAGATTTTCTCGAGAAAAATTTCAGAGAAAAAAAAAATGTAATGAATTTTTCTGGTTGAAATTCTGTGTATATCTGTTGAGCATGGACTGAGAGATGTTTGACGAGTCCGAACCGCACTATCTGTCCTTTCGAAATAGACCGCATATGAATTTTTAATCTTAAAATGTCCCTTTATGTGATTGAGTTTTGGCTTTCATCGCATACGAAGTTATCCTTTAAGTCGATTATGCGAATCATCCTCGACATTCAAAAGTACAACGACAACCGCATACAACTAGTTGCACATCCGCAGTTTATTAAGTCGCTGTGTACGTATGTGCATTCCGTCCGTACAGATACAAATTACAGGATATTCTGTAGCTCTGTTGAACTCCTTTCGTTTTTTATTTAGTGAATTATTGAAGTATACATTCACTGTGGAAAAATTGCCAAGAGTACAGTACTACAACTATATGCATATTCGTTCAGTTTCGCTGCCATTTGACGTTAACGCAACTTCATATTGCCTTTTCCCAACGGATTGAAAGGTCCTTCGTGATAGTGCAAAATGAGAATAAAATAAAAAAAATCTGGTTTCTACAGAATATCCGTTCTATGTTTCTCTGTGTTTTGCAATTTTACGTTCCGGCCCTGACTCTTGCGGGGAAGATATACCGGATAAGCCAGCATAACTTTCAATTCCGGCAATAGTTTCGTAATTACACTCGACATGTTGTTAATTTGATGTGTAATGCATCTCTAGGGCGGTCGTTGATTTGCATGGTTATGCTAATTAAATAACCGAAGCCTTGTCCGTACAAAAGAGGAATTCGTCGACGTCGAATTGTCCGTCGAGGAAAACTTATCGAGTGGAGAGTTGAAGTAGCTACTTGAGACATTTTTAATGTTTTTTT
Organism: Chorisops tibialis; assembly: GCA_963669355.1. NCBI lineage: Eukaryota > Metazoa > Arthropoda > Insecta > Diptera > Stratiomyidae > Chorisops > Chorisops tibialis. The sequence continues at coordinate 310,927,939 of OY770262.1, forward strand.
TCTCTTTCTCTCTCTCTCTCACTTTTGAAACAAATATTTGTAAGGTTTGAAGACTACGGAGACCTTTCGGTTTACATTAATTCATAAAATTGTATGCAGTCGACAAGTGTCCTTTGTTGAAAATTTGCACTGAAAAGGATGAGACAGTTTCTGTCCAGATGAAGAGATTTCCTTTAATTTTAGAAAATAGTCAGTTATCTGAATTTCAAACTGAGTTTAAGAGAAATAAAATGAATTTGAATTGTGTAAAATATGAAACATTATCCTGTATTATTTAAATTTGGCCTCTTTTAACTAGAATGCCGGAAATTCAGAATAGCTTAGTTAACTAAGACTTACGTACGTAACACATGACAACGAGCAGTTAAAAAGAATGCTTGAGGAAAAAAACCAATTTCCGTAACAACTTGGGATTGATTCTCAAGATCGCGCCTTTTCGAAAAGAAATTTTTCGGTCTGGAACTCGATTGAATAAAAATTTAAAGAGATCAATTTTTACTTAAAAATTATGAACCATTGCGAAAAAGACAAAAATTCTCGTTATTTAAATATTTGTTTGGGTAATTTTCAGATCGATTAATATATTTTTAAAGGATGCGTTTTTTCACTTTGGTTTCATTAGACATCAAACTATCGAAATCAGTCAAAAAATGGATCTAAAATTTTCTCTCAAACACAAAAATTCTCATTAATTATTAAATAGAGGAAACATTTATATATAATTAACCATTATGTTTTGAATCTTCAAATGTAACAGCAATGATTTCAGGATTTCGATGATTAGATCGTACAAAGAAATATCACACTTAAAACGAGTACAATGTCTCTATCTAAGGAAAAAATATCCCAGATATCTCAGAAATCGTTCCGTCTTAGAAACAGACAGAACTACGACTCTCAAGGGAAACATTTAAAACCTGATTTGCATGATTGTGTACACGTAATTTTGCTCGGCACTCAAAGAAATGAATCGTCCTGAAACATTATCTCTACGTCGATATTCCGACGCATTACAACATTGTTGAACGTCGTAATAACGAGCGGCTATCGCAAACGACTACCCCTACCACTCAGCTCACGTTCCGCAAACATCCGGAATCCCACTTCCCATCCATGGGTCTCAACCACTTCTGCTTCATCATTACAGAAAATTGAGCGATAGAAGTTTCAATGGAAAACTTTGACATTCATAAACAGAGTAATTTCGTCAACCTTAAATGACACTTTGAAGAAGTTTGCCGGGCTCGTTTCGAAGTTATCTGCCGTCACTTCTACGGACCGGTGTAACTCATTTTTCGTTCTGGCAGAAGCGTTCTAATGTCGAGGAAGGTAAACAAAAAAGTTTTCATCCCTATCTCATCATGCCTCCAATCATTTTCTTTCAAGGATTTTTCTTTCTTTTTCTCCCGCACCTTTTTTTTTGGCGAAAAATCGTTTTGACACCTGCAAAATGGGAAGTACTCTCCCAGAAATGAATTTAAAGGTAGCAAATTGGTATGGGGTAGCTTAGGATAGCATGCGGTAAGGTTTCATGGCAAAGTATGGTGCCAGCATTGTGTGTAGAGTTGCGTGTAATAAACTGGAACACAAAAATAATGTATAGAAAATGGTTGTTTTGAAAGTTTCCTTTCACCTTTGGGAATCTCTATAATTTTATGTGATATCTTCTTCGCATAGCACAATTATTCCTTACATTTATGTGTTTTTTATGCACAGGTGAAAAGTCCTTCCGCGCTGTATTAACTTATCCTTTAGTTTGTAGTAAACTTTCGACGTTCCGATGAAAAACTGTCGCATGTAAATTTCCGGTGACGTGAACAAACTGAAAAAAAAAACGAAAAGTTTATGTTAAAAGTTTTCCTGCACTCGTGTTTCCTGTAGAAATGGTTTCTTTTCCTTGCATTGAAAACTTTTTCGACCAAACGACTTTCTCGTCCCGCTGTGCCCCATTACTAGGCTATATCCTCTCCTCTCGAAATCATCTTGTTCCGCGTTAACAATTTTTATCTGACGATTTCGTAAAATGTTTTTCTCCGAAAACTTTTGAAATATCTCAAAATATGTTTTTCCTTCGGCTCCCTACATGCTCCGTTCGTTATCGAAAAGATTATGGTAAAGTTTTCGTATGTCTTACTTGCAGAGCGTTTTTAATCTTTTTGAATCTCGGGAAATGCTCGAAGGAAGCAAAAAAGGACATCATTTTAAGCGAAAGTTTTTCTTTGCTCAGAAATTTTTGCTTTTGACTCCGAAAAAAATCCGAAAATAAACTTAGCTAAGTCTTTCATTTTGGAAATTGTGTGGCTTGTTCGTCGATCGCATTCCCTGAATATATGCAAATTTCGATATGACCCAATTTCCATTGACCACGTAGAACAGAAAACGGATTAACAAGTTTTGCCGAAGAGTGGTGTATTCGTGATTTGTGTTGATCACAGGCCGTGGCAATTCCCACATATAAAATACTTTGGTTTGGCGCGAATATATCGCTATATTGAGTTTCCACTGCAGCACTTTCCAGGCATGAGGAACGTTTGCGATGTGTTAATTTATTTATGAGTGACATTACTGGAAGTGCGGTCCCATCAAATGTTATGGAGCGTAATTGGTTTCGGACTATGGGAATTCACGCAGGGATTGACTGTGGTATATGCTAATCGTATTACGGGTGCAATTTCGAATTAAATGGTGAGTGCAACAACATCTGGCCTATGACATGTGCCAAATAATCTCTAATGGCATTAATTACTTACGCAAAAGTACGTATGCTGCACTTTGCAGATATTGCATTTTGGCTTTTTTTGATTCACTTGAAATCTGTAGAATATACTGGCACTGATCAATTGAAAAATTATTTAGATCCCTAGCAGATTTGAATGTGATTGAAATAAATATATTACTTCCTGTTGGTAATATGTATGTATGAGTGGTATTATGGATATGGCATGACGAATCTAAGACCATGATATGATTATTGTTCGCGTTCCATCTGCAGGAAAAACGGCCGGAAAAAATATAACTCGTTTAAAAAAAAAACGGAAAGCGACATTCAATCAATTTCCCGTCAGGACCCACTATAATGGCATAGGAGAGAAGCAGTTCTCTTTCAAAAGGCGCGATCTTAAGAATCGACCTTCAGTTGCTGCCAGGATTTGTTTATTATAGCTAGGGTGTAACCCGGTGGGTAGCGTGTTAGTCATAATTTCGGCACTCTGCATGCTTGATAAACCTTAGTCATCTCAATCTACGAAAATGAAAATTCGAAGACAGAGGGTTGCGCCAAGGTCTAACAACCCTTCCACAATACATAATGAAAAATATTAAGGAACCTGTAGGTTAGGAGGCCAATGCCCGACTTGGGCTGTAGTGCTTTGAACAAGAAGTAGAAAAGGATTTGATTATTACTCTGGCATTCTGTTCAACTGCTTGCTTCCATGTACTACATGGTTGACGCATTTGATCAACACGACATCTTCCTTGATGATTATAATCGAGAGCTTGTTAGGCGATGTTTTGCTCTGGTTTTTTTCAAAGTGTGACCGATTCGCCTGTGAATCTTAACGCCTATTTTAGTCTATCCAGTTTTTCTCCAAAGTTCGTCGTTGGCGATCATAACTGGCCAGAATATCTGTAAAATGCGTCGGCGGCATTGGTTCACGAAAGTTTGTAGTTTCCTGATAAGCCTAATCTTCACTTTCTATGTAGTACAACCATTTATCAAGACGAATTTGGCGCATGCGTTGGGATATCTCTCTTAACCTCCGGAAAGGAGAAAAGATACTGAAGGCCTGATGATCTTGATTTATGCGAACCTCCTTTTTGGCTCCGTCGTCCATGCAGACAATGCTTCCGCGGTGGCACAAATCTTGCACCTCTTCCACATCTTGTCTGTTAAAAACAATCGGTGCGCTTCACGTTATATCTCATGAGCATGTACTTGGTTTTACGCGCATTTATTTTCAGTCCTGTCTCTTTGCATTTGGAATACAACTGGCGAATATTTGACTCTAAGCCCGATTGGTAATGTGCAACTAAACACACGTTATCAGCATAATCAATGTGACTGAAGATTTTAAACCATCCCCACTGATGACCTTTATCTTCCGCACCTTCCATTGTAGCTTTCTGCAAATGATTAAATAATATCACATAATTCAGTTGCATATAAATATTTAAAAAGTTTAATCAATCCAAAACATATTCCATAATAACAACTAAACGTTAAGGAACAGTAGGACAAATCCCGATTTTGACTGTTGTAGTTCCACTGCAGAAGTGAAAAAGTGTTTTGATCATCAAAAAGTGAACTATTTTTATTTTGCTTGAACTTCAGCGACACTGAGCGTACCTTTCAATCAAATTCTTGTTAAGACCCCCTATAGGGGCATAGGACAGAAACAACTCTCTTCCACAAGGCGCGATCCTGAGCATCGGCATTAAGCTGTTGCCAGGACTTGTTTATTCCTCTGGCCTCCTGCTCAACTGCTCGCTTCCATGTGTTACATGGTCGACCAACCCGACGTCTTCCTTGAGGATTATAACCCAGAGCCTGTGTTGCGATATTTTGCTCTGGTTTCCTCAAAGTATGACCGATCCACTGCCACTTCCGCCGTTGAATCTCAATACCTATTTTAGTCTGGCCAGTTGTACTCCAAAGTTCGTCGTTGGAGATCACTTCTGGCCAGAATATTCTTAAAATGCGCCGGAGGTATTGGTTTACGAAAGTCTGTAGTTTCTTGGTAAGTCGAACGGTCACTTCCACGTAGTACAACCATACAACAACACAGATTTGACGCATGCGTCAAAAACTCGCAGCTTCGTGCGAAGGGAGATCTCTCTTAACCTCCAGAAAGGGGAAAGGATACCAAAGGCCTGACGAGCTTTATTTAGCCGAGCCTCAACATCCTTTTCGGCTCCGCCGTCCATGCTGACAATGCTTCCAAGAGAGCGAAAATCTTGCACCTCTCCCACATCCTGTCCGTTAAGAACAATCGGTGTGCTTGCGTTCGAACCCATGTGCATGTACTTGGTTTTACGCACATTTATTTTCAGTCCCGCCTCTTTGCATTTAGAATGCAACAAGCGAACATTTGATTCTAAGTCCGAACGGCTATGTGCAAGCAAACACACGTTATCAGCATAATCAAGGTGACTTAAGATATTAAATAGTCTCCATTGAAGACCCTTACCTTCCCCACCTTCTAGTGCAGCTTTCAAGATGTCGTTTATTACCACCAGAAACAGGGCTGGTGATAATATGCAGCCTTGTCTGACACCCGTTCGCACAGGGAAGCTCTCGGACAGCTCTCTTCTATGCAAGACGCGACACCTTGGATCTTCGTAGGATTCTTTAATCATAGCTATGACCATATCTGGAATACCTCTCCTGCGCAAAGCATTCCATATTTAATCTCGCTTAACGCTGTCGAAAGCCTTCTCGAAGTCCACAAACATGAGATGTAGTGGCGAACACATTTCGGCTGACTGCTCTAATATTATCCGTAGGGTATTTGTGTGGTCGGTACAAGACGACCCTTTACGGAATCCAGCCTGATAAACTTCGAGAGTGCTCTCGACGACATCACTAATCCTATTGAGAATTACCTTAGCCATAATTTTTGATACGGCAGTAAGTAGACATATACCACGCCAATTGCCACAATCCCGAAGGTCGCCCTTCTTCGAAATTTTCACAATGACGCCCTCCTTCCATTCAGTCGGATATCTTCCCTCACTCCACACCTTAGTGAAGAGTGGGAGGAGTATATCGGCTGTGATTTCCGGGTCCGCTTTGAGGAGTTCGGTTGGTAGTCCGTCTATACCTGGAGCTTTCCTTCCCGCCATTGACCGATCGTCCCTAATAGAGGATTGTTGCGGTTGGATGTTTGGTAGTTGTTCTGTTTCCGGAATATCTTCCTCTGACAAGATGTTTAAGATATCAGAGAAGTGTTCCTTCCATCGCCGCAACTGGTGTTCACTCATATTAAGGAGAGTTCCGTTGACATCTCTCACCAGGTGGTTGGCGGTGAAATTCCTGTTCGTCAACTGTTTCATGATTTTGAAAAGTGAACCCATATCCCCAAGGTAAGCCGCAGATTCTGCCTTGTTTGCCAGATCTTCAATGGCCTTTCTCTTGTCGCGTCTAACAGCCCTCTTAAGCTAGCATCGCGGTAGTTCTGCCTCAAGTCGGGCGTTCGTTGGTTGACATCGGGTTGAGAGATGATTGCCAGTTTGGCTTTTTTCCGATTGCCAACCTTGACCCATGTGTCTTGCGACATCCAGGGTTTCTCACCGCTGTGCACATATCCCACAGATTCTTCAGCACTAGTTAGAAAAGTGTTTCTGGTTGCCTCCCAATTGGCGTCCTGTGTGCGCATTTCATATTCACCCAATGTGGATGACTTTTCGCGTAGAATAGTGGCGTATTCGCGTTTTTTGTTGGGATCTTTAAGTTTATCCACATTAAGCTTGCGCTTCATTTGAAGAATTTGTGGTCGTCGGATAGCTGCTGTACACAATTTCAAGCAGGCAACCATCAAGTGGTGATCGCTCCCCACGTCAGCTCCACGTTTCGCTCGCACATCGAGGAGACATCTTCTCCATCGGCGACTTATAGCCAAATGGTCGATCTGGTTCTGAGTAACACCATTAGGGGAAACCCAAGATGTTTTATGATGACTCTAGTGTGGAAAAAGTGTCCCTCCGATGACCATTTGCCGAATGCTACAAAACTCCACAAATAATTCGCCGTTTTCGGGTCTCTTAATCCAAGGTCGTGACGCGTCGACCAAAGGGTCACCATGCCTTCCCATGACGTGTTCTAGTCCAGTGTTGTCCGGTCCAACCTGGGCGTTCATATCTCCTGAGATGATAATAATATCACCTCTTGGAACACGTTCGAAGGTGGCACTCAGTTGGCTATAAAACTCCTCTTTGTCACTAGATGTTGCGGTATTAGTTGGTGCGTAGCACTGCAGAATTGGGACGTTTCTGATACTGGTCCTGAGCCTGACGACAATAATCCTATCCGAGATTGGTTCCCAGCTAATGAGACTGTTTCTCGCTCTCGGTGTAAGGACGAACGCCACGCCATTTTTGGCTTCACTTCAATGTACAGAATAGTGTTTCCGCTAGGGGTTCGTTCTTCTCCTGATCCTGTCCACCTGACCTCGCTCAAGCCCAAGATTTGGATGTTATAGTGCTCCGTTTCACGGTCGATCACCGATTGGTGGTGCAAGGACCGAGTAACCCCAGCTCTTCCCCCGTCATTCAATGTTCGAACGTTCCAGAAGCCAATCATAGTCCGTTTTCGAATGCCAAAAGTCGTTACTGTAGAATCAGTCCGTATCCGAGGCGATGTATCTGTTTCTCGTATCATTTAGGTCTTAAGATCACGGGTGATAAGCCCATGATCCAAGCGTACCTTTAATACAAACATATAAAGGAGATTAAATTAGGATAATTAGCAATTTCGTTTAATAAAACCCAAAATTGTAGGTTTCACAAACCTTAAGGTCTAAAAGAACTATTCGAGTAGCCTCAAGTAGACACAAGGGTTAAAGAAAATGTAATATGGTTATACGATGCATGCACTAAAATATAACAATAATTGCATGCAAATTCAAACCAGCATAATGAAAATAAGCAAAACGTATTTGGAAAATGATTGGAGAAATGACATCCATGCGGAATCAGTTTTACTTCTTCGAGCATAAATGCAAGAAAATCAGAACACCGAGTAAGCTATCGACCGAGAAATAAAAGTACGAAATAAAAAAAAACACATTCGTGGTTTGTTTCCCATGAGAAACTCGCTCAAAACTCCTTCGAACCACCGCACTTATACTTTACGCTTACTGGGAATAAATAATCCTGCACTGGTGTACTTCAATTTCATGGTTTGTTTCGTTTCTCATTCACGTAAAGTAGCAGGCACATTGTCTTTGAGAGCAGAGCAATTCTTGATAAATTTCGAGAATGGGGGCCATTAAAAGACGTACTCGTTGCCTGACAGTTATACTCTTGAGTATGGTAATGCCATCGAGTTAGGTTCACTTTTTTTATTTCCCCAACACATATGGATATGTGCTCCTATTCGCACCCGATGTGTAGGAGTATGCATTTAGCTGGCAAACGTTTGATACGCTACGTCTAGATCGTCTTAACGCGACAACCAGATGCTCGTTTTTCCACTTCGTTAACTAATTCTATGCATTCGCATTTCAAATAATCGTAGGCATTTTCGTTTCAATGGCACCATAACTACTCGTATAAAAATTTATGAAACTTTTCAAAATTTCGTTAATGTTATGATGTGCATTTATCATTAGCGTTGTTGAAACTCGAACCTGAAAGCTTAGTCATGTTTTTATGGGTTGAGCTTAATGGCGAAAATTTCAAACAAAATTAAGTTTTGAGTTCAATTTGAATAAGGATTATACCTAGGTAATGTTTTCGACTACGATTCCAGTAAGATTACGTTCCTAATTCAAATTGACCTCTGATTTTTCTTTCTTTTAAAACATTTTGCTACATGTCAGCCCGAGTCACTCGCCGTAAGTTTATGTCTTCAGTTATTTTCATTGACATTCGGTAAGGAAAAGCAACAAAAAGCAGAAGCACAAATTTCGATACCGACACACATTGGATGACTCAACGACAGTCGTCAAGGAAAAGCAACAACAATAGCACGCACACACACCGATGCCGACATATATCGGATGACTCATCGATATTTGGCAAGGAAATGATTCGGCATGAAAGACCGACTAAAACTATTAAAAAAGGAGCGAGCGTTCGTGAAACGGAGAGTCGAAATCAGAGCATTACTTAGTAATATCGATGGAATCATTCGACGGCGAAAGCGGAAGAATCGGAAAAAAGAAAGCAGTTAAGTGAACGCAAAGTGTTTAAGTTAACTTTTAAAGCGAAAATTAAAGTTTTGTAGTGATTTTAAATCAAAAGTGACTTAGTTTCATTTTTACTTGAAATCCATTGACCTCTTGCGCATTTCAATATGTTTCCTCATTTAATAAATACAAATTTGATATTACGTCTTATTTCAGATCAGTATGCATATCTATGATCTATTTTGATTCACTGAAGTAAAGTTAGTTAAATTCTAAATACCACAATTGAGTACCAAGGATTATCCCTACTTATTTATTCTACCATTTCCAAAGTACCCTTTCACACTAAACTTTAATCAATCTTTTGCATCTAATTCCAAAATTGTCGAAAACACCATTTTTCATAGAGCTCTAGAAATCCAAGTTTATATTAATTAATACATCTGATTTCAGACAGGACAAAGACATGAAATAATTGGTTTGAAATTAACAGAACTAAAGAATAATTCTTTGAGCCAATTATTCATTGAAAGGAAACTCCTACGAACAAAATACCTACTTATACAACGGCAGACAATAGACTCTGTGCTATCGTACAAGTGGCAAACAAAGCCTTACATCACTTCTACAGATATACCATTAAATCCTTTCATTAATTTCCCTTCGAAAGATTTCCTTCGGGCACCTATTCCTCACACGGCTAGCAGCTTCCAACCTAGAGCTCCGATTCTTCTATTCCATAACACCTACACCCCGGCATCGTAATTTTGCAGCCACCCGGATCAAATCTGTTGCTCTCTTGTTGCTTCCTCGTACCTCTGCGTACGATGTAGTTAACCTTTAACCTAGATAGGATACATACGGCACACATCCAACCTACATCCAAGAAAACGAAAAAAAGGAATATTTTCCTGGATTTTTTTCAATGCTTCTTTTCTTATCTCCATTTTGTTCTTCATTAAAAAGCTTAACAGAAAACGTGCAAAGCATTCAAATGGCTTTGAAGGGGCGGGCCACATCACCTCGTCTGCCCATTTTATTTGTGGCCCGAACCAGTTCTGAATATTCAATTGACGGGCGATTTTCCACTTCTGATATTTGTATACCGACAACACTAGTTAAAGTTGTTCCTTAATAGAATTGCCGTCCTTACGTATCGGCCATTTTATACATATATGTACATACGTGTATGCATAGTATTCCTACGAACGTGTCCAGTTCAGGAAATGATCCCGGCAAAGTGATATTCTCAGGATACCTGTTAGTGATATTCGTATTAAGGATTTCTAATGCGAAGTTAAGTGTGCACCGAATGTGGAGCTCCAGGACGAATGAAATGTGTACTTTACTTTATGTGTAAAGATGGTGTAGACGCTTATGGTTTCGATGGTAATCGAAATGGAATCATCGAAGAAAAGCATTGAATCGTAAGTACGAGTATAACTATTATTTGGAAGTATTAAATAGAAAATTGACCTTTTCAAGAGTAATTCAGAGGTTTGAAAGCAAGAAATTGCGGTTGCAATAAGATTTATAGCTTTGGCTTACGATTGCTCTCAATATAATTGTATTTCAATTTTAATTAAATCAATCAGATGAGAAAGTCCTACACATTCTTATAAATAAGGAATTGGTAAGGATTACACAATTCTGGTCGTTCTATCAAATTTTTTTTTTTTTTATTATTTATTTTTATTCAAAAACTAAGAATGATAAGAAAAATACGAGTGCTACAACTTTGGTCTTAAAAAATCTTTGATTGTCGTAATGCAAACTTGCAAATGCGGATAAAGCGTTCAGTAGAGAGCATTTCACACACTGAACACATGACATACAGCACTTTTATTTTTATTACCTCAAACAATGAGCTATTTGAAATAGTGGGCACTGCTGCATATGAAATGATATTGTAATTGTATGTATATGGAAATCATAGACCGGTGTTCAACTGTTGGAGGAATTAAATTTTTTACGACCTCACGCATGCAAACCCGACTGTTAATCGATCCTCTTCTGTTTACGATCTTTAACATTTATACACTGTACACATGGAAGCAGTAGGAAAGGCAGTATCGAAAATCAGAAGGACTCAAAAGGGAGAACTCCTAATTCAACTTAAAGAGATGGGAGATATTACTGCCGAACTCAAAGGCGCCATTAGCAAACCCTTAGCAGAGCAAGCGAGTGTAAGGTCCCTCACGCACCGTTCTATCATCGAAATTAAAGATGTTGATGAAGCCACCACAAAAGATGACATAAGCGAAGCAATCAAAACCCAGTTTGGAGTCGAAGGAGTTTCACAAGCAGACATATTATATCTACGAAAGGCGTACGGCGGAACGTAAACAGCAACAGACAGTCTTCCTGCAGAAAACGCTAAAAAGTTGTTAGAAGCTGGAAGAGTTGAGATCGGCTGGGCCAACTGCTACTTTCGCGACCGAATGAAACTCACAAAATGTTTTAAATGTCTAGAGTTTGGTCACCTAGCCAGGCAGTGTAAAAACAGTGTGGAACGGAAGGCCACATTGCGAAAAGTTGTGACAAGGAGCCATCATGCATGTTCTGTAGGAAGGATCATCCAGAAAATGCGAAGCATGTAGCCGGCAGCAGCAAATGCCCGATTCTTAGGAGAGCCATCACAAGTAAAAAATGATGAAGATAATTCAGATTAATCTGAACCACTGTAGGATAGCGCATGATATCCTGACACAAATTGCTAAGGACGAGGGAGCGGATATCGTCTTGATTAGCGAACCGCACAAAAATCTCGACGGAAATATCTGGCTCTGTGACAAAACAAATCTAGCGTCAATATGGATATGTGGAAAACACGCATTCCAACAAACCAGTGAACAGGCGAAGGGCTTCATACGAGCAAAAATAAATGAAATTCACTTCTACAGCTGTTATGCATGACCCAGCTGGACGACGAGTGAATACCAGACAATGTTAGATAATCTAACGGCCAACGCACGCGGTAAAACTCCAGTAGTGATTTCAATGCATGTGCAACAGAGTGGGGTAGCAGGCTCACCAATGCTATAGGACGCATTTTGCTCGAGACATTTGCACCACTGGAAATAGGAATTGCAAATATCGGCCGGGCAAACACGTAACGCAAAGCAGAAATGGGCTTCATCATAGACATAACTTTCGTAAGCAACTCTCTTCTACGGAATACGAAATGGCATTTTAGCGAGCAATATACACACAGTGATCATCAGGCAATTATACTTGATATAAAAGAAAGAAAAGCCGTACAACGACCGAAATTAACAGACCCAAAGTGGAAAGATAAACTCTTCAACAAGGACACGTTCGAAGAAATGATGAACACCGAGCACCGGAACAACTCACCCACACTAACATCACAGCGTACGATGCAGCGATGCCCAGAAGGACAATTAGTGGAAAAGGTGCACCACGCTACTGGTGGAATGAGAAAATAAAAACACTCAGGGCAAAGTACTTACAAGTCCGATGCAGAGTCCAACGATCAAGGGGAGAGTTGACTTTCAGGACCAATTAAACACTTTCAAAGTGGTAAGACAAAATCTAAACAAGGCGATAAAACATAGTAAGGGAATTAGTTTCAAAAATCTCTGAACGAAGCGGATATAAATCCCTGGGGCATATCATATATGATGGTGATGACGAAGCTGAAGGGTTATAGGTCCCCACAAATAACTTTCCCGATAATGCTAAGATGAATAGTAGAGCACCTGTTCCCCCAAAGGCCATCTACTATGTGTAGCATATCCAGAGAGATCAGCATAGAGTCTATCCCTGTAATTACTTCGGAGGAACTATTTGAGGCATGCGGGGGGATGGGAAACAACAAGTCACCTGGACCGGATGGCATCCCAAATATGGCAATAAAAGTTGCTGTTCAAAAGAGGCCCGACATCTTTACAGCAACTATGCAAAAGTGTTTCGAGGAAGGAGTCTTTCCTGAGCCATGGAAGCTCCAACATTTGGTACTTCTACCTAAAGGAAACAAGCCTCCTGGAGAACCATCGTCATATCGCCCAATACTTGATACGTTGGGAAAGATTCTTGAGCGAATTATTAACAACAGACTGCTCGTACTAGCAGAGGAGAAAGGAGCACTGTCAGACCACCAGTTCGGATTTATGAAATTGCGTTCAACTGTTGACACCATACAAATGGTAGTCGATACTGCAGCGGAGGCGATACAAGGAGAAAGATGGCGGTGGGGTACAAAACAATATTGTGCAGTTGTGACACTGGACATAAAAAATGTCTTTAACTCGGCAGATTGGTCACTCAAAAACAGATCGTTAGTCACACTACATATTGAGAATAACCGCAAATTATTTCAACAACAGGAAGTTGAGGTACCAAACTGATGAGGGGTTTAAGTACTACAACATCACCGCGGGAGTCCCACAAGGATCTGTACTAGGCCCGCTCCTGTGGAATATTATGTATGATGGAGTTCCTCGACTATTGTTGCCGCAAGGAGTAAAATTAATTGGGTTCGCTGACGACATCGCTTTTGTTACTGTGGCTAAGCACATCCACGAAATAGAGTCAGCAACAAATGAAGCCGTATCACAAATTAGAGACTGGCTAGAGTCCGCCGACCTAGAATTAGCTGATCACAAAATGGAGGCTGTTCTCATAACAAGCCGAAAGAAGATTGAATACGTAAACATTCAGGTCAGCAGTCAAATCATCAGATCCAAAGAGGCAATTAAATATCTGGGAGTTATGCTCGATAACAGATTAAAATTTAAAGTTCACGTGGACTTCGCGAGCAAAACGGAGTCACAAATGCAGGCAGCCCTTTCCCGAATACTGTCAAACATCGGTGGACCAGGATATGCCAGAAGGATACGACTTTCGAGAGTAGTCAGCTCGGTTCTCCTATATGCTGCTCCGGTTTGGGCGGCGGCGCTAGCGACAAAGGAAACAAGGAAAAAGATGTCATCAACATATAAGCTCTGTGCGATAAGAGCAATCAGGGGTTTCCGAACAATATCGGACGAGGCAGCCTGTGTCATAGCCGGTATGATCCCCATTGACATTCTCGCGAATGAGATGCTAAGGATCTACGAAAGAAGATCCTCGATCCAACAAGACGCAGCTGTTGCCAGGAAAATAAAAGAAGAGGAAAAGGTAACATCAATAGCTATGTGGCAAGCCAGGTGGGACAACGCTACAAAAGGCGGATGGACCTATAAGCTAATCTCCGAAATTGAGGTCTGGACAATGCGGGTGTATGGGGACAGCAACTATTACATCACGCAGTTCCTATCAAGTCACGGCGGCTACTGCAACTACCTAGATAGGTTCGGACACGATAATTCGCCTCTTTGTCAAAATTGCCTAGATCAAGAAGAAGACACAGAGCACGCGGTTTTCAACTGCAGTCGCTTCGGAGAATGTAGAAAAAATAATCCGAGTCCACCATTCATCCTTGACTATATGATGGAATCAGAGGAAAATTGGATGGAAATTTGCACACTCGTATCGAATATGCAAAAGGATCTTCGGAGAATCGAGAGAGAAAGGAGAGCAAAAGTAATATAAGCAGCACAACATAAAATGCTAGCCAGCCCCGCGAAGTAATACCTAACGCCAGTCCCGCGGGGAGAGTGGTTGAAGTCTGTGTGCGGTGGTGTGGTTTAGTACGCAGGCACATATCGGCTGACGTTCTCTATTAGAATAAAGTATGTGAATCGTGCGTGCCAATGGCACGGGCTATTGGTATCTAACGAAGATTCCACACCTCTCTGGCGTAACCAAAAACTAAAAAACACACTGTAAACATATGTGAAACACCGAAGAAGCTGCTGGAAAGCTATAGCGTGCAGAAGAGAGGGTAGTCGCAATCCGAAAGCGATTAAGTTCGCGTGATAGATAGCGATATTAGAGCGACTAGTGATAGTTGTGTGATAGATTGAGTAAATTTGTGAAATTAAAAAGTATTTCAATTATTTTAAAACGAAAGAATGAAGAGACTAGTCGACATTTACCTTTAAGTTGTACGTAGCGAGATACCATTAGGGCACAATGTTTCATGCCAAATAGTATTTTCAAGTGATTTGAAAATATAATTTAAGAAAATAAGAAAATATCTTAACTTCTTATTTACTGAGTTTTGACATAATAATATCTCATTCCAATAGAAATTGGTAAATTTTATTTCCTGGGTTTGGTGAACGTTTTCATAGTGCATTTCAAATTGAAAGAATAAAGCGTAACAGTGTAGAATCCGGAAAATTTTTCTTTCACTTTTATTTCCTTTTTCAAATAATCGAGAAAAAGAAATTGAATGCATTCACCAAAAAATTAAAAGAAAATATAGAACGATCTAAAATCTAAACTGAGTTGTAATAATGAAAATCATTTTCGATAATTTTCCGTGCGCTATTCCCAATTTGCAGTTTGAACTTTATACTTTTATGTTTGTGCTTGTGAAAAACTCTAGAAATAGTCTTTCAGGTGTGCAAACTTCACTCTGACTTTTCTAGAAACTT
This sequence comes from Chorisops tibialis, assembly GCA_963669355.1. Taxonomy (NCBI): domain Eukaryota; kingdom Metazoa; phylum Arthropoda; class Insecta; order Diptera; family Stratiomyidae; genus Chorisops; species Chorisops tibialis. Next base: position 310,943,291 of record OY770262.1, read on the forward strand.
CCTTGGAAGGACCGGAGGCAAGACAACAAACAAAATGCGCCAATCCGCACACATATAGACCTTCCTCTCGCCTATTCGCTCTACAAAAGTCCAACACAATGAGAAAAGTTTCCGTTGAGTCGAGCACGTCTGGGCCCGTTAGCGCTGTCTCCTGATACGAAACCAAAATTTTAATCCTTAATTAACTTCTCAGAGGAGAGAGAGAAGAAACTATGAAAAGTTGGACGTAACTTATAACCAAAATCTTGTTCTGGTTAAACTTCCAATGGAAACAGATTTATTGAGAAATTCTGGACTAAGAATTCACAGAATGTTACTAAGAGGATTAGTAAAGTTCGCAACGTATACACTTAAGTCGTTACTGCCGGAGAAACGTCGCTTCAGCTGAGTAATTAATTAAGTGCACACTTGCAAGCCGAAATAAGATTTGTGTCTTGGCTAGATATGTTCATTAAGTGCATAAAGAAGCAGCTAGTATATAGATTTCAGCTTGAATCGAGCTCGACCAGTGGCTATCTTATAGTGGGTCTTGTTCCGATGGTCATACAACCAATTATCTTATTTAATTCATAAGATGGCAATCTAAATATCTTAAGAGCAAGGAAATTGAATTGTTGTTGCTATGTGGTAGGTCAGTTTGAATACAAAATACGTTTTACAATACACAGTTTGCTAATTGGGATAATTCCTTTATGAAAGATTCAACTAGAAGATAGGTTTTTGTTTGTTAAAAAAGTCCTTTGTAATCTTTGATGGCTTTTATTATCTACAGAAAAAGTTTGAAAATTAATTTGGGTGAAGCCTAGTAGTGTGTTGGTCTAAAATGCGAAGGTACCCAGTTCAAACCCCGAGAAGATGTTATAATTCACCATAAACTTATTAACTCTAAAACTGAAATTTCGCATAGCGGCTTCAAATCAGGGCCCATATGCTATAAGCCGACGTGCGTCGGAGCTCACTATCATACCGTTGTTGTTGTATGATCTAAACTGGCGTGTCGTATCTTTTGCCATTTTATCGATGTAATTTATCCGACAGCTCATAATTGTGTCGGAACGTTGAATCGCGGTGTCGAGTGAAGTAATTTAGGACAGAAAAGGAATAAATCGTATCAAAATGTAAGTAAATTGTTTAATTTGGGAAGCAATCATACGCAATGCAGAGCTACATTGCATATGTTTGTTTTAAATAAGTGTTCGGATTTAAGATTCAAAAAATATATTTCCGAAATAAAAAGTATTTGTGTGAAGTTTTCGTAAAGTGATATGATTGCGCTTCGATAGGATTTTAATATCTTCAACAGGAATTCAAATTACGTCAATAATAAATATTATTAACAAATTTATTTAAGGAGTGCGCCAAAATCACCATGGCTGACGAATACAGCAGTTATTGTATTTGACAGAATTTATGTGACGACAAACTGACCTTGCGGGAGGTTTGTTAAATACGGGTCAAGGATACGCAAGATTGAAGGTCGAAATGTAGGTGCGAATTGCAAACAGTCTAAATGCATGTGGACTGCCGCTTAAGACGATTAATCTATGGCAAAAAAACAAAAAATTATCGAACAAATTGAAAAGTTTAAATAAGACTGGAGGCGGTCCAATTAACCTTAGACCTGTAACTTCAGTGGAAACGGTAACAACAACAGCCGCTAGACTTGAAGCTGTGAGGGGAATGGTTACGAAGGAATTCTGAGCTTTGGAAACTAGGACAGTTTGTTCCGATGGAGATTTGGAACCGTCTGCAGTCGATCCCTAAGATTCTGAGTCTTGTACATCTTCATCATGGCCTAACGCACTTACTGAGCTTAGAAATGCAGACCCTTCACTTACTGCTGGTAGTGCAGTCGAAAAAGAAATTTCTTCGTAAGAAACTAAAAAAAAAAGTAAAAGAGTATTCCCTTCACGAAAATGAGGATACTATGAAATCCCGTGACTCATCACTAAAAGAATTAGTGATAATACAAAGATAAAGGTGGCTTTATCAAAAACAAGTTTCTAAAGCGAGATTGAAGAACGGAGAAGGTAAACGATGGAACTATTAAGATTAAATTATTGTAAACTTTGCTTGTAATATTTTGTTATGGATTTTTATACTCTAGATGAAGTCTGATAGTATATTGTATTTGCCTTACCGTTTGTAACGCTTAGAAATAATGCTCACATAGACTCACCAAGGGTACAGATATATTTGTTGTCGCTTAAAAACTTCGATTCCGAGTGACCGTCTACCCATCTGTCTGTCTGTTTGTCTGTCTATCTGTCCGTCTGTCTGCAACATAACTCCCAACTCTTTGACCTGAAAGTTTTCATATCTCATTTTTACCAAAAAAAACATAAATCATATGGTACTCTAGATGAAATAGAAAAGAGTTTATTGTACCGGAAAATATGTCATCTCAAATTGTTTCAAATAGTGAATAGCGACTTTTGCGTGGGAGGTGGCAAAATCAAAGGGAGGAGGTTTGTAGTTTTTGTATATAACACTGAACGTAGTATACAAAATGTTTTATGCTGAATTTAAAGTTTGTAGCTTTCATAATTTTTTAACAAATTTGTCTGAATTTATGGCATTTGTATGGGAGGTGGGAAAGAAAGTGGGAGGTTTTGAATGATTTTGAATCTGATTATCAACATCCTAATAATATTGCCCTGTTACTCATATGTTCGAAGGAGAAATACATTTTTTGAATTTTCAATTAAAAAAATTGTATGGGAGGTAGTAGAAGGAGTGAAGCGAAGATCATATTTTTTTTAGCATTTATTGCAATTATTAAGGGAGAAATTCTGGCAAAGTTTGAAGTTTGTAATTTTCCTAGTTCAATGAAATCGGTTAAATGCATTTCCCAAAAACTGTGCATTTGGATGGGAGGGGGTTGAAGAAGTATTTGAATCAAAATCAAATTTTTCGTCATCAAATGATATTTGTAATAATATACTTTTCTCAAAATTTAAAGCTGATAGCTTGACGGTTTTGGAGAAAAATAATTTAGTTCAAATTCCGAAATTTCGTAAAATTTGTATGGGAGGGGGTAGAAAGACTGAGGTGAAGTAGATGGTTTTCACAAAATCAATTGCAAGTGTAAAAACATTAACTACGACAAAAGTTGGTTCTTTAGTTTTAATAGTTGCAATGAAAACCGAATAAATGCATTTTTGAAATCCATAGCTGAAATGGTTACCGAGAAAAATCAATTTCATTAAATTTGGAAAATTCATGAAATTTGTATCGGAGGGGGTAGAAGGAGTGGGGGGATTTGGCCTGTTCACGAACTTACTACACGAAGTTCTTTTTTTGTTAAAAATGGTGTATAAAAAATTTCAGCAAAATAGGTCGAAGCTTTCGAGAGTTATGTTGTAGACAGACGGACAGACGGTCAGTCGGAATCGAGGTTTTGGAGCGACAACAAATATTTCTATACCCTTGGTGACCTGTGCGATCATTATTTCTTAGCGTTACAAACGGTAAGGCAAACACGATACACTCTCAGATTTCATCTAGAGTATAATAACTTTAAGTTCCTACATGCCGATGTAACTAAACGAAGGACTCCATTCCGCCAACAGACAATGGGCTTCCTCTGGACCTCATAACATGGTGAGGATGTGGGAGGTAAGTTTTGTTCCCGATTCTACTATCACTTATTATCAGCAGGCCACGCAGCTGTTCATCGCAAAAAAATATAAATAATCAAAAAAAAAATTGTCTAAAGATTAGATTAAACGGTCCTTGGCACATTTCAATACTTCTTTAATATTAAATTACTAATCGACTAAAGAAATGTGTGCAAAGTGTGATATCCCTTCATTAGCCTCTCTGTATAATTAGGCTTAGATCTAATACACGATAAGTTAAGTTCTAGTTTTAGTATTCCTTTTTAGCATTAGTTTCAACCTTATCAAAGGGTTTTGATAATGTTTTCCCTTATACGAATTAACCATTGCCAATAATAAGACTAAATGTTTTTGTTACATGCTAACATTTTTATATGGACCTAAGTTGCAAAGACATCATGTCTAGTCTTTGTACAGTTTGAAATGAAATATCTAATTGTATCTCAAACTTATTTAATAAATATATATACTATCTATCTATCTAAATCCATAGTTTGCAATTATGTAAAAAGTGAAACTTAAAGTACGAGTAATTGGGTACCAGACGTTTTATTTTTATGAATTTCCTTTTGTTTCGTAAACGATAGTTCCGGGTGAAGTACGGCTACATATCATATAATTCTATTCTAGTACCATCTTACCCACGTTTACTAATATCTGCTTTACTCTGGTATTTTAATCAAATCAAATTTACCTAGGTTACGTATTTAATCCATATCCATACAATATTTGAAAGAACAACAAAAATTCTGTTCTAAATACTCGTAGATTTCTTATACCGTAAAATTGTTCGTATCGTAGAGTTAGTTTTCTTTAAACTTCCAGGAACGTGACCAACTTAAGGAAGTTTCCACACATTACTCGTCTAGGACCCAAAGAAGATTTCAGAAGCAAACAACTAGGTAAAGGATCCTGTTTGAAATAAACTCCAAGCTCATGCTTAGAATTAAACCCACCACCACCGTCGTCGTCTGCTCTCTAGTACGTCCTTGCCTCAGCTTTGATCTTTCTTTAAGGGAAACCATAAATATAAAGAAGAATCTTCTCTCAGTTATAAATACAACTGAATTTTGTGCATCATCTTATGAAAATGCTTTTGGCTCTTCGTGCTATCCTTGCAAGTTCGTCTTAAGATAATAGTAAAGTAAAAGTGGTTCAGGATCGAAATATCATGCAAGGGATAAAGGATTCGAATTCTCGAAGGACAATATTATTGAATGCTTGGATATTAAACTGAAGTTGAAATTCATGTATGATACCATTGTGTAGAATTTAACGGCAAAAAGTACGTCATTCAAAAGGAATAATCGCTTTTGAATGGAAAAAGTGGAGTAAAAACGAGCGACTAAATATTGAGTGTGGGTCTTATTTCAAATATTTTTTTTGTCGAGGTACACTTGTACGTGTCTTTTTTTTTCGAGGTAGACATGCTGTATATCATTTTCCAACGTCCTTTTCCTCTTCAATAAATCGCCGACAGCCGACGTGATTATATTTCATGCTCTGGCGATTTACACAAAAAAAAAAGGATCCCACTCCAGAGAGAGTGTGGGCATTTATTTGAGTGATCAGATTCGATGGAACGTTGAAATGGTCACAAGGCAAGTAAAGTGCCTTAATGGTCTGGTCATGAAGAAATTTTTATTAAGCTGATTTTCCAACAAATTAAACTGCTAAGATAACGCTCTAAGCGACGTTTATTGGTTCCATAAAGGAAGTTCTGCAAAATAATATGAAAAAAGCGTTGTGATATTTAGAAATTGTTCAATTTAACTTTTTACTTCGATTATTTTAATTTTGACAAGTGAACTTTGAAAGAAATAAATGTGTGTATTTATACCATGCTTCGGTCGCATTTTAACCCGTTCTTTGTAGGACATTTATCAAAGTTCGCGCTATTTGGAAATAAAATTGATTCAGAATTTCTAGAAATTTAGTAGAAATTATGAATACAAATTTTTCGATCCGAAAGCCTGAACATTTTGTTAAAGCGAATGATTTTTCTTAATCACATAAAACGAAATGGAAACCAGGATTCAACAAAAGAAGCCAAAAAAATTAGAACAATTAAATTTTGGCCTTATACCTGATTTAATATATACATATGTATATATAAGCAATTTTAGTTCTTATTTGATTTGGAAACTTCTTAATTATCTTTAAGGATTTCTTGATGCAAGGAATGATCATAAAATCGGTTCAAAATTTAAATAAACTGCCAACAAGTCAGGCGAAACTTTATTATTTTTGGGACGAAATGCGCCTACGTGGAAAGTCAATATGCAGGTTAGAGTGGTTAGGGAAGACTAAGTGAAAGGGGCTTCTTGGGCAGAGCAGTTCTCAATTTAACACTTTGCGGAAACGTTCAAAAGCTCCATATTTCAGTCGTTTATTTATGCAAGTTTGAGTTTTCATGAAGGGAGGGATGAGAGGTGATAGTAAGGGTGGGTGGATGTTAATAGTTTTTTAGTTGATTGCTTGACCCAAGTCCAATATTCCCTGTATAAAATGTCAGCTTCATAGACGAAGTTGCATAGAATTTTCATTGGATTCGGTGTATTTTAAATTCACGAAACCGAACATTTGTATGGGAGGGGATAGAGGAGGTAGGGGAATCGTAAAATTTGTGACGCAATTTTATTTCTTTCTCTTTTAAGGTGCTTGTAAAAAATTTCAAGTTTGTAGCTTTTAATTTTAATTAGTTGATTTAATGAAATTGGTCGAAATCATATATAAAAAAATCACTCAAAATTTTCAACATTTTTGCTTTCTACCTCCCTCCCCTTACACCCCCCAACTTAAAAATTATATAGTTCTTCAATCTGACGAATTTTTGATTTGATATCTGTACTCAATTTTGAGATATACCGATTTTTAATTTTGAAAAGTGTGCCATTTTTGAAATGCTCCCTATTTCCCCCCACTACTATTGTGTTCACATGTTATATTTTTTCATATTTTGCTAGTAAAGTTTAGTATACGTTTCAAGTTTTATTTACATAGCTTAAGAGACAGTCAAGATATTGATTTTTAAGTGTTTTTCTTTGCACCCCGCCTTACCCTCCCCCTTACAATAATTAGCTGCTATATAAACTAATTCTAGTAGATCTATATGCCATCTTAATGGTCTCAAAATATCAATTTTTCATGGTAAGCAATTTCGAAGAAATAATCATTTGAAAAAAAATTCGGCCGACAATTGGTTCTTAGCCCCCCTTTTTGCACCCCAATGGATAAAAAAATTAAACTAATGAAAGATTTTCGGATTCCACACTGTTACGCTTTATTATTCGTGACGTTTCGGTCTCTGCTGAGACCTTTAACAAACTCTCAGCAGAGACCGAAACGTCGCGAATAATAAAGCGTAACAGTGTAGAATCCGGAACTCTTTTCTTTCATTTCGAAATGCACTGTGAAAACATTCACCAAACCAAAATTAAATTATTTTTAAAAGTTGTCCCACAAACTTTTCTATATGTATGTTGATTTTTAGCTTCCTTCCTGTAACCATGGTTGAAATATTTGAATTCGTATTTTTCGGATTAAGCGCTCCCCCTGCCTCCCCCCGAAACCAGTACACCCCACAAAATGAGTATTCGCCTGAAATCTGCAACTATCTACAATCCCCCCAAAAATGAACTTTCTACCTTGAAGGGTTTGGGAGTTAATGTGCGCTAAGCGTACACGACGGCGTACAGACGAATTTTTTTTTTTGCATTCTTAGGCTATTTTAGTCATGAAACGAGAAAAAACAAAATTTAAGGATAACAAAATTTTTTTTTTCAAGTCGATTACAATACTGTATTATCAAAATAATAAAGTAAAATTGAAGTCGATTTACACTCTACCTCATAATTTAGTGCAGGGACGAAACAAATATCAACATCCCAACACCAAATATAGATAATCTATACATATAAATATAATTGTAGTGTCTGCCTGTTATTTCTTTAGAAATGGTTATAAGTTACTTTTTTGCTTTATTTTAGCAATAACTAAGCAGAAACTCACGTTTTTAAAATTCTTCTCTGTCTGTCCGTCTGTCTGTCTGTCTATCTGTGTGTCTGTATGTCTGTCTATCTGTCTGTCCAGATTTCACGTACAAACGGCTGAACCGATTGTAATGAAACTTTCACAGTTTATTAGGTATGCTCCGAGATGTAATCTGCTTTTGGTTTTACTTCCCTCCCCTTACGCCTTCTACCCCTCCCATACAAAGTGACTCATTTTTAATAATATGTTATAATCAAATCTATAACTGGAAACTATAGCTGTTAATTTGAAATTTTGAATATATTATTTCTATTACAAATGCAATCTTTAAGTACACACACACTCCTTCGCCCACCTCCCCTCCTCATTAAATACTATACACCAATTTTCTTAGTACGTATAACTTTCATCGAGCTAAAATTTTGTACAAAATCCTTAATCAGCATTACTATTAATATCGGGAAAAAACTAACCGATTATTTTCACTATTTCTACCCCCTCCCGTACAATGTGACACGATTCCACGACTTTACAAAAATTCGATTTTCTTGGAAAGTGTGAAATTCACAGATCCAAAATTTAAAATAAATCAATTGCATAATGATTGTAGTTGTTTTTCGAAAAATCTCTAAAAAACCCTCACTCCTTCCACCACCTCCCATACAAACTGCACTTTTTAATGAAATACTCTAAGTCAATTTTCTCAATACGAATAGCTTTAATCACGCAAAAATTTTGTAGAGAATCTTTAATCAGCATTATTATTAATATCGGCAAAAATTAACCGATTAGCTTCACTCCTGCTACCCCCTCCCATACAAAATCACATAATTTCACAACTTTTCAAAAATTCTATTTCCTTGAAAAGTGTGAACGTAACTGAACTAAAATTTTAAATATATCAGTTTTGTTTCTCGAAAAATCACCAAAAACACTCTCCTCCTTCTACCTCCTCCCATACAAATTGCACAATTTCACTAAATCCAATGCAGTTTCTCAGTACCTATTCAATATCTGAAGCTTAAATTTGGTACAAAATATTTTTATAGCTACTCTGGCATGATGTGAAACAAATTAGTTCAGTACTATCACTTCTTTTACCACTCCCCATACAAAATTCTTAACATCACAAAAATGTCATCTGTAGTATCGTATGATTGGGCTTTACGCAGTCATAGTCCTGTTATGGTTTTAAGGTTAATGTTATTTTGTTTGGACTTTTTTTTTTAAATTTTTTGCGCGATTCTTGCGGCGTCCTTTTGGGAATTTTGTCCACTATCCAATAATATCCAAAAGTATATTCAGAAGATAAGGTCCATTTTGTCAACTTACGTCATATATGAATAACTAAAAAAAGAAATGTCGGCTTAATATTTATAACTTTTAATTTCAGTTAGTGATGAAATTCGAAATAATACTGGTTTCTAAGGGCGATTTTATCTTTCCCTGTTAAGGTTTACTCCATTATCGTTCAGACACACCGACACAAAGAAGGCGTCACGGAAAAGCTTTTTTAAATTCTTGGAGCCTAATATTGAAAAATACGTCAGAAAAAAAAACAATTCTAGTTTGACACAATCAAAATTGTTCTCCATATTATACAAATTTGGCATTCAATCTTAAAATAGTAATTTTATCAGAAATCTTGTTCTTGACTTTCACAACGATAAAATATTTAATACATAGCTACCTTCAAACGAATTCAGAGTCGCTACAATAATCAAACAGACAGAATAATAATTTTTATCGACACAATGAAATCCATTTCTCATAGTTTCAGTCTGACACTATTACAATCAGATTTCACAATTAATTAAAACTTGCATTATCTTAATGACATTTTCTTATTATTTCTTCTTCTTTTTTTGTGATACGACTGTCTCCTTATCAAGAAATAAAAGATCTAAATGATGGTCAGTTATAAAATTTCAAACAAACAACTTCATAAAAATTGCAAAGTTTCTGTTTATTGAAAGGAAAGGAAAATGTCAACCATAAAACCAACATAAACTTCTCCTTTTCTCATTAAATTAGCTAAGAGAAAAAGAAAAGTTAGTAATGAGTCGTCTCATAATAATCGCATCCAGCTCAGGACTCTAGGACTTTTGCTTAGTATCTTCGGTTCAGTACGTTATGCATATTCATGAAAGCAACACTACTGAACGAAATATCTTTAACTCGGTCGTCGCGGGAAGACCGTCGTCGTTGACAACTGCAATTTTAATGAGATAGAGAACCAAAAAAACAAGCAATATAACTGGCAAAACATAATTTGCGAAGAAAATCTACGACAAACAAACAGAAACTCAATTTCCATAAGACAATCCCATTTTATACTTCGAGAAAATAATTATCCAAAGGATTACTTAAATGATTTTGAATCATTTCCGACGGTTCTACTCGTAGTTGTCGTCATCATTTCATTTGTGAAACCTGGAAATATTTGAGTACGGGGCGATAATCGCATCGCGACATTACAGCAAATTGAAAAAGAAAAGTTTTAGTAACTTATTCTTTTTTTTTATTAACTCCTGAGTCGTAATCTCATTTAAATTCAACAGTTCGTTGAATGAATAATGACAATTTACTTGTCAAGAAGATTTTCTTCTTCTAAGAATAGATCAACAGGTTACTCGTATTTCGGCAAATCAACAATATTCTTATAGCTGAATGGATTGATGAAAATGAAAAATTGTTGTTTAATGTGATACTTAGGTGATTTGAAAATGTTTGTCTCTTACTTGCAAAAAAAGAAAAATTTTATGTTTTAATAACTAAATGCGTTAAAATTGAATTTAATTTACAGCTTACCATTAATAGTAATTAAATACATTATTCGAAATCTGATGAGAAAACTTTGGAATTTTAATGGAAAGTGTGTATAATTGAGTTTCATTAGTAACATTGCAGTAAATATCTATCAACAATTCTACAGACATTATCATATAGGGGAGTTCAAATCTACTGAACTTACTTAAAATGTATGCTCAATTAAAATATCCACTAATTTAACTTTAGAGAGTCCAAGATATATTCAAAATCTTATAAGAAATGCTGATCTATTGAAATTGATTATTGGCTTTAACAAGTATGCATAAATTCTAAATTCGAAAGTAAAGCTAGTATTTATCAAAATTATCCCAAATGTAATATAAATCTTGTCCATGACGTCTACATTCAGAGCAACAGTTTAATTTTAGATTTCTTCTCGATAATTTATTGTTACCGGCACTTTACCTACGATCAATTCCAAGTACGAGTACACTATGGTTATGCAGTTAAGCCTAGCAGAATGAATTTAATTAAAATCCATTGTTCTGATTAATAACGTTGTGAAATGAAAATCCCAGTATACATGAGGGATTTCGAGCGAGCAACTCTACCTACAAAATCATCACAGAGTCGCCACGCAACACCTCCTGCGGTGCATCCATGCTGGTCATTTCAATTTTAATTAACGTCCGTTTATTAATGTTTGCTTCATCATTTAAGAGGAGAATAGAAAAGAAGAAAACGAAAGAAAACACTCAATGCAAGATGCGCCAATCTTTGTATAGAATCTTCTGTAAGATAAATATCAGCAGGACATTATAAATAAACCCTTTCTTCTCAACACACATCTATAGAAATACTAGCTACTACATTATATGCAAAAGATGGTGTATCAAAACAATAGTAGCTGTAGGCGTTCTATAACGTAATATAAATGCTGGACTATGTCATGTCGATTAATGTAATGAAATTTTTCCTTCAGTATCCCGGCAAGAATATAATTCACAAAAGAGTTGGGGAGGATATTGAAGGAGATTCTTCTCCTTTCCGTTTTTATTTTTCAAAGCTTTCAAAGATGTGATCTAAAGAATGCTTTTAATAAAGTTCAATTACACCTTAATCAGCAGGTGATATCTAAGAGCATTACTTAATTAAATTACACGCTGAGCTGTCTAAATGTAAAACATTATGATATACCCTGGTGCTGCAAGATAAAGACAAATGTTTGGCAAAAGTCTCGAAACAAGGCTTACAGGACATTTTCGAGGTATATTATGAGTATTTAGATTAAGGTGAAATGGTTTTTGATGCTGACAATGGTATACTGGTCTTGTATACAAATTAATCAGAGCCAAGCTGTGGCTTAATATCTGTCAGGCTTTAATTAGAAACGATTTAAAATGTTTTCGCTCCCTAGGGGTAACCTGATTTAAAAAATTTCCTAATATTGACAGTATGTACGTAGAACGTTTTTATTACAAAAATTTGCAATTTTAATTACTTCTTTGAGCTATTATTAGCCAGATTAGATGAATTTTACTGTTTTAAATATAAAATTGGAAGTTAGACAGTTGGGTTCTACATGTCATTCTCTAACGCCGGGTATATTTCTCCTAAGTGTTTTTTTATAGTTAAAGTTTTGGTAAAAGTCTGAAAAAAAATCATTAGGGAAATAACTTTTTTTTACCGAAAAGTACTTTGAACAATTATTATACAACAGTAAAGCCAAAACCAAAAAAACGATTGAAATATATATTTACCCGATATGCGACATATTAAAATCAATTGAATCTATTTCGTATTACACAACTTTCCGGAAAATTCAACTTTATGATGAAAACTAGGAACAGAAATTCTAAAAACTCTGACTCAGTCGTGAAAATGAGCGAACTAAATTACACGTTTGACTTACTCGATCGTTTAAGGGACTCTAGTCGCGCGCACAATCGGTCAGATTGTTTCGTTTTAATTTCGTTTAGTTAAATTCACATATTTAGCTAAGCCTTTCATTTAATCTATTTTCAATTAGTATTTATCATCTCCATATTTCATTTCTTTACTTGTATAAAAAAATCACATTTTGTTTATTTTTCTTATGTATAAATAAATCCTTGAATATTAGAATCCATCTAAACCATTAATCTTTTATGAGTAATGGAAATTGAAAAACAAAACTTTTTCATAAAGAAAATCCATTAAGGTGTTGTTAACGTCTGCTGAAAAGTCCACCACTTAAAAATAAAAATATTAAAAAAAAAATGATGTAAATTATCATTTTGCTTGCCTACCTTCTGAAGTTGTGTTGGTGTTAGAGGTGTTTGCTGTGGGTTCATTTCTTCCTTTTTTTATCAATTATTTACCACCAATGAAAAGCTATTAAGGGATCGTTTTGCATATTCATAAGCCCTAAGTGAAATTTTCTGTTGGTTAATCACCGCGTGAATAAGTGATGACCGAGAATCACAGTCGATTTAAATTTCAGCAACTATTTTCGACTTTTGTGAAAGTAAATTGGAGCCTTTGATCTGAACTGAAAGTCACAACGCTACGTCACGCGCAGAAGGAGTGGGTAGAGGCGTGAAGTTGGAAAGGAAATCTCTACACGGAACACATTTTCTCATTGAATGGGGGAAAAAAGAGATGCTATTTCGTTAAAGGAAGCTGACAGTATACCCTTTTATGCTGGCTACCGCTAATGTGTTCTTTTGACGCTTTCAATTTGACAAGGGGACTCTGGAATGTGAATTGAAATACTCTTTCTACTTATTTTAGTTATTTTGTTGCACATGTGATTGAAGGGTTATTGCCTTAAATCGATTCGAACTTTGAAGGGTTGGATTTTTGCGACGGTTAAACATGAAACTGATGTTGAAAGTGACTATGGTAGAATTGAAAGAAGTTTTCAATAATAAAAGCTCAGTTAGTACAAATGAAATTTGGGTAGTGAGTGTGGTATATCTTTCTCCAGGAAAAATAATCCATTCGAATTTATCTACATATGTGTTAGAGGGAATTGCTTTACAGAAATTAAACAAAATACTCGATTTAATCAATAATAAATTTACCTTCGACGACCATTTTGATTGTATTGTTATCACGGCTAACTCCATTTGGGGCTTAGTAAAACGATGGTATAAGGACTTTATTGACTCTCACATTACAAAGACACTTTACTGTCCTTTTGTTTGTTCAATTCTTGAATATGTCTGCCCTGCTTGGACTCCGTATTATGATATTCCTATCAATAGGATAGAGTCTGTTCAGCGAAGATTTTTAAGATTTGCTCTCAAAGATGTTCCCTGGTCAGATCCAATATATCTTCCTCCTTATCAAGAACGACTTCAACAACTTTCGTTGGAGTCACTCGAACATAATCGATTTATTCTTTATACTGCAGTCGCAGTAAAATTGATTTCAGGTGAAATCGACTCTCCGCCCTTGTTAAGAGCTCTCTCCTTCGAAATACCTTATCGATCCTTGAGGGACTACGTACTTCTCGACATTCCATTCCATCGAACTAATTACTGCCAGCACGAAACGATAACTTCCATTTCACGGGCTTTTAACGTTAATTATAGCAACATTGATTTTAATTTCTATATTGTACAAATAAAGTCAGCTTTTTTAAAAAAAAAAAATGATGTTGCACTGTAATATAATTTGTAAGTAATCATCTGTTGATGAAGTCTTAAATGAATAAATAAATAAATTTTAATAATATTTCTTTTCTTGAACATAGGAAAGTGCAAAGCTATGGGTGTTGGCTGGAAAAACACAATTGAAAACTATACTTACAGTTTAAATTCTTTACATTTGTAAATACTGGACAGAATTGGTTGCTCTGGATCTCAAATTAAGTTTCTAACTTTTCTTGATCGGATAACTAAAAGATCCAATGCAATGTGGTTTCTAAAGCGTTTCTCACGAGGCTTTTATGATTAATTTGTCTGTAAGCTGTTGTACATCTCGTCCTTCAGACCTATTCTTGAATATGGATGTAGGTATATTTTGGTTACCAGACCATCGCTTCCACATGGACCGCTTAGAATCTATCCAAAGAAGATTGCACTATGCACTGAAAAGTCTTCCTAAGAATAATTTAATTGATCTACCACCATATCAGGACGGTCTTCAATTATAATTTTTACCATCGCTCTGTGCATGAAGACAATTTCTTAAATTTCCTTTAAAATATGAAATGGTGGCGTCGATTGGAATTTTATTCTTAACAACTTAAAGACAATACAATAAGCAAAAAAAATCTACGTCCAAACCATCAATTTTTGAAATTATCTTAGGAGTGCTAATAAGTTTTCGCCGTTTTCTATCAAAAATTAGGGATGTATTGTGAAAGAACGGTACATTACCTTTTATTCAAAGTATTGTCCAACACTAGCCAATACTTTTCCCAACTTTCGGGCAGCATTTGGGTGGTCGGAAAAACTCTTCATCTTTTGTGGCTATCCACGAATCGATCCAATTTTAGTATCTTCATATGACATAAAACGCTGCTTATACAGGCCATGTGCTATCGACAGGAACAAGTGATAATCGGAAAGGGCAATGTCTGGTAAATACTGCGGGTGAGCAATTAAGTGTTTCCAAATAGGTTTTGACCTGCGCCACAAAATGCGGCCGAGCATTATTATGTAGGAGAAAAATTTTGTCGTGTCTGGAGTAGTAATGGTCGCGTTTTCCTTGAGTGCCTTGAGTGCTTGGATCAATCTCATTAATTGTGTTCAGTATAAGGGTTTTGCCTGGTTTGAGCAACTCATAATACACGACACCAAACTGATCTCACCAAATATATAGCATGAATTTTTTTCCATAAATATTCAGTTTGGCTTTTGATTTTGAAACATGACCAGGTGGTCTCCATGATTTCTCTTATTTGCCTTATAATAGTGGATCCATTTTCATCAACAGTGATTAAACGATGCAAAAACCTCTTTCTTTTATGCCTGGCAAGCAGCATTTCACACATGCAAAATCGGCGTTCAACGTCTCTCGGCTTCAGTTCAAATGGAATCCAATTTCCTTGTTTTTGAGTCATTTGCAACAATTTTAAACGATAGGAAATTGCTTATTGAGTCACTTCTAATGTAAGTGCAAGTTCTTCTTGAATTTGGCATGAATCTTCCTCCAATAATCCTTCCAATTCCGTGTCTTCGTACACTCTCGGCATTCCAATAAGTTCTTTGTCTTCCACGTCAAACTCGTCGTTTTTAAACAATCGATGCGCCTTAACTGCAGATTTCTTCAAATTAAAGAAGTAAATCAAAAGTTACCGAAAATGATGCTTATTCGGCACAAAATTTGACATTTTTGCTCAAACAAAATTATGAAGTGCTGATACGGAGTCACAAATACTTCAAGATTATGTTATTACTAGATCTCGAAACTTACGATATAACGATATAACGTTTTACATCTGACAATTTCAACATAACCTTCTGGTGGGACCATCTTTTGTCAAACGGTGGAAACTTATTTGTACTTCTAATCTTTTTACCGGATAACCCTTCGAGTAAATATTCCCCTGAGTCAACTGTAAAAGGTTTTCAACCGATTCTATAACTTCATTATTTCTCTTGACGATAACTTAAAATCAATCACATTAAATTTGCTTTCTATAATGCTGTAATTTAATTTTGTATTCATAATATATTTCCTGCAAGGGGGTAGTTGTAGGATGAGGCTTTACCAATTCCTGCAACTATCTTTGCAGACTAGCGACTCCACGGACCTGAGCTAACTATCCCCCTGTGGGATGGGGGCTGTAGAACTCACACACAGCCAGTCCTGCTTGCCCTAAAAATGGGAAATGGACACTCACTGGAACATGGGCTTATCGCACGTGATCTTAAGACCTAACTGATACGAGAAACGGATACAGCGCCTCGGATACTGACTGATTCTACGGTAACGACTTTTGGTATTCGAAAACGGACTATGATTGGCTTCTGGAACGTTCAAAGATTGAATGACGGGGGAAGAGCTGGGATTACTCGGTCCTTGCACCGCCAATCACTGATCAACCGTGAAATGGAGCATTATAACATCCAAAACTTCGACTTGGGCGAGGTCAAGTGGACAGGATCAGGAGAAGAACAAACCCTTGCGGAAACACTATTCTTTACATTGAAGTAAAGCCCCAAATGGCGTGGCGTTCATCCTTACACCGAGAGCGAGAAATAGTCTCATTAGCTGGGAACCAATCTCGGATAGAATTATCGTCGTCAGGCTCAGGACCAGTATCAGAAACGTCACAATTCTGCAGTGCTACGCACCAACTAACACCGCAACATCTGGTGACGAACAGGAGTTTTATAGCCAGCTGAGTGCCACATTCGAACGTGTTCCAAGAGGTGATATTATTATCATCTCGGGAGATATGAACGCCCAGGTTGGATCAGACAACACAGGACTAGAACACGTTATGGGGAGGCATGGTGACCCTTGGGTTGACGCGTCACGACCTTGGAGTAAGAGACCCGAAAATGGCGAATTATTTGTGGAGTTTTGAAGTACTCGGCAAATGGTCATCGGAGGGATCCTTTTTTCCCAAACAAGAGTCATCATAAAACATCTTGGGTTTCCCCTGATGGTGTTGCTCAGAATCAGATCGACCATTTGGCTATAAGTCGCCGATGGAGAAGATGTCTCCTCGATGTGCGAGCGAAACGTGGAGCTGACGTGGGGAGCGATGGTTGATGGTTGCCTGCTTGAAATTGTGTACAGCAGCTATCCGACGACTACAAATTCTTCAAATGAAGCGCAAGCTTAATGTATATAACTCAGAGATCCCAACAAAAAACGCGAATACACCACTATTTTACGTGAAAAGTCATCCACATTGGGTGAATATGAAATGCGCACACTGGACGCCAATTGGGAGGCAACCAGAAACACTTTTCTAACTAGTGCTGAAGAATCTGTGGGATATGTGCAAAGCGGTGAGAAACGCAAGACACATGGGACAAGGTTGGCAATTGGAAAAAAGCCAAATTAGCAATCATCTCTCAACCCGATGTCAACCAACGAACGCCTGACCTGAGGCAGAACTACCGCGTTGCTCATATACAGCTTAAAAAGGCTGTTAGACGTGAAAAGTGAAAGGCCATTGAAGATCTGGCAGAATCTGCGGCTATATACTCCTCCTGGTTTTCGAATGCCATTAGTCGATACCGTAGAATGCGTCCGTATACGAAGCATATCATCCGTTTCTCGTTTTAGTCACATTTAAGATCATGGATGATGAACCTATGATGATGCACCGAGTGCCAGTTTAGCATTTAGTAATAGCTGTAGGAGTGTATTCTACACACAGTTTAAATTTTTTTTTTTTAATAATGCTGTTTATTATGTTCTAAATTATACATTAATACATAATTTCATTCATTTTTTTCTTAGCACTACTCCCCCAATTTAGGTTGCCCTTGTGTTAGGGGTGAGGAGTTCATTCTGATTTTGATGGTAATCTGTACTTAAAATAATTTTAATTTTCAAATCTTTTTTATTTTAAATCTATTTTCATATGTACATATTTGTTATTACAAATTAATTCTATTTGATTTGTACCACATTTTCCTACTTTACAATATCACATTTTCATATTTTATGATTCATTTGATAATTACAGTTCAGTTTTTGATTATAATGTATACAAAAATCAATCTCAATTTACAAATCATTTGCAATTTTGAAACCTATTTTCTTATTTATATATGTTGTTATTCGAATTAATTATACTTAAGCTAAGCAATAATAATAATAATTACAATGCATATCCCTTACCTATCCAAATCTTTATTTTCATTTTAGAGAAGATAACATTTTAAAGAAATTGACTTATGACAGTATCTATCACACCGATATTGTATACATGAACTTTTTCATTTCATTTTTAAATTCATTAAGGCTAATACTGATTTTAATTTCATTTGGGTCTCGAAATAATCACACAAATTTGCGTACAATCTTCAATGAACGTATAAAATATGTCTCAGCTGTTTAAATTTTTGGGAGATATAAGCATGGAGCGAACTAATCAAAATCGTTCATTTGAGAGGTAGCAATTTTGTTAGGTGAAAAATTTCTCTGTCAATGGGCAAGATAGGAAGACTGTAGACTCCCTTTATGTTTTCAATCTGATCCTACTGCATCTATCCCACAGACGTGGAATATTAATCTGTAACTCGCAGAGCTACTTGATTGATAGTAGATGACAGATAATCGATAATGAATACTAAGGAAAGTGTAGGATAAACAGCAGTTCCTTGAGGGAAGCCCTCGATTCGGTTGGAAGATGCAACGCACTGAAATAATGACAAGGCAAGTAAACTAAAAGTCCTTCAATATGTAGAGGTAAAATTAAGGAGAGACTGGGCTTGTTCAAGGGATGTGGAAAAACTTGGATTTATCAAGGAATTCGATTATATCGAGGCTCCACTGTACTATTTTCAACTAACCTATGAAGCCAAGAAATCCAATTACTAATATGGCTCGAAAGTGCTCGTTTCTATATTTAAAATAATGGTTGCATCTTTAATGTGTCGACGAAAAAACTTTTTTTACGTTTATCCCGAAAGCATTTGATACCCTCTTAGTGAGTTTTGCATGCAAAGCTCCATACTTTATATTTTTTTTAAAACTAGTATTTACCTAATATAACAATTATACTTAAATATTAATCCCTCTAAGATACGACCATTATTCTCTTGAAGTAGTACTTACTTTTAAAATCAAATATAACTATGGAAATAGCTTTAATCTGCTTAGTATTAGTAGCAAAGCACGATTCAAGTTCCACATTTGCTACGAACAAAATGTTCAACTAACTAGAATTCACTTTCCAGATGTAAGGTCCTATTAAATCCGTAGCCATTGCCCAAATCCGTAAACCTATTCAAAGTCAGAATACTGACAAATTACTACTTGTACAAATTAGCACATGAAAGCCTCTAATTCTAGCAAAAATTTGCATCCTGATGTCGACGTAATAGTAGCAAAATTTGTATGGGAGAATTTCAAGGATCAAGAAGAAAGAGAAGTCACTTCCCACAAAGTAATAAACTTTTCAATGCATTTAAATTATTTATTCATCAGGTTTTCTCTTCACGTGCCTAAGATGAACATTGCTTTCACGCTAGACTAAAGAAAGTATTGGGGGTGGGAGAGAGGTGGTTTTAAACATCAGGCACGAATAATGTCATCGTGTATATAGTGAGGTAATCATTTCACGATGATGCTATGAAAGTAGTGGTAAAGTTGAAGAGATAATAATTATTTGCTTTAGAATTTAAATTTTTAAAAACGTCCACGGAGAGTTTTTTTTTTTCATAAGGATATATAAATCAATTTAGAATTTGTAAAGTTAGAAATGGTTTGCATATTGTTACATACGCTGAGTTTAAGTGCTTGAAATACGCACCAGTATTTTCTGGGTTATAGTGGATATGAATTTTACTTTACAGGCACTATTATTTTTATTTTCAATTTATTTATTTTCCAGAAGGAATCTTTCAAATAGAAAATAAATAATGTCATAATAAAATAGCCATCCATCATACAGTATACTACATAACTTTCTAGGATGAAATTCTGTTCCATAAACTTTTTGCAATTTTAATCATGTTGCAATCTTCATATTACTTTCTAGTATTTTTTTTATGAAGTCATAAACTTTCCTAACTATTACTTCCCACTTTGAGAAAAACTACAAAAAAAAATCATCTTTTCTCAAAAATAATAAAATAAGTGAACTTTTCCTTTACCTTTACCTTAATCGATATTATGCATTTGTAATATAAGACTAACTTTCTATTCCCACTATACACATCGTTATTTCATTCGTTTTTATTTAGTGTGCTTCAATATCGGGCCCCATATCTCAGAGAAAGACTGTTCGTTGACACGTGTATACGGTTCAAATGTTCCCGATTGATGTTGTGCTATGGGGATAAACACGACAATGGATGATCGGATAACATTTGTCTTATTTGTAGAAAATCCTTTTGTCAGGTACATTTAAATTGATTCTTAAGCCCTAAGGATATATCGAAAGATATATCGTTTGATGGAAGGAAAAAATCTATAAATAGAAGAGAGAAACCGAAGGTGAAATATACGTAGTATCTCTAGGCAGTGGAAAATGTTTAGAAGTTTTCTTGTGCAGTTTCTGTAAAACGAAAATACTGAATTGGCATTTGATGTTCGATGTTTGACTAATAAATATAAAATCCTTGTTAGGTGTTTCAGAATTCATGACTTACAATGTACGAATAGCTTGTGCGAATGTTTGTCACGAGCGGCTTTCAACGGAGTGACTCTGTTTCAGATCATTTGTAAAAATTTCCTCTCAATCCGAAGTATTGATCGTAATCGGATCTCTAGAATATTATTTCAGCAGGGATTAGAATGAAACCTTCAATACAAATTAAACGTATTGCGATTAATTACACTTGCCCGATTTTATTGCCCAGAAATTCATTTGCCATACTTCATTTGCTGGAATCTTACTTGCTCGAATCACATTTGCAAACCACTTACCCGATTCTAGAAGAAAAGAGGAGAGAACATGGAGTTGATCTGAATGGCCAGTAGTACCAGTACGTCTCAAGAAGTAGGTAAAAAGTATGAAATAGTCTGTTGGGTAGATCGCCTCCTTGTGGTGTAGACTGGGTAATGCGAAAAGATCTACAGATAGGGGGGAATATGTCGAATAGCTTGCTGTCGGCTCCGTATCCTATCAAGATAGAGGGGAATAAGTCGAACAGCTTACAGTCGGGTCCATGTTCTATCTATGGTCTTTGGCGGATGTGATAGTGGGGATTGAAATCGTTCAGCTAGCTGTCGGCTCCGTATCCTATCACAGCATGGATCCTTTTGAAATCTGGACTGGTCATGTTTCAGGCAGTTGTCAAGAGGTTGTATGGTTACAAGGGGATTTATCCCTATACTGATTCGTGTACGTACTAACTACATATGTATATGGTAACCATTATAAAGTACGACGCTAGAAGAGTAAACCTCGTGTATAAAAATCCCCTAATCTACGGTGGAACAGCATATCCCAATGGATGAATGGTTAGTGGGTAACTAACCTTTAATATCTGAACTCTGGATACCAGCTGCTCTCCAGTTACAATGCGGAGCTCTGCCAGCGGTGACTCTTCGTTCACGCACTAATCGTGGGATTTCTATTAATAACATTATAAACAAACAAGGGGTTTATGCTTCCTCCACTTCAAAAATATGGGTCTAGCTGAAACCGACATATGCCGCCTCTGTCTTAAAGACTCAGAAACGATAGAGCATGTCATATGTCACTGCGAGGCAGTAGCAAGTAAAAGATTAAATCTTTCAGAAAAATGTTTCCTTATAACTGATGAACTAGCCAATATGGTTCCTTTATACATACTCCAAGAACTCCAACATAGCATGTCATATTAAGCTGAAACTCCCACACTCTATTAACCAGGGTATAATAAATAAGAACGACTGTCCCTACAGGTCGTGAATTGGGCAAAGCACCGACAATGCATCACCGAAAAACAACACTGTCCAGAAACCTGACAGGAGGCTTGGGCCTTTGATGATGAAGCAGCTCAATTTGACGAATCCAAACAGCTCAAACATGCATTGGACATAGAATCACCACCATTCACATCAATATGCGAGGAAAGAGGCTCATTCCAAGCATCTCAGCATGTACTCGGTAAAATTTTTAAAATAGCGGAATCCTGAAACTTGGAAAACATTGTTGTTAAATCTCTCAAGCTGAAAAAGTAAAGAATTTTTAAATGATCAAGCTAAAAACTTTCAAACAAATTTTTGTTGGCTATTTAGGTCATTAAATGTAGAGAGATTTTATATTTAAATTGCTGAAAAGTAAATTTATTCTTTAGTTATCACAGATACTTACTTTTATCCAAATGAATAAAAAAAAAGAGATTCACATAATCACTCAGAAAGTGCAAAACTGGTCTGTAAGTCCGTCCGTACGTTCTCTATCCTGAGGATACGTTGAGCTAGAAAGTTTCAATTTTTTAAAAGTTATTCTTACACGTCAACACTAATAATTATCAGTTGTTTCCAATCTTCAACTAGCTGCAGATTTGGGACGCACATACAAGCTGGACTACTTATCGACTGTTTGCGACCTTCAATTGCTTGTGAGCTCGACGCTTCTATAATGGATGTACTACGATATAAAAATGCAACCGTTTGCGGAAAATACAGTCATAATTTGGAAGCGAGTAAGCCGTGTAATCGACAGCGATAAGAGTGCGAATAATAAGGCGACTAATGGTTTGGTGAATGTTTTCACAATGGTTTTTGAATTGAAAGAAAAGATTTCCGAATTCTACACTGTTTCGCTTTATTATTCGCGGCGTTTCGGTCTCTGCTGAGACCGTTATCCATTCTTTCAAAAGAGCAAATAGTGAGTGAGTAAATGAATTTTTTGAAAGCGGTCAACAAAGTTTGTGTTTTATAAATTGAAAAGTGAATTAGTCTTATTTACCAACCAAGTCCGAGATCTAGGGGCTTGGCCCCTCAACGCATACAAAATGACACATATTGACAATTTCTCAATAAATAGATTTGTGGAAGCTATAGGTGCATTTGAACTGAAATTGGAATCTAATGTATAATTAAAGATTATTCGAGTTCCTCCAGTTCGTTCATCATCTGCCATACAAATTGTATTATTTGATGAAATGCAGTACATACATTTTCTAAGTACCTATTAATTTTTTGAAGATAACATTTTGCTGAAATTCTACCACCGGATAAAAATTATAATAATTTCTTAAATTTTCTGACAGAAAATTATCAAGTAATAAAGATTTCTATCCAAATTTTTATGAAAACGTGCAAATATCTGTGAGTACGACACTTTATTCGGTCAATAAGTGACTATTCTTAACTAATGCCTTCGATAGCAGTCAGAATACTAAAAAAAAAAACATAATAGAATTATGATTGGGTAAAGTCTAATTATATATAATTATACTCTAAATGAAATGGGAAAGAGTTTAATGTTCCGGAAAATAAGTTATCCCAAATTATGTCGCATGGTAAATAGTGACTTTTTTATGGGTGGTGGTTAATGCAGAGGAAGGGGGACATCGAGCGTGGTTAACAAAATATTTCGTACTAAATTTAAAATTTTGTAGCTTCCATAATTTTCAAAGAAACTGGACATTGTTTCCATGAAATTGCAGCATTAGTTTCATCTCTCCCAAAGGAAGTGAATAGTTTTGCATGATTTTGAAACTGCCTATCAACATTCTTATCACTAAGCTTTTCTTGAATTTCTAATATATATATATATATGTACATGGTATTTGTATGGGAGAAAGTAGAAGGATTGAAGTGAAGTTGATATTTTCCTAGCGTTTATTGCAATTATTATGGAACAATTCTGGCAAAAATTTAAGTTTCTGCCTTTTATAGTTTTATTGGAAATCAATAAAAAATGCATTTACCAAAATTATGGATTTATATGGGAGGTAGTAGAAGGAGAGAAAACCAAAGTTTTTGGATATTAATCGTATTTGCATTATTATACTTTTTTTCAATTCGATAGCTTTCGAAGAAAAAGTATTTCATTGAAATTTCGAAATTTCATAAAATTTGTATGGGAGAGGGTAGAAGGGGTGAGGTATAGTTGATATTTTTTTTAAAACTAATTGCAATTATAAAAAAAAATAATTTTGGCACAAAACCGTATTTTGAAGTTGGCTTGTTTCAATGCATTAAACCAATTTCAACACGATAGCTCAAAGCGTTTTTGGAGTTATATTGTAGACAGACCGATAGATAGACAGACGTTCACTCGGAATCGTGGTTCTTGGCAACTCTGTTGGAGCATTATTTCTTAGTTTTACAAACGGTAAGGCGAACGCAATATACTCTTAGATTTTATCTTTAGTTTAAAATTACTAGAAAAGAATTCAGCCCAAGTAGCGTACCTACATAATAGAACAAAATTATTTCCACCAAAACTGAATTTGTTTTCCTCTAAGCAATAAAAAAAAAGAAGACAAGGACACGTAATATTTCGGGTCATTTAATTTCATTCACGTTTCCAATTTTAAAACTCACTTTCCCAGAACCGCAAGACAAGTATCGTCAATTACCGCATCCTGTCGTATGAAACAGAAGTTTTTTTTTTACAGCCCAAGTACAAAATTAGATTTAATATCCTACGTAAAGATTCCCTGGATAAGGACTATACCAAACGGAATAAAAGTTTTCTTTGAATAAAAAAAATCTACTAACACCAAAATAGATAAACCAGTTAACCACTTTAACCTCTGATTTTCTTTGCTCTGCCAAATGAATCACAGTTACAATTTGAAGAAGTTCCCCCCTCCCAAAAAAAAAAAAAACCCGAAAAAAAGAAAATCATCATCTTGAAATTCCGGTAATAGCAAAGCACAAGTCTCAAGGAAAGTCACTAATCCATTTGCCTCTTGTCATGATTCCGGAACGAAGGATGTTCTGAGATTTTCTCGTCTTCGTGTCGCCTTTCCTGTATTCGCGTCACGTTTTCTTATTATTGTGACGATAAAATGTAGGCTTTAAAAAAAAGTGTCGTATTGAAATAAAAGACGCCAGTAAAAGTCCTCCGGAGAAAGCTTAGCTCCGCTGCCGCTGCTGCCGCCGCTGTCGCTATCACCAGCAGTTACAAGAAATCAGCAGCACCGATATTAGCGGCGGCCAGAGCAAAAGCAGCAGGAGAAGAAGCCCAAGTGGCAACAAAAACAAACAAGCGGCACAGCAATACAAAACACAAAACTGGATTCGACTAGGAAAACTGGATGCCGTGCCTTGAATAACAAGCAAAAAGGACATTTTGCAACACTACTATGCAATTCCGTGCTGCCGTACGGAGATCGGAACGGAAATTCGGTTGTCAATAGAAAGTCCTCCCACCGAATCTTATATCTACTTGGAATTCAATCTGGAGGTGAGATGTTACATCGCCTGAACCCAAGGACTGACTTCGAATTTGATTTCGGAGAGCGTGACGAGTTCCCTTGCCCCCGCTAGGACTTACGCTGGAATAAAAATGATGCATGCTAATCTGGTGCTGCTGATGCTGCTATGTCGTCGTCCTGGCATCGTCGTCGCCGTCATTGCGCTATCGAGTGAGAACGATTCCGAGAACGCACCTGAGACAAATTGTCAGTCAATTTGTAAACGAAGGACATAAACACGTAGAGCGTTCCCAATTTTAGTGTCGGTTGGCACCGATTCGATGACACACAATCTTCCGCATTTAGCGATGAAGGTCCTTTACACCGTTCGCACATCTTCTTTGTATTCGCCAGGGGCATATATTTCGATGAGACTGATCGTTTACGCTTCGGTATTCGATTAGTATCATCGCTACCATGCTACAAGACGATATTTTACATCGGTTCCGGAATTAAATTAAAATTGTTATTTAAGGCTGAAGAAAATTGGATAATCTTTTGGCTTAGTATTCGATAGGTATAAATTTATAAATTCAATATTTTCCATTTTAAGATCATTATAATGTTTTCATTACAGAACTGGTGAAATTCATGAAACTTGCCTGGGAGAAGATGGGTATCAAATTCGAAATTGCTATAGATAGTTTGCGAACGAGGATAAATAAGAAGCGTCACAATTTTCATTCTGGGAATACAAGAACTTAAATTTGATGCTACATATAAGAAAAATTTCTATTATTGATAATAAAGTAATCCTAGTTTGAGTAACAGGATACAACTGGCCAAGAAAAGATAAGAATTTGATTTGCATCTACTTTTTATTTTTTGTCGCTTATAGTATTGCAAAAATAAGTGTCCAAATGAGGCTAAAGTCGCAAAACATGCTAAACTTATTATGCCAAAACATTTCTATAAAAGAATTTCTGAATATCTCAAATTGAGCAGCAATCAAACTGAACTCATAGTGGGTATTCTAGATCAACACATTTTTATATAATTGAACTCTCAAAGGACGATGTTTGAAGAATTCACAATAATGGGAAACAGCAGAGCACACTGATGGCGGATAATAATTCTGAAAACAATTTAATTTCCGAGTGGATGAAAATAAAAAAAATTACTTGGGAGAAGGTGAATTAGATACACTTTTCCGTTTATTTTGTATAAACGACATTACAAATATCAGTACATCGCCTCCAATTCCCAGAAAATTCCTACTTAGTGACTAAAATTTTTACTTCGAAATGATGAAAGAACGTTTTGCGTTTGAGAGAATTGATTTTGACTCAATATCTAAATCATGAATACAAACATTTTCTGAAGATAGGAATTGAGCTTCATTAAGTTTAACGCAGATAAGATGTTTTTGAGAATTTCGTGAATTTCAGTGAACAGTTCTTTTTTTTCGGAAACAAACGACCTCATTTATAAATAGAAACGATAAAATGTTCTTAGAATGATATAAAATAAATTGTATTTGCCTTTATATCAAGAAGCAACGTCGATCGCTCTCCAGTCCTTTGAATTTAGTACTGCATATTTTCGTAAGAATGCAAGTGTAAAATAAATATAAAAGATCCTGAATCCATTTACCATTGAAGGAATAAACGAAAATAAATGCTAAGAACTCCTCAAAGTTCGTTCTATCGAAAACTTCAAAAACTATATGATAGACAGGTCATATTTCCGATTCCAATTTAAAAGTTGTTTGGTTCGTCTCTTCTCATTCCCACGAACATTTCTTTCTTATTTGGTTTTCCATTTCACTTTAAATTATACTCTAGATGCACGGTGAGTGGATGGGTATAGATAGGGTAGGCATCTTATCGGCCTCATAAGGCGACTCCCAGTGTTGTAACTATCATATATCATCAACTGTGCTCGTAACACCTCCAGATGGTAGCCACCGGGTACTGGTCTTCTCCATCCGGACTTAACTTGCTGAACTATTAAGCGCGAGTGCTAAACAGAAAAAGTCTAGCACTATAATATTGCCCTCCAAGTTGGGATTTGGCGATGTGTTAACAACTCATCATCGGAAAAACCAGACTTGTTTAGAAACCTGAAGCAAGAAACCTAGATTGATTGAACGGCAACGACCACGCAAAAAAGGACTATTCCTTCAGATCTTGGAACGCGCAATCCCTGTATAGAGCAGGAGCAGTGAGAGCGTTCTGGCATGGGTAAGCAAATACAATATTGACATCATTACACTCCAAGAAACTAAATTGTTAGGTAGCGAGGTTTCTGACATTTAATCGCACAGATTTTCAAAAATGGGAAATCATCCGGATGCCAAGATTGTGGAGTTGCGTTAATCGTTGACAACAAGCTACCACCTTCAAACCCGTCAATGAACGATTGAGTGCAATCCGTATCAAAATAAGTTTCTTTAATATTTGGCTTATTAATGTCCACTCACCAAGACAAAGACGACGAAATTAAAAACGATTAGCACCCTAGAATCTATATTCGACTACCATCCATTGAACGATATTAAAATAGTATTAGGTGACTTTAACGCAAAAGTCGGCGAAAAAGAGATTTGCATAGACAATTGGAAGACACGGCCAGGACCTGACTGATTTCGGCAGTAGCAAAAACCTTCCTGTAAGCTCGACATGCTTCCCGCGTTGTGACATTCATAAGAGCACGTATGCATCACCCAAAGGACGAACTTTCAATCAAAGAGACCACGTTCTAATAGAAAAAAATACGGCTTCCTGCATTCTCGACGTGCGTATACGTCAAGGGACTATGTCGAATCGCAAGCCCTCAAGAACACAATCGATTCCTAAATTCAACATTGAAGAGCTCAAGGACGAGCAAATACATAGTTGTGAAATATGTAAAAGACTTGAAGAGGCACTTCACGATAATGGTGAACAACAACGTCAGCATGCCAATAGAAGAAATGTGGTACTACATCAAAAATGGCATTACATCTGTCGCAGAGGAGATGATACGACAGCAGCCCTGGCGCAAAAAAAAATATTGGTTCGACAACGATTGCCAATATGCCCTAGAGCGAAAAAATATTAATGGAACGACCGACAAGAGACAAACGGGACAAATATAATGATCTTAGACGATTTGCAAACAAAATAAGCAGACAGAAAAAATGGAAGTACAATAATGACGAAATTAAAATTATATACAACACAAGAACCGTGTATTCTACTGATAAAAGTTTGAAACAGGGATATCAACCGAAGACGACCTTCTGCAAGGATGCAGAATGCAACATCGTAAGTAATGTGGAAGATATAAAACAAAGATGGGCACAATACTTTGAACAACTCCTCAATCCGAGATCATCCGCACGAACATCGGCTGCAGACATAAAATGGATTGTATCAACAAAAGTTGTAGGATTTATTTTCAAGGCCGTGGTGGTCCGCCGGCTGCAGTTCTTGAGTCAATCGGACCATGTCTGCGTGCAGAGCCAAATCTCTCGTCAACATTCGCTGCAGTTTAGACGTGGAGAGGTTGAGCTCTTAAGCACGGTGACGTGGAGGTGATTGGGTAATTTTCAACACTGTTCTTCACTCCGGCAAGATTTTCGGAAAAAAAGAACCTTTTTGAGTTCTCCCACAACCGAGGAAGTAAAAACGCCCTGAGGAACCATCCAAATAACAAAGTTATTTATTTATTTATATTTGGGAAACACGTGAGAGTAGTGCTATTTTCTCGGCCTGTTGTGCGTTTATTGACCCTATACCCTACCAAAACTCAATAGCTTTGGCTAATCTAAATATCTTTAAGGGAGCTATGGCTAGTTCCTCGGCAGAAAGGAAACCTTTTCCAAGAAGATTGTATCTTTTCCGAGCTACTGCTTCACAGTGACATAGGATGTGTACTGTCGTTTCTGAGTCTTAAGGACAGAGGCGACAGATGTCGGTTTCAGCTAAGCCCATATTTTTGAGGTGGTAGTTTACTCCACTATGCCCCGTCGTTAGGTCGATTAGAGTATTAATATCACTCTTCCTGAATATTAGAATATCCTCTACTTTGTGTTTTTGTGGTAGGATTAGTTTTTTTGAGATTAATGAGCCTGGAAATCTATTCCAGTAGATTTTATATTCTTGTCGAAACCACTTGCTAAGCATAGGGTTAGAGTATCCTTTTGGTTTTCCGCAGAATGGCTCTGCGCCAATAAAATTTGTTTCTGCGCCGTTTTTTACGAGGCGATCAGCCTCTTCATTTCCCTTAATTCCCATATGTCCTGGTACCCACATTAAGGTTACATCGTTTCTTTTTCCCAGGATGATTAGATTTTGAAGGCAGTCCCAAACTATCCTCGATCCGTGTTTATCCGATAGGACATAAGTAGATTTGTTGCTACGAGCTCTCCTTATATTTTCTTGGACGCATAGCTCTATTGCAAGTAGATCAGCTTTGAAGATTTGGCTTCTTTGCCGAGTGGTTTTGACTCCGGCTCCTGTCCCCTCAGATGTGCGCTAGCCATCTGTATACCAGATGGCTGATTCCTCTTCCATTTCAGGTAGCACGAATTGCCAGTCCTTGCGTTCTCTGATTATAACTTTGTAGGGGGTCTCAAAGTTAAATTTTAGAACCTCTGTTTTTTGGGTCTTTTAGGATTTTGAGGTTACCTCTGAAATCCCCTGATTTGTAATTGTTTTCCCTCTGTATGCGTAATATCCCTTTGATATTCTCCTTTTTATTTGGAGATGTATCGGAGGGATATTTAGGAGCATTTCCGTTGCCGCAGTGGGACAGGTTTTCATTGCTCCTGTGATACCAAAACAAGCTAGCCTTTCGATTTTTTGTAGCGTAAGCTGTGCTCTGCGTTGTAACATTTTAGTTCACCATATCGTTGACCCGTATGTGACTATTTTAAGATTGTTCTGTAACACCAGTAAATTATTTTGGGCTTTAACTCCCATTTTCTGCTAAATAAGCTTTTGCAGGCCCAAAATGCCTTTAGTGCTTTGGCATGAGCCCATTAAACAACAATGGGCACTGATTAAATCTCTGATTAGCTTCTGGAAGCCGGTGACATCTGAATAGCACATCTTCTACACAGATTAGTCACGGACATATGGACGCAAGAAAGACTTTCTGAAGATTGGCGCAGGAACATAATTTGTTCAATTTATAAAAAAGGTAACAAACTCTGCTGCGAAAGCTACCGAGAAATATTTGTGATGTGTACGTCTTATAAGATCTTGATAAAAATTCTGGAAAAGAGAATTACGCGCTTTCCATACAAAGTAATTGGTGAATACCAAGGCGGATTTAGACCAGGACGATCGACTACGGACCAGATATTCTCAGTTAAACAGGTGCTGGAAAAGTGCTGTTATATAATATTGATGTGCACTAGATATTTGTTGACTTCAGACGAGTATACGATAGTATCGGCAGGCGTGTACTGAATAAAATCATATTGGAATTTTTTTTCTTAGAGTGACAATGGCTGAGTCTTTGGCACAAGTTAGAGTAGAAAATGATCTGACTTTCAGCTTTAAAACGGACAATGGCTTTAAACAAGGTGACGGCCTAGCAGCAATGCTTTTCAACTTGACACTCGAATATGTTGTTCAAAAACATCCTGTTAACACCAAGGCAAGTTTACTTCAAATCCACACAACTCTTCGCGCATGACGAAGACTTAAGCATACAAGATGTCTGGAAAGTGCTAGAGAAATATTTGTAAACTCGGTAGCAAGAAAGGTTGGACTATAACAACAAAACAAAGCGTTGGCAAAAACTAGGAAAAAGATGTCAATCAGACAAAATATTACAGTAGGAGACGTAGAAAACTTCTTACCCCTGTAGACAACTTTTCATCTCCTAGGGTCAAACTTATCGAAGAATGGAAGCGGACACATCGAGAAAAAAGAAGAATAATGATGGCAAATACGACGTATTATTCGGTACTACCGATAATTAAAAACAAAAATGTGTTTTAGAAAACTGAACTTAATCTAAATAAATTTATAATAGATTTAACCTGTGCAATGAACATTAACTCAGGCGTCCGAAAAATTACTTACCGCCTTAGAAGAAAAGATCCTTAAAAGAATCCTTGGCCTTGTGAAGAAAGACTCGATTTTGAGAATACGGCACAATAAGGAATTGTATGCCATCTTTAACAATCCAGAAGTGTCAATCCTCACAAGATTTAAAAAGCTGCAAGTGGATAGTCATGTGGAGCAGATGGCTGACGGACGAATTCTCAAAAACAATTTGGGCTGTAGCACTATCGTAAGTAAGTAAGTAATTTGCAATCTGAGAGTAATATAAGTTTACTCTAAAGTTTGTAACGCTAAGAAATAAGGAAATAATACTTAAGAATCTCAAAACCGGATGTCTTTCTGTCCGTCCGTCCGTTAGTCCAACAGTTTAGTCCATCAGTTCGTCTGTCCGTCCGTTCGCTCTATAGCTTGAGAACTCGTTGAGTTAGAAAGTTCAAATGTTGTACACGTCGTTATTGTTGATAAAGTAAGTTCAAGTTCGTGAATGGGCCAAATCACTCAACATTTTCAAAAATTCACATTAAATAAATTAGCTTGGAAACTATAAGAACTAATATTATTATATTATTTTTATCATAAACATGATCTATGGTATACAAATTGTTCAAGATTCCACTCCTTCCACCACCTCCCATACAAACTGCACTTTTCCATGATATGCTATAAACCAACTTTTTCAGTACGTATAACATTTATCGAGCTCAAATATTGTACAAAATACTTAATTAACTGATTATCTTTACTGCTTCCCCCCCTCCCGTAAAAAGGAGACATGATTTCATTGCTTAAGAATTTCAACTTTCTTTTCAAACTCGTTGAATTGAACGCACAAAAGATGTCACCATTAAATTTTTTCATTTCGAACAGTGAGAATCTGTTATATCTCAAATTACAACTAGCTAGGATTTTCGTAACAAATATAACCTCTAGCGTTGCAAGTATAACTTTAACTGCCACTTTCGTCTCTCCGCCAAAATTCTCTCCTTGTTTTCGTGTAGACTATTGTAATTCTCCCTGTGCCGATTCAACTGGAAATGCATTGAATAAAAAAAACTTACTTAGAGCCACACAAGCATCATTTGCAGCTTCAAATCATATCTTTTGCTAATCTCTGCGGCTTTCACCCGTTCAAAAACCAGTCGTGAGATAGTTTTAGCGCACAGCCTCAATTTACGAAAGGAAAAATTCATAAATCGGTGGTCGAGTGATGGGCTAATAACTCTTCCTCAAAGTCAACTGCTCTGAAACTCCCTTTTTTTGGTCCCAATCTTAGTTTTAGTTAATAGTCTGCAATGATCAGAACGAAAATTATCGTAATACTGGCAAAGTATTTCGCTATAACATAAGCAAATATTTGTCAGTAGCAGCAGTATAACTAGCAAATACCTAGTCGTGCCATAAGTTCTGTCACATGTATATGGGCAATTTTTGTATAAATGAAAAAGAGTTTTGACAAAGGAAAATATATTTTATTTTGGCATACTAATGGAAGTAAAATAAGCAACAAATTATTCAAAGTGGCCGCCTTTAGCCTTAACACAGCTCTTTAATCTGTTGGGCCAGTCATCGATAGCAGTACGCACTGTTTCTAGCGGAAAATTAGCTACTGCTTCTGTCAAAGATCGCTTAAGGCTCTCGATATTTGGGTGTCGTCTCGTGCACACCATGGACTCTAACTCCGCCCACAGTTTGTAGTCCAGGGGATTCAAATCTGGGCTCCCAGAAGGCCATTCCGTCGCCCTTATAAACTGTGGAATATTGGTTTCCAACCACGCTTGTGTGGTTCGAGCTTTGTGGGCTGGCGCAGAATCTTGCTGGAAAACCCAATGTCGATTGTTGAATAGCGTAGAGTTCAGCGGCTTCACACATCCCTCCAGGATGTCCGTTTGATAATTTTTCGCTGCAGTTTTTACGCCTTTTTCGCAAAAATGAAGCTCGGTGACCCCTTCGTAGCTGACACCCCACCATACCATGACTGATGCTGGATGATGTCCTCGCTGTACCCTAGTGGCAACTTCTCGGGCTTCTGCGGAGCTGTGGGCATACACCTTATCATTTTGGCGGTTGAAATGTTCCTCCACCGTAAAAATTTTTTCATCGGTAAATAAAATTTCTCGATGTTTGTTGTTGCCGTACCGCCGAAGGAGCTCTTTCGATCTGGTGCTCCTAATTTGCTTCAACTGCTCAGTCAGCAAATGTCCCGTTGATCGTCGAAAGGCACTCATCCCGAGGTCAGATTTTATGATGCGAGACATACTTCGGGTGGAGATGTTCATCTCTCGAGCCATGATTCGTTGTTTACGAAGCGGATTTCGACGAATTCGACTCTCGACCGCTTTGATGGCAGCAGAAGAACGTACATCACGCGGACGTCCAGAACGAGGTCGATCTTCAATAGTCTGGATCGCGTTATATCTCTGGATCGCACGATACACAAATCTTTGCGTTATTTTTAACGGGCACAACAACTTGAAAATTTCACTCGCGGATTTTCCACACTTATGTAGTGCAATCACTGCAGTTCGGTTTTCTATTACACCCCATTCCATCTTCACACGTTAACGAACACACTTTAAATGACCATCAACTGTCAACAACATTATGACGTTTATAAAACTGGCCGATATTGAAATGTCACTCATAAAATAAAGTTGTTGCCAATGTGAGAAATTATGTGACAGAACTTATGGCAGGACTAGGTATACCAGCTACATCACTCGTTACGGTCATTCGCACTCCCCCTTCTCCTTTCTTCCCAATCCCATTCTTTCCCTCCATGGCACTGTGTGTGCATTGCACATAAAGTCCAAAGTTGC
Organism: Chorisops tibialis; assembly: GCA_963669355.1. Lineage (NCBI taxonomy): Eukaryota > Metazoa > Arthropoda > Insecta > Diptera > Stratiomyidae > Chorisops > Chorisops tibialis. The sequence goes on from OY770262.1 coordinate 310,977,484, forward strand.
TTAAAAAAAAATTACGAAAAATCGTGTCTTTCCAAATTAAACGCATTAGGATTCTTTTCAGAAACACTCGTTAACTATGTGACTGTTATAATAAAATAAGATTCCGCCTTTTTAATATCGCTTTCGCTTCTACAATTTTCCTTCCCCATACAGATAGGATACACTAGAGTAGACCCTACTCACGAATACATTCAAGTGGAACGCTATGCCAAATGAACCGCAATAATTGCATAGAATCGAAACAATATTTCACGGAAATTTCATTAAAATGAAAATTATATTCGCCGCCTAGCCAAGCAAATAATTTTCGTAATTGAATTATCCGGTAGAATTCTAACACATTTTCCACATCCTCTACAGCCAAATCAGGACTCAAAGTACACAGTTCTCGCTCTACCACACACTAGCAAGGAAGTGGCTTAAATTTCCATAGGGTAAACCCATATAACTCATCCCGAATTCGAGTTGCGGGCAAGAGTGTTGTAATATTCGGAATTATATTTCACGGCATACACACTTGCCACGTTCTCATCGCATCAAAGAAGTTCAGTCCTCCAGGTATTCATACCGTCATCGGTACTCAAGAGGACACACCAAATGAGGATGGGGTTTGCGACATTCTCAACATTCGACACCATCATCCGAATTGACGACGCGCATTATCAACCCCAAAATTCTCGAGAAATTACCAGAATTGTCTCCATAGCGATTCGGTTCCGTAAGCCGATGGGCGGTCGAAATCTGTGGACAATTTAATGTCGAACGTTGCTAAAGAGATTAACAAAGTTTGTAATTACGGCGGTAATTGATTAGGTTCGAACAACTAACTCGTAATAAGATTATTGGGCAGGTTAAACCCGTCTGACATGAATGTTTCTATTCGACTATGAAATTGAATCGATTTACTGCGGTAGAGGCACATACATCCAGCCACAGTTAGACGTAGAACGTTAGATTCATTCCGTAAGGACTTTAGTGCTGGAGCACCTCCAGGATGATTTCTCGTCGTATTTCAGGCGCCAAGAGAGGAAAGTATATAAAGTTGAGACATTTGCACAAGCTCCCAGCGGTAGTGCAAGAACCACAAATTACCGATTGAAGATAGTTTTAGCGGTAGTGGAGCTGTAACCGAAAGAAAGTTGTTCGATTTTGGCTTTATCAGTTATTCAGAAAAGTGTTTGCTTATTGCAAAAGTTACTGCTACCGAGAGACAGTCAGACCAAAGGACGGAGCTTTGCAAAAACTATATATCTCAAATAAAACTAACTAGCACGAAATAGATTTTTCAGCAGAAAACCAGCTTAATTGGTGATAAAATAACTTTGAAATTGAATTATGCAAAACTACATGATTGCCTTAATTTTGTTCAGGCTTCATCTAACGAAATTAAAGATATTCAAAATATTTTCTTTGAATATCAAGTTCGAAATTATTCAAAATTCCTTAGAGTGAAAGAAAAACACCATAAACACCGGAAATTATCGAATTTCAAAGGATTTGGAAAAATTTTCACAAAATCTCGTTCCGCATAATATCAGATTTTATGGAAAATGCTTAAGCTATTAGGGGCCGGATCTTCGCATCATAGCATGAATGTCTCCTTTGGATTGAAGCAAATAAGTATTAAATATGTAAAGCCTTTTAATATCCGCTTAAAAGTTTCCGGTAATTTAAAAATTCAAAAAAAAAAGTTTTCAAAATTAAATTTCTAGAACTGGAGAAAACATTATTATTGATGACTGGCGAAACAAAAGTCTTTTTACGAAAAATGAATGATAATGTTTATATTTTATAAAGAGAACTGTGACTTTTTTTTGAAAATTTGGTTTATTGGTTTCTGCATCACCGCGTGAATTTCATGAAGTCGATGTGCATGATGTGATGATAGGACTATAAACACTTCTGCCAAAGATTATCTCTTTCGATTTCGTCAAATATCTCTAAATTTGAATGAAAAAATCGTTAAAATCGGTTTAACTACCTAGCAAACAAAATAATTTATTAAAGAATCGTTAATGAATTATATTAACGAGCGATTTGATCGTTAACGAGCGTTGTTAACGATTCATTTACGATTCATCAATCGGATTAAATGGACATTCATTAATGAAATACTTTCAACGATTCAATAATGAATTTTAAAACATTTAAAAGGAACGAGTATAAGCAAATATATAATCGTTATCAATGAACTATTATTGTGTCGTGAATGATTTTCATTTTAATTCTTTTTTTTACAGAATGGCCTGTGTTTTAGGCAATTTCGACTTTTATGTGCAATGCACAAACACAGTCGTGGAAGGAAGGAATGGGATTATGAAGAAATATCTTCGAAATTACTTATCGTAAAAAACTCATATTTTCGGACCATTAAGATGGAATATAGTTCCACCGGAATCAGCTCAGAGACTGGCTAATTATTGTAAGGGGAAGGGTCAGGGGGGTTGCAAAGAAAAACACTTAAAAATTAATATCTCAATTATCTCTTAAGCTACATATATATATATTAAGCTATACCAGGAAAATAAAAAAATATATATAACATGTTGAAATAATAGTAATGGGAGGAAATGGGGAGCATTTCAAAAATGGCGCACTTTTTAAAATTACAAAAAAGAGTACAGATATCAAATCAAAAATTTGTCAGATTGTAGAACTACATAGTGGTTAATTTTGGTGATAAGCAGAAATGTCGAAAATTTTGAATAATTTTTTTAGGGCTCTGGTGAAAGATACAAAGTTTAAATTTTGCATGTGAATACGTCTATTTGCTGTACATAGAAAAATAATAATAACTCGATACATGATTGTTATAAACCGACCCCCCCCCCCGGTCTAATGTGCACAAGGTGTTTCATCTGCATTGAAAAAAACACATAAACTGAAAATTTTTGAGTGAAATTTTAAGGTAGAAACTTGAAAACTTGCGAAATCTATTTAAAAAAAATCCCTATACATACAAAATATTAACTGGTCGAAAATCTTTAAAACTTCTACCCCCTCCCATACAAAATTATTTTTTCGACCATTTTCAAGAAGTCAATTATCACCTAACTGTTAAAAGCTATCAATTTGAAATTGTGCATAAAAACTTACAAAAATAGTTGAAATGAAATTACGTTAAAAGTTTTGAAATTACGCTTGCCCTTCTACCCCCTCCCATACAAAACTATGATTTCTACCAATTTCATTAAATTAGTTAATAACCAACAAACTAAAAGCTACGAACTTGAAATTTTGTAGAAGCACCTTACAAGAGAAACGAAATAAAACTGCATATCAAATTTTACGATTACTACCTACATTCTCTACCCCTTCCCATACAAATGTTCGGATTCGTGAATGTAAAGTACACCGAATTTTATGAAAATTCTATGCAACTTCGCCTATGAAACTGACATTCTATGCAGAGAATATTGGATGTGATTCAAGCAATCAATTAAAAAATTATTAACATCCACCCACTCTTACTATCACCCCTCACAACTCCTCTCATAAGAACTCAAACTTGCATAAATAAACGAACAACTACTGCCCTGCCAAAGAACCCCATTTCACTTAGTCTTCCCTAACCACTCTAACCAGCTTATTGACTTTCCACGCATCTGCAACTTGTCCCAAGAATTTCGCCCGACTTGTTGGCAGTTTTTTTTTCAGTTGTACTGGCGCTATTGATGTTATGGGGGACTGAATGATAGGGAGCGAACAGAAACCATCTACTGAGTATCTAAGCCTTCTTGAAGGAATATCGTTAACGATTCGTAAACGATATTATTTATGAAACATTACCGATTTATTTAAAAACTTGACTTTTAAAGCTAAACAAGAGATTTTCGAAGATCGTAATTGCTTCTTGTTCTGTTTCTGTTGTTTATGACTTTGAACATTTCACGAACACACACACACCCTTAAGCACACGCGGATTCCTCTGCAAACTTCAGGCTTCTCACCGTGGTGAAATGAAAACTGCTTGTACATAACAAGATCGAAGTTGTGCAACCCTTTTCACTTGGCTATAACCAAGCAAATTTGCTTGAGATCATGACGCAGTTTATTGGTTTTGTATAACTTCAAGCTCTTTTTAAGATCATTATTTGCGAACGCTTATTAAATTGTTTGCTGGGTATATTTGGCGTATTTGAATGAGGGTAAGTGGATTCTAAAGGGGATGATTTAAAAGCAGCGATGTATTTATTACGTACTGAGTTTTCGTCTAGTATTCAAGAGTATGAAATGTAATGACAATTAAGTGGCTCAAGATGTCTTAAGTGAAATAAATTCAAGCCATATGTTATTTTCTTGAATTTCCAAAAAAAAATGTATAGTCCTTTCAGGTTGCATAATGCAATACAAAAAAGTGCAATTTAGGTTTTTATCCAATAGGCTAGTTAAGGATTAAAAGATTTTTAGTATGAATTACCGCAGCTACTCGGCAATACCAGAATATTACGATCCTTTGAAATTTATGCTTGACTAGTTGGAGTACCTTTTCTCAAATTCAAGCTCTCACTATTTTCGGATGGATGAACTTAATTTCGTATTGCCTTCGATCCAATCATACAGATTTCCATTTAACATTCGAAATATCTTGTTTTATTCAAAGCATGCCGTATTTTGTTGCTCCGTTGATTGAGTAGTGTAATAGTTGAACTCCTAAGGCCTTTACAATTTCTTGTCTTTAGCCTGTCGTGTAGTTCATTTAGCAAAATTTTCCGAAATGCTGAAGGCCTGTAAATGAAATATACTCGACGAAACGTACTACATGCAAAATGGCTTACAACGTAGCGCAGACAAACAAACTGAAGCATATCGTACCGACTCATATCTGTTACTTCTGCATTAGATTTAGATCACGTAATATCAAATCAATATTCGGAATATTTTCCAGCTGGATGAATGCCAAAATGATTGCTAAGCTAAACTGTTTGTGCAATAAAAGCAATGTCTGGTCTAAATCAGCAATTTACTTATGTAATCTGTGGTAGATATTTGACATAAATGAATATATTGACATGCACTTACAATTATTACAATATTAATAATTTATAGATTAATGCTTAAAACGGTAATGGTTATTCAAGTGAAATTTCAAGAAGGAATGGTCATTATGCATCAAATTTTATTCGATTTGTGAATCTTATAGCGTTTTGTATTCTGAAAAAAAAAATGCTGGGAAATTTCTATGTTCGATTCTGTTTGTTTGTTTCTGCATGCATTCGAAGGGCTTCCAATAAATTGCTACTACCCGTCCTGACGTCGTTCACGTAAAAATCACTTCTAGAAATCTAAGATCGCAGCGGGTGAGATTCTAGTTTTTCATCCGCTAGCACTTGCAGACTAGGGTGTTCAAATCCCAGTCGACGCAATATATAACTCCAACACATTGCCTGCTTGGTCATCTTAATCTACGAAAATGAAAAATTCGTAGAAAGAGAGTTGTGCGAAGGGCTAACAACCCTTCCAGAATAAGTAATATAAAAATGTTAAGGAACCTGAATATCATGAGGCCAAGGTCCGATTTGGGCTGTAGCGCCATTGTAGAAGAAGAAGCGCTTGCAGACATTTAGTAACCAATTAGGATGCGCAAGTGAGGCCACATGTGACGGTGTTTAACTTGAAGATCTCCAGCATGTCGGTGGATCTTTCTTGCCCAACGATCGATTGGTACAGTTGGTCCTTAGAACTTACCACAATCTGGCGATACATCTTTTCAATATCAGCTGTGAAGGAATATTTATAGAGTCGGAAACGGATTTATATGGAAAATAAGTCTTAAAGTACTGTAGGACCCTTGAACAATATTTCATTTACCGATACATTGGTTGATGTTTTACAAAGTGCACGCGGTTGTGGCGAGAGCATTAGAATGAACTTGGCTGCTTTAAATTGTTATTAACAGCCATAAGGCTCTGAAGAAGACTGATATCTTCTTTTTCTTTGGCGTTTTTTGCTTATTAATTACTCTCAAAACAATATGGTATTTTCACAAAATAAGGTAAAGTTACAACGATGAAAAACAGTGAAACTATTATCATTTAGAATAAATTTTAACGAAAAAAAGTATAATACAATGACCCCGTAAAATAAAGTTATTATGAAAACTTTTCACTCTCATAGATTAACTCGTCAGATTCATTCCAAAAATGGTCTCTATATTTATGTTAAGCCTAAAAGATAGACATGTATCGTTTTATACTAACCCATAAAACACTAAAACTTCATACAATTCATTTTCACCCTTTTAACGCTTAAAAAGGATTTTAGCCTACGGAAGAAATTTTCTGGAAAAAAAAACAACAACGAAAACAAAATAAAATCACTTTTACATTCGTACCATTTCCATCGTTTTTTTTCGCAGGGATAATGCATACCACTTCTTTCTGCCTTATCCCACAAGATATAAGGGGACTGAGAGTATTGAAGGGTAAATTGAAAAGATCTCGACGAAATCTCCATTTTTTACTGAATAAATAAAATGGCTCACACATAGGTGACACTTTTCGCTAAATCTTATTCTATTAAACTTACCTCCGACAAGTTTTACCCGAAAAAAAAAATAAATAAAATAAAAAAGAAGAAAAAAACTACGAAAACTTTACGACAAAGAAACTTGTTACGGGGCGACAATTTAGTAAAGTTTTTTAAAGTTTCAGAAAAATAAGCACCTGAGATTGCACGTGTCACGGTGGATCCTTTCTCTACATCGCTTCAGTTGAAGTTCGAGCCTTACGTTTTCTTTTATCCTATGTTTCACGGTAGCACTATAGTCCCTTACAAGACTTCGGTCCAAGATTCTCGAAGTGGTTTCATCGTTCAACCCCATTTTATTCGGGCTCCGGTGGATAGGGGATGTACCTGAGTGCGGCAGCACCCTCTTCGGTCTGTACGAGCCCCGCATACGTCCTACCTACTCAATGCTTTTGTGTAAATTGCAAAGGTTTTATTAAATTTCGTTGACACTTACTTTTCGCTGCGTAACTTACCAATTTGAGCAAGAAACGTAACCAGGGAGCCATGGGGCTCATGGATAACGATGACTTGATTTTAGTCGGGGATTTAGTCGGATTCGAATTTGCATTTCTCAGACGGGAGTGTTTGATAAGATTTTTGAATTGGAAACGTGACACGTCGCCGAGATGAAAAAATAAACTTATGGCGGAATATTGATAAGGTGATCGAACGTTTTATGGCAGAGAGCAGAATGATAGTCTAGATTTACGTTATTTTATTTTATGAGGTTTCGCTATACAGAAGGACGTATAAGCCGTTCAGCGCTATAAATTCCCTAGTCTACACAGTTGTAATGAAGCTATCCTGGATTTTTGTCATCTTAAATCATAGACATGATACATGACTGACATAAATTATATTTTTATTTCCATCGGTTATTGACAATTGTTAGCTTGGATACTGCAGCCAGAATTTTTTGAGGTGTAATTTCGACTCTGAAGAATCGTAAAAAGCATGATATTGTATGTTCATGCATTTTATTATATCTTTGAATGATATCGCTTTGATTCCTCGCCTTGAATTGGTTATTAAGATTTTTCAAAAATTAAAACGTTGAAAAATTTTCGAATGCTTAAATTATTCACTAATAATAATAATTTATTTCATCAAGAAATTAATTATTACAATTATGTACATTGTCAGTATGTGTTTAAAGTGAACTGCACTACCACTAAAGTTTAACCTCACTGTTGTCTTTAGCAACTCGAATTGTATAAGACGGCAATCATTAACACCCCCGAAGCTGGCAGTTTATATCTACAGCAAGTTCGGCATTCATACTACTGGATTCGAGACCTACCTACATAAATCTTTGCCATTCTTACGTTCATGGCAATAGGTTGAGGAACGCAATTTTACGTCGAGCTCCGCAGAACTCTGCCCGCAATATGGACCACCACAGCCACCTCGTGTTCGTTAAGACGACCTCAATCATCACTGGGGGTGGAAGCAACCTCCCATGGGCTCCCCAGCTCCCGAGGTACCAGATTACATCTTGTCAGGCTCCGTAACCGAAGCAGAGCTACCTGTACTTTCATCGGTCACACCCCTCAGGTTCGTGGTCTATCCCAAAATACATTTATGTACAGTTAGAAACAATAAAAATGAATAAAATAGAATTGAAATTAGATAGACATAAAAATTTTAACTTTTTACATAATCAAACATAATTAACCTCAAGAAAGCTGATTTTATACTTGTGGAATACTCATTTGAAAATCCAATTGCGAGAAATAGTTACAGAAGTACTTAACATGTATGAAACCGGTTCATAAAACCCGTAGTTCGTGCAATGTTGCGCTATTCTACAAAGCTCAAAGGACGACATGGAACGTTGAATTTAATCATAGACAGCAATTTGTCAGAGTCAATAATACCTGAAATAAATTTAACCAAAAAAAACTCTGGCATGCTTACGCCTTTTCTCGATGGAATCAATAGACAGCAGATTTAAACGATCAGCATATGGCGGTAACCTGAGTGAATCAGACCAAAGAAGGCCCTGAAGGACAAACGTTAAGAACCGATGCTGAACTGCTTCGATACTATCTATGTGAATGGAGTTAAATGGTGACCAGATAGGACTAGCATATTCTAAGATAGATCGGACGAATGCATAACATAACATTTTCGTCGTGAAGAAATCATTAAATTCTTTCGGTTGTCTCCTAATAAAACCGAGGATAGCGTTCGCTTTACCAGCAATGTGATTCACATGATCCTCAAAGGTAAAATTACAGTTGAATAGTACGCCCAAATCACGTACTTTGTAAGAACGAAATAAAGAGCATCCATTTAGAACATAGCCAAAATTAAGTGATATTCTCTTCTTAGAATACGAAACAGTAGTGCAATTATTAATGTTGAGATGTAAATTGTTAAGTAAGCACCAGTCATGAAAACGCAAGATATTACTTTGGAATAATAGATAATCATTGCTACTGGAGATAATCTTAAAGATTTTCGCATCATCGGCATAGAGAAGAATGCTCGAGTTAGAGATAAACGAACTCACGTCATTAATAAAGAGAAGGAATAGAAGTGGACCCAGATGGCTACCTTCCGGAACGTCTGAAGTATTAAATATTTCAGAAGATAAGGCTCCGCGAAAGTGTACTTTCTAAATGCGATCACCAAGATACGACTTAATCCAAAGGACGAAACTATAAGGAAAACCAAGCAGGCGGAGCTTATGCACAAGAATATTATGGTCAATTTTGTCTAAGGCTGTACTAAGGTCAGTGTATATGCTATCGATCTGCTGGCCGTTTTCGAAAGCAGAAGTTCGACAATTCCATAAGATTAGTTACAGTGGATCTACCTTTGACAAAACCATGATGGAATGATCCAATAATCGACTTGGAATGAAAATACATTACAGGATTCAAATAGGTTAGCAACACATGGAAGATTCGCTATAGACCTATAATTACTTACATTATTTCTTTTACCAGACTTAAACAAGGGCAATATATATAGTTGAGTATTTTCATCACATAGGAAAAACTCCACTACGAAGCGATGAATTAAAAAGGTACCCAAGAATAGTTAATAAACTACACTTTTTAATGAACTACACTTTTTAATTACAGTAGAAGGAACACTATCTGGTCCACTGGAGAAATTATTAGCAAGCTCATCAATGTATTTCAAAATAGTGGAGTCGTCAATAAAAAGATCTTTTGGAACCAAGGACGAAGAAGGAAACATATATTGAAAGTTGCCAATGGATGTTAGCGGCGTTCTGCAATTGAAGGCGGTACGGAAATGGTTAGAAAATAAGTTGCTAATTGTAGTAAGATCAGCACTGACTACATCATTCACTGGAAGGATAGCCATCAGAGCTTTTATTAGAGTTGACAAAATATCCAGAAATTTTTAAACTGACATATTCTGAAAACGCCAAATTTTTCACAAAGAAAATCCGTTCAGATTCTAAAGAACTTTACTTCAATACCTTTTATATTGGCAGAGATACCTACAGAACCACATCTAAGACGCTTCATACCCACAATACATATTGACCATCTGCATACATACCATCCTAATTTATAGGAAATTATTTTAAAATCCCTAAAGTTCTTGCTATTCTCAAAGTTATTTGCTTGTTTTGCTGGCTTTCATCTTCAATAAAAAGTCAGAAAAAAGCGTGAAAAATAAAAAATAAATAACCTCCAGCCATTTCAAGAAGACATGAAAATTGCAAAATTACGTCAAAGTTTTCTTTCCAACTGTTCCTAGGAGAGAAATCCTTAAAAGTGTCATATTTTCTAATTGAAAATTGTCTACACTTCAGGAAAAAAAAAGAACAATATAGGGAAATGAACTGGGGAATTATGAAATCACACAAACAACAGAGCGTATACTTTTCTTAAAAATTTATTCATCGTGAACGTCTTCTTTTTTTGTATATCAATATATAATCTAAATACATTTTGTACACACAGCCTTTTTTGTTCTTAAGATGAAGAGGGTTTTTTTTTTATTTCATTATTACAAGAAGGATGAAAATTATATGTAGAAAAATAAAACGGATAAAATACGATTCGTTTTTTTAATCTTAACGTATTTAAATGCATTAAATTATTAACTCAGACTTACGTACTTTCTCCAAAGAAAAAAAAATAATCAAATATTTCAGTTAACACATTGAATGCGGACGATTCTTACCAACGCGATAGTGATAGCGATTGCGATAAAAATAAAGAACTATAGTAACAATTGCGTTGAAAGTCATTATCGCTATCGCGATAGTATGAATGGTAAAATAATATCAAGCGAACTCCATCGAAGCTTCCAAACTCCATCTGAGTTTGCTATGCACACTTTGTGAACGCCGTGATTTCACGCGATCCGCAAACAATGTGTCTTAAATCGAAAAAAATTAGATTTCTTATCAAATATCTTTTACACTTTTCCATATTGAATCGACAAAAAACCTTGACTCTATAAAATATACATAACGTAAGATGATAATGGATTTTGTGCAGTTAACAAGTTCTTTTTTTTTTATGGATGACCGTAAAAATCATTATTTCCTAATTGACAAACATTGGAAAATTGAAAATTGATAGACAGTTCTTATTAACTTTCTACAAAATACGATTTAATAGCGTAATTTCATGGCGTTCTTTTTTATTGGCTTTTAATAAAGTCATATTGTAGTTTAGTAGCGTTTTACTACAATATACACATTTCGTTATGCGATGATTTTATGTTTGCGCTCCTTTTATGAATATTAAGAAATATTGTAGTAAAATTTAAATTGATTATTGATAAAACATAAAAATAAATACACATACATATAAATGGTGGTATAAGAATATGAATCTAAAAGTTCATTTCAATATTTTTGTACTTGGTTGTGAAAACAAAAATAAAATAAATAGATTCGTGTATAATAAAAATTGACATTAATTCCGCTCTACTAACGCCATTAAATAAACAAAATTCAAATTCGAAATTACAGTGGTTTTAATAATATAATAACAAAATTGATGAGGCAAAGATTAAGTGACAAAAATTATTTTTTTAACAACGAAGCAAAATTTAAGATTTCACAGTTTGAAAAAATGGAAAGATTATAGCAAAATCGATTTTCAAAATAAAAATTTAAACATTTTCATATTGTTTGTAATTCGGATTGCAATGATTTGTATACTCTCAAATGGATTGGTGTCTACTAAGATGGCATGGATTCCATATCTTAAAATGTTGGGCGTTCAGATTTAAAAATATCCTGGTTTTGTCACTAATTCTATTATTTAAAAACGTCGCAAAATAACAAAAACTACGGCAACTTTGCCCGCCATTTCACAATGTTATTACTTTGCCATATTTAAATCGTAATTTTATAAATTATTATATATTATAAATTTATTCCAATAATTCAAACTAAATTATTCTGTTATTATTTCAGTGAAAACTTTGAAAAAATCTATTAACTTATTTTTCGTTTATTTTTAAAAAAAATTAACAAAAAAAAAAAATTAAAAGAAAAAATTCAATTTAATTGTATGATAATCGAAAAAATACCGAAAAAAAAATTTTATTCAATTTTTTAATATCTTCAAATATTTTCAAACCACTTTTAAATCTTGTCATCACCATTATTGTAAATAAATTTTCATTTTGATTAAAAATACAAAGAAAAAAATATAAGTAGTAATATACACAGAGGAAAGTAAGTAATTATAAATAAAGGTATCTTGAAAGAAACAAAAAAAAAATTTATTTAATTTTGGAGTTCTTTTTTCCTTCTTCAATACTACCGGACACAAGTAAAAATATGATTCACACACAATTTTTCCTCTTTTAACTATCTCCTCCGCAAAAAAAATATAGATATATTTGAATTACACATTTTTGCTATATCGTGGCACAGAATTATCCTTATCATTTGTTTTCTTCTTCAACTTCGTTTTTTTTTTTTCAAATTGAATTTAAATCATTTTTTAAATATTTTTTCGTATTTGTTTTTCATGAAGGATGTGATTTTTCTCTTGTTATAAATTTACCAATAAAACATTTTATTACCGGCGTGAATTTGTGGTTTTAAGTGATTTGTCAGTGCGTTTAAAGTCGATGTCAATCAATCATTCAATACATATATATTCATTTCGTTTAATATATATGTATTTTATATAGGGTATATATATATAAACATTTCGACCTTTTCTTCTTTTTTTTTAAAAAAAGAAATTGTATGTACAAGGAAAAGCGCAGGCAGCTCGTACTACTAGAGCATTATGCAATTTTAGTAGTAGGATCAGCTACGGGTGGCAACAACGGTATCTACCTTAGTAATAATTAAAAACTGAAAAATTGATCTGAAAATAAAAAAGAGTATGAAAATAGTTAATTATATTGAATTGATGAATTTCCATTTTATTTAATGATATTTAGTAGTAATATAACCTGTACATACCTTTCAGAATGTTCTTTAAATGCGAAATTTCTACAGAAGCATTTAATTCTAAAAATAATAAGCTATTAATTTAACAAAAAGTAAGTAAATTTTCAAAAATTGTTTAAATAAATTGTATTATAACAATAAAGCTCACAAATTCGTAGGTAGGAGTTCGGTAAAGGGTTCAGCGTAACATCCCTTCTAGAAAAAGAATAAGCGAAATTATTGTCCCACACAGATTTACATAAAAGTTCAATATCATTCGAACGATGTTTTTTCCCCTTGGATTGCCTGGATTAGGTGTCTGCATAGCAGATATAACCACAGCAAATGATGAAGATATAATTTTTAATATCACTGAAATATGTAATAATTGCTAGGGTGTAGCCTAGTAGCGTGTTGGTTTACAATGCGAAGGTCGTGAGCTCAAATCCAAGACGAACAATTCCTGAACACTGCCTGTTTGGGTATACCTTGGTCACCTCAATCAACAAAAATTTAAAATTCGTAGATAGAGGGTTGTGCGAAGGTCTAACCACCCTTTCACAATGATTAATGAAAAATGTTAAGGAACCTGAAGATCAGGAGGCCAAGGCCCAGTTTGTAAATGATTTTCAGCTAGCTTTTTCATTTGTCAATGTTTTACAGATTTGAGAAAGGAAATATGCATTTTAAGAACTAAAATGACGCAATAAGGAGAATTAACAGAGACAAAAGTTAGTTTACGTCAACTTTTAAAACCCCCTAAAAGAGATAAAGCTATCCTGAATCTCTTTCCGGTAAAATCAAGAAATAAAATCGAGCATGTTGAAGCACAAATACCACATTTCAATGAAAATGAATTGGCGAGTTAGTGTTTATTTGCAATACAATAATTGTTTTTATCATCGTTTTTAATATCTAGTGCTAAAATTGACTTTTAGTGATAATAATGTTGATAAGCAATTACCAAATCTTCCAAAACCTTCCACTTACTGTACCATTTCCCAGAGAGCTCAGAGGCTTGGCCTTACTTTTAAAGATCTTTGCAGGAACTGAAAAAATTAGAAAGAGGAAGAAACGATTCCTCATCTATTATGCGCTTGTTCTGCTTCTTCTACCAAAATGAGACGCCACCTAGATGCATACTTTTTCGAAGCCTCGATAATCTGGTAAACGTAGTAGCCTGAAGTTGAAACTCTTCATAGAGAGCTCCGGTTGGTTCACCTAGTAGAAGTTTTCTCCGAGATCCCGTGGCATGACAACGAACCACTAATGTTCTATGTGCTCCAGGACGGGCGGACGGAGTCTTGACCTCCAGCTATCTAGAAAATGTCATAGTTTCAAAAATGTCCTTGAAAATTATGAAAGCTACAAACAAAATTCAGCAGGAAACGCTTGCATATCAACATGGATGAGTTCGTACATTAATACTATTTACTATTCTGAAGAAATTTTAATAACATATTTTTCAGTGCATTAGCCTTTTTCACATTTCATCTAATGTATCGCTTATTTGGGCATTACGCCCAATCATAATTCTTTTATGTTTTTCATTTTATTTTGATGCAGACTAAAACTCGACAAACTTGATAAACTCGAGAGGGGGTAATCAGGAAAGATTGAGCACATTCCCGGACATAAAAGTATTTGTTTGGCAATGATCGCTAACCGAAAACGGATATTATGGATATCTGTGGTACTTTGTTTGGTAGAACTCTGATAGGCAGTACTTTCATCGTGGAGGAGTTTTGATATAAATTGGACTGCGCATAATAGGAATCTGATGTATCCGGACTGACAGAAACCTAGTTTCGTTTAATGGGACCTCTAATAGTGGAAATCCTTCAAAAAAATCAAATTGTCGAAACCTTTCACGATCACAAAAATTATCCTTTGTGCGATAATATGGCAAACTAAGAATTGAAGCTCTGTCAGTTCCGTTGCAGTTTTAATCGCTTGTGAAAATAAATGCGACCGGAGTTTCAACAGATAGTTGGGAAGCTACGTAGGCAATTCAATAAGTCCGTGGAAACTGAAACAAAGAATGGTTTTTTTTTTGCAAAAAAAACGAAAATAAAAACGTTTTACAAACTAAGTCCCCTTTTAGCTCGACATACTTCTTCCAACGTTTGTTTCCAATTTTTGGATCCCTACAATTCGTCGAAGCCCTCAAAGTAGGCGTTAGTTGCATCGATGACCTCCTTATTCGATCCAAATCTCTTATCGCCGATCCACCGAGTCGCAAGGTGCAAAATCTGGTGAATATGGTGGATGGGAGAAGAGCATATTTTTCTTCACCAAATACATCGTTTTTGCAACAAATTGGCTTCAAATCGATCCAATAGTTCTGCATAATATGCACTGGTGATTATTTTGTCGTTTCAAGATAATTGAAAAACTGTCGCCATCCTCGTTTTGGCCGAAAAACCCAACTTGGCTTCTTTTGCGCCAGTCCGCTAGAAGGAACCAACTGTTTCGACTGTTTCTTTGTCTTTGGTGTGCTGTAATTGATCCCTGGTTACGGAGCGGCCTAGAAACTCATCTGGATTGCGCTCAAACAGCGCAGAACACTCCTTCGCCACTTTTATTTCAAACTATTAATCTCCAAAAACGTAATAAGACCTGCACTCTTCTATGGCAGTGAAATGTGGACGTTAATACATACAGGCATCAGCAAAATGGTTAATGCCTTTGAGAAGAAGGTATTGCAATGAATCCTTGAACAGGTGAGAGAATAAAGCGAATGGAGAATTCGATAAAGAAGTCTTTACTCTCATCAAACTTCAAAAGCTACAGAGCAATGGTTACGTACAGCGAATGGAGGACAGAGGAATACCAAAAGATGTTCAAAAAGGAAAAGCAGAAGGAAAAAGGCCAGTCGGGAAACCGAAAAAACGCAGGCAGGATTCAATCGACAAGGACAGAAAAACGCTTCTGAAATTTTCAACATGGAAAACGCGGTCGAAGCACACAGGAAGCCAAGGTCCGACCTGGGCTGTAGGACCATTGATAATGATGGTACCAGTTGATGTGCCTATGACCTCAACAATCTCGCGCACTTTCAATCTCCAATCGACCAACATCTAATCGTAAATTTTTGCAGTCAAACACAAACTAAATGACGCAGTTGGCTCAAAATTTGACAGTAGTCTATTAACAGATGCTCCTTGACAGAAGTAGGGTTGAATTTATAGCTACAACAATACGGGACATTCAAAAAATTCACGGGCTTATTGAACTACCCTCGTTGCCACAGTAAAAATCCGGACCAGCGCAAAACTTTCTAACCGAATTTCGTATTCATTGTCGTGTTGTACACTTTTATTAGAAAATTTTTGTAAGCCAACACCAAATAATGACTTAACAATTTTTTCTTTAATTCATTAACATCAGCGCAACCTCAAAAGTAACAAAATTTGGAGAGTAAAAAGCCATTTAATTTTTACAGAAAATCATAAAGAAGAAATCTTAGGTTAGGTTCAAAGCTTATAGTTTAACATGTTGAAATATATGGAGAGAAGTTCAATCAAATTTCTGTTAAGACTCCCTATAGGGGCATAGGACAGAAACAACTCTCTTCCACAAGGTGCGGCTCTGAGCATCGGCCTTAAACTGTTGCCAGGACTTGTTTATTCCTCTGGCCTCCTGCTCAACTGCTCGCTTCCATGTGAAACGTGGTCGACCAACCCGACGTCTTCCTTGAGGACTATGATCCAGAGCCTGTTTGGCGATGTTTCGCTCTAGTTTCCTCAAAGTATGACGATTCACTGCCACTTCCGCCTTTGAATCTCAATACTTATTTTAGTCTGGCCAGTTGTACTCCAAAATTCGTCGTTGGAGATCACTTCTGGCCAGAATATTCCTAAAATGCGTCGGAGGCATTGGTTCACGAAAGTCTGTAGTTTCTTGGTAAGTCGAACGGCCAGTTTCCACGTAGTACAACCATATAATAACACGGATTTGACGCATGCGTCAAAAACTCGCAGCTTCGTGCGAAGGGAGATCTCTCTTAACCTCCAGAAAGGGGAAAGGATACCGAAGGCCTGACGAGCTTTATTTAGCCGAGCCTCAACATCCTTTTCGGCTCCGCTATCCATGCTGACAATGCTTCCGAAATAGCAAGAATCTTGCACCTCTTCCACATCCTGTCCGTTAAGAACAATCGGTGTGCTTGCGTTCGAACCCATGTGCATGTACTTGGTTTTACGTACACTTATTTTTAGTCCCGCCTGTTTGCATTTAGAATGCAACGAGCGAACATTTGACTCTAAGTCCGAACGGTTATGTGCAAGCAAACACACGTCATCAGCATAATCAAGGTAACTTAAGATGTTAAATAGTCTCCATTGAAGACCTTTACCTTCCCACCTTCCAGTGCAGCTTTCAAGATGTCATTTATTACCACCAGAAACAGGACAGGTGATAACATGCAGCCTTGTCTGACACCCGTTCCCACAGGGAAACTCTCGAACAGCTCTCCTCTATGCAAGACGCGACACCTTGCATCTTCGTAGGATTCTTTAATCATAGCTACGACCTTATCTGGAATACCTCTCCTACGCAAAGCATTCCATATGTAATCTCGCTTAACGCTGTCGAAAGCCTTTTCGAAGTCCACAAACATGAGATGTAGTGGCGAACCCATTTCGGCTGACTGCTCTAATATTATCCGTAGGGTATTTGTATGGTCTGTACAAGACGACCCTTTACGGAATCCGGCGTGATAAACTTCGAGAGTGCTCTTGACGACAGAGAGTAGTTATGTCAACCCTATTCTTCGTTGCAATTATTATTCGAAGACATTGATCATCAATTCCGTAAGTCAGTAAAACAAAAAGTTATGAAGTAACTCCAGGAAAAGGCTGTTGAAAAGTGCTGGGTGAGTGTCATCAACGAATGTTTCGCACGACTATGCCGAAGAACCGAAATCAAACAATCGTTTTAAAATTTTCAAAATTTCCAACTCCAGCTAATCGCTTTATAATGTATCAAGAATTCTTGCAAATCTATCCTTAATCGTGTTAAATTTGACCACGATCAAAAACTTTGACGGAAAATCCTTCAGAGCCCTAAAGGATCAAGATCTTTCTGGTCTTTTGTCAAAACGGTCAATAATAATTTCATCTCTTCATCAACACCATCACTTGTCGATGACGACCGTACCGTTATTGATCCGGTTGAGAAAGCCAACCTATTGACATTAAGATTCGCGAGAAACTCCACGCTACCACCTTCAAACCAAACACCTCCTATCGCAACACCATCAGGTTTCTCGCTGCAGCCGCTACATTTCCGCATGCATCTCATTTTCAGGATCCTGCAAAAGCTCAATATTCAAGTCTGCTGGCCCTGATGGCATTCCCCCCATTACCCTTAAAATGTTCTCCTCTTCTCTGGCAAAACCTCCTCGCAATCTTTTTCATCTATCTTACTCTTCCGGGTGCTTTCCACGATTATGGAAAGTCGCGAATGTTCAGCCAATTCCCAAGAAAGGAAGCAAAGTGAACCCCGGTAACTACCGCCCGATAGTCATAACTTCAGTGCTCTCGAAAGTGATGGAAACTGCTGTCAATCGCAAAATCATTCACTATCTCGAGGATAAACAGCTTATCCACGATCGCCAATACGGTTTCCGTTCTGGAAGGTCGACGAGAGATCTCTTGGTTTACCTAACGGAACGTTGGAACTCTTGCTTGCACAAATATGGCGAAGGTCAAGTTCTTGCTCTTGACATTGCAAAAGCTTTTGACAGAGTTTGGCATGAATGTCTACTTGTTAAGCTAAAGGCCATTGGCCTCGATGCCACCCTCATTCGATGGATTGAGATTTTCCTGTCCGAACGCACTATATGAGTCGTATTAGATGGCGTTACTTCTTCCTCTTTCCCAACTAATTCTGGTGTCCCTCAATGCTCTGTACTATCGCCTACTCTCTTCTTAGTATTCATTAAAGACCTTTTGTCTTCTACTCTCAATCCAATCCACAGTTTTGTAGATGACAGTACTTTAGATAACACCTTTGAATTTAACTCTGCTGCGGATTCTCACAAGCAATCAATTGCTTCCAAACGCAGGAAGTTATTCAGTTCGCTGGACTCCGACCTCGACTTAATCCTGGAATGGGGCAGGAAAAATAGAGTAGAGTTCAACGCTGCTAAAACACAGGCCTGTCATCTTTCCCTCAAACGTGATGTTCCAGCGTCGTCGTCTAATTTAGCCTTTAATGGCGTACCAATTAGCCCTTTAGATGAATTTATCGTGTTAGGCGTAAAATTAAATAACCATCTTGATTGGAGCAAACATATCTATGATGTTGTCCTGGACACCTCCAAACGCCTAGGTATCCTTCGTAAATGCGAAAAATATTTTACGCCTCACGACTTAGCTACCATCTACAAGGCTTACATTCGACCTCGCTTAGAGTACAATTCGCACACCCAAAACACACTTTGCGCTGCTCGATCGAATCCAAAACCATGCGTTCCGATTAATTGGAGATGACACCATTACGATTTCTATTGACTCCCTCGAGCATCGTAGGAACGTTACAGTACTCAGCATCTACTATCGCTACTTTCATGGTAAATGTAGTGCGGAACTCAGATCACTTATTCCTCCACTTTACAGTTTTCCCCGAAATACTCGTCAAGCTAAACGCGCGCACGAGTTTACCATAAACCCTATTCCTACTCGTACAGTGAAATATAGACAGTCATTCATCCCCCGAATGTCCTGACTGTGGAACGCATTGCCTGCTAGCATATTCCCAAGCAAGTATAACCTTCAGCGCTTCAATAATAATGTCCATCGGCACTTCCGTCTCTCACCCCCAAAATTCCCATAACTCTACAAAACTTCAACCCCTTTCTAAACCGACATAACTGTGCAATGCATTATAGGGTGGCCCCCTAAGTTATAATCGGTGCTATAAAAAAAAATAAAAATGTACAAACAAAATAGTGCAAAGCGAAAATTTCGTTTCTCTATTTATGACCGTCCATAGAAAGAGGGATAGTATTTAGGTAGAGGTCAAAATTGAGTTAGCTATTGCACATTTCTTAATACTAAATACAACTCTGAACAAAACGGCGTTTTTTTTTATAGTAAAATTCTAAAAATTAGTTATGAATTTTTGAAGTTTTATAATGAAAAAACCTTGCTTGAAGGCAATGCAGTTTTAAGTTTGGCAATTTTCAAGAACAATTTTGCGATGCAAACCCCTATTTGAAATCTATACATATGACTCTATGTCTTAGCAGTTTTTGCGTATATTTTCAATGTGCAATTAAAATTGTTTTTTCTTATATTTTTTTTTTTGTTATGATTAAAATTGTGAAGGTCTAAAACACCCATACATAGGTCACTTCTGATAAAATACGGCGGCAAAAAATCTCGAAAATTCGACTTTAACAAGGACAGGCTTGTGACATATCTGCTGTGATGTAATTTTGTCAATGAAGCGAAAGAGGTGTGATAGATCAGTGCTGCCAACCTACACCTATAAAAAAAAATATACAAAAAACACCATTTTTACGGTTAATCAATCTAATCTGAATCGAATGATACAAACTGAACATTGCTGGGATGTCGGAAAGTGCCTTAAAGCTATGCAAAGTCAGGTGACCATTCATAAATGGGTTTAGTTTTTTACTCTCCCGAAAAGTTGTATTTTATTGTCCATTTGACCCATTTTCTCGAGAACAGGCTGTACGATTGTGGTGGGTTTTTTTATATCGTAGGAAATCCAAAAAATTTTAAATTATTGTACAGGTAAGCTATATGATATTGAACTGTGGTATTCCGTTGAAGTAAAGCTTATTAATATAAAATACAAACCTGGAAAAGTTATTAAAATTGTACTCCACTCTATTTTCTTCTGAACATACAAAATCCCAACCCGGTTGGGCAAGTGTTTCCCTAGATAATTGATATTTGAATTAACATGGGAAAGGTCTCGACATTTCCTTCCCTTAATTATTGCTATTAGATCTTTCAATAATTTTATTAATAAAATAATAGAAAAATTGAAATTAGTTAAAAGTATTTAAATTACTATAAAATATTTCTTGGACAGAATAAACAAAAGTTACCTGGGCACTGTATTTTACTTGTGCCTAGTTAAGTTGGTCCTTTTTTTATAAGGGTGGAGGTTAGGAAAAAATCTGCAAAGCCATCTTAAGAATAAGCAGCTGAAGGACGCAGTCTTCGGATCGAAACGATTGGCGGCGATGACTTCAGGAGGCCAGAGCCCGATTTGGGCTGTCGCGCCATTGATGATGATGATGGGTTATTAAAATATTGAAATCGCCAAAATATACCCATATACTTATTTTTGCCTCTTCTAAAAAATTAGCTTTGTCCAGATGAGGTCCATTTTCCAATACACGCACGCATATTACCCCCATGCACCTGTTCATAAAATTGACATGAATATCCCATGTAGCACATTCCATTAGCTTCCAAAACTTTATTAAATTTCAAATGTGCCATTTTTAAATTATAACCTTTGATTACTGTATCGCCGTCAATTTTGTGACTATAATACACTGCATAATAATGTTCATCCAAATCCCAATTAATTAGAAATCACGTTTCTCTGTTCACCTTTCGCCACGAACATGAAGCTCCAAAAATATAAATATAAATCATTTCATAAATTCAAGCCATAAAATTATTTCACGTTTTTATCTCAAACGTACACTCGATTTTCAGGAACTCTTGCAGGGAAATGGAACGCGACAAAACAACAGTAGAACACGCTTTATTGCGAAATTAATTAGGAAATTCGCATCGCCCATTCGCCACTAATTCGACAGTCTCCATTTTGCCATTATGTCTCCATTTACTCGCCCGCTCCTCATATTTCGGCTTCAATAACGTTTGCCAAAATGTCAAATTTGTGGAAATTTAATTATAGCTGGAAGGAGTAATAACCGGAATTCCCTTTTGCCAAACGACGCGACGAGGATATCTAATTTCATTCCATATCACGTGTAAGTTTGTGTATATCGATGGTATCGCTGTGCAGAATAATGATACGGACCACATCAGAGGTCACCCATTAGACTCATATAATCCAACTAAATTGCTGATGACCTCTCACCAAACTACCCTCATTTCCATATTGTAGAAATTCTCAATTATGATGTTGCTTAAATGTTCGGGGTCTTTTGAATGGTTTCGACTTCTATTAATATCAAATATCAATTAAAAATATCGAAATTAATTGAAAGCAAACACTACCGGAAAGATTGAAAGGGATTTTCCATTTTGTATTAATGTCTTTGCGGTGAAAATGGAGGACGCGATTTCTGCAATAGTCCTCACTATCTTATACAGAGGATTGTAAGCCATACAAATGAATGGTATGTCTGCCAACGAGCTCTCCTTAGCATCACGCTTCCCGATAAGGAAAGGTCCCTTCTGCAGAACAATATTATTTGTATGTTTTAGGAGTCCCTTAATTAATCGGATAAATTCGACCAGTGCTTTAAATGAATTAAATTATACGGTAAATTGTATCTACCTCTTTTTCGGAAGATATCATTTAGGAGATCTCTATCGAGGGGCTTAACTTTCTCTCAGAGGGGTTTCGGTTTCTTTTTTTTCCTCTGCTTTGGATAGAGCAAATTTATGTCCTTTCTTCAAACGACGACGACGTCTAGATAAGTTTTCTTTAGAAAGGAATTTAAGATATTGGATGGTTATCGCTGATGTTAAATTCCTTATGCAGGTTATACTTTAAGAAGAAGAATTTCTGAAAACGAATTATTGAAATAGTTTGTGTTGTAATGGTTTCTTAAATAGATTGACTCGAATTAGACTTGTGTAACAAATAAATTTAATGAACGAATTTGCTACTTTACTTGAATAGCGATTCGGAAATAGGCATAAACTATAAAAAATTAAATCTAAGCAGAAAGAAGTTTTCAAACTGGTGACTGAAAAAATTATCAGAAGATTTGGATTATTTCGTTTACAATTTTTGAGGAAATTTAATCATTGAAGTTTCTACATTTGTTGCGTTTCTTTGGTTGTAGTGAAAAAATGAAAGGATTTTGATAAATTATTAAATATTGACGATAATATGTGTCCATTTTCAGTTCGAAGTCTTGAAAATATTTGCAGAAAACAATAGAAACAAATCGAAAATGTATCAGAGAGGAACTGAGAGAAATTCTATCATTTTTATTTATATGAGGCTTCCATGCCATAGTGGACAGCGTGTTTTCTTCACAATTAATAGGTCGTGAGTTTGATTCCCACTCCAGACAGTGGGATTTTCTTGAGCACGAATTTTCAATTGCTACTGTTATTTAATCTTTTGGCGACCAGAGTGTATTTTAGGGCACCAATAAGGGTAATTTCAGCCCATAGGCAATATTCCGGGTATAGGCTTTCAGGGGAAGAGTGAAAAGGATAAGAAAATAAATATTGCTGTACTTCTCGAGTCTAGTGAGAGTACGAGGAAAGTTCCGAATAAAGCCATCAGGGTGACGAAAAAATTCTCCGACTGCGATACTACGGATTCCTCCCGGTTAAATATTGGTGCAGTTCTGGCTGTGGCCATGAAAACGAAAGAGAAAGAGGAGAATAGAGCGGCAAAGGCAGCTGCCCTTAGATCTGGAGAAGCGAGTAGGGGAGTCGGCAGGCGAGTAAGTCCTGTGATCGATAGGCGGTGTTCAGTAGGCCACAGCAAGCAAGTAAGCATTCCTGCCAGTTCAGTAAGCGGTTAAGTCCTGTGATCAACAGGCAGAAGTAAGATCAGGCGGAGTTCAATATGCAAGTAACTCCTGTGATCGATATACGAGAAATTCCTGTAATCGACAGGCGGGAGTGAGTCCTGTGATCGACAGTTGGAGCTCAGTAAGCGACAGTAAGTGGTTAAGTCCTGGGATAGACTAGCAGATTTAAGTCCTGCAATCGACTGGCAGATTTAAGTCCTGTAATCAACGGGCAGAATTCAATAAGCGAGTCAGCCTTGTGATCGACAGGCGGAGTTCAGTAGTCGAAAGCAAGCGGGCAGAATTAAGTCCTGTGATCGACAGGTGGAGCTCAGTAAGTGGTTAAGTCCTATGATCGACTGGTAGAATTGAAACCTGCGATCAAGTGGCAAAATTCAGTAAGCGAGTTAGTCCTATGATCGACTGGCAGAATCTAGTAAGTGAACGTCGTAGAATCGACGCTGGAGATTATCATCGGAAATTAGTTGGAGGGTATAAGGCGAAAATAATAGACGATATCAAGCAGTCGACGGAGTGAGTTGCAAATTAGAACGCGAAAGTGACAGTTAAGATCGAGCAGTCGACGGAGGCAGTCAAAATTTTAGAAGCCAAAAAGCCAAAACAATGAAAGCAGTAAAGTGAACGAAAAATGTTTAAGTTAACGTTTAAAGCGAAAAATGAAATTTGTGGTGATTTTTAAATTAAAAACGAACTTTTTTATTTGTACTTGAAATCCAGCGACTCCTTGCGCCCTTCACTGTTATAGCCTGGTAGTAGCCAAATAGGTAGCGAGCTACATTGCGAAGATCGTTAGTTTAATTCCCGATCATCGCACAATTTCAGCACACTTTCATTGTGGGAATATCTGGGACATCTAAATTAACAAAAAAAAAAAAAAATTAAAAAAAAAATCATAAGGCTAACAACTCTTCTATTATAATACTTCAAAATGTTAAGGAAGCTGAGGCCCGTTTTTGACTTTAGTGTATAGAAGAAGTGCGGACAGGATATTAACTACTCTGAAACAATTATGAAACATTCTTCTCTTCTAAAAATTTAAAATATCAGAACTTTTATAATTACAAGAGAAAAATTTAAAAATATAAGAAATTTGAAGAACTTCAAAAAATTTATTGCAAAATTTATTCACAATGTTATGCTTCCAAGTTGGATTTTAGTGATATCGCAAAAATAATTTTGCGAAATTGTTCACTTCTATTAAAGATAGTAGAAGAGGTGAAAGGACCATAACAAAATGTTTGTAGTTGACTGTATTTACAACAGGGTACTAGGTCAAATTTTCAAATTAAAGAAAACAGATTATTTTAAACTTTGAAGAAGTTATGTGATATGTGGTCGAAATATGAATAAAATTGAACTCTTAATGAAGTGAAATGAATTCAGCATGATACCTAAACACGAGCTTGTTTGAGTCAGACAGATCTACTGATGCCCTATTCAATTGCTCCAAATAATATTTTGTACATAATTTATGTAAAATAAATTACTTACCTGATCAAAATTACATCAGGATACGAATTACTGATGGCATAAGTCAACGTCTAAAGCAAAAGAAGCGGGACAAAAACAACTAAAACACTTAAGGAATTAACCTTCCATTAATTTGTACAAAACAGGAGAACAATAGCAAACTGAAACTCCTTTCGATATATACATGAAGTGAAACGCAAACAAGTGAAAATAAATAGAACTGGGATAAACAAGTACACCATTTATACAAGAGACAATATAAAATATAACAAAATAAAAAACAAAACAGAACAAAAATAGCAACGAAGGATTAAAATAGCCATATAGATAAGCATACATATAAATTAATATAAACAAAACAATAAATTTATTAAACAAAGTATTTATTATTATACTCAAACAAATATAAATATATATTAAATTTATATTATTTCACGGCGTCTTTTTCAAAGCAAATTTTTTGGCTAACGCTTTTTTCCGATAGTTTTTATCGGTCAATTTTAAATTTTAAAGAAATTTCTATATCTCCAATAGAAAAAAAATATATTGCAGAAAGAATTTTGTTTTCTCAAGAATTCATAAATTTTAACATTAAACTTGTCTGTTATAAACTTTCACAAATCGATAAAAGTTACAAACGTTTAACATAATTTTTTTGGCACAAAATTCATAAAGTAAAATTCATTTTAAATTCATCGAATAATAATTAAAAAAAAAAATATCAACATTCGAAGGAATACTACAAACGAGTAAGAATAAGTACATTTTTTTTTTTTTTTTTTTTTAAATATGATTACTAAACAAATATTGACGCATTTTTACATATTCACCATTTTTTTTAATGGACTTCAGTTTAGACACTCAAAAAACGAGTAACACTCATGAGCAAATATGTACAAATGTTGGTCTTTTTTAAGTCTTAAACTAAAATAAAAAGGAAATCTATTTACATAAAAATAAAGAGAAAAAATGAGAACAATAAAAAGGATAAAAAATAATATTTCGGTTTTTTAGTAAAACCTGAAACATAAAGCATGGCACAAAGCGAAGCTGTCAACAATTTTCAACTATACAGCTAAATAAAAAAAATTAAACATTTGGCACACAACTACATTTTTTTGTGTAGCGTTTTTATCCGAAAACAATGAAATTCACGAGAAATATATGTAGATACGTTTTGTATAAGAAAAATTCATTAAAAACGATAAAAATAACAAAAAAAAATATATATATATATATATATATATATATATATAACGACCGTAAATACTATAGATACTGGCTATCTATACAATACAACGAAACTAGTAAATAAATCAAATAAGTTTCAGATTGAAATTTTTTAAAATAAATTTTTTTTTTAAGAAAATTATGAAAATTACCTAATAAGGCTTTGATGCATCTTTTGGCTTCTTTAGTTGCACTTTAAGTCGTTTCGTTCCGATTTGGAAGCCATGCATTGCCTTGATAGCAGCCTGCGCTGACTCTTGATTATCAAATGACACAAAACCGAAACATTTCGACAGATTTGTCTGTTTATCGATAAAAACTTTTGCCGAAATTACATTTCCGAACGGAAGAAATGTCGACGCCAAATCGGTATCGGTAAATTCCTGTGGCAGGTGATAAATAAACAGATTGCATCCTTCAGGTCCTGAAAAGAAGAAATCACAAGCAAAAAAAAAAATCTATTAGATAAAAATTTTGTTTTTTTTTCTACACATATAATAAAATGCTAGTGAATAAACAAAAACACAGAAGACAAGTTGCGATCCCGGTGTGAAATGTTGTGTCGCGACACCGTAAAAATCCTCCCCGACGAGACGAAGGCAAGCAAATTTAATATCAAATTTCCTAGGAAAATAACAATAACGTTGCATAGCAAACAAGATCGGGGAGCGAAATGCCATGCATAGCACTTCCGAATCTTCCAGAGATGGATTTTTGTGTTGTCTCCTCCTGTGAACTTTCGTATACAGATACAGAGGAGTGATGCACACATGAAATACGGAATGAATGTTACGTTATGTCTTGTGCGACAGAGGAAAAGGAAAATGCATAGCAGGAAATCGTTTCCAGATAAACAGGAAGTACGAAACGAATTCATTTTCAGTTGAATCTAGGGCAAGAGTGCAAGGATTTAAAGTCAAAATACGAAAATTTCTAGTAGGACTCCAATGTAATATATTTGAATGGAGAGTACTCTTAAAAAAATAAAAATAAATTGCCATGCACATTCGCGTACATTTGCAAGTACATCGTTATTTTTCAGGAATTCTAGTGAAGAAATCTTTAAGAAAAAATTCCGATGAATAGAATTTCGAGAAATAAATTTGTATCCCTTAAAAAAACTGAGAATTGAAATTCAAGAGCAATATCACTGCTTTTACATGTTTCATTAGATTTTATTTCAGTAGAAATTCGAAAGAAGAATTTGGTGACGAAAATATGTTTCGTTGGAAGCGAGCAGTTGAGCAGGTGGCGAGAGGAATAAACAAGTCATGACAACAGCTTAAAGCCGATGCTCAGGATCACGCCTTGTGGAAGAGAGTTGTTTCTGTCATATGCCCCAATAGGGGGTCTTAACAAGAATTTTACATATTAGCCCGTTAGCTAGGGTGAAGCCTAATGGGTAGCGTATTGGTCTACAATGCGAAGGTCATGAGTTCAAATCCCGATCGGCGCATAATTCCAGCACACTGCCTACTTGGGTATACCTTAGTCACCTCAATCTACGAAAATGAAAAATTCGAAGATAGAGGGTTGTGCGAAGGTCTAACAACCCTTCCACAATAAATAATGAAAAAGGTTAAGGAACCTGAAGGTTAGGAGACTAAGGCTCGATTTGGGCTCTAGTGCCATTGTAGAACTAGGAAACATATTGGCAAGTTATAGCGAATTTCCAGATTTTGACATGTCGATCTCGTTTAATAAAAAGCGGTTTCCAAATCAAATTGAAATTTGACAAGAACAATAGAGAGAGAAGAATAAATCGATTGGACCTCCAATAAGGTGTCTTTCACAGGAACTGGTGTTGCATAGATCAAGGCAAAAATAGCTTTTGGTCTTCAAGAATGTTGTAATAAGGAGAGCATTTAGTGGAAAAGGAATATCTCAAAAAATTATAAAAACTATTGAAGCGATGCATGAAAAATCAATAATCTACACTGCTGCAACATCGGTGAACCATTCACCACCATCATTGGAGTGAATCGAGAATAAATGGTTTCACCTCAACTGCTCGCAATCGTGCTTCTTATTCAATGCTGGTACAGCACAATTCGGGCTTTAGCCTCCTGACCTTCAGGATCCTTAACATGTTATTTGCTAATATGAAAGGGTTGTTAGCCAATCGCAGATCACGCTATCTACGAATTTTCATTTTCTCTAATTGAGGAATTGCTGAAATTATACGTTGACTGGGATTTAAACTACCTTCGCGTTGTAAACTAACACGCAACCCACTAAGCTACACCCTACCTCAAAATCGTTCTAAGAAAAGTAAATATATTCGGAGAAACGATGAATAACGTGGTATCTTACACTATAATTAAAAACAAGCTCAATTTAAAATTAAGAGCTCGCCCAAATAAAACTGGAAAAGTAACTTTTAACTCTACAGAAAGTGTCCTGAAGTAAAGCACAATATACTCATAGTCGTAATGCTTAGAGGACTACATCCTCTGCCTCACAATAATAATCTAAGCCTTAAGTTAGCTAGGATATAGCTTAGTAGGTAGCGTGTTGGTCTTGTAATGCGAAGGTCGTGAGTTCAAATCCCGGTCGGCGCAATATATAATACCAGCACATTGCCTGCTTGGATATACTTCGGTCACCTCAATCTACGAAAATGAAAAATGCATAGACTTTACTCTTAACATAACACCAAAGAAAGAAGTCTAAAGGTATTAAATCGCCAGATCTTGGAGGCAATTGGGGTTTTAATAACGCGACCAGGGAACTTGGTGATTGTTTTGGAACTTGTATGGTTCCTAGCACCATCCTGTTGAAAGTAGAGGTTGTCCATGCCCATGCTCCATCTCCGGCCACAAAAAATTACTTATCATGCATTTGAAGTACATTTCATTGACTTTAACGGCTCTTCCGTTGTCATTTTCGAAAAAGTATGACGCCTCCTGCCCACAATCCGCACCAAACGGTCACTCGTTATAAGTGCGATAGCTTCCCTCGAATAAGTCGCGGGTTTTCAAATCTTCAAATGCGGTAATTTTGCTTATTAACGTAGCCGCCTATTGAAAATGCACTTCTTCAAAAAACACGATTTCCTTGTAAAAATGACCATCATCATTCAACTTTTCCAAGACCCAAACAGAGAACACACGGCGCTGCTGTTGGTAAATTTCCCGCGTTTGTAGATGACAAATGTCAACATTTGACAACTGTCAAGCGATCAGCTGTCAAATAATAGGCTTTCCAACCCTACACCTCTTGTTAATACACCCTATATATACCTAGTCGTGCCATAAGTTCTGTCACACGTATATGGGCAATTTTTGTATAAATGAAAAAGAGTTTTTGACAAAGGAAAATATATTTTATTTTGGCATACTAATGGAAGTAAAATAAGCAACAAATTATTCAAAGTGGCCGCCTTTAGCCTTAACACAGCTCTTTAATCTGTTGGGCCAGTCATCGATAGCAGTACGCACTGTTTCTAGCGGAAAATTAGCTACTGCTTCTGTCAAAGATCGCTTAAGGCTCTCGATATTTGGGTGTCGTCTCGTGCACACCATGGACTCTAACTCCGCCCACAGTTTGTAGTCCAGGGGATTCAAATCTGGGCTCCCAGAAGGCCATTCCGTCGCCCTTATAAACTGTGGAATATTGGTTTCCAACCACGCTTGTGTGATTCGAGCTTTGTGGGCTGGCGCAGAATCTTGCTGGAAAACCCAATGTCGATTGTTGAATAGCGTAGAGTTCAGCGGCTTCACACATCTCTCCAGGATGTCCGTTTGATAATTTTTCGCTGCAGTTTTTACGCCTTTTTCGCAAAAATGAAGCTGGATGATGTCCTCGCTGTACCCTAGTGGCAACTTCTCGGGCTTCTGCGGAGCTGTGGGCATACACCTTATCATTTTGGCGGTTGAAATGTTCCTCCACCGTAAAAATTTTTTCATCGGTAAAAAAAATTTCTCGATGTTTGTTGTTGCCGTACCGCCGAAGGAGCTCTTTCGATCTGGTGCTCCTAATTTGCTTCAACTGCTCAGTCAGCAAATGTCCCGTTGATCGTCGAAAGGCACTCATCCCGAGGTCAGATTTTATGATGCGAGACATACTTCGGGTGGAGATGTTCATATCTCGAGCCATGATTCGTTGTTTACGAAGCGGATTTCGACGAATTCGACTCTCGACCGCTTTGATGGCAGCAGAAGAACGTACATCACGCGGACGTCCAGAACGAGGTCGATCTTCAATAGTCTGGATCGCGTTATATCTCTGGATCGCACGATACACAAATCTTTGCGTTATTTTTAACGGGCACAACAACTTGAAAATTTCACTCGCGGATTTTCCACACTTATGTAGTGCAATCACTGCAGTTCGGTTTTCTATTACACCCCATTCCATCTTCACACGTTAACGAACACACTTTAAATGACCATCAACTGTCAACAACATTATGACGTTTATAAAACTGGCCGATATTGAAATGTCACTCATAAAATAAAGTTGTTGCCAATGTGAGAAATTATGTGACAGAACTTATGGCAGGACTAGGTACAACAGACAGCATGTAATAGCAGAGGAGAAAGGAGCCCTGTCAAATCACCAGTTCAGATACAGGAAATCGCGTTCCACTGTTGACGCTATAAAAGTAGTAGTCGATACAGCAGCTGAGATGGCGATGGGGTACAAAGAAATATTGTGCAGAAGTAACACTGGACATTTAAAATGCCTTTAATTCGGCACTTGCAAAGAGATCATTGGCCAGGATGAATAAACCATACTAATTGTTGAGAATAATTACAAACTACTTCAGCAACAGGAAGTTGAGGTACCAAACTGATGAGAGTGTAAAGTACTACCACGTCACTGCGGGAATCCCTCAAGAATCGGTACTGGGCTCTCTCCTGTGGACTATCATGTACGATGAAGTTCTTTGGCTATCGTTGCCGCAAGGAGTAAAATTAATAAGGTTCGCTGACGACATCGCCGTTGTTACCGTAGCTAAGCGCATCCACGAAATAGAGTCAGCACCAAAGGAAGCAATCACAAAAAATAACGAATGGCTAGAGTCCGCTGATTTATAACTAGCTGACCACAAAACAGAAGCTAATCTAATAACTAGTCGATAAAAATTGAATAACATTCAGGTCGGCAGTCAAACCATCAGATTCAAGGAAGCAGTTAAATATCTAGGAGTTGTGCTCGAAAATAAATTAAAATTTAAAGATTATGTGAACTTCGCGAGCAAAAAGGTGTCACAAATGCAGGCAGCTCTTGCCCGAATACTGCCAAACATCAGTGGACCTGGATATGCTAGAAGGATTTTGCTTTCCAGAATAGTAATTTCGGTCCTCCTATACGCTGCTCTGGTTTGGGCGGCAGCGTAAGCAAAAAATGAAACAAGGCGAAAGCTGTCGCCAGTGTGAAGACTCTGCGCAATAAGAGCAATCAGCAGTTTTCGAACAATATCGGACGAATCAGCCTGTGTCATAGTCGGAATGATCCCCATCGACATCCTCGCGAATGAGATTCTAAAGATGTACGGAAGCTGTTATCAGGAATATAAAAGAAGAGGAAAAGGCAACATCAATGCTAATCTCCGCAATAGGAGACTGCAACTATTACCCTCGTTCATTTCCTATCAGGTCACGGCGACTATCATAAATAATTACGCAGATTTGGACACGACAGCTAACCTCTTTGTCCAGCTTCTCCAAATCAAGAAGAAGACACAGAAAACGCTGTTTTCAACTGCAGTCGCTTCCAAGAATGGAGGAATAATATGCTGAATCATCATAGACGAATGAGTCATCATAGACGAATGAGTCATCATAGACTAATCATAGGAAAATTGGGTAAACATTTTCGCACACGTAACGAACATGCAAAAGAATCTTCGGAGAATCGATAGAGAAAGGAGATCAAAAGCAATGTATGGAGTACAGCGTAAAATGATAGCCAGCACGGCCATGAAATACCTAACGGCAGTCCCTCGGATGAAGTCTGTTTGCAGATTTCTGGTTTAGTACACAGGCCCATATCGGTTGACAGTTTTCTATCAGGATTAGGTATATAAATCGTGCATACCAATGGCATGGATTATTTCTATTTAATGAAGATTTCACAAATCCCTGGCAAAACCAGAAAGAAAAAAAATGGCTACGAAAAACGTGCAGAATCTTTTAGGATGGATGCGATGTGGTATTGTGGCGAGTTGGTGGAAATCAACTCTACTAACAAAATACACTTCACAGTTGATTTCCACCAACTTTCCATACACCACACGCAGTAGAAATTCGGAAGCGAATACATAAGTCGTGTGATCGTCAGTGATAATAGTGCGAATATTAAAGCGATTTAGTGTGAACGAAAAGTATTAAGGGAGTCACTGACTTGACCGTTTGCCGTTTGCGATACCATTTTCTCGGTAACGGCTTGACCGATCTTAATAACTTCTTATACACTTATTATTTTAGTAAAACTCATACTACTAACCAGAGGAATTTCAAAAATTTTCAAAACTAATTCATTGATAAGCTGTTCTTCATGGTTGTATTTTTTTTTGACAGAAAAAAAATAACACTTATAACCAACTATTTCAAATTCCATCTGATCTGTTGTTAACTAGTACTGCTACCTATCGAACAAAAAAAAAACCAATCATCTCGATGTGAAAAAAATGTGAATAAAAACTTTCCAGGCGAGCAAAAAACCAACAGATTGCTAGTACGACTTATAGCGACCTTCCTCACTTTGAATTAATTTTTTGAGCACTTTTACTCATCGGAAAAATCTACAGTTTGATTTATTTTGTGTTAAATTAAATGAAGAATAATAATCAGCACAAAAAAATATATCCTTTTTTTTCTTATTCAAGTCAGTAGCCCTCCCCCCTTAAGGGATTTTGAAAAGCGACTAATAAAGTTTGAGTTTGTAAAATAAAAAATTAGCTAGATTCATTTTTTTCAAATTTTGTGACACTTCAATATAAATGGGTTTGAACATATGGACAACTGATAATCTCAAATGCCCTCCAGCAAGTTTTATTATTACAATAAACAAACTAGCACACTAACAATTTCCAATAATTGCTTAAAACTATTTTGATATCATACTCACACCTTTACCGAATATATTGAATTATAAAGGATCAGATTAGTCTGCTAAATCCTTGCTTAATATTATCTAACTCATTTATCTAATCCGCAAATTTATGAGTTCTTTGCCATCAACTTCGCCAGAAATTCTAGGCTTCTTATTAATAAGTGCTTTCATACTCAGCCAAATAAATTAAGGAAAGCACACAGATAGAAAGTATTATTTTGAAGATAATGTAAATACTTAAAAAAAATTATTCTTATTTCAGAAAAATAGCAATATATAAGCTCCTTTCAGCATACGAGCTCTCATCTTATTATTCATCATCCTATTATTATGTCACTTATTTCTTGCTACTTTATAATCAGCTCTTTTTGAGTTCTTAGCAATACAACTGCTGCATGAAGTTTAGGCATTAAATACCACCAAGTATGAATCAATTAAAATAGTTAGAATTTTTCTAAAGAACGTTCCAGTTAAACAAAATCATGAAATGCACATCAATATTAATACGAAGTTAGCCCCAAATTGAACTCATAACGTTACCTATTTACTTTCTTCACAAAAACTAATCTCACGAATCCCTTGTTAGTAGAACATTAATTTTTTGAATCCGCAATATCTGCAATCTTTGAGAGCGATATATACAATTATCGTTATAATGTTGAATAAGAAGTTGAACTTGGATCAAAGAAACTTTCGACCAAGTTTTTCGATTCAGCTCTCATTCTGTCATCTGTATTTCTACAAATTATCTTGCTACGATATACGAAATAAAATTATCTCGACATAAGGCACATAACACACACGATACTAAAAGTTATCGACCAAAATCCTATTATGCTTATTAAAGGCCAATTAGGCAAATCCAATAAAGGTCTATCATAATCTGCTTAAGAGGCAAAAACGAGTGGCAGGCCAACAAATAGGAGAGCCACTTGCAAAATTATTTTAATATTAAACGTTAATTAATTTACCTTCTATTTGTTTGCCAGCGGCGGCAGCTGCGGCTGTGGAAAGTGCTACACTAGCCAAAGGCGAGGTGGATAAAGTACTGCTACCAAACTGGGGTAATCCTGTGGCACTCGACACATACGCTGATGTTAAAGGATTCGGATCGGACCCTGGATAAGCAAATAAAATACAATTTTCGTTATTAGTCATGTTCGAAAAATCATTACACGTGCAAATAGCTGTAACATAGGAAAAATATTAAAAAAAAAACAGATAAATATAATAAATGAAAATTATGCATATTTTTCAGTTGAAAAGAAACAAGAATTATCCAACATAACATGCATATAAAAACGTGAAAAAGTCCAGTGTTTATCCGAGAACGACGGAATATACAAACTCAATTTCATCTTGAATATCTAAAAGAAACTGTTCGACACGTTCATATCTAGCTTGAATCTGCGAATCTACCCCGCACAAAACAGGGATGTTATTTTGAGGGAGCTACACAGCTAAAATGTAGTAAAACTATTTTAAGATCAAGCAGTAAAGTGAATGCTAAAATAACAAAACCAACCAAATAACGAAAAAGGCAAACATGTTCCCAATTTTTTTGTGTTCGTTTTTTTTTTCCTTCCGTGGGAAATGTAGATCCTTGCACAATTTTTTTTCACGAAACTACAAAATAAAGCGAAACGAACACGAAGCGAAAAAAAAATAACGCTATAACATTCATGATGTAATTTTTATGAAACCGAACTGCGGGCAGCATACGATGGAAAAGTGAAGAAAATGACAACTATAGATACCGTGGGGTAAAAGCGAAGGACGAGTAAAACACTTGCTGTACCATGGCTGCAGGGGAGGAAGCGAAAAAAAACCGTATTAAGGAATGATATTTGGGTTAAAAGGTGTATCGAAGCACATAAAACGGAATTTATTTCTCATAAAAATCTTCCCGAAAAGAAGAGAGAGAACGAAAAAAAAACAGAATCTATTTTCTTTCCTTTTTACTCTACTTTGTCAGGATATTCTCTCGATTTAAAATGAAATTTCAATTTTATTTCTTCACCTTTTGTGTTGGGTAAAGGAAAATTTTGTTCGCTGAGGCCTCTCAATTGCCTGAGGAATTCTTCTCATCTTCTCTTTTTTTTTTAATATTTCATCAAATTAAGTGGCCTAGGTCCTTCATTCAGCCCTAAATCTTACATTTCATTTTCTGGTGTATGAAGTGGTTTTTTATTTTTCCCGTTTTTCCTTCTTGTTTTTTTTTTTTTTTTTTTGAAAGGTAATATCGTAAAATTGCTATCCAACAGACAAAATTATGTAAGACCTCGCCTTTGTACATTCAGGCGGTGAAATCGGACAAGGAATTGGCCAAATGAAATTGCTCATCCGAATTCCTGAGTAATTTTCGTTGAGAGTAGTTTTCCATGTGATTTGATATTACGGTAATAAAGACGTGAATAATAGAGAGAAGAAAATTTGTGATTGTTTCGAAATAATAATAAAAATTTAGTGAAATGAATAAGAATGCCAGATCGTCATAATGTTTTAATAGCACAATATCCCGAATCGGGCCTTGAGCTCGTGACCTTCAGGATCATTACTATTTATTTGTTGTTTTTGAAGTTTTGTTAGCCCTTCGCACAACTCTGTATCTACGAATTTTTCATTTTCGTAGATTGAGGTGGCCTAAATATATGTGCTGGAATTACACGTCGGCCGGGATTTGAATTCACGACCTTCGCACTGTAGATCAACATGATAATCCCTGGGATAATTTTTTAACAATTTAAAAGAGACGGAGTCAACATAAAATACATTTTTCAATTTGAGTTTTGACGACAGAATAAAAATATTGATTTTCAATCAATCAATTTCCTGTTAAGACTCCTTTGGGACAGAAACAGTTCTTTTCCACAAGGCACAATCCTGAGCAACCGCCTTTAGTTGTCGCCGGGACTTGTTTATTACTCTGGCCTCCTGCTCAACTGCTCGCTTCCATGTGCTAAATGGTCAACTAACCCGACGTCTTCCTTGTTTAGCAATGTTTCGCTCTGGCTTCCTCAAAGTGTGACCGATCCATTGCCACGTCCGCCTCTGAATCTCAATGCCTATTTTAGTCTGTCCAGTTGTACTCCAGAGTTCGTCGTTGAGATCACTTCTGGCCAATGTATCCCTAAAATGCGTATGAAAATTTGGTTCATAAAAGTTTGCAGTTTCTCGTTAAATAATCGCAGCTTTTTGCCAAAATAAAACTCCCTTAGCCTCCCGGATGGAAAGAATACTGAAGCCCTGACGAGCTTTATTTATACGAACCTCAGAATCCTTTTCGGCTCCGCCGTCCATGTTGGCAATACTTCCGTGGTAACAAAAATCTTGCACCTCCCCATATCTTGTTCATTAAGTATTAATGTGTTGGTTTTGCAAATATTTATTTCCAGTTCTGCTTCTTTGCATTAAGAATGCAACGAGCTAACATTTGACTTAAAATTTTGAAAAGGAAAAATCTGATGGCGTCAACTTTTGGCTCGGTGAAAGCATAGCTCCAGGAATCGACACCAAAATTTGCTCATTCTTCGAACAATTTGGGAAGGGTTAATAAAATAAGAACATAGACGCTTTCCGCTCTATATATGTGAAATTTTAATTATTAATGGCAAGTGAAATGTTAATTATAGTTAAAGTTAATTATATTTAAATCGATAATTAAAATTTCGATGAGTTGCTTCGCTACTTTTATAGTATTGGGAATATGGCCAACATCCCCAAAATACTACATAGGTGTAGCGATCTCTCTGTATGTTCTGATGAAGGGCAAATTTAGATTTTATTTTAAAAGCTCTTCAAGGGTCGGTCTACAATCAATGGATCGGATTCGACTTCAAAAAATCAGTCGCATGTATAAAGTTCTGTTTGAATTCGTAAGGGGATTTTTTTGAATTCAACGATTTTTTTTTTTTTTTTCTTAAATTGCAAACAAATGCCATTGTAGACAAGCACTTCTTGTCAAAAGCGGGGTTTTTTTTTATTTATTATAAGCTCAGCGGCTTTGAAAGATACTATTGCAGTTTCTTCAGCTTTTAATGACACTGGCAATCGTCGGGTCAACGAAAAATTATACAAAAAGTGCCAAGAAAGCATGAATTCAAAATTCGTGACAAAATTGCTGTTATAGTACGCAAGGTTCGAGCGATTTTTGCCATATGGCATAAAATATCTATAAAACTTGCAACAAAAAGTTATCGAAGACAAGCCAAAACCACGTGTCATAATGTTAGTCACAACAGAGCAACGCAAAAAATCTCGCACTTAAGTAAAAATAAATATTCGGATTTGTAAAATTGTGATAATAATTTGGCGATTTCGGCAAATTTTCTAAATTGTGGAAAAATCGTTGACGAAACAAATTACAAAAACACTTTTATTGTGATCTGACTTGATGAATTTTCATGTCATGTCATTTAATTTCAATACAAACCGGAGTCAATATCTTTAAAAAATTTGCAAAATGACATGGTGACTAAGGACACGGAAGATTATAATAATAATACAATAATACGCCCTATTCTAAGAAAATTCAGCAATTTTACGAGTAAACCAGTATTCGCGATTATTAGCAGTATACTATTCTGCACACACACAAGCACACATATTTAACTGCTCATCGACTAGGTTTCACGGAAACAGCGGAGAAGGCCGAAAGGCGTCAGATGCTGAAGATCGGCCGACAAAGAAGTGCGTCCTAGGCCGAAAAACGGCCGAAAAGGAAATGCGTTGCAAGCCACACAAGGCAATGCGCGACAGGCCGAAAAATGGCTGAAATCCGAAGCGTGCGAAGAACGAAATAAAAAGGACAAGCGTTTATTATAGGGAGGCAATCGAAGTTGAAAAAGCGTTCAAGTTGATTTCTGTTTGCTTTCTATCATTAAGTACCCCATCTGTAAATAGTCGTCACCTTTCCCTTTCTGTTAATCCTTTCGTCCACGACTGCAATTATGCATTGCAGATAAAGCCCAAAACTAGCTATAACACATCTTATTCTATTACTCTGCAAAAAAAAAGTCATGTGATCGACAGCGCGAATAATTAAGGAGAAATAGTAAACAAAAAGTTTAAAAAGGCAATAAAGTTTCTGGTTATCCAACCGAAAACCGAAATAGTTTTATTATCACTTACAAAGGACGACTTGGCTTAAACAACTAATGCAAAAGTTTACAATTAATGTGAGATTTTATAATTAAACCATTTAAATAAAACAAAACTTAATCATTCCTACTCTGCCTCTCAAAATCCACAATTTCACTTTTATACGATAAACACTGTTTACATCATGCATGCCCGTAGTTTGCTTGGAATAAATCCTCTAGTTATTTAAAAGCATAAAAACATTTTTTTTTTATTTTTAAATACTGAAACATGCAAGGTAGCCACTGCAACTCAATTTGATAACTGCAATAAATCGTGAACATGCTTTTAAATGTTAACTAAAGGTGAAAAATTGTTTAAGTGCAGAATACATTTTTCGACAGTAATGTAAGTTTTAACTAAAAGTGCACGCTATACACCCACACAACACACGTTTGTAGTGCGGTGGTGACTCTCTCGGCTATAAATATGATTCAAAAAAATTGTGCTCAGACAAAAAAAAAAAAACGAACATGATTGGGATAATTTTCCAACTTGAACTGAAAACCGACATATCTCACCTGAATTGGCAGTTTTTCCTAATAGACCTGGATGGACGAATTAAAAATTCATTTTAATTTCATATTTTCCAACTTGTTCATAGGTACGATCAATAAACTGAGGTAAACAATGGACCTGAGTGCAATTGGCAACAAAAAAAAAAACCTTTGCATGTATGTTAGTGATTGTATGTGTGGATTTGTGGGTGGTGTACAAACGTGTGTGTATATAAGTGGGAAAGCATCGCAGGATGCCCTGTTCCATAGGTTTCGGAAAAGTCTAAGGAAAGTTTTTGTAGTAGTTCTGGTTAACTTTTTCAGTTATGTATTTATAAGGTCCGTAGATCGGATGGCTTGCAAGTAAAAATACTGCATAAATGATAAGCGAATTAAACAAAAAAGTTTAGCAAGTTTTAGACTACACTAAAAAATGCATAGAGAGTAATTGAATTTATATACTGAACTTACAAAGTAATGCAGCTGCATTCGATAATTGGGCACTAGCTGGTTGAGAAGCCGTAAGAGAGGGTTGAGTCATGGCAGCAATTGCGGCTAAATTCTGTACTGTCATTTGAGGTAGAAGTCCAGCTGCTGCAGCAGCTGCTGTCGCCGTATCTGTAGCCGTTTGTGCGCCTAAACCTGAATTAAACAAATCTTTCATATGTTTATATGAATTAATATCTGATCATTAAAATTTGTAATTAAATCACAGACGAACGCTCATTTCGAAACAGTACTTAGAAAATCAACAATTTTAGTAACATAAAACGTATTTTCATAACTGAATAGAATCTGTAGGAAGGTAATAAATGTTATTCCATAGCCAAAGCACTATAGCATTTTCAAATTAACAGAAACTTTTTTCACATTCAAGTAAATCCTTTTCAACATGAACTACTCTTTTCGAATTCAATGAAAATTTTTTGAATAACTCATTAAACAGGTTTCACATCAAAAATAATTGCAATTGCAAATGAAAATTAAACTTAATAAAAATCAAATAAGTTTTCATGTCGCCATTTTGAATCATTTTAAACCTTTTCCAAATCTATGTATCCTTTTCTTCAAAATCAATATAGTCAATTTCCAAATAAAACGACTGAGATGACGTGTAAAAGGCTAATTTCTGTTTTTAAAACGACTTACTTAATTTTCAAAAAGTAGAATTTTAATTTGACATTGGTATAGTTCTTTTCGGAAACAGTTTTTGAATATGGAACTAGTTTAATGTTTTAATTAAATTGGGAAAAAACGTGTTTTGGTACTATTCAAATTAAAAATGTACCAAAAAATGAAATTATTTTACTTTTTGAACTTAATTTAAAGTTTAAATTTTCAAATCCACGTCAAGAAATTCATGGTAGAAGGAATGCTTAATGGTTCTTTAAAAAATTTTTTTTATCATAATTGTTTGTAAGTTATATGAGAGGTGACAAAATAGTTGAATGGAAGTAATTCATTTATTTATTTACTAAGCAACTTAACATAAAATAAATAGTGCTCCTGAAAATCCTGAACATCTGTGATTTTGACGAAAAAAAAAATCATTAATCATACCTTGTAAAAGTTGCTGTTGTAAACCTACGGCTTGTAATTGTTGTAAAAGTTGTAAGGATGCTGGCGTTATTGCATCGGCTCCTAACACAGGACTAGCTTGTTGTGGCGGATTCGGTAATATGGGCGTTGTAACACTTGTCGCGGTTTGCGCTAATGGTATATTAATATTTGCTGCTAGATTCCATAAATTTGCCTGCATTTGTTGCATCTTTTTCTGTTCCTTTTCTTTTTGTGTATCGGCAAATTTAACAACTAACGGCGACGAACATCCGTCCATGGTTTGATTTTGATGTAATGCCTAAATAAATATTAATTTAGATAATAAGGATTTGTAAATTAATCGATGCCCGTTATAATATTATTTACTACTTTAATTGCTGAAATGGCAGATTGTTTTGTAGCGAACGTTACAAATGCACAGCCTTTACTTTGTCCATTTTGATCACGTAAAACCGTACATTCTTCAATTGTTCCGTGACTTTCAAATAATTTTCGAACATCGTTTTCGTTTAGTTTTTTATTTAACATGCCAACGAAGAGTTTTCTTTCTGGAAAATTAAAAAGAAAAATAATATAATTATTATATTTATATAAATTATTTTAATTCTTCAGAAATTTTGTATGACAGCAACAATCTATTTTTTTTTTCACACCATTCTAGGAGAGCTATAAAAATGTTTTATACAACTTAGGCTTCAACAATTAAATAGGTACTGAGAAAATTTGTAAATACATTGAAATTGAAATTGAACAATTTGTATGGGAGGTGGTGGGAGATTGCATTTATGATAAAAATAATAATATGTTCGAAGAAAATTTGATTAGAAATTATTGAAAATGGGCCATTTTGGTATGACTTGACCTAATGTTTTCGTCAAAAACGACATGTACAAATTTTGAACTTTCGAGCTCATTGCGTTCTTTAGCTAGAGAGCGTATAGCCGGACATCCGGTTTTGAAGATTTTGTACGATGAAATTAACTCAATGTCTTTTTTCCATACATTCATCTAGAATATAATGATTGTTGTATGCAGTGCAGTAGCTGGCATTGGGGCGAAAAATAACACATAGTTTTAACTCTATTTCTGCTAGAGTATATCTTATAGATCATGTTATCTTAAAAACGCAGCATAACTACCAATCGATGCCTTTGCAGTGTGCAGCCACGACATTATTTTTCAGTCTTCTTTTCTACTAAAGTAAAAAAACTGTTAGTGCAGTAGAATATGTAAAATTTTTTTATTTTGGAATTTTCGAAAAATTTATTTCAAAACTGTACACGTGCTTTCCAAAGTTGTGATGTTAATTGAGAAATAAAATCAGATTCAGCGAAAATGTTTTACATAAATATTGGAATTATTTAAGAATTGTAACAACTAACGCCGTACGACACAAAACAAAAACCGAACGTCACAACAACGTACTGCCGCAGCAGCTGTCAAATAGCGCAACATTGCAGCATGGCAGCATTACGATAGCGCAACATTGCAGCATGGCAACATTACGATAACGCAACATTGCAGTATGGCAACATTCCGATTGCGCAACATGGCCGTCTGGCAACATCACGATATGGCAGCACCACACCGCCAGCTATAGAAGCAGCAGCAGCGAGTTATGGTATTACTAGATGAAGAAAACACTTGACTTATTCTTTACAATTTCATTATTATTTCTTCATCTCAACTTTACTCTACGAGATTTATTTTTACACTCTGTCGTTGATATTTTTCTTATTCTATTTATATGTTTCTTAGAGGTTCAAGTGTCAGGTAAAATCCTTTCCTTCAAAGAAAAAGGGAAAGTAAAAATAACAGGTAAATGTATGTAAATTAGGACGGGTACTTTTTATGACACTTGAACCTCTATCGCAGGAGGATTACGATTATAAAATACAAACTATACTATATATCTTAAATATTCTATTTTGTAGTTTTATTATGGTTTTTATAACCCATGTATGTATTTGTGTAGGCAATTAGCCGTAACTCTTCCCCTGTTAGACTGAAGCTCCTGATTCAGTCAATATAAATTAATAATTCTTCTTTTTTTTCGAGTATAGATAGATTGACAGAACCATTACAGTAACAAAAATTACATCTGAAATGGTAGAAATAATTTTTAAATTCTGCTTAAGATCTATAAATTTTGTTCCATAATTTTTCTCGGGTTTTTCCGTTCTCAAAAGTAATTTTTTTTTTTTTTGACAAATTTAATGGTTTTAGTTGACTTTAAAGTTTGCAATTTATTTGCATACATTTTTTTTTATATTATTATTAGTAAAATAATTTTATACAGGACTTTCATGTCTGACGTCATCTGAAGCA
The DNA here is from genome assembly GCA_963669355.1 of Chorisops tibialis. Lineage (NCBI taxonomy): Eukaryota > Metazoa > Arthropoda > Insecta > Diptera > Stratiomyidae > Chorisops > Chorisops tibialis. The sequence goes on from OY770262.1 coordinate 311,020,415, forward strand.
ACAATACGTTTATGACGTTTTATATTAATCAAAGCAATGTTTTCTAATTTTCGTTTTGCATATTTTGGTAAATGTTTAGGAGTGCGGTCTGGTGTTTTAACATAGCCTGTAGATCTAGTTTCTTCATATTCTTCATGAAATTGATTCTGTTTGTGGATTGATCGTTCTTTTTTAAGTTTCATTTGTCTAGAAATCTTATTCTTATCTGCCAGACCATGATGTGCCTTAAAAGGTTCTTCATTGATTGAAGAGTGAAATTGACGATTATAAAAATACAAAGAGGTAAATAAACGTGATTTAGGGGATTCATTAGACGAAATTGCTTTATATTTGGTAGCAATTGTTTGATGTAATCTTTCGACATCACTATTTTCAGTGTGAGAATATGGTCTTGAAAAATTTATTTGAATATCAAAGTTATTACAAAATTCAGTAATAAAAAAATTATTGAATTCGTTATCAGCAATGATCTTATTGGGTTTGCCCAAACATGATAGAAAGAAGAATAATGCCTCTTTTAAAGAAGGTTTGGATCGATCGGGTATGACTAAAGCAACTGCGTATTTTGAATATTTGTCGATACATGTTGCAACTTTTATTTGATCAATAAAAAATATATCAACATGAAAGATTTGGTTGATTTCTTCAGGCGTTTCAGTTATTTTAAATTTTTACTTTATGGGGTTAGTTGAATGTTTGACTCTATTACAAATGTCACAATTATTGACATAGCGGGTCACCAAATTTTTTAAATCAGGATAATAAAAGACGTTGAGGATTCCTTTAAGTGTTTTTTCAACTCCTCCATGTCCCATTTCTTTAGTATGATACATATGGATTTGATATATGGCTTCGTCCTGGGTTTGCAGGTCTTGGAGCATTTTAGTTACTTTGATGAATTTATAATTACTATTGAAGATTTCTTTTAATTTTAATTGAAGTTTATTATACTGATGATCATTTAGATCTGAGTAAATAGCTATCTTTTTATTTGGGGGTAACTTAGCGACTAAATCAGAAATATATTCATGGTGTTGCAATTCTTTTTCTGTTATTTGGATACGTACTTTATGTATGGATTTATGGTAAATTTTGTTTGACAATACTAGCTGGTATTTAAATTTATTTATGTAATCTTCTTTTATTGGAATCATTACATTTTCATTTTCTGGTTCTGAATGTATAGTAACATTATAGTCAACTGATGGTGGATGGGATATAGTAGATTCGTTTTCAACCTGTAATGATTCGGGTATGTTTTGTATATTTATTTGCTCAGGAAGCTCATATAATTATGTTCCCTAGAAATATCAATTATTTCTTGAAGTGTTTTATCAGGGTTTTCACGAGTTATTTGCTGTGATTCTGTAATTAAATATTCTTCTCCTATATTTATTTCATTGTTTTCTATATTATTATCTTTAAGACGTGATAAAAAATCTGCGACTTTGTTGTCTTTACCCTTTATATAATTTATTTCGAAGTCATATTCGTTAAGTTTAAGTTTCCATCGTATAAGTTTTTGATTTGGCTCTTTCAATGAATTAAGCCAAACTATGGGACGATGATCTGTTCTTAATTCGAAATGACGACCATAAAGGTATGGCCTGAAGCTTTTAGTTGCCCAAACGATGGCGAGTAGCTCCTTTTCAATTGTGGAGTAGTTAGATTCATGCACATTTAAGGTTCGCGAAGCATATGCAATTGGATGATTATTTTGGGATAAGACTGCACCTAGTGCATATTGGGATGCATCAGTTGTTAACGTAAACGTTTTCGTGAATTCGGGGTATTTTAATACTGGTGGATTGGTGAGGATTAGCTTTAATTTTGTAAAGCATTCAATATATTCGAAATTATTGACATCTATCTTGGTATTCTTTCTAAGATAACGAGTCATAGGAATTGTTAATGCTGAATAATCTTTGATGAATTTCCTATAGTAACCTGTTAAGCCTAAAAATGATCTAATTTGTTTAACAGTTTTAGGAATTTTTAAATTTTGAATTTTATTTAGTTTGTTAGGATTTGGCTTTATACCGTCTTTTGTTAAGATGTGACAAGGAATTCTGTTTGATGTGTAAAAAAATTACACTTATAGGGTTGAATTTTTAAATTATGTTCTTTTAATTTATTAAATATTTTATGAATCGAATCTATATGTTCGTTGATTGAAGTACTAAATATTAAGACATCGTCTAAATAAACAACGCAAATTTTATTAATATATTCTTTTAAAACTGTATTTATCATCCTTTGAAAAGATGCAGGGGCATTTTTAAGTCCGAAAGGCATTCGCAGGTATTCGTAGTGTCCGTTATGTGTCGAAAATGCGGTTTTTGCACGATCACTAGGTTTCACTAGAATTTGGTAGAAGCCCTTCGCTAAATCAATTGTTGTAAAATAATTTGCTTTCCCTAATTTGTCAAATAAATCCTCAATATTCGGAATTGGGTACTTATCATCGATACTAATTTCGTTTAGCTTACGATAATCAGTTACTATTCTCCATTTAGTTTGCCCGGAATTGTCTACCTTTTTAGGTACAATGGTGCATTATATGGGAAATCTGATGGTTGAATTATTTTATTTTGTAACATTTCCGATATTTGTTTTTCCACTTCTTTTTGGTGGATTTGTGGTAATCTATAGATTTTGGTAATATAGGTTTATCCGACGTCAATTTTATTTGATGTGTAACAACATCAGTCGAGGTTAGTATATCTCCCTCTTTATAAAATAAATTTTTATATTCAGTTAACAGTTTCAATAATTCTTTTTTCTCTTCTGGGTTTAAGTGGTCAGTTTTAATATTTTCTAAACTGTCACCTTTTATTGGTGTTAGTTGGTTTAAGTTCAAGGAAAGGCTTTTGGAAACTATTTCGGGATTTTGATCCTCAGATATAAATGGAACTTTTTTATTGTTTATTGTTATGGAACCATCCATATTATTGATGACATTTTGAGTTGGAACTAATACGTTTTGTTCAAGAATTGCATCAAACTTTGGATTTAATAGTTTTGTAGCTTTCCATTCAATGTTTGATTTAGGTAGATTGAACTCCTCCGGAAAATTGGTCCATATACCTTCTTTTATTATTTCATTGGAATGAAGACTAACTAATTTAATTGTTGTTTCTAGTGTATGATAATAAGTTTTTGGAAATAATTTTTTATTTATTATGGATGTATTACATCCTGTGTCTACCGGACAACGAATGGTTTTATTTTTAATTGTTATTGGAATTATTGGTAATTCCCATTTGATTGGTTTTCGTCCGAGGCTGATACTTGAAAATTTTCAACTTCGTTGGAATGTACCGTGCGCATACTTGCATCGAAAATCTGATTATTATTTCTAGTATTAGGGACTGCAGAACGCATAGTTTGGTCTACTTCATGATCAATGTTTCGATTATGTTGTGACCGTGATCAAAAATGTTGTTGATTTTGTTGACGAGGGTAATATCGTGGTTGAGAGTTCTCTTCGAATTTACTATTTCGGTGATTTGACTGAGAAACGTAATTTTCCCTAGGTTGATAGGAATTATTTCTATTATTGCTACCACTGTTATTACCATAATATGCACTTTTCACGATTTTTAAAATAATTACTGTCGCGGAGTTGCTTGATCTGGTTTAAAACGGAATATGCTTCATGTAGAGTTGAACATTGCCGCGTTTCTAATAGAATTGTCTTGTACTCTGGAATACAGGATTTTAACCGGGATAAGGCATATGATTCATTAAAATTAGGTTGAAAATGTGGAAAAAGCTGTTTTTCGGGATCTTGAAGGTATTTCGTATTTAGTTTATTAAGAATATCATTTATTTTGCCATAAACCTTTTCTATGTCCGTATCATACTGAACGTGGTTCATTTGATTGATGAGAGCATGATATGGAATGGATATTCCATAATTTTGGAATAAAATAACTTTAATTGTATGCCATCTAGCTGATGGGTACTTATCTACGACAAATTGTGGATCTCCACGAATTTTTGTTAAAATTACCCGTTCTATATATAATTTCTGTTGCTCTGTGTTATAGAATCCAAGAATACCATCTGCTCTATTACAGAATGCTTGTAGTGATATGCCCCTAAAAGAATTTGAAAATTCGTCCAGGCGGCTTGCCTCGCGCATAATGAATGAAAGCTGGATTGTCGCCTCCGACATTACGTTCGAATTGAATTGATTTTGTTGTTGATTATCGCTCACATTTGGTGTCGCCATTATAAAGTTGTTGTTTTTTTTTTTTTTTTTAAATAAGAAACTTACGTTTTTGTAGATAAATGACGTTATTGTATTTTTGTAGCTACAACACATAAACTTTTGCCTGTTTCTTTTAATTCTTGACAGGGTTTTAATACGTTTCACTCAAAAGAATGGTGAATTATATTTAATTTTTAATGAAATGATGTCTTTCGTGATTAAATTATTGGTCGTTAGATTTTTATAGTTACACTTTAAAAAACTTAAATTTTTGCCTGTTTCTTTTCTATATGTCTTAAATATTCTATTTTGTTTTATTATGGTTTTTATAACCCATGTATGTATTTGTGTAGGCAATTAGCCGTAACTAGCGCACCGGACAATTCATTCAGCTCTATTACGCCTCTGCATCCACATCGGGTCTAAGGCTTTTAGAAAGAATCACTCCGCTCTATTACGCCTCTGCATCCCTATCGGGTCTAAGGCTTTTAGAAATCATCCTTCCTTTGACGCCTCTGCATCCCTATCGGGTCTAAGGCTCTTGGAACTCTCATTATCGTCTACTCTCAATCTTATACGGATATTAAATATATAAAATAAAATTTTATAAAAAGTTCTCATCCTCTGTTTTACTGCCTGAACCCCTTTAAATAAAAGTATCAGATAAATTATTTGCTACAGAATGTATTATACAAGTAAACCAAAAATTCATTACAAATAGACCTAAACTCCATGTTCTACATAATAGACTCTGTAAATTATTACAGAGTTTTTGGATAGAGAGCATAGGTATCTGACCGGCGTCATTAGACGACACCCAGTGTTTTGACTATCATATGAGCCGTTTATTTTGAAAGTGGCCCAAGTCCATTTTTATCTTTTTTCAAATTAACTGTGGTGACATTTATAATTTATGCTGAACTGTCAAAAAAATAAATTGGCATTGAAATATTTTAATACATTAGAAAATTTTGTAACACGTACATTTTCATAATAATGTAAATACTGAAAATCATAATTTCGAAAGTGACCTAAGTCCACTTTTTATTGATAATGTCAAAAAGTGCAGCCCAAAATCTTGAAAGCAGTGATGAAGGTAATTTAAATTACATTATAATATTGAATTAAATTTTAAAGAATAATATTTAATTAAAGAAATCATTAAACCCATGGGAAAGGATAAAATCACAAGATTCCTTGATTCTGAAAGTGAAGAAGAATTAAAATCATACAACAAATAAGAAAAAGAAAGAGAATTTTAGAACTTCATTCTTCAACAGAGGAAGAGGAACTAATTGAGAATGAGAATTTACAAAACAACAGCTTCAGAGAAGGATTCAGAGAAAACAGAAGTGATACTTATATTCAGAAACTTCGTAAAATTAAACGAAATTCGGAGAAAAGATACGATACACAAACGGGAAAAAATTATACATGCCAAAGTTTTTCAAAATAAAGATTGCCAATGTCGAAAAGACTGCTTAAAAAAATTAAATGAAACAGAAAGAAAACGTATTTTTGAAATGTTTTGGAGCTTAGGAGACTTTAATAAGAAAAATATATTGCTATACGAAGCGACCGAACGCTGTACTCTAAAAAGAAGACGTCGGAGAAACGGAAAAGGTTCATATAGAAATGACAGTTTTACGTACTGGTTAAATTCTAAAAGAGGCAAAGTTTCTGTTTGTAAAAAATTCTTTTTACACACTTTTCAAATAAGCGAAGGACGATTGAAACGTGTGTTAAAATCTAAAAATGTAGGCAACGATTTACGTGGGCGTTTGCCTGGACCGTCAAGAAAAATATGCGATGAAGCAAATATGGTTGTTCAAAACCATATTAACAGTTTCCCGAAATTTGAATCCAATTAAACAATCATAAATATTGTATTGCCATCATTATACAAAAGTATAAGAAGCATCACATCACTAAAATACCGACACATGATGGACTTACTGCGATATATACCTCTGGAATACCATAACTACTTTAAATCCCTTCCGCATACTAAGAATGTTAACGAATAACTTGTTATTAAATTAAATTTTTTTCTTCTAAAAATATAAAGTAAATAAAATGGTTTTTTTAACTTTTAAGCTATATGTAACAGACTTAAGCTCTTTCACATTTTATAACAAAACAAATTTTTATTTTGAAAGTGACCTAAGTCCTTTCAAGGTAAGCAAGGACATATTATACACTTAATAATAGCGATTTTTTTAATAGGAATTATAAAATTAACTCCCTTAAATACGATTTAGCATTGCGAGTCAACCATATACCTTACGTATATTTTTAATTTTGTAAAAACGCAAAACCTTAAATATTTCAAATTAAAGATAAATGGACTTAGGCCACTTTCAAAATAAACGACTCATATATACATCAATTGTGCTCGTCATACCTCCAGGTGGTAGCCACCGGGTACTGGTCTTGCCCATCCGGACTTGACTTGCTGAACTATAAAGCCCGAGTGCTAATGAAACAGAAAAAGTCTAGCACTATAATATTGCCCTCCAAGTTGGGGGTTGGGCGATGTGCTAACAACTCATCCTCGGAAAAACCACACCCGTTTCGAAACCTGAAGCAACGCCTCGGACTGGATTGATTCAACGACAACGACCACACAAACGAAAAATGGACTATTCCTTCAGATCTCGGAATGTACGATCCCTGAACAGATCAGGAGCAGTGAGAGCGCTTCTGGAACAGGTAAATACAATATGAACATCGTTGCACTCCAAGAAACTAAATTGTTATGTAGCGAAGTTACTGACATTGGAGCGCACTGAATTTTCAAAAGTGGGAAAAAATTGAGAAGCCGGGGGTTTGGAGTTGCGTTTATCATCGACAAGAAGTTTAAACACCAAATTACCAACGCCAAATCCGTCAATGAATGATTGTGTGCAATTCGCATCAAGAAAAAATTCTTTAATGTTTGGCTTATTAATGTCCATGCCCCAACGGAAGACAAAGACGACGAAGTTAAAGACGATTTCTATAGCACCTTAGAATCAACATTCGACTCCCTTCCGTCGAACGATATTAAAATAGTATTAGGTAGCTTTAAGTGGGCAAAGAAGAAACATACATAGGGTCAATTGGAGGGCACAGTCTCCATGTTATTAGTAACGACAACGGCCAGAGGCTGACTGTCGGCAGCAGCAACAATTTTATTGTAAGCTCAACATTCTTCCGGCATCGTGACATTTATAACAGAACGCGGGCATTGCCCGACGGAAGAACATTCAACCAAATAGACGACGTTCGAATAGAGAAAAGGACGGCCTCCTGCATTCTCGACGTGCGTACATTTGGTAAAGACGAAGTTGCGATGTCAAATCGCAAACCGAGGACACTCAAGAACAATACCGGTTCCTAATTTCTACAGTGGAAAACTCAAAGACGAGAAAATAGTAGCGAAATATGTATCAGCCTTGAAGAGGCAACTACGCCAGCATGCCAATAGAAGAAATGTGGAAAATCATCAAAGATCGCATTAAATCTATCAATATGCCAATATGCCTTAGAGTGAAAAAAATCAACCTTACAAAATATTAACGGCCGACAGGAACCAAACGATTTGAAAACAAAATATGCAGACAGACAAAATGGAAGTACAATAATGGCCAAATTAAAAACATGGACGAACATTTTAAATTACACAACACAAGAGCCACGTATTCCCTTGTTAAAAGAGTAAAATGGGGATACTAACCGAAAACGATCCTCTGCAAGGATGAAAAGAACGTTCTAAGTAATGCGCAAGATATAAAACTAAGATGGGCGTATTGAACACCTTCTTAATCTGAGCCCATCAACCGCACGAACAGCAGCAGCAGACATAATAGCAGATACAACTGATGTTACAGCTGATGAAGGATCCGCTTTGAGTCCTACCACACTCGAAAAAGTAAAAACAGCCCTGCGAAACCAACCAAACAACAAAGCGGCGGGCACTGATCAAATTCCAGCTGAGCTTCTGAAAGCCGGCGACACCTACATAGCGCATCTTCTACATAGATTAGTAACAGACATGTGGACGCAGGAAACTCTTCCTGAAGATTGGCGCAAAAGCATATGTCTAGTTTATAAAAAAGGTGACAGACTCCGCTGCGAAAACTTCCGAGGAATATCTCTTTTGTGTACGTCTTATAAGACCTTGACGAAAATTCTAGAAAAGAGAATTAAGCCCAATAGTGACGAATAGTGACTTTGTATGGGAGGTGGTAAAAGCAGAGGAGGGAGGTTTGTAATTTTCGTATACAACACCGACGGTAGTATACAAAACGTTTCATGCTGAATTTAATGTAATTTAATTTTCGACGAAATTAAATAATTTTTGTCTGAATTTATGGCATTTGTATGGAATGTGGCAGAGAAAGCGGGAGGTCTTGGATGACTTTGAATCTGCTTATCAACATCCTAATCACATTGGTTTGTTACAATTTTAAGTCGATAGCGCTCACATGTTCGAAGGCGAAATACTTTTCTTGAATTTCCAATACAAAAATTTGTATGGGAGGTGGTAGAAGAGGTGAAGCATTCATAGCAATTATTAAGTGACAAAATTTAGAGTATGTACTTTTTCTAGTTTCAATGAAAACCGATTCAATACATTTACCAAAATTGTGCATTTGTATGGGAGGAGGTAGAAGGAGTATTCGAATCAAAAGCGAATTTTTCGACATCAATGATATTTGCAATAGTATACTTTTGTCAAAACTTAAAGTCGATACCTTTGACGGTTTTGAAGCAAAATAATTTAATTTAAATTACGAAATTTCGTGAAATTTGTATGGGAGGGCGCAGAAGGAGTGATGTGACGTTGATAGTTTTTCCAAATTATTACAATAATTTCATTACATTTAACTGCTGATCCTATTGAAATAAATTTTTTTGAAAGCAAATAACTTAAGAGATCATCCGGGGATGTTCGGGGATTAAGTCTAGAAATGAAAATGGCTTTTGGATGAGGAGCAATAGTAAGCAGATGTGGCTGTGTTGGTATGGAAGAAGAAGACCCAGTGGAATTAGCATCAGTAAGAGGCGTTTGAGAACTATTCGAGAAAACTTGGGTAAATTTCAAGGGTGCAAAAGGCTCCTACAATAAGTACAGTACCAATGAAGCCCTGGACTAGAATTAAGCCTCTCGGCAAAAATGTTGGTAAGACCAACATACTTCGCATGATAATTTCTTACACAAACGCCAAAACACGTAAAAGATGGTGTCAAGGATTTCGACACAATACATTTTTCTGCATTGCACGAAAAACTCATATTAATTAATCAAAAGCCTAATAACAAAAACAATAGGTAAGGTTTAACGCCTAGTAATATGCAAACTAATTGCAAACAAAAATTATGGTTGCGTTTTATATATCTTGGCAGCCCGAAAAACCGTAGACTCAAACCTTTATCGGAACAGCTGATTGTCATATTGGAAAAAAAAGCTCAAATTAACATTAACAAGAAGCGCAACTTTGTATTTAATCCAAAAATCACAAAGAAAACACTCAACAACTGGGCAAACTATGAAGAAAACCGATCACAGGTTTATAAACAATAAAATAAGAAAAAAAATATCTAACAAGTACAATTAAAAATCAAACAAAAATAAAATAACGCAAAGAACACTAGACACTAGTTGACACCTCAACACTAAAACTGACACTGTGTGGGGGGATATGTCCCGTTCACGAGCTTAAAGTTGAGAAATTTCAGCACGATAGGTCAAAGTTCCGAGAGTTATGTTGTATAAAGATGGACAGATAGACAAACAGACAGAGAGATGGGTAGATGGTCACTCGGAATCGAGGTTTTTGAGCGACAACAAATACTTCTGTGCCCTTGGCGACTCTGTGCGAGCATTATTTCTTAGCGTTACAAACGGTAAGGTAATCACAATATACACCAAGATTTCATCTAGAGAATAATTAGGACACAAACTAGGAAAAACAGGCCAATCAGACAAAATATTACAGTAGGAGACTATAACCTAGAAAACGTAAACAACTTTATATAACTAGACGCGAACCTATCGAAGGGTGGAAGCGAACCCAAGACGTATTATTCGTTACTTCCAAAAATTAAAAACCGGAACTTACACAGGAAAACAAAGCTTAAACTTTATAAAACGATCATAGGACCTATGCTATGCTATGGTAGTGAAACGTGAACATTAACTCAGGCGTCCGAAACACTAACAAACGCCTTTGAAAGAAAGGTCCTCAGAAGAATCCTCGGACCTCTGAGGATCTGGAGAATACGATACAATAGAGAATTGTATGCCATCTTCGACAATCCAGAAGTTTCACCTTCATAAAATTTAAGAAGTTACAATGGGCTAGTCATGTGGAGTGGATGATAGAAGAATTCCCAGATGCACACTAAAAGGGAAAGTCAATGGACAAATACCGGTCGGAAAACTACGGAAGTGCTGGGAGGATTCGATTGACGCAGACAGCAAATCTCTGCTAAGATTTTGTAACAGGAGAACGCGGTCACTGAACCGAGATGGATGCAGACAAAGTATTCAGGAGGCCAAAGTCCGATTCGGGCTGTAGCGCCATCGTAAGTAAGTACCTAAGTTTCAAAGACCGTTGAAGCTTTATATGATGATCCTATGAAAAACCAACTAAATATTGAAATTTATCTATTTTATCCGAAATCGTTATCAATTCAGTGTAGTACATTAACACCACTCTACTATTAAAGCTTTACAATAAGTCAATGGCCAGAGTTATATAGTAAAATCTTAGTGCGAACATTTCTGCTTTTTAAAATTTACAAGTCATTTTAAATATCATATAATTAACGCAATTAATTCTACGCTTTCCACACAACTATAGATAAGAATGAGTGCTGCTTATATATTCGTAAATTATTTTTACATTATCACAATTTACGAAAAATTTCTGGTGCCTAACTGCTGCTCACTATTTACTCACGTACATGTTCTGCATTTTTTAATTCATAAATCTAATAAACCAATTTATTTACTACGTTCACGTACAATTGCGCATTATATGTACAAGGACTAGCGAATATCGATTACCAAGCACTTACATGAAAATGCAACTACTCATTAAACATTGAAAAGCAATAAGTCAGATTGGCCGAGCGGTCTAAGGCGCCAGATTTAAGCTCTGGTTCCCGAGAGGGAGCGTGGGTTCGAACCCCACATCTGACATGAGTTTTTTTTATTTTTTTTATTTTATATTATTAACCGATTATTAATAAAAAAACATACCAGAATTATGATGTGGCGTAAAGCTTAATCATGCAATACTCTAGATGGAATAGGAAAAAGTTTGATGTACCAGAAAATTTGTCACTTCAAGTTCTAGTGAATTGAGACTTTTGCATGGGAGTTAGTGGAAGCAGAGGGGGAGGTTTGTAGCTTTTGTATATGACAGCGAATGTGGTATGCAAAATGTTTCGTGCGTAGCTTTCATAATTTTAAAGGGTTGGACATAGTTTTCCTGAGATTATGGCATTTGTATGGGAGGTGGCAGAGGAAGTGGATCGTTTAAGATGATTTTGAAACTGCTTCTCATCCTTATCACCGTGCTTTGTTACAATTTTAAAGTCGATAGCTTTAATATGTTCGAAGAAGAAATGCTTTTCTTGAATTTTTAATACAGATATTTGTATGGGAGGGGATAGAAGGAGGTACGCGAAATTGATACTTTTTTAGTATTTATTGCAATTATTAAGAGACAAATTCTGGCAAAATTTTAGATTTGTACTTTCTCTAGTTTCCATGGAAATTGATATAATGCATTTACCAAAATTATGCATTTGTATGGCCGGGGAAATTATTAAACTTTACTGAAAATTTCAAGTTTATAGCTTTTACAGTTTCGAAAAAAAAATAATTTGATCGAGATTTCGAATTTTCGTGAAATTTTTACGGGCAGAAGGATTGGGGTGAAGTTGACAGTTTCTTCAAAATTGATTGCAATTATAATACGAGATAATTCTGGCGAAAATTTGTCTTTTTAGCATTGCTAGTTTCAATGAATAAACAAAGTCCTGGTAACAGCCTTGGCGGATGCTTAGGATCGTGCCTTGTGGAAGAGAGTTGGTTCTGTCCTATGCCCCTATAGGGAGTCTTAACAGGAATTCGATTTGATTGATAGTTTCAATGAAAATCGTAGAAATGCATTTTTTAAAATTGTAGTAGAAGCAGTGATGACGGGATCAGAACAATGTTTTTTGAAATTAATGATACTCATATTATTATACTTGCACTTAATGACGAATACAAATGACGGCCAAATCTTTAGAGTTACGAACTCTGTTATTTTGTTTCTGGTGAAGGCAATGTTAATGTCGTTTTTGGATACGTATTGTGAATATGACCATTTGGAGTTGAAAAATAATTGCTATGAGCTCTGGTGGTGTGGAAAATTTTAAGCTCTGGATAAAATCTGGGATTAGGCTTAGCTCTTACGCTTTCAACAGAATGAAATAAGCCTCATACAGAATGGCCAAAAGCATAGAAATGTTTTCTTTTTTGCTCAGTTTGAAAACTATAGGAGATATTGATTTAAAATTTGGAACTTGTTATTTTAATGATAATTGCAATTTACGGTATAAAAACCATTTGAATCCCGTTACTCCTTCTACCACCTCCCATACAAATTGCACTATTCTTAGTACGTATAAAATTTATCAAGCTCAAATTAGACTCTTTTTTAGCATAATTGTCGATCAGCTTAATAAAGGTCTCAGCAGAAACCGAAACATCAGATTTACTAAAGCATAACAGTTCGAAATCCGAAACTCTTTGTTGTTTTTGGTCAAGAGAATAAAAATAGGTTTTTTTGGTAACAGTCGCTTCCATAAATTTTTATTTTATTATTTTCTCTTTTGAGATGAACTGTGAAAGATCATAAGTCGCAAATGTAAATGGAATACCCAAAACTGTGTTTGATATAGGTGTGGTACTTGACCTGACGAAAAAAAAAGTCACAAATCTAAGCCCAACGTTATTGTTGCACCGCTTAACTCATTTATGAATTATTAAAAAAATTGCTGATTTCATTTTTTCGCAAAGCTGTACGGACACCTATAGAGAACATTTTACAATAAATTCTTTCGATAACTTTATTATACGTATACAACAATTTTTGGTCTTTTCTTGGAAGACAAACGGTCTTAGATTTTTTTTTACAGACTTACTGATAGAATAGGCAATAACCAGTCCTAATTAAGATTGATATCTTTATAAAAGTGTAGACGTGGACCGGGTAAATTTATCACTATCTTGCTTAACGGGCATGCGTGTACAAATCGAATAACGTAAAGGTTCCTTATTTTTTCGCCAACAAGAAAACAATCTATTTGAACATCATGGCCTTATAAGTTGTGTAAATATATTTTCACGTAGATAGTTGTTGTGTCGCATGTAGAAAGGCTTCTGAAGAGCACAAGACATCTTGTTTTTTTTTTTTTCAATTTTATAGGTTTTACGTTATCTCATATTCCGAAGAAGTCAATCAAATTCCTGTTAAGACCCCCTATAGGGGCATAGGACAGAAACAACTCTCTTGCACAAGGCGCGATCCTGAGCATCGGCTTTAAGCTGTTGCCAGGACTTGTTTATAGTGCTTCATTTCACGGTCGATCACTGACTGGCGGTGCAAGGACCGAGTAACCCCAGCTCTTCCCCCGTCATTCAATGTTCGAACGTTCCAGAAGCCAATCATAGTCCGTTTTCGAATGCCAAAAGTCGTTACCGTAGGATCAGTCCGTATCCGAGGCGATGTATCCGTTTCTCGTATCATTTAGGTCTTAAGATCACGGGTGATAAGCCCATGATCCAGTGAGTGTCCATTTGCCATTTTTAGGGCAAGCAGGACTGGCTGTGGGTGAATTCTACAGCCCCCATCCCAGAGGGGGATAGTTAGCTCAGGTCCGTGGAGTCGCTAACTCCAAAGATAGTTGCAGGAATTGGTAAAACCTCATACTACAACTACCCCCTTGCGAAGAAGTAGTTTGCTTTTACTGAAGCTAGGAAAAGGACATTTAATTTTAATCAAATAACAATCAGAAATAATTGATCGAAAAGAATATAAAATTGTAATATTGTTGAATCAAAAGAAATTGTGAAATCAATGTTAAAGAGTAAATGCAACGTAAATTTAGGTGTGAGTATATTAGTAAAAATGTTATTATTATTGCAATAGACGAAGGCTTGTAATTGCTATGCAGGAACTTGTCATGGAAAAAAAAATAGCAAAGCAACTACGACATGAAGTACATGTATTGATAGTACGCAGTTTAACTAAGAATTAGGAAAAATTAATATTCAAAATTGGTGCCAAACGGGTACTGTCTAGTGGGAGGAAAAATAATTTGAAGGTGCAGCCACTGAGAACTTTACGAAAATATAATTTATATCCTAATAATTCGTTTTCTTCGAAACAAAAACGGTGAATGTTATAAATTTATTAAAATATTTTGTAAAATTGTTGGAAAAGAGTTTGAAGCTGCGAGTTATTTGTAGAGAGCTTAGATGAGAACTATGGATATGCTCATATTGTATATGAACACAATTAAAAACGAATCATTTTGTGTGAAATTTAGGCACACAAGTTAGTTATTCTTTGTGAACTTAGTGTTTGTATTACTTTTTTGCCCTTAAACGAGTGGAAAATACAAAAATTAAGTATTCAGATTTGAGCTGCGATAATGCGGAGATAAAAAAGGCAACAATTTCCTTTATCGGTAGTACTAAAACGGAACGAAAATTGATTTATAGTTTGTATTCACAGCGTTTCATTCAGAAATGTGAATATTTCATAAATAAAAACTTTTCATTGCATCGGCCATAGTGCTTTAATGTTAAAATCAGCAGTAACGCTGACCGGAAAGTATAGAGGTGTAGCTGCAATGGGTATTTGATTTTGTAGCTTACGCAAAATTTTCTACTTCTGCAATGGCGCAACAGTTGCCTGACCTTCAGGTTCCTTAACATGTTTGCATTATTTATTGGGGAAGGGTTGCTAGACCTTCGCACAACCATCTATCTACGAATTTTTCATTTTCGTAGATTAAGATGACCAAGGTATACCCAAGCAGATAGTGTGCTGGAATTATGCGTCGATCGGGATTTGAGCTCCACGACCTCCGCATTCTAGACCGACACGCTACCCACTAGACTACACCGTAGCTCAAGCAAAATTTTGCCGAAGCTGTATTTTCCATAAGAGTTTTTAAGCATAATAATTGATAGTCAGTAATGATACTAATAGTAATAAGTGAAAAAGTGTAACCAAATACTTTTTACAATGTTAATTAATGTGCTTAATTTGCGAAATAAACCTTCAAATGAGTATATTATTTAAAACTAGAAAACGCCCGCGACTTCATCCGCGTAAAAATAGCAATAATAAGCAATTTTTGAAAATGTAGTTAGTAATACATTATGTGGGATATATAATCTGCTTACCTTAATGGCTCTTTGAAGAAAATGGTTTGTATATTGTTGGAATCAGAACCATGAATTATTAAGAATGAAAGCATGATACTTTCATTTTTATGGGACAGGCTCGTGATCAAATCAAACCCGTGATTCGAGATCATATATGTGTTGAAGAGCGTTAAGGATATGTGAATAATTGTAGCTGGTGTTATTAAAACAAAAAAAAAACAAATAAAATAACATTAAGCTTAAAAACATAACAGGACTACGATTGTGCGTAAAGCCCAATCATACGATACTATGTAATGAAATCGAAATTTTTGCTGTGTTAAGAAATTTTGTATGGGGAGTGGTAGAAGGGGTGACAGCAGTGAACTAATTTGTTTCACATCATGTTAGAATAGCTATAAAAATGTTTTGTACCAAATTTAAGCTTCAAAAATTGAGTAGGTACTGAGAAACTTAGTGCATTGAATTTAATCAAATTGTGCAATTTGTATGGGAGGTGGTAGAAGGAGTGGGAGGTTTTTGGTGGTTTTTCGAGAAACAACTATAACTACCATGCAATTGATATACTTTAAATTTCAGATCTGTAACATTCACACTTTTCAAGAAAATCGAATTGTTATATAGTCGTGGAATGTGTCTCATTGTATGGGAGGGGCTAGAAGGAGTAAAGCTACTCGGTTAATTTTTGTCCCAATATTAATAATAATGCTAATTAAGGATTAAGTTCAAATTTTTACCTCGATGAAATTTAAATGTACTGAAAAAATTCGCTTAGAGTATTTCATGAAAAAGTGCGGTTTATATGGGAGGTGGTGGAAGGAGAAGGAGGTTTTTGGTGATTATTTGTAAGACAACTATAATAATCATGCCATTGCTATATTTTAAATTTCAGATCAGTAACATTCAGATTTTTCAAGAAAATCAAATTCTTGTGAAGCCGTGAAACTGTGTCACATTGTATGGGAGGGGGTAGAAGGAGTGAAGCTAATCGGTTAATTTTTTCCCGATATTAATAATAATGTTAATTAAGAATTTAATACAACAGTTTGGCTCTATGGAAGTTACACGTACTGAGAAATTTGGTGTAAAGTAATTCATGAAAAAGTGTAGTTTGTATGGGAGGTGGTGAAAGGAGTGAGGAAACTCAGACAATTTGTATACCAAAAAACTGCATTTATAATAGAAATAATATATTCCAAATTTCAAAATCATAGCTTTTATAGTTTCCAAGAAAATTTGATTAATATATATTTTGAAAATTAGTCACTTTGTATGGGATGGGGTAGAAGGAGTGAGGGGAGTGAAATGAAACCAAAAGCAGATTTCATTCCGATGGACACCTAATAAACTGTGCAAGTTTCATTACAATCGGTTCAGCCATTTGTGCGTGAAAAGCGGTCGTACAGACAGACAGACAGACAGACAGACAGACAAAAATTTCAAAAATGTGTTTTTATGCTTAGTTAGTGCTAAAGTAGCTCAAAAAACTAACTTATAGCCATTTATAAGCAAATAACAGACAGACACTACAATTATATTTATATGTATAGATTGGGGAAAAGGGATCGATCGGTGCTATAACTTCATGCTTGAATTATTAGCAGAAGAAATTAATACAATATGCGTATACAAAATTTCCAGTTTTCCAAAAAATAAGAAATCGAAGGACAAATGGCTAAGTGCAATCAGTCGGCAGAATTGGACTCATGAAGGACATGATAAAGTTTGCTCAGAGCATTTGGAAAACTGAAAAATTTCCTGCAAAAGCGCCGCAGGCTAGTATGGAATGCTATGTCCAAAATGGTTTTTGTCGACGATAACAAAGAAAATTAAAATCGTGCCTAGGATTCCGAAATGACCGATGTTAGTATTTTAGTAAAGGTACTTCAAGACCGTTCGTTTTTGTAAGCGACCTCAACTTTTGTCCTGTTTTCCAATTCAGCATTCGATCATTTATCTATTTTTGAAATGAAAAACGAACCATCTGGATATGCTTTTAGTTAAATTATTTATTGCAATAAACTTTGGTGGGAAGGAGCGATAGATATAATAACTTTCAATTTGAATAGGTTGAAGATAGGTATGCATGGTTCGAAAAATTGTCCGCAGCGTCGTCAGTGATATATTTAGATTTATCCTATATATCATCTTTACTACTAATAAACGTGAGGGTAATAATTTTAAGTTATTTTTATATATGAAGCGTTATAAAAATAAATTAAAATTGCCATTATTTTATAAAACATTTATTCATTCATCTGTTTTAGGATGAGAATAAAATTTCTGCATGTATTTCTGAAAACAGCTTAAGAGCGGTTTATTTCAGGTGTTTCAAAATTAGCGCCACAAAACATTTTTAAGCCAGTAATAAAATTTTTTTTAACGTTTTATTATTTCATTTACGCAACGTCTTCTTTTATATTTTAGAATTATGAGACAGGCATGACCTTGAAAGAGGCAATAGAGTCGTCAGTATCACTGGAAAAGAAAAGCTTGAGAGGTAAAAACCGAGTTTTGAAAAAAAATAAATAAATTTCATGATAAAAGGAGAAAGAAAGAAACCTATGCAACAAACTATTAGACGGAAAAAGTAAAAACGCTTTCCCGTATTTTGGAAAAAAAGAAGCAAAATTATAATACCGAGCATGGACTGAATATTTTGAAAGATGTAACTGGGCCCATCATCAATGTGTCTAAAGTTTATTCGCCTAATATTCGAAGTTTTGTTTTAGATTTGAATTTTATTTCACCGAAAGCTCATAACTACGTGCGGGATAATTTCAGTTCTACATTACCGCATTCGAGAACAATTGCTTTTTGGTTCAGTGGTATACACTGTAAATCAGGATTTGCAAAAGGATCATTCGATGCGATTCGTTTGGTAATACTGGAAGGCCATTCGAAATTAGATAAGGTGTTTGTTAATGTTGTTTTTCATGAAATATATGTTCGAAAAAATTGAATAGGACAATTAGACTTTATGGGGTATGTAGATATTGGTTGCAGTGCCAGCGGTAACGTTCAAGCTAGTCAAATATTAGTCTTGAGGGTAGGTTTAAACCAAAGTTGGAAAATTCATCTGGGTTATATTTAAATTGCGAGCTTGAATGTCTCTTAAAAAGAAAACAGGATAACGCATTGCATAACGAATTTCATTCAAACCAGCGCAAATATTATTGGAATAACTTTTGATGGAGCTTCAGTGAATCTTACCACAGTCAAACTTTCAGGCTGCAATTTGCATGAAATCTTTAATGAAAAATATTTTTGCTTGGCCAATGTCGTCATCAAATATGCTGTCATACCCGACCCCTTTCATATGATGAAACTTATTCGCTGTACATTTAGTGAAATGAAAATTTTGGAAGATATAAATGGAAATTCATTGGAAATAATTAGAGCTTTTACACGAACTTCAACAAAAAGATCATTTACACCTAGGATATCAAATTCGAAAGGCGTATTTAAACTGCCACCAAAAAAGTGAAAGTTCGACTTGCTGTTCAAACAATGAGCAAATATGTGGCAGATGCTTTGAACTTTTGTGGATTAAAACTTAATTTAGTATAGTTGGTTTCCTCAAAGTATGACCGATCCACTGCCACTTCCAATTTTGAATCTCAATATCTATTTTAGCCTGGCCAGTTGTACTCTAGAGTTTGTCGTTGGAGATCACTTTTGGCCAAAATATTCCTAAAGTGCGTCGGAGGCACTGGTTCACGAAAGTCTGTAGTTAGTTTCTTGGTAAGTCGAACGGTCACTTTCCACGTAGTACAACCATGTAACAACAATTAACAGTAGCTCGGATCATGAGCGCCAGATCAAACAGTTTAATAAAGGTCTCCGCAGAGACTGAAACGTCATGAATAATAAAGCGTAACAGTGTAGAATACGGAAATCATTTCTTTCAATTCGAAATGCACTGTGAAAACATTCACCAAACCAATCGCAACATTGTTATGTTATCCTTTATGTAACCCCAACATATTCATAAAACTTTTCAACAACGCCACTGCTTACACATACATATAGTTTTCAGTTTTCAATACAATAAAAAGTATTTTATTTTTGTTTCGTTTCCCTTGACGATTTTCAGTTCCACATATTCTTCATTGGTAGGGCAATTCAGCTAGGGTATAGCCTAGTAAGTAGTGTGTTGGTCTTGTAATGCGAAGGTCGTGAGTTCAAATCCCGGTCGGCGCAATATATAATTCCGGGACATTGCCTACTTGGATATACCTTGGTCACCTCAATCTAAGAAAATGAAAAATTCGTAGAAAGAGGGTTGTGCGAAGAGCTAACAACCCTTCCACAATAAGTAATGAAAAATGTTAAGGAACCTGAATATCAGGAGGCCAAGGTCCGATTTGGGCTGTAGCGCCATTGTAGTAGTAGTAGTAGGGCAGTTCAGTAACACGAAGTTTCTGCCAGTATTTTCGAATTATTCATTTCTCTACACAGGATCCGTTTGGAACCAGTTTTAGTCCATCGCCTTAGTTAGAAAGTGTACTATCATTATATGTACTGCATATCCTTGTTGCAGGGAAAAGCGTTCTAGGACTATTGGAATATTAGTAACACGGGTAAAAAAAATAAAAAATAGTAACATTTTAATATTCTGTTTTACAAAGTGACCTTTCAAGAAATAATGATTTTAAACTTAGGACAGCAATGTGTTTATATTGAAATAATTACACACTCTAAAATGATTGCAGTAACTAACTAAAAAAATCGGTTACATAATTATGTGCTATATAAATAAGTTACTATCACTGACAATAAATTGCATAAAAAATCCGAGAGCTAGATTGAAATAGCACTGGATTCAGAACCAAAAATACTGATTTTGTGTCACTGATATAGAGACACATATTCGATTGCATTCTGTCAGCTAATCAAGTCAACATTTGAGATACTCGATGGAAATGACATCCGTATTTATCGAAATTGCGGTGCAATTTTGCGAGCTCGATTTCCTAGTTGCAAATAATTAACATCATGACTTCAAACACAAAATATAATATTTATAAATAAATAAACATACTTAATAATTTAGGAAAGTAAATATTTAGCTAAGTGGAGTTATTGTTGAATTTAAAACGGATAAATTATTTAATAAATACATAAAAATAGTTTTGTTTTGATCAAAAGTATTCAAAAATGACTCAGCCGCATTGCTGAATTAACAAATACGTTAACCTAAACACATTTATCGGGAAAGAGATAAGGGATCCCAGAAACATATTAGACAACCAATAGTTAAATCCAAATAATTCGAAACACTTGTAATCTCTTTTTTTTTCCATAATGCGATAAAAAACAAAAGGATCAATTTCAAAAAATTTGCATCCAGCCTCTCTAGTTATAGGCTGATTTCGAATCCGAATAAACACTATACAGAACAAATGTCAATATCTAGAAATTGATATTCGTAGACTTTCCATTTGTGATACATGCACTATTCTCGTCGTTCAACATCCCATCCCAAATGTTTCCATTTATTTCAAATGCAACAATTCGTTGGCATTTACAGACACCGAATATTGCAGTATTCCACATATTCTAAATGTGACTACTCGTGACAGTTTAATACTGCATGTTCGACATCAATTTGATACTATAAAACTTATATGGTTATCGCCCGCTTTGTGCCACACCAATCGTTTGACCCTTCGGTTCGTTTCGTTTTCGAGTGTGTGTTTCAAGTGGTGTGTTGGTCATTGAAAAAGCAGGGATCTCTAGTTCGGATCGGCATGCATTGCGCTACTGTGCTGCATGGTAAACAAGGACATCATGTAATATCGCCTGATGCACATAGAAGGAGAAGGCATCGGCCAGGACATAGGGATGGCTGGACACTGCACGAGTTTATACCCATAAACATAATCTAACCGAAGTCCGCACTTGTATTCACAATAAAATCTATGTCCAAATGATAAGAGTCTTGTGTCCTGGATGGAGCTGACCTACAAGCAGCAACGAGCATGCAAGACTCCAAGAATGCGCTCCCATCGCCATCCCTTATTTTTTTTTTTTACAATATATCGAATTTAAAACTCAGTGAACTCTTTGGTTGGTGTACGGTGGTTTTGTATTACGAGGTATTACCATATTTGCCCGATAGAAATGCTAATGTTGAGCGAATTTCGATTATAATGCAGATTGTGATCAGGATGAGAGGAAAAAATATAATACGCTTCATATAATCAAATCGATACTATCGAAGAACGGTGAAAGAGGTCGAAGTTATTTGATTTATGTATATTGTAAATAGTGTACTCGAGGATACAACGATACTTGAAAGTTTTGTTGTTTGTGCGGAATTTTATCCACTCTCATTATTCTATAAATCTGTATAGTTAGAGACTCGTTGAATTCATAAATAAAAGTTTTTATCGGTGATCCAACCTTATCTACTAGTAGGGGAAGGTCATGAACATGGGACTGCTTTTCACTTAATGCACTATAACTTACTGACCTTCAGGTTCTTTGACATTTTATTTGTAATTGTGAAAGGGTTCTTAGCCTTTTGCACAGCCCTCTATCTTCATTTTCGTAGATTGAGGTAACTAAGCAGGCAGTGTGCTGAAATTATGCGTTGTTTTCAAAATCTGCTTTATTCAAAACCGTCCGAGTCAAAGTTCACTTCATTTTGGAATGAAGACTGAAAGTGATCAACTGCTGCATCCCTCATTAACTTTGGTTTAAATTGAGTCATAAACTTCAGTAATTGAATAAAGGGGAATTATAGTAAATTTTATAAATGGATTTTTTTTTTGAGTTTCTCAATATCGGAAAACATACTTTCGGGATTTTGTATTTCAAGCTTCTGTTTCATGAGATTTCGAATTCTAGAATTTTAGGTATTATAACTTCTCCTCATGGCCCTAAAAATGGCAAACGGACACTCACTGGATGATGGACTTATCATCCGTTATCTACCTCGGATATGGACGGATTCTATGACTTTTGGTGTTCGAAAGTGGACTATGATTGTCTTCTGAAATCTTCGAACGTTGCGTGACGGGGAAGGACCGGGGTTACTCGGTCCATTCAACGTGAAATGGAGCACTATAACATCTAAATCTTGGACTTGAGCGAGGTCAGGTGGACAGGATCCGGAGAAGAATGAATCCCGAGCGAAAAAAACCATTCCGTACGTTGGTACTGACTGTAAAGTCAAAAATGATGTGGCAGTCGTACATACATCAAGAGCGAGAAATAGTCGCATCTGCTGGGAGCCAATCTTGGATAGAATTGTCGTGAGACTCATGACCAAGGTTAAAAACGTCATAATTCTGCAGTGCTCAACACGAACTAATTCCGCAAAACCTGGTGGAAAAGTGGAGTTGAATGGCCAACTGAGTGCCATTCCGGAAGGCGATAGTATTATTTCAGGAGATATGAACGCCCAGGTTGGCTCTGCCAATACTGTACTAGAATACGTCGTGGGGAAGCATGGTGACCCGTGGATCGACGCATCACGACGTTGGATCAAGAGACCCGAAAATTACAAATAATGTGTAGAGTTTTGTAGTACCAGCCAAATGGTCGTCCAACTCTATTTCCCCCATAAGACATCTTGGATTTCCCCTGATGTTGTTACTTAGAAACAAAACGACCAAGATAGCCACTTGGTATGCGAGCAAAGCGTGAAGCTGAAGTGGGCAGCGATCATCTCTAGATGGTTGCCTTTTTGAGATTGTGTGCAACAGCTGCCTCACGGCCACAAATTCTTCAAATGAAGCGCAGGCTTAATGCGGATAAATTAAGAGACTCCAACAAAAAATGCGAGTATACCACCATTCTACGCTAAAAGTTATCCCATTTGGCGGATATGACATGCACAAACTGAACGTCAAGTGGGAGGCAACCAGGAACAAATTTCTATCAAGTGTTGAAGAATCTGTGGGATGTGCAGGAAGCGGGGAGAGAACCTGATCCTGGATAAATTGACCATCATCTCTCGACCCGACGAACTACCGCGATGCTCATATATAGCTTGAAAAGGCTGCTAGACACGATAAGAGAAGGGCCATTGAAGGTCTGGCTGATAAGGCGTAATCTGCGGCTTATCACTACTTAAAATTATATATAAAACAATTGATAAACAGGTATTTCACTGTCAACCACCTTTTTTTTTTACGTAGCCGAGCATAACTTAGGGTATCACCCTTTAATGCAATTCAGACAGTCATGTCGGAAGGCAAAAAAAGAAGTTAAGGTTAAACGGGATTAAAAGGTGGGAAAAGGCTTAAAATGCCGGTGGACGTTGAGTTTGAAACGTCGAAGGTCGTATGACAATGGGAATTCGGCTTCTGGCAATGCATTACAAAGCTTAGAAGTTAGGGTTATGAATGACTGCCTATATTTCACTGTACGGGAAGTTGGAAGCTTAAAAGTTAACTCGTGTGCGCTTGAAGCTAGACGAGTGTTTCTAGGAAATGTGTGCACAGGTGTGAGATGTCGACGGAAGTGTCCGTAATAAGAGAACACCACTTGCGGCGATCGAACTTCTCTAATATTTTAAACATCTTGTTAGGGAAAGATATTCCAAAATTAGAACAATTGCCAAACATTGAACATGAATGAAAGGAGGGCAACATTGTGAAAATGCCGAAGAAGGACGACCTTCAAGATTATGACAATCGGCGTGGTATATGTCTACTTACTGTTGCATCGAAAATCGAGGCTTAGGTAATTCTCAATAGGATTAGCGATGTTGTGGAGAGCACTCTTGTAGTTTATCGGGCTGAGTTTCTTGATGAGTCGTCTTGTACAGACTGTACAAATACTATATGGATAATATTGGAACAGTCAGCCGATATGGATGTGGACTTTGAAAAGGCTTTTGTCGGCGGTAAGCGAGATTACATATGGAATGCATACGTAGCAGAGGAACTCCTGATAAAGGCATAGTTATGATTAAATAGATCTACAAAGATGCAAGGTGTCGCGTTTTACGTAGAGAAGAGTTGTTCGAGAGTTTTTCTAAGCGAACCGGTGTCATACAAGGTTGCATATTATCACCAGTTCTGTTTCTGATGGTACTAAATAACATCTTGAAAGCTGCACTGGAACGTGGTGAAAATAAGTTCTTCAGTGATAATTATGCTGTTTGCTTGCACATGTTTTTTTCATGTTTTTAATAGTAAACTTCAGTTTTCGCATGGCTCATGGTTTTATTTATTTTACACTGTGCAACAGATTATGGGCCCAGTGTCGGTGTAATTTAGAGTGCACATATTTTTTCCTGCTAGTTTCGTCGCGCTCTTTTTTTTGTGAAGACAACTAACAAAAAAAATATCAAAGGATAAAGATTTCAGTATTCCCGTCGTGACGGAGGCCAGCTATCAACGGTGGAAATTTGAAGTGGTGGCATATCTCGGGTGTAGTCTAGTGGGTAGCGTGTTGGTCTACAATACGAAAGTCGTGAGCTCAAATCCCGGTCGACCCAGAATTATAGTACACTGTCTGCGAAAATGAAAAATTCGAAGAAAGAGGGTTGTGCGATGGTCTAACAACCCTTCCACAATAAAAGCCGAAATGTATACAAGGTGGGCTAAATACAAGTTACTTTTTAAAAATGCAATAAAATGAACAAATTAAATTTTTTTCCATGTATTATGGTTTCATTAGTAAGAGCAGATATTCCCATTAATGATGGAATACAACTTCGTTCAAGTGGCTGCCTCGGCTGGCTTCGCAGTAGCGCATTCTGTCACCCCAATTTTCCAAGATCATGTTGATGGTTTCGGGCTGTAGCTCACGGATTGCTTGGATGATATTGGCATTAAGTGCTTCAATCGTTTCTGGATTGTTGGCATAATATCGGTCCTTCACGGTTCCCCAGAAAAAAAAAGTCCAAAGGGGTCAAATCGCAGCTCCGAGGCAGCCAATTGACATCGCCAAGACGGCTGATAACACGATTTGGGAATTTGGTGCGTAAAAGATCGATTGTAGCATGGGCTGTGTGGCATGGCGCGCCATCCTGTATAAACCAGAGGTCGTCCAAATCCATGTCTTCAATTTCAGTAAAAAAAGAGTCGGATAGCATGGCTCTGTAACGTTCACTGTTGACCGAAACGTTGTTCCCAGGCTCATTTTCGAAGAAAAATGGTCCAATGATGCCACCACTCCACAATCCGTACAAAACTGTCACTCTCTGTAGATGCATTGGCTTCTCGACAAAACGTGCGGGTTTTTCGATCCCCAGATGTGGCAATTTTGTTTGTTAACGTAGCCTTCGAGATGAAAATGCGCCTCGTCAGAAAAGATAATTTTTCGCCCAAAATCGTTGTCCAATTCAAGATGCCCTAAGGCCCAAACTGCGAAGCGATAACGAAGTGGATGGTCATGCGCCTTCAACTGCTGAGGATCAATTGGACCTTGTAAGCAAATAATCCTAGATCTTTGTGCAGAATTTTCCTCAGGCTAGTGCGTGAAATGTTGAGTTGTTGAGATCGACGGCGAGTTGATGTTCGTGGAATGAGTCTCACATTATGGGCTATATCAGCCACATTCTCGTCTGTGTGGACCGTACGACGACGGCGACCATTGGTGTTGTCCACTAGCATGCCAGTCTCACGAACTTTTTGCATAAACTTGCGTACAGCAGGAGCGGTGGGTGCTTCATTTCGGCCAAAACTTCTTTTCAAAAAACGCACAGTTTGGGCTACACAGCACTCACTTTGGAAATAAGATTTTAATATTTCCCAACATTGTTCACGTGTAAAGTGACTCATTTCGTTCCGCGGAGGTATGATACTGACTTTCTGTCAAGATTTCGAGCGGGAAACAGCTTTCAGTGTCAAAATGACCTATGATTTAAAAAGAAACCACTGGATGGCTCACCCTGTATTAGGGCTCGTAAAAATAAAGCTCAGTATAATCTCCCCTTTTTGGAAGTTAAGGGAGCTACGAGTGTTTGACGCATTCGTCAAATCTGTATTATTTTATGGTTGTACTACATGGAAAGTGACCATTAGCCTTACCAAGAAACTGCTAACTTTCGTAAATTAATGCCACCGACGCATTTTAGCGATATTCTGGTCATTTTATATCTCCTATAACAAACGTTGAAGTACAACCGGATAGACTAAAAAGATCATTCAGATTCAAGGGCGGAAATGGCAGTGGATCGGTCAAACTTTGAGGAAACAATCATCATACATCGTCAGATTAGAGTTACTGTATAGGAACGCGCCCTTTTCTGCTAGTGTCGAGTTTGGCATCGGAGCAGTTAGTCGAGCTGTAACTCGTCGAAATTCAAAAAGTCGACGAATAACAACTCGTAATGAAAAGATTATAAAAGACAACTATTTCACTAAAAACGATTTGAAACGTATTTCTTGGGTATTCAGATTTATAGTTGGCCTAAAATTTCTACGAAGAACCAGGTAAAATGATTGGAATAAAATCTCCGATTTGTAAATTTCCCGCTCTGTGCTGGAACCTGGTGTCCAAACTCTAATAAGAGAGGGTTCGTTCCTATACAATTACTGCCAGACAAGCTCTAGTTTATAATTCGCAAGGAAGTCGTTGGGTTGGTCGCCCATGTAGCACATGGAAGCGAGAAGTTGAGCAGGATGCCAGAGAATAAACAAACCTGGCGACAACTAAAGGCCTATGTGCAGGAGCATGCCTTACCGAAGAACACTGTTTCTGTCCTATGCTCTATAGGGGGTCTTGATTGAATGATAGCAACTGGTAAATTTTTGTTTTATTTGGATTTCCTATTTCGGAATTTTACATCACTTGTTTGAAAATACCTGGTAACGGTAACATTTTGAAATTCTCATTATTTATTAAGGTATAAAAGTCCACTCTAGTGCTATCCCTGACAACATAAAAATCCTTAAGACTAAGAATTCATCGCTATGATAGTCAAAAGCCGCTATTATCTCCAGTTTGTCCCATATCATCAATTAGTCAACTTTTGCCAGCGAGATAAGGGTGAAGACCAATTATCTATCTATCTATGAAATTCAAGAATTCTAATACTCTAAAGCAGCGCAACAAAAACAGAACCACGGAAGTGTCGCTCGTAATCACTCAAGCACACTTCTAGTTGTAATGAAAACTACTCGGAAGCGACCTTAGCAAAGATTTTTCTTTTCAAATGGCATTCGTACTCTCAATGGTATCCAGCGGTCGGTTACAATTACCAACATTGACATTACACGCGCAAGGTTAGAGAATGCCAAGTGTAACAGCGTGGGTGGTGACACATTGTGCGGTTTCTTAATCATGTCATAACTTTATTCAGCAACCCCAACCTAAAAAATGCCCTTTACTCGAACATTAAACTCATGTTAAACCGCTAATTAACCAGAGCTCAATTTATAAGCTAAAATGCAAAGTTTGGATGTGGTTATAAATTATTAATTAGGACCCCGTACGTAGCACCACTCGTTCCTTTCCAATACGTCCTGCACGAGACGGTGTACATATTTACGGAGGACTGCACCCTGCACAAGAACCGTAAAAAGTTTTAAATTACGTAACCACGCTGCGGCAACTTTCAGGGACCCGTCGACACGTGGTGGATGTGAACGAAAAGCTGCATCAAAACAAAAGTACCTGGGATAATGTAAGGCGATGGATTCGGCGAGGGCGACCAATAAGCGGCGTTTATCGATGGATAAGTCTTAAAACTGCTTCCAACGGTCGTTGGTATCGACTGATTGCTTTCAACACTTGCACTTTTCATCTTAAACGCGATAATTTTCCACCACAGATTTTGGGGGTTTTTGCACTGACCACGCGCACTTTCCTACCGCAATATCACCTGAATTCGATTCGTCGAAAAGGTTAAGACTTTTGCTCCACTTAGACGAATTTCGCAATTGTTAATCGGCGGCCCGCGACCGTACTGCACACTTTAATTCGCGTCAATTACAAACGAACTAAAGAATTCTTATTTGGTCGGACATTGTTGCATTTGGGATCTGTTTTTTTAATTTTTTTTTTTTTTAATTGAGATGTTCGCGCTAAAAATACTCGCCGTAATCGATTGCCATGCACTTATGAACAGATATAAGCAAGCACATTAAGTATATAAAATTCAAGAAAAAACAAAAGCATAAAAATGATGCACTTCTCAATCGTTTCGAGACGAAAAGATCTATTTCCAATCGGCGATTTATTTTAGTAGATAATGAGACGACACTGTGATTCACATATGCAACAACGAACTCGGCGCCGTTAAGAATACATTATGTTGCACATTCGATCTAAATAATTGCCAGTTCATGTCCGATCTGTGATAGATGGAATCTGACGACAACATAGTAGCGACATCGAGATTGGTCTTCGGATGACAGCAGCCATTCACACTCTGATTTCAGGTAAACTGACGTGAAAATCAAGCTTTTGATGCCACCATGAGATTCCGTCAGCGCTTTTTTTTAGAGAATTGCAACCTTAACGTAAATATCATTGCAAAGTTGCACAAACCTAACTAGCGATGTACGGTTTCGAATTTCAGAAAAAAATGCAGCAGGTACGCTACAAAGTCCCGCCAGTATGTCTGCACCGTAGATGATATATGAACAATTGAACATGAACAAAATTAAAGTATTTTTCTCAGAGAAAAAATATCTCATTGAGCTTAAATGCCATTTTCAATGAAATTTTTTAACTTTTTCCGATCGGTTTGGCTGATGTTTAGTATAATTACTCTATGGGACACTAGAGGTGCTTTACTATAGTTTAGCTAGTCACTCCGAGAGTCACTCCACGCAAGGAAACACACTGTATCAGAGTCTGGCAGAAGTGTCACAATCGACACCTGCGAATTCACCATCCCCTATTTACCATTCGCGGAGTGGTGAGTTTAGTGGTTTTCTTTTGCCAATTTCATCCACCCTCAAATAAATTGTTCCTTCAAAATGGTTGTGAAGTCAATGATGTTGAATGCATTACTCGCAGTACAATCCTCAGCAGTTCAAGAGCAATGGCCAATGCCATTTCAGACTTATCCCTCCTTCTAACTTCCTTATTTTCGCTGGTTTCCCTTACCCATGTCGATCTAACTGTGCATTACGCCTTAAAAAGTTACCCCCCTAAGTTAATTCGGTCGTAGTAAAATAAAGTTCCCTTTTCGTGCATGGAAATCGCTTATAAAAGGTGGTGTTAATGATTAAAAATGAAATCACTGTAGATTTTGGATGCAATGGTTAACACCCCTTTTATATATCTATTATTATTGATAACAAATTGATAAAATAATAACCGAAACACTTAAATAAGACCATCAATTATATTATCAAAAAAATTTTAACTAAGAAATTTGCTTAACGACTCGAAAATACACTTCCAATTGCTAAGCATCCTTGTGAAAGTCTGAGTAAAATGCAACAAAAATTGAATTTTTTTGCCACTTTTTCAGTAGACGGGATGAAAACGACTGCAGCGCAAAAAATAAACGAAGAACGATCCTAATATTCAACGAAAAATAATAACTTTTCTGATTTCTAATGGTTTAAGCATATAAATACCTTGTACTGTTGAGGTGTCAACCATTAGATCCAAATCAAGGGGTGCCAACCATTATATCCGTTATGCTACTTCTTGATTACGAAGTTAAATTTTTTAAGAATGAATAAAACAGAGTATTCGTATCGATTAAAAAATGCACAATATACGTTACATTGATTCTACTACCACTCACATTCAGATCTTCTTTATAATTATGAAAAACTTTGCGTATATTTGTAGTTACGTGAAGTTGGTGACCAAGTTTTGCCAAGATAATTCCACCATTATCAGTAGTTCAGCGGAAAAACTTCCCCGCTACACGGGCGGCTTTAAGTTCGATTCCTGGCCGATATTCTTTTTTACAAATACAGTAAAAATATCATAATTTCAAATAATTTTTTTTTTCATTTATGAGTTCAGAATAAAATCGACGTATTTAGTTCGAAACGATGTCTAAAACTGAATCCATTTGAATCTGATTAAAGTAGATTCAAAAATTGTTACTGAATTTTGGTGAGACAAGCTTATCAGCATCGGTGGTTGTGTAGTGGAATACTCGTCTGCCACGCGGCTTCGATTTTCGGCCGAGAAACTTTTTTTTTACCATTTTTTTTTGCTCATTGCAAATTTTGTATTTTCACAAATACAAGAAGACTTGAAGTTATTTATAAGCAAGAAGATCTGAAGCTATTTAAAAATAAATTGCCAACAAGTCGGGTGAAACTTTATTATTCTTGGGACAAGTTGCGAATGCAGGGAAAGTCAATATGCAGGTTAGAGTAGTTAGGGAAGACTAAGTGAAAGGAGGTTCTTGGGCAGGGCTGTTGCAATTCAACGCCTAATTGCGGATACGATGAATAGCTCCAGTTCATATAGTCAATAGTTTATTAGTTTATTTATGCAAGTTTGAGTTTTTATGAGGAGAGAGGTGAGGGGTGCAAGCGCGATCTCAAAACTTTTGACACAGTTTCGTTTTAACTATTTTTAAAAGTTTTTATGCAAAATTTTAAATTGAGAGCATTAAATGGTGAGGTGATAATTGATTTCTTAAAAATGGTCGAAAAAATAATTTTGTATGGGAGGTGGTAGAAGTTTCGAAGGTATTCATCCAGTTAATATTTCACATACTTAGAGATTTTTTTAAATGCATTTTGCAAATTTTCAAGTGTTGCCTTAAAATTTTTAAAAATTTTCAGTTTTTGTGTTTTGCACATGAAAAACTTTGTGAACGTTAGACCAGAGGGGTTGGTGCATAACAATTGTGCAACAAATTATTATTTATTTTCTATTTGTATCAAATAGATGTACTCGCATTCAAAATTTAAACTTTGTATCTTTCACCAGAGCCCTAAAAAACCACTCAAAATTTTCAAAATTTTTGCTTACCACCTCCGTGTCCTCTTGCAACCATCAACTTAACAAGCTTACCAAATTTAAAAACTATGTAGTTCTACATTCAGACGAATTTCCGATTTGATATATGTACGTACTCAGTTTTGAGATAAAACGGTTTGAAATTTTGGGAAGTGCCCCATTTTTGAAATGTTCTCTCCCCACTACTGCTATAACCAATTTTTATATTTTTTGTATTTCGCTAGTATAGCTTAATATATGTTTTAAGTTTCAATTACATAGCTTAAGAGATATTAGATATATTCAGTTTTAAGTGTTTTTCTTTGCAACCATACTGTTCTTCCCCCTTATAACAATCAGCCACTCTCTAAACTCATTCTAATGGATCTATATGCCATCTTAATGGTCTCAAAATATAAATTTTTTATGGTAAGTCATTCCGAAGATATAATCATTTAAAAAAAAAAAATTCGGCCGACAATTTGTTTTCAGCTCCCCTTTTTCGGACGCCAATGGATAAAAAAAATCAAAGTTAAAGGGTTGTGGGACAACAACCCTCTCTATACATGTGATGATTTTCAGCTTCCTATCTGCTTTCGTCGTGAAGATTTTAGCAAGTGTAGTTTTTGACCCTTTTCCTCCCTAGCGTCCTCCTTCCACCTGACACTCTCGAAATTTGGATAATGGAGCTCATTTACCCAATTACCAATCCACCCTAAAACGATCATTCCACCTTTAACGGTCTCGTACATATGAATCCATATGTACGGCATACAGCCACATTCCCCCACTCCTTGTACCTCCTCTCATACAAATTTCATGACGAAATTTCATGAAATTTTAATGGGAAATTTAAAGAAATTGATTTTTCTCTGGAACCATTTGAGCTATTGACTTGAAACTTAGGTCATAGTATAATGATATAAAATCATTAACGTCAAAAAATATTGATCTGATCCCTACTCACTCCCTTACAAATGCACAATTTTCAAAAATGCATTTATTCGGTTTGCATTGCAACTAGCCCAGCTAAAAAAACCAATTATTGTCATAATTAAATTTATTTCAATTGTAACTAATTGTGGAAAAGCTATCAACTTCATCTCACTCTTTCAACCCCCTCCCATAACTATTTCACGAAATTTCGGAATTTGAACTCAATTTATTTTCTCCAAAACCGTCAAAGCTATCAACTTCAAATTTTGAGAAAAGTATACTATTATAAATATCATTGTTGTCAAGTTCGGTTTTGATTCGAATACTCCTTCTACCCTCTCCCATACAAATGTACAATTTTGGTAAATGCATTTAATCGATTTTCATTGAAACTAGAAAAGGTACAAGCTTAAAATTTTGCCACAATTTCTCCCTTAATAATTGCAATAAATGCTTAAAAAAATAAAAAAAATAAAAAAATAAAAAATCGCATTCAAATTTTTGTATTGAAAATTCAAGAAAAGTAATTCTCCTTCGAACATATGAGAGCTACTGACTTTAAAATTGTAACAAAGCAACGTGATTAGGATGTTAATAAGCAGATTCAAAGTCATCCAGAAACTCCCACTTCTCTGCCACCTCCCATACAAATGCCATAAATTCCGACAAAAACTGTTCAATTTCCTCGATTATTATGAAAGCTACTAACTTTAAATTCAGCATGAAACATTTTGTGTACTACGTTCGGTGTTATATACAAAAACTACAAACCTCCTCCTCTGTTATTACCACCTCCCATACAAAAATCACAATTCACTATTCGAATGAATTTGAGATGACATATTTTCCGGTACAATAAACTCTTTCCTATTTCATCTAGAGTATCATTCTGTTTTTTTTTTATGCATTTTTAGGCTAACTTAGTTATGAAATGCGAAAAAACAAATGTTCTGGACGGAGTTTGGCAAATCAGAAGTATTTGAAGGGACAGGAAATAATTCAAAATTAGGTACACATATTTTATTAAAAAGAAGGCCAGGGCCCGATTAGTGCTGTCGTGCCATTGATGAATGAATTTTATTAAATAAACAAATATTTCTAAAAAGAGAAATTGTTTTTACAACAAGGTGGGCCTTATAAAACGTCCTTCCTTTTCGTAAAAAATACGCGTGCAAAGCACGGGTGAATCTGCTTGTATTTAATATTTTAAATCTTATGATTAGAAAAAAGGCTTTCTTGATTTTGATCCTAAGCCTGAATTAGCTCTGGACTTAAAATTTAAAGAAAAAACCTGAACGTAAAGCTGAAACTAAATTTTGACGTGTTCCAAAACCCGATATTAACACTTTGAAACCATGCGAATCTAACAAAAATTTAATCATTCTTCAACAATAAACTCTGTAGTATACCTGGACTAAGATTAGCAATTAGGTTCAAGAGCGCAAATGGCAGTGAATAATTCACCTTAGTTGCCTAATTAGAACACCATTTACTACCCAGTAATAAGCTAGGACATAGAAAAATTTCACACTGTTGTGATTTATTAAACGTGATGTTTTGGTCTCCGCCGAAACCTTTATCGAGGAGCGGTCCAATGTAAATGTACATAAGATAAAAAATATCTCGAAAGCTAGTTATGTTAAAATTAAATATTAAGTCATCTCGGGAAATTACGTTTACAAAGTTTAAGATAAAATTAAAAGAGATTGCACTGAATCTAACAAAATTTTCAATAAAATCTCACATTTAGACTGTTTCGACACTCACTGTCTTCTTCACAACATGATATCGAAATTTTATGAGTACTAATTTTCCGACTGCGATACTTGCACGTTCACACATCCTTGAATATCATCACACCCATAAAATACTCATATAGTCATTTTTCAATTTTGATTGCGATTAATCGAAGATCTAATGAAAATGTTTCGCAAGTCATTCGGATACATGGCGGCCGGCGCCTTAATGAACATTATCGATGGTACATTAAAAGTGTTATACTCTGTGATCCGAGTGTAGTAGCGTACTACAACATCCCTTATGGGATTAACGGCAATCCCATTATTCCTGATCAAAATTATTTCTTTTTTTTATTAGGCCATCAAATACGGAAACTTGACATCGAATTTCACTTCTTTTATATTTTAGCCTCTTCCTAACAAGTATGCCGGCGTAATAAAAAGGAAAAATACTGAAGCGAAAATAAAGCTGACAGTCCCAATGAATTTATGGACCATGTGGATATGTTAGTTATCCGGCTCTCTCGATGTAACTTAGAGATTGTCGTTATATTACAAGGATTTCCGAGGACTGCTTCCCCTTAATCTTCTTGATTTCAACCTACGGCTACTATATACATAGATGTGTAAGCATAATGGTCACCAAACATATTGGCCAGCAACAAAACCTGAGTTGTTTGGAAGGCAAGCAAGCAATGTTTTTCAGATCGAAAATAATGCGAAATTGATTTTCGTTCTATTTACGATCTCACCTGTATTTTTGTATAAGTTTTGGGGAATTTATGAATAAGCAAGAAAGGTAAAATAAGACCAACATAAAAATAAATGATATCGTAAAATGAGGGCCTATTGATTAAGGGGAACTATACTAATAAAGGCAACGAATTTTGCTGATATTGTTTGGTTATTTGAACCAATGAAATAACTCTTTTATTATTTTTTTTTTTTGTGTAAATGACTACGAGTGATTGAAGGTTTCGATTAGCAGGAAATGTTTCCATGAAAAACAATTTCATTTTGTGAATTTATTAAATAAACAGAAGGACCGATCTGAGTGTTGTAGAAAATATTAATAAGTCCATTCGGTATTCAATTTGGAAAATTTTATGAATTCGGCTTATATTATTGGGAGTACAAATTGAAAACCGCCGTTTTTTTCGAAATTCGAGCTCTTACTGTGCAAAAATCTTTGAATATTTATAATTCAAAGAAATGCTCATCGCTAGCCACCACTTTTTCCATCCTTCTTGCAGCATACGGATTTCGCGTCGGAAAAACTGCTCTTCTTTTGAGCCGTTCCACGAATCGACTCATTTTCTTGCTTCTTGGGAATGAAATTGCTGCTCAGCCAGGCCATGCGTCATCAATCGAAATAGATGGTAGTCGGAAGGAAAGATGTCTGGACAATACCGCGGGAGAGGTAGGACGTCATATTTCAGTGTTTCCAGGTAGGCTTTCACATGTCGCCGAACGTTTTTGTGTAGCAAGCTCACATTATCGTGTCTCTCCTCGTATTTCTCCTTCAATGCTAGGCACAAACACATTAGTTGTCGAATTGAAAGAAAAGATTTCCGGATTCTACACTGTTACGTTTTATTATTCGTGACGTTTCGGTCTCTGCTGAGACCTTTAGCAAACCCTTATCAGTTTGATAAAGGTCTCAACAGAGACCGAAACGTCACGAATAATAAAGCGTAACAGTGTAGAATCGGTAGATCTTTTATTTCAATTCGAAATACACTGTGAAAACATTCACCAAACCACATTAGTTGTCTTTTGTACTGATCTCCCGTGATGGTTCCACCCAATTGCAGCAGCTCATAGTACAACACGCCAAACTGGTTCCACCGAATACACAGCATGATTTTCAAGTCACGGATGTTGGGTTTGGTCGTCGATGTTGATGCATGGCCGTTGTATCCCCACGATTTTTTTTGCTTTGGATTATCGTAATGGATCCAATCCCATCGCCAGTGATGGTGCGATGTAAAACACCCTTCCTTTCGTGCCGCTGGAGCAATTGTCCTCATGTGAAAAATCCCCGTTTGACATTTCATGGCTTCAACTCTTATGGCACCCAATTTTCTTGCTTTTGCATCATTCTCAAGCTTTACAATCGGTTTGAAATGGCTTATTGAGTCAGTAATGCTTCCAATTTTGTATCTTAAAATTTCTTAACCGCTCCGGGACACTCCTTGTCCTCCACGCCGAAATCACCAATTTTATAGCGTTGAAACCATTCGCGACACGTTTTTTCACTAGAAACACCCTCTCCATAAGTTTCAATAATCATTCGCGGCACCCCAGCCGCATATTTTTTTGAATTGAAGGCAAAAAGCAAAACTTCCCGCAAATGACGCTTATTCGGCTCAACCTTCGACATATTCGCACACAAAAAAGTATATATGTGATGTATGAGAGAGAGAGACGAACGAATAAACGACACTTCAGTGAAGAAGCTCAAGCAAAGCGGACGCGTGTTTTAAAGATCGGTTCCACACAAGGTATAGTGGAAAATATTACAGTGAAAACATTACAGTGGCAGTTTATGGTAAAAGACACGACAGTTCGAGTGTGCCGTACGAGGAAGCCGATCGTCGAGAAAGCGACATGGCGCTTACAAATTTCGTGCTTTCTACGAAACAATTTGACGCCAGCACCGATGACTGGACAATTTTCAAGGAAAAATTGTTTCATCTGCTAAAAATTGCCAGCGTGGAAGATCACGACAAAGTGAGTGTATTAATATCAGTAATATCAGCAAAAGCATATAAGTTAGTGCGTGACATGTGCACTCCCGCAAAACCTAAAAATAAAACATTTGAGGAGTTGTGCGGTATACTAGACTGGCAATTTGCCCCAGCAATTAACATTTGGCTTGAACGAAAAAGTTTTTTCGATGCTTCTATAAATGCAGATGAATCAATAAAACAGTGGCATGCCAGAGTCATGGAATTATCCTCAAACTGTAGTTTTGGCTCGGAGATTGCAAATCTGATTAAATTCAAGTTCATAACGGGACTTTCGGGTAAACTGTTTCAACCTGAGTGATGACAAAGACATCAGCTTGGAACAAGCACTAACAATTTCTCAAACATTTGAGATGAGACAATGTGAAGGCAGCATTAATAAAATGCAATACCACAAAAAAGTTTTTTCGTCGGACACTGACGTGCGTCACGCACACAGACAACTGATCAACAAAGGCAAGAAAAAAATGTGCAAAACGTCAAGTGTTGGAGGTGTCATAAGTAAGGACATCATCCGTCAACATGCAAGTACCGTGAATACAAGTGCAACATCTGCTCAAAGAAAGGTCATCTAGCAGCAGGATGTAGCGAAGCGAATAACAACGGAGCCAAAGTTAAAGTCATCAAGTCTCTATTTTCTGACGGTATTGAACAACAATCGAACGAAACCATAATAATACAGGACATCGCAGCAGAAAAAGAACAAAATAATTCGAAAAACAGCACAATTGGAACGGTGAAATCTAAAAACAGGAGGAGTATCAAACTTTCCCAAGACCAGAAACTAAATTTTGTTAATTCATTTAAACCAATTTTAATTTCAGTAGCAATCGACGATGTAAATCGTGTTCTCGAGTAAGATAGCGGTGCCAGTGTCTCTGCTATTTCGGAGCAGCTTTACAAAAAGGAATTCACAAATAAGCCGTTGACGCAGGCAAATATTAAAATCAAGACATATTCAGGAGAAAATCTTGCAATTTTGGGTCAATTTAGAGCCTTGGTCACTTATGAAGGCAAGTCATGTGAGTTAGACATCTTTGTAGTTCCCAAAACAACCTCCAATATTCTGCGTAGGGACTTTTTAACAAAATTTAAACTGGGATTTCAATTTATTAACAATATAACCAGTAGTTCGCAATTAGAGAGGCTTCTCAATCGCTATAAGGAAATTTTTGACAAGTCTCTGGGAGAATTCAAGTACGAGACAATAAACTTGGAATTAAATACTTCCAAAATAAATCCAAGATTTTACAAACCGCGACCATTAGCATATGCTAAACGTGAACTAGTGGAGAAGGAACTTCTGGAATGGTGCAGGACTGGCTTAATTGAAAAAGTGGATAATTCAGAGTGGGGCACTCCAATTGTCGTAGTAGCGAAAACAAACGGAATACGTCTATGTGGCGATTACAAGACGACTATTAATCCTTACCTTAAAGATTATAACCATCCTTTGCCTAGGATCGAAGACATTTTTGCGTCTTTGGATGGCGGCATAGTTTTCGCCAAGTTAGACATAAAACAAGATTTCATGCAATTTAAATTAGATGAACCGTCTCAAATGTTATGTGCCATAAGCACTCATTTAGGTATTTTTAAAATGAAAAGGATGCCTTATGGTATCAAGCCTGCGACTAGCACTTACCAGCAAAAAATGGAAAAAATTTTAGCCGGTATCAAAGGGGTCCAAGTTTATGTAGATAATGTGTTAGTATCAGGCAAATTAGATGATGATCTGTTAACAAAACTAGAGTTAGTATTTGGAGCATTCCGAAATGCTGGATTAAATATATCCAGGGAGAAGTGCACATTTCACTCGGATTCGATAAATTATCTTGGACACACGATTGACGCGAGAGGATTATCAAAAAACAAAGATAGAGTAGACTCATTTTTGAAAACGAAGGAGCCAGAGAATGTTGAACAAGTCAGAGCATTCTGTGGAATAGCCAATTACTATGCTAAATTTGTCGACAATATTGCAGGCATAATGACACCCATTTATGATTGTTTAAAGAAAAATAGTAACAAATTCACCTTTAATGAAAAATGTAAAAGGGCCTTTGAAAATATTAAATCAAAAATAGCTGAAGATATTGTTTTAGCGCATTATGACCCCAGTATGCCTTTAATTCTTACTACTGATGCCAGTAACATTAAGCATAGTGTGGCTGGTGTATTATCAATTGCAGATGCGAATGGTAATAATAAACGCCCAGTAGTATTTATTTCAAGGAGCCTTAACAAAAGCGAATTGAATTACTCAGTGGTAGATAAAGAGGCACTGGCCATTGTATTTTCATTAAAAAAATTACATTTGTACCTTGCTGGAAGACCGTTCAAGCTGCAAACTGATCAACGATCTCTTCTACGAATCTTCAGCCCAGACAAAGGTGTTCCAGTAATGGCATCAGAAAGACTCAAACGTTGGTCTATTTTGATTTCAGGATATCAGTACACTATTGAACACGTAGCTAGTAAAGATAATGTAGCAGATCCCTTATCCAGGTTAGCCAATGCTGAGGACAAACAGTATGAAAACATAGAAGAAGAAATTAAATTTCTAGGGGAAAAAGAGGAACTTCCTATAAAAATAAAAGACATTCAAGAACAGACTCAATCGGATCAAATCCTGCGCAGAGTATTTTCTGCCATTAAAAGAGAGACACTTAGAAAATTAAGGGGGAAAGAGTATGTCCCATACGTTCGACATGCAACAGAATTGAGCATTAGTTCTGATCTAATATATTGGGGTGAAAGGATCATAATACCAACGAAACTTAGGGACATCATACTTCGTGAGTTACACTCGACTCATATGGGAGTCGCTAAAACGAAGACAGTAGTGAGAAGCTACTTTTGGTGGCCATTGATGTATAGTCAAATTGAAGACTACACAAAATCTTGTGAAGCATGCTTGACCAACTCAAACAATCCTGATAAAGCGGAATTGATAAGTTGGGAAATCCCAATGCGAGCATGGTCAAGAATATATATTGACTACGCTAGTCCTAAATGGGGACTGTGGTTCTTGATTATTGTAGACTCAAAATCAAAGTGGATTGAAGTATTTAAAACAAAACATCCCACAACTGAGTTTACCAAGACGAAACTAAGAGAATCATTTGCAAGGTACGGCCTGTGTGACATTCTGATAATGGTTCAGTCTTTTTATCTGATACAATGAAAGACTTCTTCAAGTCAAATGGAATTGTTCATAGAACCACACCAACGTATTTTCCAAAAACTAACGGACAAGCTGAGAATGCCGTGAAAACGATCAAAGCGGCTTTGTTAAAGGCATTGCACGATCGCAGTCAGACGGAAGGTGAGATTTAAATCTGCCTGCAGAACTTTCTGCTAACCTATAGAACAACTGAACATTGCACCACGAAGGTACCTCCTTCGGTATTGATGTTCGGGAGAAAATTAAAGCCTCGATTAGATCTATTACGTCCAGAAGTGCTTGAACAGAATCATTTGCTCGATTCCAAGAAATCGGAAATGAACATGCAGGCTAGTCAAGCCAATCAAAGAAAATGTTACCGAGGTAGAAAACGTATAAAATTAAGGGTAGGACAGAATGTGATGGTAACTGAGCATAGAAACCACAACATGACTTGGAGTTCGGCTAAAGTGATTAAGGTTCTAGGACTTAGAATGTATATTTGCGAACTTCGAGATAGCAAGAAGACCTTAAAACGACAAATTGATCAGATCAGGCCGCAAGAAAATTATATAAGCCCGGATCTATATCGGAAACACAATAATAACGACAATAGTACTGAATAATATTTTTGAAATTAAAAATATAAAACAGTTTGCATTCCATGAATATTAATTGAATTATATAACTTTTACTTTTCATTATCTAATCCTTATTTTAAGAACTTAAATGTATGTACAATATAGATATAACTGTATTGTTATTATTATTCAACTAATGTAACTTGAAAATATTGGTGGAGGAGTTGTGATGTATGAGAGAGAGAGACGAACGAATAAACGACACTTCAGTGAAGAAGCTCAAGCAAAGCGGACGCGTGTTTTAAAGATCGGTTCCACACAAGGTGTAGTGGAAAATATTACAGTGAAAACATTACAATATAACGCCGATAAAACTTCACAAATCTATTAATGAGGAGTTGTTGAGCGATGCCTAAGTTTACCATGTGATGTTTCTATTCCACCACTGTTGTTCAGCATTTACTACTGGTGCCATCTGTTGAGAAACGGCAAGTTTCAATTTGTACTCCCGGTAATATTAAAGAAACAGGAAAAAAAAATACCCCAGCACAGCATTGAAATCGAATTTTTTTCTATAATATTGAAGTAACAGTTTCTATTTTCAAGTATTTTAGATAAGACATATAATTCCACACACCAGACAGCTTCAGTGATTTTTTTTTTCTAAATTTTAAAAACTCTAGGAAATATTCCGATTATTTTAAGCCTACAAAAACACAAAACCTAGAATTGTACAGGTAAACCGTTTTACACCTCAAATAACTATTTCCCAGCAAAGTAAAGTTGAAAAAAAAATCAATACTAATATTCATCCAATGAAATTTTTTTTCCCGAATAAAAGCGAGATTTACCACGTTACAAAGGCTTTTCTGAAAATAGAATTTTTAATTAAAAAATTCTCCACTATCGATTCTACCACCCCCAAAGCCTGGATA
This sequence comes from Chorisops tibialis, assembly GCA_963669355.1. Classification (NCBI taxonomy): domain Eukaryota; kingdom Metazoa; phylum Arthropoda; class Insecta; order Diptera; family Stratiomyidae; genus Chorisops; species Chorisops tibialis. The sequence goes on from OY770262.1 coordinate 311,062,015, forward strand.
GAAAAAACTCTCTTCGTTATTCTGTCGAGTGATAAGGTGTTTTTTTTTTGTGGAGTTCTACGTACGACTATTTAGCATCTCGTCCTTGTCACAGCGATAATATTCAGTGGCGAATTATACAGTATCACACAAAAGGTACAAACCTACTTAAAACATAAAATTCTGAATTCACCACGACGTGTATCCACACATGACACAAAAAGTAAAACTGGAGTAGAAGGACGAATTCATGTCATTCAGTGTAAAATGGGTGATAAAAAATGATATAAACACAATGTCTTATGAAATATTAAAACATTCAAATATTTATCGATCGAAAATTATATGTACCAATGTATGTAGATGTGATGTGCTACTGCACCCTGTACTGGGTAGGTCTGGGTAAAATTAAAGCTTTTGAAGCAGGTCGACATTAAGGAGCATGTATAGGAAAACAACGCGATTTTAAAATTCAGCTAGTCAGTCGACATGAGGATACACCTCCCAAATGCCATACCGTATCATCAACTTCGCACATGTAACTCACTTCTGTAATAATGAATGCCGAGTCGAGCGGCAGAAACCTTTCATACACAACATTCTGCTATCGTACATTTACGTATGCATACGCTTCGTACGATATGTACAGCCGCGTTGAATAAATTCATTGAGGAAAACTGTGTTGAAAGTTGAACAGTGTGAAGCCGAAGCCACATAAATTATCCTAGTTAGGTGTACAGCTCTTCACAATTATTGTTAATAATGCAAAGATATGAACTTACCATTACGGTTTTCACTATCAGCAGGCTTCATTTGAATCGGATGATGCATCTGAAATAAAAAAAAACGATAAATATTGGTTAAAAAAATAGCAAGCTTTATCAAAATTGAACTAAAATTTATTTAATTTATTTAAATCCTTTTTTTTTTGTAAATAAATTTCCAATACAGTACATACCATCAAACCAAAATAAACCATAATCTTGTAAATACCAAACGTATACATATAGGTAGTTTCCCACATATTCTGTGGTCATCAATGATTCCGTTTTAATATGCTAATGAATAAAAGTCAATCCTGAAAAGGATTTTATTGCGGATGAGAAAGCTTGAATATATATGCTCTAATATTTTCGGGCACGATATGTGCAACTATTAATGCAGTACTTAATTCTGTTTTATGCTTTATTTATTTTTTTTTCCATTCTTTCAGGGAATTTTAAATGGATGTAAAATAATATATTAAAAATATATTCTCCCCTGTAGGCTGGGGTCAGTAAAATATACCCACAGACAGTTCTGCTTGCCCCAAAAATGGTAAATGGAAACTCATGGATTGATACGAGAAATGGATACAGCACCTCGAATATGTACGGATTCTACGATAACGAATTTCGGCATTCGAAAACGGACTTCCGGATAGTTCGAACATAGAGTGATGGTAGAAGGGCTGAAGTCACTCGGTTCGTACGCCACCAAACAGTGATCAAGCGTGAAATGGAGCACTATAATATCAGGAAAAGAACGAACGCCAAGCGAAAGCACCATTATGTACGTTGGTCATGAGCGAAAAACAGTCGCATCTGTTGGAAACCAATTTCTGATACGATTATTGTCATCAGTACCAAGGTCAGAAACGTCACAATTCTGCAGTGCTGCACTCCAACTAATGCCGCAACAGCTGGTGACAAATAGTATACAACAGTTTTATGGCCAACTGTGTACAACTTTCTTGGGTTTCCCCCATAGCATACCTCAGAACCAAATTGACCAGTTGGCCATAACTCGCCGATGGAGAAGACCTCCCCTCGATGTGCGACCGAAGCGTGGGGCTGACATGGAGAGCGATCACCACTTGATGGTTGATCGCTTAAGATTGTGCAAAGCAGCTGTACGACAGCTACAAATTCTTCAAGTAAAGTGTAAGCTTAATGTGGATAAACTTCGACCTGTGGAATGTGCGCAAAGCGATCAAAACCCCTGGATATTATTCAGTCCCCCATAACATTTGCAAGTATTAATTGGTAGCAGCTAGTACATCTGAAAAAATATCAGCTTTACCACTCGTTACGGTCGATCTCACTTTATCCTTCCCAATCAGGAATAGGAATCCCTCATTGCACATAAGGGCCGAAATCACCTACAACACAGGTCATGCTGTAACAAAAACACTGCCTCAGTATACATCCGAGACCGCACAAACGCAATCCGTAGTAAGTAGGCACATCAAAGAAAATTTGGTGGAATTTGGACGGCATTCCGTATATCTTAAATTTCTGCCTCGCCTCGTTGCTTCAAGCCCTTGATTGGTTGCATTTTTGGAAATAATAACTGGAAAATGAGTTGACATAAGGAAAAGGCACTATATCTTATAACAGATTACGAAAATTTTTCTATTTTGTGAAAAAATACCATCACTCCGAACGGCAGCAAATAGTCAGATCGCTGCTTCGTTTGCTAGCTAAAGAGATTTTGTTTCAAACTAAACGGGAGCGTACGATGCAAATGTCTCGCCTCGCCTCATCTTGCCTCGTTCGCGCTTATGCCCAAGTGTGGACGAAGCTTTAGAAATGTTTTCCGTCATTCTTTTGTTACTTATGTTTCTTATTTATGACCAAATTAGTCCTTTAACTCATAATTTAATTATTCCCAGCCACCATGGTTTCCGAAAAGGTAAATCTAAGCCACAAATTTAATCTCTTTTACCCAATTTATTAGTAAAAATATAGAGAAATCCATCCAAGTAGATGCTACATATACCGATTTCAGTGAAGCATTCGAGAAAGTCAATATTGATCACTTAGTGAATAAAATCTCCAAACTTGGAAGTCTTCTTGAATTGGATTTCTGACTACCTTCAGGGTCGTGAAATGCAAGTAAAACTGAAGTGACACATATCAGACCCTTTTGTAACTACTTCAGGCATTCCCCAAGGATCTTATCTCAGTCCCTTATTTTTTAATTTGTTTGTTAATGACTAAGATTCTATCTTGGAAATGAGTTTTTACTGTTTACTGATGACTGTAAGATATACAATGCTATTACATCTCTTTCTGATTGCGAAAGTTTTCAAATAAAACTAAATAAATTTTTAAAATTTTGCACAGAAAACGGTTTGGAGATCAAGACTTCAAAAATTACCTTTTCTCGATCAAAAAATCTCATAGACTTCAATTATAAATTGGACAACCACGTTATAAGTAAAGTTAAAGTTGTTCGAGACTTAGGTATATTGCTGGACTCGTCTTTATCGTTTGCTGAGCATATTAGACATATTATCAATAATTCCAAAAGAGCGTTAGGTTTCATTAAGCGAGTCTTTTATAATTTTAATAATATCAGGGCTATTAAAACCCTATACATATCTTTTGTACGAAGCAAACTAGAGTATTTATCAGTCATATGGAATCCCTGTTATAATATACAGTTATTTATTGAAAACGATTCAACATAAATTTCTCAGATTTATTGCATATAAACTAGTCCTACCTCTTGAAAACATTGACTATAATGCATTAATGGAATTAGTAAATATTACATCCCTAGAAAGAAGACGATGCTATTTTGATATTATTTTCCTATATAGTTTAATAAATAATACCATTGATGCTTCAAATATCTTAAGTGAACTAGCATTAAAAACCGCAACATACCCTACAAGATCAAATGAATTATTTCGGATCGAACATCATAGATCAAATTATGGTAGGAACTCTATAATTTACAGAATAATGCGCTTGGGAAACAAGCATTCTAATTCTTTTGATCTATTCAATACATCTAAGTTTGAAATTAGGAACAATATGCTTGGCCAGCGATAAAAATTGTTCAAATTGTAAAATAAAATTACCTATATAAAGCGATAAATCTAATTTTATTAATTAAGTAATATGAACATTCAATTTGATTTAAATTTTGTAATTAATTATCTTATCTTTATATTGAATTGTAAAAATTGCATGTAATAATATTTAAGATTATGGGTAGTTTTTCCGTTTATAAATAAATAAATAATATTCAATTAGCAAGACAAATAATAATTCTGCTGTTGAGGATGTTAGCGATGTTGAGGTTGAGAAGGTAAACATGAGCATAGAAGGAGGAATCAGTCCAGGTTTTGATGGGATTACAATCGAATATTTGAAATGCATCTGTAAATTTATCTCTAAGTCATTAATTTATGTCAATGACTTATTTCAGGAGCAAATAAAAGTTGAATTAATATCTTTCGCGGATGACATAGTTCTATTCGTAGAGGACAATAGTTGAGATTCGGTTAGGACAAAAAAAAATTACAGCTTCTCATTAATAAAAGGCTGGTTGGACACTAAATGTAGAAAAACGTCCATATATCATTTTTTTTATATATATCGAATTATTTAAGAAACTGCGAAGACATAGTACAGTTCTTTTATGCTCCATAATAAATGTACTCAGTGTTGATACGATTTTCGATATCATTGCTACTATTCAAACATATAAGGAACTTAAACTACGACAAATCGCGATAAATAATAATGCCACACGTAACGGCACTAACGAAGAATTAGCACTGCCATGAAAGAAAACAACTTTAGGGCAAAACCATCATTCTTATAGAGGAATTTTTAATAATTTACCAAATTTCATTTGAGCCCCTGGCAGTCTCATGTATTTTAAATTATATATAAAGCGCCTCTACTACACCGAAATTATAAAATAGGATAACAGAAACACAGAATTTTGAACTCATATTAAATTGCACACATATTATATTGCATTTATTTAATTTGTCTGAAATGATTTTGATTGAATTTTTGTGTATTGTTTTTAGTTTTTTGTTTTAGTCTCTAAGTAGTTTCTAGTTTTAGATAGGAATGTAGATGAATTATACTTGAATTCCTGAAGTACGAATACTGTTTTTATTTATTTGAATTGATTTAAATTTGATTTTTATTCATTATTATTATTTTAAGTAGCTCTCAGTCTTAAAGTAATATGTGACATAAATAATTATAATTCTCGAATTTTTGAGTTAAAAATATTTTAAAATAAGAAATCAGCAAAAAACTCCTTCTAATACAAGGTACTCTACCTTAAAAGGAGGAGTAGTGCATAAGAACTGTAAGTATTTAAGAGCTATAGTATTGCGTTAAATAAAAAAAAATTTGTATAGACGCAACGAAACAAGGCTTTTAAATTGACTATTCAGATTTTAAAAAGGCATTTGATCGGGTTCATCATGATCTTTTGATTGAGAAACTGAAGGCACTAGGGTTCCATTCTAATCTGTTGAACTGATTTTCATCTAACTTGACGAATAGAAGACAAGTTGTGCGAATAAATGAAATTTCTTTGTCCAGTTTTGATGTTAAATCTGACGTTCCCCAAGGAAGCCATTTAGGGCCTTTACTTTTTGTTTCTTTTGTAAACGACATTCCTTTCTAACTTTCTTTTGATAAATAATTTTCATATCGACTACATAATCTGCAAATTTAATTCAAATCTGGGACTCAGAAGACGTATTGCTAAAGATTTCGTTGACCAATAAACTGTCAAAGCACTTTTGTTTTTTCTTGTAGGACCTATTTTGGAATATTACGGTGTGATTTGGGATCCTGTATATGAATTCATGTGTTGCAAATTGAGCGATTTCAACGTAATTTCTCTAGATATACTCTTCGTATATTTAACTGGAGCGCTGACATTCCGACGTATGAAGCCAATTATTTGGGTTGCAATATTTGGCTCATCGAAGAAAGTTTTTATACGTAATGTTTATAAAAGATATTATCTCCTATCGCATTAAAATCCCTGAATAACGCAGTTATCACCCAATTTTTTCTCCACAAAGGCCATTGAGGCAGAGGACGATTTATCATCCCATCGCGCACTGCAAAAATTATGGACTTAATGAACCTATTTCAAGATGCATCTCCTACTTTAATATAATATGCGACAAAATAGATTTTACTGATAGTCGACCGCAGTTCAAAGCCTATATTGTAGGAGCTTCATAATTTTTCTATATAATTACTTTTTTTTTAATCTTTTCACTTAATGTTTCTCATTGTTTTTAATTTTAATATGTACATTTTTTTTATAATTCTTTAGTCTGTTGAGAGGGTATCTGCAGATGAAATATATGTATATAAACTAGCTGACACAATTTTGGAAATTTGAACATTTTTTGATTTTTTAATTATAACAACATGATAAAAACTTTCAATAAATTCAAAAAAAAAGCTTAAGCACATTTTACATTGAAATAGAGAAATTTTCATACATTACTCCTCGTATACAACGAGGAGTAATTCCTATTTAAAATAAACTGCCAACAAGTCGGGCGAAACTTTATTATTCTTGGGACAAGTTGCGGATGCGTGGAAAGTCAATATGCAGGTTAGAGTGGTTAGGGAAGACTAAGTGAAAGGGGGTTCTTGGGCAGGACAGTTGTCAACACTTTGCGGAAACGTTCAAAAGCTTCAGTATATATAACCAATATTTCGTTCGTTTATTTATGCAAGTTTGAGTTTTTTGAGGGGAGGGATGAGGGTTGATAGTAAGGGTCGGTGGATGTTAATAGTTTTTTAATTGACGTCCAATATTCTCTGTATAGAATGTCAGTTTCATAGACGAAGTTGCATAGAATAAGATTCTGTGTATTTTACATTCACGAAACCAACATTTGTATGGGAGGGGGTAGAGAAGGTAGGGGAATCGTAAAGATTGTGACGCAACTTTATTTCCTTTCTGTTGTAGTCTTCTCGTACAAAATTTCAAGTTCGCAGCTTTTAACTTGTTGGTTATTAGTTGGTTCAATGAAATAGGTAGAAATGATACTTTTGTATGGGAGGGGGTAGAAGGGCAAGCGTGATTGCAAACCTTTTAACAAAATTTCATTTCAATTATTTTTATAAGTTTTCCGACAAAAATTGAAATGGATAGCTTTTAAGAGTTACCTGATAACCGATTTCTTAAAAATGCTCGAAAAAATAATTTTGTATGGGAGGGGGTAGAAGAGGTAGGGGAATTGCAAAATTTGTGATGCAATTTTCTTTTCTTTCTCTAGTAAGGTGCTCGTACAAAATTTCAAGTTCGTAGCTTCTAATTTGTTGTTTATTAGTTGATTTAATGAAATTGGTCGAAATCATACTTTTGTATGGGAGGGGGTAGAAGGGCAAGTGCTATTTTGAAACTTTTAAAATAATTTTATTTTAAATATTTTTATAAGTTCTTATGCAAAATTTCAAATTGATAGCTTTTAATAGTTAGGTGATAATTAATTTCTTAAAAATGGTCGAAAAAATAATTTTGTATGGGAGGGGGTAGAAGTTTCAAAGGTATTCGACTAGTTAATATCTTATACGTTTGGGGATTTTTTTTAAATGTATTTCCCAAATTTTCAAGTTTCTACCTTAAAATTACATCCAAAAATTTTCAGTTTTCGTGTTTTTTTCGCTGCACATGAAACACCTTGTGCCCCTTAGACCGTGCTGGTCGGTTCGTAACAATTGTGGATCAAATTATTATTTTTTTTCTGTGTATATAAAATAGATGTATCCACATGCAAAATTTAAAGTTTCTATCTTTGACCAGAGTCCTAAGAAAATCACTCAAAATTTTCGACATTTTTGCTTACCACCTCCCTCCCTTTACAGCCCCTAACTCAAAATTTTTATCAAAATTATAAATTATATAGTTCTATAATCTGACGAATTTTTGATTCGATATCTGCACTCAATTTTGAGATATAACGATTTCTAATTTTGAAAAGTGCACCATTTTTGAAATGCTCCCCATTTCCCCCCACTACTATTATGACCAAATTTTATATTTTTTTTATATTTCGCTAGTATAGCTTAGTATATGTTTTAAATTTCAATTACATAGCTTAAGAGATAGTTGAGATATTAATTCTTAAGTGTTTTTCTTTGCACCCCCCCTGACCCTCCCCCTTACAAGAATTAGCCTATTTCTAAGCTTATTCTGATGGATCTATACGCCATCTTAATTGTCCCAAAATATGAATTTTTTATGGTAAGTAGTTTCGAAGATATAACCATTTCAAAAAAAGATTCGGCCGACAATTTGTTTTTAGCCCCCCCTTTTCGGACGCCAATGGATAAAAAAATTAAATTATTTTTGGAGTATGTCCCACAATCTTCTCTATATGTATGCTGATTTTCATTTTTCTATCTGCATTCGTGGTGAAGATATTAGCAAGTGTATTTTTCGACTTTTTCCATCCCCCCGCCTCCCCCTTCCACCCCACACTCCCCAAAATTTGGATAATGGAGCTCACTTACCAAATTAACAATCCATCCAAAAACCAACATTCTACCTTTAACGGTTTTGGAGGTACGAGTCCATATGTACGGCGTACGGCGTACGGCGGGACGGATTTTTTTTTTTTGCTTTTTTAGGCTAATTTAGTCATGAAACGCGAAAAAACAAAATTTCAGGGTAGCAAATTTTTTTTTTTTTCTGTGTCGATCACAATACTTTATTATTAAAAAATAATAAAGTAAAAGGGAATTAACATGAACAAGACTTTTTACCACAACGCTTAATAAGCCTCTGTTCGGCGCTGAACAACTCTTTTAAGTTAGTTTCGGATGGACTCATTAAAAACCGATCAATTATAGCTTTTACAATTCCATTTTCCCAAACTGACATCAAATTAATAAAAAAAAAAACAGTAATGTATTAATTTTCACAGTGCGAATTTTTATTTTTTTATTTCATGTACGAGTATATACCAAACACTTCATAAAGCACACATGAATCTATATATGGAATAATTAATTTCGAACTAATTAAAACAAAGGATGGCAAATGTAAATTCGAAATATTGTAATTTGACTCCTTGGCAAGGGAAATACAAATATCCAATCAGAGTTAATACTTCGTAGCCTAAGGGAGTACGCAATTAATAACAATTTTAATTGGAATTAATTTGTTAGTAATAATGGTGAATGAGAAAGAGAGGTAGGGAAGAATTTATGAATTGTGAATGTAACGACCATCAGATAATATCGAATATCCGAATCAATCGGTATCAGGCCTTGTTTGAAAATATTAAATGTTTTGGCCGCGTTGTTGCCGATTTCAGAAATATTCATATTGAATCAGCTGTTAGGTAATAATATCCTTTCTTCGATGCGTGCAATTCAAGTAGGATGTACGATTTAATTGTACACTGTCAGTATTTTATTTTAGTAAAAAACAAAATTTTTCTTAATCGATATAATTCATTAAATTATTTAACGAAACAGATTGCAATGAAGCTATGTATCCAAGAGAATATAAGGAGAGCTCATCGCAACAAATCAATTTATATCCTATCGGATAGTCAGGCGGTCCTCAAAGCCCTAACATCCAATAAACACGGATCGAGGTTAGTTTGGGACTGTCTTCAAGACCTAATCATCCTGGGGTACCAGGACATATGGGAATTGAGGGAAATGAAGAGGCTGATCGCCTTGCAAAAAATGGCGCGGAATAAAACTTTATTGGTCCAGAGCCATTCTGCGGAAAACCAAAAGGGCATCAAAGCTCGACACTTAAGAAGTGGGTTGAACAAGAACACAAAATCTACTGGAATAGACTTCCAGGCTTATCAACCTCAAAAAAACTAATCATTCCACAAAAAAACAAAGTGGAAGATATCTTAAAATTCAGGAAGAGTTATATTAGAACTCTAATTGGCCTAATGACGGAGCACAGTAGAGTGAACCACCCCCTCAATAATATGGGCTTAGCTAAAACCGACATCTGCCGTCTCTGTCTCGAAGACTCAGAAACGACGGCAAGGAAAAGGCATAATCTTCTGGGGAAAGGTTTCATTTCCACCGAGGAACTAGCCAACATGGCTCCCTTACAGATACTCAAATTAGCTAAAGCTATTGAGTTATGGTAGAGTATAGGGGCAATAATCGCACAATAGACCAAAAAAGGCCGCAGTGCTCTAACGTGTTCCCCTAATATAAATAAATAAATAATAATAACGAAACAGAGAGTTGCAGTTTCACATGTGCAACTAATCATCGTAATTTTTTTTTCGGATTCGATTTGAAATATTACGTTTTTCTTGTGTGCGGAAAAAGTCTTTTGTGTGCCCTATGAGTTCGGGATAATAGAGAATTTAAGGATCGATATCATAAAATTAAATTTTTATTTAATATCAAATAAAATATAAATAAGTCGCTAAACAATTTCTTTTTATTCAATACCTATTTGTTTAGTTGTATTCTCTACCTGTTGATCGCTCAAAATATTTGAACTTTCAAATGAATTCACTAACAAAAATATACTCGACACATGGACTAGAGACTAAACGTGTGACATTTCCTTTCTTTTTATATCGCGCTCTTATGTAAATATTTGCTTCGATAAATTGAATTTTCATTGATTTTACAAATAAAACATTATGCTATGGATTTCAAGTTTGTGATGTTTAAAGTCGCGGCATACACTGAGCCTAAGCAGTTTTCCACGGAAATCGTTTATCTCAATCCTTTAAGAATTTTAAGAAAATTTAAAAAAATATTCCTTAAAAAGAAAAAAAAATCAGCTTTTTGAACGTCTCCGCCTCCTTTTCGGGCACATAAACAAAAAAATAAGTAGAAAAATCCATAAAATCAAATATCTCCTAGAATTTTCAAATTTCAATAAAAGCCATCAGTGGAAGCGATGGCATCTTTGTTGAGCTATGCACATGTTCGTATGTGTATAGTATATCTTCGAGCGGACTATATTATTGGATAAGGATGAGATTCTGGATGGCAACATAATCCGAGAAATTCTCATCCGTATGGAAGATAGCTTTCAAATATCACTGAAAGAGGAGATTTCGTTTCGCTCTCTACCATATGGAGCTTGTTATATTTGTACAGTAAAAGTTGTTTATCTTGGATGTATAAGTGATGTGTAAGTGTATTAGAGCTCGGATTGCTTTCTATTCAATTTGCTTTTTAAAAAAAAAAAAAAAACTAGATAGATAGAAAAAAAGAAAATTCTCCACTAGAAGGTATGCTATATTCCTGGGATGCTTCTATTTCGCCGTGCAAGTCGTCCTCTTTCGTCGTCATCTCTATGTTTCATGCATCTTTTGTGTTTACTCTTTTCATATATCGCAACCATAATGTTTGCTCTGAAGGACTACTACTGTATGGATCGATATGTAATAGTTATTATCCTCTGTAGCGTCAGCATCAGTAGCTCGAGTTTGTAGTAGTAGTTATCGTTGTCGAGTGTACCGTACGGGACGAAACGGAAGGGAATAAGAATTGGAGAATCTATACATACATATCTAACAAGTTTCACATTGTAAATCTTTGTTGCAATTGTAAGCCAGGAGATTGCTCTGTATCCTGTTGTACCCGATTTTCGAAATATTTTCAACGTGAAGATGGTATCTTGTCTCGAGATATTTTATGTAAACCGAATGAAGTTCACAGAATTTGATGAGCCATGGAAATTGTTACTATGCTACTAAAGCGAGAGTGAGGTGGGGATTTGTATATTGTTTAATTGAGAATGATGTTGCAAGTAATGTATGCTGTACGAGTATGCTACAAGCTATGAAACAGGTAGTAGATGGTTTTAGCTTACGGTACATGTTATTAGGGATTTCCAAGAAAACTCTATTGGTGATTTCTGTTTATGTTTATATCTTTTTCATGGATTTAAGTATTTCTTTTTCTATGTTTTGCATTTCATTTGTACTTTGTTTCACTGACACTCCTCAGTATTAGTTATTTTCTTCGTAGCTTGGCTTCATTATCAACACTTCTCTGTAATATCTTCAAAACATTTGAAGCCTAAAAGCTAAAATTTTACTTTCAGATGCACAAATATAGAAATTCTCGCTACACATTTCACCAAAAATTCACAAATAATTTCAATAAGCATCGCGTAAGATGTGCAAAACCCATTTGTTTTCCAATTTCCACAACTAACATCAACAATTTTCATAGTTCCTGATGCGGAAAAAGTCTTTTATTTCGTCTCTAAACACCATCAATCATTTATAATATGACGGCATATAAGCATCTCAATATACACACTTGCACGTAAGTTTCTTATGAAATATTAGAGCTCGACTCTGATGGATTCCAGAAATGATAAAATGTTGGCTGAATAATGTTTACATTTGATTATATTATAAAAACTGTAGTGTATTTTTCGTTCAGCACTGTACGATCATCGTATGTCGTCCCATCAGACAGACTCAACAAAATGAAGAAGGATATAATGGGAATTCCAATAATGGAAAAATGATATTCATGAAGAATGACACACATTATTTGATCGGAATGTGAGTATTGTTTTGGCGATAAAAACCGAATATTTCTGTTCTGTCGATAGAACGAATGAAATAATAAATTAATAGTGCAGGTATGGGTATGTGAGAGATTAGTTGGTAAATATGATAAAAGAGCAAAGTCATATGCAGCCGGGTAGCATATTTTTTGATAATAAATCCTCACGGATTAATATAGAATCCGTTAAAACAAAAACAGACATTTATTAAAAAGAATCATACAATACCTGCACATAGACGTTCGAGTAATTTACGACTATTTTCTCTGAAAAGCATACCCTACCTTGAATTGCTCGAAGTGTTCTCAACAAATAAGATATTGAACGAAAAATATGTGTATGCAAAATGACTCTATGCCCACAAATGCAGCTATTCCGTTCTATCTCTTTCTTTCATTTTACATCCACATCTGTATATAAATATAATTGTAGTGTCAATGGCTATAAGTTAGTTTTTGGCTTTATTTTAGCAATAACTAAGCAGAAACATGCGTTTTTAAAATTCTTATCTGTCTGTCCGGATTTCACGCAAAAACGGCTGAACCGATTATAGCGAAACTTTCAGTTTATTAGGCATGCTCCAGGATGTAATCTACTTTTGGTTTTATGTCACTCCCCTCACGCCTTGTACCACTCCCATACAAAGGGACACATTTTCAAAAATATGTAATATTTGATTTTTTCCGAAACTATAGGAGCTATTAGTCTGAATCGTAAACTATATGAATCCCCCTACTCCTTCTACCACCTCCCATACAAACAATACTTTTTCATTAAATACTATACACCAATTTTCTCAGTACGTATAACTTCCATCAAGCTAAAATTTTGTACCAAATCCTAAATTGGCATTATTATATATATCGGGAAAAAATTAATCGATTAGCTTCACTCCTTCTACCCCTCCCGTACAATGTGACACGATTCCACGACTTTTGAAAAATTCGATTTTCTTGGAAAGTGTGAATGTCACTGATCTGAAATTGAAAATACATCAACTGCATGATGATTACTCAAAAAACTACTAAGAACCCCTCACCCGGTTCACCACCTCCCATACAAACTGCACTGTTACATGAAATATTCTAAATCAATTTTCTCAGTACGTATAACTTTGATCGAGCTAAAATTTTGTATTAAATCCCTAATTAGCATTATTATTAGTATCGGGAAAAAATTAACCGATTAGCTTCACTCTTTCCACCCCCTCCCATACAATGTGATACGACTAACTTTTCAAAAATTCGATTTTCTTCAAAAGTGTGAACGTTACTTATCCAATATTTAAAATATATCAATTTCATTATGATTATAGTTGTTTGTCGAAAAATCACCAAACCCCCCTCCCCTTCTACCACCTTCCATACAAATTGCACAATTTCATTAAATCCAATGCACTAAGTTTCTCAGTACCTATTCAATTTTTCAAGCTTAAATTTGGTACAAAACATTTTATAGCTACTCCTGCATGATGTGAAATAAAATAGTAGTCACCTTTTCTATCACTCCCCATACAAAATTTCTTATCGTAAAAATTTCGATTTAATCTGTAGTATCGTATGATTGGGTTTTACGCACAATCGTAGTCCTGTTATGATTTTAAGCTTAACGTTATTTTATTTGGTCTTTTTTTATAATTAACACAAGCTACAACTATTCACATATCCTTAACGCTCTTCTATACTTATATGATCTCAAGTCACGAGATTGATTTGATCACCAGCATGTCCCATACATATGCGAGTATCGTGGTTTCAGTCTTAATAATTTATGGTTCTGATTCTACCAAAATACAAACCATTGTATTTAAAGAGTCTTTAAACTAAACAGATTATATATCTCACATAATGTACATATTACTAACCACATTATTAAAAATTGCTTACTTTGCGATTCTTCCGCGAACAAAGTCACAGGCGATCGCTAGTCTAGTATATAATACAAAATCTCGTTGGTGGTTTAATCCTCGGTGGTGTCGATTGACTAATGGTTCGAACTTACTTTCCACAACACATCTGCGAGTATCTCCGAAATATGACTGCAAAGAATGATCGAAGACTTTGCTCGAACGTGTATCAATCAAATTCCTGTCAAGACTCCCTATAGGGCAAAGGACAGATACAACTCTCTTCCACAAGGCGCGATCCTGAGCATCGATTTTAAGCTGTTGCCAGGACTTGTTTATTCCTCTAGCCTACTGTTCAACTGCTCGCTTCCATGTGCTACATGGTCGACCAACACGACGTCTTCCTTGAGGATTATAATCCAGAGCCTGTTTGGCGATGTTTCGCTCTGGTTTCCTAGAAGTGTGACCGAACCACTGCCACTTCCGCCTTTGAATCTCTTTGCCTATCTTAATCTCCCCAGTTGTACTCCAAAGTTCGTCATTGGAGATCACTTCTGGCCAGAATATTCCTAAAATGCGTCCGAGTCATTGGTTCCCGAGAGCTTACAGTTTCTTGGTAAGTCGAACGGTCACTTTCCACGTAGTACCTTCCTAATCCTATTCCTTTCCTCCATGCCTACAACACAGATCATTCTGTAAAAAAAATATATATAACACAGATTTGACGCATGCGTCAAAAACTCGCGAAGGAAGTTCTCTGTTAACCTCCAGAAAAGGGAGAGGATGCCGAAGGCCTGACGAGCTTAATTTATACGAGCCTCAATATCCATTTCGGCTCCGCCATCCATGCTGACAATTCTTCCGAGGTAACAAAAATCGTACACCTCTTCCACATCTTGTCTATTAAGAACAATCGGTGTGCTTGCGTTCGAGCCCATGTGCATGTACTATTATTATTTTAATCCCGCCTCTTTGCATTTAGAATGCAACGAGCGAACATTTGACTCTAAGTTCGAACGGTTATGTGCAAGCAAACACACGTCATCAGCATAATCAAGGTGACTTAAGATGTTAAATATTTTTTTTATCTTTCCCACCTTTCAATGCAGCTTTTAATATGTCATTTATTACCACCAGAAACAGGTTTGGTGGTAATAGGCAGCCTTGTCTGACACCCGTTCGTACAGGAAAGCGTGTATGGCTAGCTAATAATCCTATGTCTCTATACCCTAGTGGTAAAGATAATGCCGTATTATTCCATTTGAAAATTTGACTATAAACTTGTTCGACTCTACTAAAACGATAATTTATCGAACAACGGATCGCAATAGTAATCCAAACTTTAATGACTTCCCTTTAAAACTATAGGAAATCATTAAATCAATACAATCATCCGTATAATCCTAAACAAAATTGACCACCATAGTTAAACCATATAATTTATCTACGTCCTTTAAATTGTCACATAATTCAGGATTTCATGTCTCAATTTGCAACTCCGAAACACACAATTATTAATGCGGCACAATCTCGATAGAGTTGTGTATGGGCCTCAAAACAGGGAGAACATGCAATCGCCTAATAACTCAAATTAACGTGGTGTTCTCCTTACAAATATACAATGCATACCCCTCCTTTCCCCCTCCCCAGAACATTTCTTTAGAAAATACTTGTCAAGAAATAAAGTCATTTTAAAAAATCACTTAAGACACCTGGTTAATTGAAGCTTAACTGTTAGATTTATTACACTTTAAGGTAAATGGATGACAAACACGGAAGGCAAAGTGCCATTCATATATAAAAGCATACTGTTGAGAAAGGTATTATATTCATGACTTCTTATTCCTTATTCTTGGCCTTTCCTAATGACCTTAGATGTTAGATTTCTTCCCATTTCAGAAAGAGAGGCCTTATAAAATGCTTATGAAACCAAAGAATCCCTAAAGTTACTTCAATATTAGAAAAACCGAAGAGGAAAAATAAAATAAAAGTAAAAAAAAAAAAAACTTGTGGGAGAAAAGAAAACGCTACATTAACGTCATCAATCATGTGGATAAATAGAACCCTGAAAGGTTAGGATTAGAATAATTATAGAGATTTACTAGGCTCTGCCTTCAAAGATTCCGACTGATTTTCAAAGATATTACAATGAAAAGTGTGTCAAGTTTCTTAGAGCCTTTTCTATAAATTCAAAGGGTCATGAGAGAGCAAGGAAGGGTCAAAAATACTAGACATAAGGCAAGAGCTACACCAATAAAAAAATTAGTGAGCTAAAGATAAATACACAAGTTAACGAAAAAAGTCTAATTGAATTTCCCATTATAACTGTTTGGTTTCTTTAAAAATTTATCAAGTTTGTTGAGACATTTTTCATTGAAAAGACGACGACGACGCGAGGCTGTTGTGGCGCTGATGGTGGTGGTTATTAATGGAAACTCCAAGCATGTCTGAAGGAAATCATTTTACCAAATTGTGTGGTTTTTGCTTGAGGCGAGTTTTGTTGTTGTGTGTACGGTTTAGGGGTTCAAGTTCGGGTGGAAACAAATTGAAGAAAATCGATGATGTTGTTGTTTTATAAAAATTCGGAACAAGATTTAAAATTTACAGATTTTCTTTCAATTTGGAAAATTGCTTGCAATTGAATTTAATAAAAGTTTTTTTTTTTGTGACATTTTTTAAAGTGCTAAAACTTTTAATCCAGATATTTTTTGATCATTTATTTCGACGAAAAACACAGAATGTAACAGGACTACGAATTGACGTAAAGCCCAATCATGCGATACTCTAGATGAAGATTTTTTTTTGATTTTAAAAAATTTCGTATGAGAAGTGTTAGAGGGGGTGACGACATTGAACTAATTTTTTCACTTCATTCTAGAGTTGCTATCAAAATGTTTTATACAAAATTTAATATTCAAAAATTTAATCGGAAATTGTGCAGTTTCTATGGGAGGTGGTTGAAGGAGCGCGAGTTCTTTTTTCAGAAATAACTCCAAACGTCATGCTATTGGCTATTGGGATGTTTTAAATTTCAAATCAGTGGATTACATACTTTGCAGGAAAATCTACTTTTTGTAAAGCTGGGAAATTGTATAATATTGTATGGAAGCTATTCGTCTATTTCTTTTGTCTTGCTAATAGCTCTAAATAAATATTTAGTTCACAATTTTAGCTCGATGAAACCTTATACATACTAAGTAAATGGGCCGATTGACGCTGACAGCAAATCACTGCTAGGATTCTCAAACTGGAGGACTGAACTAAGATGGACGGTGGCGAATTATTCAGGAAGCCAAAGCCTAATTCGGGCTATAGCGCCATTGTAAGTAAATTAAGTGATTCGTAAGCATTGTACATGTATTTTCTTCCTTTTTAGATTCTCGCCTCCGTCGTGAAGTAGCTGGCTCGCTCCTGGTTGGAAATGGTCCCTGATTTTGGACGAAAAGTCATTTTCAGCGATAATGAAAATTATATTAACATTCCAGTGATGCTACCGACTACGCAAACTTTTGATATCCTGACTGTCAACGGGGAGGCCAATATCATGTTAACTGTGAAGTTCGTAAGATAACCGGGTAATTCTAAATTTGTGTGAAGTTGGTTTGCAACTTTATACGCTTGGAAAATACTGTATCTACCTAAGAAAAGAAAGAACAATACCGGGCGTTACTGAAATACACGGCATTTATGTCAGTGAGGGTAAACTTCGTATTGAAAACTTTCCTGTGCACTTTTTATTTTCCATCTCAAAACAAAATAAAGAGAACGGGAAAAGAATTTACTCAAATTCACATCATTTATGACAATAAAAACAAATTTTTTTTAAGTAACTTTCTTAGCACCTTTTGTTTTAGCATATCTTTTGGCGCAGTTTTATTTTGGCATGTAGAGACATTCATTGGTCGTTATGTGGCGATTTTCAGATAGCATGATCTATAGACGGTCGAATAAGTGTCACCAGCAAGGAGGATATATAAAAAGGAGTGACTATGAGCATGCTTTGCCTTGAAAGCACAATGGGAATGAATGTATTTCCCTCCCTTACTACCGAAATGCTCGAAATTTTTCGAAAAAAATCGTTTCGCTATCTTTGTCTGCCACACTTAAAAATATTGCAACTAACTCTTTCCCACGATAAATTGTTCGAAACAGTTGTCAAATTTTCGAAAAAATTGTTTCGCTATCCTTGTTTGACATACTTAAACCCAAAGTAAGTCTCTGTCCCGCGTTAAATTGTCCGTTGCTAAAGTACTTAGCTTAAACACAAACCAAAGCTAATAAAAATTGAAAAAATAAAAATTTCTGAAATGAAACAGCAAACACCATTGTATTGAAAATTACTTTATTGCTGACTGAATATTAGCAACCAAGAAAGAATACAAATTATTGTATTTTTTTTGTAAAAGTTTGAAGCCAAGTTAAGGTTGGACACAATTTTCGAAAATTTCCGAATCAAAAAATATTCCCACATGAGACAGACTATCAGGTACTCCTTTTATTTATCCTCCTTGGTCACCAGTAATTTTCTTCTATCATTCACTCTTACGAAGCGTTCGAAATTCGCTATGACAACCAACCAAACCATGAGAAACACTACAGTTGTCTTTTTTATCCTGCGGTGGTTTTCTGTGGCAAATATCGTGTTTAAAAGTTTTCCCGCGGTTTAGTTGGTTAGCGTAGCGAATTGTGAACGCGAAGTGTTCGAAGTTGCACACACCTTTTGCATTCTCAGCCGCATTCTCATACAAATACACATCAGATGTCCTGATAGCCTAATTTTTTTCGAGTCGAGCCACAAATCATCAATGGAATTTTGTATGCAGGAAAGATGTATGGAATAAAATAAAGAGAAGGATATGATAATAAATAAACTGCCAACAAGTCGGGCGAAACTTTATTATTCTTGGGACATGTTGCGGATGTGTGGAAAGTTAATATGCAAGTAAGAGTGGTTAGGGAAGACTAAGTGAAAGGGAGTTCTTGAGCAGGGCTGTTGTCTATTTAACAATATTTCATTCGTTTCTACAAGTTTGGGTTTTTATGGAGGGAAGGAGGAGGGGTAATAGTAAGGGTGGGTGGATGTTAATAGCTTTTTAATTAATTGCTTGAATCACGTCCAATATTCTCTGTGTAGAATGTGTTTCATAGACGAAGTTGCATAGAATTTTCATAAAATTCGGTGTATTTTACATTCACGAAACCGAACATTTGTATGGGAGGGGGCAGAGTAGGTAGGGGAATCGTAAATTTTGATATGCAGTTTTATTTCGCTTCTCTTTTAAGGTGCTTTTATAAAATTTCAAGTTCATAGCTTTTAATTTGTTGGCTATTAGATGATTTATGAAATTGGTCGAAATCATAGTTTTGTATGGGAGGGGGTAGAAGGGCAAGCGCGATTTGAAAATTTTGAAAGCAATTTCATTTGAATTATTTTTATAAGTTTCAATGCAAAATTTGAAATTGATAACTTTTAAGAGTTAGCTGATAACTTATTTCATAAAAATGCTCGAAAAAATAATTTTGTATGGGAGGGGGTAGAGGAGGTAAGGGAATCGTAAGACTTGTGATGCAATTTTCTTTCTTTTTAGTTGTAAGGTGCTCGTACAAAATTTCAAGTTCATAGCTTGCAAATTGTTTGTTATTAGTTGATTTAATGAAATTGGTCGAAATCATACTTTTGTATGGGAGGGGGTAGAAGGGTAAGCGCGATTTCAAAACTTTTAACGTAATTTCATTTCAATTATTTTTGTAAGTTCTTATGCAAAATTTCAAATTGATAGCTTTTAATAGTTAGGTGGTAATTGATTTCTTGAAAATGGTCGAAAAAATAATTTTGTATGGGAGGGGGTAGAAGTTTTAAAGATTTTCGACCAGTTAATAATTCATTCTTTTAGGGATTTTTTTTAAATGCATTTCGCAAATTTTCAAGTTTCTACCTTAAAATTTCATTCAAAAATTTTCAGCTTATGTGTTTTTTCATTTCACATGAAACACCTTGTGCACGTTAGACCAGGGGGGTCGGTGCATAACAATTGTAGAATTTTTATTATTTTTTATGTGTGTACAATAAATCGATATATTGACCTGCAAAATTTCGACTCTGTATCTTTTACCAGAGCCCTAAAAAAATTACTCAAAATTTTCAACATTTTTGCTTTCCACCTCCCTCCCCTTACACCCCCTTACTTATTTTTTTTATTATATATTAAAAACTATATAGTTCTATGATCTGACAAATTTTTGATGTGATATCTGCGCTGAATTTTGAGATATAATGGTTTAAAATTTTGGAAAGTTCAATGCTCCCCATTTTCCCCCACTACTATTTAGTCCAAATATTATATTTTTTTTGTATTTCTTTAGTATAGCTTAATATAAGTACCAAGTTTCAATTGCATAGCTCAACAAATAGCCGAGATATTGATTTTTAAGTGTTTTTCTTTGCACCCCCCCTGACTCTCCCCCTTACAATAATTAGCCTCTACGTAAGCTGATTCCAGTGAATCTGTATGCCACCTTGATGGTCTAAAATTATAAATTTTTTATGCTAAGTAATTTCGAAGATATAATCATTTGAAAAAAAAATTCGGCCGACAATTGGTTTTTAGCCCCCCCTTTTTGCACCCCAATGGATAAAAAAATTAGATTAATTTTAAAAGTTGTCCCATAAACCCTTTTATATGTATATTGGTTTTTAGCTTCCTAGCTGTAACCATGTTTGAGATATTTGAATTCTTAGTTTTCGGTTTAAGTGCTCCCCCCGCCTCCCCCTGAACCCTTACACCTCCAAAAATGAGTGTCCTTCTGAGATCCGCAACTACCTACAATCCCTCCAAAAATGAGCTTTCTATCTCGAAGGGCTTGGGAGTTAATGTGCTCTGAGCGTACACACCGGCGTACGGCGGACGGCGGACGGCGTACGGCGGACGGCGTACGGCGTACGGCGTACGGCGGACGGCGTACAGACAGACGGATTTTTTTTTTTTGCATTTTTAGGCTAATTTAGTCACGAAACGCGAAAAAACAAAATTTCAGGGTAGAAAATTTTTTTTTTTTCCTAAGTCGATCACAATACTTTATTATTAAAATAATAAAGTAAAACTATTTCATGTTTTTCGTTGTTCAAGAATAAATGTAAATACAGATAGGCTGTACCGCTTTTGGATAGTTTTGTAACACATATTTTTTCCATGAAATTCAGTCCAATATGCAGATAATCTGGACAGAATAAATCGTATTTCAGATTCCACAGAGAGATTGGATACGTGGTGTTTCTCCAACGCCGGGGTTGATTTTACCCAGACAAAAAGTTATAGTGCTGGGAGACATCTAGGGAAACTCATGAGACATCCCCAAAAATTATATTTTAAGGAGCAAATAGTATTTTTAAACAATAATTTGTTAAAACAATTATTTACAATGATGCTGAAACCCGGAGAAAGGTAGAATTATCTTATTGGGTTAGTTTGAAGCAATTTGTAGATACCAGAAGAGAGACTTTGATAAGTTACCCTTGCTAGAAAAAGTAGATTCATTTAAAACAGTTAATACATTTGAAGTGATACAACCCTTTACTGCAAAAGTATTAACTGTATTAACAGCTCATCAATTGAAAAATTAGTTTTGGCTATTTGCATTTGAGCAAAAATTTTTTAGCCTTTAAACTTCCACAGTCACAAGGTAAAATAATTACTTACTATATGTGTATCTACTGGAATAGACTTCCAGGCTTGTCAATTTCAAAAAAACTGATCCTACCACAAAAAAACAAAGTGGAGGATATTTTAAAATTCAGCAAGAAGGATATTAGTACTCTAATCGGCCTAATGACGGGTCACAGTGGAGTAAACCACCACCTCAAAAATATGGGCTTAGCTGAAACCGACCGGAATTTGAACTCACGACCATCGCATTACAAGACCAACACGCTACCCACTAAGCTACACCCTAGCTACTTACATATAGCACCGTAGCTACTTACATATGTATAGTATCAATATTTTCATTGCTAATAGTAAAACCATCTTTCGCCTATCTCCTTCAAAATAAAATCAATCAAATACAATTTTTATTCTATTACTTTATATTTATTAAAGTTCTGAACCATAAGCTTCCAAAAGAAATTGTATTTCTATAAAGCAACGACCCTCATACAATATTCCGTTCTCGTAAAACCACTATCGTCGTATTGAAAAAAAGATAAACTGTTGCCATATGTTCACTGGTACTACTTTTCGCCGTTGGGCACACATAGCACAGTTTTCATTTCAGTCATATCACAAATATTTCAGGTTGCAACTTCCAAAAGCGTTGCAAAAATATCGAAGAGAAAAACGTTTAAACCGCATTGCAAAGAAAGAACGATAAAGGACTTGCAGCGCAATACAAAAGCCTCCTCCCCAACTATACTGTAGATAAAAGCTAGACATTTTTTTAAAGGAAAACATTGAACTAACTTACCCCAACAAGTGTCTTGACGTTATGCAGTGCATCTTGTGCCTTCAGGGCAGCTTTTCTTGTGAAGAATGTTACAAAACAGCACCCTGAAAGAAAAAAAAAAACATAAAAAAATAACAAAAACACCATATAAAGCCTATTCAAAGAATAAACAGTGGTGAATAAAACACTTCTTTTAAACGGAACTAAAACAGAAATATAGAGAACCTGCGAACACAAAAACCAAACTCATAAACTTTTTTTTTTAGGGTTGACTTTACATCTCGCGAGCATTTTAGCCTGAAAGGGTTTTCGGGGTTTCACTCACTTCTTGGCTGTTTGGTTTCGGAACTCATAATCGTATATGAACAAGGAGCATATGGAATTATGTGAATCCTTAAGGGACTCTTTTGTGCACAGCGCACATATTTTCGAATAAATATTTCGCAGAAAAAAAATGTAAGCAAATTTCGAGCTACCGGAGATTCTCAAATGGGAGCAGAAGTGCTTTCAAGGATCTTCTTCAGGTTCCTCAGGTATACACTACTACTACTCCTCTAGGTTCATACGAAGCGTGTTTTTTTTTTTAATATTTTAACATGTTTGCTTGACAACTTATGTGTGCGACCCCTAATTGAGTAAACACTCAATTTGAAAATTATACAAAATAACGAACGACTATAAGTTTAGCTTCACAAATATTAGCATAAAACCAGCAGAAGACAATTTCATGTTGACACGAAAACTTTTCGACTTCTTCTCTTCGTTTTTTTTTCACTACTTCTTCTTTATAAATCTTAAATATATACGAATTGCTTTGCTGATATGTTGTCGTCCTTCGTATTTATCTCTTGACAAAAGGACCGAATCAAAAAGAAAACCGGAATCAAATTCATCTGCCAATAAAATTCAAATGTATTGGAACAAGAATGCTTGTGGGGGGACATTAGTTCATCTTAAGGGAATAAATTATTACAGGATGAGGGTGGATGGAGAAAGAGAAAGAAAGAGAGAGAGAGAAATGTAGGAGTATGGTATAGGAAAGCTGGAAGGGCAACGGGCAGTAGAGAAACATTAAAACCATATCTGTTTGAGTTTCGGAAAGGAGAATGATTTAGACAAATCCCGAAAAAGAATGGGGCCGTTCAAAGTCACCTATCAAACAAACAAATCGAAAAAGGAGGACCGGAAACCCATAAATCAGGATGAGACAATTTCGTTCCACTTTTCGTCCTCGCTGAGTGAGGACGGGAAACAGTGGAGGATTATTGGAAAGTGATAAGAGAATGGGAGAGAGAGGGTTGAATGGGTGGCTATTTCAGTGAGATGGCGGAAAGGAAGAACTATTTCCAGAGCACATGGAGATGAGCTAAACCGAATCTCTGAACCAGAAACTCGTAAATAATGAATTTGTGATTATTTTTTTTTTCTGGAAAAAATATTTAGCATGACGAGCCATGTGCTGTGACTCAGTCGGCCTCAGCGATAATATTATTCGACCGAAAGAGAGGAAGAGATTGTTTGAAAAAATTTAACTAATTCTGATTTAAGATATTGAGATTATAGTTGAGAAATTAAGATAAATGATGTGTAATGGTAATTTTGTGGAGTTCTTGCCAATAGAAATGTTTATACATGATAGATTTCACTTCAATATCCGGTTGTGGTAAAAGACGTTCAAAATGTTTTTTCACAGCTAAACACAATCTTGATTTTTTTGAAAGGGGATATAATACACATTTTTCTTCATTAGGCTATTTTTTTAGACCTTCAATCTTTATCTAAGTGGCACTCAATATTTCAAGATTTACTCACAACAAAGGTAGAATCTAACGATTTTTAATGTAAATGGAAGGAAACATGTTGCGCTTCCTATCATAATAACATTTACTAAAGAAGACTTAATCTGTAACCCGATTTTGTAGGCTGATAGCTCAATTATTTGTAAAATCGATGAAATAATTACTATAATATCTCATCCACATTGAGAGTACTGTAGTGTAATGGATTTTAAAATCTGTTATATGAATGTTTTCCTGTCATCGTAGTGTAGTGGAATGGAAATTAAACAGTTGAACGACAATTAACCATAATTAAACTTCAGCTTTGCAATACAAAGTGTAAGAGGCGTAAGCATTTAAAGTAACTTCCAAAACATTACTGAAAATTTCTTTTGAAATTAATAATCCTAAAAACGGAAATTCTTCAGAAATTATTGGAATATGAAAAATAATTCCTCGAACTTAACTTTGTCGATGATATTTTATTAATTTTTTCGTGAAAAGTATGTAACAGGATTCTTCAAATTTTATGTTTTTGTCGTAGTACAAAATTCACTTCTATGTAGTGTATATTAAGGGGTTCACGTGGAGGATTTTAAAATACACTGCACTACTCTACACTCCACGTGAATATAAGTTATAAATTATAAGATATAAGTTTTGAAAATGTGTGCTAGTTAGAATAAAGATGGTAGTATTCGCAGTGCTAAAAACATTTGATGTGACTCCAGGCCAATACTGGCACTGTCGAATGCATGTCTTAAATTCACTACTTTAGCTCTGTCACAGATTATCTGACACAAGTAGTGAGCAATAGGCGATTTCATTCGAAAAATTTAAGTAATTACCTCATCGGACTACTGTAATCTGTTTGGCTAGTCGGTTATATGTTAGGTGCTGCCGAACAATCTTATATTTCTTCTATGTAAAGAAATAATATAAAAGAAATTTTTATAATGCTTAGCATTAAAAACTTTACTTATTACAAACAGAATAAATAGGACCATTTGAACTTAAGGGCTAGACGACAGTATCCGTTTACCACAAAAAAAAAAAAAAAATAGGTGACAAAAATGTTCAACTTTATTGGATCAAAGCCAAAATAATGATTTGTAGTGTCTATTTACCGGCAGCTATAATATATAGGATTTTATTTCATTTTTAGATATAAAGCATTTAAAACGCTGCATATCTTGCACCAGATGGCGACCAACGCTTCAATTTAATTTTTTTTTTTAGTAATACCCTTAGGAATATTCCCAGTATTTCAAATTGAGTTGTGATGGTTTTTTTTTATTATTTCTGAAAATCATATATATGAGTATGAGGTTTATAGCCTTAGATAAAATATATTTGCAACCAAATGTCTAAACACTAGTGGACTAAAGCCAGACAGAATTTCATATGGCGGTTTAGTTGCGCATAGCAAGTGTGTATATGACGTATGGTGAAAGTGATATAAAGTTATGTACGCGATACGAGTACTTGTTGATTATGCTTGAGTTGAAATTGCCTCAAGTGGAACATGATTTAGTTGAATAGCTCTTTCAAGAGAGATATTGCAACTTGACGAAATTGTCATTTGTCAAAAGAATTTGTTATGAAAATTACATAGATGAATTAGGTATTGCAATTATAGAAAAGTTACCTAGTGTGTAGCCTAGTAAGTAGCGTATTGGTCTTGTAATGCGAAGGTCATGAGCTCAAATCCTGGTCGGCGCAATATATAATTCCAGCACACTGCTTGCTTGGGTATACCTTGGTCACCTCAATCTACGAAAATGAAAAATTCGAAGATTGAGGGTTGTGCGAAGGTCCAACAGCCCTTCCATAATAAATAATGAAAAATGTTAAGGAACCTGAATATCAGGAGGCCAAGGTCCGATTTGGGCTGTAGCGCCATTGTAGAGAGAGAATTATGGAAAATAAAAACATGAGAAAAGGTATTTATTCTTGAAAAATTTTCAAGGATTGGAATATTATGCAGTGATTAGTCATTTATCTTAACAATAATGGTGGCAAAAGAGTTCTCTAGCCTGGAGATACTCGATACACACTAACATATCTGTCCTAATAGAGTTTGGACAATGTATGTACAGCGATTGCGCGTTAATTTTGTACAAAATTTGAATTTTATCAATTCTTTTTCTTTTTTCTTTGAAGTAAACACAATCATAATGAATTGTTATTTATGAAAGTCATATTTATTTTCGATTTTGATGAGTAGTCTATTCAAAAACTTGTAGCTTAACGCAAGTTTGTGCTCGTGTCCGTACATTTTAAAACCGTCAATCTCAAGTTTGGCTGTTTTTCATATTTCTTATGTTGCCTTCCTGTGCTTCTAAATTCACGCTGAACTGTTGTTATTATAGCATAGTCTAAACTCTATTAAGACATAAGTGTTAGTGTGTATCGAGTATATCTACTCCAACCTTGTCATGCCAAAATTTTCCAATCAGATTAAAAAACCAAGTGTCCGACAGTCTGGATATATTTGTTTCCCAAATATTGTCGGTGATATGATAATACCTCGTATCTGACATACTGACCGATATTGGATATTTGGCATGAATGGATTGCTCATACCTCTTACAGGATGTAAAATTATTAGACATGTGATAACATTAACATAACTCATATCTTATAATGTTAGCAGGTGGTTCACAATACCTCCTCTAACAGGCGTCATTAAAGGCGATGGTCGTGAACTATCTAAAAAAAAATGTAACAAACATAAATGGGGAAGGTACCGCTATCACCAGTCAAAATCATGGACTGATTGTAAAAAACAATAGACTGTAATCTCGATTAGTAAAATGAGATTAAGAAAAACCAAGATCAGAATGCACCAGTTTTCGCGAATTATGGAGACATAAATGAAGGCAGGCAATGAAGTACCCCGCAGGAGGTAGTTGTAGGATTAGGTTTTACCAATTCCTGCAACTATCTTTGGAGATTAGTGACTCCACGAGCCTCAGATAACCATCCCTCTGTGGAATGGGGCAGTGAAATTCACCGACAGCTAGTCCTGCTTGCTCTAAAAATGGCAAATGGACACTCATGTGATCATGGGCTTATCACCCGTGATCTTAAGACCTAACTGATACGATAAACGGATATAGCGCCTCGGATATGGACGGATTCTACGGTAACGACTTCTGGCATTCGAAAACGAACTACGATTGGCTTCTGGAAAGTTCGAAAGGTTAATGACGGGGGAAGGGCTGGGTTCACTCGGTCCTTACACCGACAATCAATAATCGTCCGTGAAATGGAGCACTATAACCTCAAAATATTGGGCTTGAGAGAGGTCAGGTGGACTGGATCGGCAGAAGAATGAACCCCAAGCGGAAACACCATTCTGTACGTTGGTTCTCAGAGTAATGCAAAAAGGGCGTGTGGCGGTCGTCCTTACACCGAGAGCAAGAAACAGTCTCACCAGCTGGGAACCAATCTTGGATAGGATAATCGTCTTCAGGCTCTGGACCAGCGTAAGAAACGTCATTCTGCAGTGCTACGCGCCAACTAATACCGCAACACCTGGTGACAAAGAGGAGTTTTATAGCCAACTGACTGCCATCTTCGAGCGGGCTCCAAGAGGTGATTTCATTATCATCTCAGGAGATTTGAACGCCCAGGTTGGCTCTGATAACACTAGATTAAAATACGTCTCGGGGTCGACACGTCGCGGCGTAGACACTTCACGATTGGATTAAGAGACCTGAAAATGGCGAATTGTTTGTGAAGTTTTGTAGTACTCGGCAAATGGTCACCGAAGGGACCCTTTTTTTACGTAAAAGTCATCATGAAATATTTTGGGTTTTCCCTGATTTTGTTAATCAGAACCAGATCGACGATTTGTCTATAAGTCACCGATGGAAAACATGTCTCTTCGGTGTGCGAGCGAAGTGCGGAGCTGGCGTCGGTAGCGATCACCACTTGATGATTGCCTGCTTGAGTTTGTGCACAGCAGCTATCCGATGACCAAAAATTCTTCAAGTGAACGGCAATTGGGAGACAACTAGAAACAGGTTTTTAACTAGTGCTGAAGAATCTGTGCAATGCGGTGAGAAGCCCTGGATGTCGCAAGACACAAGGGACAAGGTTGGCGATCGGACGAAAGCCAAATTGGCCAACCAAGATGTTAACCAACGAACACCCGACTCGAGACAGAACTACCGCGATGCTCATATACATCTTAAACAAGACAAGAGAAACACCATTGAAGATATGGCCAATAAGGCAGAATCTGCGGCTTATCTCAGCGATATGGGTTCATTGTTAACAGCATGAAACAGTTAACGAACACGAATTTCACCGCCAACCACCTGCTGAGAGATGTCAACGGAACTCCCTAGTAAGAGTGAATACCAGTTGCGGCGATGGAAGCAATACTTGTTTGATATTTCAAGCATCTTCTCAGAGGAAGATGTTCCAGAAACAGAACACCTACCAGAGACCCAACCACGACAATCCTATATTAGGGAAGATCCCCCAGATAAATAAGAGATAGTTTCCGCCGGGAAGGAAAGCCCCAAGTGTAGCCGGACTACCAACCGAACTTCTCAAAGCGGATCCAAAAATAACAGCCGATATACTCCTCCCACTCTTTACTGAGGTATGGAATGGAGGAAGATATCCGACTGAATGGAAGGAGGGCGTCATTGTGAAAATTCCGAAGAAGAGCGAACTTTGGCATTGTGGCAATTGGCGTGGCATATATCTACTTACTGCCGTATCGAAAATCGTGGCTAAGGTAATTTTCAATAGGATGAGTGATGTGGAGAGCACTTTCGAAGTTTATCGGGCTGAATTCCGTAAAGGATCGTCTTGTACCGACCACACAAATACCTACAAATAATATTGGAGCAATCCGCTGAAATGGGTTCGCCACTACATCTCATGTTTGTGGACTTCGAGAAGGCTTTCGACAGCGTTAAGTGAGATTATATATGAAATGCTTTGCGTAGGAGAGGTATTCCAGATAAGGTCATAGCTATCATTAAAGAATCCTACGAAGATGCAAGGTGTGGCGTCTTGCATGAAGGAGAGCTGTCCGAGAGATTTCCTGTGTGAACGGGTGTCAGACAAGGCTGTATATTACCACCAGCCCTGTTTCTGGTGGTAATAAGTGACATCTTGGAAGCTGTACTGGAAGGTGGGGAAGATAAAGGACTTCAATGGAGACTATTTAACATCTTAAGTCCCCTTGATTATGCTGATGACGTGTGTTTGCTTGCACATAACCGTTCGGATTTAGAGTCAAATGTTCGCTCGTTGCATTCTAAATGCAAAGAGGAGGAACTGAAAATAAATGTGCGTAAAACCAAGTATATGCACATGGGTTCAAACGCAAGCACACCGATTGTTCTAATGGACAAGATGTGGAAGAGGTACAAGTTTTTTTTTCGGAAACATTGTCAGCATGGACAGCGCAACCGAAAAAAAATATTGAGGCTAAATAAAGTTCATCAGACCTTCGGTATCCTTTCCCCTTTCTGGAGGTTAAGAGAGATCTTTCTTTGCACGAAGCTGCGAGTTTTTGACGCATACGTCAAATCCATGGTGTTAAATGGCTGTACTACGTAGAAAGTGACCGTTCGACTTATCAGGAAACTGCAAACTTTCGTAAGCCAATGCCTCCGAAGCATTTTAGGAATAATCGGGCCAGAAGTGATTTAATCCTCAAGGAAGACGTCGGGTTGGTCGACCATGTAGGACATTGAAGCGAGCAATTGAGCAGGAGGCCAAATGAATAAACAAGTCCTAGCAACAGCTAAGGGCCGATGCGCCTGTAGGGAGTCTTGGCAGGAATTTGATTGATTGAGTGATGAAATTTGTATGTGAGGCGTGGAGAATGTAGCCCGTTCACGAGCTTCAAGTTTTGTTTTTTCCTAAAAAATTGCTTTAAAAAAATTCAGGATGATAGCTCAGTACGTTCGAAAGTTCTGTTGTAGACAGGCGGATGGACGGTCACTCAGAATCGTGGTTTTTGAGCGACAGCAAACATTACAGCGATACAAACGGTAAGGAAAATACAATATACTCTCAGATTTCATCCATAGTATAAACATTCAAATCTTTTCGTTCTTTTGGTTGATGCTCATAACTTTCGCTTCCAACAAATAGGGGAGGACTCAAAAAACTTTTGGGTAGTACATTGAAATCATCATAAAAGTAGTATATTCCAATTTTCAGATCAATAGCATTTATACTTTTCGAGCAAATCCGTTTATTGTCAAATTACGAAATTGTGTCATTTTGTATGGGAGGGAGTAGGAGGGCTGGAGCGATTTGGCTCGTTCACAAACTTTTTTGTCGAAAATAACGTCTACAAAATTTGAGCTCTCTAGCTCAACGACGCGTTTTCAAACTAGAGAGGACACGGACGGACAAAGAGACGGACAGACAGACAGACGGACGGACATCCAATTTTAAGATTTTTGAGTGATTATATGAACTTCTATTATATCGTTTATTTTTTTCTCAGTTACGGACTTTGTGGTAAACTTATAATACTCCCAGATTTCATCTAGAGTATATACAAGTATATAGAAACATAAAATATTTTCGATAATTATTTTTGAATATTTCGATAAAAAAAACACTCACCTTTACTAACACCTGTGCCTTTGTCTCGAAGAACGTTTATCGAATGGACACGTCCAAATTCTTCAAACATTTCTCTAAGTTGATCCTCGTCCATGGATTTGGGAACCTGCCCAACAAACATTTTAATATAATCGGGATCGGGTTGTTCGCCGCTTAACGTTATGCCAGCGGTCATCTGATTGCACGAGTCTGTTGGTCCATTGGTGAAATTTTTATTCGGGCTGCACGTATTGTTGTTATTACAAAGACTATTGTTATTATTATTATTGTTGTTGTTATTGTTATTCTGAAGGCTTGTATTGCTGCTGTTCATACTGATTCCACTGTAACGAAACAAAATACATCGATGTTCATGATTAGTTAGTTAGAAACCAAACTGGAGGTCAATTATAAAAAATAAATGTTTTTTTTTTCTAAATAACAACAGCAATCGATTTTTACAACTCATGTTAGGAAATACTCAAACATGTGGCTCGTAATATAGGGACAAGGAAAATTAATGAAAAGTTGAGTGCATGTCAAACAAGAAAATCCTCAAATAAGCAGGGAAAAATTCAACTCCCAAACTCTGTCGTTGTTTCATATCATCAACTCGACATAATCGAAACGAGTGACGAGTGGCGTGAGGAGTATTTGTACAGACGTCAGGGATACGCTGTGGCACTGCCTGGGCCTTTACGGGGATAAAACCATGCCAGCCAGGAACAATATTGATCCGATTTTTTCCCTATATAGGTGTATGAAATAAGGAGGTACAAGAAATATAACATGTAAAGGAATGAGTTGTGGTAGACTTTTGAAAGCTATTGTCGACGAAAATAATCCAGATATCCCACTTTGCAATTAGGAAATTTTATTTTAAAATTGCAATAGGTGAAACTATTTTCCGATTAATTAGATTCAAAACGTTCTTTCATTTGATGACGAATTAATAAACTAATTTACAGCTTGAATTAGTTGCGTTCCATGTCTATTAGTCAACAAGAGATTTAGTATTTATTTGCCATAAAAATACCCTAATTAGCTTTGTACTCTCAAGTTTGAAACTGTTGCTATATTATCATAGCAAAATTTTCCGCATAACCATCTACGCAAAATAACTTATAACTATAATACGTCCACTTCATCCTCCTTTTACATTCGAGACAACAAAGGACTTTAGTGCATGCAATTTGCATACAAGTCACCTTCCAATTAAATCTGCTTATCGATGCCGAAGCGTCTAGAAACTCGAAACAAGTCTGACGTCATGCCATGTGGCTGAGCATATGATAATTGACATAACCTAGATTGCACCATCAAATTAATTAGCACCCGTACTTCATGAGGCCCTTATTTTCTTAATTATCGCAATCGATAAAGTTGGTGCACCAGAATTTAGTACGTAATCGAGAAATTACTTGAATACGCGATATTCAATCTCAGAAATTCGAATATCGCCAATTACTGCAATTAATCGCTCGGAAATGTTGAACTAATTTCAATTGAAGATATCTGGAGCGCTGGATGCTACAACACATCGCAAATAAATTCCATTCTCGGTCGTAATAAGAAAATTTTATATTTTAATCTCACCTGTAAAGGTAGTCATCTTTTTCAAGAAAACTGAAAATCGAACGACGATTTTGCGCAAAACTATTTGAGAATCGCAACATTTTTGTAATTATTGATTTTTCTCTGATTTATTTTAATAACAATAAAACGGATAACGTGTATCGGATAAAATAAAATTTAAATAAAAAAGAATTTAAAAAAAAATTTCACTTTCAACTATAATACACCACACCGAAAAGATGGACGACAAAACGCTAAAGTGCTAAGAGATGTGATAAATTTAATAGTTTCAGCTAAATTTAAAATGAGCTCGAAAAGCCGTTACGATGATACGAAGGAGCCGTTAGAAGATGAAACTATTAGGTTTATTTCAATAGGTGATGCCCTACTGCAATATAGAAAGTTCGTTAAGTTTTTTTTTTTGAAAATTGAAAAAAAAAAAATATTTTTAATAATTTTAAAATTTTAGTGAATTGATAAATTAACATCGCTTATCGTTGATCTACATGGGAAGTGTAAATTGAACGCAGTATATCCAATCTTTTATATTAAATTTATAAATTTCCCGGTATATGTTTTAAGTTTGGCTAAAGTTTGTGACGTCAAGATTAGGGATGGCAAAATCTGCTCTTTTCCAATCGCGATGATAAACTACGATTGCTCTTTTTCAATATTTGTGAAAAAGAGCAGCTCTTCTAATAGCAGTGATTTTTTCACCTATATTCTCCATGCTAGTGCGCAAGGATGGCAAAAACTGCTATTGATATATATCGTCGAAAGAGCTACTATTTCAATTTTTTTTTTAATTCAGTAATAATTCAAATTGAAACAGAAAAACGAAATAAATTAAACGAAAGAGCACAGAAAACTGAAATGAAATCAAATCCGAAAAATTCAAACGATTTATTTATTTACATGTTGGTTAAAATAATACAACTCAATAAAAAAAACAACAATTTTCATGCATCTAACAATCAGGCAGACCTAATCTCATGCTCAGTAGCAATAGCTCAGTATGCATAGTGAACATTACCCCCCAGAATGAAAAGGTTTTCCTTCACTATCCGAAGAGATCGAAACTCAGAACAAAGTCCGCCAAACAAATCGCCAGCAAAGCGCACCTTTCACCACCACTTCACACGTCCCACCTCACCAATCAGATCCAAAAACCCATCGATCAGATCATAAAACCCACCGATCAGATCAACATATCGCTAAACAAATCGCGGTCACATTTCACCTATGACCTCTTCATTCATTACTATACTTCTTCAGTGTAAAGCAATATCACTGAGAGCATGAGCAGTGTATAGTGGGTGTCGATATCACCAAAAACTATCAACTAGGTTTGGGATAGCTTCTATATATTATTGATAGTCGTTGATATCACTGAGCTGAGCAGTGAACAGATATCGCAGATATCGCTGAGCGCGAGCGATATAACAGATACGAAGAAAAACAGTAGGATATATCAGATGTCTCAACCGCCAATCGAGCAACGTAAAAGCTTCCATATGAATAACGTTCATATGAAAGCTCTTTCGTTGCGCAATTGCTGAGCTAAGCGCTGGGGCTGGATGAAGTGCGACTATGATTTGTTAAGCGGGGTTTGATCAGGTCGATGAGTCTTGAAATTTTACGCTCTTCATGATGAAATTGCTTGTGTGAGTAAAATCGTGTGAAAAAAAAAACAATAGACCCTTTTGGTTCGGTTTTCTATGACCGGGAGTTTTTATACTTTAGATGAAATCTGAGAGTATATTGTGTTTGCGTTACCGTTTGTAACGCTAAAAAATAATGCTCGCACAGAGCCGCTAAGGGTACAGAAATATTTGTTGTCGCTCAAAAACTTCGATTCTGAGTTGCTGTCTGTCCGTCTGTCTGTCTGTCCGCCTGTACGTCTGTCTACAGCATAACTCTCGAAAGCTTTGAGCTATAGTGCTAAAAATTTTTGTGTGTCATTTTTAGCAAAAAAGTAAATTTAAGTTCGTTAACGGGCCACATCCCCCACTCCTTCTACCCCCTGCAATACAAATTTCACGAAATTCCGAAATTTTCAGAAATTGATTTTTCTTTGAAACTATTTAAGCTATCGACTTGAAATTCAAGTCAAAGTATTACAATATAGGTGTCATTAATATAGCTGAATATCAATCCGATCCCGTCACTCCTTCTACCCTCTCCCATACAAATGCGTAATTTTGAAAAATGCATTTTTTCGATTTTCATTGAAACTAGCAAAGTTATAAAAACGAATTTTTGCCAGAATCAATTTTATTATAATTCCAATCAGTATCGAAAAAATTATCAACTTCACCTCACTCTTTCTACCCCCACCCATACAAATTTCACGAAATTTTGAAATTTAAATTAAATTATTTTTCTTCGAAACTGTTAGAGCTATCAGCTTGATATTTTGCATAAAGTATAAAAATAGAAATATCATTAACGACAAAAAATGTGTTTTGATCCGTACACTCCTTCTACCCCCTCCCATACAAATGCATAATTTTTGTTAAGTACATTATATCGATTTCCATTAAAACTAGAAAAAGTATAAACTTAAAATTTTGCCAGAATTGGTTTTTTAATAATTGCAATAAATGCTAAAAAAATTATCAGCTCCTCTTCACTCCTTCTACCCTATAAATATTCTATCTCTTATATTTTCAATCGCAATATGCGATTGCACTTTTAAAATTAATCAATCAATCAATAAAATTTCTGTTAAGACCCCCAATAGGGGCATAGGACAGAAACAACTCTCTTTCACAAGGCGCGATCCTGAGCATCAGCCTTAAGCTGTTGCCAGGACTTCTTTATTCCTCTGGCCTCCTACTCAACTGCTTGCTTCCATGTATTACATGGTCGACCAACCCGACGTCTTCCTTGAGGATTATAATCCAGAGCCTGTTTGGCGATGTTTTGCTCTGGTTTCCTCAAAGTATGACCGATTCACTGCCACTTCCGCCTTTGAATCTCAATGCCTATTTTAGTCTCTGCGAGTAGTACTCCAAAGTTCGTCGTTGGAGATCACTTCCGGCCAGAATATTCCTAAAATGCGTCGGAAGCATTGGTTCACGAAAGTCTGTAGTTTCTTGGTAAGTCGAACGGTTACTTTCCACGTAGTACAATCATATAACAACACGGATTTAATGCATGCGTCAAAAACTCGCAGCTTCGTGCGAAAGGAGATCTCTCTTAACCTCGAGAAAGGGGAAAGGATACCGAAGGCCTGACGAGCTTTATTTAGCCGAGCCTCAATATCCTTTTCGGCTCCGCCGTCCATGCTGACTTTTAAAATAGCAGTGAAAAAATCGCAAGTATGTAAAATTGCATACCATCCTTAGCCAAGACATACTGCTCATACAGAATCGCCAAGGGTATAGAAATATTTGTTGTCGCGCAAAAATCTCTAAGCTGGATGTCCACCGGTCTGTTCAACCTCTAGCTTCAGAATACGTTGAGCTAGAAACTTCAAAATTTGCACAAGTTATTTCTGAAAATGTTAGGTCAAGCTCAAGAACGGTGTATATCGCGTCACTCCTTTTACCTCCTCCCATACAACAAAGAAAACTATAAAAGCCATTGATCTGAAATTTTTAAAATAATATTTCTACAACGATTTCAATTTACTGTATGAAAATTATTTGAATCCCCTTCTTCTTCCACCGCCTCTCATACAAACTGAACTTTTTCCTGAAATACTATAAACCAATTTACACAGTATGTATAAAGTTAATCCAATAATAAGACCGAAAAAAAAATTAGACGATTACTTGCACTCCTTCTACCCCCTCGCATACAATATAGCACAATTTCACAAAAAATTGATTTTCTTCGAATGTTATTTTAAGAAACCAGAAGGACAAAGCCCATCGACGACTGAAGGAGTGTAAAAATTACCTTGAGAATCATGCGATAAATTGTACATAAAAGGAACAACGAACATTAACGATGCACACGAAAAAGCCAAATACGCTAAATAATCGATAGAGGAATCGATTTCGACAATATGAAAATTCTGGTCAGGACAAATAAAAATTTTCAAGGAATAGAAAGAGAAGCCATTGAAATTTTCAAATTTCTAACTAATTGAACTACCTCATACTAATTAACCAACCTTAATTAACTAATTTAACCCTAAATTACCCTTCCCACGCCCAATTAACCCCATTCTGTATAAAATAATCTTCTACTTCTACAATGGCGCTACAGCCCAAATCGGACCTTGGCTTCCTGACATTCAAGTTCCTTAACATTTTCATTACTTATTGTGAAAGGGTTGTTAGCCCTTCGCACAACCCACTTTCTACGAATTTTTCATTTCGGTAAAATACCAAGGTATATCCAAGCAGGCAATGTGTTGGAATTATATATTGCGCCGACCGGGATTTAAACTCACGACCTTCACATCACAAGACCAACACGCTACCCACTAGTCTACACCCTAGCTAGTATAAAATAATAGTCTTTTGTAATTATCGATCAGTTTGATAAAAGGACTGAAATGTCACGAGTAATAAAGCGTAACAGTGTAGAATCCGGAAATCTTTCCTTTCAATATGAATATCATTAACGTCAGAAATATTAATCAGGTTCCCACCCATACAAACAAACAAGTCCTGGCAACAGCTTAAGGCCGATGCTCAGGTTCGCGCCTTGTGGAAGAAAGCTGTTTCTGTCCTTTGACCATATAGAGGGTCTTAACAGGAATTTGATTGGTCCCATACAAATGTACTGTTTTGAAAAACTATTTTTTTCGATATACTTTCAAGCTGGCAAAGCTAAAACATAACATTTTTGCCAAAGTTATTTCTAATATGTGCAATCCATTTCGGAAAAAATTATCAACTTGGCTTAACCTTCTGTCAACTACTCTCAACCCAATCCATAGTTTTGCAGATAACAATACTTCAGATAACACCTATGATTTAACTCTACTGCGGAATCAAACATGCATTCTATATTTGTTATAATCTCAGGGAGTGATTCAGTTCCCTGAACTCAGATCTCAACTGAATCCTCAAATGGGACAGAAGAAATAGTCATTAATTACTTGAATGTGATGTTCCAGCATTATTTCGCAATGTAACTATTGGTGATACACAGCTTTGCACTTCGGAAAATTTCCCACTTCTAGGTGTTCAAATTAATGACCACCTGGGCCCAGTACATCTTTGATGTTGCTATCGAACGTCTAGGTGTTTTCCTAAAGTGCAAAAAATATTTCACGCCGACCAGCCAAGCAAACATCTATAAGGCATACATTAGAACACGTTTAGAGTACAACTTGCATGTTTGGGCTGGGGCACCCAAAATTCACCTTGCGTTGATCGGTGACATTGAAAAACATATGTTTCGACTGATTGGAGACGAGACAATCACGTCTTCTATCGATTATCTCGAGCATCACAAAAATGTCGGAGGACTCGGCATGGTAAATGCAGTGCGAAACTAAGCGCACTCATTCCTCCACTCTATACCTTTCCCAGGGATACTCACGAAGCTGAACGCGTGCCTGAGTACACCGTCAAACCCTTGCCTTCTCGTACAGCGAAATTTAGGCAGTCAACCTTTCCCAAGCGTCAAGACTTTTAGAACATATTATTAGCCAATGTGTTTCCCAACAAGTACAGCCCCCAATGCTGCAATGTACACCGTCTCTTTCATCTTTCTGCCTTTAATTAAGCCTGTTTCTAATAACTCTTTACATTTTGTACAATACCTATACTGACTCAACTGTGCATAGCATTTTAGGGTGACCCCCTAAGTTATATTCGGTGCCTTAAAATAACGGTAGAGGTGTACTTTATAATGTTCTTTTATTTTACATAATCAACAAAGACGAACCTAACTCTTTTCTGAAAAAGAGTCATTAAAGGATGAGTCCTTCCTTTGTTTTAGTTACATATGTACATATATGATCAACTTTACTTAGCTCCTCATTCTTAATACAAAGAAAACCTAAAATACCAACATTATAATTTGCTTTAAAGAAACTGACTCTAGTTATCGATAGTGATCATAGATCTTACACAATGAATGTTTACACAAAGTTACACAAGTGTATAGTATACAGTTTGAAGAGAAAGGACGCAACCGTATAATTTAAACTTAAACCGAAAAACACCTTAGCAAAATTCTCTGGTTCGTTTTACTTAATATCAAGTAAACATAGTCATGTTGAATCCATGGTGGCAATTAAAATACACCGGGGCTAACCTATGCGAGAAAGTGAAAAGTGATTGCACAGCCACTAATAATTAATCCTTTCAAAATTTTACAAGCTTGTGGGTGACGGGTTAATCTGAGGCCCAAACATTAATGTGAGGTTTCTGAAATTTTGTAAATTGAGTGACTGAGTCAGGAACGTTGAGATGGAAAGAAGTAAAGCAATCTACCAATTCTCTTTCAGAAATACTGCACTATCAGCGACTTCACATTTTTCTTCATTCCAATCTAAAAAACTTCTCTCAATTTGCGAAACGAATTTCCGTTTTTAGCCCGAGTCCTTAAAAGTTATTTCAAAACAGTTAGTTAGTGTGAGGTTTTGTTTCTTTCCGAAACAGATCTCTTCACTGAAGCTATTCAAAGTTTTCTTCGCAGTCGTTTTTTTTCCCTGAAAGTAGTATGGAAATTCATTGGTGAGTTGGCCCGTCGCCCCCAAAGTATGCGAATCCTTGAAAAGGGAAAAGTTCAACGACAGTACTTGTGTCAAGTCCTTTTGTTCCAAAGTAACACAATTTAAAAGTTTCCGCAATACTTGTTATAAAGCTTTTCAATACTACACACTCGACTCGACATTTTCGTTCAGTTTCCAGAAAAGTACCGGAAAAGTTGAAATTCCATACTTTTCAGATGCACTAGAGAGAATCAGCACAGATGAGGTCAGCTTTGTCCTCCTGTCGAGCAAAAGTCGATCTTGGTTGTGTTTTCGTCTCAACAATAAGGAAAATCTTAGTTTCACAAGCATTTTGTGTGTTCCGGATTCCGGAAGAGATATACTGGAATATCGATCGGATTTAATATGGGGGAATAGCTATAATGTATTGGCATTTTAGTCTGTGCCCTTTTGGTCCTATTTATGAGAAACAAAGTATTTTGACCCTTTATCTCAGGCCGACCGCACTAAAGATAACCACAAATCCCAGTAAATGCGACAAAGATGGAAGGGACTCGAATTGGAAGTCGCACACAAGCCAAGCCATTAATTTTATTTATTGTTTAATTCACCGGATTTTTGATGCTGTAGGAGCTATGTCTCTTTACAATTGTGAAGCGTTGTACCGCGTAAGTATTTTATCGCTATCAAAATTAATTTCTCTTCGACTTGTATAAATCTAACAGGAAGCATTGAATTGAATGTGTGCAATGCTACTAAAAGATTAGATTAAGAAAATAGATGTTGCTCGTTTCTCTACTACTTCAAAACATGAAAACCACTGATTGATAG
Organism: Chorisops tibialis; assembly: GCA_963669355.1. Classification (NCBI taxonomy): domain Eukaryota; kingdom Metazoa; phylum Arthropoda; class Insecta; order Diptera; family Stratiomyidae; genus Chorisops; species Chorisops tibialis. Next base: position 311,101,985 of record OY770262.1, read on the forward strand.
CTTCCAAAGTTCGCGTGTGTTCGTTGAAAAGGATCACTATTTATTCTCAATCCGTTGCACGTACATGTGTGGCTCATTCGATTCAACTAACACACGATTTCTATTGTGGTATTCTTGGCCCTTTTCAATATAAAATTCGTTCACGTACGATCTGTTCGTCACTTTTAACGCTCCCGATTTCACGTTTCTATAGTTGCTCTTAACTGATTTCCATCGTCATTGAATGCCATTACCTTTGAGCTTTGAAACCGTGCGGATGTTGTGCAGACATCGGGGATAGGAAAAATACACTTAATTAGGGATTCCGTCGGCATTTATTTACATTAATAAACTTTCGCCTTTGAAACAAATTTGTATATAGATTTAGTAAATGTTTACATCGAGAATTTAGCTCTTTGGTTCTTTGAGAAATTCCACAGATAAAACTGAAATGCTGCGAATTATAGATAGAATTGCGCAGGCGATTGGCGGGTTTCGTGGCAGGAACGAAATATTTTTAGGTAAAGGTAAAGTGATTGATTAGCAAGTCAATTGAAAAATATTGTATATAGTAGTAAATAGTTACAGAATTTAGTGATTCTTTTCTTTTCCCACCGTAGGATGGAGGCAGTAGGATTCACCCACAGTCAGTCCTGCTTACCCTAAAAATGGCAAATGGACACTCACTGGATCATGGGCTTACCACCCGTGATTTTAAACCCTAACTCATACTAGAAACGGATACAACGTCTCGGATACGGACGGACTCTACGGTAACGACTTTTGGCATTCGAAAACGGACTATGATTGGCTTCTGGAACGTTCGGACATTGAATGACGGGGGAAGAGCTGGGGTCACTCGGTCCTAGCACCGCCAATCAGTAATCGCCCGTGAAATGGAGCATTATAACATCTAAATCTTGGGCTTGAGCGAGGTCAGGTGGACAGGATCAGGAGAAGAACGAACCTCGAGCGGATACGCCATTCTGTACGTTGGTCCTAAGAGTGAAGCCAAAAATATCGTAGCGGTCGTCCTTACACTGAGAGCGAGAAACAGTTTCATCAACTGGGAACCAATCTCGGATAGGATTATCGTCGTCCGACTATAGACCAGTGTCAGAAACGTCACAATTCTACAGTGTTACACACCAAGAAATACCGCAACATCTGGAGACAAAGAATAGTTTTATTGCGAACTAAGTGCCACCTTCGGCCGTGTTCCAAGAGGTGATGTTATTATCATCTCAGGAGTTATGAACGCCCAGGTTGGCTTTGACAGCACTGGACTAGAACACGTCACGGGGAAGCACTGTGACCCTGGGTCAACTCGTCACGACTTTGGATTAAGAGACACGAAAACGGCGAATTATTTGTGGAGTTTTGTAGTACTCGGCAAATGGTCATCGGAGGGACACTTTTTCCACACAAGAGTCATCATAAAACATCTTAGGTTTCTCCTTATGGTGTTAGATCGACCATTTGATTTGGCTATAATTCACTGCTGGAGAAGATGGTTGCCTGCTTGAGATAGTGCACAGCAACTATCCGGCGACCATAAATTCTTCAAATGATATGCATAAACTCAGAGACTCCAACGCCAATTGGGTGGTAACTAGAAACACGTTCCTAACTAGTGCTGAAGAATCTGTGGGATATGTGCAAATCGGTGAGAAACCTTGGATGTCGCAAGCTACATGAGACAAGTTGGGCGATCGAAAAAAAGCCAAATTGGCAATCATCTCTCAACCCGATGTCAACCAATGAACACCCGACTTGAGGCAGAACTACCGCGATGCTCATATACAGCTTAAAAAGGCTGTTAGACGCGACAAGAGAAAGGATATTGAAGATTTGGCCAGCAAGGCAGAATTTGCGGCTTACCTTGGTGATATGGGTTCACTAATTAAAACCATGAGACAGTTGACGAACAGGAATTTCACCGCTAACCACCCGGTGAGAGATGTCATCGGAACTCTCCTTAATATTAGTCAATACCAGTTGCGGCGATGGAAGGAATACTTCTCTGATATTTTAAACATTTTATCAGAGGAAGATATTCCAGAAACAGAACAACTATCAACCATCTAACTTCAACAGTCCTCTATTATGATCGATCCCCCAGATAAGGAAGAGATAGTTTCCGCTATTCGGTTAATGGCGGGAAGGAAAGCTCCAGGTATAGACGGACTACCAATCGAACTCCTCAAAGCGGACCCGGAAATAACAGCCGATATACTCTTCTCACTCTTTACTGAGGTGTGGAATGAAGGAATAAATCCGACTGAATGGCGTCATTGTGAAAATTCCGAAGAAGGGCGGCCTTCGGGATTGTGGCAATTGGCATGGTATATGTCTACTTACTGCCGTATCAAAAATTATGGCTAAGGTAATTCTCAATAGGATTACTGATGTCGTCGAGAGCACTCTCGAAGTTTATCAGGCTGGATTCCGTAAAGGATCGTCTTGTACCGACCACACAAATACCCTACGGATAATATTAGAGCAGTCAGCTGAAATGGGTTCGATACTACATCTCATGTTTGTGAACTTTGAGGAGGCTTTCGACAGCGTTAAGCGAGATTACATATGGAATGCTTTGCGTAGGAGAGGTATTCCAGATAAGGTCATAGCAATGATTTAAGAATCCTACGAAGATGCAAGGTGTCGCGTCTTGCATAGAGGAGAGCTGTTATTGTGCGAACGGGTATCATACAAGGCTTCAATGCACAAACACTGTCATGGAGGGATTGAATTGAATTGGGAAGATAGGAAGAGGGGAGTGACAATGACTGTACCGAGTGGTGAAAGCAGGTATAGTTTTTCTTTTTACTAACTGTTACTGACAAATATTTACAGATGTTATGGGGAACTGAATGGTAAAAAGCGAACAGAAACCAGCTACTGAGAAGTGGAACTGTTTCACTTTTACATCGTTTGCCCATTTTATTTCCATTAAGTTTTCAAAACCAGCAGCAACTCAAAAATTCGGGTTTAAAAAAGTCCTACTGTCTGGAGTGGTAATCGAATCCACGACCTATTGGCTGTGAAGCAAGCACGCTGCCACTATGCCATGGATGCCTGAATTTTTGGTCAACCATCCAAATCGACAAATTTTATTTTTGGAGTTATCTTAATAGTTCTGTTAATTGAATATCTTCTTTGTTGGATTTGTTATTGTTGTTTGGTTTGTTATTTCATATATGACAGAGTCTTTACTTCAAAAATTTCAGTAGCTTTAAAAAAAAAGATTTAACACATAAAAACACAATAAACTAATGCACAAACATTTTTGTTCTTCCTAATCGATTACATAGCCATGTCCCTTGGCATCATAAATCGAATTGTGTTTTTTTTTATCATAGCGAAAATCAAATTAGTTAATAATGTAATCGAATTAATGGAATTGGGTCGCTCCAATTACACCCCAATACACCATCGATCCGAGTATGTTATCGCGAATTTAACCGTAAATCAATTTCAATTGTCGCATTGCAATTAAACGACATTCGGTCGCATAGTTTTGTCTACTAACCCTGGCGTAGCCACAGTATTTTTTTTTGTTATGGTAGAAACATAGCTTCAAACGACATTTCCTTCAGCAATATCTCCCCCACAATCGAAACGAAAACTTCCAATACCTTAAAATTAATCACCCTCGAGAAAAAAAAACAGAAGGGAAAACTAATCACTACAAATAAGGGAAAACTTGGGCAAAAAGTGAAAGGAAAAACATTAATAAAAATCAGGAGCTGACATCGAGCTGGAGAGAAAGTGGATATTTTAAATGAGCTCAATCCGGATCTCAAACAAGTAAGTCTGCACACGACGGCATAAGTTTACATTCCGTAACCTGAAGAGGAATGGAACCCGGTTAAAAAAATTACCGCATAAGTTTCCAAGAGTAAACACAATTTTCGTTAAAAGTGCAAAACAAATAGACGAAGGAAACTTATTCGTAATTATTCGTCAATGTCAAACCAATAATGGACAATTTGTGTAACTTTAGTCGAAGGGTGGGTACGTTTGCAAATAAATAACTGGCTGCCTGCCCGGTTTTAGTCAATCCCACATTTACTCCTTCTTCTTCCTTTTCGAGCCGACGACACATACATGTAATACGTACAAACAAATATGCTTCATCCGTACACAGGACACACATAACGGGAGCGATTCAACTTCAGAGGATTTCCCTGTCTCTTCTGTCGTCGTCCTGAGTGTGTTCGACGTGTTCGGGCAAAATACAGATCCTCGCCCTTATAGTAAATCTTAAACATTTTCTTGAAAGCTTAGTCCCATAGAATCGGGGTAATCAATTTTTATACATGATTCCGGTAGTGGAAGGAGAGGCGACATGTCAGGCGGCACTCGCCCCCAAGATAAAGGGTCCTATGGTATCGATACTCCTTGTTCTCTTTCTATTCCTCCAAGATCCATGGATACTTCAGGAATGATTCTTTATTTTCTTTTTTTTTATGCCAACGACGAAAAGAAAACGGTCTGCAGAGAGTGGAGCAGTATTCTAAAAGGAAATTTATTTGCCTTTCGACACAAACGCCTTCCACACAGTGAAACTGCCATTTATAAAATCGTGAAGAAATTCTTTGGAACGAGATGATAGTCCCAAGTAAAGTGAGAGCCATAGTTTTATGCAAATTGTGCCTAATAAATCAACTAACAACTCTCTGGCGCGCACAAGTTTTGAGAGGTACTTGCGAAATGGGGTCGATTCAGTATCAAAACGGGGTAAAAACAAAAAACTTGAAAAAAAAACCTTTTGTATATAAAGAAAAATGCGTTGTTTTTGTTTTGAAATATTGCCAGCTGTCGCAGTTATGGAACTTTTTAATATTTGCCAGAAGAAGAACAAGCAAATTGTTTTTCTTTGAATAGATACACTAAAGTTTATGCTTAACTTATACAAAAAAACATTTTTTTTGCCTTGTACCAGTGAAGGAGCCAAAGGATTTATTTCAAGTCAACAACATCAGACACGAAGTTGGCACTGGATAAAAAAAAAATATTTAACCTTTTCTTTCTGACGACATGAGCTATTGACAACCAATTCGAAGAGTATGCCTATGTCCACTGGTCACATTCATATTTAGTATGTGTAATCTTGGCATGTCCTTTTGATATAAGATCCGACTTTGTTATTGGCAAACTCGTGTCCTTCAGGAGCTAAATTTAGAATAACACTGCACAAATATAAAATAACATAGGACGGTAAATAGAATCTGTATTTTCGCCTTATGTACGATATATCACTGGCAATTATTTTCGTTTCAATTCATCTTCTCGTATTTGAGATAATAATTCAGAAAAAAATTTATTTTTATCTATGAACATAATATCTTTTTTCTATCTGAGCAGTACAAATACAATCCTTTGTAAATGCAGCTGAAATTGGAATGTTATGATACCCAGAGCAAGCTTATGCGGTCGACCGAAAACATCGCTGCAGTGAGTAATGATAGCGATTCGCAGGCGAATTTTATAACTATCTAAGACATATTTAAATCTGAAACTGAAACAAGAGACAAGAGATATACTAAGAGTGTATCAATTTGTCGATTCTTTTAATTTTGTATTTTCAAACTTTACTTACTTACGATAGTGTTAAAGCCCAATTTGAACCTTGGCCTCCTTCATTAAGGGACCGCCTCCTCTAGTTGGAAAATGTGATTTGCTGTTAGAGATTCCGTAGCTTTTTAAATGGCTTTTTGGGATGTTTTGCTGTCATAGCATAGCGCAGGTCTACAACCGGTTTATATAGTTTAAATTATCTTCCCTGTGCACGTTTCTGCTTTTAATTATTGGAAATACCGAGTAATGGTTTGCCTCAAGGGTTCGATAAGTTTGCTCCTAGATATACATAGTTGTCTACGTTTTCCAGGTTACAATCCCCTACTGTAATAGCTTTTGTCTGGTCTTCGTTAATACGTACTACAACTAACTACCTATCCCTTCAAAGTTTAAAAATATTTGTTTACCACTTTCCAGAGATCTTGCAAGTACATTTATGTACTCAGCATTTGCTATGAGTTGTGTAGATTTGAAGTATAGTGTTCCGTTGATATCAAGGCCGTTGATAGCTCTAAAGCTGGAAGTCAGATCATCTTCTACTCTGACTTGTTCTATGGACTTGGTCATTTTCATTCTTGTAAGCCGAACCATTTTTGTGGTGGGACACCAAACTTCAACTTAATTTTATATGCGCCTGTCGATACAGCCGTGTGCAAAATCGGATCTTAAATGTTTTTGGAATTCACGTCAAAAGGGAAGAATAAAGAAAGTGCGAATAAGCAAAAGATTAATCCTGATCCTTGATGAAAAAATTATTCTCCTGAAATATCAGGTACTTGGGAATTGAATTTTAAAGTGTAATGAAATTCAATAAACACAACTACAAGCAACTTGAGAAGACTCAAAGACTTTTTTATAAATTTCTTTTTATTCCACTGGCGTAGCACTCTCTACAGGAAATCAAGCTTCTATTGTGCAAGCAGATAGTACGATCGATCGTGGTTTAATATCTTCACAACTGTGGCGAGGAAACTCGAAATATTCAAAAGAAAAATACTGAGGCACTGCAAGGCAATGAGATTGAGAACAAGAAACAAATTCTATTCAAATGATGCAATTTACAAGAATTTGGGAATCTCCACAGTGCTAACTTACGTTTCGGAACTGGCGCAAGCGAACAATAAGACTAATCACACACGAAAATACTATGATTACATTGTGACCATAAAGTGCCTGGAATTTGTAATTTAAATTAGTCAAGGAAATGATATTTCAAAAATTTTTTTTTAGTAAGTAGGTAGGACTGTCCTTAATTATTAAACCAAAAATCAGCGCGGTCTGTTAATCAGTTTGCATCAGCTCGTTGAATGGGTACACCTCAGTAGTCCACGGCGATTTTGCGGCGAATGTTGGAAAAGACTTACGGTGATTTAGAAATATGAAAAACACGAGCCTTCGAGTAGTTCAATGCATTTATGGACAGTCGAGAGATCCTTGAAGACATCCTTGTAGAAGGGGTAAAACTAATAGTCAATTTATTTTTTGGTCTTGCTAATAATTTTGATCAAGTGCACAATTTGAGCTCGCTAAATTTTATACGTACTGAGTAAATTGGCTTAGAGCATTTCATGAAAAAGTGCAGTTTGTATGGGAGAGGGTGGAAGGAGAGGGAGAACGCAGCGATTTGGCCGGTTCACGAACTTGAACTTACTTTTTTTTGGTAAAAATGACGTGTACAAAATTTGAACTATGTAGCTAACCGCGTTCTCAAGCTAGAAAGCGCACGGACGGACGGATATCCGGTTTTGAAATTCTTGAGTGATTATATGACCTTCTGTATCATTCAGTTTTTCTCCGAATCTTATTTCTTAGCGTTACAAACTTTAGAGAAAACTTATAATACTCCCAGATTTCATCTAGAGTAAAAAAAGGAACATATGCCAATGTCTTCGAAAATATGCAGTTTTTCAAACTTTCGATAAAGCGAAGTTTGAGGAGCTATGTTTTGTTTTCGAATAATTTCTTAAGAATTCTGTTAAATTCAAAAGAAATTTTCGTTATCATTAGCTTTTTCATTAACTGGAAGGGCAGAGTGGTCTCAGTTTGAACAGGCGATGCAAAAAATCCATAAATGTGGTTGGTATTTCGCCTACCTATATTAACGAACCGGAGTAACCTACTCACACATTCATACAGTAAAATTTCGTCCCTAGCGTGATACCTATCATATATGACCAACCAGCGTATCTTACGACGCATATTTTAGTGCGTAAGGCGTGATGCACGTTTCGGTATACAAGAAAAAAGTAGATGTATTAGTAGGTTAGTTATTGAGTCGGTATTCATACCATAGATAAATATTCTTCTTTGGACGATTATTAAAGTGCTTGGTGGGTACGAAGTCTTGGTGGGAGGTGTTTTAAGTCATTCTGAAAAGTTTCGAAGCTTTGTAAAGTTGGAAATTGTGAGAATATTTCAAATTTTTTCGAGACGCATTTAGTTCTTAATTTTAAAAATCAAACTAAATTATAATTAATTTTCAATAATTCTATTCCATGAAGCAAAACATAATCATGTTGAATAGATAATAACTCTTTACCACCTTCCTGTGCATGTCAAATCAAGTTTCCTAGAACTTGAAACATAAAAACATGATTTCGTTATCTCAACTAAATTTAATTCACTTATTTAAATATAGATAATTAAGTTTTAACGAGATAATTTCGTCGGTATTGGTGGTTCAGTGTAAAAACTCGCCTGCCACGCGGGCGGCCCCGGGTTCGATTCCCGGCCGATATTCTTTTTAATAAAGGAAAAATATCATAATTTCAAATAATTTTTATTCCATGCATGAGTTCAAGATAAAATCGTTTTTTTTTAGTTCGAAACTAAAGACTTGATGTATAAAACCGAATCCATTTGAATTTAATTAAAGTAGATTTAGGAATTGTGTCAGCGTCAGTGGTTGTGTAATGGTATGCTCGCCTGCCATGCCGATTCGATTTTCGGCCGAGAAACTTTTTCTTAATTTTAACACATTGCAAATTCGAGTTTCCGAAAATTACAATTTATTTTCAAATGGACAACTTTATGTCGCTATGACAAGAGTATTTTAAGGTATTTATAAGCAAGAAGATCTATTTAAAAATTAAGCCAATGGGAAATTCATAACAAAAAATACCGCGTATAAGAAAGCCCTAATATAAAACAGATTTTAAGTTCTGCACAAATCAGGAGTATTTGCAGGGACCGGAAATTATTAAAAATTAATTATTTGTATTTTTTGAAATAAAAAAATATTTCTATTTTTACTTATTTATTTTTTGACTTATTCAGCAATAACACAATAAGGTGGGCCTTGTAAAATAACTTTCCATTTCGTACAAAACACGCTTGCGAAGCAAGATTTAAGACGTTTTCTAATTAATGAAAACCCTTCTACTACCGCCCACTGAAAGGACGAATTATTAGAAGTGATGTTTCCTAGATAACTAGAAATCATAATAGTAATGGTAGTATCTCCTCGTCAACTTTAGCGACCAGACTAACTATAGTTAAATATATTTTCAATTATAACCAATTCTAACTACTGCCAACACCCATACAAAAATTTTAAATATCAAAATGTAACCTAGACAGACATTTGATAAAAATAATTTCTTTCAGAGCTATTTATAAGAAAAGTCGAAGAACTCCTTCAATCTCTCATATATAAATAATAACTCTAACTTTGTCTTTCAATTTACAAAACAAAATCTTCTTGCTTTCCTGCACACGTCATATCATGCAGTTTTATTTTCGCCATTTATTGCAAAGCCGCATAATTTAGCTAGATACTCGTACTCCAGTATGCCAGTATGAGTTCGACTATCGTTCAGTCACAGAGGTTTAAGTATGAGCGTGTATTACATCATACATTTTTTTTTGTCTGACTTAAATTGAACAAAGAATTTCTAGGCACCAGTAAATATGAAGCTTTTTCAAAATATAAAGAAAACATTTACTGTCAATAATAAACGATTTGTTTGATGCCGAACCAATCCTAGATTTGTTTGATATATATATACATATATATATATATATTTTTTTTATAATTTGGGGAACACATCAGAACACTGCGACCTTCTCAGCCTATTGTGCGTTTATTGCCCCTTTACCCTACCATAACTCACTAACTATGTCTTTTCCTACCTACTGCTTCACAGTGGCACAGATCATTAAACAAACCTGGTGCTGTTAAAGAATTACTACAACAGGCCAGGCCAGTCAGTATAAATTAAATGTGTTGGCAGGCCAGGAAACGAAATGGACTGGTAGAGAGATTCAGGACATGAGATTGCACACAATTTTTAAAAGTGGGAAGCCCTCAGGAAGCCGTGAATTTGGAGTCGCCTTTATTGTGGATAGGGAATTCAAATCACACGTCATCGACTTCAAGTCAATTAACGAACGGATGTGTGCGATCCGCATCAAAGCGAAATTTTTCAAAATATGGCTAATAAATGTACATGCCTCGACGGAAGAAAAAGATGAGGAAACAAAAGATGCCTTTTATACGAGCCTTGAAAGGCTATTCGACTCATTGCCCTCAAACGACGTTAAAATAATACTTGGCGACCTCAGCGCTAAGGTCGGGAATGAAGAGACTCATCGTGGAACAACTGGAGGGCATAGCCTACACGACGAAAGTAACGACAACGGCCAGCGCCTGATAGACTTTGCATGCAGCAGAGACATAGTTATAAGTTCGACATGCTTCCCACATCGACGCATCCATAAAAGAACATGGGCATCACCAGATGGCAATACCTTCAACCAAATAGACCATGTCCTTATCCAGCGCAGATGGGCCTCCAGCATCATTGGCGTTCGAACATTCAGAGGAGCAAATTGTGACTCGGAGCACTACTTGGTCAAATCCAAATATCGATGTCGTATGTCAAAGGCGTATCAAACAAAGACCAGCCCTCTTCGTAAGTTCGACATCGAAAAGCTCCAAACGGCGTCAGTTGCAGAAAATTACGCAGCAGCACTTGAAAGAGAGCTCACTCTGCAGGATGACATACCGAAGCCTGTGAACCAAGTTTGGATGGATATAAAGGCAACCATAAAGACCGTTGCAGAACAAGTGGTTGGGTATGAAGCTCGGCGCAAAAGAAATGACTGGTTCGACGGCAAATGCCAGGATACGTTAGATAAGAAAAATCAGGCGTACAGACAGTTTCTCGAAAGGAATACCAGAACGAAGAGAGGAAAATACGAAAATCTCCGACTAGTAGCAAATAAGGTCATTAGATGTAAGAAAAGAAAATATTATGACGACCAAATGAGAAATATCGATGACAATCTTGCGAGCAATAAAACAAGATAAGCCTACAAAGTAGTGAAAAGCCTAAGACGTGGATATCAGCCTAAGACAACCCTCTGTAAAGACAGAAATGGCAATATCATCGCCGAGGATAATCAGATTAAGGAAAGGTGGGCGTCATAGTTTATAGAACTCCTTAATCCCGCACACGGCTCCCGAACATCGGAGCTGATAGGTCTCCAAACTTCCGACGAATGCCCACTGGATCCTCCAACGTTGGAAGAAGTCGAATTTGCCATCAGAAGCCAGAAAAGCAATAAAGCGCCGGGCATCGACGAAATTCCAGCGGAATTAATTAAATATGGCGGAAGCTGCACCCGAAATGCCATCCATAAAGTGATTCAGTACATCTGGAATCAGGAGCAAATACCGGAGGAGTGGTACCAATGCAATATTTGCCCTATCCACAAAAAGAGAGACAAACTGCAGTGCGGAAACTACAGAGGTATCTCACTACTTTGCACCTCATATAAGATACTGACAAAAATATTAGAAAATAAAATTAAAATTAACGCTGACAATGTGATTGGGGAGTACCAAGGCGGTTTTAGAGCTGGTCGATCAACGACTGATCAACTTTTTACGGTCAAAAATGCTGGGAATTCAACATCGACGTTCACCAGGTTTTTGTGGACTTTAAACAAACATACGACAGTATTGATCGAAACGTACTGTACAAAATAATGCTGCATTTTGGCATCCCAGCAAAACTAGTCCGACTGACCAAAATGACGATGACATCAACAACATCACAAGTCAGAGTCAACAACCAACTAACTGATGCCTTTGACACAAATGTCGGACTAAAACAGAGTGATGGGCTGGCCCCTCTGCTTTTTAACCTAGCTTTAGAATACGTCATCAGAAAGTTACCCGTTGACACAAGAGGAACGCTGCTTTATAAATCCAGCCAGATAGTGGGTTATGCGGACGATATCAACATATTATCGCGCTCTTTCACATCCGCAAAAGAAATTCTACTAAGCATCGATCAAGCAGCAAAAGAAGTTGGCTTGAAAATCAATGAAACAAAAACGAAAATAATGACACAAACAAGGAAAAGGACCCCCAATAGACAAAACATTACAATTGACGAATATAATTTGGAAAATGTGGACGAATTCATATATTTAGGCACAAAATTGACAAAGAGTGGAAATGAAACGAACGAAATAAAAAGACGAATCCAGCTCGCAAATAAAACGTATTATTCAGTCTTAGCTATTCTTAAGGCAAGCTGCACACAGGAAGATCAAACTCCAAGTCTACAAATCAATAGTAAGACCTGTGCTTTGCTACGGATGCGAAACATGGACCCTTACACAAGCATCCGCAAATATGTTGAACGCTTTCGAAAGACGGGTCCTGAGACGAATAATTGGAGCGAAACGTGATGGTGACCGATGGCGAATTAGATACAACAGTGAGCTGTATGATATATTTGACGAACCGGAGGTTTCTACTGTCATCAGACTGCGGAAGCTGCAATGGGCTGGCCATGTACAAAGGATGGACGAAACTCGAATACCGCTGGTCCGACTCTGTTGACGAAGACTGTTCATCGCTGCTCGGATTTAAAAATTGGAGGACGCGGTCACTGGAGACTTCGGCTACGGGAAGCCAAGGCCCGAAAGGGGCTGTAGCGCTGCGAGGAGGCTTCACAGTGGCATAGGATGTATACTATCGTTTCTGAGTCTTCGAGACGGAGGCGGCAGATGTTAGTTTCGTCTAAGCCCATATTTTTAAGGTGGTGGTTTACACCATTGTGCCCCGTCGAAACAGGAGCGAAGAAAAAAAAGATGATAATTGGAGGCGATAGACGTATTTTAAGAATATAATTAATAGATTCTACCTTCCATGACGCTGAAAGGTTGCCCTGGCACAGGGCTTCCCAAAAATAAGCATGAGTTCAACAAAGCTAATTGTTCATCCAGATGGATTTCAGAAGGAAAAGAAGATAGATTGAAAACTACGAAACTAAGACCAGAACGACTTCAAATGACTCAGAAAAGTTGATGCTTTAGATAAAGTACATTGTACATTGGTGTCCAACCCTTCAACAAACCTAACCTAATTTAATAGCACGCCGCCATTATCGGGTCCGCAGAAGAAATAGAAACACTGCGGAAAATTAGAGTTTTCAAAAAGCTATGAACTAAAAATATTGTTGCACAACCAAAATTCACGATAATCTGATCTTTAAGGTAAGTTCTCATTCAATATTGAATGATAAAAACATGATATGATTATGCACGCTCGTGAAGATCGAGATTGAATAATTTGTGGTTTCCGTCCTGCCCTTTTCCTAGATTATATTCTAACTTACATTAACGATATTTCAAGCGACCATCGAACAATTTATAATAGTGCAACATTATGAACACTATTATACATTTTATTTTGACCCGAGGATAAATTAAAGATATCCTATGCTTTTTCAGTTAAATTGAAAGTAAATAACGTGATAATTAATTGTTCAATCTACACATTTCCTCCAATTGTTCTAAAACATTGCACACAGAATAATACCCTTCTATTCGTATAATAAACAATACCACCCGTAAACACCCTTATGCCCAACACTTTTCAAACACAATTAATAATAATTTGTTCTTCATTAAATTTATCTACTACACAATTAGTATATTGGGTATCCGAAAGTCTCACATATCTGCGAGAACCCTTCTTCCAAACATGGGTCTAATCTTGTTTGTGGGCTTCATACATAAATAGGAACTTTCTCACTCCCGAAAAGGATCATTATCCGGGTTTTCTCGGCAAAAGCCATTTTAATGAGATTCTTTAACGAAAAAATAGAATAAAATAAAAAGGGGGGCGACAGCCTCATATACGGCTTTCTCATTTTATTACGATATGTTCTATGTGAATATATTTGTATGTTTGCCTATGCTTATACGATTATATCGCCCACATGATGTCAACAGTTTTTTCAAGAGAATAACAATAAAATTCCTATTGTTTGGTCCTTGCTCCCTTCGCGTATGTATAATAATTACAGATTATTATTTCGGAAGTCTGGTCCCGTTACTAAGAGGGATTTTTCAGATGTTGTTATTTTTTATTCTGCAGCAGAATCATACTTCAATTTTGTTATAAAGATGTATATACTTTTATTATATTTGTAGGAAGTACTTTACGTAAACGTGCTATTTTTAACGCTTCATGAAGTATGAATTGCTATCAGTCAAAAATTGAAAGAACCAAATTCCATTTGTCCCGATACATATCCCTACAACCATCGAAAACAAGCATCGTCAAAGAGAATTGAACCATAAATTTGAAGCTTTAAATTATTTTTTGCTCAGCCATAATTTTCGAAAAACGAACTCGATATGTAGGTCGCCCATCCACATTTAATAATTCTACGGTGCGGAGGACTTAATTGTGTTCGCCGATGTTCAACAGCATTGAAACAAGTTGATTGATTTGTATAAACAATCCTTCATCTATCTCTTTCCTTCATACTTAATGCCCATTTTCATTTTCATTTCCTGTATCCACCTCCTGTATTCCGACATCGTACTCATCGCACCATCTCCAGCTCTCTCACTGATCAAACTTTACCTACTTTGTAAAATGAGACAATGGAAATTCATCCCTTTAAAGTCGGTACGATGTAATACAAAAATTGAAGGGGTATTATCATTACATCAACCCCTAGTGTCGGTTTGTGGTGGTTGAGAATCATCCAATTACATTATGAAATTCCATCCCAAAAGAATTTAAATGAGGACTGTAATTTTAAAGATGCCGAACAACTCATAGTTCCCTTTAAGCGCGGGCGGCAAAAAGGACGAGAACAAGAAGAGTATACGGACGACAATACTCCATAAATATAATGGTCTAGAGAGAAGAGTCCATAATAAAAGGGAGTTGCGTTTTCGGGGACTATAATTTATGGGAATCATTTATGAGAACGAAGAGGCATCCTCAGTGTTCTAGCCGAGGAGCACTCTACTCGAATTCCCGCATCCTAGATTCAATACTGGCTTATTTGTTTTGTTCCCGACCATAATGAGCAATAGCAATTATATAGGAAAGACCAAAGAAACAATTCGAAAGGGCATCACTTTAATGGACTTTAAAATTAGTTCGACACTCCCTTAATGATGTTATTGATAGGTGTTAAGTTGGATTTGAATGCAAAGTCCCAAGGAGCTGGTAATGATGGACGTCATCATCGTTATTTTTGCCCGAACCATATTTTAGATGGATATTAATTTCTTTTTTTTTTGTTTAGTTTATTCATAGACCATATCGACAGGGTGATAAAAAAAACGGTTTAGAACGGACAATGAATTATTTCTAAAACGATATTTCGAAAAATCTAATAAATCAAATTTGTGAAGATTGAGGAGTGGTGTTTGTGATGAATAAAGCGTACAATAAAAACGAAATTATTGAGCCTATCTAATGACTTTCGAGAAAATTGGAATGTCAATATTTAGGGGGTTAATTTAAATTTGTGGCGATGTCAATTCGTTATTGTCATTCGGGAAAACGAATTCTTTTTCTTTTTTCTAGGTTTCGTCTAAATATAACCGGTCTTTTTTTCGAAATTATCTTAACATTTGCCCTTATTAAAATCCTTTATGGATTGTTCTAAGATTGAGTTGGTTAGAATAGTCGAAATAAACCCGAAAATGTCATAAATTGGTATATAAAAATTAAGTAAACATTTTCCGAAATCGTCGGAATTGTTCAAAAATTGCATCCGTCTTAATGAGTCTGATGTCAAAATTTTTAAATTTTGAAGCAAGATTACTAAAACACTACAGAAGCAAATACGTCGTGCAATGCGAAATTAATGCTGTTCTTTTGATCCTGAGCCCTTTTCAATAAATTAGTTCGTGTAAACGATTTGGTCACTGAACCGAGATGGAGGCGTAGGCCCAATGTCGGCTGTTCCTTTCATTTTAAGTAAGTATGTACACTATTTAAAAGTCCAATCGTCCCAGTTTTGGAGGTTGTAAGATGGTTTCTGTTCACTCTCTGTTATTCATAAAATTCGTCAATATTTCAGATTAGCAGCCAGTTCAACTGATAATATTTCTTTAATGAATTTTGACCGCCCAACTTACAAGTCTTTATCGGAAAATACAAATCCAATATCCAGCTGCCAGAACATTACGTAGACCACCCAAGGCTTAAAGTATATCATTTCAATATAACTTACGACTATCCCAATTATTAACACTGATTTATGTCTTAATACCAACAACAAAAAATAGAAGGATAATCATCTCACAGTATAAATACCCATCTCGGGGGAAACATAAAATTTTGTATTTTCGTAATAATTGTATCGGTAACAAGCTTAACAACTAGTTTAAGCGTATTCATGGCTGTGTTTATATTCCATTTTATTCGCTCGTAAAATATAGAAAGCTCTTACATAAAACATGAAACAACACGCAATGCATAATTTCCAACTACCGCACCTGTAGTCGTATCTTTATCCAACTAATACAACTGCCGCAAAAGGGTATAATCAACTCGGATAAATATAAAAAAAAAACTTCTAAACTGGTGGTAAATTTGTTGAAAGCTTAAGAAATCCCTGACAACACTACCGGAATCACAGGTGCGTCGTCGTATGTATTTTTCCAATTTGCACGCGTTACATTAATTACAAGAGTTGGGATTTCACATTTCTCTTTCCTCTTTCTCTTCTCGCAGACGGTGTATCCTTCTTTACCGTCGAGGATATGTTCTGTCTACTGTATCCGAGACTTTTTCGGTAACGTAGTCACGTAAATAATTAACCAAGTGACGTGTATGTTTAACTTAATGTCTACATTTTAACTCTCCTGAGACGTTTATCTGAATGTCCCCGTGTAGTACCATTCAGCAAGTTTTCCCCGGGTTGTCCTCTTCGACGCCAAGGCTCTTCTATAAATTTGCGATTATCATAAATGGTGACTAGGGAATAGGTTATTAGTGTGTGCGTACATAGTATATAGCGACTTTACGTCTAAAGATAGGTCCGTAACTTGTTGCGTGTCTTACGGTAGTATAATTTATAAAGTAATCTTTGTCCTACATATAAGCAGGATTCTAAGATCCTAACTCTAATGACATTAGTATTATAGGTAGAACGGATATGTCCCTTAATGATGGTAATTTTTATGTTTCAGATCTTGTCGGCAATTTAGAACCTATTAATTTAGCGAACACTAAGAAAACTATCGTGTCTTACAAACTTATATAATTAACGATTTGAAGGTTATAAGTTTTCGGAAATTATTTTGTTTTGGAGAAAATTTCGATCAAATCTGGCGCTTCTATTAAAATATTGTACAGTATTGCCATATACCGCAAGCTTTTGTTTCATGAATGAAGTAGCCCATTGCTGTAATATGAGTTTAGCCATTTAGGATACCAATTGATTGTCAATGGCTTATCCATCTTAACTGTGACTCACATCTGAGATAAGGAGGGGAAAAAAAGTTACAGCGTACCAGTTTTTTCCCAATAATAAGCCGAAATTAAGCCCCATGGTATCAAGTGGTTTGAATTTCATGTTAGTAATTTACGGTGGTCACGATGCGTCTCAAACCGTGTAAGTGTTGTCATTCTCAAGTTATTAGTTAACAAAATTTGAACGCGTTTAAATAATTATTGCTGCATAGTTTACTTTGAGGTTATAATTTTTTCACGCTTTAGCTTTTGATATTCACTAGCATCGCTTGTGGTCGAAATTCGACCAATTGTGTGTGTTGAATCAAGCAGCATGAGATGGTACGTAGTTCTGAAATGGGATCGCGCTGCCTTAATGGCAACATACAAACATGATTATTGGTTTATGCACATCTGTCGCACAGTACCTTTTAAATGTTATAAGTTTCATTCCCCTCTAGTTTTATAATAAATAAAAAAGGGGACCCGAATTTTAGATGCTCACGTATTAATATATAAAATTACCGAAGGGGTAAGAGGGATTTCAGAAGACTTTATTTGCTTAGTGACACCCTCAATGAAATGCTTGATGTCGATAGTTCTTATAGATTTGAAGAAAAATTGTTTTAGGTTGAATTTTAATTTCGTGTAATTTGGGGAATGGAAAGTGTAAAGTAGAAGTAATGGTAGAATTTAGCCCGTTAACGAAAGAAAGTCACCTCTTTTGGAGTAAAAACTACATGGAACAATATTCGTACAGATAAATCAATGTTCTTGTAAGTTATAATGGAATCGGATAAGCAGACAGTCGGTTATCCGCATTTGAGGTTCATGCAAAAAAAGCTAAGTAATTATTTATTTAGAGTTACAGTAATTGGATTAAAGGAAAAAACAATATCAAGTGCCGTAAATGCACAGTAATTATACTCTAGATGGAATCTTGGAATATTTAAAGTTTGTTAGTGCCAAAAAATAATACTCATTTCAAAACCAGAACTCTGTCTATCCGCACGTCTGTCCATCCGTCGGTTCGCTCTCCAGCTTGAGAACACGTTGAATTAGGAAGCTCAAATTTATACGTTGTTTTTGACAAAAAAGCAAGGTCAAGTTTGTGAACAGGCCAAATCGCTTCACCCCTCCTACACCCCTCCATTCAAAATGACACAATTTCAACTTTATAATAAGCTGATCTAAAATTTAAATCCATTTATAAATCTATTTTAGATATTTGTAAAATTATCCCCCACCTCTTCTAACACTATCCATACAAAAGTCGCCGTTTAGCAATACGCTTTAAAACAATCTTCAAGACAAGGATGCTCTAATTAAACGTAATATACCTTTATAAGTAGGATCCTTAAGTGGCAGGAAAGTCACCTCCAAAGGCACTGGAACTTTCATTTCATATAGAGTGTAATATGATTGGAGTTTACCCGGAAATGTAGTTGTATAATTCGGCGTGCCATTGCACATGCCATCATACCAGCGAATGCAAATGTTAATGACGTACGTACAAAGTAATAAATGCAAAGGTGGATTGACTGACATTTTTTGGTTATGCTGATGAGATACATTTCCAAAGTTTAAGCATACTTGGACTTTGACCTGTGTTCATCAGTAACCAATATTCTATTTATGCAATTATACATTAGAAAATTTTTTATATAATTTGGATTAAGTTTTGCAAGTATCATAGTTACATAAAGCTTTTATAGCAAGAACTGCCTATAATTTATAAAGATAACAAAGTCCTTCGCTTCGAATTACCCAATGTATATCGGCCAAGTCCTAATGCCTAATCAAAAATGAGGATGCTTTAGAAGTATACCTAGGTATATTGGAAAAAAACCAAGTGCTCCAGAAGACAGACAAGCTTAGTTGCTGGAAGACAGACAAACTTAGCAGCAAAAAGTCCGCTCGAATACCTCTCTACGGCCCAGGGAGATGGGCGTTCACGTCGACTCATCTAAGTAATCCCCTAGTAGACATCAACACAATCTCCTGCAATACCTCTTTCCGGACTAGGGAGACAGGCGAAAACATCGAACCTCTCAACGTAGTCACAAGAGAAGACAGGAGCTTTTGAGCACTTCCACATCTAGTCACACAAGAACTGCGGAGGATGGGAGTCAGGCTAGAGCAACAAGCTCTACGCGGAGCCGACATTGAGATGCTTCTGTTAAACTTCAAAAAGAAATCGAAGTCCAGGAAAACTAGAGAGTACTGCCAAAAGAAGCTAGCCATCTTAGAACAACTATGGCTAGACTTCGAAACATGCAAGAGCAAGTATCATTGTACAAACAAGAACTGCTTGGGCATTTTTTCACTCAAGTTGAAGAAATCTACTACGAGGCTCGTGGACTATATAAGCAATACAGCGGCAGAATTGACATTCGGCACTCGGTTCAACTAAGTGGTTGTAGTTTTGAAAAGTTTCAGACAGATGACGACCCAAAGGCAAGTCAAGAAAAACTGTCAATATTATCAGACCCCGAAGAATAGAAAAGGTTCTACAAACAAAAGGGTATAATGCAAGCCTTACTTACTCAAATAAGGCGGAAAGAGACCGAAATTGTAGAATCAAGATCGAAAGCATATTGCATGCTTAAAATTAAGGCTCTGGCAGAATATTCGTCTCACATATTGGTCTCAGTACCCATGAAGATATCTTAGCCAGTGCTAGCGAAACTGACTATAAAACTGACTACTTGCAGTCAGATTTACTATCAGAGGTTGAAGAAGAATATCATGAAATCGGAATTAAACCGCAAGAACTTCACTGTGTTGAACTATTCGAATCATTACGGAGTGTTAAAGTACCAACAACTGAATTTGAGTCACGTAAGATTAAATAACCAATAATGAATATTGCCACTTTCAATGGAAATTACGGACAGTGGCAGCCCTTCCGCTATTTGTATCTGTAAACAATATACGTCATGGTAATGCCGAGAAAATCTTTTATTTAAAAGCCAACTTAGGTGGCGAAGCATAAAGGCTAGCATAGCATATCTACAATCGACAGAATCAAACTATAACTCTGCATGGGCATTGTTATGTGGTCGGTATAATAACAAGAGATTATTAGCAACGACTCAACTACAAACTTTTATGTCGATTGCAGAACTGAAAACTCCAAATGTAGCAGGCATTCAAAACCTTCACGACAAACCCAAAGAATGCCTCATAGCATTAAATAACTTGGAAGAAGTCAACAAATCATACAACACTAAACAACGATGGGAGTTAGTACGAGAATAGAAAATATTCATAAACTGTCTTCGACAAGGTAATAGTGTAACGAGCTCCAGGTTGCGGAACTATAGATTATGTCATCGACATTATCATACTCTTCTTCATAAAGAAGGAAGGCACCAACGACCTATACAATTTCATGTATCTAATGAGGTAACAGCAAAAGAGTTATCAACGAAACGATTGAAGGACCTACTGCACTTATTAATTCGGCCAGATTCTATGGCACCTCGAACAATGGCTAAGAAGTACCAGCGAAAGGAGGATCAAGCAGCACAGCCATGGCAAATTCAATCTCATTTTGCTAGCGAATTAAAAAAAATTAGCTAACAGGTGTTACTTGCTAAAGCCTTGATAAAAATTGAAGGAAAGTATGGTAGGTCCGGAACTCTTCGAGCTTTGATTGTTACTGGATCCCAAGCCACATTAACTGAGAACGTTCAAAGGTTGCGATTGCCAAAATCAAAGGCATATAAAAAAAATTACAGGACTAGGTCAATCTGAAGCAGCAGTAGCTCGAAGCTCTGCAATACTAACAATCCAGCCTATACGTCCATCTTAATTTCGTCTACCGACATCCGCCTTAGTAATCAAACGGTTGACCCACATACTACCAAACGAGCAAACAAAACGTGGAAATTAGAAACACATGGAGCAGATCCATCATACTATAAATTCAGTCATATTGAAATGATTCTAGGACCAGATTTCTATTCGGTAATCATACAGCTAGGGTGTAGCCTAGTGGGTAGCGTGTTGGTTTACAATGCGAAGGTCGTGAGTTCAAATCCCGGTCAACGCATAATTCCAGCATACTGCTTGGATATACATTGGTTACCTCAATCTACGAAAATGAAAAATTCAAAGATAGAAGGTTGTGCGAAGAGCTAACAACTCTTCCACAATAAGCAATGAAAATGTTAAGGAATCTGAAAATCAGGAGGCTAATGCCCGATTTGGACTGTCGTGCCATTGAAGAAGAATCATACAGAATGGAATGATTATAAGTCCAGATAGAAGTACAATTGCCCAATGCACAGAATTGGGGTGGATAATAGATGGGGCTATTAAGGATGGTTCTATTACCATAACTAATTGTCTGGTAGCTGAAACAAAAGTTGACAACCAGTTATCCAAATTTTGCGAATGTGAAGGGATCCTTAATAAGCGAATACTCACAATTCAAGAAAAAGAATGTGAAGAGCACTATGAGATGACTCACCACCGAAATATGGATGGCTTATTCGAAGTACGCCTTCCTTTCAAAAAAGACGTCGATCCCCGGAAGGCTTTAGGAAAGTCTAGACAACAAACAAAAACTTCAGATGAAAAAAACAGTTGAAGCAAATCTTATATGTTAATACGTATGCATCTAAAATTCTAGGTGACTTTTTTTTATTTATTATAAAAGGAGGGGAATGAAACTTATATCATTAAAAAGGAACTGTGCCATAGATGTGCATAAACCAAAAATCATGACTGTATGTTGCCATTAAGGCAGGTAAAATAAAGTGAGAACATACAAACGGAATCCCATTTCAAAAATACAATTCTTTTGCTGCAAGACACTGGTGATCGAACGAACACCGGCAAATCCAACGCACTGTGGAAAGGGAAAAGTGTCTAATTAAAGAATGCCTAATATTAGCCAAATTTATATTGAAAGTATGGTTTTCGTTATTTTCCACACACAGTTGATAGAATTTCGACCACCGGCGATACTAGACCTGATTTAAAAGATAAATATACATAATTTATTGCGCAATAAATAGTTTAAAATTTTTGTACTGCTTTTTGTTATTTATAACGATGAAAATAGTTCTGCTGTTTTTTAACTTCTTTGCAAGAGTGCTGATGCAGTTTACGGGGCATTCAATCTGCCGCACCCTTATTTTGTTCTTCTTCACTAACACAAAATTAAGCTTTTATCAAATAAGGCAAGGGACTGTAAACTGACTTCACTGAAGCTCTGCTATTTACCTAGGTATGTATAAAAGGTGCTAAAGGCAGTGTAAGGATTTTGTCGATTTTGAAATTAGTAATCGCCAAACAAGCTCTAGACTATAGCCCTCAAGGAAGACATCGAGTTGGTTAACTATGTAGCACATTAAAGTGAGCAGTTGAAACAAAATTCAGAGGAATAAAAAGTCCTGGGAACAACGACAGGCTGCTGCTCAGGATTGGGCCTTCTTTCACGGTACCACTTCTGTACTACATCCCTATAGAAGGAAATCGAATGATTTTTGGCAATTTCGACCGGGGAAAAGACTTCTTTTACAATGCTCGTCGTCCATACATGCATAGACAATAGTGCAGTACATATTTTTGGATTGAGTTTAAAATAAACGATTCTGTTAAACTATAATATTCCAGCCTGGCGGGCAGCATGTTGATATACAATGGAAAGGTCGGGAGTTCAAATCCCGGTCGAAATATAAATTCAGCACTAACTACTTGCGAGGGAATATCTTGGCCACCTAAATCTACGAAAATTGAAAATTCATAGATAGAAGGTTGTGCGAAGGGCTAACAACCCTTTCACAATACAAATAAATTTTAAGGAACCTGAAGGTCAGGTGACCAAAGCTCGATTCGAGCTGTATTGACATTGAAGAAAAAGAAAAAGAAAAAGATTAATTAAAATATTCAGTTAAAACATTTTGTTCCAAAGCTTTATTTGTCGAAAAAACCACTGAAAAAAGAAAGAAATCAAATTATTCTTGTACACTTTTCATTTTCATGTTGCCTTTTCGAGGAATAGAATTGTATTTTAAATTGCTTTCAAACAAATATAATTCTTCGGTCTTTCCTAATAAATAAAAAGCATGAACTACCTACCCTATATTGCCCATAAAGCATAAAACACCTTTCTCTTGCTCAAGTTACATGAGACCAAGGCACCCTTTTCTTATTACCTACGAAAACATTACATAAGTGCTTTCATAAGCTTTCAACGTTCCACGAAATACCTGCGAGGATCAATTTTATTATTTCATATTTTCAACAATTTCCAAGAGTTTTCACTCATCCCATCAAGAAAATCGAATATTCATGTCGGTTACTTTGAATATAAGTCTCGACAGTTTTGTCTTGTGATTTTCACCACTTGTTCAAAACAAAAATTATATATTTCGGAAACAATTTTACCACACAGACACACACGCACACACACACACATGTTCGTATCTACTAGCCGGGTACAAGAGAAGAATCGTATGGTTTGTTCACGAGAATGAGGACTTGCGAATTTTCTTATGGTTTTACTACGCAAGAAAATCATTTAGCAAGAAGTATCATAGTCGCATGCAAATTAACGTGACTCTCTATTTGTGAAGATGAAATAATTTCTTTGGGATTGAAGAGGGTCTTGACATAAATGGAAAGTGTGTTGTTCCCTTCACGGATAGTACACACAAAATAGCGAGCACCCTTCTCTATGACATGCTAGGCTCGCGCTATCGTATAGTTAGCATAATACACATAATAAATCGGGATACGTACAGGAAGAAATTTTCAACAAAATCAGGATGTGAATTGTATATGAGTACGTATGCATATTCAGCTGTCGCTGTCCTTATAAAAAATATATAATTCACCCCCATTGCGAAAACGTTGAAGTAGTTTCGTATTCATTTCTAGAGTGTCTGATGTGTGCTGACTCGTTAAAAAGCAAAATGCCTACTGTTTCCCGCATATATACGAATATATACACCGATTGCCATTACCACACGCGATACTCATATCCCGGGGTTACAGTATTGTTGGCAAAGTTAAGCACGTAATGACATGATAATTGGGGAAACGGAATGCTTTTCTAGGATTTCATTCGAAATTCCTTTTGATCCTAACAAGTAGATACTATGGATCTTTTTAAGTAGTCATTAATATCTTGCTGCGAATTAATTTAGATATTTATCTATATAAATGATTTTACTTAATATAATTTTAAAGAAAATAATCACTTATGTTTGTGTAGCTTGCTAATATTTAATAAATATTTTAATTCTGAGAATCAATTTAAGTATTTTTTTTTTAAGGCACCGAGTTTAATTTAGGGGGTCACCCTTTAATGCATTGCACAATTAATTCGGTAAAGGAAAAGGAAGTGGATAAAATTTGGGTGTACTAAGGAAATTAGGGTGGAGAGAGACGGAAGTGACGGTGAAGATTATTCTTGAAGGACTGGAGGTTATACCTACTTGGGAAAACGTAAGCCGGCAATGCATTCCAAAGTCTGGACGTTCGGGAGATGAATGACTGTCTATATTTCACTGTACGAGTAGAATAGAATAGGGTTGACGGTATACTCGTGTGCGCGTTTAGCTTGACGAGTATTTCGGGCAAAGGTGTAAAATGAAGGAATGAGTGATCTAAGTTCCGCACTACATTTACCATGAAAGTAGCGATAATAAATGCTGAGTACTCCGACGTTTCTGCGATGCTCGAGGGAGTCAATAGAAACCGTAATAGTATCATCTCCAATAAGTCGGAACGCATGTTTTTGATTGGATCGAGCAGGGCAAGGTGAGTTTTGGGAGCTCCAGCCCATAAATGCGAATTGTACTCTAAACGAGGTCGAATATAAGCCTTGTAGGTGGTAGCTAAGTCGTGAGGCGTAAAATATTTTTTACATTTGCGAAGAATACCTAGGCGTTTGGAGGTATCGAGGGCAACATCAAAGATATGCTTGCTCTAATCAAGATGGTTATTTAATTTTACGCCTAATACGATAAACTCATCTACAGAGCAAATTGGTACGCCATTAAGGTCTAAATTGGACGACGTCGCCGGAACATCACGTTTATGGGAAAGATGACAGGCATGTGTTTTAGCAGCGTTGAACTCTACTCTATTTTTCCTGCCCCATTCCAGGATTAAGTGGAGGTCGGAGTTCAACGAACCGATTAACTCACTGCGTTTGGAAGCAACAGCTTGCTTTTGAGAATCCGCAGCAGAGTTAAATTCAAAGGTGTTATCTAAAGTACTGTCATCAGCAAAACTATGGATTGGATTGAGAGTAGAAGACAAAAGGTCGTTGATAAATACCAAGAACAGAGTAGGCGATAGAACAGAGCCCTGAGGGACACCGGAGTTGATTGGGAAGGAGGCGGAAGTAACGCCATCTAATACGACTCGTATAGTGCGGTTGGACAAAAAACTCTCAATCCAATGAGTAAGGGAAGCATCGAGGCCAATGGCCTTGAGCTTAACAAGGAGACATTCGTGCCAAACTCTGTCAAAAGCTTTTGCAATGTCAAGTGCCAGAACTTGACCTTCGCCGTATTTGTGTAAGCAAGAGTTCCATCGTTCCGTCAGGTAGACCAAGAGATCTCCCGTCGACCTTCCAGAACGGAAACCGTATTGGCGATCGTGGATGAGCTGATTATCCTCGAGATAATGAACGATTTTGCGATTGACAGCAGTTTCCATTACTTTCGAGAGCACTGAAGTAATGGCTATTGGCCGGTAGTTAGCGGGGTTCGCTTTGCTTCCGTTCTTGGGAATTGGCTGAACATTCGCAACTTTCCACAATTGTGGAAAGCACCCGGAAGAGTAAGATAGATGGAAAAGATTGCGAAGTGGCTTAGCCAGAGAAGAGGAGCACATTTTAAGGGTAATGGGGAGAATGCCATCAGGGCCAGCGGACTTATGAATATTGAGCTGTTGCAGAATCCTGGAAATGAGACGAGTGCGAAAATGTAACGAAGGCAGAGAAAAACCAGAAGGTGTTGCGATAGGAGGGCTTTGGTTTGAAGGTGGTAGTGTGGAGTTTTTCGCAAAGCTTTCTGCCAATAGGTTAGCTTTCTCAACAGGATCGACTACGGTACGGTCACCATCTACGAGTGGCGGTGTTGATGAAGAGATGAAATTATTGTTGACCGTTTTTACAAAAGACCAGAAAGATCTTGAGCCTTTTGGACTCTGGAGGATCTTCCGTCGAAGTTTTTGGTCGTAGTCAAATTTAACACGTTTGAGGATTGAATTGCAAGTATTTCTTGATTTAATATAGAGCTCTCTGTAAGCTGGGGTTGGATGATTTTTGAAAGTTTGAAACGACTGTTTCTTCGCCTGAATTGCAACAAGACATTCGTTTGTAAACCAAGAGTCCTTCGACGGCCGGACTCTCTTAAGACTGAAAGGTATGTAGAGCTTCATACCTTTTAGGATGATCTCAGTGACAAGTTTACAGGCTACATCACAGTCATTGGAATCAAAGCACAATCTCCAATTAAAGGCATTGAAGAACTCGTTTAGTGCCTCCCATTTGGCTCTTTTAAAATGCCAAACAGTTCTTCGGGGTGCCTTAGCTGGCAGCGGTGTTAGTGTTGCAACTGGAAATTGTGCACGAATCAAGAAGTGATCCGTATTACCAATTGGCGATAGAGATATAACAGAGAGGGAATATTTCTCAGGTTGATTGGTAAGAAATAAATCAAGAAGATTGGAGGATTGTCCTGCAATTTCAGGTAAATGAGTAGGCGCATTTACCAATTGTGTTGATCCGTTAATCGAAGAAACAGCTCAGTGTCACGTCCCTCATGGTCCGTGCAAGAGAAAGAGGAATGCGTTTAGTATCATCCTAACCATGTGTAGACAGGAAATATTGAAAGCTATTACGGACGGTATCAAATCAAACTGAATTACAGTTGAAATTGATATTCCCGAGAAATATATACTAATGAAATGTAAGTAAATTTCAACTGGAGTGCATGCCAGTTTCACCTGGTGTTTTTAGCGTTTTTCAGAACTGATTTATTATATTTGGTATGGCTTAAGAATTATTTTGATTTCATTTAAAAAAAAAATGAATCGTTTTTTTCTTCGCTGCAAATTACTAAAAAAAAATGTTTGTATTTTATTGCAATATAATTTTCTACATATATAAAGTATAAACAATATTAGAAAAATTTCATTATCAAGATATTAACACTTACTTTTCTTTGGAACAATTATGATCCTGTTTTTGGTACGGATGGATGTTGTGATTTAAATGATTGATTTTATTACAATTGCTGTCCACTCCGTTGCAGCCTTGTTTCGGGCTGCTTTTGCCCGAACCTGGCGATATTTTACCCGCTAAAGCTTCCAAAGAGCTCAGCATAATACCCGATAGAATGTCAGTCATTACAAATTGTTTACTTTTTTTTTACTACAAAAAAAAAAGTTGAATCACACACTAGCGAACCTTCTATCAGATATATCTGATTATTATTTTGTTACTTAATTTTACATATGACTCTTTAAGAGTACCGACTACACAATTCAAACATCTTTAAGATTTCTCTCTTCTTATTCTTACGGAGTTAGAATCTAGAAAAAATAAATATAATAACTCGATTAAGCGCTTCTTCTCTCACTTGAAATCTGTCACTCACTTTTGCTAATAAACACTATGAGATAACTATAATTATATATATATTTTTTTAATTTATTTATTTTCATCACACATACAGCACATCACGTACGAGAGTCATTGCAAAAACAAAACCCCGGGAAAAAATAAATTTAATAGCGTCGCCGAATTACTACGTGGATTACTATGAATTGCACCGAACGCAATTGGTGGTGGACGACACTTGCTCCGGAGTATCCATCGCTAGCTGGACATTTTTTTTTATCTTACACAAATCATTAATTTAGACCAAGAGCTCTTAGCTTGATAAATTGAAGAAATTATAAGCACAACAAATTAAGTGTTAAGGTCTTCCTCACCACCGCCTGCACAATAGGCGTATAACACACTCCACTTAATTTTTATTTATTTACTTTTTTTAAACTTTTTCAACTGTCATTTTAATTTCTCATTTGTTGTTATCTATTTTTCATCATCTGAATAAAAGAAGATTTTTGTTGTTTGTTAAAAGAAAAGGGGGTGTACACAAATCGAAACATGATCTCTTCAGTTTACTTAGATATCGCCTATCGCGCTTCAGCAATAACACGTTCTATACTAAAGTCTCGTTGAATTTTTACGTTATTGGAAACATAGTGAATTACGTTTAACCATACGTTTGAGATAAAGTCGAAACGATTTCAACTATGAGTAATATGCTGAGTAGTAAAATACAACTAACTATTTTTAATATAAATGAGTAGTTAGTTTTTTTTTTGTAGAAATGGGAATATAACATGAATTTCAATTTTTATTGACGTTGGCACTATATCAAGTTTGGAGATAAACATTGAAAATCGTATGGAATTTTTGAAAAAGAATTTTTTTAAAATTTCGAATTGCATAATAGCGAGATAAATGCAGTTGTTATTTATTTGCCTAACAGTGATCGCAGTCATTTCTTACTGGCACATTATGAAGTGTAAACCAAAAATTGGATTTTTATTCGGTCGCTAAGTGCTGACTGACGACCTAGACCTTGAACTAAGTATAGTAATGTTGTGTGCTTACTTAGACGTGAATCTAGACGTTTATTTACTTACTATGTATAAATAAAAATTTCAATTAAAGTCCATACACATTTGCAACTTAAACTTAATTATTATGTGTAAACTAAATGTGGCTAGAGCGGAATGCAATCATTGAGAACCGTGTAGTTAATAAATTATTGTCACCTTGAATGATGTGAAAAAAAACCATACATCTATTATGCATACATATGTATATCTTAATAGTTTTGTTTAAAAAAGTTCATTGTTAATGTTTATGTTAATATCATTTTGGTTCGGAGTGAAGCCATCTTAATTATTATATATTAGGCTATTTTAATTACTATATTAATTTGAAGAAAACATTGATATTGAGAGTTTCTCTTATTAACAGTTAGCTTTGGTTTAACTTTCGATTTTTGATAGAAAGAAAATTATGCAATTCTTTTCATTTCACAGTTCTCAAGATCTGTAGCTAAATGTTCGTGCCACCAAAACATAGATTTCCTCTACTTTTTTTTTTACAATTAATACGCACACAATATTTTATTTGCAGTCTCATATGCGTGTTTTCCGATAAATAATAAAAGATACTAATATGTAATTTGGAGAGAATAATTTGAATATAATCCAGCAAAAAATTCTAGTTTTATAATCATTCTATTTCTTTACATAAAACATGATGCATCTAAATAAATTTGAAAACATGTAATGACTTTTCAATTTTCTTTTATATAACCTAAATGTGATTGTATGCCAGAAATTTTTAATACTAGATTTACGGATTTCGTTAATTGGAATGGTGACTGTTTTCATGCTTAAATGAAATTTATCTGTAAAACATAACAGAATTATGATTGGGCTTGAAGCCTAATTATACGATAATCACGATGAAATGGGAAAGAGTTTAATATAGCAGAAAATATGAAATCACAAATTCTTTAGTGACTTTTGTATGCGAAGTGGTAGAAGCAGAGGGGAACGTTTGTAGTTTTACTTTATTATTTTAATAATAAAGTATTGTGATCGACTTGGAAAAAAAAAAAAATTTGCTACCCTGAAATTTTGTTTTTTCGCGTTTCATAACTAAATTAGCCTAAAAAAGCAAAAAAAAAAAATCCGTCTGTCTGTACGCCGTCCGCCGTACGCCGTCCGCCGTACGCCGTCCGCCGTACGCCGTCCGCCGTCCGCCGTCCGCCGTACGCCGTACGCCGGTGTGTACGCTCAGCGCACATTAACTCCCAAACCCTTCAAGATAGAAAGTTCATTTTTGGGGGGATTGTAGATAGTGGCGGATCTCAGGCAGATACCCATTTTCGGGGGTGTACGGGTTCAGGGGGAGGCGGGGGGAGCGCTAAGGCCGAAAAATACGAATTCAAATATCTCAACCAAGGTAACAGCTAGGAAGCTAAAACTCAACACACATATAGAGAAGTTTGTGGGACAACTTTTAAAAATAATTTAATTTTTTTATCCATTGGCGTCCGAAAAGGGGGGGCTAAAAACAAATTGTCGGCCGAATTTTTTTTTCAAATGATTATATCTTCGAAATTACTTATCGTAAAAAATTCATATTTTGGGACCGTCAAGGTAGCATATAGTTCCATTGGAATCAGCTTAGTGAGTGGTTAATTATCGTAAGGGGAAGGGTCAGGAGGGGTGCAAAGAAAAACACTTAAAACTGAATATCTCAACTATTTCTTAAGCTATGTAATTGAAACTTGAAACTTATATTAAGCTATACTGGAAAAATACAAAAAAAATATAAGATCTTGAAATAATAGTAGTGGGAGGAAATGGGGAGCATTTCAAAAATGGCGCACTTTTCAAAATTACGAATCCTTATATCTCAAAAAATAATACAGATATCAAATCAAAAATTTGTCAGATTGTAGAACTACATAATAGTTAATTTTGATAAAAATTTTAAGTTGGGAGGTGTAAGGGGAGGGAGGTGATAAGCAAAAATGTCAAAAATTTTGAGTGATTTTTTTGAGGCTCTGGTGAAAGATACAAAGTTTAAATTTTGCATGTGGATACATCTATTTGATGTACATAAAAAAATAATAATAACTTGATCCATAATTGTTATAAACCGATCCCCCCGGTCTAACGTGCACAAGGTGTTTCATGTGCATTGAAAAAAACACATAAACTGAAAATTTTTGAGTGAAATTTTAAGGTAGAAACTTGAAAATTTGCAAAATGTATTTAAAAAAAATCCCTAAATATACGAAATATTAACTGGTCGAAAACCTTTAAAGCTTCTACCCCCTCCAATACAAAATTATTTTTTCGACCATTTCTAAGAAATCAATTATCACCTAACTATTAAAAGCTATCAATTTGCAATTCTACATACAAACTTACAAAAATAATTGAAATGAAATTACGTTAAAAGTTTTGAAATCGCGCTTGCCCTTCTACCCCCTCCCATAGAAAAGTATGATTTCGACCAATTTCATTAAATCAACTAATAATCAACAAATTAAAAGCTACGAACTTGAAATTTTGTACGAGCATCTTACAATAGAAAAGAAAGAAAATTGCATCACAAGTCTTACGATTCCCCTCCCTCCTCTACCCCCTCCCATACAAAATTATATTTTCGAGCATTTTTAAGAAATAAGTTGTCAGCTAACTCTTAAAAGCTATCAACTTCAAATTTTGCAGAAAAACTTATAAAAATAATTCAAATGAAGTTGTTTTAAAAGTTTTGAAATTGCGCTTGCCCTTCTACCCCTTGCCATACAAAACTATGATTTCGACCAATTTCATTAAATCAACTAATAACCAACAAACTAAAAGTTACGAATTTGAAATTTTATACAAGCCCCTTACAAGAGAAGCAAAATAAAACTACATATCAAATTTTACGATTCCCCTACCTTCTCTACCCCCTCCCATACAAATGTTCGGTTTCGTGAATGTAAAATACACTAAATTTTATGAAAATTCTATGCAACTTCGTCTATGAAACACATTCTATACAGAGAGTATTGGACGTGATGCAAGCAATTAATTAAAAAGCTATTAACATCCACCCACTCTTACTATTACCGCTCCTCCTACCTTAATAAAAACCTAAACTTGCAGAAACGAATGAAATATTGTTAAATAGACAACAGCCCTGCCCAAGAACTCCCTTTCACTTAGTCTTCCCTAACCACTCTAACCTGCATATTGACTTTCCACTCCACCGCAACATGTCCCAAGAATAATAAAGTTTCGCCCGACTTGTTGGCAGTTTATTTGAATATGATACCGAGCGTGGAGCACAAAATATTTCGTGCTGAGTTTGATTTGTCTTGCTTCCATAATTTTTAAAGAAATTGGAAAGTTTTTTTTAAAATTACTTATCAACATTCTAACCACCATGCTTTGTTACAATTTAAAAGCTCTCATATTTTCGCAGGAGAAATGATTTTCTTTTAATTTTAATATACCTAGAAATTTGTGTGGGAGGGATTGATAGAAAGGATGTAACGAAGTCAATATATTTTTTTTTGCATTTATTGCAATTATCAAGAGACAAATCCTGGCAAAATTTTAAGTTTATAATTTTAGCTTCAATGAAAATCGAAATAATGCATTTACCTAAATTGTGAATTTATATGGGAAGGATTATAAAGACTATTCGGATCAAATATCACTATTTATTCGACATTAGTGATATTTGCATTATTAATTTGCACTTTGCTCATTTGAAGTTTCGAAAACAAATCATTTAATGGAAATTTTGAAATCTTGTGAAATTTGTTTGGAAGGGGGTAAAAGGATTGGGATGAAGTTGACAGTTATTTCCAAATTCATTTCAATTATAATAGAAATAATTCTGACTTTATTAGTTTCAATGAATATCGAAGAAATTTCTTTTCAAAATTGTTCATTTGCACGGGAGGGGATAGGGTGTGAGGGGATCGGATCAATATTTTTTAACGTTAATAATTTTCATATCATTAACACTTTCGCCTAATTTTCAAGTCAATAACTTAGTAAATAGTTGCGGAGAAAAATCAATTTCTTAATGGGGAATTTCATAAAATTTGTATGAGAGGAGGTAGAAGGATTGGAGTGATTTGGCCCGTTTACGAGTTCAAAGTTTCTTTTTTACTAAAAATGACAGACAACAAATTTCAGCACGATAGGCTCAAATCGTTCAAGAATTATGTTGTAGGCAGAAGGACAAACAGACTGACGGCCACGCTGAGGTTTTTGTGCAACAATAGTTTCTGTACCTTTGGTGACTGTGTGCGAGCATTACTTCTTAGCGTTACAAACTGTAAGGTAACCACAATATTCTTCCAGATTTCACCTAGAGTATAAAAAATGTTATCTACCAACAAATCGAGCACAAATTTATTATTCTAGAGACAAGTTGAGGATGCTTGTGAAGTCAATATGCTGATTAAATTGATAGCAGATAGGGAAGACTAAGGGGGCTCTAGGGCAACGCTGTGTTCTATTATTTAACACTTAACTGGGATTAGTGCGATTAATAATTCCTCAACATGAAATCAATGTTGCATTCGCTTATTTGTGCAAAGGTTTATATGATGGGCGATAGAAGAACTGGATTGATGTTAATACTTGCTTGATTGATTGCTT
Source organism: Chorisops tibialis (assembly GCA_963669355.1). Classification (NCBI taxonomy): domain Eukaryota; kingdom Metazoa; phylum Arthropoda; class Insecta; order Diptera; family Stratiomyidae; genus Chorisops; species Chorisops tibialis. Next base: position 311,135,520 of record OY770262.1, read on the forward strand.
GAATTGCGTTAAAAATTCTCTAGGGATTCGATCACGATTTTAGATTGCAGGTGAAAAAATTCCACTTCTCGAAGGTCTATAAACTAAGTAGATGAGTTCTGCTCATTTCTATCTCTAACTTCCTCCAATATCGGTAAATATTTGTCAGTAGCGGCCAGCTCGATCGAAAAATACGAGGATACCAAATTTCACCACTTGTTCGGTCGCCCTCAAACCCCTCCTCATTTCCTATAACACACGGTATTCAAAAAATATAAAAATGGTTCAAATATTCCCATTCATTATACACTCTACTGCACTTTTTCAACGATTCGAAAAATGCGCTTTAAAATGGCTTAGAAAAGTCACTTTGAAATCGCCAACGCGAAAAGCTTTCTGCAGCCTTAAAAATTTTAAATTTATATATTAGCAAATTTAAAGCACTTTTTCGAATCAATGGTTGAAGTCCTCTAGAAGAAAAATAATAGAAAAGAATGCCCGAATGCCTTTCTTTCTGAGTTATAAATGTTTTAAGTAAGAATTTTTGAACTAAGTTTTTTTTATAGTTTGATATATTTAAAATCTAAACTTGCAAGGATTTTGCAAAACAAATTTAATTAAAAAAAAACAATTCAATATTTTTCTGCATAAAGATTTTTGTCCTGTAGACCTATTCTCGAATGTCAATCGCGACTTTACGTAAAAGTAAAGTTGCGAGTGAAAAATTCGAAGACGTAATGTTATGAATGGTATGTGGTATTCCTGAAACCGTTCGTATACAAAATGACGTTTCTAATGTGGTGAAAATGAAATGCTTAATGCGCAGATATGTTCTGCTATACAACGGCACTATAGCCCAATTCGGGCCTTGGCCTTCTGACCTTCAGGTTCCTTAACATATTTCATTATTTACTAGCAAACGCCCGCGACTTCGTCCGCGTAAAAATAGCAACAATAAGCAATTTTTGAGAGTGTAGTTAGTAATATATTATGTGGGATATATAATCTGCTTACTTTAATGGCTCTTTGAAGAAAATGGTTTGTATATTGTTGGAATCAGAACCATAAATTATGAAGCATGAAAGCATGATACTCCCATTTTTATGGCACAGGTTCGTGATCAAATCAAACCCGTGATTAGAGATCATATACGTGTTGAAAACGTTAAGGACATGTGAATAATTGTAGATGATGTTATTTAAAAAAAAAAAAATAAAATAACATTAAGCTTGAAAACATAACAGGACTACGATTGTGCGTAAAGCCCAATCATACGATACTATGTATAGATGAAATCGAAATTTTTGCGGTGCTAAGAAATTTTGTATGGGGAGTGGTAGAAGGGGTGACAGCACTGAACTAATTTGTTTCACATCATGCTAGAGTAGCTATAAAAATGTTTTGTACCAAATTTAAGCTTCAAAAATTGAGTAGACACTGAGAAACTTAGTGCATTGAATTTAATGAAATTGTGCAATTTGTATGGGAGGTGGTAGAAGGAGTGGGGGGTTTTTGGTGATTTTTCGAGAAACAACTATAACTATCATGCAATTGATATACTTTAAATTTCAGATCTGTATCATTCATACTTTTCAAGAAAATCGAATTATTGTATAGTCGTGGAATGTGTCTCATTGTATGGGAGGGGGAAGAAGGAGTGAAGCTACTCGGTTAAGTTTTTTCACGATATTAATAATAATGCTAATTAAGGATTAAGTTCAAATTTTTACCTCGATGAAATTTAAATGTACTGAGAAAATTCGCTTAGAGTATTTCATGAAAAAGTGCGGTTTATATGGGAGGTGGTGGAAGGAGAATGGGGTTTCTGGTGATTTTTCGAAAAACAACTATAAATAGCATGCAATTGATATATTTGAAATTTCAGATCAGTAACATTGAGACTTTTCAAGAAAATCAAATTCTTGTGAAGTCTTGGAACTGTGTCACATTGTATGGGAGGGGGTAGAAGGAGTGAAGCTAATCGGTTAATTTTTTCCCGATATTAATAATAATGTTAATTAAGGATTTAATACAACATTTTAGCTCGATGGAAGTTACACGTACTGAGAAATTTGGTGTAAAGTAATTCATGAAAAAGTGTAGTTTGTATGGGAGGTGGTGAAAGGAGTGAGGAAACTCAAACAATTTGTAGACCAAAAGACTGCATTTATAATAGAAATAATATATTCCAAATTTCAAATTAATAGCTTTTATGGTTTCCAAGAAAATTTGATTAATACATATTTTGAAAATGAGTCACTTTGTATGGGAGGGGGTAGAAGGCGTGAGGGGAGTGAAATGAAACCAAGTGCAGATTTCATTCCGATGGACACCTAACAAACTGTGCAAGTTTCATTACAATCGGTTCAGCCGTTTGTGCGTGAAAAGCGGTCGTACAGACAGACAGACAGACAGACAGACAGACAGACAGACAGACAGACAGACAGACAGACAAAAATTTCAAAAATGCGTTTTTATGCTTAGTTAGTGCTAAAATAACTCAAAAAACTAACTTATAGCCATTTATAAGCAAATAACAGACAGACACTACAATTATATTTATATGTATAGATTGTGGAAGGGTTGTTAGACCTTCGCACAACCCTCTATCTATGAAGTTTTCATTTTCGTAGATCGAAGTGACCAAGGTATACCCAAGCAGGCAATGTGCTGGAATTATGCGTCGACCAGGATTGAGCTCACGACCTTCGCATTATAGACCAACATGCCAACACTACTAGGCTACACCCTAGCTAGCGCAGATGTATTGCCAAAATAATTTCTCTTAAGTGATTTTCATTTTTCAACGTTTTCAAACAAAAACTTAGATTTGGCTCCTCTAACAAGGAAAATAATGGCAGCTGTTATTTTATTTTAGCTGAAAATAAATTAATTTTAAATTTTGCACATTTAATTTTTGATTAATTTGAATTTTTAATTTGGTAAAAGTCAGGGTTTCGCGAAGGGCATGGCTTTATATTCAGGGCAGGCACATCTGAAACTGGCACCTTCTTATTGGAAAACAGATGCACAATAGCAATGATTTTCTTAAAGTTTCTACAGCTCGTTTAAAGTAAAAACCAAGTAATAACCGATTAAGGATCAATGTGATTGCCAGAGAATTTTTGGTTTTAAAGATATCAAGAAAGATTTTCATAACTTCTAACAATCAAAACGAGAACGATAACTTACTCCCGGGAAAACTCGATAAAGTGAAAAGAAATACCACTATCTTGTCTCCATTAAAGCAAATAAAAATGGAAATTTTCGATCATTATTATTTGTTTGCGATTTTCTTCTTTTAGGTTATGTAATTTTATTATTTTAGTCAGTGTCAGCTGTTGTAGGTTTCAAAAATTTGCAAAGCCATTGCTCTTCGCAAAGTTGCGAAAGGTTTAGATCAACCCTGTTGTAAAGTTACGATTGAAATCCATTCGCATTGCTGCGAATGAAAAATTCGAGAATAAACTTTTAAGAATTACGAATGGTTTTATCGACTTACGTAGACGCTTAGATGCGATTGAAATTCGAAAATAGAGCCCTAGAGTGACAGAAACTATCAATTCATACAGTTTTAGACAAATCGACGATTTAAGATTTGCAGCAAAAGTATTTTTTACTGTAAAGTTTGAATGGGGCTGGGTCCTTGTATATTGTACTTTGCGAAGTTCATTAAGCGTTTTAATAAACTAGTTGCTAAAACTCTGTGTAAGTGAAAAATACTTATTTGTTGAATTTATTTAAAACTTGAGTTAAAAATCAGTAAGGACTGGTAGATTTTGTTGATTTAAATTTTGTAGACAATTTAACAAAATATACTAATCTAAAAAAAAATTTATGCGAAGGTGACTTTGGAAAGTTAGATGAAATTTAATTTTTGGCCAACTCGAAGCCAAACTTGCTGCATCGATTTTAGATCGACCCACAGTCGTATATTTGGGATGGGAACAGTGTTTTGAGCATGAAATATTTTGTAGCTTATCACGGTCATTCCTATTATGAGCGAACCTAAAATGTTCCATTTACCATTAGAATAAAAAATATATTGATAAGTAGACATCAATAAAATGTTGTGAAATGCAAAATGGAATGCACTGTAGATGTGTTTTGTCCTTTCCCCGCAAGGAGGTAGTTGTAGGATGAGGTTTTACCAATTCCTGCAACTATCTTTGGAGACTAGCGACTCCATGGACCTGAGCTAACTACCCCCTGTGGGATGGATGCTGTAGAATTCAGCCACAGCCAGTCCTGCTTGCCCTAAAAATGCCAAATGAACACTCATTGGATCATGGGGTTATCACCCATGATCCTAACTAATACGAGAAACGTATACAGTGCCTCGGATAGGGACTGATTCTACGGTAACGACTTTTTTCATACGAAAACGGACTATGATTCTTTTTCTGGAACGTTCGAACAATGAATGACGAGGGAAGAGCTGGGGTTACTCGGTCCTTGCACCGCCAATCGGTGATGGGCCGTGAAATGTAGCACTATAACATCAAAATCTTGGGCTTGAGCGAGGTCAGGTGGACAGGATCAGGAGAAGAACGAACCCCTAGCGGAAACACTATTCTGTACATTGGCCCTGAAAGTGAAGCCAGAAATGGCGTGGCGTTCGTCCTTACGCCGAGAGCGAGAAACAGTCTCATTAGCTGGGAACCAATCTCGGATAGGATTATCGTCGTCAGGCTCGGGACCAGTGTCAGAAACGTCACAATTCTGCAGTGCTACGCACCAACTAATACCGCAACATCTGATGACAAAGAGGAGTTTTATAGCCAACTGAGAGTCACCTCAAACGTGTTCCAAGAGGTGGTATTATTATCATATCAGGAGATATGAACGCGGTTGGATCAGACAACACTAGACTAGAACACGTCATGGGGAGGCATAGTGATCCTTGGGTCGACGCGTCACGACCTTGGATTAAGAGACCCGGAAACGGCAAATTATTTGTGGAGTTTTGTAATACTCGGCAAATTGTCATCGGAGGGACCCTTTTTCCACACAAGAGTTATCATAAAACATTTTGGGTTTCCCCTGATGGTGTTACTCAGAACCAGATCGTTCATTTGGTTATAAGTCGCCGATGGAGAAGATGTCTCCTCGATGTCCGAGCGAAACGTGGAGCTGACGTGGGGAGCAATCACCACTTGATCGTTGCCTGCTTGAGATTGTTTACAGCAGTTATCCGACGACCACAAATTCTTGAAGTGAAGCGCAATCTTAATGTGGATAAACTCAAAGATCCCAAAAAAAAAATGCGAATACACCACTATTCTACGCGAAAAGTCATCCACATTGGGTGAATATGAAATGCGCACACTGAACGCCAATTGGGAGGCAACCAGAAACACTTTTCTAACTAGTGCTGAAGAATCTGTGGGATATTTGCAAAGCGGTGAGAAACCCTGGATGTCGCAAGACAAATGGGACAAGGTTGACAATCGGAAAAAGCCAAACTGGCAATCATCTCTCAACCCGATGTCAACCAACGAACGCCCGACCTGAGGCAGAACTACCGCGACGCTCATATACGGCTTAAAAAGGCTGTTATACGCGACAAGAGAAAGGCCATTGAAGATCTGGCAAACAAGGCAGAATCTGCGGCTTTCCTTGGGGATATGGGTTCATTATTCAAAATCATGAAACAGTTGACGAACAGGAATTTTACCGCCAACCACCTGGTGCGAGATGTCAACGGGACTCTCCTTAATATGAGTGAACATCAGTTGCGGCGATTTAAGGAATACTTCTCTGATATTTTAAACATCTTGTCAGATGAAGATATTCCGGAAACAGAACAACTACCAAACATCCAACCGCAACAATCCTCTATTAGGGCGATCCCCCAAATAAGGAAGAGATAGTTTCCGCCATTCGGTCAATGGCGGGAAGGAAAGCTCTAGGTACGGACGGACTACCAACCGAACTCCTCAAAGCGGACCCGGAAATAACAGCCGATATACTCTTCTCACTCTTTACTGAGGTGTGGAATGAAGGAACATATCCGACTGAATAGAAGGAAGGCGTCATTGTGAAAATTCTGAAGAAGGGCGACCTTCGGGATTGGCGCAATTGGCGTGGTATATGTCTACTTACTGCCGTTTCAAAAATTATGGCTAAGGTAATTCTCAATAGGATTAGTGATGTCGTCGAGAGCACTCTCGAAGATTATCAGGCTGGATTCCGTAAAGGATCGTCTTGTACCGACCACACAAATACCCCTAATATTAGAGAAGTCAGCCGAAATTGGTTTGCCACTACTTCTCATGTTTGTGGACTTCGAGAAGGCTTTCGACAGCGTTAAGCGAGATTGCAAATAGAATGCTTTGCGTAGGAGAGGTATTCCAGATAAGGTCATAGCTATGATTAAAAAATCCTACGAAGATGCAAGGTGTCGCGCCTTGCATATAGGAGAACTGTCTAAGAGCTTCCCTGTGCGAACGGGTGTCAGACAAGGCTGCATATTATCACCAGCCCTGTTTCTTGTGGTAATAAATGACATCTTAAAAGCTGCACTGGAAGATGGGGAAGGTAAAGGTCTTCAATGGAGACTATTTAACATCTTAAGTCACTTTGATTATGCTGATGACGTGTGTTTGCTTGCACATAACCGTTCGGACTTAGAGTCAAATGTTCGCTCGTTGCATTCTAAATGCAAAGAGGCGGGACTGAAAATAAATGTGCGTAAAAGCAAGTACATGCACATAGGTTCGAACGCAAGCACACCGATTGTTCTTAACGGACAGGATGTGGAAGAGGTGCAACATTCTTGCTATCTTGGAAGCATTGTCAGCATGGACGGCGGAGCCGAAAAGGATGTTGAGGCTCGGCTAAATAAGGCTCGTCAGGCCTTCGGTATCCTTTCCCCTTTCTGGAGGTTAAGAGAGATCTCCCTTCGCACGAAGCTGCGAGTTTTTGACGCATGCATCAAATCCGTGATGTTATATGGTTGTACTACGAGGAAAGTGGCCGTTCGACTTACCAAGAAACTACAGACTTTCGTAAACCAATGACTCCGACGCATTTTAGGGATATTCTGGCCAGAAGTGATCTTCAACGACGAACTTTGGAGGACAACTGGCCAGACTAAAATAGGTATTGAGATTCAACGGCGGAAGTGGCAGTCATACTTTGAGGAAACTAGAGCGGAACATCGCAAAACAGGTTCTGGATTATATTCCTCAAGGAAGACGTCGGGTTGGTCGACCATGTAACACATGGAAGCGAGCAGTTGAGCAAGAGGCCAGAGGAATAAACAAGTCCTTGCAACAGTTTAATGCCGATGCTCAGGATCGTGCCTTGTGGAAGAGAGTTGTTTCTGTCCTATGCCCCTGTAGGGGGTCTTAACAGGAATTTGATTGATTGATTGACTGTAGATATGTATGCGATGTTACATTGACTTCTAAGCTAAGAGCGCGCTATCGAAATCTGTCCTATGCCCCTATAGGGGGTCTTAACAGGAATTTGATTGATTGATTGACTGTAGATATGTATGCGATGTTACATTGACTTCTAAGCTAAGAGCGCGCCATCGAAATTTGTTTATATGATTATCAAAGTGATTTTTCTAAATTTAAAAGAAGAGAAACGAAACGATAAAACCAGAAAAGGCAATTTGAGCAGTCTTTAACTTTAAATTATTTTTAATGCACCAATTGAGATAGTTTAACTGTAATTTTAAAACCAATTAAACATGAAATTGAATGCAGTCGATATCCTTATAAAATGTCCACGTGAATGTATGAAATTTTTTTTCCAAAAAGTCAGCATGAATAATAAAATCTTCTAGAATCCATCCCCACCTTCTACCGCATCTTCTATTATTACAGAATACCTTCGAAAAATGGAGTACAATAATGTTTTTCCCTGAATTAAAAACTTTCATATTTCATTAATAAACTCATAAATAGGAAATTCAATTTTCTACAATAAGGCTTCCTACCATCTATGAACGGCAATCATCTGGAAAGTACTAACTAAATTTATTACTGGAAAATAGTAAAAAACACAAATGAAATTACTAATAGATCATTAAATTTTATGAAAAAGTTTACTTTCCCGATAAAGTTGAACGAAGCTTTTGTTTTAAATGTAATTCGATTTCCTATTATTCATTTTTCATTTTTCAGTTTTCATTTCTGAAAAATTTTGCTGCTGTTGTGGTTTTCATTTTATTTTATTAGCCACAAGATTTTTTTGGGTCTCGGTGCTTGTGAAGCATGAAAAAATTTCTTTTTAAGTATCTTATATGGTACATTCGTCACCAGGATTTATTCGTCACACGCGTTCCGAACTTAAAAATAACTTGCATTTGTGAATTACTTTTAAATTGTTTCGAATTTTTTTTACTCAGCCGTGCAAGAAAATAAATTTCTCAGTTTCAGCGGATGCTCGACGTAATTTTGCATTTCAATTCGGTCAGACTTTACACTATTATGCACATTATATTTATTTTGGTGTTTTACTGCATTGCTATTTGATTTATATCAAGACAAATGGAAATATTAATGCTTTCAGAAAAGAAATTAATCAAATTGTTTTTGGGTCCGGTAGAACATTCGTCCAGAACGAAGAGGGTGTATTTCTATGCTAAGCCCAAATGAGTCGAATTACAACTTTTAGGCACTTTTCGAGAGTATTATGCAAGATTTAATCAATTAATCTGAAAGTTGGTATTTACCATTTTCATTACAATAGTAAGTACAAGTTGAGAACTATATACATTCGCGGGGTCTTTATTGTGGGCCGGAGCATATTTTTGAAACTTTTTCCTCTTGGCCAGAGGATGTAAAATATGTGGCGATTACCCTTTAATTTAATGTAGCTGTGTTGTTGTCTTCCATGCGAAGGACGTGAGTTCAAATTCCGATCGACGTATAAATCCAGCACGCTGCCTGCTTAGGTATATCTTGGTCACTTCAATCTACGAAAATGAAAATTCGTTGATAGATGGTTGTGCGAAGAGTTAGCAACCCTTCCACAATAAATAATGAAGTTAGGGAGGCCAAGTCCCGATTTGGGCTGTAGTGCCATTGTAAATTAGATTAGAATCATTTGATAATGAGAAGACTATCAAAATAATTATTATATTATTTCTTAGCTAAAAACGTAACTGAACGATGCATATCCCTGAAAAAATGTTACGACATGCATATGTTAAAAAATAAGGCAATAATAGAAATCAGTGATATTGATCGAACATGCTACTTTATTTTGTTGCAATTTCATTAAATCAATAAAGAAGCACGTTCACTATTAAAATCATAGTAAATTTTCAATCGTTTTAGCAAACTCTGGGCAATTATCCATGTCAGCCAGAAAGTAAAAGGACTCTGATTTAAATACAATGTACTATGTAAATAGGTTCTGATTCATGCATGGTATTAAAACGCAACAGCTATTGCTAATATATTCCAAATAAGACATGACTACTATGATTTAGCTCTTATGTATGTTTCAGTTATGTTTCATACATGTTCCACTTTTTATTACTGAATTTTAATTATTTAGTATGACTAGTTTTGGTCCTATACAGGATTTAGAATAATTATTTCCTAATGTAAATTTCAAAAGCCAATTTTTTCAAAACTTATTGAATAAAGTTGATGCAATTAAGATGGTGTGAGCACCGTTGAAATTTAGAAAACTTTCTAATCAGTTCGCATCGAAAAGTCTAATTTTTCTGTTATTGAAAAAAATAAACTGCCAACAAGTCGGGCGAAACTTTATTATTTTTGGGACAAAATGCGCATGCGTAGAAAGTCAATATGCAGGTTAGAAGGGTTAGGGAAGACTAAGTGAAAGGAGCTTCTTGGGCAGGGCAGTTCTCAATTTAACACTTTCCGGAAACGTTCAAAAGCTCCATATTTCATTGGTTTATTTATGCAAGTTTGAGTTTTCATGAAGGGAGGGGGGAGGGTGATAGTAAGGGTGGGTGGATGTTAATAGTTTCTTAATTGATTGCTTGAACCAAATCCAATATTCTGTGTATAGAATGTCAGTTTCATAGACAAAATTGCATACAATTTTCATTGGATTCGGTGAATTTTAAATTCACGAAACCAAACATTTGTATGGGAGGGGGTAGAGGAGGTAGGGGAATCGTAAAATTTGTGATGCAGTTTTATTTTTTTTTTTTGTGAGGTGCTTGTACAAAATTTCAAGTTTGTAGCTTTTAATTTGTTAGTTATTAGTTGATGTAATGAAATTGGTCGAAATTATACTTTTGTGTGGGAGGGGGTAAAAGGGCAAGTGCTATCTCAAAACTTTTAACATAATTTTATTTCAACTATTTTTCTAAGTTCTTGTGCAAAATTTCAAATTGATAGCATTTAATAGTTAAGTGATAATTGATTTCTTAGAAATGGTCGAAAAAAAAATTTTGTATGGGAGGGGGTAGAAGTTTTAAAGATATTCGACCAGTTAATATTTTAAACTCTTGGAAATTTTTTTTAAATGCATTTCGCAAATTTTAAAGTTTGTACCTAAAAATTTCATTCAAAAATTTTCAGTTTATGTGTTTTTTTCATTGCACATGAAATACTTTGTGCACGTTAGACCCCCAATTCGGTGCATAACAATTTTGGAACAAATTATTATTTTTTTTCTATGTACATTAAATAGATGTGTCGACGTGCAAAATTCCAACTTTGTATCTTTTACCAGAGCCATAAAAAAATCACTCAAAATTTTCAACATTTTCGCTTTCCACCTCCCTCCCCTTACACCCCCCAACTTAAATTTTTTACAAAAATTAAAAACTATATAGCTCTACAATCTGACAAATTTTCAATTTGATATGTGTACTCAATTTTGAGATTTGGTGATTTGTAGTTTTGGAAAGTGCGCCATTTTTTAAATGCTTCCCATTCCCCCCCACTACTATTATGTCCATATATTATATTTTTTTCATATGTCACTAGTAAAGCTTAGTATTCGTTTCAAGTTTCAATTACATAGCTTAAGAGACAGTCGAGATATTAATTTTTAAGTGTTTTCCTTGCACCCCCCCTGACCCTCCCCCTTACAAGAATTAGCTTCTATCTAAACTGATTCTAGTAGATCTTAATGCCATCTTAATGGTCTCAAAATATCAATTTTTTATGAGTAGTAATTTCGAAGATATAATCATTTGAAAAAAAAATTCGGCCGCCAATTGGTTCTTAGCCCCCCCTTTTCGCACCCCAATGGATAAAAAAATTAAATTATTTTTAAAAGTTGTCCCTCAAACTCGTCTATATGTGTGTTGATTTTTAGCTTCCTAGCTGTAACCATGGTTGAGATATTTGAATTCGTATTTTTCGGCTTAAGCACTCCCCCTGCCTCCTCCTGAACCCGTACACCCCCCAAAATGGGTATCCGCCTGAGATCCGCAACTACCTACAATCCCTCCAAAAATGAACTTTCTCACAATTTTTGAATTCACATTAATTAGAGTCAAATGGATTCGGTTTTAGACATCAAGTCGTTAGTTTCGATTGAATAAAAATTATTTGAAGCTATGCTATTTTTACTTCAGTCAAATCGTTAGAAAAATATTCGTGAAGAAGATTATGGGCTGGGAACCGGACTCACTGAACCACCATACCGACGAAATTATATCGGTAAAATTTAGTAATCTACTTAATGTGAGTCACGTGACTTCGGACATATGCACAGTTTTTCATTATTATACAGATAATTGAAGGCGTTTTGTTGTTATCAGATGTCATCTCCAACGACGTATTCATGAGTATAACTCAACACTAAAATAGGCATTGAGATTCAAAAGCAGAACTGGCAGTGGATTGATCACATTTTGAAGCAGCCAAGGTAAACAAATTCCAAAGAAGCTCTGGATTATATGCTAACCCCCATCCAGAAATGGGGAATGATAAGCGTGTCTTGACGACAATTTAAGGTCAATGCCTTGTGGAAAGAACTGTTTCCGTTCAATGCCTTACTAGGAAATTGGTTAATCTCAACACACGATGCGATTTACAGACGAACTTTGGAGAACTATCTTTAACTTGCGTCGTGTCGATAGCATTAATTCTTTGGCCGGTGTACAAAGGCACATTAATCAATTTTGTGTGGTTTTCAGGGGAGAGTTTAAGGAAAAATGCAATATGTATTAGAAATTCTACTTTTCCTTCAGAAGCCCAAACATTATTTACGTGAAACACTTCAAAATATGAACAAGCTAGTTAGTCACCCTAACTCATTGTACCTTTCTAACTTCAATTAACAAAAAAAGGAAAACGCATTTTTTGCCTTTACACACTGGCCAAAGAATTGTTATCATTTTGTTGATAAACTTCGACACATAACATTGCTAGTAGTTTATTTATAAGTCAAATAGTAATATATAAAAATATAAGTCCAACAATTTCAAGAAAGGGTTAAAAGGAATTTCTCGCAAGTGATCAGCTCATAATGTATTGGGTTGTTTTTGGTTTGGTGAGATCAACGATATTTATGGTGATTTGGAGAAGTTTTATTTTGTTTGGCTAACATCCTTTCAATTACCAGTTGAGTTTTGAAGTATTGAAATCTACCTATTTATTAGATACGTTTTCCGGTGTTCTAAAAATTCTTTTTAATCTGCTAATCAAAAGTTTACTATTCCCAAACAAAATGAAAAACATAACAGAATTATGATTGGGCTTAAAGCCCAATCATTGATACTCTAGATGAGATGGAAATGACTTTAATATACCGGCAAATATGTCATCTCAAATTCTTTCGAATAGTGAGAAGAGACTTTGCATGGGAGGTGGTAGAAGTAGAGGCGGAGGTTTGTATTTCTCCTATGTGACACCGAAAATGGCGTGTAAAATGTTTCGTGTTGAATTTAAAATTTTTAGTTTTCATTATTTTTAAAGAAATTGGTCATAGTTTTCCTTAAATTGAGGCATTTGTATGGGAGGTGGCAGAGGAAGTGGAACGTTTTAGATGATTTTGAAACTGCTTATCATTACCCTTATCACTATGCTTTGATTCAATTTCAAAGTCGACAGCTCTCATATATTCGAAGGAGAAATGCTTTTCTTGAATTTATAATACAGATATTTATATGGGAGGGAGTAGAAGGAGGGAAGCTGAGCTGATAATTTTTTCCAGCATTTATTGCAACTATTAAAAAACAAATTCTGGCAAAATTTTAAGTTTGTAATTTTTCTAGTTTTAATGGAAATCGATATAATGCATTTAACAAAAATGATGCATTTGTATGGGAGGGGGTAGAAGGAGTGTAAGGATAAAAACAATTTTTTTTCCTGTTATTGGTATTTCTATTTTTATACTTTGTGCGAAATATCAAATTGATAACTTTAACAGTTTCGAAGAAAAATAATTTAATTTGAATTTCAAAATTTCCTGAAATTTGTATGGGAGGGGGTAGAAGGAGTGAGGGGAAGTTGCTAATTTTTTCAGTGCTGATTGGAATTATAATAAAATTAATTCTGGCAAAAATTCGTTTTTATAACTTTACTAGTTTCGATGAAAATCGAAAAACTGCATTTTTCAAAATTATGCATTTGTATGGGAGGGGGTAGAAGGAGTGATGGGATCGGATCAATATTGAGTCATATTAATGGTATTTATATCATAATATTTGAACCCAAATTTCAAATTGATAGCTTAAATAATTTCTAAGAAAAATCAATTTCTGAAAATTTCGAAATTTCGTGAAATTTGTATGGGAGGGGGTAGAAGGAGTGGGGGGATGTGGCCCGTTCACGAACTTAAAGTTTATTTTTTGCTAAAAATGACACACAACAAATTTCAGCACGATAGCTCAAAGCGTTCGAGAGTTATGCTGTAGACAGACGGACAGACGGACAGACAGACAGACAGACAGACGGACAGACGGACAGACGGACAGACGGACAGACGGACAGACAGCAATTCGGAATCAAAGTTTTTGAGCGACAACAAATATTTCTGTACCCTTGGCGGCTCTGTGCGAGCATTATTTCTTAGCGTTACAAACGGTAAGGCAAACACAATATACTGTCAGATTTCATCTAGAGTATAAATATTGTCAGTAAAGACTTTCAAAAATTTTCACCATCATTGCCGTTATTAATTTTCCTGATGGCGTTGTGATTAAATTCTTTCCTCAATTTCGGTTCAATTTAAGAGTACCGAAGGAAGAAAAAATGCGTAAGTCAGAACACAACTTATAATTATTAAGATCGCGTTATGTGGAAGCTTATTATTATTATAATTTTTTTTTGCTAAAAAAATGGAAAGAAAATAATAGTAGCTCTTTTTTCAACAAGGATATTGTTTTCTCACGATGTTTTGTTTTCTACCTGTACCATTTTTGCTAGCTACTTTATAATATTCATATTATTGGTCTTGAAGATTTTTACCCTAAAATCATAATGTTGTAGTTCTTTGCTCACTTATTGATTTGAAATATTTGATTACCGAATATCATTTATTCATTCTCGATTTTACACCTTTTTATTTCACATACTGACGGTAGCGTCTTCTTTCGTGGGCCATTCCAACCGGAAGAGAAGAGCTGTCAAAACGTTTACTTTAAGTATAACCAGCTCTAATTGATCTCGACGCATTCAAAACGCATTCTAAACGCAATGCACTGAACTGGCTTTAGCAAATGCTCCAACCAGACGCAAATAGTATACACATACAAACAAATTTTTTAAGCAGATTAAACTTTTGAATCATGACTAACCATGCATTAGTATAATTCTCGGTTGAAATGGAATTGGATTGTACTGTACGCATTATTCCGCTGCAGATTTTGTTCAAGGCACTACCCACTCTCCCCCCCCCCACAATATCCTGTAAGCGCGAACTGAGAGTATATAGATCGAAAGTTCGTCACACCAAGCAGAACGACCGCCACCAAGTACACAAATAGTTGTATTTGCTCAAAAATATCTAAGTCGAATTTTCGCCTGACCGACGATAACTATCATGTACGGATTGTACCAGCTACACCAATTTCTTGCAATCTTTACATCTTTGAAACTGAGTCGAAAATATTTGTAATACCACTAACACACAGCGCAGCCAAATTATTCATTTGGCCTAAATTATCATTAAAAGGCTGTATATCAGGAACTAATTTAGCCTAATGAACACCAAATGACCAATATATTAATCATAACGATCTCAGCTAATGATCTAATTTTTCATATAATTAGGGTCGTAATGACGAAGAATGTACTAGAGCTGCCTATTTCATACAAGTTTTTCATACTAGAAAGAAGAAGAGTCCTTTTCTGACGGCTCTGCTTATAAAAAATCTTTGAAGCTTGATTTAGTGGCCCAACTATAAAAGATTGCTTGCAAACGATTCCAATACAGGACTAAGCAACCGTTGTCTTCTTTTGGGGCTTTCCTTGCAAAAAGTTATTGCCCATTGGATATTCCATTTAACTTTTAAAAATTGATAGATGAGTGCGTGGCTCTTCTCAATTAGAAAAGTAATATGTGTCACCTTTCAATTAACGACAAAAAAGAGCTTAGTTAATAATTTGTTAATTAATAATTAGAGTCGCTATGTGTCACTGGTATAAGATTCTTAAATATAATTATAAACATAACAGAATTATTATTATCATATGATACTCTAGATGAGATGGAAATGATTTTAATATACCGGAAAATATGTCATCTCAAATTCTTTCGAATTGTGAATAGAGACTTTTGAATGGGAGGTGGTAGAAGTAGAGGGAGAGGTTTGTATTTTTCATATATGACACCGAACATGGCATGCAAAATGTTTTTTGCTGAATTTAAAGTTTTTAGTTTTCATTATTTTTAAATAAATTGGTCATAGTTTTCATAGTTTTCCTGAAACTGGGGCATTTGTATGGGACGTGGCAGAGGAAGTGAAGCATTTAAGATGATCTTAAGACTGCTTATCATCATCCTTATCACCATGCTTTGATTCAATTTCAAAGTCGATAGGTCTCATATACTCGAATGAGAAATGCTTTTCTTGAATTTATAATACAGATATTTGTATGGGAGGTGGTAGAACGAGTGAAGCTCAGCTGATAATTTTTTCTACCACTTATTTCAATAATTAAGAAACGAATGCTGGCAAAATTTGAAGTGTGTACTTTTTCTAGTTTGAATGGAAATCAATAAAATGCATTTAACAAAATTTATGCATTTGTATGGGAAGGGGTAGAAGGAGTGTACGGATCAAAACAAATTTTTTTCGCATTATTAATATTTCTATTTGTATACTTTATACAAAATATCAAGTTGGTAGCTTAAACAGCTTCGAAGAAAAATAATTTAATTTAAATTTCAAAATTTCGTGAAATTTGTATGGGGGTAGAAGGAGTGAGGTGATGTTGGTAATTATTTTTAAAATAAATTGCAATTATAGTAGAATTAATTCTGACAAAATTTCGTCTTTCAGCTTTACTAGTTTCAATGAAAATCGAAAATATGTATTGTTCAAAATTGTCCTTTTGTATGGGAGGGGGTAGAAGGCGTAAGGGGATCGGGTCAATATTCCGTGATATTAATGACATCATAATACTTTGAAATAAATTTCAAGTCGATAGCTTAAATAGTTTCAAAGAAAAATCAATTTCTTAATATTTCGAAATTTCATGAAATTTGTATGGGAGGTGGTAGAAGGAGTGGGGGGATGTAGCCCATTCACGAACTGAAAGTTAGTTTTTTGCTAAAAATGACACACAAAAATGTTTAGCACTATAGCTCAAAGCTTTCGAGAGTTATGCTGTAGACAGACGCACAGACGGACAGACAGACATACAGACAGACAGACGGTCACTCGGAATCGAGGTTTTTGAGCGACAATAAATATTTCTGTACTCTTGGCGGCTCTGTGCGCGCGTTATTTCTTTGCGTTACAAACGGCAAGGCAAACACAATATACTCTCAGGTTTCATCTAGAGTATAATAAACTGTTAAAAGGCTTTCATTCAACTCATCACTTCTACCACCTCCTACAAGTTTCACATGTTTTCGAGCATCAAAGAATAAGAATAAGTAATTTTAAAATTCTTATCCTCATTCTTCTACCATATCCCAATTCACAAAAGGTGATTTTCGAATTTCCAAAGAAATCAATAAAGCTGCAAACATGAAATTTCGGCATGAAAAGTTATCATATCAAGTGCACTCCAATCTACCAAAAAG
This sequence comes from Chorisops tibialis, assembly GCA_963669355.1. Lineage (NCBI taxonomy): Eukaryota > Metazoa > Arthropoda > Insecta > Diptera > Stratiomyidae > Chorisops > Chorisops tibialis. The sequence continues at coordinate 311,152,650 of OY770262.1, forward strand.
CTGTTTTTTGTATAACGTACATATTTCGATATTGACATGAAGAAGATAATAATACAAACACTTTCGACGCAGACAGCCGATCTTTTCGAAGAAATCAGAACTGGAAAAAGAGCCGACAAAGTTAAAGACAAAATATGGAGGAGAAAGAAATGAGCCATTAGGCTAGTCGGTTGCGTGTTGGTCTATAATGCGAAGATTGGGAGTTCAAATTCAATTTTAGCCCACCAGTTCCACCTCAATCTGCGGAAATTAAAATTTGTAGATGGAGGGTTGTGGGAAGGGCTAACAACCCTTTCATAATAACAAATAAAATATTAAGAAACCGCAATTTGGGCTATAGTGCCTTTGAAAATGAAGAAGAGCCATTTCAGCTGAGCTGTAATAGACGGACGAGACAAAATTTTCCATTATCCCATTATTAGTTTTCCCCTAACTGAAACAACCGAAACTTCCAACTAAAAAGATTCCTGGTCTTTTGGATCATGCTTTTTATCATAATATATATAAATCACATTAAAATAAAATATTCCACCAAGAATATTTTTTTTTCACACACCCACACAGCCCCACGGCTCAAAGCATAGTGCTATTGCTTTCTGTTGTTCAAAAACTCGCCAATCATTTCAACGATACAATTTCTCAACATATAACGAGCAACAGGTGGAATCCAATCCACTAAGGTAAACATTTAGGTCATATACCATACATTTATATTAAGGCTACTCTCCGAACGCTAAGAACCCGAATCCAAAATTCACGACTAAAACATGAATTTCACAGAAAATTAAATCATATATGTAAATAAGCTCTACCGAAAAGCATCAGTGGTAGAATGACATCCTGGAATACGAAATCGTGTCGGCTGCTTTGGCTGCAACTCATCGAGATATTAAACAAATTTCCTGGCTAGAGAGAGACACATGCCATCAGAATAACACTACGAACATGATTTTCTAATTGTCATGGTCCTAATCAGCCTTTCACCTGTCGGCCCTTAAGATATTTTGCATATACAATACAACAAAAACGGATTAGATACTTAGATAGGACTATACCATAAATTCGTGCCTCTATGATGTCTACATATAAGAGGGATTTATCCACAGATAGTTCTAACATTTATCGAAACAAGGATAACGGCTGCTGGGCAGTTGGCAGTACAAAAGTGAAATGTGGAACTTTGTCGGACAGGACGTGAAAATATACAAGTATATACACATCCGACATTTAGAGATCTATTCATCCAAAGCGAAATTCTATACCATTCATACATCGCTTAAGATATGAATCAATATCTGTACGGAAGGAGTCAAGGAAAAGGTAAGGCAAGATGCCAGTTGTGGTTTCCCGTCTGAATGTAATTTCAGAAATTTATGTGGTTTAAGTAATTCAAATGTTTGCTATGCATTGAAATGCATATCCCCTTTTCAAATTGCTTTAAAATAAGAGATATACGGCATAAACCTAGAAGAAGTGCATCATCATCCTTTTGCAAGGAACTATATAAACTGCATATATCACCATACAAAAAAAAACATACTTCCCGTGGCTTAAGTTGGCTCGAATAGACTGAGTGTTTTGCTTAAGTTCAACGGCTGAATGATATCCTCGCTTCCACCTCTTCTCTTCTACATATCCAAGTTCCCATAACGAAGAAGCAGCGCAATGAAAAAAAAAATTTTTTTTTCATAAAATAGGGAGCAAAGACGAATTGAATCAAAAAGAGGAATCTCATCTACTAGAATCCTAGAATAAGAAGTCCAAATACACCGTAGGAGTTAAAAAAAATCCTGGCCAGTTTTTAATGAATAATTAATGCCCGCCTATATTTCGTCCACTCAGCTCCCTTACCACCACCTCTTTCTCTTTTCCATTCGGTCGGTTCGTAGGTACGTGTGTAAAAGACATAAAATTCATTTCTGTTTTTAAGATTGAGAACGGTTTTTAATTTCGGTTGAGGACACATCTCTCTTTCCCTTCATGTACTACTTCGATGATAAATAGCGCGTTTTTTTATTCTTTTTTTTCTAATTTTTTTGTGAAAACTTTAATAAAACACGTGCCAGTCCTAAATTCAAGATTTTTTCCGTGACAAAGAGGATGATGATGTTGTTCTATGTAAAAATTAATATCTCTCACGTTTGGTTTATCTCATCCCAGGGAGCGGCACTGTCAACATAAATTCTTTTGCCGACAGGATTTTTATACGACTTTTTCCTCTTCCTTCCCAATACGTCGAAAAAAAACAAATCGAATAACACTTATATTAATTCAACTGTTGCTCAACATTGTTGTTTATTTTTTTAATGTATCACTCATACACGCAAAATAAATCATTCTAATCTATGATATATCTTTAATTTTGGTGTCAGAAGTGGGATCGATAGTATTTAAGGTTGCAAAACGAATTCAAATGGCCGGGAGCGACAAAAAAAAATCATGTCCAAATGTTGCCAGGGTTTATTCCGTACGATTTGGTTTTCTCGGTTGGCATGTATTTCAGAAAAATATTCAAAAACATCAATCATCTCTAAATGGCTTTTTTACGTAAAACGTATAAAAGAAAGGACATAGCAGACGTCAGACGAAGAATGAGGAGGAATGAAGATGGAGGACAAGCAAAAACAAATGGCGTATAATATTAGGACGACCGGCATTCGTAATGTGTACAGGCTGTTGTTTACCTTCCGGTGTAAACGATCATATAACTTTCTTGTTAGTGGATTTCGGGGATAGGCTTAAGAACATTTAAGACGCTACATTTAAATTGAGACCGTATCAAGATTCGTGTATTTACCCGAAAAGTTTAGGAGTGGTGAAGACGGGTCCGTTTTCCATTACAATTCCCAATGGACGACCGGCAAGGACCCATATCAAGAATTAAATGTAACATCCACCACAAACATATACGAGGTATAGGCATAAAATCTATGAACTGAGAAATTGGCAGTGACCAATGATGAGTATTCCGAAATGATATTACCATTATGGCCCATGTATGCGACAGACTATGGAATCGGCGATTGTAAACGTAATCCCTACTACCATAAAGCAGACACGCGGCAGGTACATATATAATGAATTCAGTAGACGGCTGGCGAATCTAATTAGAGCGGCATGTAGATACGGCAACATGTGTGGAGCAGATGAGGGTGGCCGTACTGATATATTTCAATTGCAGTGCACCCGTGAGTTGCACGAAGTGACAAACGTTTCATTAAATTGAGGATTTTGCAGTCGCGTGTAAGCCACACACTATCACCACCTCCTCCTACTTTTTTGTCACTCTCATCTGAACCGCGGAACCTCTTCACATTCAAGCCATTCCGTACATTCCCTCCAAATACAACAGGGTGAATAAAAAAAAATAATAATAATAACATAAAAATCCTACGTCGATTACCATTAAAATAAAGGGAAGAATTAAAATTTTTAGTTTATATCACGTTTTGAATTAATCGAATTAACATCATTCCACGATTTTTGATGGTTGGTAATTTGAGCACGTTGACGTTGCTATACCAACAACCCGGGCCATGAATATCAAGCAAATTTTCTTAGTTAGGAACACGAATTGAGAAAAAAAAACATTCGGCACCCAAACTTATTTCTTAACAAACACGCATCCATTCAGGGATTTATTAACAAAAATAAATAAAATAACTGGAACCAGCACCACACTCCTTTGAATTAAAAATCAAACTTCCAAAAACCGTATTGATAAAATTCACAATTTATTTTTGGTCGATAACACGAAACGAACAACACACACCAAGTTACATTGAAATTCGAAAATCGCGATCTCTTCATCAAATCAGCAACGTGGAAAAAAGCTGATGGTTTTTTATTATTACACCACCGCATTCGAACTTAATATGGACGTCATGAACGTCAAAAACGAACTGACCGAAATTCGTACCGTCCCGTCTACAGCACACACATCGAGTCTACTCTAAGTACTAAGGCTCTGTTTTTCCCGTACAAGGATCCGGTCTCCGGTGTAATTTTAGTCGGTAATATTAGCTTTTTTCCCTTCAACCGAAAATCCCCCACCGTCTCTGCCGTACCGCCCTCCCTACTGCGTTCGAAAGTTAGTACGAAGGACCTTAAGGTATTTTCGCAACATCTAGTCGGCACTGGCAGCTGTAAAACTACCGCGCGCACACACAATCAACAACTGGAAAAGGACAAAAGGATCCGACGACGAAACATACTGGGAAAAATCCCTTTTTGTTATTTCCTCGTTTTTTTTTTCGCTGTTGAATACAAAACCAATTTCCCGACATTTACGAAAATGTAACACAAGATACACATCACTCATACATTCTTACACGAATCCCCAAACGAGAAAAAAAAATCCTGGGAAATTCGCATGCGCCTTAAATCGAAAGGGAAATTTTTCCCCAGAAATTTACAGGACTCTCTCATCAGTCTCTTGTGCGAATATAGCTCTCGAATCTCATACGGATAAAAAGCATGCACTGAGTTGTTCCACGTTCCTCATGTCGCTCGAATTTTACCGCCAGTGTATGGCTTAACTTTCGTCAAAGTCGTTGTTCGTTCATCTTCATCCTATATGTACCTGTTGTTCCAAAGTAAAGTCCAAGCATGATGTCCTTCAACGAAGAAAAAAATTGTGGTACCAAAACAACAACAATAATAAATTAATCGAAGCGGAAAATCTAAAAGCTCAACCGAAATAGGAAAAGAGCTCGATCAGGAACAAACTTCGTCCTTATTTTCATCAGATAAAAAAAAACAGAAAAACCTACTTAATAATGTCGACTAAATATGTGCTGTTTTTGATTTATATATTATATACAGGAAAAAAAGGACATCACCAACATCAACAACACCACCCTACAATACAACTGAATGTACTCGGTACACGAGTGCAAAAATGTAGTGTGCATGTAAAAAGGAACGTATGGTCAAAGGGATAATTACAAAAGAGATTTAAAACTTACCACTAATTAAGTTTAATCCGTTTGCTTATCCTTTAATGGTTCAGGGAACGTCATTCTTTTCTTCTCTCTTTTATTTTAAAATTTTTCAAAACGAATAATTTACTAACGTAAAGAGCTTTTGTTTTTGTACACGGTAACTCGCGCTTTCAACAAAAAAAGAATACGCGGCATGATGTAACAAATTACAAAGTTGAGATGTCCATTTATTAGGAAATTAAGCTTAATAAGTTTTCGGATATAGTACAACGGCTTACGGGATTTTTTTCGCTTTTGTTAATTATGTGCCAAAAATTATGTCCCAACTTTAGAGCTTATGCGAATTAATGAATCATATATTATTATCATTATCCTGGTGTTATAGATATAAAAAGTATTATGCGAATTTTTGGAATTATCTGAACAAGCTATTTAATCACCAGGGTTTGTCAAATTTTCGATAGCTCAATGTAAATGAGAAAAACATAAGAACAATTCTTATGGTAAGATTTTCTTTGGCTGTATGAAACTTTTGCTAAAGATCAACGTTCTTCATTTCAAATTATAGAAAAAGAATCAACTGTAAATCTTACGAATTAAAAAAATCAAAAATTTCCTTAAGAGGACAAGTAGATGCGCTTTAGCATTGATCTTGTTCGGTAAAAACTACCAAGTCCAGAACTAAGTTTTTGAAATATTTTCATTGAGAGAAAAATATGAAATTCACTGTGTCTTTCCAGGATTGAATATTTCTTTACAAGAAAGAAATTAGGTCTTATTCTACCACCTACTATACAAACTAAACACATTCAGGAAGCACAGTAGACTAATTTTTTCGATTCATGTCGAATGCATAAAATATATTGATGGCTGTTATAGTATGATGTTGAAAAAATTATTTCGATTAAGTCACTCCCTATATCACCAACTTACTAAATATAATAATTTTTTAAAGTTATAAAAATCTCTATTTCATCTCGAGTAACGCATGATCGAACTTAAAGCACAATGTTATGTTTCTGATAAGCTTCTGGAATTGTTGAGGTTTTCTTCTTTTTGAACTTCTCACCCAACAAACAAGAGGGGGATTTTTTGAACCACTTTTAACGCCAAGCCAAGCAGATTTATAGTGCCGAAATCCAGAATATATTCCACCGTACAAAGTGGAAATTTTTAGAAGGAATTTTTATTTATTTATTAATTTTTTTCTTTTTTTCAATTCAACGGAAAAGGACGGATTAGGCTATGATGAAGTCGCCATACAACTAGACTTTACAGAGCAGATTACTTTAATCGATCAGATTCCGAAATTAAGTTCAATAATTAACCTGGCTGTAGTCTAGTGTGAAGGTCGGAAGCTCAAATTCCGTTCAATTATGTATAATTTCAGCACGCTACTTACATGAATATATCTCGGTCACCTCAATCTACGAAAATGAAAATTCGTAAATAAAGAGTTGTTCGAAAGGCTAACAACCCTTTCACAATATCAAAAAATTTATTAAGGGACCTGAAGGTCATAAGGCCAAAGCTCGATTTGAGCTATAGCCATTGAAACAATTAACTTGGATAACGTCATGTCGAGTCTCTGTCCGATTATAGAAACTATCGTTCGCAGGTTATTGTTAAATTATTATCATACAAATCTTTTAAAATAAATCAGATTATATGAGGTACAAGATATTAGTCATTCCAAATTGCAAAATAAATTTATATTTTGCAGCTAAGCAGGAATTCTGGTGTATCTTTAAGAAAAAAAGTTATGTGACAGAGTTTGGCACAAATGTTTCTTAGTGAAGCTCAAAGCAATTGGCTTTAATAATCTCATAAAATGGCTTGAGAGTTTCTCATATGAACGCAACATACAAGTCGTATTGGATGGCGTGGCATTTTCCAACTTTCCCATAAATTCTGAAGTCCCCCAAGGCTCTGTTTTATCACCCACACTCTTTCTTATTTTTATCAATGATCTTCTATCATCAACGCTTAATCCGTCACATTGCCTTGCAGATGACAGTACCCTGGATAACATCTATGAATTTGACTCGATCGCTAACTCTAAACGTGCCGAACTATTTGGATCATTGAACTCTGACCTAAACCTAATCTTGGAATGAGGCAGGATAAATAGAGTAGAGTTCAACACCTCAAAAACACAGGCCCGTCATCTTTTCCTTAAGCATGATGTTCCAGTGTTGGTCTCTAGTGTACCCTTCGGTGGTGTCCAATTAAACTCTTCCGAATACTTCTCACTCCTTGACATTAAATTTAATAACCATTTAATAAATTGGAACCACCATATACTCGACGTAGCACTTGATGTTTCCAAACGCCTAGGAATTCACTGAAGATCTAAAAAATATATTACTCCCAGTGACCTAGCAAATATCTTTAAGGCTTACATTAGGCCAGAACAATTTGCATTTATGGGCTGGGGCACCCGAAACGCAACTTGCGATGCTCCACCATGTCCAGAGACAGGCGCTTGGATGAATTGGAGATGAAGCCAACACAGTTTCTACACACTCCCTAGAGCATCACACAAATGTCGGAGTACTAAGCATTTACTACCGCTACTTTCATGGTAAATTCATTGAGAAACTTGCTAAACTCGTTCCACCTCTATACACTTTTCCCAGAAATACTAGCCTAGCTTCAAGCACATACGAGTTCACTATTAAGCTTCCAACTTCCCGTACAGTGAAATATAGGCAGTTATTCATACCCCGATCTTCAAAGATTTGGAATGCCTTGCCAAAAGCTGTATTCCCACTGTCATACGACCTTCGACGTTTCAAACTCAAAGTCCACCGGCATTTTAGGCTTTTCCCTTCTTTTAATCCCGTTTAACCTTAACTCCTTTATTCTCTCCCTTACCGACATGACTCTGCTAATTACATTAATTGCCACGTAAAAAAAGCAGAAAACTCAAATAAATTTAAAAAAAAAATCTCTTATTACCGGCATAATCTTCGATCCATTAGAATAATTTCTCTCATCTAAAATTTCGCCAATATCGAAAAGAAAATTCGAAATACAGTCAAATTTACTGCGAATACCATTAGCATGGAAATTTTCCTTAATGCACTTAGCATTGCCATTATAAATGCAGCGTTCCACTCGACCTGAACTTGGGGAACCCGACTGGTAAGTGGTATCTTCAGTTATGCAAATTATATTTTATTTTTGTGCCATCTCATCGGGCGAAGAGAATCCCAAGGAACGACAACGAGAGCCAAGAGCCACCATTCATTGACCGTACCTTACTTGATTGAAAAATCCTGATTTCAGCACTTTCCGTGCGCTGTTGCTTCCCATGCTCTCCGTACACTATGCTTAACCTCATGTGACCCAGATCCATAACTACACATACTGTAACTACTTGAAGGAGCGTAGCATACACAGGTCAAGAGGATGTTAGATTGGCGGCATATGTACGTTATTCCTACATGCTATAATAGATATTACTCTACTATATCCGTCGTCAACTCTCGGCTAGTACCTATGTAGAGCACTACACGATGCTCGCACTCAACCTTATGAATAGAATTATACTTTTTAATTAACCCGAAGGATGCTTGTAAGTTTATTAAAATTTTATAAGAACTTAAATCAGCCATCATGCCCGAGCAAACGTGCAATAGGGCAAAATGATAATGAATTCCTGTAGACGCTTTCCGTTGGACTTGATTTGGTGACTAAACACAAAGGAGTAGATCAAGTTGAATTTATGAAAAATAAAACGTCCTGAATTACATACTATCATACAGTTCAATGATTCGAGTTTTCTTATTGCTTAAAGCAATTTTATTAGTAAGCTACTCGCCGGCCGCACCAACATCCCAAAAAGAGTCACAATTTCGATTCCAGTGGTTCCTATAAGATTTGCGAAGAAAGATCTGCTTTTGTCAGTTCACTACGAGAGTAAGAAATTAGGAAACACTTGAGTGAAATTCCAAGTGCTTTTCTTATGGCTACACACTTTTACGATTAGTATTTCCCTCCCTTATCAAATGCAGGCTACATGTTATTAAGACGCCAGAAACGAAGGAAACGGAAATCTGGGCCGAGAGACAACTGACTTAGTTCAAGATGTTTACCCGGCAAGTGGAACAAAAAAAAAAGTGTTTTATATACAGACGACTGAACATGAAATAAGGAAAATTGAAGCTTCTCGTCGAGGAGTTTCTGTAGCAAGTTATAGCCAGAGTTCATAGAGAAAATGGAAGAAGTTACGTTCAAGTTGATGGGATTATTATTAAGAGCCGCCAGTGATTCAAACGGGGGCACATAAACGAATTTCTATAAAGTAACATACAATGTTTGTTCTTAAAGGGAAAGACTTTGGGTGAGAAGTATATTGCCTGCTATAGTGCACTCATAATGGAATCGTCCTTCTCTAATTGTATAGACGAATTGGCGTTACTTTATTATTTCAAAGTATATCTTACAGTCTGATTATTCTATTATGCTAAGTACTGATAATCCTTTATTATTCAGTTGTTATAGTGAAGCTAAATATTGAATTTACTTTCCCCCAGGTGTTTAGTCTCGTCTCACCGAGCTCCAGCTACAACCGAAAAAGACGATAACACCAAATTTGCAACATTTGAAAAATCACAAGAACTTGAAAAGTAATAGTCAGCACTGAAATTGTTATTGTATTCCGTTAGGGTGTAAAAATATTTATCATGAAAACTAATTAAAATCGTTCGCTGCACTTTTGTTCATACCTAATGATTTGTTCATAACTAATGTTACTCTCTTTTTGCACTTGAAATTTAGAACGAGCTTATAATCCCTTTTAATTTTGAAACTATTTTAAACTATACATATTGAAATTATATTGAGAATTGAATTCGACCCGTCGCAATAAATAAACCTTAGAAAATTTGAAACCAACCTTTTTATTTATTTTCTGAAATCGATTATATATTTTGGAAAACCGAACACCAGGTGTGTACTGTTTTCCAAGTAAATTAATGATTCGAAAAACATTCGTAATTGATTTGCTTACTTATTATTTTCAAATTACATAAAGAAAATGATTAATTCGAATAAGTAAAATCTATGAAAACCACAATTAAACATTATGCTTTGTCACTGGCGAAACTGTGCCTTAAGTACCAGGGGTGGTCAAAATTTTCGCGGATTGAAGAGGATGGACAAGGGTAAAGAAAAATATTTTTAACTAGTAGTATTCTAACACAAATACAAAGTTTCTGTCAAATCGAATCACTAACATTTTAGTTATCGCCAAGTCAATCGGAAAGAAACGCTAACTATGGATAAAATTGAGTTTCTGCTGTCATTAAGTTAGTAAGGAAAAACGCCATAAATCATTTTGTAAGAAATGTCAACTGTTTACTAGGACTCTTGCCCTAAAGAAACAGTGAATTATAAGTGGCATAGTTTATTCAGGCAAGGTAGAGAGTCAATTGAAGGTGATAAGCTGGCCAGCCGATTGACGACACTTCCTCAAAAATCGTCGAAAAAGTGGAGAAACTTGTTCTCGAAGATGCTCGTTTAAAGGAGAAACAAATCGCAAAAGTGTTTGGAGCATCAGATACAACCATTTTGAATATCGTCCACGATCATTTCGGAATGTCTAAGGTCAGCGCAAGATGGGTACCGAGAATGCTCTCAGCGGTTCAGAATAAGCAGCGCGTCGAATTTTCACGCGACTTTTGAATCTCTGTAGCGAGAACAGGGATGAAATGTTGATCCGATTGTTACTAAAGACGAAACTTGGGTTTATTAATATGAGCCGGAACTAAAGCAGGAATCAATGTAGTGGCTGGTAAAGACGTTTCACCCCCAAGAAGTTCAAGGTCTCGCAATCCGCCGAAAAATCATGGCCACTATTTTTTGGGATTCAGAATGGGTTTTGATGATCGACTATAAAGAAAAAGGACAGCATATCACAAGGGGTACAATACCAACCTGCTACAAAAATTAAAGGATACCATCAAAGAAAACAGAAGACGAAAGTGGACTCTAGGTGTACTGCTTTTGCACGACAACAAACCTGTTCTCAAGAGCCACGTCGCAATGGCTGCCCTAGAAAAATACGGCTACGGAATATTGTAGTCCAGATCTGACCCCTTCCGATTGCTATTTGTTCCCAAAAGTACAGAAAGAATTTCAGGGAAGAAAATCTACCAACGATGAAGAGGTGAAGTCGGCAATTTCAGCCTGTTTTGAAGGCCTTGCTAAAACATTTTTTTTAGAAGGAATTAATAAACTTCTTGGGAGATATGACATATGTATTAGGCTTAAAAGAGAATATATTGAATAATAAAAATAATAACTTGTTTAATTTTACCCCCCTTCCCCGTCGTTCTATGAAATTTTTGACCTCCCCTCGTATGTTTGTGTTTTCAATATCATAAAAAGTTAATATCGCCTCCTAACACAAAATTACGAATACAAAATTTAAATGCCCTGACCTGGTCTACGATGCAACCAGTGTAAACGAGGACTAGCTATCGTAGTGAATGTTTTCACAGTGCATTTCGAATTGAAAGGAATGATTTCCGGCTTTCACACTGTTATGCTTTATTAAATGTGATGTTTCCGTCTCTGCTGACATGTGTGATTTTTTGGGATCCTGCTTTTCAAATTTGACTTTTACGAACTTTTTATATGAAAAATTGATCGAGAATTTATCACAAAATCAATCTACGAGTATTATTGGTAATGAGAATGACATTTTTAGACACGTGTGCCAAATACGACCCGAAATGCATTTAATGCGTGCATGCTGTAAACAATTCAGTGGATATGTAACCTAGTTTACCAAAAGCAGTATTCGCAATTCTTTTTTGGCGTTTAATACGAACTTAGGGTAAGTGACAATTTCGCCATCAAGGTTTAAGATTCGCTGTTAATTGTTTTTGTTAATATCGTTGATATTAGGCAGCAACCATGTAAAATAGTTAATAATACTAACGCTCAATAAAATATCTGCCAACCAGTCGGGCGCAACATTATTATTCTTGGGACAAGTTATATTGGCTTTCCCGGCATCCTGGGAAGCCAATATGCAGGTAAGGTAGGATAGGAAAAACTAATTGAATGGACTTTCCCGGGCAGGGCTGTTATAAATTATTTAACACTTAACTGCAATTGCGATCAGTAGCTTCCGTATATACAATCACTATTTCATTCGTTTATTTATACAAGTTGGATTTGAATGACGGTGGGGCGACAGAAGAAGGGAGGAGGAGATGTAGGTTAGTAAATTTTAAATAAATTTCTTGAATCACGTTAAAGCTCTCTGCATAGAATGTTAGTCTCATAGACGAAGTAAATACCATGAATATAGGTGTAAACTAACTGTAACAATAATGGACCTTGCTCCTATATTGGACATTCAAGGAATAACATAAAAAATTGAGAATTTCAACCTCCCCCACCCAATTAACAGTTCAAAGAGGATTGGCATTGGACCCTTCAAAACCACCAACCGCCATATCACATTCTTGTTCCACCTTCTCTTTTCATCAGTGCACATTACAACCCCAACACTATCAAATTTTCTGTTTCATATATTCTAAAAGATAAGTTTTTAAATTACTTTTTTACTTTTCGATATTCTTATTATTGTTGCATGTCAGTCCTACTCGTTCATCGAACATTCGCAATCTTCAGCTGTCTACAATTCTGCAGACACACATCATTGACAATCCGCGATCATCCATTGCTTGTGACCTCGAACTACTCGTGTATACTCAGATATAGGCGAGAAGCAGACAGATGAAAAGAAGATGAATAGCGACCAATTAGAACGATATATAAAGGGGAGCGTTTGCGATGGAAGAGTCAGTCTGAATGGGGAAGCGAAAGCGTCAAAATGGGGTTATCGTGTGGTAAAGTCACGATAGAGTCAGTAAAAAGGTAGAAAGCGCAAGAATCGGAGATATGAAAGCGACATTTAGTGAACGGAAAAAGTGTTTGTAATAATTTAAAGAAGCGATTAATAAAAGTTTGCAATTATTTTGATTTAACTAAAACTTAATTAATTAAATAATAATTTTTAACTTAAACTTGCGCTCTTCAATTGGTGTCAGAAGTGCGATTTCAAGTGAAAATCGTTAGCGACAATTGGAAAAGTGAAAATAGTGTTAGAAATTCTAAAACCATTTTAGTGGGAATTTTCTGAATAACGATTAAGTGATCGTGGATTCGCAAATGTAAAATTCTCGAACGAATACAAGGAGAATTTTCGAAAAGTTTTTTGATGACAAAAGGGAGTGCTAGGAAGGAGCAGGATTTTATGACTGAAATTGAGTGACCGAAAATTTTCGAACAAATAGTGAGATTTTTCGTCATTTATTTTCGCAGCACATTATTGGCCTCCTGATATTCAGGTTCCTTAACATTTTTTCATTACTTATTGTGGAAGGGTTGTTAGCCTTCGCACAACCCTCTTTCTACGAATTTTTTATTTTCATAGATTGAGGTGACCAAGGTATATCCAAGCAGGCAATGTGCTGGAATTATATATTGCGTCGACCAAGATTTGAACTCACGACCTTCGCATTACAAGACCAACACACTACCCACTAGGCTACACCCTAGCTAAATCTTTCAGTGGCAGACTTAAATGAGGAACTCAGTAAACGTGAGTTGCCTACGGCTTACACAAGGCAAAACTTGTAAGCCGGAAGATGGATGCTCTGGAAGCTGAGAGACACAGTGCCGGAAACTATTAATTTTCTATCAAACAGGAGGCCAACTAAGAGGTTGATCAACAAATCGTACAGCAAAGTACTACGGCAAGTTCTGGATCTTCGGACTCAACAATGACGCTACCAGTTCACCAGATGATGGCAAAAATGGATCAACGTAGCACAATTAAATTATTATCTGAAAAAGGAACTAGCACAACAGATGACTGAACACGGTAAGCAAATTAAAGAGCAGTTGGAAGATAAACTTCTCGTTAAACGAAACGACTAGCTCGCTTGAAGCCAAAATCAACAATGCCGAGTAGATCAGCGAATACCCTGGCAAAATCGGGGGCATCTCTACCGAACTAGAGCGTCTAAAAAGAAATTATCAAGCTTACCTTCTACCTTCTTCCATAAAAATTTTACGAAATCTCCTAATCTCAATTAAATTATTTTTCTTCGAAACTGTCGAAGCTCTCGACTTGAAGTTTTGTGAAAAGTATAATAATAGAAATATTATTGACAACGTATACCCCATACAAATGCATAATTTTGATAAATGCATTACTATATCGGTTTCCATTAAAACTAGAAAAATTACACACTTAAAATTTTGCCAGAATTTAATAATTTTAATAAATGCAAAGGAAAATTATCAGCTTCGCTTCACTCGTTCTACCCCTTATCTATATTATAAATTCAGGAAAAGCATTTCTCCTTCTAGCTATCGACTTTGAAATTGAAATAACATTGTCATACAAGAGGAGCCAAGCTATCAGCAATTTCGAAGCCTTTTGAGTCTTTAGTAACAGAGTCCCTTACATTTTATATCAAATCTATTATCCCTTCAAATCAACATGGTTTTGTCAAAGGGAAGTCTACTACCTTCGATTTGATTGAGTTTGTTACATAGTGTACGAATGCCTTTACTTTTAATAACAAGTCAAGAGAAGTCGGCTGCATTTTCACTGAGGTTAGGAAAGCATTCGATAGACTTGCCCATAATATACTTTTAACGAATTTAAGTAACATTGGATTTGGTGACGACTTCTTGAAATTGATTAGCTCGTACCTATCTGACAGGTCATATGAGGTACTTTTCTGTAACATCGGATCAAATAAATTTCTTGTAAATTCTGGAGTTCCCGAAGGTGGCCACCTGGCTCCTATATTATTTGTGCTATTCATAAATGACTTAACGAGTATAATTCGTAACTCTAAAATTCTTATTTATATTATGCCGATGATGTTAGGATCTTTCGCACTATTGATAATATATATCTCGCACTATACCGGACTACAAGATGATCTTAACAGTTTCTTTATTTAGTGCACCGTAAACAAGCTTTTCTTGAACAAATACAAGTGCAAAGTTATGAGCTTTGGCTGTAAAAACACAATTCAATAATTTCAGTTAAAACTCTGTATCTTTAAAAATAGTCGACATAATCATTGACCTTGGCATTGCTGTAGATCCTAAACCAACTTTTCAACCTCATCTTGATTGAATAATTAAAAAATCCTAAGTAACATTGAGGTTTCCAAAACGTTTCCCACGATACATTTATGATTCATTTGTCTTTAAGATGTTACACATCTTGTCAGTTATATTCTTGATTATGGAAGTATTCTTTAGTCATCATACTATTCATCTGTATAGACCTCTTGAAATCAATCGAAAGCAGATTTCTGCATCATGCATTGAGAAGTCTTCCTTGGAATAATTTAATTGAAATGCCACCATATGAGAACCGTCTTGGATTATTAGCTTTACCATTCCACTATAAGCGAGGACAATATCTTTAATTATGTTTCTCCGTTAAAGTAGTAAATGGTGGTGTAGACTCCCATATATTCTTAACTACATACACACTAACAATAAACAAAGAAATCTACGTCCAAACTATAATTTTTTAAATTATCTGATCATCGGACAAACTTTGAAGTAAGTATTAACCTGAATCAACTGTCAAAGGTTTTTAACTAATTCTTTAACTTAATTATTTCTCTTGACGATAACTTAAGATCGATCACATTTAAAATTGGATTCTTTAACGCTGTAATTTCATTTTGTGTTCATCATATATCAATAGTAATTTAGGTTTCGAAATAAATTAATTAACTAAAGGAGTTGCAACCATTTTGTATCACATAGGTACCCAAAAATAAATAAGTTAAATAGCATTAATGCACTGCGATTCTCCGTCTTAACATCTGCCTACGGACTGAGCCTAAAACCACACTTGGCTTTTTGAAAGTCTCCTTTATCGTACCTAATGTCAAATACATAAGATTCAAAATAGTGAATAGTATTCGTAAATGTTTTGAGAATAACCTCTACTAAAAATTAAAATTTAATAAATTTCAATATTTTGATAAATATAGCTGACCAATTTTGGATATTCAGTGAACATGTGATTCTGAAATTAATTGACTTTTAGTCACATATCAATGTGCGACTTTTTTGACTCAGTATCCTTTAATTTATTGCAAATTATTTATGCTTTTTTTAAAAACACCTTTCATTTATTTTAGGTTCCGAATTTCCTAGTTTAAAATCACTTGAAGGCATTTGAATAAGGCTAGAATTCGAGAACAAATCGAAGCTTTTGAAATAATAATTTATAGAAACGCATACGCAACATACCGCCTAATATTCAAACTAATAAATTACATTTCAATATCATCTTTTACTATTGCTCATCATTAATAATCCCAGCCTTATCACAATCCATCAATCTACAAAATTCGCTCGTATAGCTAGAGCAGTAGAACGTAATCCTTTGGACAACAAAATCCCGAAATAATTCATTTAGTGAGGATGGTGCGTTTCGTATGTGAATTGCACGGAAATACGGCCCTTTGTAGTTTGATACTCTTTGGGCTCAGGGACTATGGCGTACACGTTACACAAGTGAACTGTTCATTAATCTGCCATTAATTACGAGCGGTGAAAGGGATTTCTGCTTGCAAATATTGGACCAAGCACATAATCGAAAGCCGTACTTCATTCACAACACATAATTCCTATCGTAGTAGTGTACAATATTTGCACTATAAGCTAAGCGAATAAAGTGACCTAAGGACCTTTGCTGTATGTACTCTAATCAGTAACCTCTATATTCAGCTTTAAAATACACAATCTACTATTCATTTCAGCTATAAAAAGCATAAGCATTATTTACGAACAACTCACCTCATTTTGAATTGATATAAGTTTTCCTTCTTGCCACGGACTTTTCAAAGATTTCCTAATTTTCGAGGCTATTTTCCCCAAAACACTAAAGAATTTTTTATCAAATTTTTTTCTATCACGTACGTTAGAACACACTAAAATTTAACATTTCAAAAAAAGTTAAACATGAATTAAATTAAATTTTGCTAAACACTAATCGGACGGAAATTTTTTTTTTTCATCATTGTCTCCCATTTTCACCTGCTACTGAGATTTTCAAAAAATATCGAAAATGATTGTTCTGATTTTTTCGATTTTTGGCATGAAAATCCGGGTAAATTGGCCAAAGTGGCTTTCATTATTATTAAGCGGAAAAATAAGAAGAAAGAAGAAAATCCGATGCGATTAGAACGCTAGTTATAAGTCAAGTTCTTGAGTGGTGTAGTGCGGATTTAATAAGAGTGAATTAATTCCTGCCCGAATGAATTATGATATTTCAGCTTACAGAGAATTTATTGTTGTTGGTGGAATCCATTTTGCGGTGTAGTTTAATCATTGAACTGAAATGACTATAACACAATGAATGTTTCAGGAAGAATGTTGTAATAAGGAAATCGGTAAGGATGAGGTAAATCTAATAATTCAATACGTCGATATGATTTGAAGTTTCTATAAATGTTGGGAAAATTGGCACTTGTATTGGAGGTAGTAGAATTATGTAATATTGAAAGTAAGTGGCTGTTGGAAATTCCTAGACCAAACAGTAGCACCTACAGACTTGCGTTTTTTTTTTTTGTCTCAATTTCACGAAACATGGAAGTACTATTAAAACCTTCAGATCCAAAAAATATTACACCTCTGGAAAGGATTCAAAGAATTCTCCATATAAAAAAAAGACTGTCAACATTAAGTAGATGACTACATTTTGGCTAGATAAGTTTGTCAGCGTCTGTGGCTTAGTGGTAGAATGCTCGCCCGACGTGCGCGCATTCCGGGTTTTGATTCCTTGTACATACATATATTTTTTTAAGACATTCTTATGTTTTTTTTTAAGATTTTACTATAGCAAAAATATTATTATTTTAGCGAATCATGGCTGCAGATATCCCCGAGCGATTCAAGGCAAACATCTTCTTCTTTCTTATCTATATATGTATGTATACTCGGATATAAGTGGCTTAAGCAAATTCTTAGACGAAACGGAAGTACCTACAGACTTACTTACTTACGACAGCGCTACAGGCCAAAACGGACCTTGGCCTCCTGAAAGCTTTGCCTTCATCCATTTCGATTCAGTGACCACGTCCTCCAGCTAGAAAATTCTTAGCAGTGATTTGCTGTCTGCGTTAATAGAATCCTCCCAGCGCTTCCGTGGTTTTCCGATTGGTCTTTATCCATTGACTTTTCCTTTTAGTATGCGTTTGAGAGTTCTTCTGCCATCCATCCGCTCGACATGACTAGACCATTGTAACTTCTTAAATATTATGAGGGTGGACACTTCACGATTGTCGAAGATGGCATACAATTCTTTCTTGTATCGTATTCTTCGGATCGAGTTTTCCCTCATAAGTCCGAAGATTATTCTGCAGACTTTTTTTAATAAGTAGCATTAAGTAATTTTTCGGACGCCTGAGTTAATGTCCACGTTTCGCTGCGATAGCATAGAACAGGTCTGATGATCGTTTTATATAGATTAGGTTTTGTTTGCCTGTGTACGTTTTTATTCTTACGGACTTGCGGTTTTTTTATTAAATTTTTTTAAATATGAAACTATTATAAAAGCTTTCAGAACCAAAAAATGTTACAAACTAAACCTCAGAAATAGATATCAGGGTTCCCCATAAAAAAAAACTGTACACATTAAGTAGATGGGTACATTTTGACAGAATAACTTTGTCGGCGTCGATGGCACAGTGGTGGAATCTATACATATAAATATAATTGTACGCTATAACTTAGTTTTTTGCTTTATTTGGACAATAACTAAGCAGAAACAGACGTTTTTAAAAATTTTCTCTGTCTGTCTGTCTTTCCGGCTTTCACGTAAAAATGGCTAAGCTGATTGTAAACTTTCACAGATTATTAGGTCTGCATTGGGAAAAATTCCGCCTTAGGTTTTATTTTAATCCCCTCACGCCTTCCACCCCCTCCCATACAAAGTGACACATTTTAAAAAATTTATAATAATCAAATTTTAATGGAAACTATAAAAGCTATTAATTTGAAATTTAAAATATATTATTTGTATTATAAATGCAATCTTCAAGTATACAAGCAATTTGAATCCCTCTACTCCTTCCACCACCTCCCATACAAACTAAACTTTTGCATGAAATACTAAACTCCAATTTCCTCAGTACGTATAACTTTCAGCGAGCTAAAATTTTGTACTAAATCTTTAGTTAGCATTGTAATTAATATAAGGAAAAAACTAACCACTTAGCTTTACTCCTTCTACCTCCTCCAATACAATCTGACACAAATCCACGACTTGCGAAAATTCGATTTTCTTGAAAAGTGTGAATGTTACTGTTCTGAAATTTAAAAAATATCAATTGAATGATAATTTTAGTTGCTTCTCAAAAAATAACTAAGAACCCTTCACTCCTTCCACCACCTCCTATACAAACTGCACTTTTACATGAAATATTCTAAGCCAATTTTCTCAGTACGTATAACATTGATCGAGCTAAAATTTTGTACTAAATCTTTAATTAGCATTATTATTAATATCGGGAAAAATTAACCGATTAGCTCCACTACTTCTACCCCCTCTCATACAATCTGGCACAATTTCACGACTTTGCAAAAACTCGATTTTCTTGAAAAGTGTGAATTTAACTGATCTGAAATTTAAGAGATATCAATTGCATGAGGATTATAGTTGTTTTTAGAAAAATTACCAAAAACCCCCCACTCCTTCTACCACCTCTCATACAAATTGCACAATTTCACTAAATCCAATGCACTAAATTTCTCAAGTTACCTATTCAGTTTTTCAATCTTAAATTTGGTGCGAAATATTTTTATAGCTACTCTAATATGATGTGAAATAAATTAATTTAGTACTGTCATCCCTTCTATTACTCCCCACACAAAAATTCTTAAGATTGAAACAATTTCGATTTCATCGGTAGTATCAAATAATTGGGCTTTACGCACAAGTGAAGTCCTGTTATATTTTTAAGCTTAATGTCATTTTTTTTGGGCTTTTTTTAAT
The DNA here is from genome assembly GCA_963669355.1 of Chorisops tibialis. Classification (NCBI taxonomy): domain Eukaryota; kingdom Metazoa; phylum Arthropoda; class Insecta; order Diptera; family Stratiomyidae; genus Chorisops; species Chorisops tibialis. The sequence goes on from OY770262.1 coordinate 311,172,663, forward strand.
TAACATAAGCTATAACTACTCACATGTCCTTAAGGATCTTCAACACGTATGCATATGATTTCGAATCACGGGTTTGATTTGACCACGAGCCTGTCCCATACAAGTGCTAGAGTCATGGTTTCATTCTTAAAAATTTATGGTTCTGATTCCAACAAAATACAAAGCATTGTGTTCAAAGAGCCATCAAACTAAGCAGATTATTTATCGGACATAATGTACTGCTAACTACATTCTCAAAAAATGTTATTATTGCGATTCTTACGCGGACAAAGTCGTGGGCGATCGCTAGTGCTATATATATATTTTAATTTGGTTAGAGTAAGAATATCATATTTTCAGCGAAGTACGGCAGCAATGTGCTCGAGCGATGCAAAGCCAACAATAATTATTGGTAATTAAATACAGCCCCTATGAGATTCATACATTTAACTACATAGATGTAAAATAAGACCGGCCAAAGGCTGGTGTTGCAGTATAGCCAGTATTCAATATTTTTGGATAGATTATGTATAATATTCTAAGATGAGGTTATAAAATCAAAATTTTTTTTGCTGGAAGAAGTGTATCGCTAAGATACGTCGGCTGCGTTTCACTAATGATCTAACCCATATCGATCATATCTCCTTTCGACTATTACATTCACAAAAACTCATTATTCATAATTTACAAAGGTTTTGCTACCTACAGGTATAATGAAATCGCAATAGAATTAATTTTTTATTTCACAAGGACTTTTGTTATTCCGTTTCGATGGAAAGCAATAATTCCGGTATGTTTTTATGGTTTTATACTGTGTAGTCTTTTTTTTTCTCTTCCATCAAATACAATTCCAGCAATTCACATTTCCATAGATACTTTTGCCATTGAGCGCGGGGAAAAAATAAAAAAAATACTCATAAAAATTTACAAGTGCACATGAATTGAAAAATAGTCACAGCGGAAGTTTGGTGGCATGTTTGCAATATTACAGGCAATTAGGAGTTATTAAGGTACAAAATATTCATGAAAAATTGGAATTTTATTAAAGGAACCTCACATGTAGTACAAACTCTAAACATATATCCACACAATACCGGTGAGTCCTTCATTCCATGTGCACAGTAGGATATTGGTTTATTCATGACTATGGTGGAATATTAAAAATAGTAGTGTTGGGTAAACAAAAAAAAACCCCTTTGAATGCATGGATAAAATCAATTTTCCATTTGTAAAGGAAAAATAAAAATCGAATGTGTAATGTTTGGTATTACATATCAAAATCATGCACAAGTCCGAACTTTAATTCGTATTTATTTAACCCACTTCTACTCAACCACATTCGATCAATAAATTTTATTGATAATTTTATTTTTAGTGTATATTTGAAGGAAAAAAAACCTGGCTGAAAACAACCTATCATCATAAAAGAAGATAACGCCACATAATTGTATTTTCCATATTAATCATTATGGTCGGTCACAATTAAAAAACAACAAAAAAAAAACGATATAAATTATTAAAATGTCAGAAATGCAAATAAAGGTAAGCAGGGTGTTGCTCTCTTTCTGGAGTAAAATAATTCTGATGGAGCTTTAATTTCAAGCAATAAGCATAAAAATAAATCAACTCGATTAAGTACGTTTACCCCAGCTTCGTGGATATTATTACAATTCGGGACGGCATAGCCACAAGGACGAGAACGCTGCTGCTCAATTACATTAATATTTACCCATTAAGTTCGAATAAAGGAGCACCGTGAACGGACTAATGGCTATCCGTATCCGGTTATTTCAGTCGGAAATTGTTGATGTTCTTTGAGATTGACTCGACTACTTTAGATTAATTTACTATACAGCTATATGCCACGACTTGGCTGTATTTCTTGATTATGCACTTGAATAATTAGTTCGGAAGATTTTATGAACTTCATACAAGAGATAATTACACGAGCACAGTATAGTTGGAAAATTTTTTGGTGGAATTTCATTAATTTATTTTGATAGATTGGATTTGGGTCAAGACTTTTTGTAACGTGTTGAAAATTAGACTATTTCGGTTTTGAAAAGATTGTAACGTGACGTTAAGAATCCGGCATGAGCTTATAGCATATTTAAGTGTGTAAGAGGTCTCTGAATTTCAAGTAAAAATTAAAACTAATAAACTTCAGCTAGGGTGTAGCCTAGTGGGTAGCGTGTTGGTCTTGCAATGCGAAGGTCTTGACTTCAAATCCCGGTCGGCGGAATATATAATTCCAACACATTTCCTGCTTGGATATATCTTGGTCACCTCAATCTACGAAAATGAAAAATTCGTAGAAAGAGGGTTGTGCGAAGAGCTAACAACCTTTCTACAATAAGTAATGAAAAATGTTAAGGAACCTGCATGTCAGGAGGCCAAGGTTCGATTTGGGCTGTAGCGCCATTGTAGAAGTAGAAACTTCCGTTTAATCCCAAGGCATTATTTTTTCATCTTTAAACTAAATTGCTTAACACTTTTCGCACAATATATTTCTACTCAGTCCTCGTACTCATCGCTCTGACGTTCACACGACTCTTTCGCTTATCAATCTGCACCGTCGAGCTTTCAACTTTAAAATTAGAGTACAGCATAGTGATAAGAATATGGATAAATAGTTCAAAAACCGACTCTCCTTCTGCAACGCAAATTTCATAATTTTGAAACGAGAACGTATCGATTTCCTCCATACATTCAATTCGGCACGAAATATTTGTATACAAAGTTCAGTGTCATATCCTTCGACTCCTTCTACCACCTACCATACAAAAATCGCTAATTTATTTATTTTCCTGTGACCTCTTTCCAATTTCATCTACAGTAACGAATTATTGTGCATTACGCCAAGTCATAATTCTATTACGTTTCTTTTTATTGTAATGGGATGTAATATATTTTTTTCTCAAAATAATTAACAATAGTTAGCTTACGCGTAGGTATGCATAAGATCTGATATCGAAAAATAAAATATCTCAAATTAAAAAAAAAAAAACAACACCAAATTCCTTATTAAATGTATTAATTACTGATCTGATTTATGTCGTTTGGCACCGGTTCTGAAAATCATGTTTGTCCTTCGTTTTAGTTACAATGCGTTCTAGCATTAATGCACCTCATATCATTATCGCTTTCCATTGTTATTTCTTAGGCCTATTTTTACTCCATTAGAAATTCAGTTATGAGACAAATTGCGAATTATTGATCCAAACTTAAAGCGAAAAAACAAGCAACATTGCTACAATCGGGTGGCGCCGTACAAAAGGGCACTGACAATAGAATTGATTTTTTTTTAATTGCTGAGCTACCCCCATAAAATCAACTGTTTCACCTTTGAAATCACGTCTCGCTTGACCGCCCTCTAATGACCTTTACAAAAGCTACTGCTTTTAAGTACACTCTGCCGAAATCTGCTGCATTCCGTCGAAAATTCTTCTTTGAAAAAACTCTCATTTCTAAAATAAATTTATTTTGTAATCTAGTTTTCCTAAAATTGAATCAAAGTCTTCATTACTTTAAAACTAAGAGAGTCAAGACTAATGCTACAACGTGGTCGTGATGTCATCTACGGTTCGTGTATTTCTGGTGTCCTGATTGATTTCTAATAAGTTCAAAAATAATCGTTCGAGCCACTTTATTTTTAATGAGACATCACCGAAATCTAAAAGAAAAGTAATATGGTACTGGAACTGATAGATAAATGTTAGAAAATCAGCGAGTGTTTAAGTTCTTCAACAATAAACTGTGCTTAAAATAAAACCTGTGACCAACAACAAAATATACGCTCGATCATCAAATATTCAAGGACTGAAGACCTTGAACATTTGACCAATCAACCTTAATTACACCAGCAATGAAGCGGCCGACAGCGAACATACGACGAGGAAATGATTGAGACGAGAAGGAAATGCTTTATAGAAGCAACTAACAGCGAGCGGCCGAGAAAAAAATAATTCGGGCGAGAAGGAAATGATTCGGACGACAAGGGAACGATTTATAAAAGCAACTGCCAGTTTTCGGACGACAAGGAAACGCTTTATGGAAGCAACTAACAGCGAGCGTCGAGGAAGAAATAATTCGGACGAGAAGGGAATGATTTGATTTAGTGCGTCGATAGCGGCCAACAAAAACGATATAAAAACGGCGTCAGTCTGAGTCAGTCCAAATAGAGAAGTCGAAAACAGAGCATCGCGTGGTGTAGTTGCGATAGAGTGGAAAGCGATAGAGCAATCGAAATCAGAGCTCCGCGCAGGCAGTTCGGATTGAGCAGTTGACGGGTCAGTCGATGTTTGGAAAGCGAAACAGTCAAGATTAGAATGCGATAACTTGTGAGCGAATAAGTCTCAAGTGAAAAGTGTTAAGCGATTTAATTGAAAGATAATAGATTAAATAAAGTTGTGCGGTTAAATCAGAGTGAACTTGTTAAACTAGTAGTTTTATTTTTTTACTTAAGATCCAGCGAACCTTTGCGCACTTCAATAATAAGAATCAATTTTTTTTTATTTTGTTCTTAGATTTTTTTTAAATTTTTTTAATAAGAAATCAAAATCTTACGGTTTAGGTTCGAACTTACACGAAAATATTTTCTTCCCATGTTAATGTTGATTTCAGTCCAATTCTGTGAACAATAAAATCATATCACAAGGCATTTTTTCAAAGGGTATTTTTAAAAAAATGGATAAGCTTTTGGTAGCGATACGTTTTGAAATTTCAAAACAAGAGATTTGCCAAAGAATCCTTCTTTTTATTATTTGGAACACGACAGTTTTGAACGTGAATTTTTAAATAACAGATGACAAGAACGAATTTGAGAACATTAGATTTTGGAACAAACACATTTAGTAAGTAGAGTGAAAAAAAATTCCGGCGGATTTTATTCAATTTTATTATTTATTAACAACAATAATTTTAAAATGAACCATTTTCGAGATATAATGAATATTTAAAATAATCTAACCATTGCTGCTTTTTCAGAAATTTTTATGAGTGCAAGTCAAACAAAAGTTATCGGCCTCGTATTCGATTTCATAAATAATAATACATTACTAAAAATAGTTATAATAGATATTGCTTTTTCCACTACAATTAACTCAATTTATATCAAATTAAAAATTGTATCGAAAAGTAAGGCTCCAATCGTCATTTCAACACGCCTATTTATCGCATGTCCATAAAGCGTTAACCAAAGATAAATTACCATGTAATCCGTTCGTTAATAATTACCTGCAAAGTGGTTTTTCTGATTAGCTACATAGTGAGCCATTTCGAATGATATCAGGTACCGTGCGAAAAAGTAGCACCCAAAGGAAAAAATTACACGACCAGCGTGAATAAAACAAAAGGGTAAATCACGCCCGCGGTCTAACTCAATTCCGTGGCAACCCTTTACGAATAACACAAAATTATGTAATCCATAATCCGCGCTACACCAACCAACCCCATCACCATTTTCAGCATCGCAAGCCCGCGCCACCAGATGGCATTTGAATCTTTCTCGCACCTTGCCAATTATTTTCATGGTTTCGTGGTCGGGCAAGAGAAATTTGAGACGCCGAGAAATGAACCATTTCCGAGAGAAATTTAGCCACATTTACTTAAGGCTTTTTACATTTAAGGGTTGAAAGCGTGGCTTGTTCATCCGGAACCTGAGAAACGGTAACCGTAACGCTGGCGGAAGAGGTGAGTAATTGCCGCTTGCAAAGGCCAGGAAATTGTGGACAGTCTTCGCAAAGAAAACACGAAGCAACGAATTCGTCGGGGGGTTGATTTATTCGAAAGCACTCAGTTCCCCATTCATCAGATGCGCAAAATAAATGACTGTCCTCATCTTGGACGGGACCGGCCCCCCAGAACTCGCCGTGTTTAATGACGGTGCGATTAAGTCATTAGTCTGCCATTGTGGATCCTTGCCAGCTGCTCTGCCAATGTGTTGATGACTATGCCGGTGGTTCCCCGGCTCTGCCCCGTTATAGCTACGAATACAACTCAAGGCTGGGGCCAGTGATTTGGTATTCTTGACTGTCGCATGCATTCGCTTCCAGCTTCGTGTTAAACTCAAGAGTATTTGCCACGACCATTGTTGTGAAGAGTCGTCGTCTTGAGAAGCATGGGAACCAAGCCAAGACGGACTCGGATATGAAACATTCGACATACAAATCGCTGCTTTATTCCTGGCATGTATACCATCAGGTATTCCATTAAAGGTCCTTTGTCTGACGCATGTTATCAAATTCATTGTTCACCGGGATCCTTCAGCTTGGAGTCGCTTCTCCGTTAATGAACCATTTTGATGGCTATACGGAGAACGAACGGTTCGGAAAGCGATTCAGATGGATTTGCCAAGATCATTCATCATGCGCTTCATCCTAGCCAACGTTGAATGCTGTCTACCTTAGAGGTATGTATCCTTCGTTCGTATTACATATATTGCGAGTATCTTGAACGTGTCTTCCATGCGGCTTCCTTTTTAGCTGAATTAATGGAGACAGAGAGCTTTCCAATGATGCTGTGCCTAAATGTGTAGAAGAAAGTATGACGTGTTGGTTGATTTCTAAAGCGGTTTTACTACAGAAATATAAGCATGCATCTGACACGAATACACAAACATTTAGTCGAGACATAAACACATAAATGAGTTTGCTATCGGCGAATTATTTACATAGAACTCTCTAGTTCTTGGCTCCTTTTGTTCATTACTCAACTGACAAAGTAAGGTTTTAAGGAAGGCATGGTTACCAGGAAACGCGAAAGGAGTAATCACATTTATAGGAATCGTACAATACAAGAAATATTATGTTCAAGGATCAAGGCAACAACTAAAGAACGACAAGAAGCTCATGACTAATGTACAAGGTTTATAATTATAATAGAAGGCGCAAACATGCAAATGCAGAGCATAGGCATCAAAGTCAGATAATCGGAAGCAAATGTTTCCTGTGACAGATTGTCAGGAAATCAAACAGATTTCCAAAATTAGTTCTATCTATATATACATGAAAAACTAAAAGGATTGGTAATGATTAAGTGCGATATAAAATTGTCTATAGGGCCGCTGACGTAGTACTACTAAAATTATCATGAAAATCTGCAGGATTTTGTTCGCTTAACAATAACTAACTGAAATTAAACACAAAGATAAGTCCTTTGAGGGACTCATCGATGTGCAACTCCACTCAAAGTATTAACGAAATGGCTAATCAACATTTTCCACATGAATACTGATTTCAAAAATATTTCGTTTCAACATCACAGAACGTACGAGTATTTATTCGAAATCAAAAACTGATATGCTCTGCTCTCTAGACTATTCGACATTGGAAATATTTTAATTATCTCCATGTAGACAAAAATTCATACACTCTATAAAGGACATTGCCGAATGAATCTCTGTCTGTTAGAGGACTGTCATACAGTGGGTATACGACCAGACAAGCCAGATTATTGGCAATGATGAAATACTTGTATATTTATGGTAAATGTGCTGATATTTTCGAATTCCACACACACAGAACGAATAAAACGACAAAAAAAAAACTAAAGCAATTCATAAAAGGATAAGCGGAAAAAAATTGCGGCTAGGATTTTATAATGTACGAGTACCAGCCGTTTTTTATTTCCTTTTGATTCGACAATACCCAATTGCGTAAATAAGTCAGCACGTTCCTAACAAAAGCATTTTTAAGTTTTCCATTTTATTTGAACCCAAAAATGCATTTTGATTAGGATTCCTGGTTTTTGTGAGAATTTAACAATTGTATGTGCCGCAGACAAACTTAAATTGATTTTCCAACTATGCAGATTTTACTAAAAGGAGCTAATTTAATAAAATGTGAAATTATTTATAATACTTTTCTAAAATAATTAAGGAAATTAAAATCTGCCAAGATAAAGAAGGGAATATTTGATAGTAAAATATTTTAAAAGATCTGTGTCTATTTACTATAAGTAAATTGTATAAATGATGTTGAAAAAAACTATAGATCGTATTCAATTATTTTATTTTATTAAAGATGGTTTCGCACATTTGAGTTGTGAGTGATACGAACTAAACAACGCTAGAGTGGCACTGAAAATATTTTATGAAAAGCTGGATAGCAAGATTCGGACCACAAAATATTAACTTCAAAAATTTAGAGTGCCTTTGCTGCCGACTAAAATCTAAATAACTGCGTAAATTTGATATATACCTTTTTATTTAATTAGAACACCTAAAACTTAGCTTGAAACTAGCGAAAAATTAACAGAACTACTCTAGATAAAAAAGAAATTTTTTGATTTTGTAGGGGAAGTGGTAAAGGGGGTGACGACATTGAACTCATTTTTTCACATAGAGTTGCTATCAAAATGTTTTATACAAAATTTAGGATTCAAAAATTCAATAGGTACTGGAAAAATTAGTATATTGGATTTAGTGAAATTGTTGTATGGGTGGTGATAGAAGGAGGGGTGAATTCTTGATGACTTTTACAGAAATAACTATAAACATCAAGCTTTTGATATGTTTTAAATTGCACATCAGTAGAATACATGCTTTTCAGGAAAATCGTTTTTTTCTAAAATTGTGTCATTTTGTATAGGACGGGGTAGAAGGGGTGAAGCTAATCGTCTAATTTTGGCCTTACTAACGATTCTAAATAAATATTTAGTGCACAATCTCTCGCTAAATTTTATACGCACTGAGTACATTGACGTAGAGTATTTCATGAAAAAGTGCAGTTTGTATGGGAGTTGGTGAAAGCGAGAGGAGTACTCGAATAATTTTGATACAGTTAATTGGAATAATCATAAAAGTAATATATTAAAATTTCAGATCAATAACTTTTATGCTTTTCGAGCAAATTCGTATATTGTTGAATTGCTAAATTGTGTCATTTTGTATGGGAGGGAGTTGAAGGGGTAAGGCTAATCGTCTAATTTTTTTGGTCTTATTAATAATTTTAAATAAACATTTAGTGCATAATTTCAGCTCGTAAAATTGTATACGCATTGAGTAAATTGGTTTAGAGCATTTCGTGAAAAAGTGCAGTTTGTGTGGGAGGTGGTGAAAGGAGTGAAAGGACACAAATAATTTTTTACAGTAAATTATAATTTTCATAGAACCATTACATTCCAAATTTCAGATCAATATCATTTATACTTTTCGAGCAAATCCGTGTATTGTCAAATTGCAACATTTTCTCATTTCGTATGGGAGGGGGTAGAAGGGGTGGAACGATTTTGACTCCACTTTTTTGTCAAAAATTACGTGTACAAAATTTTAGCTCTCTAGCTCAACGCGTTTTCAAGCTAGAGAGGACACGGATGGACGCACAGACGGACGAACACAAATGAAGCGTGAAATCAGACGGTGGTAGTTGAGGATAATTTAAAAGTGAAAGTTTAGAGTTCCTAGCGAAACTCGCTGTCGAAAGGTTTGCTTTTTGCCGAGGATCGACAGTTGCTCGATCACGATGACGAAGGGCAGGTTGTTGAGGATGATATAAAATTATTGTTGACCGATTTTACAAATGACCAAAAAGATCTGGAATTCCTTGGTTTTCCAACGATCCTAATCCGACATTTTTGGTTATGCTAGAACTTGTTGCACGTGTTTCTTATCAAAGAATATTGGATCTAAAGGACTCATCTAACTTTAGATCCAATATTCTTTGAGTATAAAATGAATAACATAACCTTCTTAAAAATAGATGAAATTAAAGATCTCGGCATTACTTTTCATGTTAAACTGTTTTTTAACTCTCATTCGAACTTTACTGCCGAGGCTAACTAAATGCTTGGATTCATTAAAAGAAACTTCACGCTTTCTCATGATCCTTATACTTTGTTATTGTTATTTTTAGTCTCTTCTAAGACCGATACTGGAATTCTGATATGCCGTTTGGAACCTATCGTATGTTATACTAATGTTACTCGCTTAGAATGCACTCAAAGAAATTTTACAAATGGTTTTGAGAGTGATTCTACAGTAAATTACAAATTGAAAGGAAAAATTTTCGGATTCCACACAGTTACGCCTTATTATTCGTGACGTTTCGGTCTCTGATGAGACCTTTACCAAAAATCAAAGTTTCAAAATTTAATGGGCACTAAGAAAATTAGTGTATTGGATTTAGTGAAATTGTGCAGTTTGTATGGGAGGTGGTAGAATGGAAGAGAAGTTTTAAATGATTTTTTTTTCAGAAATGACTATAAGCATTATGCAGTTGATATGTTTCATTTCATTCATACATATTTTCAAGAAAATCACCTTTTTGTAAAATTGTTCCATTATGTATGAGAAGGGGTGTAAGGAGTGTAGCTAATTGTCTTTCTTTCGGTCTTTCTAATAATTAGAAATAAATATTTTGTGTACAATTTCAGTTGATTAAATCGGTTCAGAGTATTTCGTGAAAAAGTGCAGTGAGAACTGGTGGTGGTGGAAGGAGTCGGGGATTTGAATAATTTTTAAACAGTACATTGAAATCATTATAAAAATAATATGTTCTAAATTTCAAGTTAATAGCTGTTATACTTTTAGAGAAAATTAGATTATTGCAAAATTACGAAATTCTGGCTTTTCGTATGGGAAGGGGTAGAAGGCGTGGAGCGATTTGGCCCGTTAACGAGCTTGACTTTAGTTTTTTGCCAAAAATAATATGTAGGAATTTTAAGCTTTGCAGCTTAATCTGTTCTAAATTTAGAGAGCTCAGGGACGGACGGAAGGACATCCGATTTTGAATTTTGTCTCCGAGCCTTAATTCTTAGCGTTACTAACTTTAGAGCAAACTTATAATACTCTCAGATTTCAGCTAGATTGTAAAATAAGCTGCCAACAAGTCGGGCGAAACTTTATTATTCTTGGGACAAGTTGCGGATGCGTGGAAAGTTAATATGCAGGTTAGAGTGGTTAGGGAAGACTAAATGAAAGGGGTTTTTGGGCAGTTGTCAATTTAACTCTTTGCGGAAATGTTCAAAAGCTAGAGGTTTTGAAGATATTCGACCAGTTAATATTTCAAACTTTTAGAAATTTTCTTTAAATGCATTTCGCAAACTTTCAAGTTTCTTCCTTAAAATTTCATTCAAAAATTTTCAGTTTATGTGTTTTTTTCAGTGCACATAAAACAGCTTGTGCACGTTAGACCCCCACTTCGGTGCATAACAATTTTGGAACAAATTATTATTTTTTTTTAAATATGAAATATATGTATCGACGTGCCAAATTTAAACTTTGTAGCTTTTACCAAAGCCCTAAAAAAATTACTCAAAATTTTCAACATTTTTGCTTTACACCTCCCTCCTCTTACACCCCCAACTTCAATTTTTTACTAAAATTAAAGATTATATAGCTCTACAATCTAACAAATTTTTGATTTGATATCTGCACTCAATTTTGAGATATAACGATTTATAATTTTGGAATGTGCGCCATTTTTGGAATGCACCCCATTTCCCCCCCCCCCCCCCACTACTATTAAATCCACATGTTATATTTTTTCATATTTCGCTAGTAAAGCTTAGTATATGTTTCAGTGCAACTGAAAAACATATATCAGTTTCTCCACTCGTTACGGTCGTTCTCACTCCTCTTCCGCTACCTTCCTAATCCCATTTCTTCCCTCCATGACTGTGTTTGTGCATTGCGCATAAAGGCCGAAATTGCCTATAACACAGGTCATTCCGTAAAAAAAAAAAGTTTCAATTATATAGCTTAAGAGACAGTGGAGATATTCATTCTTAAGTGTTTTTCTTTGCACCCGCCCTCACCCTCCCCCTTACAATAATTAGCTTCTTTCTAAGCTGATTCCTTAATGGTAACAAAATATGAATTTTTTGTGATTAGTAATTTCGAAGATATAATCATTTGAAAAAAAAATCGGTCGACAATTTGTTTTTATAACTCCCCCCTTTTCGGACGCCAATGGATAAGCAAATTAAATTATTTTTAAATTTTGTCCCATAATACTCTTCATACCTCTGCTGATTTTCAACTTCCTATCTACATTCGTGGTGGAGATATTAGCAAGTGAAGTTTTTGACTCTTTTCCTCCCTCCGCCTCCCCCTTCCACCTGACACTCCCCAAAATTTAAATAATGGAGCTCAATTACCCAGTCAACAATCCACCTAAAAACGAAAATTCTACCCTTAACGGTCTCGGAGATATGAGTCCATGTCCATGTACGGTGTACGGCGGGACGGATTTTTTTTTTTGAATTTTTAGGGTAATTTAGTCATGAAACGCGAAAAAAAAAATTTCAGGGTAGTACATTTTTTTTTCTGTGTCGATCACAATACTTTATTATAAGAATAATAAAGTAATTGATGACTCTCTTTGCTAAGTTTTTTTTTTTTTATGGCACCGAGTATAACTTACGGGGTCACCCTTTAATGCGATGCACAGTTATGTCGGTATAGGAAGTGGAGGTATTAAGGTGGAGAGAGACGAAAATGACGGTGTACATTGTTCTTGAAGCACTGCAGGTTGTACTTGTTAGGAAACAAACTAGCTGGTAAATCGTTCCAAAGTCTTGACGTTCGGGAAATGAAAGACTGTACGGGAAGGCAAGGATTTAACCGTGTACTCGTGTGCGCGTTCAGCTTGACGAGTATTTTGGGGAAAAGTATGCAGTGGAGGAATGAGTGCGCTTAGCTCAGTACTGCATCTACCATGGACGTAACGATAGTAAATGCTGAGTATTCCGACATTTGTGCGATGCTCAAGAGAAGACGTGATGTTTTCGTCTCCAATCAGTCGGAACGCATGTTTTTGAATACGATCGAGCAACGCGAGGTGTGTTTTGGGAGCCCCAGCCTAAATATGCGAGTTATATTCTAAACGTGGTCTAATGTAAGCCTTATAGATGGTTGCTATGTCCATAGGTGTGAAATATGTTTTGCATTTTCGGAGAACACCTAGGCGTTTAGAGGCGTCAAGGGCAATATAAAAGATATGCTGGGCCCAATTCAGGTGTTCATTAATTTTGACGCCTAACAGAAACTCTCCGAAGTAGTAAGCTGTGCACCATCAAAGGTTACATTGTGAGACAATAATGGAACATCATGTTTGAGGGATGGATGACTGGCCTGTGTTTTAGATGCGTTGAACTCCACTCTATTATTCCTGCCCCATTCCAGGATTAAGCTGAGATTCGAGTTCAGCGAATTGAATTACTCCCTGCGATTGGAGGCAATAGTATGATGGTTTGATTCAGCAGCAGAGTTAAATTCATAGGTGTTGTCTAAGGTACTGTCATCTGCAAAACTATGGATTGGATTGAGAGTGGACGACAGAAGATCGTTTATGAAAAGAGTTGGAGATAAAACAGAACCTTGAGAGATGTCGGAGTCAATTAGGTAGGAGGAAGAAGTAACGCCATCTAATACTACTCGTAAAGCGCATTCTGAGAGATAACCCTCAATCCATTGAACAAGGGTATCATTAAGGCCGATGGTCCTAAGTTTAACTAAGAAACAATCGTGCCAAACTCTGTCAAAAGCTTTTACAATATCAAGTGCGAGAACTTGACCTTCACCATATTTATGTAAGCATGAGTTCCAACGTTCTGTTAAATAGACTAAAAGATCCCCCGTCGACCGTCCAGAACGGAACCCATACTGACGATCATGGATGAGCTGTTTATACTCCAGATATTTGACGATTGACAACAGTTTCCATTACTTTCGAGAGCACTGAAGTAATGGCTATTGGGCGATAATTAGCGGGATTTGCTTTGCTTCCTTTCTTGGGAATGGGCTGAACATTCGCAACTTTCCACATACGTGGAAAGCACCCAGAAGAGTAAGAAAGATAGAAAAGATTGCGAAGAGGCTTAGCCAAAGAAGAGGAGCACTTTTTAAGGGTAATGAGGGGAATACCGTCCGGACCAGCAGATTTGTGGATATTGAGCTCTTAAGGATCCGAGAAATAAGTCTCTTGCGAAAATGCAGTGCAGGCAGTGAGAAACCAGAGGGAATTGCAGCTGAAGGCGTTTGGTTTGAAGGTGGAAGGAGAGAGTTTCTTGCGAAACTTGCTGCTAGTAAATTGGCTTTTTCGCCAGGATCAACCACGGTACGGTCGCCAACAACTAGAGGTGGTATAGAAGAAATGAAATTGTTGTTGACCGTTTTGACAAATGACCAGTAAGACCTCGAGCCCTTAGGGCACTGGAGGATCTTCCGTCGAAGTTTTTGGTCATGTCCAAATTTAACTCTTTTAAGTATGGAATTGCAGGCATTTCTTGACGCATTGAAAACTTCTCTGTTGGCAGGTGTTTTATTGCCTCTAAATGTTTGAAAAGCTTGTTTTTTGGTTTGGATAACATCGAGACATTCTTTATTGAACCAAGAATCTTTCGACGGTCTTACTCTCTTTTGACTGGAAGGTATGTAGAGCTTCATACCCTTCAGGATAATCTCGGTGACACTTCTACAAGTTTCATCGCAGTCATTGGAATCGAAGCACAATTTCCAATTATAGGCATTGAAGAAGTTATTTAGCGACTCCCAATCGGCTCTTTTGAAATGCCAAATATTTCTTCGAGGTGTTTTGACTGACAGCGGTGTAGTTGCTGCAACTGGGAATTGAGCACGCATCAAAAAGTGATCAGCATTTCCAATTGGCGATGCAGAGAATTCTACTCTTGCCAGAAGTCATCGTACTATCAGTCTCGTTCGCATGCTAGGAAAAATCTTTGAGAGAATTATTGTTGAATTCAAATAAATGTTAAAGCCAACAACATAATGCCAAGCTTTTAGAATGGAATTCGAAGTAGTAAATTAAGGCGTTTTATAATTCATAAGATCAAGAAAATTTGTAGAAATGCATTTTCTTGATAATAAGAGCACCTTCGACACAGTTTGGCACGAAGTACTAATTCGCAATTTCAACTTCTAGAAACATACATTAACAATTGGAAAATAAATATCAATTCTTCGAAAGCACAATCCATATTCTTCACGAAAAGGCGCTACCACTAGACATTTACATTGTAACAGACTGAAATTCATTGGTGATATCTCTTGGACTAATACTTCCTTGATCTTGCTAAGGAAACTAACCTTGTGCACATATTATTGTCATCATCAATGGCGCGACAGCCCAAATCCTCCTGAAGTAGTTGCCTCTAATCGGTTTTGCAGCCTTCATCAACCAAATCTTTCCATTGCTTGCGTGGCCGGTTGCCACTAGCTTTGCCTTTCAGACCATGTTTTGGGATACTTCTGTCTTCCATTCGTTCTATATGGACAGCCCACTGCAGTTTACGTAGCTTGATGAACGCTGAAGCTTCTGGCTCGTCGTATAGTCGATACAACTCATGGTTGTACCTTATTCGCCATTCCGTTCCTTTCTTTGCAGAGCCCAAAAACCTTCGGAGGACCATTCTTTCGAATGCGTTAACTGCTTTTTCGAAAGCTCGCGATAGTGTCAATATCTCGCTGCCATAACAGAGCACAGGTCGTATAATAGTTTTGAATATTCGCAGCTTATTTTTCCTGCGCACTTTCTTGAATTTCATTATTGGAAGTACCGAATAATACGTCTTATTTGCTAGTATTATCCGTCGTTAGATTTCGTCTGTTTCCGTCCTTTGCTAGATTAGTCCCAAGATATATGAAATTATCCACACTCTCCAAATTATATTCCGCAATTGTTATGTTTTGTCTGATAGGCTCTCTCCTTCTTGTTTGCGTCATTTCTTTTGATTTGCTTTCGTTAATACACAACCCGACTTCTTTTGCGGTGGAGTCAAGATTGACAAATACCCCCTTAACACTAGGGAAGGATCTTACTAGAATGTTAATGTCGTTAGCGTATGCTACTAGTTGGATGGACTTGAATAGTAGTGTCCCGTTGGTGTCGACTGAGATTTTTCGGACGACATGCCAAGTTGAAAAGAATAGGAGCTAGACCATCTCCATGCTTTAAACCATATTCCGTTCGAATGCTGGTTGTGGAATCGGTTTGAATTCTCACTTGGGATTCAGTGTTTATCACTGTGAGTCTTGTTAGTCGGACTAGTTTTGGAGAAATTCCAAAATCAAGCATGATTTGGTACAGTACGCTCCTGTCGATACTGTCGTATTTTTGTTTAAAATCTACGAAGATTTGATGCACGTCTGTGTTATATTCCCAGATTTCTCAACCACCTGTTTCACCGAGAATATCTGGTCTGTTGTAGATCGTCCGGTTGTGAATCCGCCTTGGTATTCGCCAATTAATTCGGCTTAAAACGACGTTCAATTATTTGTGTCAGTATTTCATAGGACGTACACAACAATGACATTCCTCTGTAATTTTCACAGCAGAGTTTGTCTCTTTTTTTGTAAATTGGATATATGATGCTTTTTCGCCAATCGTCGGGTTTGATTTCCAATGTCCAAATTTTGCATATCATGTTGTGTAGTATGTCAGCGTCACAGTTTCCACCATTTTTCAGAAGTTCAACTGGTATTTCGTCAATTTTTGTACGCACATGCCAGCATTAAATTTCTATGTTAAATTGTATGGAAATTCCATACCAATCCAGGACAATCAACTTCTCATTTATATGACTACAATGCTACAATTGATGTACGGTATGCAACTCCAATCTTGAATCACTGTACGAAAGTAAATGTTTACAGTGGATGATAAAATTACAAGTACGAATGTCATAATGCCAAGTCCTTGATAATAAAAGCAAAGGAATACTACATTTTATGCACTCTTTCTGGGAATTTATAGTTCCTGCGCTTGGCAATAACACTAAACATGTACGACTCTCTCTTCAATTAGAAAAATGTACACTGACATGTAGCAATTCCAAAGAACTATAGAAAAAACTCCTAAAAGGCTGTGATTATTCGTCATGTAATACATCAAACGGCTAGATAGCAACATAAAAAAACGTATCTAAAAGTTTGTACCATACATTTCTGTAGCTCATTGCTACGCTTCCGTACATTTTGCGTAAATCCTTCAAAGCAATGTGATTCCTTTAAGAAATAACACAGTAGAAAATAAGTAATACAAAGATATTCTGACGACGGACGTAAGTCATTCTCGTTTTTTTTTTCAGTTCATGCAAGCAAAACACTAACAAAAGACATTACACACATAAAAGCTTGAACCATCTTCCATCCTTAATGTATTTTATGTTAAGGAAAATATAAAACAAAATATGAAATAATAGCAACAAAAAAAGGACAACAAAACAGAGTTTTTATATGAAAGAGCATATGCATGTACGCGAGGACGTAAATCAACAATCAACTTCCAGAGGACCAACTAAACACACGCCGGAGGCTACAAAATCCAATAAGCCAAGGCCAAAATGCAACAAGTGTTTCCCATGTAGCTCGAGCTACCTTCGTCTCGTGTGCTGTACGCTGTACAATTTGAGAAAAGAAAAGGAAATTTGCCACATCATAATTTCGATGTGTGGCAACATAGTCGACTTCCTAGACTCTTTTATAGACATCCGGGCCATGTAATTTGTAAGTAGGTGTATCGAAATTTGTAAAAATATGAGTTCAGGACATTTACAATATTTTTTCTTTAGGCGAACAATGAGATTCGAGTTGAATTAAACGATTTTAAGCAATCACACGCGAATCCCATCGATCTAACCGATCAAAGCAAGCATAGACAATTTTTTTTTTAATCTCTTAATTCTAGATGATGTTAAATAACAATAATTATTTTTTTATCTTTTTTCCACAAATATAAACAATTTATCAAACGTCAAATTACGATCAAAAGACTACCACAAAAGCTCCTCCCCAGCTATGATGATAAGTAGTAAAATTCCGTAAACAGTTGCAGTACGTTTCACAAAATAATATTATTTTAATATTTTTGTATGAAAAAAAAACATCCACTATACAAAACGCCAACAACTAAAAGCACTTATAAATTTTCAATAAAATGAAAAAAATATATATATATGTAATATTAAACACGGTTAAACAAGCGAGAAAGTGAGAAAGAGAGAGAAAAAAAATATGAGAGACACTGTTAAATTAAAATAAATTTTGTTTTAAAACAAATACTCCAAGAAAACTCCAGAATAAAAAAAAAAAAACAAAAACACGTAAAGCACGAACACAAGTTCTTAGGACAAGAAATTCTGACGAACTGATCGATCTTTCCACCACCATTTTACAAGATCATTGCTTTTGATAGCGCGGTGACTTTTCCCGCCCTGCGATCCGTTTCAACGTTCAAACGCATTGATAAAGCACGATCGCTAGGTACTACGCCACTGTCTCTACTATATCGATCACATGCTCGACAGCAAAAAAAAACTTAATTTTAGCGTTCCCGATTATGATAAGAGAGCAGAACACCCTCCGATCGGTAGCGATCGTCTCAAGAATGAAAAGCAAATAAGAAAAAAAAAAATTGAAATTAAACAAATTAAACGATCTGAAAAGCTGATGAAAAGAGTGTTTTTCATTATTTTTATCCGGCGGTCATCGGGCCGGAATTCTCAAAAGTTCAGCTGTGTCACCTCACACTAGTTACGTATAAAATAGGCTATTTAGATACGCCTGGCTTGCAAGTGCATACATATCTGAAACGATCGATTAACTTCCTGTTAGATACGCTTGTTTAGCTCTAGTTCGAGCGGATTCCGCATCGCAATGGAAGATTGAAGTAGCGTAGCCGAATTAATGGCGAATCTTATCTCTTATCCGTTTCTAATTTTGGAAGTAAAACTAAACATATATATAGGTAGCTTGTCTTTTGTTTATCGTGTTCTGTCTATAGTGAGTAGAGTGTGCAACTTTTTTTCATTGTGTATACAATATGGCCTTGTTACATTTGACAAAAGTGTTCTCTATGAATGCCATTGCATTGAAACTTGCGATCGAAGTTATCAGTTTTTTACTGGCAATTTTATGGTTTGTGGAGTGATAACTAAGAAAAATTTGTTTTTTCTACTTTTTTTACAATAAGTAGTCAATTTACGATCCATAAGAAACAACATGCTTAGCTATTTTGTTTAGTGTTACGTTTCTTACGCTATTGACTTAGGAAATATGTAGCTTTCTCAATCTTTCTTTAGCCAGTTTGTTTATTTTTGGTGAAATAGTAAGGTCAAGTTTGTGAACGGGCTAAATCGCTTCACTCCTACCCCCTTAAAATGACTCAATTTCAGAATTTTACAATAAACGGATTTTCTCGAAAAGTATATGTAAATGCAATTGATCTGAAACTTTAAACATACATATATATAACATGTATAAAAATTATTTGAATCCATCCACTCCTTTTACCACCTCATATACAAAGTGCACTTTTTTAAATCATTATTTTTAAATTATTATTTACTCAGTACATATAATATTAATCGAACTGAAATTTTGTTTGTCTTATAGAATGACCTGACATTTCGAATTATTAGCAAGACCAAAAAAATTAGATGATTAGCTATACTGCTTCTACCCTTCCCCCCATACAATATGACACAATTTCACAAATTTTCAACAGGTCGATTTTCTTGAAATGTATGAATGCTTCTGATCTGCAATTTAAAACATATCAATTGAATGATGGATGTAATTATTTCCGAAAAAGTTATCAAGAATTCCCTACTCCTGTGTGAAACTTGAACTCCCATACAAACTGCACAATTTTACTAAATATAATAATATAATTTTCAAGATAGATAGATAGATTTATTGCCAAGAATATTTGTTATTTTTTTTACATATTAAGTTTTGCTTAAGAGTTCAGTTCTTACTAACTAAACAACTTTTGAAAATATAATGTGTTTTTATACTCTAGATGAAATCTGAGAGTATTATAAGTTTGCTCTATAGTTTGTGACGCTAAGAAATAAGGCTCGGAGAAAAAAATGAATGATACAAAAGTTCATATAATCACTCAAAAATCTCAAAACCGGATGTCCGTCCGTCCGTCCGTGCGCTCTCTACCTTGAGAACGCGTTGACCTAGATAGTTCAAATTTTGTACACGTCGTTTTTGACAAAAAAGTAAGGTCAAGTTCGTGAACGGGCCAAATCGCTCTACCCCTTCTACCCCCTCCCATACAAAATGACACAATTGCGCAATTTGACAATGAACGGATTTGCACGAAAAGTATAAAAGCGATTGGCCTAGATTTTGGAATATCTTACTTTTATGATAATATCAATCTACCATATAAAAATTATTTGTTTCCTCTCCCTCCTTCTACCACCTCCCATACAAACTGTACTTGTCATGAATTACTCTAAGCCAATTTACTCATTGCGTATAAAATTTAGCGGGCTGAAATTGTGCACCAAATATTTATTTAAAATTGCTAGTAATGTCAAAAAAAATTAGACGATTAACTTCACCCCTTCTACCCCCTCCCATACAAAATGACACAATTTTGCAATTTGACAATAAATGAGTTTACTCGAAAAGTACACAAGCTATTAGTCTGAATTTTGGGATATATTACTTTCATACTAATTAAAGTCTACAGTAGAAAAATTATTTGCGTCCTCCCTCTCCTTCCACCCCCTCCCATACAAACTACACTTTTTGATGAAATGCGATTTTCTCAGAACATATAACATTTATTGAGCTCATATTTTGTAATAAATACTTAATTAGTATTATCACTAAGATCAGAAAAAAAAATTTAATTAGCTTCACTGCTTCTACCCCCTCCTATACAATATGACACAATTTCACAAAAAATCGATTTTCTTGAAAAATATGAATGGTACCAGTCTGAAATTTAAGAGATGTCAATTCTAGAATATTCCTAGTTATTTCTGAAAAAATCACTAAAATCGCTGCACTCTTTCTACCACCTCCCATACAAACTGCATATTTTCACTAAATCTAACTCACTAATTTTCTCAGTTCCCATTCAATTTTTGGAGTAAGCATTTTGTATAAAACATTTTTATAGCTGCTTTAGCATGATGGGGAAAAAATTAGTTCAATGCTATCATCCCTTCTAACACTTCCCATACGAAATTTCTCGGGATCACAAAAAATTCTATTTCATCTAGAGTATCGTAGCCCTGTTAAGTTTTTTTTTCTAGTTATATTAATATATATTTTTTTAATCAAACGACAAGAAGTGTTTAAAAAAACCTGTTTGATGAATTTTAACCATAACTAAAACTTAACCTAATTACAAACTATACTATGTATAGATAAGTTCAAAAATGAAAAGAAATACAAGTTTAAAACAATAAGTTATTGATCAATTCTATTTCTGATTTTATTTATTAGTGTAAGTGCTTTAGCTTGAATAAATTCGGTGTTGGCTAAAGAGTGTAACCTTTTAGTAGAAAAATATTTTGGAAGGTTATGGATCAACTTTAAGATTTTGTTCTGAGCTACATAAATGGAGTTTATTCATATGACTTTTTGCACAGTTTATCCATAAGGGAGCACCATACAGCATTACTGGTTGAAAAATTGTCTGAAATACGAGCATTTCATTGTTGATGTTTAAGTGTGATTTTCTGTTAATAAAAGGATAAAGGATTCTTATAAGAGCATTAGTTTTATTTAACGTTTCTGTGATGTGGTCTTTAAACGTAAGCTTTTTGTCGAAATGAAAACCTAGGTATTTTAAATTATTACTCCATTGTATTTCTTCTCCTTGAATATTAAGATTGTGGGTTGGTGTACATGGATGTGTTCTTCGTTTTGTAAAATATATAGCCTGTGTTTTAGAGGCGTTAATTTTGATTTTTCATTTTTTTAGATATTCAATTACCACTTTTAAGGCTTTTTCGACAGAGGTACAGACATTTGAGCACACTTTGTCCGACGAGTAGATGGCCATGTCATCAGCAAATAGGGCTGTGTGACAGTTTTCTAAATGGGGGAAGTCATGTGTTTAAATTAAATACAACAGCGGTCCAAGGACTGATGCCTGAGGTACCCCAGCACATATAGAGTAATTTCTGGATAGAGTTTTTTGAATACAAGCTCTAAAGTTTCTATCGGTTAAGAAACTACGAACGATATTGACTAAGTACGAGGGAAAGTTGCATTTAATCATGTCGTAGATAAGACCGTCATGACAAACGCGGTCAAAAGTTTTTTCAATATCTAGTGATATCAGGGCCATAGATTCTTTGGAAGCTAATATGTTTTAAATAGAATTTCGTATTCTCAGAAGCTGGTGTGTTGTCGAGTGAGACTTTCTAAATCCGAACAGTTCGTCTGGAAAATTTTTTTTTTATCTAAAAACTCATTTAACCTGTCTTTGATTATTCGCTCAAAAAGTTTACCAAGATTGCTGAAGAGACTGATTGGACGGTAGCTGCTTGCAGAGGTCTGCGGCTTTTGTGGTTTAAGAATTGGTATGGTTTTGGCAGATTTCCAAGAGCAAGGAAAGTAGCCTATCTTGAAACATGCATTTAATATATACGTCAACAAAACAAGTGCTTTTTTGGGAAGATGTTTAAGAATTAAATTTGAAGTGTTATCAAAGCCAGATGTCTTTTTAGGTTTCAACAAGCGCAATATATTTTTAATATCGTTTGGTTTAATAAAAGGGAAATGTTCATTGATACTTTTGTGAGATGATTGAAAATTCGAAAGCACATTTTTAACTTCAGTTTCCGTTAGAGTATCAGAGAGACAGGTATCAAGAGTAAAATTTGAGTGAAAAGCTTTTGCAATGCACTCTGTTTTTTCCTCACATGTAATATATTTATTATTACAGTCCACCAAGTGGGACATTGGACTTCTTTTATTTTTAAGTACCTTTACTATGTTCCGGAAAGGCTTGGAGCCTTTACTCAGGTCAGATAATTTAGAGTTTCAGGTTCAATTTCTAAAGGTGCACATCATTATGTCAATGAGAGAGTTAAGCAATTTCCACGGAGTCTTATAGTTAGGTGTTCTAGTCCTTTGCCAATTGCGTCGGCACACGTTTCTTTTTTGTATGAATAACTTAATTTCTTTTGGAATGGAAGGGTAGGAATTGTTCTTGAGGGGGAACACTATAGCTTATCGAAGATTGTATATTCTCATTGAGTTCAAGAAGAAGACAATCAATTTCGGTTGTTGAGGTAATGATGTCAAAGGATCTGTTGGTTACATTAATTTTTGTGCTCATTGTACTTTGAAACTTGATCCAATTGGCTTCATGAAAATTAAGGAGATAGTTATCTGGGTTAGTTATTAGCGGTGACAATATTTTGAAAGAAACAGGTAGATGTTCAGATGTAAGTTCGTTAAGAATAATCGCGCTTTGAGATTCTACACTGGTTATTGCAGATTATAAAGTCAAGAGTAGATGGATTTTGTTTTTGTTGAATGGCACAAAACTTGGATTGTTAGGAAAGTGAATTGATATTGGATGCGTTTGAAGAAACTTGCTAAGAATATCACCCCAATAATTATTCCTACCACAGCTCCACGTTTGATGCCGACAGTTCCAGTCGCCTGCAATTAGGAAATCTCCACTTAGCGAAAATAGTTTTCGCAGATCACATTTGAACAAATATTCCTTATTGGTATTCATTTTTCGGTCTCTGCTGAGACTGTTTGATAAAGGTCTCAGCAGAGATCGGAACGTCACGAATAATAAAGCGTAACAGTGTAGAATCCGGAAATCTTTTCTTTCTATTCAGTATAAATGCTATTGCCATATTATTTTCATGGTGATTTCAATCTACTGTATAACAGTTATTTGAGTCCTCTCCTTCCATCCACCACCTCCTTATACAAACCTCACTTTTTTATGAAATACTATAAAGAAATTTACTCGATACATATAAAATTTATTGAGCTGAAATTGTGCACTAAATCTTTATTAAGAATTATTAATAATACTAAAAAACGATTGGTTTCACTCCCTTTAGCCCCTAACAAACAATCTGATACAATTTCGCAACTTCACAAAAAGTCGTTTTTCGTGAAAAGTATGACTGCTACTGATCTGTAATTTAAAACATGCCAAAAGCATGATGTTTATAATTATTTATGAAAACGTCATTAAGAACTCACCCCTCCTTCTACCACCTCCCATACAAACTGCACAATTTCACTAAATCCAATAAACTCACTTTCTCAGTACCTATTAAATTTTTAAAGCTTAAATTTTATTCAAAACTTTCTGATAGCAACTGTAGCATAATGTGAAAAATTGGTCACTGCCGTCACCTCTTCTACCACTCCCCATTCCAAATTTCTTAATATCAAAAAAATTCTCTTTCATCTACGAGCGGAGGTCAAAAATTTCGGGGAATGGCAGGGAAGGGGGGTAAAATTAAGCAATTTATTATTTTTCCTTTTTAAATGAATTCTCTTTTAAGCCTAAAACAATAATCACATCTCCCACAAAGTTTAATAATTCCTTCTAAGAATAAATGTTTTAGCAAGGCCTTCAAAATAGGCTGAAATTGCCGACTTCACCTCTTCATCATTGGTAAATTTTCTTGCCAGAAGTTCCTTCTGTTCTTTAGGGAACGATTGTAAGACCTTGGACTTCTTGGGGGAGAAGCGCCTTTACCAGTCACTGCATTGACTATTGCTTTAGTTCACGCTCATAATGATGATCCCAAGTTTCGTCTCCAGTAACAATTCGGGTCAACATTTCATCCCTGTTCTCGTTACAGAGATCCAAAAGTCGCGTGAAAATTCGACGCGCAGCTTTTTCTGAACCGCTGAGAGCATTCTCGGTACACATCTAGCGCTGACCTTAGGCATGCCGAAATGATCGTGGACGATATTCAAAATGGTTGTATCTGATGCTCCAAACACTTTTTCTCCTTTCAAGAGCATCTTCGATAACAAGTTTCTCCACTTTTTCGACGATTTTTGAGGAAGTGTCGTAAATCGACCGGCCGGCTTATCATCTATAATTGACTGTCTACCTTGCCTGAATAAACTATGCCACTTATAATTCACTGTTTCCCCAGGACAAGAGTCCTAGTAAACAGATGACATTTCTTACAAAATGATTTATGGCGTTTTTCCTTGCTTTGTAACTTAATGACAGCACGAAACTCAATTTTATCCATAGTTAGCGTTTTCTTTTCGATTGACCTGTCAATTTGGCGTAACTTAAAATGTTAGTGATTCGATTTGACAGAAACTTTGTATTTATACCTGTATTGACTGTTAGAATACCTCCAGGTAAAAATATTTTGCCACTCTCTTGTCCATCCCTTTCATTTCGCGAAATTTTTGACCACCCTCGTATAGTATAGTCCTGTTATATTTTTTTCTATATTCTGGAAACACCTCGTGCTAGTTAAGTCTCGCTTTCGGTACATAATAGTTCTGGTTAGACTTACATTTTTTCCTTTGAGCACATCAAGTTAATGTATGCACGTGCCAAAATTCTACTTTCAATCTTTAACCAGAGCCCCAAATTAGTGAAAGTTTTCAACATTTTGGCGTTCC
Organism: Chorisops tibialis; assembly: GCA_963669355.1. Lineage (NCBI taxonomy): Eukaryota > Metazoa > Arthropoda > Insecta > Diptera > Stratiomyidae > Chorisops > Chorisops tibialis. Next base: position 311,197,993 of record OY770262.1, read on the forward strand.
AACTCCCTCCCCTTATACCCTCCAATATAAAATTTTTACGAAAACTAAAGGTTATAAAGCTCTACAATCTGACCAAATTTCATTTTATGATATAACGGTTTGAAATTTTGAAAAGTACTACATTTTTGAAACGCTCCCCAAGGTTTCAACGGAACGCAGCAAAGAAATTCTGACGTTGATGACATATACATATGTATATCTAGTTTAGATTCATCGTAAGTTCAAGTTGATATAATGGGAGGCGGTAAAGCGTGTAATTCTTATAAAAAAGCGATATATTGCTTATTGCTAGGTATTTATTTTTCTTTCGAATTTTACAATAATGAAAATATTTTCATCATGCATTTTTTGCTTATTCTATAGCCGTCAACCTCAAAATACAGAAACCGTCAAACTAAATGAAATTAAGGGCAACACAAATCTGAACAAAGCTTGTCTGCCACAGCTACTTACTAAACCTAAAGACTTCCTTTCAATTAGACTCACTTCCAATTCACCGATTCACTGCACCAATTATAATCTAATTGCCATCATTCCTAGAATCCTGGCAAGCATCTCCTAACAATTGAAATTACTACAATCGTTTCAGCACTACTCCGGTTCGTATAGTGAATTAAGAAAATGTTTAAATTCTTGCGAAGAAAAACAAAAACGGGCACTTCGAATAGGTACGGCTTGTAAGACAGAGAGCCACAGAAAAATTCCTAGTACAAGGGAAGAAACCGTCAGAGTGGGTTTATCTAATCACATCCCTAAGTACCCACTAGTAGACAATTTTCTTCAATAAACTTCCATCAATCAATAAAAGCAATTAATGCCTTCATTTCTATCAATCGTCGAATTCGAGAAGAGAAGAACCAGACGATGCGAACTAATCCTCATGAAGGAACCAACCAGGAGATTTCGAAGAAACGTCCTCATCGTACTTTATCCTTCCTGAAGTTCATCTTGGGAGAAAATGGCATTCTATCGAGTGGAAAGGATTTTTAATTATTTCAGTTCTCGTTCCGGGAGCAAGATTTACTCAGAAATTTTTGTGTGCAAGTGCATCGCATGTTCGTGGGCTCATCGGACGTCCGGATGGGAATGGTCAGACAGACACATCACTTGGTTGGGTGGATGGATGTGCATAGTCGACAATTTTTTTTTTTTTCAAATAAATTACATCCCCGACATAATGCCTTATCAAATCTTCTGAAGTGACATTATTATCAATTTTTATGGTCCTTTCTTCGATTCCGTAATACCCGTATGTTGCGCTATAGCCTCAGAGATTGTTGGACAATTTGGACAATAGAATTGCTACGGAATCGTTAAGCCCTGGAAGCTTCATACATGTTAAGAGTATCGAGGGCATGTACTATGTATTTCGTTCATGTTCACTCAAGTGTTTAAATTCTGTCTCTCCGAACATGAAAATCTAACGATGGGATTTTCTTTTCGACATCCTTCACATTCTGACGTTCGTTATGTTTACAAGGAGGACGACGACGACTCGTAAAGATGAATAAAGCAATGGCTCTGGAACTCTTCAAGTGTATTGATCAGACTTTAATAAACAGACATAAGGCCTCGTAACATAAGGTAGCATCATCAGTTTACTAGAGAGGAACATCCCCGATATAAATCAAAACATAAAAAAGAGAAATATAGTGAAGGAAGTTGTATCCTTGCTGGCTGACCCCGTCGAATTCTATGCATGACGGTATTGTAGAACATCCTTTCTGTTTTGTTCTTTTTCTTCGCTTTAGGCCCGCTAGGATCATAAGCACGCTATTGTTCTTGGTAATGTTGTCTCATAAATTTTACGAAGAAGAACTCAGCCTTTAGAGTGAGATTATACCCTTCAGTTGTGTGCCTCATTTAATTATTTTGCGGTATAGGCTCGACACAGAGTGCGGTTCAGGCAGATGGAGAGTTACTATAACGAGATAAACGACGATATGGGTCGATGATTTTCCATCTTTAGAATTGCCCAGCATTCTAACATTATTTTATTAGGAAAGACTAATTTGAAAAATTTATCCAATTAAAACAAAATAAAAATCCTCCTAAAAGCAGACTTTAGGAAAATATGTAGTTAGGAAATTGCTTTAGAATTTTTGACAAAAGAAAATTAAAATGTTGGAAAAAATATTGCTCAAGATTTAACTAATTAGAACGAAGTGGGGTGAATGGTATAATCTTATACCTGTATAAATGTTTACATAGTTGCTTTACATGGAATGTCATATTAAGGCCCCCTATTTTGAAATTTGAAAAAAAAAAATGAAGTATTTATTTGAAAAGCGCTGATGTTTTTATTTCAATAATGAGTGTAAGCATGGAGATACAATATCGCTGCACGACCGACACAAAAAAATGGGGCTAAATTCAAAATAATTCAGAATAGGCGGTCTAAACCCTCTGTCTTATCTTAGTTGGTAGAGTATTTTTCTATAATACAAAGGTTCTGAGGTCGAATTCCGGCCTGAAATGGCATGTTGTGCTTTGCAGAAAAACTTAAAAAAGCTTTGATTAATAATATAAAATACAGCAGTGGTTGTGCCCAAGTTTTGAAGGCCCGGAATAGGGTTACTAGCTCAAAAAATGCTAATGTCTGCAGATTGCTCCATAATTCATTCAATCCCATTCAGATCAGATGATCGAATGGTTTCTGGCGGCGATGCAATACTAACATCACACGCGAAAATATATCCAAATCTATGCAACAGTAAATTTTATTGATACGCGTGAAAATTGAATTTCGTAGGTGGAGACGTCGAACGAGCTTTGGAGATTGTTGTTGTTGTTTTTTTGCCTTGGATGAACTCTTTCATCATGCCTTCGCCTGATATAAGGCATTATTTAATTAGACTAGATTTCCTAACTCTTCGTTAGTCGCAACAATTAAAAACGATTTTAGGAACGCGGTCCTACAATTAAGGACCAAATTCACTTACTTCTATTAGTTTTTTTTATGAAAAATAGTAATCTGGTTATGTTCTACAGCAAGAATGAACTAAATTGTGGAATTTGAGAAAATAGAAAACTTGTACACCGTACAAACATCATTTAATATTTAGCGCTAATCACATAAACTATTGCGATTAGTTTTGAGTTAGCTATTGTTAATTGTTTGAGGCATTTAAAAGTGTACCTTTTGATGAAATGGGCCATATTATTCTTGCTTACAAACTACATTTATGCACTACTTTCTCTTTTATAGATTGGATCAGATCTCATCTATCTAATCGTACACAAAATGTGATTTTTCGAGGAGCTTATTACTTACATATAGATCTAATGTATATGGTGTGTCACAGGAAAGCCATCTTGGACCATTGTTATTTATTTCATTTATTAACGAAGTGAGTTCGGTTATTTTCTACTCAAAAATTTTGCTCTACGCTGACGACGTGAAATTGCTTCGTGATATTTCAAATCAGAACGATTGCGCACTGCTTCAAAGTGGTTTGTAAAGCTTTTTTGACTGGTGTACATTAAACTGTATGCCTTTAGATACTGGTAAATATGCAAGTGTTCCATTCTTTCGGAACAGATCTCCCCTACATTTAGATTATGTCCTAGAAGGTAGCACACTACTACAAACAGACAAGGTACTAGATCTCGGTGTATATTTTAGAACAGCATTTACGTTTGAGGGTCATGTCGACTACATAATCGGTACGTGCCAACTCTGTCTGGGTTTTCGTTAAAATATGGTGCAAGGTCTTCAATGATCCTTATAGAAATAAAATCTTATACTGTATTTTTGAACGCTTTGCCCTAGTCTGGTACGTTGCGACTTCCTCCTTACGAACAACGCTTGAGAATAAACGGATTATCCTGGGCTGTTTGTTGCTTTTAAATTAATCTTAGGAGAAATTGATTCTCTAAATAAATTGTGTACAGTAGATTGAAATTATCATAAAAATAAAATTTTCCAATTTACATATCAATGGCTTTCACATTTATCGCGAAAATCCGTTTAATGTCAGATTCCGAAATGGAGTCATTGTGCATGGGAGGTGGTGGAAGGAGTAGAGAAATTTGGCTCGTTCACGATCTTGACCTTACCTTTTCACCAAAAAAAAAGTCTGCAAAATTTTAGCTTTCTAGCTCAACGCGTTCTCAAGAGATGGACTGACAGGTAGACCGACGGACAAACGGACGGACGGACGGACGGACAGACAGACGGACATCCGGTTTCGAAATTTTTAAGCAACAACAAAAATTTCTGTACCCTTGTCGACTCTGTGCGAGCAGTATTTCTTGGCGTTACAAACTTTAGAGCGAACTTTTAATACTTTCAGATTTCATAAAGTATAATCAGCCCGAGAATGTTGCCCCACCCACTCAAAAATTTTACGGGCTGACACTGCTTCTAAGTTTAATTTTTGACTGGGACTAGCTACCATAGAGATACTCGATACACACTAACACTTCTGTCCTAATAGAGTTTGGAAAATGCTCTAATACCAACAGTTAAGACTTGAGTTTGACCAATTTTAAATGTACGGACACGAGCGAAAACTTGCGTTAAACTACAAGTTTTTAAATAGAAACCGAAAATAAATATGACTTTCATAAATAACAATTCAATTTGATTGTGTTTACTTCATAAAAGAAAAAGATTTGGGAAAATTCAAATTTCGGGCGAAATCTCCCGCGCGATCGCTGTACATGCATTGTCCAAACTCTATTAGGACAGAAGTGTTAGTGTGTATCGAGTATCTCTACCATAGTAAAATAACTGATGTGAACTATCTAAACAATATTTCTGGGCACCCAAGGGCGTCCTATTAAAACCACCTATTTTGAAAATTGAAAAAAAAAAAAAATCTCAGTGGTTATCTGAAAAGCTCTGATATTTTTATTTTAATAAAGAGCGTAGACACGGAGGTTATGTATGGAATAAAAAATTTACCAAACGCTGCATGACCGACATAAAAAAATTAGGCTAAAATAGGCGGTCATAATGTGACACCCTGTATATGAAGTAGAAAGTCCAAATGATGCACAAATTTCTGCAATATCGATGCTTCTTCTACGATGGCATAACAGCACAAATCGACTGCAAAGAGAAACACTTAAGAATTAATTCCGCAACTACCGTTCAAGCGATGTAATTGAAAATCCGAATATATATTGAGCTATACTATCGGTATATGTGAAAAATATAACATTTAGTCATTATAGTAGTCATGGGAATTGAGAAGCAGATTTTCAAGTTTAGGGCTAGAAGGAGGTAGTGAACCCAAATGTCGAAAATGCTGACTAATTTTTTAGGGTTCAGGGAAAAGATTCAATGTTAAAATTTTCACACGCATACATTCATTTGAGATATGTACATAAAGAGAAAACAATAATTTTAACCAAAACTGTTATGCACTGAGGTGTCTATTTGAAAAAAACACAAGAACTGAGAATTTGTGATTTTAATTTTAAGCTAGATACTACATAATTTTGCAAAATTCATAAAAAAAAGCGTGAAAATATAAGATATTAATTGGTCGAATACTTATAAAACTTTTACCCCTTCTCATACAAAAGTATTTTTTTTAAGAAATCAATTATCATAAAACCATTGAAAGCAATCAACTCGAAATTTTTTACAATCAGTTTCAAAAATATTTAGAATAAAGATGTTTTTCAAACACCATAAATAAACTGCCAACAAGTCGGGCGAAACTTTAATATTCTTGGAACAAGTTACGGATGCGGAAAGTCAATATGCAGGTTAGAGTGATTACGGACGACTAAGTGAAAGGGGGTTCTTGGGCAGGGTAATTGTCAATTTAACACTTTGCGGAAAAGTTCAAAAGTTGCAGTACATATAATCAATATTTCGTTCGTTAATTTATGCAAGTTTGAGTTTTTATGAGGGAAGGGGTGATAGTAAGGGTGGGTGGATGTTAATAGTTTTTTAATTGATTGCCTGAATCACGTCCAATATTCTCTGTATAGAATGTCAGTATCATAGACGACATTGCATAGAATTTTCATAGCATTCGGTGTATTTTACATTCACGAAAACAAACATTTGTATGGGAGGGGTAGAGGAGGTAGGGGAATCGTAAAATTTGTGACGCAATTTTATTTCATTTCTCTTGTAGTGTGCTCGTACAAAATTTCAAGTTCGTAGCTTTTAATTTCTTGGTTATTTGTTGATTCAATGCAATAGGTCGAAATGATACTTTTGTATGGCAGGGGGTAGAAGGGCAAGCGCGATTGCAAAACTTTTATGAGACTTTCATTTCAATTATTTTTATATGTTTTTGTGCAACATTTGCAATTGATAGCTTTTAAGAGTTAGCTGATAACTGATTTCTTAAAAATGCTCGAAAAAATAATTTTGAATGGGAGGGGGTAGAAGAGGTAGGGGAATCGCAAAATTTGTGACGCGATTTTCTTTGTTTTTTTTTGTAAGCTACTGATACAAAATTTTAAGTTCGTAGCTTTTAATTTGTTGGTCATTAGTTGATTTAATGAAATTGGTCGAAATCATACTTTTGTATGGGAGGGGGTAGAAGAGCAAGTGCGATTTCAAAACTTTTAAAGGAATTTAATTTCAATTATTTTTATAAGTTTTTGTGCAAAATCTCAAATTGATAGCTTTTAATAGTTAGGTGATAATTGATTTCTTAAAAATGGTCGAAAAAATAATTTTGTATGGGAGGGGGTAAAAGTTTTGAAGGTATTCGACAAATCAATATTTCAAACTTTTAGGAATTTCTTTCTAAATGCATTTCGCAATTTTTCAAGTTTCTACCTTAAAATTGCATTCAAAAATTATTAGTTAATGTGTTTTTCTCTTTACACATGAAACACTTTGTGCACGTCAGACCCCCACTTCGGCGCATAACAATTTTGGAACAAATTATAATTTTTTTCTATATACCTATATCACATAGATGTATCGACGTTCTAAATTTAAACTTTGTATCTTTTACCAGAGCCCTGAAAAAACCACTCAAAATTTTCGACATTTTTGCTTTCCACCTCGCTCCCCTTACACCCCCAAACTTAAATTTCATACCACAATTAAAAACTATATATAGTTCTACAATCTGACAAATTTTTGATTTGATATCTGTGCTTAATTTTGAGATATACCGATTTGTATGTTTGGAAAGTGTGCCATTTTTGAAATGCTCCCCATTCCCCCCCCCCCCCCCCCATTACTATTATGTACACATGTTATATTTTTTTTCTTATTTTGCAAGTAAAGCTTAGTAAATGTTTCAAGTTTCAATTACATAGCTTAAGAGACAGTCCAGACATTCATTTTTAAGTGTTTTTTTGCACCCCAATGGATAAAAAAATTAAATTATTTTTGAAAGTTGTCCCACAAACCCCTCTATATGTATGTTGGTTTTTAGCTTCCTAGTTGAGATATTTGAATTCGTATTTTTCGGTTTAAGCGCTTCCCTCGCCTCCCACTGAACCCGTACATCCTCCAAAATGAGCATCTGCCTGATATCCGCAACTATCTACAATCCCCCCAAAAAATAACTTTCTATCTTAAAGGGTTTGGGAGTTAATGTGCGTACACGTCGGTGGACGGCGAACAGACAGGATTTTTATTTGTATTCTTAGGCTATTTTAGTCATGAAACGCGAAAAAACGAAATTTCATGGTAGCAAGTCCAAGTCGATTACAATACTTTATTATGAAAATAATAAAGTAAAAACATAACGAAATTATGATTGGCGTAAAAAACAATCATATGAAACTCTAGATGAAATGGGAAAATATGTCATCTCAAATTCTTTCGAATAGTGAATAGAGACTTTTGTATTTTTCTTATATGACACCGAACATGGCATTCAAAATGTTTCGTGCTGAATTTAAAATTTTTAGTTTTCATTATTTCTAAAGAAACTAGACATAGTATTCCTGAAATTGGGGCATTTGTATGAGAGGTGGCACAGGAAGTGCAGCGTTTAAGATAATTTTGGAACTGCTTATCGTCATCCTTATCGCCATGCTTTGATTTAATTTCAAAGTCGATAGCTCTCATATATTCGAAGAAGAAATGCTTTTCTTGAATTTATAATATTATAATACTATTACCTAATTTTCAAGTTAATAGCTGAAACGGTTCCGGAGAAAAATCTATTTCTTAGAATTTCGAAATATCATGAAATTTGTGTCCGTTTACGAACTTAAAGTTGCTTTTTTGCTAAAAATGACAAACAACAAATTTTAGCACAATAGCTCAAAGCTTTCAAGAGTTATGTTGTAGACAGACGCACAGACGGACACACAGCAAATCGGAACCGAGGTTTTTGAGCGGCAACAAATATTTCTGAATCCTTGGCTGCTCTGTGCGAGCATTATTTGGTAGCGTTAGAAATGGTAAGGCAAAAACAATGTATTCTCGAGTATAAAAATTAAATGAAAGTTCGTCGCGAATTTTATAATTTCTTAACCCCCTCTACTCTCTTCCATGCAACTGCATGTTTTCATGAATTTAAATTCACCGCATTTCATAGAAAACGATTCAAGGACTGTAGTGCAGCACAATATCGGAATCACAAAGTGAAAATCCTCCGCAGCCACAAGATGGGGAAAACCATACTCCATAGACAAAAAGAACGCCATCAAAACGAATTTTTCGTGCACAACGTGAAAGCGAATAATTGATTTAAAATAAAGGCGGATGTTTAGATGTTGAAGGAGGGCGGAAGACGTGATCGAACGCTCGCTTCCTTCAACGCCTTCGGCCTCACCTACTAGCAGGAAGGTGCGTACATCGACAACTACTCCGCGAAAAGGGTTCGAGAAAAACGACGAATTGGAGGAGCAAACCACACCAACTAAAAACTCGGACGCCGATGAGTCAAATGATGATATGATTACATGAGAATTGTAAAAATAAGAATAAGGAAAAGGATAAAACGGACCATAAAATCGAAACTGATTCAAAAGTCAATTATAATGATTGAACAGGTGCCCCAGCACCCATAGGGAGCATAAACGAAAAGGGCACAGATGAATAGGAGAAAATTTCTGAAAGTAAAGCCGCCGATACAGAAGCAAAATATGAAGCTGTTGTTCCTACTGCTGATCATGTTGTAAAATCGCCAGAGAAAGAGGTGCCATCGCCAACAGCTGACGCCGATGAGCCAATGGAAATTGACTCAGCACCAGTCTCACAAACAAATGAATCAACGACGATAGTTGCAAAATCATCGGAATCTCGACACTTTGCGAATTCAGATTCATACAAATTTCTCATATGTATTATAAGTTGAGTGCTAATACTTCACACAACTCTCTATCTACGAATTCGTCATTTTCGTGGATTGAGGTAACCGTGGTATATCGAAGCAGGCAGTGTGACCGGATTATACGTACGTCAACCGGGAATTGAACTCGCGACATTCGCATTGTAGACCAACACGCTATCCATAAGGCTACTCTAGGTAATGTCCACACATTTTGAAATTTTGTCTCAAATGTAAGGCTGTATCTTACTAAACTATGATAAGACGCCTCTAGTGTTCCATGGAATAACACGCTCATGATTGGTTCAAAATATTTGGTTCATTGGTACATTGCGACTCAACTGGCATGATGTTCAAAATGCCTGACACAGTTTAATGCTGGCCGTATGCCTCACAAAGAGATCAAATGCCTAGCAAATGTGGTAAATGCCTGGTACCCCTAGCCCGGATTGACATCTACAACCTACTTAAAGCAATCTATTTTCACGTGCACAGCGTTGTTTGAAAACAGCAAAGTAAAATGCATTGTCGGAAGAAATCCTGGCAGAATTGTTATGAAAGTTTTTAGGTCAAGTTTACACCATGATCAAATATTAAAAAAAACTCTCCAAGTAATTGACATAGTAGAGCTACTGCAATTGCAGCGAAGTCGAACAAAAAAAACTTCAGAAATATGTGACAAATATTAAAATGTCTGGAAGTGATGTGACACAGTAGGTGACCACAGCAAGGCTTATACCATATAAACTAATTTCAAAGGCTATTTGAGTTGACATCCTTATTGGTTCCAAATGAAACACCGCCATAAAATACCCACATACATCCAATAATTCCATGTTAATTCGACAATTCGTGCGCTATAACTTTGCTCAGTTATCACACGTCATACTGTTAACTTTTCTTCAGAACAATTCCAATGCGTGTATAGCTACATATGTACGAATATAATCTTAAGAAGTTGAACCACCGAGGTAGTGATTTAAGTGGATTTCCTGGAAATATGCACATAATGAAAAGGCCTAAAGGAAACAAAGAAATATTCTCAGCTAAGTGGAACTCGGGGTAACTTTTAGCAGCCCATTGCTCAAGCTGTATGTAGTGTATTTGTATGTATGTTCGACAGTAAGTATCGCAGGAGCAAAAGCATCCAACTACAAATGTATCGGATTGTTACGCCTTGAATTCCTCGACATTACCCTTTTGTTCGTTCAACAATATTCCTGAAGGTTTTACATCAAAGTTAAAAACAAAAGAAAATCCATTCATTGTGCACTGAACCCCATTCCAAGCGCTAATTCTCAATAAAACCGTACGTATTACGTAGTAGCATGAAAATATCGTTCCATTGAAAGCAACCATGGGTTTCGTAACGTAAAGGGTGCTTAATAAAACAGAAATAATTACGGCAAGGACGATGACTACAACGACGACGGTTTAGATTACACCAACTGAAATACTTTCTCCGTGCATGAGTATAGTTAGGTACATCGACGACTAAGGTTAACTCAGCGACCTGAAACGGTAGTATTACAACAATCGGAATAGAAACACACGTTGTGATTTATGTTTCTTTCTAATGGGCCTCCCTGCAGCCTTACAATTAGGATACGTATTGATTTTGGCGCCTCCGATGATTTATCTATATTGTTCGCTAGCAAAGGATGCGACGATTGTGTGGGAAAAGCCGCCCTAACCGATATATTGATGCCGATGTGTATTCTAATTACCTTTTAATGAAGCACATACATATGTGTAGTATATGTGTATACTTTCGAGAACATATGTTCGTATGTTGAGTGGATTTGGTCGAAAATACACGAGCTACAAGCGGCTAATTCGAAGTTAATTATATTGAGATTCAATTGTATACAGAGTGAAGAAATATGCGATTTTTGTGGAAAAGATAAAAAATTGGAGATTTAAGTACTCTAGACTAGAAGTTCATAAATATACGCAGCTATGGTCGAGATGTCGGCAACCATTCGTCATCAGACACCATTTGAATATCACTGTACCTATCTACTCGTATATACCTAGTCACAACTTCTGTTGCAAGGAACGTTTTTAATTGGCAACGAAGACCTTTACTTTGTAAATTTATATTTTCAGGAAACATTTCGACCAGTATTACAGATGGTAAAAAAATAAAATTATTCAAAATTACCTCCTTTTGCCACCAAACAAGCCTAGAGTCTATGTGGCCAGTCGTCAATTGCAGTACGCAAATTTTCTAGCAAGAATTCATGCCTTAATGGGTGACCTCTTGTAGCTCTCCAAATCCAGGTGACATCTTCGCCAAGCCATTTCCTCAAGGTCAGATTATACATGGCAAAAATTTAGTCGCGATTTTTAACGTCTCTTCAGTTATGCCAGCACGATACTATAAAACACCTGTGGGCATACTATTAGGGCTATTTTGTACAACGTTTCAAATGGTGTCAAGTTTTTTAACTAACTTTGTGAACTATTTTGCATTTACCCTATAGGCGAATAAAAAACGTCCTACTAGAAGTTATTTTCGCAATTAAATAAAAAAAAAACACTTTGGGGCGTTTTCTTAGGTTTGCAAATTTAAGTGAATAACTATTTTTTGAGGCGTTTATTTCGACTTAACTAAAAGAAGTAATTAAATGGTTTATAGTTTAGATGTTATTTTTTTAAGATTTGACTACCCATTAATTGACTCTTCGAAAAAGGTTCACATCTGAATTTTAAACGTGTCTTTGTATCACAGGTGCAATGAAAACCTGCCCTACTGCGGCAATGGAAATATTCCTGAGCATCCCTTTGATACATCTTCGAAAAAAAGGCAATCAAAGGGGTGCTATGCATACAGAGGGAAAACAAATACAAATCAGGGAATTTCAGAGGTCATCCTAAAAATATAGGTTCTAACCTCCGCATTATCAAACACTATGCCGACAAAATAATCAGAGAACGCAAAGAATAGCAATCCATGCTAGCTGACACGGAAGAGGAATCTGGTACACAGATGGTTCGCGCACTTCGAAGGGGACCGAAGCCAGAGTCATAGGTCCTAACTTCTCGGTTTCAAAAACTCTTGGTAAGGAAGCCACAATCTTCCAAGCCGAACTTATTGCAATGGAGCTATGTATCCAAGAGAATATTAGGAGAGCCCATCACAACAAATCTATTTATTTCTTATCGTATAGTCAAGCAGTTCTCAAAGCTCTAGCATCCAACAAACATGGATCGAAGCTTGTTTGGGACTGCCTTCAAAACCTAATCATCCTGGAAAAAAAGGAAAAAAATAAAATTAATGTTTGTCCCCGGACATATGAAGGTTGAGAGAAATGAAGAGGCAGAACGCCTTGCAGAAAATGGCGCAGAAACGAATTTTTTTCGACCAGAAACATTCTGTGGAAAACCAAAAAGATACTTCAACCTTATTCTTAGAGAGTGGATTGAGCAAGAGCATAGAATCTACTGGAATAGACTTTTAGGCTTAACAATCTCAAAGAAATTTATCCTACCAAAAAAAAAAAAAACCAAAAAAAAGTTGAGCATATTCTAAAATTCAGCAAGAGTAATATTAGTACTCTAATCGGCCTATTGGCGGAGCAGCATGGTGAAGTAAACCACAACCTCAATAATATGGGTCTAGCTGAAACCAACATCTGGCGCCTCTGTCTCAAAGACTCAGAAACGAAAAAGCATATCTATGTCACTGCGAGGGAGTAGCAAGAAAAAGATTAAATCTTCTAGGAAAAGGTTTCCTTACAACTGATGAACTAGCCAACATGGCTCCCTTAGATATATATAGATTAGCTAAAGCTAGCGAATTATGGTAGGGTAAAAGGACAATAAACGCTCAATAGGCTAAAAAGATCGCAGTACTCTCACGTGTTCCCTAAATAAAATTAAATAAACCGTGTAAGGAGGATTGAGGGGTAGACTCCCAGAGGGCCAATCTGAGGCCCTTAAGAACCCGGGAATGTTTTCTTCAAGACACAGTTGAGTTGATCTGGCCTTGCGGATGGGTGCGGAATCCGGCCGGATCACACAATGTAGTACCCCGAACATGGTATCGCTTAAAGGCATCACAACACACTCTAAAATATTTTCTTGATAATTACTGGTCCGAGTTTTCATGACCTTTTCACAAAAATGGAAGTTTGTGGTGCATTCTAAACTGACTCTCACCAGACTGTCACCGACGAGGGATGATAATCCCTTTGAACTTGCCCAACTTTTTTCCCGTGCTTCACGAGAGCTGGCAGCATAGATTCTGTCGTGTTGATTGTTAAATTTCTCTCCGATCGTAAAGATTTTCTCGTTAGAAAACTAGATGGTATGATGCTTAACATTCACGTAACGAGGAACAATGCCTTTTATATTACTGGTCGTATAGTTTTAAGAGCAGGTGGAAGCATCTGATCTATTACTCATTGCAAAGCCCGTTGAAACGTAACTTATGGCAAGACTTGGTAAATCGAAATAAAAATTTGAATAATTTGTGACAACAACAACAAGCGTGAACATCTTAAATTTTAAGAGCACTGTAATATCAAAAACATACTTACACATCTTCTGTAAAGTTGCATATGAACAAGAATTTCTTATCAGCCGAATCGAATTGGTTGTTATCGTTATAAGTATGCAAAGGTCACGTCAATACTCTATAAATTTAATTGATTTATTTGATTTTCAGTTAAAAGTTGTGGTAATTAGGTTTTTTATTTAAATTCAATGTAGTGAAATCTACTTATCGCGTATTCCACTGAATTTCAAGCATTGTGTAGAAATTTTTTTGCTTCTTTGATAATCATTATATTCGTTATCTATCGAGAATACACAGGTATTTGGTTTTGGGGAAAAACCCAGTCGAAGTATATCGTTCAAAATGTTGGTTAACAGCAAATAATTTTATAAAACGTACAAAATTTACCATTAAATTGCCTTCGAATTCTAGGTAATCCGGATCAGGAGCTATTAATCTCAAACCTACCGAACGAATTTCATATTGAAAATTTTCACAAATCTGTAAATATTCAAGTAACAAAAACAACAACAGCCGTCAAGAGTATAGAAATATTTGTTGTCGCTCAAAAACCTCGATTCCAAGTGACCGTCTGTTCATCTGTCTGTCTGTCCGTCTGTGCGACTGTCTACAGCATAACTCTCAAAAGTTTTGAGCTAGAGTGCTAAAAATTTTTGTGTATCATTTTTAGCTAAAAAGTAACTTTAAGTTCGTGAATGGGCTACATCTACCCACTCCTTCTACCTCCTCCCATACAAATTCCATGAAATTTCGAAATATTAGCAAATTGATTTTTCTTTGAAACTATTTGAGCTATCGACTTGAATTTTAGAAAAAAGTATTATGATATAGATGTCATTAATATCACGGAATACCGATCCGATCCCCTCACTCCTTCTACCCGCTCCCATACAAATGGACAATTTTGAAAAGTACATGTTTTCGATTTTCATTGAAACTAGTAAAGCTGAAAAAGCGAAATTTTACCACAATTAATTCTACTGTAATTCTAATAAGTTTTAAGAAGAATTATCAACTTCACCTCACTCCTTCTACCACCTCCCATACAAATTTTACGATATTTTGAAAATGAAATTAAATTATATTTCTTCGAAACTTTTAAAGCTATCAACTTGATATTTTGTATAAAGTATACAAATAGAAATATAAATAATGCGAAAACAATTTGTTTTGATCTGTACATTTCTTCTACCCCCTCCCATACAAATGTATGATTTTTGTTAAATGCATTACATCTATTTCCATTGTAACTAGGAAAAGCACAAACTTAAAATTTTGCCAGAATTTGTTTTTTAATAATTGCAATAAATGCTAGAAAAAATTATCAGCTACGCTTCACTTCTTCGATCTCCTCCCATATAAATATCTGTATTATAAATTCAAGAAAAGCATTTCTCCTTCGAATATATGAGAGCTATCTACTTTGAAATTGAATCAAAGCATGGTGATAAGGATGGTGATAAGTAGTTTCAAAATTATCTTAAACGCGCCATTTTCTCTCATACAAATGCTCCAATTTCAAGAAAACTATGTCCAATATGAAAAAAAAAAATGTCCAATTTCTTTAAAAATAATGAAAACTAAAAACTTTAAATTCAGCACGAAACATTTTGCATGCCATGTTTGGTGTCTTTTATGAAAAATACAAACCTCTCCCTCTACTTCTACCACCTCCCATGCAAAAGTCTCTATTCACTATTCGAAAGAATTTGAGATGACATATTTGCCGGTACAAAAAACTATTTCCTATTTCATCTGGAGTATTATATGATTCTGTTATGTTTTTCTTTAAGATCGCCTTCAATTTTAATTTTCACGGCAGATCCGCATCTTATAATAAACAATTTCAAGGCAACTTTTTTAATTTCCTCAAATTTTTATTTCCTCACTCTACTAATGTATTTATTCCAAAAAAATTATTCGAATAATAATTTTATACTCAAATTGCACAACTGAAAACAACGATCATCAAAAACCATATCGTGCAGAAACTTTTCCAGAAGTTCTCTTCCTGCATTTCATAAAATTTCCTTGAAAATGATATGTTTCGTTAATTCATACCAGTTCTAAAAAGACGAAACCTTAAAAAGCAATTTAGTAAGATGAGAGATAACTTATATGCCACTGAAAGAGTTTACACAGGAGGGACTTAATGCGTGAAAATGAAGCTATTAACAAAAGTGCCTTCTGCAATATGAGGTTCTTCATGGTGGTAATTTTCTTCAAAGTTTTCATTAACATAGGAGGAACATTGCCTCCTGATACGAAAGGAAGGACAAACGTGAACTTTGAACTTTTACCATGGGAGTTGAGTGTGTATATTGTGAGAAAGACTGAAAGAAATAAAACGTCGCCCTTTGTCCTTGCTGAATTCAAAAAGATTATAATCAATGGCTGCATTAAAACTCTTGATTTGAAAGTATTGGCTGGAAACTGGATTTTTTGCTTCAGTAATTAAAATGAAAACAGAGAATTAGGGTTCCGAGGATTCTGCAGTAATCGAATAAATCGTTACACCTAAGTGTTCCGGCTTGATGATAATTAATCCGGTCTAAATGATGTTTTATTGGTACGGCTTGTATAATTTCTGATAATTTTTTTATCTAATTAGTAAAATATGAAAACGAATAGCGTATAAATTGCGAAATATAGTACGACTACTAGAACGTTGAAAAAACCTAAACGAATAGCGTAGGCAATTAGAAGTTGACTTTTGATGGTTTATTATTGTGAATTAAGCATTAATCGGTTTATCATAAGTAGCTTAAATGTATGTACATAGTAGTGTATTTTATTTTCATTTATTTTTCAAATTCATCAAAACAATGATTACTTATACATAATATAATAATGGAATAAAAGAGGACATAAAAATACATTATTCTAGTAATATATTTAAAATTTAAAACAATTAATAATCAACAAATTATTTTTCGCATAAAGCTTTCTTTAACTACATACTCGAAAATGTATATTCAAATCGGATATAATTATTGTTAAGCATAATAGGACTACGATTGCACATAAAGCGCAATCGTACGATACTCTAGATGAAACAGAAATTTTTGTGATTCTAAGAAATTTTTTATGAGTAGTGGTAGAAGGAGTGACAGCGTTAGACTATTTTTTTCACATCATGCTACAAAAATGTTTTATACAAAATTGCAACTTCAAAAATTTAATAGGTACTGAGAAAATTAGTGTATTAGATTTAATGAAATTTTCCAGTTTGTATGGAAGATGGTAGAAGGAGTGAGGGGTTTTGAGTGAGTTTTCCAGAAATAGCTTTGAACATTATGAAATTGACTTCTCTCAAATTCCAGACCAGTATCCGTCATAGTTTTCAAGAAAATCGATTTATTGTGAAGTTGTGAAATTGTGTCACATTGTACGGGAGGGGGTAGGGGCAGTGATGTTATTCAGTTAAATTTTTTTATCTTAATAATAATACTAGTTTAGTATTTCGTTCAAAATTTGAGCTTGATAAAAGTTAAATATACTGAGAAAATTGGTTTGTAGTATTTCATGGAAAAGTGCAGTTTGTATGTGAGGTGGTAGAAGGAGTGGGGCGATTCAAAAAATTGTTTTGCCATACATCGCATTTATGATAAAAATAATATTTTCAAATTTCAAATTATTAGCTTTTATGGTCTCCAAGAAAATTGGATTAACGTAAATAATTGAAAATAAGTCATTTTGTAATCGGAGGGGGTAGAAGGAGAAGCACGATTTAGCTCATTCGCAAACTCGACCTTTTTTTTCGTCAAAAGAGACGAATACGAAATTTGAACTTTCTAGCTCAACACGTCCTCAAGCCAAAGACCGTACAGACGAAGGACAGACGGGCGGACATCCGGTTTTGAAATTTTTGAGCGAAAAAAAATATTTCTGTACCCTTGGCGCCTTTGTGCGAGTGTAATTTCTTAGCGTCACAAACTTTAGAGTAAATATAATACTCTCAGATTCCATCTAGAGTATAAAAATACGCGAAAGAGAAGCGATTGGTTCGTTTTGGCCATATGTGCAATGATGAGGAAAATTAAGGCACTCCTTTTTCAAGGATCGACGCGGAATACTAAAAGTTATGACTTCGAGCAAATATAGGGAGCCGATTTCTCCTAAGATTAACTTAAACGCAAAAGCAGCCCTAAGGATAACCCGTTTATTCTCAAACGATCCTGGAGATAGGAGATGCTGTTCGTAAGGAAGAAGTCGCAACTTATTAGCTCAGGGACGACCTATTGTGGCAAATCTGAAGAGCCTTTGCTGTATAGGCTCGATCCTACTTTTATGATACATGTAATACGAAGCCCACGCCTGACAAGCATACTCACGAATACAGCATACAAAAGCCAAGTATATGGTTTAAGTTGTACATATAAGGATCATTAAAGTCCTTGCATCATCTTTTAAAAGAGATCCCAAGAGGAGTTGGTTTTGCCAGTTATGTAGTCGACATGATTGCGAAAAGTAGATTTGTTACTAAAGAATGAAACACTTGCATATTTACAAGTACCCAAAGGCATACAATTTAAAGTACATCAGTCAAAAAAGCGTTACAAATTACTTTGAAGCAGTGCCCAATCATTCTGATTCAAAATACCATGAAACAATTTCGCGTCTACAGCGTAGAGCAAATTTTCCGAGTGGGAAATAACCGAACTCTCGTCGTTAGTAAATAAAATAAATAACAGTGGTCCAAGATGGCTCCCTTGTGACACACCAGATGTATTAGATATAGCAGAGAAATAAGCTCATCGAAAAATCACATTTTGGGTACGAATAGAGAGGTAAGATCTACCATCGGTTGGTATCGATTTCAAATCATTTTTCCTACGATTTAGAATCGAGAGAGTAAATGATTTTTTTCTCTCTGAACACTTTTTCGTGTCGTAATTTGCTCGACTTCTAGCCAGTCGTACATGCTGTGATGATTAGTTTTTGCACATCGATGCGGGAAGATGCGACTAAAGAAATGTGCAAGAATAAAGAGGAAGTGGAAATGAAAGCGGGGAAATAGGTCGCGAAGGAATAAGGAAAGAAATGATGCTTTGAAAAAAATACACACACAAAGTTATCAACAAGCATAGGTCAATGGATTTCTCATCATTCACCACCTACGAACTTTGATCTGCGACAATACATACAAAGAATGCAAGCGATCATCGAAAATGCGAAAGGGAAAAGACAAATCTTTTGAGAGCGTACGAACATCTTGTAAAAGAGACCAACCGATTGAAAAATCGGCGCGGACCGACCACTGCTCTGGTCGCCGTCTCAAGGCATACTGAGCTTCAAATTTCCCTGCGAAATTTACTGATTGATTTTCAAAGAATTATGATGTATTTTTTATGAAAACTATTATCAAACTCATTGAATAAGCTTAACAACATTCTATTCTTCGATATTAGTATTAAAAAAATTTCATAGTCATCAGTTTTAATACATAAATTCGAACAAAAAAAAATAAGAAATGCTCTTTTTTAACTCCACTTATTATTAACAAGACTTATAAAAATCGAAAATGTTCTTCCGTAAAGCACTTGTCGCAACCTTTTTCTATTGTTATTGCAAAAAATAATATATAGTCGTCGCCTGACTTATAGGTGATAAGTCGCATCGAAAAGTACTGTTTTTCTCATTTTTAAAAAACCGAACTCGGAGCTATGCTGTAAACTTTTTCCTAAACATAATTTTAAAAATTTGTTTTCAACCTGCTGTTGCAAAATTAACAAGAATTAAAATTATAAAAACCAATTTTCATTATATTGAATGCTTTGTCAGGCATGTCTGTGCGAAAACAGCCATTTTTGCACGAAATCGTAGTTTCGGTATGTATGGCCCCTTAAGCAAGAATTGCATGGTCCACTTTATCAAAAGCTTTGTGAAAGTCGGTACATATGCAATCAACTTGCTTTCCGCCTTCAGTCACAGGATTAGTGAGATGGAAAATTGCATTAGATTTGTTGTGGTCGACCTACCTTTGGTAAGCCCGTGTTGAACTGAACCAATGATTGACATACAATAAAAATTCATTGTATCACAAATAACAGCCTCGAACAACTTAGGATTGGAAGAAAGATTAGCAATAGGTCGATAGTTACACACATAAACTCTTTTTTATTTCTTGAGCAATGATAGTGATGATAGTTATAGTAGAATTAGTGGAGTATTTCCATAAACTCAGAAATATCTCAGATCTGAGAGAAGCTTCAAATATGACATAAAGGCAAAACCAATACTTCAACGCTTTACTACGGCTGCAGGGGTGGTATCTGGACATCAAGAAAAACTATCCGCAATACTTGAAATAAATCTCAAAATGGTTGCTTCCTCAATATGAAGATCTTTCATCTCTAATGAGGTAGAAGGGAACTTCCACATGTATTGGACATCCTTAGGACTAATAGTGCAATTTGAGGTAGTAAAAGCAGTACGGAAATGGTCGATAAAGAGTTGCTTATAACTAAGGGGTCATCACTGACTATATCGCCAAGGAACATAGAAGTGGGATAACCGTCGGTGCCTTTCGGAATTCACAAAATTCCCGAACAGCTTAGGCTTGTTTTTGATTGACCGCTTGATTTTACTGACGTAATTATTATACGCCGCAGTAGATTGACTAACTATCGAATTGCGCAGCTTAGAGTTAAAAACGTAGTCCTCATCGGTTCTCGAGAAACAGTACAACTTGCACGTTAATTTTCAAAATTTTAAAATGAGTCAAATGTCGTCGAACTTTGGAAACCATTTCCAGAAGTGTCCTTTATATTAAGAAATAGAGTCTGTGATTGGATAGAACCTACCATCATTTGTATGTCCAATTTAATTACTTTAAATGATGAAGTATTCAGCGTGATGCGGGACTATATAGAACACATGCATGTCGAACTATGTATGCGGAAATAAATCTTACAAGGTTCTCATATATTTTCATGTGTCTAACCCTCGAGTAATAATGTCTTACTTTAATATTTGATTGCTTTGTAAAATAAGTTTTAATTAACACTTACTTCTTCCACCAATTCATATACACATTATTCAACACTTTTCTTCGAATAAATTTACTAAAACTGGTATCCTTAAAATTTTCATTAAAAATGAATTAAACAACTAAATTCCATTAAACGAAAAACCCTCACCAATGCTAACTCCACTCCTACAAATGCTAAAATTTAAAAAAACATGTTCCTTAAAAACAATTAGCGTGAAAAAAAGGCAGTCTAGTATATTACTTCTAACTTCTTCTAAGTAAATTTAGTATCTTTAGTCCCGGTATTTCACATTAAATTCGAAAATAGCATATTTCAATTTGCAAAAAGGCTACTAGCGCCGTCAAAAGTTTTGTAAATATCTCTAGATCCAATAGATTTTTTAAGGGCATGACTATAAGTACATGAACTATCATATGTTACAGAAAAACATGCTCCTAGAAAGAACCGAACAATATGTTGCAGAGCTACGTAAATATTTGCTAGAGTATCGCAATCCCAAAGGTATTTCATTGCAACATCGATGTGTTTTCACCCTTCGGTTAGAATGTCATTTCGTAAAAAAGCTTTGAGTTTCAGGATTTGCTTCATGTCAGCATCGTAGATTTTCCAGGCAACGATGTCCTTGTATGTTCATCATCAAAAAAAAAAATAAAAACCAAAAAAAAACCATAAAATCGAAATTCACGTCTGCCATATTTCATTTTGTGGCGATGGAAGTTGCGTTCCTATATTTGCTGTCGCATTTGACTTGGATTTGCACTTCGTGCAATTTATTGTGGCACCTACCCTTAAGCCTTTACGACACCGCACTACCGTACCTACACCACGATTTCGTTTATATACAGAGTGCGAAACTCGTTGCAAGTAATTTATTGCCACTCCTTTGTAATCGCAGTTGCTCCGCGATATATCTACTACGTACGTCTACAGTCGAGCTGAAAGTCCACAAGTGTGAGCCTACATAGCCTAGTAGCACCTACATCAACCGAAATGAGCTACAGCGACTTTCTATACGGCAAACGCTGAAATTTTCTTCCAAATTGCATACAAGCGTTTCCCGCAAAAACCAATTCTAACATAAATTAAAGGACATCGAGTGACTCGAAATGCAGAAAATTGTTTTTCCAGGAATACCACTTTTCAGTTGAATTTATGGGAGTTGGCTACCCTCAAAAACATATACGAGTGCGATTCTGGGCGGACGACTACTACTGGTACTGCCGCTGCTCTCGTATAGTATTGCAGCAGTGTAGCTCCTTTTTGTTCACGACTCACTTAATGTTGACACTTGACTTGCTATTTTTGGTTTTCACAAAAAGCCAAATTTTAGATTGGGTCCTGGCAATGTAAATGTCACCCAAGTTACACGCAGAAAAAAAAAAGAACATAGTTACATAGTTCGCTCGCTTCACGTAGTAACCGAGAGGAATAAAAAAATAACGAAAACAATTTCGAGCCAAGGGCAATTTCAATTTGTGTTTGTCAAAAATAGGAACTTTTACGAAGGTTTGTGAATGAGTTGTTCGCATTTCACGTTGATTAGTTATGGTTGCAGGCGATTTTATGAAACATGGTATGCAATTTTCATAATTAAAATGTTTGCAATTTGGACAGAGATGCATATGTTGAGAGGACTTTATGCTATTATTTCAATTCAATAAGAATCATCCTTTGACGTTGTCACTAAATGCATAATGTGATGATTGATACAGCTGAATTGAGATTATTCGATTTTTGGTTGTTTGGAACTCTAAATTCTTCAACAAACACGAAACTGAAGAAGTGCTTACTCCCATTCTTATACTGATATTGAGATGGCATGCAATTAAAATTGAAAGAACATGCACATATTTGAGGTCATTAAATTAATCGAAGGATAAAACATCATATCGAAAAAAAAACCGATAACCCGTACTGTTATCAAGATCGTTCTTGTAATGCCAAGCAATAAAAAAATTAACAAATGGTGTAAATTCGAAACAGTTCTTCTTATATTCGTTAAATAGAGTGAGATAAACCACAATGGTGCGGGGGCGGCAACACCATTCTGTACGTTGGTCCTGAGTATGTGTTTAATGTAATGAAGTTGTCGTTTCAATTATTTCCATTCCATTTTACTACACGATTAAGTAGTAGTAGGTCAGATTCAAATGTCTGGTTCTTCTTTCTTCAATGACGCTACAGCCCAAATCGGGCCTTGGCCTCCTGAACTTGAAGTTCCTTCACATTTTCATTATTTATTCCGGAAGTGTAGTTAGCTCTTCGCACAACCCTCTATCTACGAATTTTTCACCTTCGCAGATTGAGGTAACCAAGGTATATCCATGCAGGCAGTGTGTTTGAATTATGCGTCGACCGGAATTTGAACTCACGACCTTCGCATTTTAAACCAACACGCTACACACTAGGCTATACCCTAGCAGGTTCTTCTTTAATAGTTTTTATTATTTTTTCAGTTGTGCAAAAGCTATCGCCTTGCTAAGTATGCTGCGAATAAGCGCAAATATTAAATATATCGTTATCAATAATAATAAATATCTAAAAGAGCTCCTTAGCTTCATTGACAGCACTAATATTTTGCCGAATGAACAATTGGGCTTTAGAGATAACAACTCGACAATACATCAACTTATGAGTATTAAGCAATCAGTTCACAATTGTCTAAGCTCAAAACAGTCATTAGCCCTAGTGTGACGTAGAAAAAGCATTTGATGGAGTCTGGCACAATGCTCTCATTTATAAATTTATATTATAAATATAATAATAAGTTTTCTTCAAGGTAGAATCTTCAAGTTAACGGAACAAAACAATCTATCGGGAATTAGGGATTTCATTCATGAAGGAGTACCTCAAAGTTCAGTTATTGGTCCTATTCCCAATCTTATTCAATATATACTGCTGACTTTCTGCATCTTGAAAACTGTGAGTTAGTCTTCTTTGCCGATTAACTGTAAAGTTATTTTAGCTGCAGATATACATATGCAGTATGCTAAATTTCGCGTTAGATATAGGGATAAATTATTTGCACAAGTGAAAAATAAAAATAACCACTTCTAAAACTCAAGTCATTTATTTTACTAAACGTAGAACTAGCCCAAACACTCCAACGGCTGAATGAATTAGAAGTACCATGGAGCTACAATATAAAATACCTGAGATTCTACTTCAACAAGAAGCTCACGATGTGGGAGCGGCTACGACGTGGTACAAGCGTGATCAAGAGGCATTGAAGTTCATTCGATTATCAATTAAAAATAATGAAATGAACATTGTAAAGTCAAAGAAGGAAGTTCACGTACGTAATACGCCGGGCAACAAGATTCGAATGCTGAGTGAAATCGTTGGAAAGATTGTATCGGAGAGCGGCATTATTCAGGCTTTTCGCAGTAGTTGCGGTGGTGAATATGCAATACACAGCTCTGTATTTACAGCAGCAGAACGGAGTTGCCAAGCAGGAAAAAGCAAAATACATGCTGGCGGTCGCATTTACGGAGAAAAGCTTCTGGAAAGAAGTAGTTAAGATGGCAAACTTTCGTGCAGAATAGTTTGCCAAGTCGAAGCATCAAGGGAAACCCCTTGAACATTGCTTTGGAAGGAAACCTTTTTACAGGAACTTAAGGCGGTGTATTTCATGAAGGTACCGGATGAAAGGTGGCGGAAGCTTGACAACAAGGTCATCGAGACAAGATTCATCGGTCACCATACTGAGTTTCACGCGTATTGGTATTAAATTCCATCCAGCAAGTTCATATCGAGAAACATAAAATTCACTAATGACTTCGTGATTGTAGGGTCAATAATTAAACGGGCTAAACTGACACAGAAACCAGTATTTGGACGACGATTAGACAACTTTGGAATACCAAAAGGCGGAGTTTGACATCGGCGAGCGGGCTACGTAACAGAATCAGATGGTCACCAGACAATTTTAGAAGGAGCAGTCGGACACGGATTTCGAGGACGTACGTAAGTCAGACTCAACCTAAGAGCCGGAAGAGATTTTGGCTTAACCGGCTGGTATCGTGCATCTCTCAGCGTGAGGAAATTCGGGACGTCTAACACTATGGTATCCCGACATCAACATCGTATTCAACTCTGAACCGGCAACATTCAAAGAAGCGATTACATCACCAATGAAGCAGAAGTGCGTTGATGCAATGAAGGAAGACCTGGAACTGACGACAAGGGAAACCGGCGCGATATAAAGCCAGCTTGGTCGCGCAGGGTGGCAGTCAGAAGTATGGAACTGACTACGAAGAGGGTTTCGTCCCAGTAGCACATTATAAAACATTTCGGATGCTGTTCACAATCATAGCAGTTCGTGCGATGGACATTGATCATTTTGAGCGAGTTCAGGCTGGAAGACGCAAAGGGTCAAGAAACACCACTAAGCGTGAAATATCGCATGGACTAGTGCGAGGAGATTATGCTCACATATGAGTAACAAACACGAGATCAGACAATGCGGCACCAGTTGTGTTTCTGTCCCAAAAGATATACAAGCCAACGACATGTGATTGAACGATTCAATTTGATACCTGAAGCAAAGAAAGTCGATGTTTGTTTTTTTTAAGAATGACCTGTGTTATAGGCAATTTCGGCCTTTATGTGCAATGCACAAACACAGTCATGGAGGGAAGGAATGGGATTGGGAGGGTAGGGGAAGGGGAGTGAGAATGACCGTAACGAGTGGAGAAGCTGCAATTTTTTTCAGTTGTATTGGCTGCTACTGACAAATATTTGCAGATATTATGGGGTTCCAAAAATAGAAAACGAACAGAATCCATCTACTGGGTATCTAGGCCTTCTTGAAGTGGAACTGTTTCGCTTTTACACCGTTTGCCCATTTTATTTCGAATAATTTTTCATCGCCATTAGCAACTGAAAAATTCGTGCTTAAAAAAATCCCGCCTGGAGTGGGAATCGAAACCACGACCTATTGACTGAAAAGCAAGCACGCTGCTCACTATGTCACGGAAGGCCTCAACATTTGAACATTTGCTGTGGATTTCTCATCATTGCAAAATGAAGCGACCTTAATTTGGTGTGAGAACCTTTTACATGGAATCACAAATTCAAACAACAAATGCTTATCGATAATTCTTCTTCGCACCAAGCTAATGGCAATCGACAAGATGAGATGCGCTTGTCTATTAGGTTATATAGGAAACAGTGGCAAGGAAGCGGCAGATGCTGCTGCACGTAAAACCCAATAACTGTTTTTAATGGGAGAAACTCCAAGGTTGCACCAACTGACTTGGGAAGCCTACAACAAATGTTCAATGGAGACAAAGATAAGCTTTCTCGATACGCAGATGATGATTTAGCGGAGTGCTGTGAAAGTCGCCCGTCACACTGTGGATTCATTCTGGGACTGAGTGAACCAATCAGTTGGGCAATCATGTGTGGCACAGATTCTTGAAGTGAAGGAAAGCTTAATGTGGATAAACCTGGAGACCCCAATAAAAAATGCGCTTATGCCACTATTCTACGTAAAAAGTTAACCCCATTGGGTGGATATATGCAACTAGACATCAACTGGAAAGCAACCAGGAACACATTTCTAACAAGTACTGAAGAATCGGGGAGATATATGAAAGCGGACGTCGCCATACACTTGGGGCATGGTTGCCAATCGGAAAAAAAGTGAAATCGGCAATCATCTCTCAACTCAATGTCAACCAAGTAACACTCGACTTTAGACGCAACTATCGCGGTTCTAATATACATCTTAAGAATTCTGTTAGACACAGCAAGTGAAAGGCCATTGAATATCTGGGCAATAAAACAGAATCTGTGGCTTACCTTGGTGATATAGGCTCGCTATTCAAAATGATGAAACAGTGATTTGGTGAATGTTTTCACAGTGCATTTCGAATTGAAAGAAAAGATTTCCGGATTCTAAGCTGTTACGCTTTATTATTCGTGACGTTTCGGTCTCTGCTGAGTTTGATAAAGGTCTCAGCAGAGACCGAAACGTCACGAATAATAAAGCGTAACAGTGTAGAATCCGGAAATCTTTTCTTTCAATGATGAAACAGTTTACGTACATGACTTACGCCAACCATATATATAGAGGTATCAACGAAACTATTCTTAATATGACCGAACACCAGTTACGGGGATAGAAGGAATACTTCTCTGATATTTTAAACATTTTGTTAGAAGTAGATATTCCAGAAATAGAACAATTACCAAAAATCCAACAGCAACAATCGGAACGATCCCCCAGTTGAGCGGGAGGCCAGAGGAATAAACAAGACTTGGCGACAACTAAAGGCTGATGCTCAGGATCACACTTTGTTGAAGAGAACTGTTTCTGTATTTTGTTCTCAAAGGGGGGTCTCTGCAGGAAACTAGTTGAATGATTGATGAAGTCACTCTAACTGATAGACTGCAATTAGTTGATAAATATGTCATGCCAAAACCTACAAATTTGCCAACAATTATTCAATATTCTACAGTCTAATGTAATAAGTAATGAATGTTGGAAAATGTGCGGAATCTGTGTTACGTGTAGCAGTATGTGGGGATTCGTGTAACACCACGAAGATGCTATGGAGTGAGTCTGATAGAAGGCAATCAGGATACTCATAGTAATTGATATGAAATGGACCCCGAGGTCTCATCTCGCAAGCAGAATAAATGGAAGTCGGCCTCCTAGCCTGAAACTTACTACCGTGATATGAATAGTTTATTCGAAATCACGTTAGATTTAGTTAAAAATAACGAAAACATGATATACATTAATTTGAAAATTTAATTTGTTTTTTTCTATGGTTATGGTTATGAAGTCCAATTATTTTCCTCAATGAAACAGCGATGACCTATAAAATCGAAAGTGATTCGATTGTGGCTTTCTATCTGTTATGATGGTAAAGAAACCTCTTAACAGCATCAATGATGATAGGTCGTCCTTGTAAATGGCATTCCTTTTCGGTGCCGCTTCATTTCTTCGGCAAACTTTTGCAATTACTCAATCAATCAAGCATTAATTAAATTCGAAACCCTGCCCAGATCCTAATTAACACAATCGGGGCATGATGAAAACACTGACTGCCTTTTACTTCACGGTCCAATAGTATGGAAGTTTTTCGATTTATTTCTGTTTTTTCTTTTCTTCATTGAATGAAGTCGTAAAACTGCTTCTGGAGTCCTTGCTCTGTCAATGAGATATGGTTTTGGTTTATCCTGTATTTCAACAGATTTGATCCTTCGTCCTTTACGTATTTTTTTTTCTTTTTTTTTATTGCTCGAAAATAGTGATAGAATTGCGAATGTGTCTCTGCTGCTCCGGTTGTGTATAAGATATGGGTGTTTGATTGCGTAAATAGTATAACACTCTACACATTTGAGTCTCAGGAGACATGACCACTCTTCTTCGATAACGAAAGAAAAAGCTTCGAAAACAAAATTTGATTTCCCAGTGGAAATCACTTTATCAGAAATCATAAAATTTGCTACCAATAAAACGTTGCAAATGTTCGCATTTTCCAGTTTTTCCTAGTATTTTTTTCTTCATCCGTAACTTTCTATCGCCTTTTGTATTTTTTCCGTCGATCGCTTTTCAAGTGAGAGAAGAAGAAACATGTTGCTCGGAAAGTGTAAAGGTTTCACAGTGTAAAAAAGGGAAGAAATTTTTCATTTTTTTTTTCTTTTCGGGTCCACCTCAATAGCTACATTTAGTGGATTGGGATTTCCCCGGTATCGGTAAGATATGTAGGTATTCCTTGGGATTTGTGATTTTCCAACACTTTTGAGCCGTTTGATTACTTGTACCCTTATCAAATTTTTGTATAAACTACTCATTCTCTGACATTGATCTCGAAAAAAAAAATCGCTTCAAACATTATGAAAAAGGACGGATATGTTTAGTGGATTGCTTCAATCTTTTCGTGTAATCATAAATGATGGAGGATAGTTGAATGGAAAATGATAATAAATATTTTATGGTGAAATAAATTTCGGTTATGATGTTAAAATTATCTAAACTGGAAGTTTGCTACTCGAAGGAAAATCGTGTTTCGAAAATTAAAAGTTTCAGGGATAAAATCAGTTGGAGCCACCAATTAGGTTCCAGTGCTCTTACTCTCTACCAACTGTCTAATCAATCAGACCAATGAATTCATTTAACACATCACTAAAATCATATTGCCGCAACGAACAAAATTATTATGTAAACATTCAACTCCCTTAAATGATTATTTCATTCGAAATTTCTATCACTAATGCTCCAGGTGTAACCATCGTTGAGTTCTAGAAGGAAACGTGATTTGTATAGTGAGACGTGAGCTAAAGTATAGTGAGCCAGCCACTTATCCAGTTCACGTTCGTACACATTTTTTTTCGGGAAAATTAAATTGAAACGTACTTTCGGTTGATCGCAAGACACTCAGATGTAAGATCTCCTGACGAAATTTATTGACCGTAAAACTATCTAAAAGTTGTAGAAGACGAAGAAGAAGAAGTTGCCTGACTATGGCCAATATTTATGGCGCGCAAAGCGAATAAAGGCGAATCCTCCATAAAGGACACGCTTGCTTTATATATATGCTTGCAGAGATATGCAATCCGCAAGGGGACATCCAAGCTTCACTCTAGTGAATTTCTTCGAAATCTTTGCATCATACATCAAGGACTTGTTCTGTATATACATACATACATATATATTTTTTATATTTATTTATATCTAACCTACATTATGTAGGGTAGAAAATTGCATACAAAAAGCGAACCACTTTAGTTTCACGTTTGCAACTTTGTCCCAGTGTTCAGGAGATCTCTTATCGTTTCCTGTGAAGATGTCTTATTTTGTTCTGTGTTGGATGCGAAAGGGTTAACGGAAGTGAAAATATATATTGCACTTGGAATAGAAGGTAAAAAAAGTGATATATAAAATAAATATTCAAATAAGGAGATAAGTTTGTATTGAAATGTTTGCGAAGAGAGGTTTGATAGTTGCAATAGAAGTTCATTTAAAAGGATCTACAAAGAGTTATACGTGTTCCTTTTCACGAACCAGAGTTTCTTAAAGTGGAGCATTGATTGATATACTCTAGATAAAATCTGAGAGTATATTGTGTTTGCCTTACCATTTGTAACGCTAAGAAATAATGTTCGCACAGAGCCGCCAAGGATACAGATATATTTGCTGTCACTTAAAAACTTCGATTCTGTCCGTTTCTCTACAACATAACCCTCGAACGCTTTGAACTATCCTGCTGAAATTTTTTGTCTGTTATTTTTAGCAAAAAAAGAACTTTTTTACCACCACCCATACAAATTTCATAAAATTTCGAAATTATAAGAAATTTATTTTTCTTCGAAACTATTTAAGCTATCAACATGAAAATTGGGTCAAAGTGTAAAGATAAAAATATAATTTATATCTCAAAATATTCATGTCATCACCTCACTCCTTCTACCACCTCACATACAAATGCACAGTTTTGAAAAATTAATTTTTCGACTTTCATTGAAACTAGCAACAAAGCTGAAAAGACGATTTTTTCCACAATTTATTTTATTATAGTTTCAATCTCCAACTTCACTCCATTCTTTTTAACCCCTTCCATACAAATTTCTCGAAATTTTGCATTTTTTTTTCAAAACTGTCAAACTTGCAATTTTGTAAAAACTCTTCTAATAAAAATTTCATTGACGACGAAAAATTTGATTTGATCCCTATGCTCCTTCTAACTCCTCCCCAAACAAATGCATAATTTTGTTAAGTGCGTTACATCGTTAAAATGAGAAAAAGTACAAACTTAAAATTTTAACAGCATTTGTTTCTAAATAATTGGAATAAATGCTACAAGAAATTATTAGCTCTGCTTCACTCCTTCTACCCCCTCCCATACAAATATCTGTATTATAAATTCAAGAAAAGCATTTCTCCTTCGAACATATGAGAACTATCGACTTTGAAATTGAAACAAAGCATGCTGATAAGGATGTTGATAAGTAGTTTCAAAATCATCTAAAAACCTCCAATTCTTCTGCCACCTCTCATACAAATGCCTCAATTTCAAGAAAATTATGCCCAATTTCTTTGAAAATAATAAAAACTAAAAACTTTAAATTCAGCACGGAACATTTTGCATGTCACGTTCGGTATATGCAAAAATCGCGAACCTCCTCTCTCTACTTCTGCCACCTTGCATACAAAAGCTACTATTCACTATTCGAAAGAATTTGAGATGACCGGTAAATTAAATTCTTTTACATTTCATCTAGAGTATCATGTGTTTGGGATTTACGCCCAATCATAAGTCTCTTATGTTTTTACTATGCAATAGTTTGGAGGAATATTGTGATCAGGGGCTCCCCAGCCAAAATAAGTAAAATTGGAATTTTGCTTTTAAGCCAAATTTAATCACAGAAGTACCTGATTTCGATTCTCATATCGATTTCCAAGGAAAAAGCTTAAGTGAAAGCGAAGGCAATATTACAGTTGATATCTATCGCTATCGCCAGTTCCTCTATATCAAAACAGACCTTCCATTAATCTACTAATAGGGTTCGTAATGAATAAACCACAAAATCCGTATGTTACTATGCGAGTTCTGCCGAAGCGGACATATGAATAAGATACATGTCCATCCGTATCCTAATTCGGATTGCTATTTATCTAGTAGTGATTCCATCGTGAGACTTAATAGGACCCGGACTGATATTTTGAAAGTGGTAAAATTGTCTACACTTTGATTTGGGTATACACAATCCTAAAGGCAATCTTAAAGTTTCTAAATATTGAAATGCTAAAAAGCTAGGTCAATTAAAAGTTTCGTGCAAAGTCCATAACTGTCCATAATGACATTTGTTGAGTTTGTTTTCTATCGAATTAAATCGAAACTGAATTATATATGGTCTTGATTCGGTATTAATTGTTGAACTAGATGAATAAGCTGTAAAGTCTTCTATTCGATTTTCCATTTTCTTTTACCACTAGGGTTAATTGCACCCCGTGGTACCCACTCCGGTTTTGCCATTTTGCTTCGTGTCATCAACAAGAGACAGTTTGCTGACTTGTGGATTTTCCTTCCTTTTGCAAGTCTGGGATGCCTTCGAGTGTTTTTCCTCTTGGTCCTTGACGATATGTGTGGAGCATTTATTGCGGCAGATTCTCTTCACTCATCACTTATCCTTCGTAGACGATTGCCCGAAGCTATGGAAAACCAATTGTGCAGCGAATTTTTTTCACGTCTCTATTTTTTCGTTTTTTTTTTTTCTATATTTTTCATTCTATGCGCGTAATTGAAATCGTAATCGGATCAAATTTGTTACTTCGCATCCAATCATCAAATGAAAGAAGAATGGAAAATAATTCCCGAGCATATCAAAAAGGTACAAGGATTTGACTTTAACCTATTCCGTACAAGTTTTGTGGTGCCTTACACCAATTTGAATCTTTGATGTTTCTATCTCTCGTAGTAGTATCGATACGTAAGCAGTTTATGGTAGAGAGTTTAAGGATTATACCGACTGAAAAATTTATTTCGCAAGCATATAGGAGAAAGATTCGTTTATGTGATAGATACTTATTTTCAATGAAAATTTTCTATACCTGTAAATACTAACGTAGGTACTTTAAGCTTGCGGTCAGAGATATTTAAATTGCTTTGATGCTGACTTTACTACTCAACTCCCTCAACCCTAAATTTCGTTGAATATTGGTTAAGAGAAAAATGTTTCGGATTTAGTTCAAAAGGGAAAATTTTCCATTTAATTTAAAAGTCGAGCCTGATGTTTCGTCACACTTATTTTCGACTGACCTAGAAAAGTTTGAAACTTGAGATTGACAGATTCGATGAATAATTATCCTTTTTACCACTAGTTGAGCGCTGCATAGAGACAAATTACGAGCAATTAAAGCTGCTCGCCTGGAGTCATCTTACGCCGATTAGAGAGACACTGTAGCAAAATTGTTTGCTAATTAACTAAATTACTCAACTGCAAACTTAATTTCTGGGTGAAAACATCCTGGAGAGCGGACAAAATGACTTTACCGACACCAGAGAATGAAAAAAAGGGCCATCTTCCGGTTAATTCGCGCTGAACTAATGAGTTTTTACAGTAGAACGAAATTTGTTATTGCAATTAATTTGAACTATACTAACTGCAATAAGATCGGAACATCTAAAATAGATGTATAAGTGAAGTTCAAGCTTAGTTCTAGTCCTGAATGAGAAAAGATTGTTAATTTGTTTGTATTGTTCTGTTGTTGTTTTTATTTTTATCTTTTCAGAAAAGATTTCAGCTTCGATCCCATTTCAAGTTTTAGTGAATTAAAAGTTTCAAGGGTTAATCCTTTATCGTACTGTTTCCTTTCAGAGCGCAGTTATAGGATAAGTTTCTCGTATACCGATGCATACTAAAAATACACGAGTAGGTATGCAGGCTTTAGTTATTCAGAGCTGAAAGATTTCTTGGGATATCTGTATACAAATGTTTATCTTGTCTCTAGTTTTTATTGTGTTTTGGACTTTTACTTGGCGGCTTATAACGCCAAGCTGCCTCGGAAAGTTTCGTGTTTGTTTGATAATTTTAACTTTTCGAAGTTAAAGGATCTCACTTACTGTATTATTAGTTCGTAGCTGAGCTGATGAGCTTAGCAATTAAAGTGTTTGAAAACTATTATTCCTTTCAAATTATATTAACATTTGGATTTTTGAATGCGACCGGAATTCTCGATTTGAATCAAATGCGGTAGGGATTCCAAGTTTTTGGTAATTGCGTGTAATTCGCAGCGGAGTTTGAGCACAACGAACGCCATGATTATTGTTAAATGATACTGAAGATGATTTGGTATTTTTATGTAATGTTGTCAAATAGGTTTCCACGAGTTTGTCAATTTTTCATTGACGAATTGTTTAAAAAATGTAATTATTTTTGCTGGAAAGTATTGTTGCTAACTAATAGTGCCAAATAATTTTCAAGAAATAGTTCGAAAAATTGCAACAAATTAAACCACTTTCGAAAATCGCTTTAACTCTGCTCATCATAACAATTTTGTCGATATTCAACACTTTTATACTCTAGATGAAATCTGAGAGTATTATAAGTTTGCCACAAACGTTGTAACGCCAAGAAATAAGGCTCGGAGAAAAAATTAATGATACAGAAGTTCATATAATCACTCAAAAATCTCAAAACTGGATGTCCGTCCGTCTGTCTGTCCATCCGTCCGTCCGTATCCTCTCTAGTTTGATCTAGAAAGTTCAAATTTTGTACTCTTCGTTTTTGACAAAAAAGTAAGGACAAGTTCGTGAACGGACCAAATAGCTCCACCCCTTCTAACCCCTCCTATACAAACGGATTTGCTCGAAAACTATAAAAGCCATTAGTCGGAAATTTGGAATATGTTACTTTTATGATGATCTCAGTGTATCGTATAAGCATTGTATATGTCCTCCTTCTCCTTCCACCACCTCCCATACACACTGCACTTTTTCATGAAATACTCTAAGCCAATTTAATCAGTGCGTATAAAATTTATCGAGCTCAAATTTAGCACTAATGTATTATTATATTTAGAATTATTAGTAAGACCAAAAAAAAATTAGACCATTAGCTTCCCCCCTTCTACCTCCTCCCATACAAAATGACACAATTTCGCATTTCGACAATAAACGACTTTTCTGGAAAAGTTTAAATGCTATAGATCTGAAATTTGGAATAAATTACTTTTATAATAATTCCAATTTGCTGTATAAAAATTATTTAAGTCTTCCTCTTCTTTCTACCACCTCCCATACAAACTGCACTTTTTCATGAAATACTCTAAGCAAATTTACTCAGTACGTGCAAAATTGACGCAGCTGGAATTTTGCACTAAACATTTATTTAGAAATATTTTTAACACCAAAAAAAATTAGGCGATTAGCTTCACTCCTTCTACCCCCTCCTATACAATTTGACACAATTCAACAACTTTACGAAAAGTCGATTTGCCTGAATAGTATGAATGATACTGATCGGCTATGCCAAATACATGATCTTTACAGTTATTTCTAAGAAAATTATTAATAACTCCACCCTCCTTCTACCACCTCCCATACAGCTTAGAAATGTCCCCATTCTGTAGATTTTTTTAAATAGTAATGAGGACAGGTTCAATACCGTACCGATCCAGCAATTGGATTTTCTTAGAAACAAAGACCAATGCCAAAGCCTGACAGTATCAAAGTCTTCTTGTCAAGAGTACTCCGCCAAAAACATGCTGCGCCACTACCTGGACCACACTTCGGAGTACATCATTTATAGAATAATATAATTAGTTTTGAATGACTCTTTTATCGTCAAAACAATTTTCTCGATCCCTTGAATTCGAACTAAACGAGAGCTCCTCGTGACACACAAGTCCTTAAATTTGCACTGTGTAAGCAACTTATGAAAACGACAGTAAAAAATGTCCTGGTATTTCCGACTTTTTTGAGAAATAGTTTGCTGGAGCAATGATGCTGATGGCGCTGGAGCACCTCTCGGCTATTTTGTTTTTCGTTTTTCAGTGATTCTTCTCTAGATGAAATTAGAACATATCATGTTTGCCTTACCGTTTGTAAAGGCTAAGGTAAAATGCTCGAACACAGTCGCTAAGAGTACGGAAATATTTATTTTCCCTCAAAAAAAGTGTGGCCGTCTGACCGTATGTCTTCTTGGCTGTCTATCCACCTGTCTGGCCATGTGTCTGTCCGTCTGTCTGTTTGTCTGCCTATCCGTTAGTCTGTCCGTATATCTGTTCATCTGTCTGTTCGTCTGGCTGACTGATTCCGTCCGTCTATCTGTCCGTATGTCGACAACATAAGTTTCGGACGCTTTGAGCGATCGTACTGAAATTTATTTTATGCTATTTTTAGCCAAAAGGAAAATTAAGGTTCGTACCCTTCGTAGCCCTCCTCCCCTCCCCCTCCCCCCATACCGCATCCCACACAAATTTCATGAAATCTCGAAATTTTAAGAAATTTTTTCTGCGAAATTATTAAACCTCTCTACTTGAATATTATGTAGTACAAGTTTAATTATAAATATTAAAAACGTCAAGAAACATTAGTATTCGCTTCTTCTTCCTCCTCACATACAAATGCACAACTTGGCAAAATGCATATCTTCGATTTACATTGAAACTACCAATGTTTAAAAGACGAATTTTTGGCAAAGTTATCCTAGCCTTTTATGAGGATAGGCAATCGTTGTTCGATAAAAGAGTGGTTTCAAGGATTGCCATTTTTAAACATCTCTAACTTCTCATTAATTTTGGCATTTAGGTCTGTGTGCTTTTTAGGTTGTAAGGATCGTAATGAGAACTAGTAATTTTTCTTACTTTTTCTAGGTAACGCCATAAGTATAGAGCATCTCACCATACGGAGATCGGAATCGAAGTTAACTTGATTCAGGACTTCCAAGTTTGAAAGTATGTATGTACATGTAACTTGACAGTATCAACTCTAACTCGCATTTTGTTAGACCATTTGGAGACATCCAATTCCACTTCCCAGTACTTTGTTTTCTGAAAAATGAGTTTAGAACTTTAAACTTATATTCTAAGGCGAATTTTACTAGCTTCTCTCCTCTTGAATTTCGTTGTTTGTTGTTCCATGGACCTCCTTAAACTCTTTTCCTTATTTAAGCGCTAAGGTCCCCTTGGGGTACGTACGAACCGTAAAGAGTCGTGTAAAATTTCATAAAATTGAAGGATTAATGTTTCCTCGGAGTCGTTAGTTGGTGCGTAAGCTTTAATTATGGTTAAAATATGTTCCGTACCAGGAAACCTAAATTTTAGAACTGCGACTCGTTTAGAAAAGCCTTTTATTTTCAATATGGAGTCTTTCAAATGTTTCTTCACAAGAAATACACCATCAAAGAGTCCTTTAAAATACTGAACAAAAATAATTGAATGTCGAACCTTTATACTAATGAAATAATTGACGAATAACAAGCTGGATTCAGAACCAGACGATCTATAATAAACCAGATATTCTCTGTGAAACAGGTGCTTGAGAAATGCTGGGAATATAAAACAGACGTACACCAAATATTCGTTGAATTTATGCAAGCATACAACAATATCGACAGAAGGGTACTGTACCAAATTAAGCTTGATTTTGGAATTCCCCCAAAATTGGTCTGAAAAACAAGGCTAACAATGGCGAACACTGAATCTCAAGTGAGAATGCAAAGGGATTTCACAACCAGGTCGCAAACGGAATATAAGGCGGAGAGGAGGTCTAGCCACATTCTTTTCAACTTGGAACTAGAGTATATCGTCCCAGTCAACACCAACGGGACACTACTATTCAAGTCCACCCAACTAGTAGCAAGCGCAGCCAACGTAAACATCCTAGCAGGATCCTTCTCTTGCGCTAAAGAGGAATTTGTCAATCTTGACTCCGCCGCAAAAGAAGTCGAGTTATGCATTAACGAGAGCAAAATAAAATTAATGACGCAAACAAGAAAGAGAACGTCAGACAAAATACAACAATTGTTGAATTTAATTTGGAGAGAGTAACTTCAAATATTTTGGGGCTAATCTAGCAAAAAATGGCAATAAGAAGGACGAAATCAATCGAATTACGAATTTTTTATTTTTCGGAGATTACCGGAGGTAACCAATGCGTAAACAAGCAGACAATGTGCTGGAATAATAATTCAATCGGGATTTGTACTCATAATCTTTGCATTGAAGACTAAATACGCTACCCATTAGGCTAAACTTTACAAAGTTACAATACTCTAAAACTAGCTTCAGACGCCAAAGCTCACTCATCTGTATTCAGATATCCTAATAAATTTCTTACTTATCCTTTACCTAAGTAACAATAACTTTTCCCTACCGCTAAATTATCACAGAAAATCGATTCTTAGTATCCATCAGCCAATTCAGTTGGATAAGCTGCATGTAACATCGGAAGTAATTTAATATGATGGTTCTCCTTGCTCCGGTATCATTCCTTCGTGTACGAGTAAACTATATATGTTACAACACTGAAGGATATATGCGGCCGTGATGTAGTTGAAGTTTCCGTTAAACACGTCCGTAAGACCATTAATAACCTAACCGGCAGGAACTGCAACAAATATCGTTAAACTTTTCACATAAATTCCAGTCGTAGGGATTCATTAATTAGCAATGTACCTGGACATGTCGAAACTTTCGTAACGTTATTGTCACAGCTTACTCAATAACTTTGGCTTTTGTTTTGTTGTAAATGAAAGAGCTTATTTATGATAATAACGACGATTAAATTTTATTTTTATTGTATTGCAGATTATTGTTTAACAATAGTTAAAATAAAATTTGTAGTTGAATAAAGGATATGATTGTGTGAATGTTGAAACCTGAGTATTTTAACGTTTTAGAAGGAAAGTTCTTTAATTCAATCATAATCAAGGAATTCAAACTTAATATTTAACGAATGTGTTAAGTATTACACCCTAGATGAAATCTGGCAGTATTATGAGTTTGCCACAAAGCTTGGAACGCTAAGAAATAAGGCTCGGAGACAAAACTAAACGATACAGAAGTTCATATATAAATATAATCACTTAAAGATCTCAAAACCGGATGTCCGTTCGTCCATCCATCTGTGTCCTCTCTAGTTTGAGAACGCATGGATCCAGAAAGTTGAAATTTTGTAAACGTCGTTTTTGACAAAAAAGTAAGGAAAAGTTTGTGAATTGGCCAAATCGCTCCACTCCTTCTACCCCTCCCATACAAAATGACATTATTTCGCAATTTGACAATAACCGGATTTTCTCGAAAAGTATGAATGCTATTGATCTGAAATTTGAAAGTTTTTTGATGATTCCATTTTGCTGCATAAAAACTATTTATGTCCTCCTTCTCCTTTCACCACCTCCCATACAAACTGAACTTTTTAATGAAACGATCTAAGCTAATTTCCTCAGTGCGTATAAAATTTATCGAGATGAAATCGTACACTAAATATTTATTTTGAATTATTAGTAAAACCAAAAAAAAATTAGACGATTAGCTTTCAACCATCTACCCCTCCCATACAAAATGACACAATTTCGCAATTTGACAATAAACGGATTAGTTTGAAAAGAATAAAAGCTCTGGATCTGAAATTTGGAATATGTTACTTTTATAATAATTTAAATCCACTGTTTGAAAATCATTCGAGTCCTTCCCTTTCTTCCAGCATCTTCCATACAAACTGCACTTTTTCATGAAATACTGCTGAAATTCTGCACTTAATATTTATTTAAAATTATTAGCAAGTCCAAAAAAATTAGATGGTTAGCTTCACTCCGTCTATCCTCTCCCATACAATCACAAAACGTCGATTTTCCTGAAAAGTATGAATGCTACTGATCTGCAATTTCAAACATGTCAAAATCATGATGCCGCTAGTTATTTTTGAAAAAGTAATTAAGAACTGACCTCTCCTTCTACCACCTCCCATACAAATTGCGCAGTTGCTCTAAATCCAATACACTAATTTTCTTAGTACCATTTAAATTTTTGAATCTTAAACTTTTTTTGTAGAACATTGTGATCTTGAGCTTAGCGTGATGGGAAAAATTTTTTTAAATTCGGCACTCCCTCTACCACTTCCCCTACAAAATTTCATAAATTGAGAAAATTTCCATTTTATCTAGAGTATCGCGCGATTGGACTTTACGCCCAATCGTAATCCTGTTATGTATTTTATTCTTGGATGCTGGATTATATTGTGTTGTAGTTTTATCAGATCAATTTTCTGCAAAAATTTCCTGAAATTTTTCGATATTTTCTATAGAAAAGAGAGTGATCAATTCGCAAGCTGAAATGAAAAAAACGCAAACTTATGACTCTCGCATATTTCAATCCTTTTCTGCACAAATTAAGTTATACATGTTCAATATTTTTCTGTATTCGATATTGTTGATAGGGTGTTACCTGGATTTTTTCAGAATTTTTCGACAGCCTAGTTCAAAAGTATAAGACTGTTTCATAAGGGCAACATTGGTCGTTAGGGTAAAAATATGCTTGTTTCTTAGAAATAGTTTTATGTATATATAAAATACTTTTAGTAATTAGAAAATTTAGAGAAAAATTCAAATGTACGCAAAACGCTGAAAAGAATTGAGTTCGCTTTTAAAAAGAAACAAAAACAGTTTTTAATAGCTTAACATTACATTATGTTTCAAGCAACCAAATTTGGTTATGTTTTGGAAAATTTTAAATCTGTTTCCACCACTTCCATAACGAGGAAAATGCTCAATTTGGTCATAACGCTGCAAAACAACAAAACAAAACATGCCACCACTTACCAATTTTGCATTGAGGCAACATTTTTTTTGCACCACTTGCAAAACAAACAATCATGAGATACATTATAAATTTATATCTGTACGCTGGTTCAAAAACAACCAATGTCAAAAATTTTTGGTTTTATGGTTCTTAGCCTATTTTGCTTAGTGCAATAACAAGCAATGTCACAATAAGAACTAGACTTTGTTGTGAAGCTCAACAAACGAACCAATGTCTGTTCTGTTACAAATCTTAATTACAAGAAGAAGCAAATTATACTTTGTTCTCTAGCGAAAATACTTTTGGTTGTTCATGAAGTTTAATCCATGAAACAAAACAGGAAATTTTGATGAATATTTCGTAATATTTGATAATAAAACATAACAGGACTACCATTGGGCATAAAGCCCGATTGTGCGATACTCTAGATGAAAAAGACATTTTTTGATTTCAAGAAATTTTGTAGGGGAAGTGGTACAGGGGTTGACGACATCGAATTAATTTTTTCCCATTACGCTAAAGTTGCTATCAAAATGTTTTACACAAAATTTAGGATTAAAAACAGTTGCTGAGAAAATTAGGTTATTGGATTTATCCAAATTGTGTAGTTTGTATGGGAGGTGGTACAAAGAGGGGCGAATCCGTAATCATGCTTTTGACATGTTTTAAATTGTAGATCAATAGCATTCATACTTTACAGGAAAATCCGCCTTTTGTAAAGTGGTGAAATTGTGTCAGATTGTATGGGAGGGGGTCGAAGGAGTATAGATATTAGCTTCATTTTTTTTGGGTTTACTAATAATTCTAAATAAATATTAAGCGCACAATGTCAGCACGACAGATTTTATACACACTGAGTTATTGCTTTAGAGTATTTCATGAAAAAGTAGAGTTTGTCTGAGAGGTGGTGGAAGACAGGGGAGGACTTAAATAGTTTTTATATGATAGATTGAAATCATCATAAAAGTAATATACTTCAAATTTCAGATTAATAGCATCCATGCTTTTCGAGCAAATCCGTTTATTGTCGAGTTGCGAAATTGTGTCATTTTGTATAGGAGGGGGTAGAAGGGGTGAAGCTAATCATCTAATTTTTTTTGGTCTTGCTAATAATTCTAAATAAATATTTAGTGCTAAATTTGAGCTCGTTAAATTTTATACGCACAGAGTAAATTGGTTTAAAGTATTTCATGAAAAAGTACAGTTTGTATGGGAGGTGGTGGAAGGAGGAAGATGACATGCATAATTTTTATACGGTAGATTGAAATCGCCACGAAAGTAATATTTTCAAAATTTCAGACTAATGGCTCTTACACTTTTTGAGCAAATCCGTTTACTGTCGAATTGCGTATTTGTGTAAATTTATATGGGAGGAGGTAGAAGGGTTGAAGCTAATCATCTAATTTTTATTGGTCTTACTAATAATAAAAATAATAATTCTAAATAAATACTTCTTGCACAATTTCAGTTCGCTAAATTTTATACGCACTAAGTAAATTAGTTTAGAGCATATCATGAAAAAGTGCAGTCTGTACGGGAGGTGGTCTAAGGAGAGGGAGAACACACATAATTTTTATACGGTAGATTGAAGTCATTATAAAAGTAATATGCTCCAAATATGAGTTCAATAACTTTTATACTTTTCGAGAAAATCCGTTTATTATCAAATTGCGTAATTGTCATTTTGTATGGAAGGGGGTAGAAGGGGTGGAGCGATTTGGCCCGTTCACGAGCTCGACCTTACTTTTTTGCTAAAAATGACACACAAAAATTGAGCTGGTTTTTTTGAAAGTGGTATAAGTCCACTTTTTAAAAAAACTAAGTTAACGGTAATTTTAATGAGCTATAGACACCTTCTTTCCATAGTTACAATCACAATTTCAATAGAGTTCTATCTTGACATAAAATAAACAAAAACAGTTTTGCTGTACAATTCTATCGCACAAATATTTCTTTTGAAAGTGGAATAAGTCCATTCCTAATAATTATAATTAAAACCACTTTCTTATTGCAATTATTATTTATTATTGCTACTTCAGTGCACGCTGCTCGTTAGCAGATATTACTTATCTAGTGCTAGTGTATTAAAAACAACATTGTTAACAAGGTAACGGTATTATTGTTCTGGTTTAGTTCTCCTTCGCAAGTCCTACTGTTTAGTTCTTATACTAATAGATTGAAGTGGGAGTATTATTTAAATATAACTTCTTTTAAAGCAGATAATTAAAGGTTTAAATAAATAATATTATTTGTTACAATGAGTTCATATACCTGTGAAGAATACGACAATCTGTCAATTTCGTCTGAAAGTGATGTTGGTAAGTAAGAGTAGTAATTTTTTTGCCGGGAATATTGAATTTTTTTTGTTATAGAAATAAGACCCATGAATATTTGAAAAAGAAGACGAATTTATGAATCGGATGAGGAAAGCAATTTGAGCAGTATTAATTCAAGATTTCTACAAACTAAGAAGAGAATTAGAATTTTGGAATTAAGTGATTTAACGACTGACGAAGACGATGTTACTAATTCTCGATCACATTATGAAAATAATGATCAGAAGATTAGGAAAAATAAAAGGAATAAAGGCAAAAAATATTATACAAAAACTGGAAATATTATTCTTGCTAAGAAATTCGAGAATAAGGATTGCAAATGTAAGAAATTGTGCGAGAATCGTATTGCAGAGAGTGATCGAATATCACTTTTTAATTTCTTTTGGGAATTGGGGGATTTTAACAAACAAAATACATTCTTGTGTGCATCCACTCAGCGTGCGCCAATAAAAAGAAGGCGAGGCAGAAATTTTAAGGGATCAGCCAGTAGTTATAAATACTGTTTAAATATTGAAAAGTAAAGCATTGAGGTATGCAAAAAGTTCTTTATAGATACATTTGATATATCTATAGGCAGACTACATAGGGCTCTCAAAGCAAAGATAATAGGAAATGACTTACTTGGAAAAATGAAAGGATCTTGCAGAAAGAGTGATGAGAAACTAGTGGATGTTGCAAAATATCATATAAAAAGTTTTCCACACTATGAAAGTCATTACACGCGTTCTAATAACCCAAATAGAAAATACCCGAGCTCTGATTTGAACTTAAGAAAAATGTACAACTTGTATGTTGAAAAGTGCGAAGAAAACCATACAACATTTCTCAACGAGCGAATATATAAGATTTTTCTTAAGAATAATTTTAACACATAAAGATACTTGTCAAAAATGCGATTAGTACTTAAATTTGAAAATTAAAGCTACCTCAGACCCTAATGAAAAAGCAGTCTTTTAGAGGAACATAGCACACATTTGAGAAGTACAGAACTGGCTAGAAAAGCTTTAAAAGAAGATCAAGCATCAATGAACCCAGATAAATATTTCGCATTTTCCTTTGATCTACAAAAGGCCCTTCCATATCCCAAGTTAACAGTTTCTGTTGCATACTATAAGCGAAACATGTATGTTCTTAATGAAGGTTTTCATATTTTTCATGAAATGAAAAGAGAAGACTTTGTCTCAACCAAATCTCTAGAAGAGGCAATATCAAACAGAAAAAAAATACGGACGGAGAAATTCTAAACTGGCTTAAAATATGTTGGATGAGGTTCAAAAGGAATGAACCTCACAAAATTTTTTATAAAATTAGTATGGAAGAAAATGCTTCATTTAAAACAATTTTTTTATTTGGAAAAAAGGGAAGACCAATAAACCTCAGCAAAATTAATATGTTACCACTTTATAAAACTTCAAGGAGCATAACAAGAGAGAAATATAACGATATGATAAGTTTATTACCTTATATACTGCCTATTCACTATAAATACTTCAATATGCTAACTGTAAAAGAAAACTAAGTTTAAAATATCTTTTTTTTATTTAAAGATCTTAACGAAGTAATTTTCATTTTTATATTTTTAATATAACTGAAATAAACTCTTAATAAATTTGGTTATTCGTGTATTTAAATGTCTTAATTTTAACTATTATTTTTTACATAAAAATTCATTTCAGTAAAGCTTATATCTATAAAAATATGGACTTAAATTTGCTCCTGTTTTTATTTCTTCTAATATGTTATTTTTGAAAGTGGTATAAGTCCATATGGAGCTAAAAAGATCGTTTATTTTTTCAAATAATTTTAGTATTTATTATTTCATAATAAAATTTAAAAGGTGTATAGTGTAAAAAACGTCACTCGAATTGATTAAA
Organism: Chorisops tibialis; assembly: GCA_963669355.1. NCBI lineage: Eukaryota > Metazoa > Arthropoda > Insecta > Diptera > Stratiomyidae > Chorisops > Chorisops tibialis. The sequence goes on from OY770262.1 coordinate 311,242,193, forward strand.
GTTGGCCAATATTTTTGAATTGATTCAATCGCAAACCCTTAAATATCTCGATATATAAAAAAATGGACTTATACCGCTTTCAAAAAAACCAGCTCAATTGTTAGCACTATAGCTCAAAACTTTCGAGAGTTATGCTGTAGACAGACGCACAGACAGACAGACGGTCACTCGGAATCGAGGTTTTTGAGCGACAACAAATATTTCTGTACCCTTGGCGGCTCTGTGCGAGCGTTATTTCTTAGCGTTACAAACGGTAAGGCAAACACAATATACTCTCAGATTTCATCTAGAGTATAAAAACTACTGAAATGAGTCAAGTACCTTACATCAGCAACATTCACTTAATACAAAATTTGATTTATAAGAAAGACGAAAACAACAGTGATCTGTCAACATGCTTGAAATTTTATCTGCAACAATGTTGCCAACAATACAGACAAAAATCATAATAGCAAGATGATTATAATTCATCAAGATCGATCTTAAATTTGTGTAGCCTGAGGGCAATTGCGGGCGGGAAAAAGTTAAAAGGCGCAAACTACTCAAAAGTTGATAGTAGTTGGCCTATGGGAAAACCAATCATAATGAAATACGGTCAATTTAAGAAGAAATTTAGAATGACAGTATCCAAAATTGTGAAGCATTTTAGGCTCAAACCAATAGTATACATAGGTAAAACCAAAGACTATCAATACCGTAATATATCCCAAGGCTATGGAAGCAATTTTACCCTTTGAGATACGTTGACATTGATCGAAAAGGTTTTAAACACCCAGATCGACGTCGCCGATTGACTGGCTTTCTGTTGAATATGGTCTCTCGGGTAGCAGCCAATGAGCGAGAATCATGAGCTTTGGGTGTTTAAAATTTTCCAAGTCAATCTTAACGTATGAGAGCGACGAAAAGGTTTTAAACACCCAAAGCACATGATCCCTGCTCATTAGTCTCTACTCGCGTGCCCATATCCAACAGCCAATCGATTCAATCGGCGGCCGTCGCTATAGGTGTTTAAAACCTTTTCATCGCTCTCAACGCAGTAGAATTGGTTAGAATTTTTTTCATGGGATCTCAAGCCCATCTTATATTATTCATAGTCCATGATATGTAAAATACAATATTCTATTTCTCCGGACAATTGTCTAAATAACTTGCAACATGTATGAAAAACCAACAAAATAAATATATTTCGAACACGTTTTTGATTCAACCATTTTAAATGCGTTTTTGTTTTTTTTTTGACAATAGATTTAGATAACATAGAACCTCTGAAATTAATTGAAAGCAATACAACACCTCGATTATTGGTTCCAAATTTTCCCCAGTCCATTGAATTTATTATTACATCGCGCAATTCCGAATTTTTGGAAGGAAACTGGGCGTTTTGAGAAATTAAAATTTAACATTTTCATACCTCAAATATTTAGATAAATTTTATGAAAGAATCAAAAAAATCAAAGCGATATAATTTTCGGATTGCACAAACTTATTTTTTAATTTATTAAAAGAATTAAAATTTGATAAACTCGTATAGCTTGAGAAAGAATAAAAACATGTCCAACTTTAAGCATTTTTTTTTAAACAACGAATACATAAAAACAGTGAAAATTAATTCTGATTACAAGAAAACAGGAAGAAAATCCTTGCACTCATGAAAGTAATGAAAACGTAATTTCATTTGCGAAACGCTGCCGTTAAAATCGAAATTTATGTAATCGGAAGCAGCAAGCTTGATAAAATTTACAGCTACAGTTGTTTCACCATGTAGAAACTCTTAGCATAGAATGAGAAGCGTTCGTATAGATGCGGTACTATGCCTCCTCCTCCGTAAATGTCGAAGGAAACTGAAACTGAAATTTATGGCTTTGTTTGCACCGATAGGTGAAACTCGAAACAAACACCACGTACCTATGTCTATCCTTGCTCGTTCACTTTACGCCGTGGCATCTATAGCAAATGAATATCGATGGATTTCGATCAAATATATCCTTGGTATTTGCAGAGGTATCATGTTATGCGGTCTAGTGAGCTTAATACTGCTGCACAGATATCCATGCCCGTCAAACTAAGAACCGAGAAGACGCTGGCAAACAAAATAATAAAATCCGAGCAGATTTAGAAAATCTCTGTTAATTGTCGTCCTGGTATATTACGAGAGTGTACGTCTGTAGCAGTAGCGACGCTTTCACCTGTACAATGTATTTCACTGAATCACGTATCCAGGCGATGTGTAACGAATGAATTTACCTCCGTCCTGATGACTACAGATGCATAGATACTATCCACAAAGATCGTTCCATGTAAAAGATGCATATCGTATATGAAGTTGTTTATAAATTTCGCCTGTTCATCAAAATGGGATTATCGGATTAGTACTTAGAACAAGTGGGTAAATCAGAATGTGCCAACTACACTAGACGGATTAGTGCAAGTCTCTTGTACTCTGATTTATGCTTCATGTGTATCAAGGAAGAGATTTCGTAGATTACGAAATCTATTCAAGCGTATGCGTTAATTCTTCATCTTCTCACACAGTTTTTAGTTAAACTTTCGGTTACTTGTGTGCAAGTGGCTCTAGATTAAAATTTTAAGAAACAAGGTAACGTGAATTTTAATCGGGATTAAATTATAAATCGATTTTATATCGGTGGTAGATTCCACTTATTTGGATTGTTCATAATTTTTCAATTTCGAATAATACGGCTGTTACGTGGGCACTTGAAGTCTCTTTTTTATCAATTGATTTAAGCTTTCGTGATAACGACCAGGATGATCCAGGAAAATCGAAATTACTAAATTTGTTGGGAGTTTGGTATCAATTATTTTAAATTAACTTATCGACCGTCGACCGTATATTCTAGTGTACAAAAGTTTTATATTACATACATACATGTGGTTGGGAGCTAACTTGCTAAATTTTATTTGAAAAGGGTTGAATTTGACTATTTTTCTTAGCCACCTGTATTCTTTTGAATGCTATTCCGAGTCGAACAATTTCTTAAATATTTTATTTTTGGTTACTATCTAATATACGACTATATGATCGGATATCAATGATTGGTAGAAATTTTTAGACCGAACGGCAGGACCTACAGACTTGCGTTTTTTGAAGTGAAATTTCTAGTGCGAGCATATTCGTTTTTGCGTTGCGTTACGCGTTACCCTTTTATCGAGGTGAAGAGTCCGTGGGAGCGAGAGACGGTTGACGATATCGCTGGACTGTTGGATATAGGCAGGCGGGTGGCGGCCAATGAGCGGGGATCATGAGCGTTGAGATTTATCCAAAAAGTTTCGAACACCAGAAGTGACACGGTTGCCTATTGAATCGCTGGGCTGTTGGATATGACCGCGCGGATATAAATGGGGTTCTAACTAAGCCGAGCTTAATTCCAACCCCCAAAGCTCATAATCCCCTTTCATTGGTCGCTATATCCGAGCGGCCGATTCAATCAATATCCGTGTCGCTTTGGGCGCTTTGGGTATTTCAAACTTTTTCGATAAATCTCAAAGCTTATGATCCCCACTCATTCGCCGCATTCGGCGTACGCATATACAACAGCTCAGCGATTTGTTTTTGTACCATAAGTTTGACTTCACCTATAAAAACTTTCAGATTTAAAAAACTAATATAATCTCGGATTTATATGAATCTCCGTATAATCTCCGTAAAAGGGTTCTGCGTATAAAACTTGTGCACATTTAGTAGATGGGTACATTTTGACGAGATAAGTTTATCTGCATTGGAGGGTCAGTGGTAGAATGCTCCCCTGACATGCGGGTGGCCCAAGTTCGATTCCAGATTTTTTTCTTTACAAATATTTTTTATTTTAAATTTGACGAGAGTAAAAATATTATAACTTCAACGAAGCACCGCAGAAGATGTGCCCATGGAATTAAAGGCCAAAAATAATTATCCTTAATTAAACGCTGTTTTAAAAATACGCCTACAAAGACCAGCCGAAGGTTAGTATTGACTGTTAAATGTGAAAGAGTTTTCGTTCATAAAAAGAAAATTTTAAATTCTTGACTTTAAGTCGATTTAACACCGTAATAGGTTTAACTTACTTTTTCGACAAACACGCCATAAAATTCTGAATGAAAAGTAAACCAATTTTGAAATCTGCAAATTAACACTGAATATTTTCAAAAATTAATTTAATCGCTCGTTTTCAGCATCAATGTGTACGCAGCTTCTTTAAAAAAAATGAAAAGCCATCAAACACCTTATGCACTTTTCACTTTCACAAAACCAACTCAAAAGCACAAAGCATATCTGACTCGGCAAAAATGAACAAAACCAGTTTAAGGGTAAAGGTAGTTTCTCTACGAAATCCATGTCATCGCGTCATTTTTTAACTGAATCTCCTCCCGGCACTGTTCATTAGTCGTGTTTGCATAGCAAGGTATATATGACAGCGTGAATAAAAAAAAAATGAAAAATAAAAAAATCATTTACCAGCTTAACTCAAAAAGCAACGTGCACACCATGTTAGCATTTTATTAACTGAGCCTTGTCATAGCCGACAAGTCACCCATATTCGCCCTCGAGCCCAAGAGATTTGACTCAGCAAATTTACAAAATATTCAGGATCTCACCTCTGTACAGCGTGACAGGCTGCTGTTCCTTTCACTGGCACACAATGGCAGGCACAAAGCTTCCAGCGACCCCAAAAAGAAATTTCCCTTAATTGTCATCCGTGTCGACATAATGAACTTGGCACTTGTTAAAATTCGCCACGTCATCACGGCAGCGACAGCCCGCCAGGACAGAAAGAAGAAGTAGGAAGGAAGGCTCCCAATGAATGCATCCCGTAATTGTGTTATCACGTTGTACAGTTCTTATTTCCGCACAGCTCCAGCCTGCATTCGTCTTCATTCGGTCGGACTGAAATTCTGAATCCTTATCGGGCTTTCGGGGCGATTTATCTACTGAATCTCTTGTTTTCCGCTTAAACTGAGATGTCAAGTGTAATGCCCGGCTATCGTATTCGATTCCTCCAGGACAACCACATAAATCGAAGGATTTACTCAATCAGATGTAAAAGTGGAGCTGACATAATTTATAATTTATGTTTGAGGCCAATTCGAATGGGTTCGAAGGGGATTTATATCACACCCCGGGGAAACAGATGTACGTGTATATGATGTATGAATATGAGGTTTCGCCTTATTGATCTGATTAGGCGAACGAATGAGGAGTGTAATAGGGTCGTGGATGTGTAAGGATCTCAACCTGAAAGGCTCACCAGTGCGTCTATGGTTATAAATTTCATATTTTTTTCCCCCATTCCATCGTCAAATGGTGATAAATGTTGGCCGGGGCCCGGTCCCGGTCAATGCGATATCCTGTCGTGACTATTCGGTTTATATTAGGCTGCAGAGACTAAATGGGTCTTAATTTATTGCAGAATTTCCGCAAAACTAGAGAGCGAGAGAGTTATATTGCAATAACGTATACACGAGTGTTTGCCGAAAGCTCTACATGATATTCCTATAAATTCTAACGATTGCGGAAAATATAATTCTTCGATGAACGTAAATGTATGATAGCAGATGTTGATGTCACTTATGGTGCGAACTAACAGTTTGATATACTGCAGGATGAAATTCAATGATCTGTCGTTTTCACATGGCATTTTTGCAAATAAATTAGAGTTTTGCTTTTCATAGAGTTTGTGCTGGATATTCATAATAATCGCTGTTAATACGGTTTAATTTCAGATTTGAATTTTGCTATGAAAATACTGATTTTCTGTATCTTTAATACGATAATTCGTAGTAAAAATAATCTAAGCACTGGATGGACGAAGCCGAGTCCAAATTGTAAAAACGAATAGTTGCGAGTCATTTTGGATGTAGGTATGAAGAATGCTAATAGGCAGTCACTTATTCCTCTTCAATAATGTATGGAAGATTTGTTATAGCTGAAATGATTGGCAGCAGGAGAGACATGGAAAAATCAGACCATGCAAAATATTACCATTACAGGGTTTTGCACTAAATCTATTATCTTGAAATCTAACATTCATAGAAATTCTGTCTAATTGTTCAATAAATCGCTTATAAATTAAAGTGTTATTTTTATGTTAAAAAAATCTTAACTACAATATTGTCATAGATCTGGCAAACACGCAATTTGGATGTTTCCAGAAAAAGTCAGAAAAGTCGCTCAACATGTAAAAAGCCATGAACAAAGTTGCAGCAACTTCTAGTATACTCCATAATGTAGGCAATCTAGAATAGTCTAGACACACACACACACACACACAACGACACCTGTCTGGGAGATTTGGTATAAATATCCGCAACTTTCAGACAGCAAAGTCAGTCAGTCAGCGACATCTGAACGAGAACGGTAGTGAAAGCGATAGAAAGCGAAATATCGTCGGTTTTGCCAGATAGTGCTAATTAAGTTATAGAGAAAATTAAATTAAAAGTGCGAATTAAAGTGAAACGTGCGAATAAATAAATTATCCTTAATTTTTAAACGAATTGTGTTTTTCTTGAAATCCCGGCGAACCTCTAGCTCGCAACAATATCATACTTTACCTGTTGTGTCTTAACTATTTTTCTCAGTGTCTAAATTCAGACATTTTCACATGAAGTAAGGAGGGAATAAAACTCCCATTTTCATCAAATGAAAATAGAGGCGTAATCTCTTTTGGAAAACAAAATCCGATCTATATTATATAAAAATTAATGTTTGTTTGTTGGTATTTTTGCATGTATCGTAGGTATTCCTATATTCCATTCATCCCAGCAAACAATTTAACGAGCTCTCGCAAATAATGATCTTAAAACGAGCATGAAATAATACAAAACAAATAAATTGTATCATGATCTTAAGCAAACCAAGTAAAAAGGGTCGCATAACGTTGATCTTGTTATGTACAAGCAGTTTTCATACGCACCATATGCATTGTCGGAGCCAAAAATTATTTCGTATCGATATATAAAATATTGCAAACACAAACGATGAAAAACCTAGAGTTTGCAGAGAAATCCGCGTGTGGTTTGGGTGTGTTCGTGAAATGTTCAAAGTCACAAACAACAGAAATAGAACAAGAAAAAATTCCCAGTAAACAAAATAATTCATTAAAGAATCGTTAATGAATTATATTAACGAGTGATTTGACGAGCATCGGTAACGAGTCATTAACGATTCATCAAGCGGACTAAATGAACTTTCGTTAATGAATTACTTTTAACCACTCATTAATGAATTGTAAGACGCTTACAAGAAACGAGTTATGTGTCGTTAAAGATTTTTCTTTTAATTTATTAATGAATATCGTTAACGATTCATAAACTATATTATTTATGAACCATCAACGATTTATTAAAGAACTTGACTTTTAAAGCTAAACAAGAGCAAAAAATCTGAAGGATGAATAGGATTTTTAAACAGAAACGCAAAATCTATTTCCACCTCTAACCAACATCCGTGACAGCTTGAGTATAGTGATGGGGATAAAGCTGAACCGATTGCAAACCAATTTCATGCCGCACATTTGATCTCCGAACGCATGGAAAATAAAATAACCAATATAGCTGTTACCAGTCTACTCGCAACTATTTCTAATAGCACTGATTTTCCACCAGACAGTTCATGTAAACCTCACGAAATAGCAAATGATTTGAGAGCAATGGAAAATAACAAGGCACCTGGCAGACATAAGCTTCCTAATTCCGTACTGAAAAAACTACCTAAGAAAGAAATTGTCATGATATTGCCAATGGATGGTTCAAAGAAAGATACTTCCCAGTGACCTGGGAAAACGCCATAGTTACCCCAATTGTAACACCTGGGAAGAGCTTAAGCCGTCCAGACTTGATCTGGCATGAACGATCATTACATAAGCTACTAAATTCTCATTTCCTAATTTTTTTTTTTTTTTTTATTTAATGCATTATATTTATTGTTTTGACAAATTCCAAGTTAAATGAATTCATGCACTACTCCCCTTTTAAGGATTATTCTTGTGATAGGGGTGAGGAGTCGATAAATAGTATATAATTTTTGCAATATATTAAGCTTAGGAAAGTAAGATACTTAAATTTAAGAATTAATACATAAGTTTAAGTTACATTATTCAGATTATAATTATTTTTACAAATTATTCAGTAGGAATTTAAATCTAATTCAAGCAAATTTTTCAATCTAAGATTATAGTAATAACTTTTTTAAAATTGATTGTTAAATGGAAAATGAAATAATATCAACTAACCAATATCTTTATAATAATACATTTTTATATTAGTTTTGTTCAATCGTTCCTAGGTTGCAGAATCTCCGCAGTGAAGATTGAATCCAGTATTTCGTCCAACCGTAAAGTACCTGCATGTGTCCCAAGGCTCTTGTGAAAGCACTACGCTATGCAGCATCTTTACATTTGATATACCATCACATCCTAAGTGCGAACTCGCCATATTCGCTGATGTAGTAATACTAGTGGAACCGATCCAAATAATATACTAACTACGCTGGAGTCTCTTCTTGGCAGTCTTTACTAATACTTCCGCAAATGGAAAATTGAAATAAGGCATATCAAAACCTTATTCTTTTTTAGAAAAAGGAAACGGGTCAACCTCCCCCCACGTGAAATTTACTTCATCGGACATTTGATTTGATACGAGACTGACCTTTTCTAACCACTTAGAGAACGCCTTCAAACCGCTCAATGTATACATGCGCTTTATCTGCTAATAAACAGGGAGCTTCAGCTAATGACAAACAATAAATTAATGATATTTAAACGGAATAAAACTCATGGCGGAATGGAACGAATGGCCCACCACGTACAAAAAAAAACTGCAGGTCTCCCAAAACAGATGCCTCAAGATTATTCTGAACAAAACTTCTACTATTCCACCACACGTGTCTACCACAATACGAACATCCCCAAAATACAAGAACTTGCTGAACAGAGATTCGCATCATTTATAGTCAGATGCGAAATGATGGACAACCCATTGGTTCTGTTTCCCTCGAGATTTCTCCCTCATAGTTTTAAATTAGTTTTAGTTTAGTTTTAAGAACAAAACTCAAAATTTTTGTTTAAAATTTTTCTATTCAAAAGTAATTACTAAAAACAAACGTTAAGCAATTAAAATTTGTTTTATATAAATATTGATGTAAATACATCGTAATCTAACCTCTCAGATACCTCTGTACTCAAATTTAAATTTATAAATAATCTATCTATCTAAATATCTGTGTTTGCAGTGCAAAGAGTGTCAAGTCCAAATTTGTGAAAAATGGGTTATGTGCGCTCTCGGTTAAAGAATGTTTTCCTCTTCATGTGGGTGCAGAGGGCCAAGTACTTCCTCTAAATATATAAGAAACCTGGTGAATATTTTATGTTAAAAAAATATGCAATTCCCGATTTAGCAAAAATTGCCAAACTTTGAATTTCGATTTCCCAACATTAGCAATTACGGACTTGACACCCTTTGCCGAAGTTTACCCTTTGGCAACCACAAATTTTGGAACACCAAAAAGGGTAATTTCGGCCCATAATCAATGGCATAAGGCCATTTAGCCCAAAAGGGGAAGGAGTGTAAGTGATAAAGAGAAGAATAGGACTGTTCTTGTCGAGTCATTGAGGGAGTTTTCGAGTTAAGTTTTGAAGTCGATGAAAGTTCCAGCTAAGACCATTAGGGTAACGGAGAAAAGCTGTGACTCCGATTCCTTGAACGAAGAGAGTGATCAGGATTCCCCTCAGTTAAATTTTGAAGCGACTCGATAAGTACTGCCACGAGACCTCATAATTGACCTCAGAGATAGAGGTTATCATCAAGGAGAGTGGAGTTTCGACTTAAACTTTAAGAAGGATATCGAAGTAGCTACGACATCTGAATACGATCATTGCAAATCTGGTTGGCGATGCGGACTTCTTCCGCGGCCAGGCTGGCATTGCAGGAAGAGCTGAGTTGCACTCAGTGGATGTCCGATTGAATTGTAAATTTCAATGCTTCGGGTGGAGTGGATAGTGATGGATGGCGGTATGCAGACGATTTTCCTGCTTGTTATCACGGCTTTAAGCAGTTCTCGGATTACGTTCGACAAGGACCATGGTATCTGCAATGTCGCTTGACCACTAGCGGCCCGTAATGAGAACTTTGATAACTCAAAAACTTTGGACATTTCATTGCAACTGGAAGACGATAGAAATTATATATTTTTGGAAAAAATGATTGATAACGACTATTTTGGTTTTTTGAGTCAAAATTTTGAATTTTGAAACACGCAATTAGTACGAAAGAAATTTTCACTACCTGGTGGAGTATTAAGTTGTATTAAAATTAGTGAATATACCAAATATCATATCTGCCAATTATGTTTCAAGAGGGCTTCGTTAACCCATTCTGCAAAAAATTATTAAAGCAATAATTTGTACAGCAATACATGGTAATGTGTCTGAGTGACTCGACGATAACTCATCTTCGGACAGACCTGGATTATTTTTAGGTGTTATCGTCTACCGAAAGATGTATTCATGGTTATCTAGCAATACAACAAAAAAGTATCAAATAAATTTTTTATCAACATAACAATTTTTTTCTTGCTCAATGTAATTTTTCCATTTGATAACAGGGACTAAGCAGTAGTTCACAGAATTGGTTTATTTTTCTAATCTCCTTCTGCCCTGCTCGTGTTACGTGGGCGAACATCCTGACTTCCTTGAGGGTCATATGGTAGAGCTTGTTTGAAGATGCTTTGCATTAGTTTTCATAATGTGTAACCAACCCATTGCCACTCACGCCTTTGTGTGATTATAGTCTGTGCAGTTGAACTCCAAAGTTCTTAGTTGCATCAGACTGCCAATTTATGAATATGGAATATAGCTGATTTTGCTATACTCTAACTTCCTCCAACCAGCAAACTTATTGGGGTTAGGTCACTGTTGCTGTCACAGCCACATACATACCTACATTTAACTCTTTTTCCTACCATTAACAGAATCCAAAGTGTGACGGATGAGTTAACATCAATTTTATTCAAAGCTTTATCGATTGCATCCATTACCACGTCATTGAAGACTGCCTTAACATCGAGAGAAGTGCGGTTAGAGTAAACGAGTATTACGTAAGGAATCTCATGCAATGCGATTTGTAGTCCAAAGTTTTTACTTGAAGGTAGACATGCTGTTCTGCTGGGAATATTTCCAGAGACGAATTAAAGATTTTGGAACCTAACGAAAATTTAAAATTATTATTTCTTACTGAAATGTTGATAAGCTTGATTATTTTCAGAAGGATGTGAGAAGGATAGAAGGCAGTGTAGGATAGTGATGTAAGAATTTCAAAATAAATGAAATCGGTAATCAATGTGATCCCTATTAAGGAATTAAAATACAATAACTAATCAAGAGGAGATATTTTATTCCACAGTCCATAAATTCGAAAACTGGGGTCAATTGTATTGTACAAATAAAGGATTCGGTCAAAGTTAAAAGCGTGCAATTGAAGGTGTTGGTTAACATTCTCAATGAGATTTTAAATTTTACATTCGCTTAGAAACGCATAGTTTTATTTCATCGCTGCCAATAGTTTAGAAATAAATCATGAAACACATTATTGCGTTCAAAAATAAGTTTGAACATGTAACGTATAGTAGAACGAGTATTACGATGAGTATAGGAACAGTTAGCGAAAATTTTCTTAAATGAACTAAGAATTATGATTGAAAGAAAAGATTTCCGGATTCTACTCTGTTACACTTTATTATTCAAGACGTTTTGGTCTCTGCTGAGACCGTTATCAATTTATTCATCAATCATAATTATCTCAGCGGAGACAGAAACGTCACGAATAATAAAGCGTAACAGTGTAGAATTCGGAAATCTTTTCTTCCAGTTCGAAATGCACTGTGAAAACACCAAACCACAAGAATTATGATGTCATGCAGATCCGTGATATTAGAGTAATTGGATATTCACGAGTGTGGTTGTGGTAATGTTTAGTGGGACAAGTTGAGATGTCCTGTTCAAAAACAAAAACATAGCATGAAAATCCCAAATTTTTTTTTTTTTTTCAGAAAAACGCAAAAACATCATCTTCATTTTAAAAATGCTATTTGCAAAATATACGAGCTTCTAATTGACTACGAAAAACTTATATAGTTTTTCGTCAAACTAACTTCCTTTCATTGAACGTGACATACCAAATTGGCTAACATGATGAAGCTTTTAGCGGATGAATAGTCGATTTGCGTTAAACATGCACTGTCAGTGCAACATTAGTTTGATAATACCCGATCCCATTCCAAACCTTCATAAAATTTGCAATTTAGTAAATTCCATTTTGAACCCTTTCCATTAACCCCGCTCACCATACTCCTGAAGCCATCGTTAGCATAAAAACACATAACATCGCAGCTATTCAAAATGCTACAAACTATTTCAAGAGAGATGAATGCATTTTGTGTAACTATCGTGAAATTTTCATATCAACTGTTACCTTACTGGAAAGTTTAAATTACTTTAGCTACGGCTATGGAGTCAGTCGCTGGGGAAGCATGAAGTGCACAAGCTAACATGCCACGTCAAAACTAGTTGACAATAAACAATTTTGTAGCTATACACACACACACCCGGTCTGAGGAGTGCCATTTTCGGCAAGAACCAGCCACAAATTACACATTTATGTAACAAGAATTAAGCCAACTCGCATTTTTCAAAGTGGTACAGGTGAAGATATGTCCTTGATATCAACTATAGATACCGGTTTAGTATAGGTGCATAATACGACCGGCTATATAGTTGAGGGAGGGCTATCTCCCCAATGTCCCACATATGTGATAACGGCTGAATGTGTTCCGGGAACGGGAATTCTGCAGACGTGCTTCAACTTCAGGTTATGTAGAATCCTCCGAGGTCGAATAACTTCGGGTCTCACATGAGTTGTTGACGACATCAGCAATAATGCTTTGAGTCCTGTGACGATCCTGCCTCCGTTTTACACGACTGATAGCTGTGCAATTTTCAAAGTTTCTGCTGAACAAGACAAAAGCTCGGGGTAATAACTATTTGCATACCCTATGTAGTTATATTATGTTGGTACCGATGGCTAGAGATTGAGGTAGAGAGTTAACATTATGCAGTAGTGAGCGACCTTTAAAATGCTCTCCGTTCCTAGTAAGGTGGACACCTCAGTGAATATGCAAGACTTCACATTCTGATTATGAATTTTTAACTTGAGTGAAACTTTTCGAGTACCAGACTTAAAAAAGCAACGACAAGGATGGTTTTTATGTGCCAACAAAACAGGGAAGGATTTTAAATAAGCGCATACTTTGGTGCAAAAACATACGTTCATGGCAGATATGCATTTGTGGAGGGAGATTTTGAAATTGAAATTAAATGAATAATTGATAATGACCCGGAATTATAAGGTCAACTTAAGTTTTTATAGTGCATCTGGACATATTGTGCAATTTACTCTTGCATAAAATGCAGTAAACTGAATGTTATAATTTAAATTTGATGTGTATTTCAAGATTTAAGATAAAATAGGCAAGTTTCAAGTCTTATTCTGAGAATAACATTTCTTTCTCTCTACCTCTATCCCACAGGTCTTCTGGACTTCACTTGCTAAACTGATAACTGCGAGTGCTAATAGTTTGGGGGAAAAAATTACCACCTCCTCATAAAATATAAAAAAATATTTGTTTATAAAATTTTAATTTTTATATCGGGAGTACAAATTGAAAACCGCGATTTTCCAATAGATGGTGCCAGCTGTAAATTTCGATCAACAATGGCTGATAAGAAACGTCACATGGTATCTGTCAACAACTCCTCATTGTTAGATTTGTTAAGTTCATTTGCGGCAAGTTTTGATTTCGCCATCAATTAAAAAAAAATTGCGTCTGAGGAGCGTCAAAATTTAATGATTATTGAAACTTATGGAAAGCGTGCTATTAGTGAAAGAAAGTGTCGCGAATGGTTTCAATAACATTAGTGATTTTGGCGCGGAAGACAAAGAGCGTCTAGGAGCGGTTAAAAAGTTTGAAGACGCAGAATTGGAGGCATTACTGGACGAACATTCATGCCAAATGCAAATGAAGCCAAGAAACGTCGGTCTTTCACATGCAAACAGCTGCTCCAAATGCTAAAAAGGAAGAGTTTCTTGCATCGTATCGTCACTGGCGATGAGAAATAGATCCATTACGATAATCTAAAGTGAAAAAGTCGTGGGGATACCGCGGCCATGCATCAATATAGACAGCCAAGCCCAACATCCATGGTTCAAAAATCATGCTGAGCATTTGGTGGGACCAGTTTGGCGTTTGGCTACTACAGCTGGGCAAAACCATCACCGGAGATTGCTACAAAAGACAACATGAAACAATTTTTATACGCAACTCAAGCTATATGAGCCCCGGGGCCATCAGGCTACTCTCAGCCTTCTCGCAAAGCACGTCCATGAGCTGAGCGCTCTCCTGTAGGTACCCCATCATAATCCTTCTTCTTCAATGGTGCTACAGCCCAAATCGGGCCTTGGCCTCCAGACCTTCAGGTTCCTTAACGTTTTCATTATTTATTGCGGAAGAGTTGTTAGCTCTTTGCACAACCCTCTATCTACGAATTTTTCATTTTCGTAGATTGAGGTAACCAAGGTATATTCAAGCAGGTAGTGTGCTGAAATTATGCGTTGACCGGGATTTGAACTTACGACCTTCGCATTGTAAACGAAACACGCTACCCACTAGACTACACCCTAACTTTATCATAATCCTTGCTGATTATAATGTAGGTAACACATCTTTGGTACACCTAACCTATAAGTCAGGTTTGAGCCGAGCATTGAAGGAGAAACGGCCGTAATACGAGAAAGGGAACGGCAAAGTGATTTTGCTGCACGACTGCGTTTGGCCACATGTTGCTCACGTTATGAAAACCAACCTGGAAATGGGGCGTCCTAACCCACGCACCGTATTCTCCACGTATTCTTCACGAAGAATCCAAAAATTGGGTCGATTCATAGATCTGCTCAAAAGAATAGCAGTTTTTCGACGTGGAATCCGTATGCTACCAGATGGGGACAAGTTGTGGCTAGCGATGGGCATTTCATTGAATAATAAATATTTAGCCATTTTTGCACAATAAAGGCTCGAATTAAAAAAAACCGCGGTTTTCAATTGGTACTCCCAATATTTTTTGCCAACTTCATGCACGAAAGTTTTAATAACTTCAGAACCAATCAGGCAATTATATTGCCATTAAACTAGTTCCCTAACCAAAGTTTTGATTTAAGGATATTCGAAAAAAAAAATCACGTTTTCAACGTCTTCGGCAAAATTTTTTGTTTATAAAACACTACATTTTCCCTTTAACTGGTGATTTATTGCTAACTAAGTTTTTAGTTTTCTAAACTATTGCTGTTCGTAAGGTTCTGCTCTATATCACATTATCATATTATACATTAGTCAATCAATCAAATTCCTGTTAAGACGCTCTATACGAGCATTGGATAGAAACAACTCTCTTCCACAAGGCGCGATCCTTATTTATTCCACTGGCTCCTGCTCAACTGCTCACTTGCATGTGCTACATGGTCGACCAACCTGACGTGTTCCTTGAGGGTTATAATTCAGAGCCTCTGGTTGCCTTAAAGTGTGACCGATCCACTGCCGCTTCCGCCTTTGAATCTCAATGCCTATTTTAGTCTGTCCAGTTGTACTCCAAAGTTCGTCGTTGGAGATCACTTTTGGCCAGAATATCCCTAAAATGCGTCAGAGGCATTGGTTCACGAAAGTTTGTAGTTTTTTGGTAAGTCGAACGGTCACTTTCCATGTAGTACAAGCATATAACAACACGGATTTGGCGCATGCGTCAAAAACTCGCAGCTTCGTACGAAAGGAGATCTCTGCTAACCTCCAGAAAGGGGAAAGGACACCGAATGCCTGACGGGCTTTATTTAGATGAGCCTCAATATCATTTTCGGCACCGCCGACCATGCTGACAATGCTGCCGATATAACAAAAATCTTGCACCTCTTCCACATCTTGTCCGTTAAGAACAATCGGTGTGCTTGTGTTCGAACCCATTTGCATATACTTGGTTTTACGCACATTTATTTTCAGTTCCGCATCTTTGCATTTATAATGCAACGAGCGAACATTTGACTCTAAGTCCGAACGGTTATTTGCAAGCAAACCTACGTCATCAGTATAATCAAGGTAACTTAAGATGTTAAATTGTCTACACAGAAAACCTTTGCCTTTTCCACCTTCCAGTGCAGCTTTCAAGATGTCCTTTATTACCACCAGAAACAGGACTGGTGATATGCAGCCTTATCTGACACCCGTTCGCACAGGAAAGCTCTCCCCTATGCAAGACGCGACACCTTGCATCTTCGTAGGATTCTTTAAGCATAGCTATGACCTTATCTGAAATACCTCTCCTACGCAAAGCATTCCATATGTAATCTCGCTTAACGCTATCGAAAGCCCTCTCGAAGTCCACAAACATGAGATGTAGTGGCGAACGCATTTCAGCGGATTGCTCCAATATTATTTGAAGGTGTTTGTGTGGTCGGTACAAGACGACCCTTTACGGAATCCAGCTTGATAAACTTCGAGAACGTTCTCCACGACATCACTAATCCTACTGAGAATTACCTTGGCCATGATTTTCGGTACGGCAATTAGTAGACATATACCACGCCAATTGCCACAATTCATTGGTTGCCCTTCTTCGAAATTTTCACAATGACTCCCTCCTTCGATTCAGTTGGATATCTTCCTTCATTCCACACCTCAGTAAAGCGTGGGATGAGTATATCTGCTGTTATTTCCGGGTCCGCGTTGGTAGTCCGTCTGGTTGGTAGTCCGTCTATACCTGGGGCTTTTCTTCCCGCCATTGACCGAATGGAGGAAACTATCTCTTCCTTATTTGGGGATCGTTCCTAATAGAGGATTGTTGCGCTTGGATATTTGGTAGTTGTTCTGTTTCTGGAATATCTTTCGCTGACAAGATGTTTAAAATATCAGAGAAGTATTCCTTCCATCGTCGCAATTGGTATTCACTCATATTAAGAAGAGTTCTGTTGACATCTCTCACCAGCTGGTTGACGGTGAAATTCTTGTTTGTCAACGGTTTCATGATTTTAAATATTGTGCCCACATCGCCAAGGTAAGCCGCAGATTCCGCCTTGTTGGCCAGATCTTCAATGGCCTTTCTCCTATCGCATCTAACAGCCTTTTTAAGCTGTATAAGAGCATCGCGGTAGTACTGTCTCAAGTCGGGTGTTCGTTGGTTGACATCGGGTTGAGAGATGATTGCCAATTTGGTTTGTTTCCGATCACCAACCTTATTCCATATGTCTTGCGACATCTAGTGTTTCTCACTGCTTTGCACATATCCCACCGATTATTCAGCACTAGTTAGAAACGTGTTTCTGGTTGCCTCCCAATTGGCGTCCAGTGTGCGCATTTCATATTCGCCCAATGTGGATGACATTTCACGTAGAATGGTGGTATACTTGCTCCACGCTGCGCTCGCAAATCGCGGAGATATCTTCTCTATCGTGACTCATTGCGAAATGTTCGAACTGGTTCTAAGGAACACCATCACCCAAGATGTTTTATGGTGACTTTTGTGTGGAAAAAGGGTCCCTCCGATGACCATTTGCCGAGTACTACAAAACTCTACAAATAATTCGCCATTTTCGAGTCTCTTAATCCAAGGTCATGAGCGTCGACCCAAGGGTCACGATGTTTCCCCATTTTCTAGTACATACGTGTGTTTAATTTTCTTATCATATTTACAGGGTTAGTATGGTATTATGCTAAATCCCTATAATTACGCCAAAACTTCGACAGAATACCATATCATAAGAGTGCGATGTTTAGCTTTGTCTTTATTCTTTATCCTATCCTTAAATTTACCTACAAGCAGTCGTATTATAAATTTGTCTTTTGTCAGGTCCCAATTATAACTATATAGTTCTCATCTAATGACTCATAAGCCGATTTGCTGTCTGCAGCTTGAAATAAATGTTACAGCCACAAAAGCCTTTATTATTTAAACTAAGCCCATAAATTTTGCACAAAATACGCTTCCGTACCTACCGCGTGCTTTAAGTGAAAAGTTGTTATAGAGCTAAACGCTATATAAATGCATCCTGCACCCCTGGTGTTTTGTTGTCATCACAATACACTTTGTTAGTTATGAAGAGCGAAATCTGAGGAATTGTAGACCGTAAAAGCGGAAGGATTAGCAGAGAGAACAAACACTTTTCACCGCATGCACTATACCTTCCTATGCCCGTATGTAGGGGAGATAGGTCCAAATTTTATAATGCTTTTTTTTAGTACAGATAATACTCGAATAATGTAATTAAAATTGGGCAAAGAACAGGACCGATGCAGCAATATTAGTTAGATATTCTTGACGAATAGTAGAACTGTAATTTAAATAAAATAAATTCTGATGACCGAATGCACATGAAACGAAAGTCCACAAATTTTGAAAATATTTGGCCCGGTCTTCCTTTAAAACGTACATTGTGCTCATCTAACGTATATGAGGTCGTAGTTTATGAATGACTGAAAGCTGACATCCAGTCCATTCGGCTGTTCAGTGAGTTTTACATAAATTGCGGATCTCTGTCGATTCGACGAACCGGTTACTAAAACGAACTCCTCCATAGATTGGGATGAGTAAGTGTTGGCGGTGAAATAAAGTGAAAAATCTTGTTGCGTTCGAGGACTGAAATGTTGCTTAAGTGTAACTTAAATACCAGTAAGACGACTAAAGGGATATTTCACTCATATTCAGTTAATGCACACATGAGACACGAGCTAAGCGTCCTAAGGATTATCTTAGTCCTGGAATCAAGGACACATGAATAAAAATCTCGTAAGCTTTAAGGTTCAGCGTTCGCAGGGAACCCACCTTTGCTCGAGTATATTCCATTTGCTGAATTGTCATTTTAATTAGTCGACTAACAAGGACTCTATATGGCCTCGTTCTAGTCTTGTCTTTGAATACGCGTATAACTTTTCAAGGAGTCGTCGTACATATAATGAAATTTTCGGGCGAAAGAGTACTATAAACGAGAGATGTGCCAATTACATTCCTGTAATAACAGGGGTGGTGGCAATTCAAGTGAATCGACTAAATGAAAACCTCATTATCTCGTTAAATTATTTCAAAACACTCTAAGCATATGCCGACATGTTATCACTTCTTTCGCTTTTCGCCAATGAATTTTCTTGTCTGCCTTTATACTTACTTTCACTGAACTCATATTCTATTTTCTTCGAGGCAGAATTTAAAGAAAATTTCGTATTCATAGCACATGCTTAAATGTACATGAATGTAAATGGTGTATGTTAAGAATCCTTAGAGATTTTTTCCATTTTCTTCTTTCGTTTTGTCTTTGAAGATTCATCTTTGAGCTAACGATGCACGGTGCCCTCATCGAACTTGAAATTTTTCGTAAAATATGTCTTAAACGTGTATGGGAAATGGTTAATTAAATCATAAAGTCCACGTTGAAGCTCTGGGGGTAGCAGTGGTGTTTCGGTGAATTCGTAAATTATGCAGTTCATTGGAACGTGTTTATCGTAAGGGAATGTATGTGTGGTATATTTCAATGAGAAGTCAGAAGGAGAAAAAAAATACAAATAAGGAACATCATGTACAAGAATAAATTCCAAAAATTTTGATTGATTTTTGAAATTTCCAGTGGCTTGGAATCTTATTTATTCGTGTAATATCACATTTATTAAAAAATGTTTCATACTCGAGTTATTGTTCATAAATCCTAGTTGCAGTGGTAATTTGGAACGACGTATACTCATCGAATGCTGATAAGTCGATATTATAGTGAAAAACTAGAATCTAAGGAGGATTAAAAGTTACATGAATAGTATATTCCTCGGGGAGCGAGAGCATCATATCGCCAATAATAAAATCTTCGAAATCCAAATAACTAAAACTTTGAAGGGATCAGCAGCAAATTATTCGAATTGGGCTTAAAGTTTGTGCAAAACGTGTCCGAGACTAATAACTTGATTACAATTCACAAATTCCTTTCAACATCCCGGCAAATCCGCCAAACAAATTAAGATTCAGTGTCCTCTCATACTGCCGTCACCGAACTAATAACCCCTGGAGCGAAAGTAATTACCTGAGAGCTGAACAAAACTTTGTCACGCAGAGCAATGGGTAAGATTTCATCGGGATTTAGTTCCCAACTCCTTGAATCACGTGCATGTTAAAAGTACATGGGGGCGCACAATTCGGTTTCGAATCGAGTTCCAATTCCGACTATTGACTGGGTCAAATCGCCTGCCACCATCGGCGGTGATGGCGCCTCCCACCTATTTCATTGCATTATACAGCCCAAGAAAAAACACCCAAAAATTTGTTTTCCTTGTGTAAACCGTTCGTCGCCGTCGACTTAAGCCTCGTACTCAACGAAGGACTTTGCAAAACGGCTGAAGAGGTGAAATGCCCCGACTCAAGGCCCAACTTTAAGAAAACTTTGTTAAACTAAGCACATAAGAGGTAACGTGACTGAAATACCTATTGCGCTCGCCGCATATATAAGGATATTGTCGGGCTGAGGTGCGGTCCACACGTACATTCCATCGAAGGACGAAGCTTTTGATCGCTTTATTTTGACGGTCAATCCTCTCCGACCGGGTTCCGGATATGACGGAGTGATGACTCGCGATGACCACGACGACGCTACTGATGTTGCTCGCAATTATGGCCCGGCAATAAAATGGGAACGTGCCCTATCGCTTGATGTACGAGATATCGCTTTTGTTATGATTGAATTACATTAAGTTAATGTTCGATTTGTGCTTGTGCCCGGGCTATATAACAAGCAAGGACGTTTTGATTGTTCGACGATAACAAAGGCTTTGATTGCAGGTGAACTGTCGTTGCTAGGCAGGGCGACGCTTTGAGCGGAAAATCTCTCTTCCAGTTAGTGAAAGGATACTGAAAGGAAACGGATTAAGGACAATGTGAATTATGGCCCATAACGGATTAGGTTAATACATAAGACATCGCATCGGGTCAAAGCAATTTCATGTTTCGACCCCCTTTACAAACGTCGTTTACATTGTTTAAGAGTTTAGCGCAATTTCGAAGTAAATGGCCGGTTAACGTTGAGAGCGATATTGCGTTTTGATTAGGATTTATACATCTATTACTTTTATAATTTATTTGCCGGTTGGCTTTCATCGGTGTAATTAATCATGTCGTTTAAGTAAAAAACTAGTGATGCAACGAATACGAAAACTGATTTTCGTATTCGTCGAATACCCTTACAAATGTCAAATTTGAAATTAATTAATTGCAATTGAACGAACTCCAACTATCTGTTCAGATGCTCAGAATTTCGACGTGAAGATGGATTCCCTGGAGGAGAAGAAACTATTTATATCTAGAGAAAACATATAATTCGATTCAGCACCTTTAAATTTTCTATATACTTTTTTTGTAAAAATGTAACCTGAAGTTAGTATCCAGGACACATACTTCCACTCGTATTAATCCCTCCCTTTAAATTTGCTTAAATTTCAAAAATTATAATAAATATTTGTTTCAAATATTGAAATTATCCATAAAACATAACAAAATTATGATTGTGCGTAAAACCCAATCATTTGATACTCCACATGAAATGGGAAAGACCGATAAATATGTCATCTCAAATTCTTTCGCATAGTGAATAGTGACTTTTGAATGAGAGGTGGTAGAAGCATAGGGAGGAGGTTTGTAATTCTTCTATATGACACCAAACGTGTCATGCCAAATATTTCGTACTGAATCTAAAGTTGTAACTTTCATAATTTTCAAGGAAATTGAATTTTATTTCTCTGAAATTGGGACATTTGTATGGAAGGTAGCAGAGGAAGTGTAAGGTTTTGTATTCTGAAACTGCTTATCAACATCCTTATCAATATGCTTTGTTTCAAAATTTCAAAGTCTATAGCTCTCATATGTTCCAAAGAGAGATGTTTTTCTTGTATTTATTATAAAGATGCTTGTACGGGAGGAGGTAAAAGGAGTGAAGTCAAGCAAACATTTTTTTGATCAATTATTACAATCAATAACGGACAAATTCTAGCAAAATTTGTTTTGGTTTTAATTGAAATCGATGTAATGCATTTAATAAAATTATCCATTTGTATAGGAGGGGAAGAAGTATACAGATCAAAATAAGATTTTTCGTCGTCAATGATATTTCTATTATTATACTTTCCACAAAACTTCAATCTGATGCCTTCGACAGTTTTAGAAAAAAATAGTTTAATTGAAATTCTAAAATTTCGTGAAATTTGTACGGGAGGGGTTAGAAGAAGCGTGGTGAAGTTGACAAATTTCTCAAAACTGATTGCAATTATAATAAAATTAATCCTGGCAAAAATTTGTTTTTTAGATTTGCTAGTTTTAGTGAAATAATTCATTTTTCAAAATTCTGCATTTGTATGGGAGGGAGTGGAAGGTGTAAAGGGATCGGCTTAATATTTTGTAATGATATATACATCATTAAACACCAAATTTTTTTTACACGGTCTTTTCTTACGCGATTTTGAAATAAAACGAATTTTTCGTTCTAACACGTGTGCGAAAAAAAATTCAAATTTTAAGTCTTACATAAAATGTATACTATTCAAAAACAAAATTTAGTTAGAAAGTTCTCAAATTTTATTATATCAGTTGCATTTTACATTTCTATATGCAGCCCTTGTTTTAAAATTTGCTACAAGTATGGCGCATCATCTTCTGACCCATGATACCGATGTAGAATGTGCATTACGTTTCAACGTATTTTGCCGGCACTTCTGGGTACCACGAACTGTACCCAGTCCTGTCACAAGTTCTGTTTCGTGCTTGGGCTTTGCTAATTCTCTTTAAACAACAATCTATGACCTTTTTCCCCAGTATCTAAATAGATGGATAGAATGAATAGAAGGATCAAAGGCGTTGGTTGCTCGTTACGCGGATGGTCAGCATCAAACTATCTTGTTTTCTGATGGGAAAATCTTCACAGTCGAAGAGAACTTTTACTGTCAAAAGATCGGGACTATGCTATCAGCTCTCGGGAAGAACGGGAAAAAAAGTTAAGCAAGTACGAAGGGGTCATCATTCCTCATCAGTGATGGTCTGGGTGGAAGTCAGCTATGAAGGTATCACAAAGCTCATGCATTTGAACAATACCGTGTGTGGGGTACGACACTGGGTGCTGCAGCAGGATTTTGCTGCCACCATTAAGGCCAGATCAACTCAGCTGTTGCATGAGAAAACTTTCCTGATCTCATAGGGGCTACAGATTGGCATCTGGGAGCGTAAACCTCAATCCGTTGGACTGCTCTTTATGGTTTACCCTTGAGGAAGTGGCCTTCCAAAGACAGCACCCAAATTCGGAGAACCAGAAAAGGTCCCTTATCAAAGTAAGGTACGAATTCCAGCGGGTAAAGGTGTGTAGGTCAATTGACGATTGTCAATTTGATGTTTATTAGTAGATTTATTGAAATCGGTCGAAATAATAGTTTTGTATGGGAGGATTAGAAGGGCGAGCGGAATTTCAAATTTTTTGATGCAACTTTGTTTTAAATATTTTTAGAAGTATTTGTGCAAAATTTCTATTTGATAGCTTTTAGTGGTTTGGTGATAAGTGATTTCTTCAAAATTATCAAAAAAAAAATTCTTTTGTATGGAAGGGGGTAGAAGTTTTGAAGATATTTGACCAGTTGACATTTTTTTTAATAAGTTTCTCTAAATTTGAAGTTTGTAGCTTAAAATTTCAATCAAAAATTTTGAGTCTTAGTGTTTTTTTTGTTTTACCTGAAATAATATGAACTTATTCGGCTAAGAGGAGCACTACCTAAAAAATTGAAAAAAAAGATTTACTTTTCTTATTTCCGCTTAATAATGTAGACTGGATTCTGAATCGATTGCTGAAAACCATACCCCTCTCGGATGAGTAGAAGTATTTCGAATAACGATGTAAGCTTGTGGAGTCATGCATATTGACGCAGTGCTTTTAGCTTGGTGCTCGGCTCATCCCCCGTCCGCGCCGGCCCACTGACCTAATCACCAACCCCCACAGCCAGTACCACTAACCCGGCAAATCAGGTTTCTTTTTATAATCAATAATTTTATATTACTACATTATTTATATTTTTACATTTGTTAAATAACTAAACAAAATTTTATTTGGTTTTTTGTTTCTCCTGAAAAATAGTGTTTAAATTATTTAGGAACACTTTTCTAAAAAAGCTACACAGCCTATCCACTTTATTTTATTTATTTATTTATTTTTTTTTTTGAAAGGTGGCACTGGTACTGGCTGCCAACCGCGTAGGGGTTTTTTTTTTTTAATTTTGAGTATGATTTCCTTTTAAGGTTTTTTTTTGCACGATATTTTGTATGATTGCATGTAAATTGTTTTTAATCGCCATTTACTCTATTTGCAAAGTTTCGAGTAACATACATGTCAGCAAAATTTGGACGAAATCGGCCAATTAGTTTCTGAGAAAAGCGTACCTCAATTTGCACTGAAAATGCTCTTGGGAGTGCTCCCCTTAAGCAAATTCTATGATATAGTCATTTAAAAAAAATTTGACCGACGATTGGTTTTCAGCCTCCCTCCTTTTTGTACCTTCTCTTTTCCCATAAGTCAAAATACCTAAATGTTGAGTTTCAGCTTTTTATCAGTATTTAGGGTGGAGATATTAGCAATCGCAATTTAAAACTTTAACCCTCCCCCGCCTCGGCATTTGACCCCACACTCTCCAAAACTTAGACAAAAGTCCCTCACCCAATCTATAATCTACCCAAAACTGAATTCTCTATCTATATATAAGGGTTTCGGACATATGGGTCTTTAAATGTCGTTGGAGCGTACCCGTACGGCGTGCAGACAGATGGATTTTTTTCGCTATTTTGGGTTAATTTAGTCATGAAACGCGGAAAAACAAAATATCAGGGTAACAATTTTGTTTCTGTGACGATCACAATGCTTTGTTATTAGAATAATAAAGTAACTATTTCCACTTTGCCAACACTCCTTCTGCCACTCCCCATACAAAATTTCTATCTTATCTAGAGTATCGCATGATTGGGCTTTACACCCAATCGTAGCCCTTTTATGTTTTTTTTTCATTCTTAGGGTAATTTATTCATCAAACGCAAAAAACAAAAAAAATTACAGGATAGTAAATTTTTTTCACCCAAATCGGTCACACATTCCACAATTATCACTTTCCATATGAATTTCTCAATTTCATGATACACATTAAACCGATTTCTTCAAACATTTGAACATTTCAAGCTGAAATATTGTGTAAAATATTTTAATAGCAACTGTAGTCATAATGCGAAAAAATTAGTTCATTTCGATAACAATTTTTACTAACTCTCTTACAAAATAAAACAATTTCTCAAAGTCACAAAAATCTTTGTTTAATCGATTGCGTTTTACGCAAAATTGTGTGTTTTTTTTTAATAAAAGTAACTGAAATTAGTTTTCTGAGCGACATCCGGTTTTTAACAAGCTGGTGCATTTGCTAGTTTAACGTCACATGTCCATGATAAATAAAAGTAAATATTTGAACCAGGAGCATAACAGTGTGATTAGAGTCTAAGATAAAGTAATGCCAGGTATAATACTATCGAAATTCGAATCCACTGTTATACAAAAGCAAAATATCGATATAATAATAAGAAAACTTTTATACAAATTGAATTTTTTTTTCTAACTAGCATAAATAAACTGCCAACAAGTCGGGCGCAACTTTATTATTCTTGAGACAAGTTAAGAATATACAGGTCCTCTAAGTAAATGGGGATTCAAGGGCAGGGCTGTTGTAAATTATATGGCACTTAAATGCGATTACGATCAATAGCTCCAGTATATTTAATCGATATTTCATTCGATTATTTATGTAAATTTAGGTCTGTGTGGATGTTGAGAAGTTTTTAAATGATTGCTTGTATCGCGATCAAAATTGTCTATATAGAGTGTTAGTTTTATAAGCAGAGTTGATTTGAACTCCTATGTAATTCGGTGAATTTTATAGGCACGAAACCAGACATTTGTATAGTAGGGTAGAGGAGGATAGGGAATAGTAAAATTTGCCGTTTTATTAAGTTTTGAAAGGTATTCGTACAAAATTTCTAGTTTGTAACTTTTAATTTGTTGCTTCTTAGTAGATTTATTGAAATTGGTCTAAATCATACTTTTGTGTGGGAGGGGGTAGAAGGGCATAATGGATTTTAAAACTTTTGAAGCAACTTTGTTTTAACTATTTTTAGAAGTCTATGTACAAAACTTCAAGCTTATAGCTTCTAGTGGTTTGGTGATTTGCTGAAATTAGTCGAAAAAGTATTTTTCTATGGGAGGTGGTAGAAGCTTAAGGAGTATTCGACCCGTTAATATTTTCAAATTTTAAGCACTTTTTTTAAATGAGTTTCCCAAAGATTTGAATTTGTAGCTAAAATTTTTTTTCTTTTTCTTTTTCTTTTTCGGGTTAGCTCTCCCCCCCCCCCTTCGGTGGATAGCAGTTACGGTTTAAATTATTATGTGTTTCATGTGTCTCAAATAAATGTTTGCACATGCAAAGTTTGAGCTTTGTTTCTTCTGCCAGAGCCCTAAAAAAATTACTCAACGTTTTCGACTTTTTAGATCAATACTTCCCTCGCCCACCCTCAGCTTAAGAATTTTACCAAAATTAGAGGTAACTTAATTCTACAATCTAACAAAGTTCGACCGTAAAATTTGCATTGGTTTTTAAGATATACCGGTCTGAAAATTTAAAAAATTCCCCTTTTTTAAAATGCTCCCCATTTCCCCGACTACATTTCTGACCAAATTTTATATTTTTTTCAAAGTACTGACTCCCGTTTAAGTTGATTATGATTGACTATAAGTCACCTAATGAGTTGTAAGATATAAACTCATTCTGTTCAGTAGTTTCCAAAATATAGTCATTCGGAAAAAAAAATTTGGCCGACAATTGGTTTTACTCAAGATGGATAATGTTTTTCAAAAAAATAACAGAATTTCTTTTCATGTATCTCGAAATCATTGCAAAACAACGGATATTTTCGTAATTTTTTTGCACTTAATAAAATATTATAAAAAAGCAATGTGCCAACTATATTTATGTAAATCTTTTGAAGCTGACAACATTGTAAAAAATTATGTCTTGTTTGTTGTCTTCGCTAAGTGTTTGTGTGTATAGGATGATACATTACGCATTTATTTGGAAAGCAGCATTTAATGGTTGAAGTCCCAGATAGGAAAGTACTGCCAAGTCAGTTAATATTAGGTCGGAAATAAGAAAAATATTTTAAAGGCAAACATTATGAAAATAAGTGATTTTCGTGATCAGTTGGATGGTTTTTTTGGCGTTGTGAAATCGTTGATGAGACGGTTGGCGTTGAGAAATGTTTGATGGTATGGTTTTTTTGGCGTTGCGAAATCGTTGATGAGACGGTTTTTTTGGCGGTAGTTGATAATGATTTTAAACTTGCAAAACTTGCCACGTAAAGGATGGGAATATGTGATTGTGGCAAATAAGATAACACTGCACAATAAAACATAATAGGACTACGATTGCGCGTAAAGCGCAATCTTACATTACTCTAGATGAAATAGATTTTTTTCTGATCCCAAGAAATTTTGTATGGGGAGTGTTAGAAGGGGTGATAGCATTGAACTAATTTTTTCCCCATCATGCTAAAGTAGCTATAAAAAATGTTTTATACAAAATGCTTACTCCAAAAATTGAATGGGAGCTGAGAAAATTAGTGTGTTAGATTTAGTTGAAATGTGCAGTTTGTAGAGTGGGGGGATTTTATTGATTTTTTCAGATATAACTAAGAATATTATAAAATTGACATCTCTTAAATTTAAGACTAGTAAAATTCATACTTTTGAAGAAAATAGATTTTTTGTGAAGTTGTGAAACTGTGTCATATTGTATGGGAAGGGGTAGAAGCAGTAAAGCTAATCAAATAATTTTCTCTGATCTTAGTGATAATGCTAAATAAGTATTTATTACAAAATTTGAGCTCGATAAATGTTATATGTTCTGAGAAAATCGGATTAGAGCATTTCATGAAAAAGTGTAGTTTGTATGGGAGGGTTCGGAAGGAGAGGGAGGACGCAAATAATTTTTATACTGTATATTGAAATCATTATGAAAGTAATATATCCCGAAATTCAGACTAATAGCTTTTATACTTTTCGAGCAAATCCATTTATAGCCGAATTGGGAAATTGTGTCATTTTGTATGGGAGGGGGTAGAAGGGGTGGAGCTAATCGTCTAATTTTTTTTACCTTTACTAACAATTTTTAATAAATATTAAGTGCGGAGATTCAGCTTGCTAAATTTTATACGCACTGAGTAAATTGGCTTAGAGTAATTCATGACAAGTACAGTTTGTATGGGAGGTGGTAGAAGGAAGGAGAGGACACGCATAATTTTTTTACGGTAGATTAACATTATCATAAAAGTAATATATTCCAAATTTCAGGCCAATAGCTTTTATACTTTTCGAGCAAATCCGTTTATTGTCAAATTGCGCATTTGTTTCATTTTGTATGGGAGGGGGTAGAAGGGGTGGAGCGATTTGGCCCGTTAACGAACTTGACCTTACTTTTTTGTCAAAAACGATGTGTAAGAAATTTGAGCTTTCTAGCTCAACGCGTTCTCAAGCTAGAGAGCGCACGGACGGACGGACGGACGGACGGACGGACGGACGGACGGACGGACGGACGGACATCCGGTTTTGAGATTTTTGAGTGATAATATTAATTTTTGTATTCATCATTTTTTTCTCCGAGCCTTATTTCTTGGCGTTACAAACCTTAGAGCAAACTTATAATACTCTCAGATTCCATCTAGAGTATAAAAAGTCATAAATAAGATTATTGTGTGTCTTGTAGTTTTTTTGTTCGCATATTTTTCTAAGTATGTACTTTGCCCCACCTATTATGATCCCTTCATTTATGTAATATTGGCATTAGGTATTTTATGTGTTCTACAAAAACATTAATATCATGGTTTTTACAAAGAAGTCAATGAGTTTTTTTCAATTAAAAAAATATATCCTGGAGACTGTTCAAAATTGATTATTTTAATTTACACTTCTTGTTAGTTATGTTAAGGAGACCATTAATCTTCTTGTATTTTACTCAATTTAAAATATTTTTGTAATGTCGGTTAATAGACTAATAGACTTTAAACAGTCACTCGAAAACCGTGCGTAATTTATTTCGAATAAAATCATATGTCTTTTTAGTCGTTCTTCTTTCTTTTTAAAAATTTGCTATTTTTTCATTGCTTTTAGGTTTGTTTGATTTTGATTGTATGCGTGTATTTCGGTATGTTCGCATCGAATTTAGGATTGGATGTCGATATTGGTTGAACTAAGTTCTAAGTGCAATTCAGAGTTTAGACTATAGTCTTTTCAGCTTGAATTTAACAATTCAGTTTGCTTATACAGTCAATAGTTCGTGGACTCGATTCCTATTCCAGGAGGTATAATTTTTTAAGCACGAATTTTTCAATTGTTACTGGCAATGACAAATTGTTCGAAATAAAATGGACAAACGATGTAAAAAGGAAATAGTTCCACTTCCAGAAGGTAGCTAGTTTTTATTCGTTTTCTATCATTCAATCTACCAAAACATCTGCAAATATTTGCCAGTAGCAGCCAGTACGATAGAAAAATATACCACCATCACCACTCGTTACGATCGTTCTCTCTCCCCTTCCTTAACTTTCCAAATCCCATTCTTTTCCTCCATGACTGTGTTTATGCATTGCATATAAAGGCGAAAATTTCATATAACATACGTTATTCTGTAAAAAAACGAACCTACAGAGAAAGGGGAGAGCACGAAGCTGCTAGTTTTCGACGCATGCGTCAAATCTGTGTTGTTGCCAGAGGAATAAATAAGTACTGGCAACAGCTTAAACCTGATGTTCAGAATCGCGCATTGTGAAATAGAGTTGTTTCAGTCCAATGCCCTTATAGGGGGTCATAACACAAATTTGATGATTGATTCACCACTCATTAAGATCGTTCTTCATCCCCTTTCTCAAAAAGTAAATTTTTGACCTACCCCAACGCTCCTGAGCAGTCGGCAGGAGGTGCTGCCCGATTTAGAGGAGCCCTGTTTAAAAAATCTGCGACGAAAGTGCGGCTTCCTAGTCAAATTTTCGTTTTTGTTGTGGTAAAAATATTTCCCTCCCCTCCCCTCCCTCGTCCATCCCCTTCATTCCACGAAATTTTTGACCTCCTTCGTATATAGCAGCACCATATTTCCAAATGGGAGCACCACATGCTATTATCGGTTGCATGACGGTTTTAAAAATTAGCATCTTATTTTCCAGGGATTTAGATTTCCTATCAATTAGTGGATACAATATTCGAATTGATTTCGTAATTTCGGAAACTGTTTCTACAACATAATTTTGAAAAGTTAGGTTTTGGTTAAAATGTAGGGGAATATAATATCATATACCTTGGCCCGCTTTACACTTAAGGCTTTATAACTTAGAAAATATTAATGTATGATTTTTCTTGTTTTATCTTGTTTTAAAGGCACAAATTTCAGCTTCAAAATGTTTATATTAACATTTTCATATAATGCACTGTTATTAATTTTTGAACGAAAGTTTAGCTAAAGTCAAAATGGTTCAAAGCACAAGTAATAATTGTACCTTGTAAATTCTTCAAAACAGTAATCGGACATGAATACATGACTACTTCCGCCTACACCTAGATATTTGATTAATTTTGAATATGACAAATGATTCACCTAGGATGTTAACAGCCGATGCTGGAAGGTAACGTGTCGCCCAACATTTTGTGAAGAATTTAGCTTGGGTTTGCTTCCATCGATTTTTTCTCGTCAGGAGCTGGTCGTAACTTTTGACTGCAGAAATAGATCTGAGATCAGCGAGTTTATTTCGAATTTTGGCTTTGACTGATCAAGTACTCAGTAAGGTGCTAATTATTTGGCAAATATACGATTCGAAATAATTGATTTTTAATTTATAAACTATCCTTTCATGCCAAACTGAATCAAAAGCATTTTTAATATCCGCAGTTACCATTCCGATGCGTAGTGCCTGTTTTTTACTTTAGAAAGTTGATGGGGAAATACTCTCGTGTTCAGCATGCACTTCAGTATAATTTTTTTCGAAATATTAATCATAATTGGTAGCAAGCTTATGGGACGATAGCTCTTCGTTTGAGAGGTATCCTTGCCTGGTTTAAGTAGGTTGCTAGGTTGTAGCTTAGTGTGCAGCATGTTGGTCTATGATGCGAAGGTCGTGAGTTAAAATCCCGATCGACATATAATTCTAGCACCGCCTGCTTGGGTATGCATTAATCTACAAAAATTAAAAATTTGTAGAAAGAGGGTTATTCGAAGGGCTTAAAACCCTCTCATAATGAATAATGAAAAAAAGTTGCGGAACGTGAAGGTTAGGAGGCTAAGGCCCGGTTTGGGCTGTAGTGCCATTGTCATCATCATCAATGGCGCGACAGCCCAAATCGGGCCCTGGCCTCCTGAAGTCATCGCCTCCAATCGTCTCGATCCAAAGACCGCGTCCTCCAGCTGCTAATTTTTAAGATGGCTTTGCTATCTTCATCAACGGAGTCTTCCCATCGCTAGCGTGGTTTTCCTACTGGCCGGTTACCACTCGTTTTGCCGTTCAGAGCACGTTTGGGGATTCTTCTGTCTTCCATTAGCTCTACATGGCCAGCCCACTGCAGTTTACGTAACTTGATGAACGTTGAAGCTTCAGGCTCGTCGTAAAGTTGATACAACTCATGGTTGTATCTTTTCGCCATTCCGTTTCTTCCATCACAGGTTCCAAAATTCTTTGTAGGACCTTTCTTTCAAATGCGTTCCTTTGTTTTCGTCAGCAGGTCTTTTTCACATATCGCCTTAGCTCGTCATATCTTTCTTTTTTGGCTCTTGTTGGTCGTTCAGTAAAAATTTTGTAAGCCTCGTTCTTTCTATCTATTGCATCGCGGCATTCTTGGTCGAACTATTCATTATTTTTTCGTCGTACTTGATATCCTAATACCTCTTCTGCGGAGGATTTGATGCCGTCTCGTATTCGTTCATCCACGCATTCTCCACTTGCATATTTTGGATACTTTCATATATTGGTGTCAGGTGTTTATTACATGCTAACATGTAAGCCTGGGCCACCGTTTCGTCGTTAAGCTTGTGGACATTGAACTTGCGAGCTCTACTCGTTTTCGAATATCCACGACAAGCTATTCTGCATCGATACTTAGCTCTGACTCGATAGTGATCAGAGTCATAATTCGCACCGCGGAGAGTTCGTACATCAAGTATGCTGGAAGCAGCCCTTTTCTCAATTAGAACGTGGTCTATTTGGTTGAAGGTGTGACCGTCTGGTGATGCCCACGTTCGTTTGTGAATATCGCGATGTGGGAAGCACGTAGAGCTTACTATCATATTTTTGCTGCTTGCGAAATCAATAAGACGTTGGCCATTGTCGTTGGTTATGTCATGGAGACTGTGTCCTCCTGTTCTTCTTCTATGAGCCTCCTCCTTTCCGACTTTTGCATTAAAATCCCTTAAGACAATTTTTAGGTCATTAGGGCCGTGAATCAAAGGTTGTCTCTAGGGTGGCATTAAATTTGTCTTTAGTTATATCGTCCTTGTCTTCTGTTGGTGCGTGAACGTTGAACAACCAAGTGTTGAAAAATTTAGTCTTTATTCGGATTGCACACAATCTTTCACTTACTGGTCTGAAGCTCGTGACCTGCTGTTTAAATTTTTTGTCAACGACAAAAGCGACTTCAAACTCTCTGATTCCTGACAATTTTTCACTTGGATAGATTGTGTGTGGGCTCATGTCCATAATTTCGTTATCGAGCCATTTCGTTTCTTGGATGGCAATTATGTTGATGTTGTGTTTTACCACTTCTTCGAGGAACTCTTTCAGAGCTCCTGTCCTAAATAAGGATCGAACATTCCAAGATCCAATAGAGTAGTCCATTTTTCGTTTGCGGGGTCGTTGCCGTTGAGTCCATTCTTTCCGAGGCTGTTCTTCAGGTTTCTGGACAATGTTATTTTTCCGGTGATGCGTTGTCGGCGCCTCGCCCAACCCCCGACCTGGAGGAGCGGTCCTACTTATTTATTACACACTAGTAGAAAAAGGGTGGGAGTTTTGAGCTAAATATGACATGCTGGAGTTATCACAGGTATGCTGCAAGTCCAATGTCATACTTCTTGCCTACTTCCAGAGACGCACTGGTGTTACTGGCCATTCAGGTTAACTCCATGTTCCCTCCTCCTTTCTCAAACCGGGCGTGGGACCGTCTATGACGGAGTTTGTAGTGCCATTGTAGATACATAGATGTAAACCACCTTTGCTATTCCATGCCTGTGGAAAGTATCCAATTTTTAAACAGCAGTTATTGACAAAAGTTTCTTTTGGTTACATACCCATAATGTTGCTGATGAGACTATTTTGGAAATATTCGTAGTAATTTACCTTGCGTAATTTTCTGTGGCTGTATAACCAAGTCCTTGAAAAAGGTTGTGGTTCTTGTAGGGGTTATATATTTTAAATACACTACATAAATCATCCAATTATAAATTCATTTAATTAAAACATTTGTATTAACAACGTAATGTTTTTTAAGTTTTAAAATCTAATTGAAACTGAACTAAAGAAACAAAAGTCTATGAAAAAATTTGCTATGATTGTATTATACATTTAGTACCAAAATTATTGCAAAGTTATTTGTGTACTAAATACATTTCAAAGTTAAACTTTTCCTTTGCTAAACTGGGCGTCGACACAGTTCTCTAGGATTTTGTTAGCTAGTAGCTGGGTTTTCTCCTTATCGTCCGCAATTATAATTTTGTTATGGTTTAGAGGTGGCGTCATTTTTGAATAGCTTACTCAGCTGTCTCAATTTTGGTGACCCTTTTTGAAGACTTAGGGGGGTATTTTTTTATCGGTTTTTTCTTCCTTCACTTTGTTTACTTTATTTCGATGGAGTTTTAAATAAACTCCAATACTTTTCCTTTTACTTCAAAATATACTGCGCTATAACATTCATTAAAATCGGATGCAACACTATGCTTCACCTTTTGTTTTTTTTTTGTTTTTCCCGATTTATATGTATAACCATAGCCGGGTTTGATCATACGTAGAATAACTCTGCAAACCGAATGGAAGCGACAATCGATGCGATTTCCATGCTACTCTCTCTACTCTACAATGGCGCCACAGCCCAAATCGGACCTTGGCCTCCTGACATTCAGATTCCATAACATTTTTCATTACTTACCTTACTTAACCCTTCCACAAGGTTGTTATCCCTTCGCACAACTCTCTTTCTACGAATTTTTCATTTCCGTAGATTGAGGTGACCAAGGTATATCCAAGCAAGCAATGTGCTGGAATTAAATATTGTGTCGACCGGGATTTGAACTCACGACCTTCGCATTACAAGACCAACGCGCTACCCATTAGGCTACACCCTAGCTCCCTAGCATTTCCATGCTAGTAACAGCAAAATGAACTATGCTGACTACGAAGATTTTCCCAATAGTATTGTGGAAATTTTATCTACATGTCCAATCCAGCTCGATTTTGATCAACGATCCATCTTTCATCTCCAACAATACTTATACTACGGCCAGCAAGCCAAGTCTGACAATGGAACTACTGTCATCATTACACGAATAACGGTGCTAAAAGTGTCGCACAGCTTGACATTGAAAAGGTCCGAAATTGCATTCCATTGCATGTCTTGCACTCTTGTACGATCACCTTAGTTGACAATTACAGGGTCGTGCCCATAGCCCGTTGCACAGCCGAAAGTTGGCGTTGTTCAACATATCGTCGCAACATAAGCTCACTCTATCGGAAACAGTCGGATTTGATTTAATAATTTTCGTTGCGCCAACGAAACACTTGTTCGTGGTCGCAATTATCAGCGGCCAGGATCGCGATGATGGCAGATAAAGTGGGCTTGTGACGTAAATCATTTTTCATAAATCATAATCGCGTAGACAGTGGACGGCGGCGGTCGGAGTGACTGGAGCTGGGAGTAGTACGTCGTGCCGGAGACCGGACAGCGGACAGGTAGATGAAACGAGCATTCCAGTTCGGTCGCAAGGAATTGACGGGCCGACAACAAGGCCGATCTGTGGGCGTACCACGGGGCTCAAAATCGTTAATTATATTTCAGTGTTTATGCAGAATAAATAAGCCATCAATAACGCGGATTGGCGTGGCGGGACAACGTGTTTTCTGTCACACCGTGAAATTCTGGATATATGGCAGCGGAGCAATGCAGAGCGGCCGGCCAGATGACGACTGGTCGGCCGGTCCGTATGACTGCCGCTCTGAGTTATTGATTGTGATTTCGTAGCATGCACATTAGAGCAATGCGTGGCGTATGAGTCGTTTTTTCTAGCGTTTATTCTTATTATTATTTTATTGGCAAGCCATTGGGGATAGTCCAGTGCCTTGCCACGGAGCTTATCTACGGCGACATTTTCAGGTGGCAATAGCATATTCGGCGGCTACATTGTCGTCCGTCGTCGAAAACTAGTTCTGTCGACTGGTTTCAACATCGAGTGCCTTTTGCAATTTGTTATCGGAGTGATTGCTCCGGTTCGGTGTGAACTATTGCTTTGCATTTTCCAACTCATATGGGACATACATATGTGTGATTGCAATTACGGGCCGGTTTCGTGGAGCGCGATTTTGCGAAGCGAATTGAAATTATTCACAGGATAGCGTCAAGGCTGAGTGGAGAATGAAGAAATACTTAATGAGCCATATGGCTGTAATGGATAGGCTAGAGGTGGTACTTTCCGACACTTTTTTCTAATTGATTTTAACAGAAGCTCAGGTTTTTTTCTGTTTTGAACTTAAACCATAGTCGATGCCATTGTGGATAAAAATAAATTACAATAAAGTTTTATTTATTTTGCACCATCTGACTCCTATGAATTTGGAAGATCGCATTCATAACTATCCCGAGATTTTATTATTGAGAGCATAAATGGAAAACGCCGATTGCCTTAATTGCGCAAAAATGGTTACATAATTATTCTGATATTGTCCATCGATAGCCATAATTTGTTCCCTTCTTTCTAGCAGCATAGAAATTTCTCGTCGAAAAAACTGCTCTTCTTTTGAGGCGACCCACAAATCGATCTGATTTTTACTTCTTCGTAAAAATGAAAGTGTTGCTCAGCAAGGCCATGCATCATCGATCGGAATAGGTGGTAATCGGAAGCTGCGATATCTGGAGAATACGGCAGTTGGGGTGGGATGTCTCATTTCATCTTTTCCCTCTCCCATAGATTTCGGTGTCCCTCAAGGCGCTGTTTTATCGCCCACACCTTATGAATTCGACACGATTATTAAAACTCACCGTGTCCTGATACATCTAAATATGTATTCCGAATTTTTGAACTTGAACCTAATCTTGGAATGGGACAGGATAAATAGAATAAAAACACAGACCTCTCTTATTTCCCTTAAATGTGATATGTCCAAATGGACTCTTCCGAATACTTCTTAATCCTTTGCATTATATTAAATAACCATCTTAATTTGATTCAGCACGTATTTGACATAGCACTTAATGCTTCCAAATGCCTGGGAGTCCTTCGAAAGTGTAAAAAATATTTTACTCCCATTGACCAAGCAAATATCTACAACACCTACATTAGTAGATGATAAACTACTTGACCTTGTATTTTCGAATACGGATGCTTCTAATGTGTCAATTTCATCTTTCGATGCGTTAGTTCCCATTGACACCTATATTCCACCATTAAATATTACTGTAACTATTCCGCTCAAACTCTTTTCACCATCTATCACGACGACTTCTAAAAGAAATTTTAGAAAAGCTCACTAAAGCGCCATAAAATTGAAACTTAGCTTGGTTAATTGGAACGCTATTTTGGTTCATCAACATGTTCCACTGCAAATCTCTGCTAAGAAAACTTATACTGACTGGTTGTTCAATTTTACAATTCTACTACTTCGAAGGAAAACGATTCTTTGCGGCAAGTACAAGCAATCAAATCATATTTAAGAATACCACATCTAGATCAAGAACTCTATTAAAAATAGTTGGAACCGATATCTTAGTTAGTTAGCGTCGTGTTTAGCTCGTAATATTACTAAGCCCTCCTGGTCGTATATTAAGAAGTATAAAAAGACATCCCCGCTTCACTCTATTGTGCGCTATGATAACATCTCGGCTTTGGAACATCAAGGTATCTGCGATCTTTTCGTTTCAGACTTCAGCTCTGTTCTCTCTTCCACCGACAAGGATCTAAACAACGATTTCTTTGTTGAGAGACATGAACTTTTGGACTTCATACATATTTCTTCGGTCGATGTCGCAGATTGCATTAGTCTGCTAGATCCAAACACCAATAGTGGTCCGGATGGTATTCCCAACCGGTTCACCAAATCGCTTTGTGATGGATTATCTTCTCAGCTTGCGATGATTTTCAACAAATCTCTTGGTGAAGGTTATTTTCTCAGAGCATGGAAACTGGCCACCGTGATCCTAACTTTTAAAAAAGATGACAAGAATAATGTTACAAACTATTGCCCAATCTCAACACTGAACTGCTTTGGAAAAATATCTGAACGATTAGTTCATAACTCCATCTCCGAACATCTTTCTCATCTTATTTCTTCAAAGCAGCATGGGATCCTTAAAGGTAAGTCCACGACTTCGAATCTCCTCCAACTTACTAATATTGTTGCGAAATCCTTTGAAAGCCATAGATCCGTGCACATCCGTGGTGTGGCTACCAGTGATGCAAGGGAAGCAATGCTTCCCTTACGTTTTGCTCTTTATTAAGTTTAGAAAAGCTAAACTGAAATCAGCACGAATATGTAAATTTTTTCAACTCTTTCTATACATATAAGAAAGTACGCAATTCGTCTACCACTATTTATAGCATTTATGTGCTCAGGACAGCGTTTTTTCTCACGTTTTCCTGACCAACGAAAGTTGAAAGCCTTCCACAGCGAAAAAATGCGATTTTAAAAACGCATATTTGTATATGAAAATATTGCTAGGTCATAAGACCGCCGGCCAATACGAGCAAAATTTTCTCGCACGACGAACGCAAGTTCGACTTCAATAGGAAGGGGAGATGCGTCGCATTAAAATGCTTCCACCTTTCTTCTCATTACTTTTAATCGCATATACAAGAGAACGAGACTGCCGGCAAATACGAGTAAAATTTCGTTCGAGGCGAGCGTAAGTTTGACTTCTATAGGAAGGAGAGATGCGTTAATGCAAATGCTTCCAGCCAATGCTTTCAGTCGTAAGCTCTGGCTCTCGATCAAAGTATTGCCAGTATTGAAATACTAGCCGAAAAATGATCAGGAAGAAAAAAGAAAATCTGGTAATATTGCTCTGATTGCAAACGAATCGGTTTAAAATTCGGGAGATCGGGCGACATGTTTTTTTGGACGTTTTAACTTTTTTCATTAAGAAAATAAAAACTAGAAGCTAAATCTAAGGCTTGAATTAATTAATTATTCAAAGCAAAATGTCACTTAAATATTTGAATGTGGATCGACTTTTTTTAATATTACGTTCATGATTCCTGGGTGATCTCAACATTAATAATGTTTCAAGCAGCTGACGAGAGAGGTTTTAGTAATATTTGTAATATATTGCTTAAGCGTAATAAAGCAATATATTCAAAAAATTATTGCTTCTCCTAGCTATAAAATCACGCCACACCACTGTGCACACTATGTATACCGACTTTGCCAGAGCATTTGATTCTAATATACTTATTTCAAAATTAAAGAAGTACGGTATCTATCGTTCGCTTCTCAGTTGGATTTCTTCATATTTATCTGATCGAAGTATGAGAGTGATATTTCTCGGCAAATCATCCCCCATTTTTTCGGCGAATTCTGGAGTTCCTCAGGGCACCATTCTCGGTCTACTATTATTTCTTATTTTCATAAATGGCCTAACATAATTTTTATCTTCTGACTGTCTTTTA
Organism: Chorisops tibialis; assembly: GCA_963669355.1. Classification (NCBI taxonomy): domain Eukaryota; kingdom Metazoa; phylum Arthropoda; class Insecta; order Diptera; family Stratiomyidae; genus Chorisops; species Chorisops tibialis. The sequence continues at coordinate 311,281,260 of OY770262.1, forward strand.
TATGCTGATGACCTCAAAATATGGCACCGCAAAGTGACCTTTATTCTCTATCTGAATGGTGTCTTAACAATGACAGTTCTCTTAACATTGAGGAATGTCTGTTCATGAAATTCACTTGCCAACTTAACCTCTTTAACTTTACCTACATAATTAACGCGAGGCTAGCACTTATAAGCAGGGATGGCAAAATCTGCTCTTTTCCAATCGGCGTGATCAACTGCGATTCCTCTTTTTCAATATTTGTGAAAAGAGCAGCTCTTCTAATAGTAGTGATTTTTGCACCTCTATTCTCTATACTAGTGCGCAAGGATGGCAAGAATTGCTAATGCAGTGATCAATATCTTCGAAAAGAGCTGCGATTTCATTTTCATTTTATTAAGTAATGATTCAAATTGAAATAGAAAAACGAATTAAATTAAACGGGAGAGCACAGAAAACTGAAATGAAAACAATCGGAAAAATTCAAAGTAATTATTTACATGTTGGTTAAAAAGGCACAATTCAAAAAAAAAAGCAGACAACAGACAACAGCAATTTTCTGTGAAATTCTGCATCTAACAATCAGGCAGACCCAATTTCATGCTCAATACCACCAGCTCAGTGTACATAGTGAACATTACCACCTCGGAGTGAAAAAGTTTTCCTTTCCTATCCAAAGTACGAAAAAATGATCGAGCTCAATCTAGTCAGGATGGCAAAAATGTCAATCGCATCGCATGTACACAAACCAAAACAAAAAAAACACCCGGTCATAGAAAACCGAACCAAGAGGGTCTGTTGTTTTCTTTTTTTCACTCGATATTAATCATACAAGCAATTTCATCAATGAAGAACATAAAGCCCTTATTAACACAGTGGACTACAACATAAATCGACGGAAATTGCAATAGCCACAACTCACATGTCCCACCTCACCCCGACGAGATCATAACTCAGAATAATGACCGCCAAACAAATCACCCCCGGTTACCCACGAAAGCGCACCTCATTGACGACTTTGCCTATCCCTCGTCACCGACCAGATCAAAGCTCGCTAAACAAATCGCTGTCACACTTCATCCAGCCCCAGCTCCCTGATAGCACAACGAAAAAGCTTCCATATGGCGTCGTGTTGCGATGATGAAAAAATCGCAGATATGTAATCTCTACAACTTGGTGTTCTATTTGACAGTATACTGAAGTTTACGCATCAGTATACTGAAATTTCTGCTAAAGCCTATCGGCTCTCTGGCTTTATGTTGCGCTCCACTAAATCCATTTCGAGTAAAAATGTTACTGTTTTACTGTTTAAAATGTGAGTTCGTCCTATTTTAGAGTACTGCTCTCCCATTTGGAATCCCCATTACCAGTGTGATATTGACCTTATTGAGTCTGCCCAACGGAACTTCACTCGATCTCTATTCTGTCACTTTGACATACCGCATGTTTCTTATTCTAATCGTTTGGCCGAACTTGATCTTCCATCCCTTTATCAGAGACATATTTTAATCAACCAGTGTACACTATACAAAATCGCTAACGGTATCGTTACTTCACCTTTGCTTATCGAACTATCATTTCGGGTTTCTAATGCTACGAGGAATCGTGATACTTTCTATCCCCCTCAAGCACTTCATAATGTTTATTTTCATTCGCCCTTTCTTAGATTTCAAAGGTTCAAAGGATGCATAATCTCCTCCAGCTTGGTTCTTTAATTGTTCCATATAATTTATTTTTACGCACACTTAAACACATATTTAGCCTATCTTGATTAACGTGTCTTCTTGTAATTTGTGATTTTATTGTTTTTTGTAATTTTTTTATTTTTATTTCTTTATTTATTTATTTTATTTTTAATTTTATCTTGCTCATTGTAAATACTTCCTTTTAATCATTTACTATTATCGTAATTGTTATTTCTACATAGAATCTCGCATCAATTTTGTTAATGGCGGTTTTACATTATTGGAGCTATCTGCGCTAAAGCAGTAATTAATTAAATAAATAAATAAAAAGACCACGCACCCAAAATGCAACTCGCGATGCTTGACCATGACCACAGACAAGCGTTTCGACTAATTGGAGATGAGGCTGACACGGGTTCTATAGACTCCCTAGAGCAGAAATGTCGGAGTACTAAGAATTTACTACTGCTACTTCCATGGTAATTGTAGTGATACACTTTCTAAACTTATTCCACCCCTTTACACATTTCTTAAAAAAGTGAAATATAGGCAGTCATTCATATTACAAACTTCAAAGCTTTGGAATGCATTGCCAGATACCGCATTCTCATTGTCATATGACCTTTGCTATTCAAAACTCAACGTCCACAGGCATTTTAGTCTTTTCTCTCCTAGTAATTCCGTTTAACCCTCGAATCCTATTTTTTTTTCTTTACCGACATGACTATGTAAATTGCATTAAAGGGTGAACCCCTAAGTTGTGTTGGGAAATGTAAAAAAAGTCCGACCAAAAAACCGTGCGTCAAAACGAAACAACACAAAGAATATAAATTGTTGTAATCTGTTCTACTTCCAAGTTTTCAAAAAAGAAAAAAATCGTTTGGTTCCATTTCCGGTTGGAGATCATTCTCAAAAACAATACAGCACCGTCCGTCGATGTCATCGATCTTTAGTCACCTCTCCTACTCTTTTCTGTTGAATTTTTCTCGTGTTATCGTCGCGACCCACAGACTACCCAATTGAACTGACGTCACAACGAAACTTACTTTTTGGTGTTTCTCGAATCTGAATCCCGATTGCAAAGTTTTTTAATGGTTATGTGGGGAACTAAACTATCATTATCTGAGCTATTATGTTAGAGAAATGTTATTCCACCCGAAATAGTTGGAAATTTGTTTGGTTTTTATATTGTTGTCTCAACTACTAAAGACTAAGCTTTTCTAAGTAAATCCTAAATTTTAGGCCCCCAACTCCATTAGCTTCCAAGTAAGAGTAAAGCCGAACAAAAAGGCTAAGATTCTTTAAATATCATTCTTAAGGACTTGGGACACATTAAAAATCAATATATGTATTTTAATTCCCATATAAGTACAAAATTACATTTTATAATAATCAACGATAATGACCTTGTTCATAACTAAAGTCTCGAGAAATAGTCATAATGAGAGACAATGTATATAATTTAGAATATTTACATTGCCCGCGATTGTCAACTAACTCGGGAATAGACAAGAGGTCTGACATGAAGTTAAATTTACATATAGAGCTGAAACACGATCTGACAAATTGATTACCTCCGTCGTCTTTCCAAAGCCATAACTCATTCAGGTCGGAGTCGAACTCCGCGCTTCGGCTTATATAGCATTCATCTGAAAACTGCTTGTTCTGATCTGTAATTTAATTTATCAACTGCTCATTAGCTTGCTAACTTTAATTGTAAATAAAGAAGGATTCGTCGGTAGGTACATCAGCGCCATCTTTTTCATATTTGAATTTCTCAATGCACTTGTAAACATTCTGGGGTAATAAAGCGATTCTTACATCTTGTTAATCAGTTTGACCAATTTTAATGACCAGCTCTGAGTTTGGTGTGACACGGTGCAGGTATAGGAAAAATTATTGTGCTTAAAGTGTCAGATAAATTGGATTTGTGTGTAGGCCTCTCTTATTGAAGAAAATTTATTGAGTATTAGCATTTTATGATAGGAATTAAAAGTAAACGAAAAGAAAAAAAATCTCAACTATATGATTATGCTATGCGACGCGATTAAATCAGCTGTTGTGATAATTATGTTATTTGTAACACTGTGTGTTTATTATGGACTAATGTCGCATTAATGTGGTGTTATTAAAACATTCCGAGCGTGCGGTTTGATTGATTTCAGAAAATTTTATAATTACGTTTTATTGCACATTCCGAAAATAACAAGAAATTCCAGCATGTTATTTATTTCTCTTGACTATTTATAGCCTGATTAGTTTAATGTATCGGTTTTTATAGAAAACTTTCAAAAATTTATTTTAAATTGTAATAATTTGACATAAGACGATATATACATATGTATGAATGTACAAAGCTAATGAATGCTTCTTTAACCTGAGTATATGGAGGTAAGGCGTTGGATTAGGTACATATCTATCAAAAAATTTTGCAAAAATCCAAAGCAGCAGGCGATGATTCGTTTTGACTGGTTGTACCTAAGAAGAAGGAGACCTTAAATGGTGCAACAGGCTTATACCATTGACACATAGTGCAGCTAAATTATAATTAACGCCTAAATCATCATGGTTGGGTGTCATACGTTAATTTAGCTAAATTACCAAAATATTGATCATTTATCAGCTAATTCATCTCATTAAGATTAATCGTCTCATTTTTCTCATAATCTAGGCTATGATGATCAAGATTGTGCTGGAGCAGAAGCTTTCGTAAAAGCATTTTCGTGCAAGAGAGAAGAAGAAAAGTCATTTTCTAACTGCTCTGAATTATCTAAGATCTTTGAAGCGTGATTTAAACTCCCAGCTATGAAAGATGACTTGCAAACTATTCCAAAACAGGACTAAAGATCATTTTTCTTCTTTTGTGGCCTTTATCGCAAAATTTTATTGCCTATTGACTATGCAATTCAACCTTTTAAAAATATACTGAGTTGCTCTTCTTAATTAGCAAAGTGCTATGTGCCACCATTCTATTAACGATGAAGACGAGCTAAACTACGAATTCTTCTACAATGGCACTACAGCCCGAATCGGACCTTGGCCTCCTGACATTCAGGTTTCTTAACATTTTTCATTACTTATATTGGAAGAGTTAGCTCATCGCACAACCCTCTATCTACGAATTTTTCATTTTCATAGATTGAGGTGACCAAGGTATATTCATGTAGGCAATATGCTGAAATTATATATTGCGTCGACCGGGATTTAAACTCACGACCTTCGTATTACAAGACCAATACGCTACCCACAAGGCTACACCCTAGCTTAAGAATTAGCTAAATTATAATTAGGACCGCTATGTGTCACTGATATTAGCCGCACATATGGAAAATTAAATTGTTACAGACATGTTAACAATTTTTGTAGTGAATAAATATGAACTACTTTATGATTTGAAAAAAAAAAAACTTCAAATTGGCATCCATGCAATAATAATTCTTTTACAGCTTCTGAGCATTAATAGCTTCTATCACGCGCGTATATTGTACGTTTCGTTTTGATTCAATAACTTGAAAAGACGGACTGATGCGCGTCAGTCAAATGTGTAATTTGAACACCAAGCAGGTACGCTACCCGGCCATGTTCCATTGAATTCTACCCATAAATTCCAGTGTACGAAACTTTAGCGCTTCTGCTTCTCTATTATATCCCTTTTTCCAACCCGATATAGCGGGCCACGGGAACTGCGATACCTCCTCAACATCAAACTGACGGAACATTTTCATCGCGCCGCAAATTACACCTATTGTCGTTTCTCCAACAAGCAATTACCGATAATAAGCGAGCAATCCATCGACGTCGGTCCACTTGATATTCGCTAGCAATCGCCTATCGACTCGATTATTGTTATTACTCCGGCGTACAAATTCAAGTTCAATTGTATCCGTGGTCTCGGGGAGCTGCAAACGGGGAGCCCGGCAGCAGCTACTCTGGCAGTAGTAACATAACTAGCTCTGGCTTGACCAGAGCTCCAAGCTCAGTTTTAGCTCAGTCCATGCCTTGGAGTCACCTTGCAGATTGGCCGGACGCGGGTGTGGGGTATCTCCTCGCTACCTTCTTCTGGTTGAACTGTGGCCCAGCAATCGTGGAAATTCGAGCAGAAAGCCTTAGAGAATGGTATGCGGGAAGTGTGGAAAAAAAATGGAGCGCACAATAGCGAAAATTGTCTGGCAGTAATTTACTTTATGTGTAATGACCACTCACGATCATAATGGCCAGCTGGATGGACGACGGATGGATGGACTCAGGCCGGGGCTCCTTCTTCTTTTGCCGTTGTTCTTCGCATTGTGGCTTCTTGAATGGTGATGTGATGACCGATGTGGTGGCCCGGTAATGATGCCCATGCTTTTGATCCGTAACATTTCCTATATGCAAGCAATTGGTCCGATGATTGATGATGATAGGCGCGTGCTATCATACCGTCATTTTCAGCCACATTAACAGTAGTTCAATTTGGGCTACGTAATCGCATTTGGCGCGCGAATTCAAATCTCAACGATTACGAGAATTATACCTTGGCCAGATCTATTTTTCATATAACGAAATCAAAAAACTATTATGGATGCAGCGGAGATATTGGAAACGAGAAAGCAATTGGACTGCCGGAGCAGGAAACTTCCTATTCATGTTTCTTTTCAAGCTTTTCTCCTATAGTGTGACTCCTATTGATCCAGCCGTAATTCAACTCCAGGTCATTCTTCAATGTTGAAATGGCTTTATGTTTTGTCAGTGGTAGCTTTTACACTATGCGAGAATAAAAGCAAGTCCGTTATTGTATGGTTTAATTGGATTTATAAATTTTGAATGGAACTGTACGAGTGTATTGTAATACTTTCAAATCTGTGGTATTTTCTTTTATTTCATAGAATAAATATTACAATGGATTACTTCCGTATATATGGAGTAAGTCATTTTAATGCATCCAGATTTATTTTCAATCTTCCAGAATCTTTTTATCTAGATGAAAGTTTTAAAATTTGGATGTCCGTCAGTCCTAATGTATCGACGACAGAAGTATTACCTAATAAAACACATCATCCCTTTAAGGCTCTTCTATATCAGTCTTCTTCTCTTTGGTGTATTTTTGCTTATGTTTACACTTTCAAAGTCTCTAAATGTTCTCTAGTCTTGAGTTTTCGAATATTATTTTGTCCGTAATTAGTACGATGTGCATATTCCTTAAGTGGTTTTGAATGTCTCGTCAGCCTGACATTGTCATTGAGTTTGAATTTATTTGAGATATGATCAACCTTAATATCGCCTTTCAAAACATCTAAGGTAAAACAGGATGTGAGCATAGTTCTTCTAGAATCAAGAGGTAAAAGATTTAATAATTGGAGCCTAACTGTGTAGGGTGGAAGGTTTTCAAAGTCTCTAGGATCATACAAATCCCTAAGAGCAAAAAGAAGGAGTTGCTTCTGGATTGACTCTATTCTGTTGCTGTATAATTGGAAGAAGCGGTCCCAAATGGGACATACATATTCCAGAATAGGGCAGACAAGAGAACAGAATATCCCATATATTCTTAAACTATTTGGCTCTGCTCTTAATGAACCCAAGAAGAGTATTGGCTTTTGAAATTATTTGATTATATTGAGATTTGAAGCCCAGTTTGTTATCCAGTAGTAAGCCGAGGTCCTCAATTTGATCAACACGGTGTAGTTGAGTTAGTACATAGCCATGGTGATATGAGGATGATTTACGTGAGAAGCTTGTCACACCAATTTTTTTTAACTTTAAACTCAGGACATTGTGATCAACTCGGTCGAACGCTTTGCTAAAGTCGGTTTTGTAGTGGTAGTGGTGGAATGGGTGACGACATTGAACTAATTTTTTCACATCAAGCTAGAGTTGCTATCAAAATGTTTTATACAAAATTTAGGATACAAAATTTCAATAGGTGATGAGAAAATTAGTGTATTGGACTTAGTGAAACTGTGCAGTTTGTTTGAGAGGTGGGAGAAGGAGGGGCGAGTTCTTAATGACTTTTTCAAAAATAACATAAGCATTATGCTTTGACATGTTTTAAATTGCAGATCAGTAGCATTCATGCTTTTCAGGGAAATCGACTTTTTGTAAAGTTGTGAGATTGTGTCAGATTGTATGGGAGGGAGTAAAAGAAGTGAAGCTAATCGTCTATTTTTTTTGGCCTTACTAACAATTTTAAATAAATATTTGATGCTCAATTTCAGCCCGCTAAATTTTATACGTACTGAGTAAATTGGCTTAGTGTAATTCATGACAAGTACAGTTTGTATGGGAGGTGGTAGAAGGAGAGAGAGGACACGCATAATTTTTATACAGTAGATTTATATTGCTATAAAAGTAATATGTTCCAAATTTCAGGCCAATAACTTTTATACTTTTCGAGCAAATCCGTTTATTGTCAAATTGCGCAATTGTGTTATTTTGTATGAGAGGGGGTAGAAGGGGTGGAGCGATTTGGCCCGTTCACGAACTTGAATTTACTTTTTTGTCAAAAACGACGTGTACAAAATTTGAAAAATCTAGCTCAACGCGTTCTCAAGCTAGAGAGCAAACAGACGGACGGACAGACGGACAGACGGACAGACGGACAGACGGACGGACGGACAGACGGACAGACGGACGGACGGACAGACAGACGGACGAACATCCGGTTTTGAGTGATAATATTAACTTCATTTTTTTCTCCAAGCCTTATTTCTTAGCGTTACAAACCTTAGAGCAAACTTATAATACTCTCTGATTTCATCTAGAGTATAAAAATGTATTCAAGTTAAAGATATTAACTAGCTGAATTCTTTAAACAATTTTCCTCCTCCCAGACAAAAGTATTTTTTTTACCATTTTCAAGAAATCAACTATCATAATAGCCAACAAATTAAAAGCTAGGAACTTAAAATTTTGTACACCTGACAAGAGACCCGGAATGGAACTGCATTGCAAAATTTTACGATTTCCTCACCTCCTCCCAAATTCATAGTTTAGAAATTCTATTAAATTTCATCTGTGAAACTAACATTCTTTACAGCGTTTTTGAACAGGATTCAAGCAAGTAATTAAACAATTATTAACATCCACCAAACCCTTGAATAACTCCCTGCCCGTCTCCCTCCATACAAATCCAAACTTGCATAAATAAACGAATGATATATTGATTCTACATACTGCTATTGATCGTAATCACATTTAAGTGTTATATAATTGGCAACAGCACTGCCTTAGAACCCCCATTCACATAGTCTTCCCTATCGACTCTGATTATTGACTTCTCACGCATAACAAACTTTCCCCAAGAATAATAAATTCCGACTTGTTGCATTAATTTCTGTTTTTATTTATTTTATTCGGTTTGCAGTTTGAAAAAGTGAACATTATTTTAATCAAGAAAATTAATTAGACGTTTGCTGTGCTGTGTGGAACGAAATCCGTAGACAATTGAAGCTGAAAATTTGAACTTTAACCACCAGATGTAAAATTAGAATTCTTACAAATTTCCAGCCTCAAAATTTATCGGTTTTGCTCATCATGTTGGAATCCAGCATTTTTATACTCTAGATGAAATCTGAGAGTATATTGTGTGCCTTACCGTTTGTAACGCTAAGAAATAATACTAGCACAGAGTTGCCAAGGGTACAGAAACATTTGTTGATGCTCAAAAATCTCGATTTCAAATGACCATCTGTCCGTCTGTTTACAACATAACTCTCGAAAGGTTTGACCTATCGTGCTGAAATTTTAGCAAAAAAGTAACTTTAAGTTCGTGAACGGGCCACATTCCTTACCCCTTCTACCCCCTCCCACACAAAGTTTATGAAATTTCGAAATTTAAAGAAATTAATTTTCCTCCGAAACTATTTCACCTTTTGACTTAAAACTAGGTAATAGTATTATAATGTGAATATCATCACTGTAATAAAATATTGATCTAATCCCCTTACTCCTTCTACCCCCTCCCATACGAATGTACTATTTCCAAAAATGCATTTATTCTGTTTGCATCGCAACTAGCAAAGTTAAAAGAACCAATTTTTGTTAAAATTAATTTTATTATAATTGAAACCGATTATGTAAAAATTATCAACTTCACCTCACTCTTTCTACCTTCCCCCCCCCTCCCATACAAATTTTACTAAATTTAGAAATTTGAACAAAATTATTTTTCTTCAAAATCGTCAAGGCTATCAGCTTTAAATTTTGAGAAAAGTATACTGTTACAAGTGTCATTGATGCCAAAAAATTTGGTTTTGATTCGAATACTCCTTCTACCCTCTCACATACAAATGCACAATTTTGGTAAATGCATTTAATCGATTCTCATTGAAACTAGAAAAAGTATAAGCGTAAAATTTTGCTACAATTTGTCCCTAAATAATTGCAATAAATGCTAAAAATAATATGAACTTCGCTTCACTCCTTCTACCACCTCCCATACAAATTTTTGTATTAAAAATTCAAGAAAAGTATTTCTCCTTCGAATGTATGAGTAACAAAGCAATGTGATTAGGATGTTGATAAGGAGATTCAAAATCATCCAAAACCTCCCACTTTCTCTGCTACCTCCCATACAAATGCATAAATTCAGGCAAAAATTGTTCAATTTCCTCGAAAATTATGAAAGCTGCTAACTTTAAATTCTAAATTCTTCTTTGTATACTACGTTATACACGAAAATTACAAACCTTCCCCTCTGCTTTTACCAGCTCCCATACAAAAGTCACAGTTCACTATTCGAAAGAATTTAAGATGACATATTTTCCGGTAGAATAAACTATTTCCAATTTCATCTAGAGTATCATATGATTGGACTTTATGCCCAATCATAATTCTGTAATGTTTAATATTAATTTTAGAATAACTAAATTTACTTTACTTTTAATTTACATTACTCAAAAAAAAAAAAAAAAAATAAGCATCCTCTAATTTTCATCTCAAATTCATATTATTTTGCAGGGCTCCATGCTACCACCATTCCATCCAGAAAATATCCATCTAGAGAAGAAGAAAATATCCCATTCCTAACTCAATTAAATTGTTGTATCCAGCATCAATTCTTAATGGCAAATCTTATAGTTCGAAAGTTATTTACGGATCCGAAAAGTCGTGTGCACGCCTATCAATCAATCGGCAGATAAGTCCGCACGACATGCTTCTTAACTACCGAAAGCGCAAACTTCTTCATTACCGGTGCGCTCATATAAGTGTAGTTACCTTAGGATCCACAGCATAGGAGCGAATATTTTCAACTATACGCTCCATCCTCCGCCAGTTACGTACACTTCTTAATCCTCGGCTGCCGCGGTTCTGGTTGATAGAGAGTGCACCGCAAAAGTCTCACATCGGTTCACCTCATCTCGAATTCGATTGGATCACCTGACCGCTACAGTTATTGCAGTTTAAATGCCGTATCTACCTGAACACATAGGTGAACGGTGCGCCTCCGTGGACCACGTCCTTAGCAATAGGATTTCTGTTATTTCTGCTTCCGATCGGGACCATCAGACAGCGTCTCCGCCGAACCTCAACTTAATAAGGGTAAAATGATCTAACAATTCAATTAGCTCTTATCTCGAGATTCACCAGCGCAGCCGAGCTCATTACTATACATTTCTCTTTCTGTTCCTTCGCTCCTTAGTTGTTTTGACAAGTTTATCTGCTCCTTGTATCTGGCCGGAGAGTGATGTCAACAGAGGAAATAATAAATGTACACGTTTTAATTCAGAGACGTGGCTTTCGTTGGTTTCTCGGCTGGAACTGCAGCTCGCTGCACTAGCATTATCGTAGCTAAGCTAAGCTGCGCTAATCTTGCGCGGTAGCCGAACGCGACTCAAAAAGTACGAATACAACACACGCTGACATATTGACTCGCTTGTGATGTCGATGCGCAACTTTGACCAAACAGACCTTCTGAGTGTTGTCATGCCTTTACATGTTAAATCCGCCGCCTCAGGATCCGAATCCGCGAATCCAATGCCAATTGGCAACTCAATTAAAATACTTTGTTAATTATAACATTGACAGCTTAATGACTTTATATTTGCTCGAGATCGAGATATGATGTCCCTTGCGAACAAGTTCATTAGAAAATCTCCGCGATACTGATCGCTGCTTCCTTAGTGCTCCAGATAATTTTCTTTTGCTTGCAGCCAAATAGGAATTCTGATTTCGATTTTAATGCCACCGATTGAAGGCTGCAGCTTAGGATAATCTCAATAAATATGGAATTATATGGGAATTGATTTTATGGACTAGTAAAGATTTTAATGGGATCGACCATATTGAATTGATATTCCCGTGCTTTGCAGTTAAAATTGATACTTGGAAAGTGATGTTGAGTTGATGCTTCCTGTTCATTTATGTTTACTACATTCGTTATTTTTTGACTATTTTCTCTATAATAACAAGTTAGTATTAATCAATGAAAATTTGTCCAATTTAGTTGTAATGACACCGAAAAATATAGAAAACGAGTTTGTTACCTTCACGTGAATGACAAAAAGGTAATTGACAGTCTAATTAATGATTGGTGAATTATATTGCTTCTGGTATATTATTTTGAAGACAATGGTTTGCATTTTATTGGAATCAGAACAATAAATTATTAAGAATGAAACCAAGATACTGGCATGTGTATGAGACAGGCTCGTAATCAAAGCAATCCCGTCACAGATCATATTCGTTTTGAAGAGCATTAAGGACATGGTTCTGTTAATTAAAAAAAAGCCCAAATAAAATAACATTAAGCTTAAAACCATAACAGGACTACGACTCTGCGTAAAGCCCAATCATAAGATACTAGTGATGAAATCGAAATTTTTGTGATGTTAAGAATTTTGTATGGGGAGTGGTAGAAGGTGTGACAGTACTGAACTAATTTGTTTCACATCATGCCAGAGTAGCTATAAAAAAGTTTTCCACCAAATTTACGCTTTAAAAATTGAATAGGTACTGAGAAACTTAAGGCATTGGATTTAGTGAAATTGCGCAATTTGTAGAAGGAGGTGGATGTTTTTGGTGATTTTTCAAGAAACAAAACCGATATATTTTAAATTTTAGATAAGTAACGTTCACACTTTACAAGAAAATCGAATTTTTGAAAAGTTATGAAATTGTCTCACATTGTTTGGGAGGGGGTAGAAGGAGTGAACTTTAATTTTTTCCAGATATTAATAATAATGCTAATTAAGAATTTGATACAAAATTTTAGCTCGATGAAAGCTATACGCATTGAGAAAATTGGCTTAGAGTATTTCATGAAAAAGTGCAGTTTGTATGAGAGGGGGTGGAAGGAGTGAGGGGATTTTAGTGATTTTTTTAAAAACAACTACAATCATTATGCAGTCGATATAATTTAAATTTCAGATCTGTGACGTATACACTTTCCAAGAAAATCGAATTTTTGTACAGTCGTGGAATCGTGTCAAATTGTACGGGAGGGGGTAGAAATAGTGAAACTAATCGGTTAATTTCTTCCCAGCATTAATAATAATGATAATTAAGGATTTTGTATAAAATTTTAGCTCGATGGAATTTATACATATTGAGAAAATTGGTGTATAGTATTTAATGAAAAAGTGTAGTTTGTATGGGAGGTGGGGATTAAAATAATTTGTATACTAAAAGATTGAATTTGTAATATTCTAAATTTCAAAGCTATTATAATTTCCAAGAAAATTTGATTATTACACATTTTTGAAAATGAGTCACTTTGTATGGGCGGAGGTAGAAGGCGTGAGGGGAGGGAAATAAAACCAAAAGCAGATAACATCTCGGAGCATACCTAATAAATTGTAAAAGTTTCATTACAATGGGTTCAGCCGTTTTCCCGTGAAAGCCGGACTGACAGACAGAGAAAAATTTGACTACAATTATATTTATATGTATAGATTTTAGTTATACGTAATTATTTGCAACTGGAAATTGGCTGTTACATTTACTTGTAGTTACGTAGTACTCACGAGATTTTCTGGTGCCTTTTTGTTGTAGATGGTAGCCATATCATTTTCGCACATGTTGAGCTGGTTCAATTGTACGTATTTCGCCTGAGGAAAAAGATAACTGCTTTGGTTTTCTAAAAACACTTTCTATTCCGCAATGAGTGTTGAAGTTTCTTATTATTGCAAGATTTTTCTGTATTCAACAGAAGGATGTTTACCTGTATAAACCTGTCCTTGATTCAATCCGAATTTGAAGAATCCTAGACCTACTAAACTTGGATCCCATACTTTGTAGGGAATATATTGGGCGGTTCTTCTTCTTCCTTTGTATGAAAAAACTTTCCTGTAATATGATGCGGCCACAAATGTGCCCAGGTATTGATGGGAGTGTTTTTTTCCGCATTGACACAAGGGTTAAGTGAAAGTAACTTTGAATGTTTCTCTTGAATTCGAACCAAGGGGAACAGGGCATTATACAATTTTACTGTACAACCGAAGATGAGTTCACAATGAAAACATGTACGGAAATAAGCATTTTATTCAAGAGACGGCTAATTGTCCTTTACTGAGCTGCTAAGCCAGCTAACCGGAAAGCGTATATTTAACTTTAGTCAAAATCAGTAATGATACTTATAGAAAAATACAAAGGTATGGCATGAGAGGGGGTTTCATTTTATAACTCGCGAAACAAATTTTTGAAACTATGTTTTGAGAGATTTTATAAAATAAGAGTTTCTAATTTTCACAAACATAATTCCCTCAGGCCTATGTCCTATCGCCTACTGTGTTCTTAGTATTCATTAACGACCTTTTATCTTCTACTCAATCCAATCAATAGTTTTGCAGATGACAGTACTTTAGATAGCACCTTTGAATTTAACTCTGCCGCGAATTCTCAAATGCAATCTGTTACTTCCAAATGCAGGAAGTTATTCGATTCGCTAGACTCCGAACCTCAAATTAATCCTGGAATGGGGCACGAAGGCCTGTCATCTTTCCCTTAAACGGTTTGTACCAGCGTCGTCGTCTAATTTAGCCTTCAACTGTATACTAATTTGCTCTTTAGATGAGTTTGTCATATTAGGCGTAAAGTTAAGTAACCATCTTGATGGGAACAAACATATCTTCGATGTTGACCGCCTAGGTATTCATCGCAAATGCAAAAAATATTTTACGCCTCACGACTGAGCTACATTCGACCTCGTTTAGAGTAGAATCCGCATTTATGGGCTGTGGCACCCAAAACAGACCATGCGCTGCTCGATCGAATCCAAAATCATTCGTTCCGACTAATTGGAGATGACACCATTACGATTTCTATTGATTCCCTCGAGCATCGTAGGAACGTTGGAGTACTCAGCCTTTACTATCGCTACTTTCATGATAAATGTAGTACGGGACTTAGATCACTTATTTCTCCACTTTACATTTTTTCCTGAAATACTCGTCAAGCTAAACGCGTGCACGAGCTTACCGTCAAACCTATTCCTACTCGTACAGTGAAAATAGAAAGTCATTGATCTCCCGAACGTCCAGACTTTGGAACGCATTGCCTGCAAGCATATTTCTAAGCAAGTATAACCTTTAGCGCTTCAAAAATAATGTTCTCGCCATATCCGGCTCCAACCCCCAAAATTCCAATAACACTGCCGAATTTCATCCTCTTCCTATACCGACATAACTGTGCAATGCATTAAAGGGTGAACTCCTAAGTTATAATCGGTGCCGAAAAAAAAAAAATTAAGAAAATAACAAATATAATTCTTGACAACTTTGAATTCAATTTGTGAACGCACCCTTTCACTAATCATCGAACTGTCACTGTCAATTTATTCAGTAAACTTAACATTTTTATCATGGTAAAGTACACGAAGGAACAACGTCTGAAATGGTTTGCATTTTATTTTGAAAAAAAGTTGTCAAGTCCTTATTGGAAAACCCTTTATTAGGGGAATACAATGGTTCCAATAGGGACTTGATAACTTTGAATTCAATTTGTGAACGCACCCTTTCACTAATCATCGAACTGTCACTGTCAATTTATTCAGTAAGCTTAACATTTTTATCGTGGTAAAGTACACGAAGGAACAACGTCTCAAATGGTTTGCATTTTATTTTGAAAAAAAGTTATCAAGTCCTTATTGGAAAACCCTTTACATTCGGCATTGTATCTACTTAACTGCCATTGTTCACCTTTCAAGAAAGTTTCTCAAACAAAATATTTGAGAGTGATAATCGATCAGCACCTAAAATGGAAGGAACATATAAATAGGAAGGGAGATCAAAAAGTTCGCGGAATGAAGGGGATGGACAAGGGAGGGAAAAAAATATTTTTCCTGGAGGTATTCTAGCACTCAATACAGGTATAAATAGAAAATTTCTGTCAAATGCAATCAATAACGTTTTAGTTATTGCTTTTTACGGGGACACTTTCCCTAGAAATGCGATGATTTATAAGTGGAATAGTTTATTCAGGCAAAGCAGAGAGTCAATTGAAGATAACGAAAATAAACTGCCAACAAGTCGGGCGAAACTTTATTATTCTTGGGACAAGTTGCGGATGAGTGGAAAGTCAATATGCAGGTTAGAGTGGTTAGCGAAGGCTAAGTGAAAGGGAGTTCTTGGGCAGGGCTGTTGTCAATTTAACAATATTTCATTCGTTTCTGCAAGTTTGAGTTTTTATGAGGGAAGGAGCAGGGGTAATAGTAAGGGTGGGTGGATGTTAATAGCTTTTTGATTAATTGCTTGAATCACGTCCAATATTCTCTGTATAGAATGTGTTTCATAGACGAAGTTGCATAGAATTTTCATAAAATTCGGTGTATTTTACATTCACGAAACCGAACATTTGTATGGGAAAGGGTAGAGAAGGTACGAGAATCGTAAAGTTTGGGGTCGGTTTATAACAATTATGGATCAAGTTATTATTATTTTTCTATGTACATCAAATAGACGTATCCACTTGCAAAATTTAAACTTTGTATCTTTCACCAGAGCCCTAAAAAAATCACTCAAAATTTTCGACATTTTTGCTTATCACCTCCCTCCCCTTACAGCTCCCAACTTAAAATTTTTATCAAAATTAACTATTATGTAGTTCTACAATCTGACAAATTTTTGATTTGATATCTGTACTCTTTTTTGAGATATAAGGATTCGTAATTTTTAAAAGTGCGCCATTTTTGAAATGCTCCCCATTTCCCCCCATTACTATTATTATTTCATCATGTTATATTTTTTTTTTGTATTTTCCCAGTATAGCTTAATATAAGTTTTAAGTTTCAATCACATAGCTTAAGTGATAGTTGAGATATTCATTTTTAAGTGTTTTTCTTTGCACCCCTCTTGACCCTCTCCCTTACAATTATTAACTACTCTCTAATCTGATTCCAATGGAACAATATGCCACCTTGACGGACCCAAAATATGAACTAATTTTTAAGATAAGTAATTTCGAAGATATAATCATTTGAAAAAACAATTCGGCAGACAATTTGTTTTTCGGACGCCAATGGATAAAAAAATTAAATTATTTTTAAAAGTTGTCCCACAAACCCTTCTATACGTGTGTTGAGTTTTATCTTCTTAGCTGTTATAATGGTTGAGATATTTGAATTCGTATTTTTCGGCTTAAGCGCTCCCCCAGCCTCCCCCTGAACCCGTACACCCCCAAAATGGGTATCCGCCTGAGATCCGTAACTATCTACAATCTTCCCAAAAACGAATTTTCTATCTTGAAGGGTTTGGGAGTTAATGTGCGCTGAGCATACACACCGGCGTACGGCGGACGGGGCGGACGGCGTACAGACAGACGGATTTTTTTTTGTTTGCATTTTTAGGCTAATTTAGTCATGAAACGCGAAAAAACAAAATTTCAGGGTAGAAAATTTTTTTTTTTTTCCAAGTCAAAAAGTAAAATCGTTGAAAAAGTAAAGAAATTGCTCGTTTAAAGAAGAAACACATCGCAAAAATGGTTGGAGTATCAGATACTGCCATTTGGAATATCCTCCATGATCATCTCGGTATGTCTAGTTAGTTAGTGCAAGATGGGTACGAAACTTGGGTTCATTACTATGAGCTTGAGTTAAAGCAGGAGTCAATGCAGTGACTCCAAAAAGGTGTATCACACCCTAAGAAGGTCAAGGTGTCACAATCCGGCGGAAAATCATGGTTACTATTTTTTTTGGGTAGGGTAAGCTAGAGTATAGCCTAGTAGGTAGTGTGTTGGAAATCAGCATAGGTGCAGAAAGACTTGTGGGACTAACTTTAAAAATAATTTAATTTTTTTATCCATTAACGTCCGAAAAGAGGGGGCTAAAAATAAATTGTCGGCCGAATGGTTTTTTTTTAATTATTTTATCTTCGCATGATTATATCTTCTACTTGATCCAGAAAACTCTTATTTTAAGACCAATTAGGTGGCATTCAGTTCCACTATAATCTACTACAGTAGGGGCCAATTATTATAAGGGTGAGGGTTAGGAGGGGTGCAAAGAATAACACTTAAGAACTAATATCTCTTAAGCTATGTAATTGAAACTTAAAACACATATTAAGCTATACCAGCGAAATATAAAGAAAATATAAAATTTGATTATAACGGAAATAGGGGGAAATAGGAAGTATTTCAAAAATGGTGCACTTTTCTAAATTTCAAACCGTTATATCTCAAAATTCAGCTAGGGTATAGCCTAGTAGATAGTGTGTTGGTCTTGTAATGCGAAGGTCGTGAGTTCAAATCCCGGTTGGCGCAATATATAATTCCAGCACATTGCCTGCTTGGATATACCTTGGTCAGCTTAATATATGAAAATGAAAAATTCGTAGAAAGAGGGTTGTGCGATGGGCTAACAACCCTTCCACAATAAATAATGAAAAATGTTAGGGAGCCTGAATATCAGGAGACCAAGGTCCGATTTGGGCTGTAGCGCCATTGAAGAAGAAGAAGATTTTTTTGGGATACAGAGGGGGTTTTGATGATCAACTATAAGGAAAAAGGACAAAATATCGCAGAAGGAATACTATGCCAACCTTTTACAAAAAAAAGAGGAAAGTGGACTCGAAGTTGACGGCTTTTGCACGACAACGCACCTGTTCACAAGAGCTACGTTGCAATGGCTGCCCTAGAGAAATGCAGCTACGCAATATTGAACCATCCCTTGTAGTCCAGATCTGGCACCCACCGATTACTAGTTGTTCCCAAAACTGAAGAAAGAACTTCGGAGAAGAAAATTTACTAACGATGAAGATGAGAAGTCGGCAATTTGAGCCTATTTTGAAGACCTTGATAAAATATTTTTTTAAGAAGGAATTAATAAACTTTGTGGGAGATGTGATAAATGTACTAGGCTTAACGAAGAATATATTGGAAAGAAATAACTTTTATCCCTCTCCCTACCTTCCCTGTCATTAAGCGAACTTTTTGCCCTCTCTTGGTAGTGTTATCAATAGATTAAGAAAACTTATACCTATATTCATTGAACTTAAATCTTATTTATCCAAAAAAATTGCAAGAATGTCAATCAATCTAATCTAGATTCACGAATGTTGGACAAGCAATTTTTCGTTCGTTTAACCCGAAACATTCAAAACTCTTTTTAGAGACGCTACTGCACTACTGTTACACACAAGTTTCAATGTGTATGTTATTTTTGCTTAGTTCTCTGAACGATTTTCGGATCATTATATTTTTATTCATTAGCGAATTTTGTAACATTTAGAAACAAACCTCGGAGAAAAATCGAGTTGAACAGAAATTGTTGACCTAAAATAACGCCTTTTCTCAACAAACAGATTTTACCACAAAGTACAGGTATTATTACTATCAAATTTGGAACATATCCATGGTAATTGTAGTATTGCTTACAAAAATTATTAAAATTCCCTCTTTCCATCAACCACCTTCCATACATACTGCACAATTTTCTGGAATCATATTATTTAATACCTATCAAATTAATGAAGCTCAAATTTAGTACAAAATATTTTAGTATCAACGTGGAAAGTCAATTTGGAGGTGGGGAAGACTATGTGAAAGGTGGTCTTAGCGCAGGGCTATTGTCAATTTAACACTTAATTGCGATTACGACCAATAGCTCGTCAACCAGTTAATATTCCATACTTTTTTGAGATTTTCTTAAATTCGCGAATTTTCAAGTTTCAAGCTTAAAATTTCATTGTGGGTTTTTCATTGCACTTGAAACACATTGTGCATGTTAGACCCTCCCTTCGGTGCATAGCAATTGTTTAAATTATTATTTTTTCTTTACGTACATAAAATAGATGTATCCATATGGATAATTTAAACTTTGTTTTTTTCATCAGAGCCCTAAAATAATCACTGTTGATTTTCAGATTCCTCGCTATAACCTTAATACCTTTTCGTCGCTCTCAACGCAATAGAATTGGTTATAATTTTTTCAATAGGCTTGGGATATCTTATACAATTCATAGTCTTTCCTACAACACAAATTGAAAACATCAATTACTACAATTATTGATTTTCGTACAAAAGATTAAATACTGTTTAATTTCACTATATATTTTGTCGTTTTCATTTATTTCATTAAGAGCATTTTGAGCTAATATTTATTATGTAGTCCAATGAATTTGATTACTAGGCTCAAAATCCAACGTTTTGTCAACTATTTATTTCTATAAATTTACCAGTGATTTCTTTCTATGTAGTATGTTGGAACTATAAACTGTAGACTGAATAATGATATAAATAAATATCTTTCAATTAATTAATCATGATACAATTGCAGGAGCAAACTAATCTAGAAGCAATTCAAAATATTCTACGATTGCCAATATTCCTCATTACCAATAGACAGTCAACCTGACTAATACAAAAATTATTCGTTTAACTTTTTTTGCATTCGATAATTTACATTAGGACAGCTGATATGATTTAAATGAAATACCGAGAGTTACCCACTCTCGTTACGATCAATAAATAATCGGGAAATTGCGATAATAGGTGAATTTGAAAATCGATAAAAATCAGTAATGCAAGATTAACTTATAAATTGTGCGCGATCAGAAATAAATCAGCTGAAAAACCGCGTACCACATTCGCAACCGTAACGTAGGTGTTGATATACCACCCAAGGTATCATAAATTTCGACGTAGATTTCCATTTTGGAATCTCGCCATAAGCGTGCAATAACTCTCAGTCGAGTTAATCATGATGGTTTACCATGCCATCGATTATATCATTCGCAGGATCAATCAAATTTCGATAATGAATCGATATACGATCATTTGGGAGTTGGTTTTTATTTTTTGCTCTTTAAAATTTTGCATTTCGAATGGAATGGATCACAAATTTTCAGTTAATAAAAGCATAATCGAACGGAGGGAGCTACACGATATGGACACCTATGATTGCTTTTATTTTTGGTTTTGTTTCGCTTTAACAATACCGTCGAACCGCACTGATGAACACAATCGCTAAGTTGATCATCATGACTTCGTGCACTCAATTGATGTTTATTGGAGGCGAAATTCAATCAAAAAGTAATGACCTAAATCACATATCATCTTAACAACGTGCACGTATTGTCTGTCAAGTACTTAAGGTTGATTAATCTCTCGCTTAAATCATATCGCGACCACAAAATAGAAGCAGTATTTTGCTTGATTGCTGCTGTGTGCCAGCTCGATTACCACAAGATTGAAATCATTTCGTTAATTTCTTTTTATTATTTTTTTTTTTTTTTTTTGTTGAATTTTATACGTGCATAAATAGGATATTATCGAATTCTGTTTTCCAATAAGGTACCCCACTAGCGCACGTTTGGACATTGCACCAGGCCACTGTGCACGCTCACATTTCTTTACTTCTTTTCGTTTGATTAATTACGAAGAGTTTAATGGACAACTAACTAATTATCCAGCGATAAATTTCATGTTTTTGTCTCAGCGCAATCCGGGGACGTATATGAATATTAACAGCAGGTTAATAAATTATTCATGTTGGCCAATAAATTTGTCAAAGATAGGAACATGTTTATGTGGCTATCGGGAGACCTGTAGCTCGAGATATGCGAGTTTGCGTCGTAAGTACCGCATATAATGCGATTCGTATAGACACGGTGCCCATTAGAGATCACTTGGCTCGATTTATTGGCGCGTAAATAATCACGCAAATTCCGAATTAATGCATAACTTTATGACACGGGTCGCGGTCTATTACGGAAATGCATTCAATTGAACACTATTAAAATGTGGCTCGTGGTGATATGCAGATTATAATTTCCACGCCGCGTCTAATTAATATCCGATCGTAAGCGAATATGTATGAGCTCTATGCGTCGCCTAATGAGTAATATTTTACAAATAAAACTGCACCTTCAAGTATATAAGGTTTTAACCATATTTAATTCATATTAGTGCTGTTTAATTCGTATTACTGCTAAATTACCAAGCACGCATTCCAACTAATCTCGTTTCTTGCAATTTAATTTTACAGAATCTCTAGTGAAATTTTCAATTTCCTTAAGAACTGAATACGAACAATTTTCCGGTCTTGGATTGTCATTTCGAGTTTTCAAATAGGATTAATATCGATAAGATCATATTTATAGAGCTTACAAAAGTAAGCCCGGAGGCTTGGGAGTCGCTGATTTCATATTCAATGTCGTAAATTGATTAAAATAGATTCAATATGTCGAAGAAAATTTGAAATTTTTAACGAATGTTGTAAGCAGCCCGAATCTGATTCCATTTTAGAATTTTTTTGAGATCCTGTTTTTGAAGGATTTGCCATATTTGAAGTGCAAATGAATCCAAAAATGCAAGATTCGTCGGTAGGACTGCCTGAGCGAGTGTCTCGGATAAATCTGAGCAGAAAAAAGTGGGAGTGGTTGTATATGATCGGTCATAACTCATTTCCAGCCAATGTTGTGAAAACGTAACACTGAATTAAAGAATTTTTGTAGGCCATCATTTATCAATCTTTGATATTTTCTGGCATTACATAATCCTTTAATATGTTCTTAGATAGACTACATAAAAAAATATTTTTTTTTAAATGAAACTTAATTTTTACTGATTTTGAGAGCATTTTTCTAAAATGTCTGTATAATTGTGTTTGACTTTTTACACACATTCCTTGCCAATTTATTTAAAATAAGAATGCATTTAAATGTTACGCTAGTTGCGTTATCCAATTAAGATTTTTATTTTTCCATAATCATTCGCGCCTTTGTTCGCGTAAAAATCGCAATAATAAGCAATTTTTGATAATGTAGTTTGTAATATATTATGTAGGATATATAATCTGCTTACTTTAATGACTCTTTGAACAAAATGTTTTGAATTTTGTTTGAATCAGAACCATAAATTATTGAGAATGAAACCATGATACTCGTATTTGTATGGGACAGGCCCGTGTTCAAGGGGGTAATTTGAGATCATATACTTATTGAAGAGCGTCAAGGAAATGTAAATAGTTGTATCTTGAGTTGATTTAAAAAAAAAATTACCTAACAAAACATTAAGCTCAAAAATATATAGGACTATCATTGCGCGTAATGCGCTTTAGATTTTGTGATCTTAAGAAATTTTGTATAGGGAGTGGTAGAAGGGGTGACAGCATTGAGCTAATTTGCTTCACATCATGCAGCTATAGAAATGTTTGGTACCAAATATAAGCTTCAAAAATTGAATGCGTACATGGAAAACTAGTGTATTGGATTTAGTGAAATTGTACAGTTTGTATGGGAGGTAGTAGAAGAATTGAGGGGTCCTTAGTGTTTTTCGACAAGCAACATAATCATCATGAATTGAATTGAATTGAATTGCAGATCAGTAAGATTTATACTTTTCACGAAAATCAAAGTTGTGAAATTGTGTCCTATTGTATGAGAAAGGGAAGAAGGAGTGAAGCTAATTAACTAATTTTTTTCGGTCTTACTAATAATTCTAAAGAAATATTTAGTGAACAACTTCAGCTCGATAAATTTTATACGTACAGAGTAAATTGGTTTAAAGTATTTCATGAAAAAGTGCAGTTTATATGGGAGGTGATAGAAGGAGGGGAGGGATTCAAATAACTTTTATATTTTAGATTGAAATTGCTATAAAGGTAATATAATCTAAATTTCACACTAATATCTTTTGTACTTTTCGAGAAAATCTATATATTTATTGTCAAATTCCAAAATTGTGTCATTTCGTGTGGGAAGGGGTAGAAGGAGTAGAGCGATTCGGTCCGTTTACGAACTTGTCCTTATATTTTTGTCAAAAATTTCGTGTACATAATTTGAACGTTCTAGCTCACCGTGTTCTCCAGCTAGAGAGGAGACGGACGGGCAGACGGACGCACTGACTGACGGACATTCAGTTTTGAGATTTTTGAGTGACAATATGAACTTCTGAATCATTAATTTTTTCTCCGAGCCTTAGAGCTAAGAGCGTTACAAATTTTGTGGCTCTCTCAGATTTCAGAGTATAATTAGCAGCTGGAGGACGTGGTCTTTGGATCGAGACGATTGAAGGCGCCGACTTCAGGAGGCCAGAGCCCGATTAGGGCTGTCACGCCATTGGTGATGATGTTGTTCATATGCGTATGTGACTTATAGTTTTTTGTTTTACCTGAAATTGATTTTAGCGTACTCGTAGTTCTACTAGTATTGCTCAATATTTGTTTGAAGTTTCAAGTTTCAATTACATAGCTCGAGAGATAGCCGAGGTATTAATTTTTAAGTGTTTTATTTGCACCTCCTATCCCACCCCCTGACCATTCTCCTTACAAGTATTAGCATCAGTGACTCTCAATAATAGTGAAGCTCTTCGTCAGCTAAATTTTGACATTTTGCGTTCAATAATTGCGAAGATATAATCATTTGAAAAACTTCAACTGATAAGATAGTACTTAGCCCCTCTTTTTCGGGCACCACTGAATACAAATTTATTTTTGATTTTTTCCCCATAAACATTAGTTAGTTTCGGAATGTTGAGTTTCAGCTCTCTATCTGCATTCGTACTGAAGATATTAGCATGCGTAATTTTCGACATTAATCCTCCCTGTATCCCCCTTCCACTTCACACTCACCAATATTTAGGTAATAAAACTCACTTACCAAATCTTTATTTCACCCAAAAATTGACTTCCTAACATCAACGATCTCGGAGACAAGGGTTCATATTGTTGCGAGATTTCAAGTAAAACACAATTCGTTTAAATATAAGTGATAATTTATTTCGCACTTTGACTTAATTCGCACTATATGGCACCACCGATATTGTTCTATCGCGTTCTTGCACCGGTTCGCGTTCTTCCACAGATGTCGCTGAATGACTGCCTCCCGTCTGACAGCTTCGGGCTTTTATACCATTTTTTCCCAATTCTCGAAGCTTCCGTCAGGTGTCGTTGGGTGTGTCTAGACTATTCGGGAAAGTTCTAGATCTTTAATTGCCTACATTTTGGAGTATACCGTTCCGTCGGTGTATGTCTAGACTATACTGGAAGGTTCTAGATCTTTGATTATGGCTTTTTGCATATTGGGGGACTGTTCTGGCATATTCGGGAAAGATCAATATTGCATGGTTGCCAGATCTATAACAATATGTACAGCGGACGCATAGTCAGCTTTTTTAGGCTAATTTAGTAAAGAAACCCGAAATAAAACATAATTTCAGAGTAGCAAATTTTTTTTCTATTTCTATCACAATACTTTATTATTACCATAATAATAAAATAAACTGCCAACAAGCCGGGCGACACTTTATTATTCTTGGGATAAGTTGCAGATGCGTGGAAAGTCAATATGCTGGTTAGAGTGGTTAGGGAAGACTAAGTGAAAGGATGTTCTTTGGCAGAGCAGTTCTCAATTTAACACTCTGCGGAAACGTTCAAAAGCTCCATATTTCATTCGTTTATTTATGCAAGTTTGAGTTTTCATGAAGGGAGGGGAAGGGTGATAGCAAGGATGGGTGGATGTTAATAGTTTTTTAATTGATTGCTTGAACCAAATCCAATATTCTTTGTATAGAATGTCAGTTTCATAGACGAAGTTGCATAGAATTTTCATTGGATTCGGTGTATTTAAAATTCACGAAACTAAACATTTGATGGGAGGGGCTAGAGGAGGTAAGGGAATCACAAAATTTGTGATGCAGTTTTATTTCTTTTTTTTTGTAAGGTGCTTGTACAAAATTTCAAGTTTGTAGCTTTTAGTTTGTTGGTTACTAATTGATTTAATGAAATTGGCCGAAATCATAGTTTTGTATGGGAGGGGGTAGAAGGGCAAGTGCGGTCTCAAATTTTTTAACGTAATTTTATTTCAACTGTTTTTGTAAGTTTTTGTGCAAAATTTCAAATTGATAGCTTTTAATAGTTAGGTGATAATTGATTTCTTAAAAATTTTCGAAAAAATTATTTTGTATGGGAGGGGGTAGAAATTTTGAAGAAATTCAAGCAGTTAATATTTCAAACTTTTACAGATTTTTTTTAAATGGATTTCGCAAATTTTCAAGTTTCTACCTAAAAATTTCATTCAAAAATTTTCAGTTTTTGTGTTTTTTTCATTGCTCATGAAACACCTTGTGCACGTTAGACCCCCACTTCGGTGCATAACAATTTTGGAACAAATTATTTATTTTTTTCTGTGTATATAGATGTGTCGACATGCAAAATTTAAACTTTGTATCATTTACGAGAGCCATAAAAAAATCATTCAAAATTTTCAACATTTTCGCTCTCCACCTCCCTCCCCTTACACCCTTCAACTTAAATTTTTTACCAAAATTAAAAACTATATAGTTCTACAATCTGACAAATTTTTGATTTGAAATCTGTACTCAATTTTGAGATTTTGTGATTTGTAGTTTTGGAAAGTGCGCCATTTTTGAAATGCTCCCCATTTCCCCCCACTACTATTATGTCCACATGTTATATTTTTTTTATTTCGCTAGCAAAGCTTAGTATATGTTTAAATTTTCAATTACATAGCTTAAGAGACAGTCGAGATATTAATTTTTAAGTTTTTTCTTTGCACCCCCCCTGATCCTGCCCCTTACTATAATTAGCTTCTATCTAAACTGACTCTAGTAGATCCATATGTCATCTTTATGGTCTCAAAATATCAATTTTTTATGGTAAGTAATTTCGAAGATATAATCATTTGAAAAAAAAAATTCGGCCGACAATTGGTTCTTAGTCCCCCCTTTTTGCACCCCAATGGATAAAAAAATTAAATTATTTTTAAAAGTTCCACAAACTCCTCTATATGTATTGATTTTTAGCTTCCTAGCTATAACCATGGTTGAGATATTTGAATTCGTATTTTTCGGTTTAAGCGCTCCCCCTGCCTCCCCTTGAACCCGTACATCACCCAAAATGGGTATCTGCCTGAGATCCGCAACTACCTACAATCCGCCAAAAAATGAACTTTCTATCTTGAAGGGTTTAGGAGTTAATGTGCGCTGAGCGTACACGTCGGCGTACGGCGGACGACGTACAGACAGACGGATTTTTTTTTTTGCATTTTAAGTCTATTTTAGTCATGAAACGCGAAAAAAAAATTTCAGGGTAGGAAATTGTTTTTTTTTCCCAAGTCGATTACAATGCTTTATTATTAAAATAATAAAGTAAAAATGAACAAGAAAGTATTATTCATTCTTCCGCATGATCACATGATATTTTATATTTTCTTCAATGGTCATTAGACAAAAAAAATAGGCACTTGCCAACTGTTCATCCATTCAGTACGTTCAGCTATTCACAAGGACTTTTCTGGTTTCCTTTATCACCTCTCACACATGCGACGGTCAGTGCAAAGTGCATCATCACTGTGTCACCACCCCACCAAACATCCATAATTGAATTGGGACATACATTTGCAATTGTGAAATGAGGAGAAGAATATCGAATAACAGAAAAAGAGAGGAGTCGATGAAAAAATTGGAGTCGAAACACGTCCGCTCTGGTCGCCATCTCCAGGCAGTTCGAATCTGTTATGTCTTTGGATTATCGAATAATATCGAAGTATTATTAAAGAGAAGCTGGAGTGTAGCCTAGTTGGTAGCGTGTTGGTCTCACAACGCGAAGGTCGTGGTTCAAATCCCGGTCGACGCAATATATCATTCCAGCACACTGCCTGCTTGGATAGACTCTTGTTACCTCAATCTCCGAAAATGAAAAATTCGTAGATAGAGGGATGTGCGAAGGGCTAACAACCCTTCCACAATAAGTAATGAAAAAAATGTTAAGGAACCTGAAGATCAGGAGGTCCTATTTGAGCTGTAGTGCCAGTGTGGAAGTAGATTATTAAAGAAATGAGATGACAAATTTAATGAGTCAGCTTCTCAATATTTCATTCTTTGTTATAAAAGTTAAAAATTTACCATAAACTGTAATTTAAATATTACTTAAAAAATTTAAAATCTGTTTTAAACGAAACCTTTTCGTAATTTTTTTCTATCAATTACGCAAAAGAAATGTGTAGTTATCTTTCAAATAATAGGCGTGAAACTTGTTTGGAAATTGGTATCTTTGGAACTTTTCAAAATCCATTTCCGGATTTGCGAAGATAATTCATTTCCTCAGAGTAATTTTAAAAATGTGTTTTAGACAAACACTGATAAACGTAACAAAGATTAAAATAAAAGAAACAAAATATCATTATCTTGTGTCGTCAGAAAAACTCTTTTGAAAATGGCGTTTTTTTTACCGAAATCGTCTTTTGGGTATACATGACCACTTAATGCCCGACAGATCGGTATTGTTTTTGGAAATGGCTCCCAACCGGAACTGAAAGTTTTTAGCATTTGGCCAACAATCAAAAACAATCCAAAAATGTTTTATGACTTATGATCGATAATATTTGTGTGGCAAAATTATAGAAAAGCTAAAAACATTTTATTTTTTTAGCAATATTTTTCGATTTTGGTTCATGCCAGCCAAGATAAACCACTTTTTCGTTATATTCGATCCTTATTCGAGCGCTGAATTATCAATTCGATCAAAAACTACAATATCAAAAGTTATAGAGCACCCAAAAAAAAAAAAAACTTTTGTCCATATTCACTTTTTCAAATTTGCATTTTTTTCCTTTTTCCTTTTTAATTTTTACTTTCGCCTTTTTTTTGTAATTTTTATGATTCGTGTACTTTTTGTCTTCAATTAAAATTCAAAATTTTTTCGTTTTAATGCATTTTCTAATCAATTTTTCGATAAATTAGTGAAAATAATATTTTTCTACTTCTACAATGGCACAATAGCCCAAATCGGGCCTTGGCATCCTGACTTTCAGGTTCCTTAACATTTTTCAGTATTTATTGTGGAAGGATTGTTAGACCTTCGCACAATCTTCTATCTTCGAATTTTTCATTTTGGTATAAAAGAAGACGATCACGCATATGTAAAACTGATATATCTAGACAGCGCTACAACTCGTTTTCTTTGTCAATATGAAGATTATTATTAATAATAAAATGAAGTTTAATGAATAAAAATATTTCTCATTTAGTTTAATTTTATCCAACTTCACAAGATCCATTAGTTATTTTATAATTATCTTATATAACTTGCAGTCACGGCTACTTTAAGTTGTATAATCTCGTGAATGACACGTTTCTAGCACATAAATTATGAAACTTGGGAATTATAATCTTTTGAAGTTCAAGCTATTGATTTAATTGAAAACTACGAAAATTTCGTAAGAACCGAAGAAGAAAGAACTGCTCACAAAATCAAAAATATCAATGCCGCGAATTTGTCTTCCATCATTGACCAAATCCGACTCCTTTTCGGCATTCAACAGTCATTTCGATATATGGACATTTTGAAATATGAATCTGCTGCCACTGTTTTGGAAATAAATGACCATCCTATTAACCATATTTCCATATGCTGCAGATAATCCCGGGCACACAGGCAGTCACGCTGCTATTAGACTGCGAAATGACTGAAGAATAGAATGGCGACGCGAGTGAGTTACCTTCTGCACAGTAGCAGTTTTCAAAAGTCAATATGCAGCCCTCGGGGACAAAAAAAATCGACTTAACATCAAAGAAGCCGAACCGGTGAACAATAGCCCTTTGTCCCTAGAGCCGCCACTATACCACCGACCATTCGAATCCGACGATATAACTTTTATATTTATTTCAATTCGACATTTTTTAGGCTTTTTTAGACAATTTTCAGTTCTACCGCGACATATAATAGGAGTAAGGTACCAACCTTTTCTCTTGAGTCTTTCATTCAATGTTGACCTTAACTTCATTCACCTTATGGTAACGTTTATTTAGGTTCGAATACACGTAAGGATGTTTATTGGGTATGGAAAACATAATCGTATTGCGGTCTGTTTACTTTTTGGTAATGCGATAAGTAAAGTGGGCTAATTTATTTGATTTGTCTCCAGAAACGTGTGAAATGATCCTTAATTTTTCGATCAATATCATGTATAACTCCGGTATTATATAATACCATATATCTGTGATTAGTAAATCTGTTCTTTGTTTGAAGATAGATAAATTCTTCTGTAATTTTCACGAAACATTACCGTTCTTTCACATTCATGCACTTATCGAGATCAAAAATTTAACAGCAGTAATTAGATAAGTCGACAAGCTCGATTTTCCTGACAGGTTTGAATGTTACTGATCTACAATTTAAAATATATCAATTGAGTGATGTTTGTGGTTATTTCTGAAAAAGTTATTATGAATTCCCCACTCCTTCCCAGCAAACAAAATAATTCATTAAAGAATTGTTAATGAATTATGTTAACGAGCAATTTGATCATTAATGAGCGCCGTTAGCGAGTCATTAACTAAAGATGATTTCAATCCACTGTATAAAAATTATTTGAATCCTCACCTTTCTCCTACCACCTCCCATACAAGTTCCACTTTTTCATGAAATACTCTAAACAAATTTACTCAGTACGTATAAAATTTATCGAGCTGAAATGGTGCACCAAATATTTGTTTATAATTATTAGTAAGACCAGAAAAACTTACATGATTAGCTTCATACCTTCTACCCCCTCCCATACAATATGACACAATTTCGCAACTTTACACTAATCTGCAATCCAAAACATGTCAATAGCATGATGTTTATAATTATTTCTGAAAAAGTCATTAAGAACTCGCCCCTCCTTCTACAAATTGCACAATTTCACTAAGCCCAATACATTAATTTCTCAGTACCTATTAAATTTTTGAATCCTAAATTTTCTATAAAACATTTTGATAGCAACTCCAGCGTGATGTGAAAAAATTAGTTCACTGTCGTCACCCCCTCCACTACTTCCCATACAAAAGTTTGATAGGTTAGTGATATTTTGAAGGAGCCTTTTAGACTGATTTTCGCTTTTTTGATATGGGGATGCAAGGTGGTTTCGAATCCTTGTGAATTTCGGTTGCAGTCCTTGTTTGGCTTATTTTTACTTTTAAAATTTTAAGACAATAATTGCGAACACCATCTTTATGTTAATTTCCGAACAAATTCTTTAATATGAGACAAGAATGGGATGCTGATTTTGATTTCGCCGAAAATGAGGATGATGGTTAGTAACTTTCTGCGCTTTTTAACATATTTTTTTGGGGAATAATAGCTAAGAGAACCACAAGGCTATTTACCATATTCGGGTTACTTTTTTCGAAACAATAACCAACCAAATTTCGAGTAAATCAATCATTTAAAATCAAACTTCAGCCCAATATCTGCAAAAAAAATAAAAAATTGCAATTTAATACCAAATGTGTTATTGTCGACATAATTCTTCATTCTCATTATCAATCACGATACATATACGCATATCAACGACAGTAAACGACTCAGCTGTACATCATGATCCAATCAAAGGACTTGATACTC
Organism: Chorisops tibialis; assembly: GCA_963669355.1. NCBI lineage: Eukaryota > Metazoa > Arthropoda > Insecta > Diptera > Stratiomyidae > Chorisops > Chorisops tibialis. The sequence goes on from OY770262.1 coordinate 311,312,682, forward strand.
TATAAAATAATTGACGTTCCGTATCCCATGTCCTCCATATTCCTCGCTCTGGCTTGCTGACGATTTCCGAACCTCTCGGTATAGTCGGGAGGCATATACAGCTTAATTCACTAAACCACTGGGAAATGTCAACTTAATTTGGATTGAAATTTATAAGAGCGCGGGGAACAAATATGTCAGTCACCAGACAGTCCCGAATCATTTAATTTGACAGCCAGAAGGAAACTTGACTGCACTTATAGATTCGTTCGCCATACACATAAGTGCATATCAAAAAAGACAGTAAACTCACAAAAGTATAGGTGCATCTGGGTGACTATCGTTTCTTATAGAGCAGAAGGAAGAAAAAAAGGTATTACAGAATGCACTAAGCTTATGCGACGACGACAACGACGGCGACCTGTATTATATATACGTATATACCTTTCCTTTCGGAGCATTATTCCGCCTGGATCGGGATTAAATTGACGACCTACCTCAGTTCTTAGTTTTTGTCTTCGGTCTTTCGATGTGGTCTTCAATTCTGGAGGAATAAAACTCTTATATGTTCTGTGGCTTACTTCGTTATGGCGTATTTATTGGACGGAATCGTCTTAAGTGGTGCAGTTTATTTGTGTGTCTCGCTTAACATATTGGAAAACGATGCTATCGTGGGAACACTGAATATGCTCGTATATCGATCACAAAACATAATCCTCGATATCTTATCTAAAGATGTGTATCGGATTTTATAGGAGTCCTTTTGATATTATTTCTAGAAATTCAATAAAAGGATTTCGAAATCATTTTAACAGTGAAATTTGTAAATGAAATTATTAAATATTTCACAAAATATAATAATAATATAATTTTCTCTTTCGAAATTCAATTTTCGAGTTGTCATCAGATGGAAAAATATTCATTATTTATTAATTTATATTTTTTAAGTAAAAGCAATGTGTCTCCAAAGTAAACCAAAATAATCTTTCGAACGCAAGACCTTCCAGTAAAGCACCTGCTGGGCTTGAGACGTAATTGTGCAGTACTTTGACCGGTGGTAGCTATAACACGAATAAATCCAGTTTTCCAGCTGCTCTGTGAAATGAATTCCGATTAAATTTAATGTATGTAATTTATTATTATTTCGATTCAGTAATTTATACTTTTGACATTGTACAACATTTTCGATGTGCAACGTTCATTTGTGCTAGTTTTTCGCAAAAAAATTAGAATTAATAGGCAATTAGTTTATACATGAGACTTGAACTTCAGCTTTATTTTTATAAGAACCACATTAGTGGTAAAACCGACATAAATACATTCAACTAGGGTGATAGTAATCATCAAGGATGATATTGTCCTGTTTATGTCCAGTTTTTCCATTTAATGTTTAAAATTCCCGCCAAAAGTGAAATTCTTTGTTATCTTTAATCACATTAGGAAATTCGGGTTGACTTTAAAATATAATGAGTTTGTTTTGTTTTTGGAAAAAATGTGTGTTTTGGTTTGATTGCGTTGTCTGTGGAGATTTTTGAGAAATATTTTTATCAATTTCGATAATATTCTTAATTTACAACAATTCAAAGTAAGAATGTAAAATGTTAAAGCATTATTCACAATAGTCCATAGGCGTAATAGCATCAAACATATTTTTGTTAATTTTCTGGATTGATAATAATCAGAACAAAAATACCTAGAGCCTATGTATAAAAAAATAGGACTACGATTCCGCATTAATCCCAATCTTACGATACTCTAGACGAAATAGAATTTTTTGTGATTTTTAGAAATTTTGTATGGGAGTGGTAGAAGGGCGACAGTATGAAACTTATTTTTTTTCACATAATGCTAAAGTGGTTACAATAATGTATTATAGAAAATTTAAGCTTGAAACATTGAATAGGTATTGAAGAAATTTGTGTATTGGTTTTAGTGTAATTATGCAGTTGGTATGGAAATGTGGTAGAAGGAGAGCTCATAAACAACTATAATCATCACGCGATTGTTATATTTTAAATTGCATATCAATAGTATTCATACTTTTGAAGAAAATCGACTTTGAGTAAAATTTGTGCAATGGTGTAATATTGTACTGGGGGGCGTAGAAGGAGTAAAGCAAATCGAATAATTTTTTTAATTTTAATGATAAAACTAATTAAATATTTAGTACCGAATTTGAGCTCGATAAATGTTATACGTACAGCGAAAATTGGTTTATATTATTTCATGAAAAAGTGCAATTTGTATGGGAGGCGATGGAAAGAGAATGAAAATTTGAATAATTTGTATTCCGTGGATCAAATTTATGATATTAATAATGAATTCGAAATTTCAAGTTAATAGCTCTTACAGTCTCCGAGAAAATTCGATTATTGGAAATTTTTTAAAATCAGTCATTTTATATGGGAGTGGATAGAAGGAGTAAAGTGATTTGATCCATTAACAAACTTCGCCAAACCTTTTTGCCATAAATCACGTACACAAATTTTTAAATTTCTAGCTTCTCTAGCTTATCGCGTCCTAAAGCTAGAAATCGCACGGTCAGACAGACGGACGGACATCCAATTTTTAAACTTTTAAGCGTTGAAACAAACTTCTGTCAATTCATTTTTATCTCCGAGGCATATTTCTTAGCGTTACAAACTTTAGAGAAATTTATAATACTCTCTTGAGTATAAAAATTGGAGCAGGATCAATATACAATTACGTATGTTATACTGAAGAAATGGTTGAAGCCGCAGTTGATGATGTTAAAAAAAAAATCTTTCTATACGTAAAAGTTCGGAAAAATCCCGGTATTCCGTTTGCAACTTTGCGGAACAAGGTCCTAGATATTGATATAAGATCATATGATGGACAGTTAGTGCTTATCAAAGGAGAAAAAGGTAAGTTTTCAGAAGGACTTATTATTATATTTGTTCACAAATGGGAGTTCCAATGCAAAAATTGGACATTAAGCTCGTTGCGAATGGATATTTATTGAGGTCGAAAGGTGTATTAATAATACGCCGGCGGATGATTGGATTAAGGAATTTTTCGACCGCCCCTCTGAGCTTATTTTAAGAATTGCTAAAAACTTAAAAAGAGATTGGGCAAATCTAAGGAAGGATGATGTGATATTAAAGATAACTTCGGAGAACTGGAAATTGCCCTTCAAGATGGTGATCCTAACAACGAATTTTTGTGACGATCTAAAGTCACAAATTTTGGATGAGAAAAGAAGAGTTTGCCATGTCGAAAGAACTAAAGATACGTGCGAAAGCAGCATTTAAGTTATGTTTTTTGAGGCTGGAGGTGGCAATTATTTACTCCCATATTTTTTCTGTAAAAATCTGTAAGCATTTAGATCACCTAAATTTGGGTACAACCGAAGACCGTCTTGATGGTTTGAGCAAAAGTCATTTGAAGATTGGAAAGAGCTTACAGGATTGCCTTATTTGGAACGGTTTTCAAGCCCCAAGGTCTTGATTGGTGGCAACTTGAGCAGTCATTTATCATCAGACAATGTTGTACAATTATGCTCTGAAAATAATATTCGTTTTGTTTTTTTACCCAAAAACAGCACACGTTTATGTCAACAACTTGCTATGACTTATTTCAGCCCACTTAAACAGAAGTGGAGAAAAGTTTAGATAACTGGAAAATTGAAAATCAAGGAACTGCAAGAACTGTTTTCTTTCATTATTAAAAGAAACCCTTGAAAATATAAAAGCGACTGGGATTTATCTTTTAAACCTACTCTAAATGCCTAATGCATTTTAATATCGTAACAGAAGACTACATACAATAGCACCCAAGCATGGACAAAAACCTTTGTTAATAGGGTTGATAGGGTATTAAAAGGAAGATTTATTGTAATTTATTAAATGTAATGTTTCGGTCTCTGCTAAGACATTTATAAAACTCCGGAAAATTTTCCTTTTAATTCGAAATACATTGTGAAAATTTTCACCAAACCATTGCCGCAAGCTAAGATGTAGCGTATTGATATACAATGCGAAGGTAGATATTTTAAATCCTGGCCAAGTACACTACTTGCGTGGGTATATCTTGGCCATCTCAATCTGCGAAAATGAAAATTCGTAGAGGATTGTGCAAAAGGCAAACAACACTTTCATAATAACAAATAAAAAATTTTAAGGAGCCTGAAGTTTAGGATGCCAAGGCTCGATTTGGGCTCTTGTGCCATTGAAGAAACCACTGCAAGGTTAAAGAAATTTGTGGAGCTCAAGAGCCAAATACAAAAGTAAGAAGAATTAAACTTAATGTTCCAGCTGGTAAAAGTGTTGTGCCGAGTGTTTCTTTCAAAATGTGATACTCTAGATGAAATGAGAAAGAGTTTAATGTACAGGAAAATATGTCATCTTAAATTCTTTGGAATACTGATTAGTGACTTTTGTATGGGAGGTGGTAGAAGCAGCGAGGAGGATTGTAATTTTTGCATGTGATACCGAACATGTTATGCGAAATATTGTGTGCTGAGCTTAAAGTTTGTAGCTTTCATAGTTTACAAGGACATTGGAAAAAATTGGGGCATTTATGTGTGAGGTGGCAGAGAAAGTGGATGGTTCTGGATGATTTTGAAAGTACTTATCAACATCCTCCTTGTCACCAATCTTTGTTCTAATTTAAAAGTCGGTAGTTTTCATATGTCCTTAATGCTTTTCTTGAATTTCTAACATAGAAATTTGTATGGGAGGGGTAGAGGGAGTGAATCGAAATTTACATTTTTTATAGCATTTATTGGAATTCTTAAGGAAAAATTCTGATAAAATTTAAGTTTCTGCTTTATCTAGTTTCAATGAAAATTGATATAATGCCTAAAACATTTGTATAGGAGGGGTGGAAGGAGTATACGGATCAAAACAAAATTTTTTTTGACGATAATGATATTCACATTATTATACATTGCTTAAAATTTGAAGTCAATACCTTTGACAGAAGAAAAATAATTTAAATTAAATTTCATAATTTCGTAAAATTTGTATGGGAGGGGATAGATGTAGTGGAATGAAATTGATATTTTTTTTCAAAACTGATTGCAATTATAATAAAACTATTTCTGGTGAAACTTCGTCCTTTTGGCATTGCTAGTTTCAACGAAAATCGAAAAGGTCAATTTTTCCAAACTGTGCACTTGTAAGTGAGGTGGTAGAAGGAGTGAGGAGATCGGATCAATATTTTTTGACGATAATCGTGTTTTATATAGTTATACCTTGACCTAAGTTTCAAGACGATATCTTAAATAGTTTCAAGGGAAAATCAGTTTCTTAAAACTTCGCAATTTCATTAAATTTGAATGAGTGAGTAGAAGGGGTGGGGGATGTAGATGTTCAAGAGCTTAATGTTTTGTTTTTGCTAAAAATGATATATACAAAATTTCAGTATACTAGCTCAAAACATTCGAGAGTTATGCTATAGGCACACGGACAGGTAGACAGACGGACGGATAAACAGACGGACAGACAGACAGACGGTCACATGGAATTGATATTTTGAGCGACAACAAATGTTTCTGTACCCTTTCCGATTCTGTGTGAGCATTATTTTTAGTATTACAAACGGTAAGGCAAACACAATATACTCTCAGACTTCATCTAGAGTATAAAACTGAGAGTTCTTAGCTTGAACTAAAATATGAAAGAATGGATAAGTTGGAAGATGAGCATTCGAATGTGCAGTCACTATAAACGAGCCAAGCGCTTGTAGTCCCAGCAGGAAATATAAAAAGAAAATATACTGGAATAATAACAACATCTATTAGTTCACAAAAAGCAGGGCTCAACTTCATGAGAAAGCATGTTGAGGAAAAAATAGTGTGACGGCTTATACTGCATCGCTACTAACCGACTAAGACGTGGAGTCTAGATAGCTCAGTGCTCAGTATGGCTGATTTGCGACTCGAAATCCTCGGATTCTAATTCCACTACCTTGCACGGTATTCCCTTAGCGTCTAAGGTAAGGCCTGCTTACACAAGCCTTACTGATGAATCAGACGTAAGCAGGCATGGAACGAAATGCAAGACAGTGCAGTAGCCGCTCACTCGATACATTGGTGACCCCGACGTGATCATCGCGATCACACCTTCGTTTCGCTGACACGCAGCGCCCATACATCGCTCCTATAAAAACACGATACGCACCACTCTTTTATAACAACACTGCACAGCAACACGCTCGCAGAACTGCACGTGTACAGCTGCCTCCTAGACGCCACCAGCCGAAGGACACGACTCACTTCTGGAAATGTAAAGTGACTAATGAAAGAATGCTTAATATTAAGTGAATATTGAAAGCATGAATTTCTTTATTCCGACAATTGGTCGAATTTCGACCACAAGCGATACTAGAAGATCTTAATACTTTTCACAAGAAGTTTAGAAAAATATTTTTTTTTTATATTTTGTGAGAATCTGTTATTGTTTTTTTGTATCCCAAAAACAACCTATCGGTGTAGGGAATTGGTTAAATATTTTAATATTTTTCAATTTTCAACATTTCGGCTTACGATATTACATACTAGTAAAGAAACAAATTTTTTCCTGAAAAGTATGGTTTTCCTTACTTACACTTTTCTGCATAATGATAAATTGCAATTTTTTGATATTATCAAGTAAAGGATTAATTTTATCTTATAAATTAAGTAATCATTTCGAATTAAAGATACTGCAAAGGCCCATAAAGAAAACATCAAATTTTCGAATTAAATTTGATTCCAATCCTGTTTTTCAGAATTTATTTTTAACCCCAATTTTTAGTTCAAACCCTAGTTTCACTCTATTTAGTCTATATTTTACCAAAATTCAAAATTAATTTATTTTCAATAAGATCGGTTTTTCGGGTGGTAAGGCCGATTAACAACAAAACGCATCTGCGTACACAAATGTTTCAAATCCAGGCAACTGAACAATTGCGATCCTTTAGATTCAATTTTGAAAACCATCAAACTCAAATTAGCAACCCCATAAACTCTTATTGTTATTACAGCCGCTATTTCTCATGAAATTGGAAACCTCAAAACCAAATGCAATCTTCGATTTCTCTAAGCCCTATAAGGCAGGGAAATTTACCTACTTGAGCCAAAATTGAACTCATCTAGTATCTTTATTATCCTCTTGTTCAGAACATATGGATCGATCTGATTTCCTCAATCAAATCAATGAAATGAAAATTATTCCAGATTATTCTCTCTTTTTTGTTTACGTATAAATAAGATAACGTCTTCAAAATGTTTATTTTATCCTCACCGATTTACTAATAGATAAATCGAAAACGAATAAGAAGCAAATCAATGTGCGATGAAACATTGTCCCGAGACGCGATCTTATGCCATCGAAATACGAAGAAAAAAATTTATATAAAATGAAAAATCACTTTAATGTAAAACACAGGCACTTGTCAGTAAACGTTAATCCAGGTGACAAGAGCAGACAGCGCAGCTTGTATTCGACTTACACGGCTTGAATAAAATGGAAAATGCCCTCAGTCGATATTCTATGCCTCTATATACTCACATGAGCTTGAATAGGACAATTTATTTATGGTGCGATATAGTGTTAATAAATTCTAGTGCATACCTAGCTTGGCCTCTTCTTATATCGAGTGTATTCATTTAGCCCCCCTGCGATCGGACGGAAGAGTGCATTAAGAAATTCTTGATCGTTTGGTCATGATCATGGACATTGAGTCCCCCAGACACCACACTCAAGACATAAAAATGACCTCCACTTAGAAAGAGAGAGAGTGGGCTCAAGTTTTATATTATGGCTCCAGAATCTCCAAAGAAGTTTTTACTGATTATGTAAAGCCAGCCAATATTGCCGGCTAAGTGCGAATTGTTAATTACCTTTATTGGCAGCCCGTTGATTTATTAGTGGTGACATTTTTTTACTCAGATAGTGATTAGAGGTGCTCGATGTGACAAGAAACTATGATAATGTTAATGGAAAGTTTAAGAATATTATGATCGTCGTAGCAATTTCAATATCTTTTTAGAGGCTTATGTCCATTTGCATACCGGTATTCATTATTGTTACCTTTAGAAAATTAATATTTTTTGCTGTCGCGAAAAGTGCTGGGGCGATACAGGCCAGGCTAGTCCAGTTCAGTTCGCACATACATTCGTTGTCCTTTTGAATTAATCGAGTTTAATTATTGCGACAAGAAAATGCGACGTAGATTTTTAATTATAATAAATCAAACGATATTTATGAGAAATTAATTAGAAACTGAAATAAAATAATGCAGACCCACATATAAATCGAAAGTTGGAGCAAAAACCGGTTAAGTAAATATAAGAGTAATTATTAAAGCTTGCATAATTGTCATATCACTGCGACAGTATTTTTACTAGGCACTGAGTAAGTACTTTGGAATTGAATTAATGTATTCAGAATTATGAATTTCATTTCGAATTTGAATTTTACATTACATTATGGCTTATCTATCTTGGAAAAGTACGTATTTAGTTGATCCTTCCTTATTATACAAGAACTTGGCGTGGGTTTTAGCACTTAACTTTCATTAATTATTACCTATTGAATAATACAATGCAAATAGATTAGACCCAAAACTCGTTAGATTATATTTTTTGAAAACTAATAAAACTTCACCATTATTAAGAATAAAATGGTACAACGTACAAGCGGGATACCATTTCAGAACTACAAGTCGTCCAATGCTGCTTGACGTCAGTGATCAGTTGACAATGGGTAGGACTAGCATGCCAGTTTGTTCTTGAGATCCAAAACTTATGCAAGCTCTTTAAGACAGTTAATATGAAAATGGAAAAGTGCTTAATTAAAGAATGCCTAATATTAGGCAAAGGCTTGTAGTAAGTATTCATCGAAGGCAAAAATCAAGAAAACCATTTCCAAAGCTTCTCAAATTCCATTCGCGTCCAGTGCTACTTGACTCACAACGTGTAAATCAAAAATTGTAGTTATTTTCTTCAGGAAAAAAATCCAACTTATCATTAAAAAAGTACTGTGCCATAGATGTGTAAAAAAAGAAGATGTGTGCATGTTTCCATACACAGGTAAACAGGCACGTAAAATAAAGTGAAAAGTTTTTAGGGGGAATCATGTAGAAAAGTTTGAGAAGCGCGACACAAAGAAAAATTCGCAGTGCGAACGCAGGCAGGTAATAATTTTTTCATAATAGCGTCAAGGTAAAAAACTGCCAACAAGTCGGGCACAACTTCATTATTTTGGAACAACTTGACGATGCGTGGAAAGTCAATATGAAGGTTAGTGAGTTAGAGAAAGGCGTTTCTAGTGCAGGGATGTGGCGAATAAGATCAATACCTCCAGTAATCAATATTCGTTTATAAATGGAAGTTTGGGTTTTTATAAGGGAGGGGAGAGGTCGTAGTAAGGGTGGGTGGATGTTAATAATTGTTTAGTTTCTACAATTCTACAATGGCACTACAGCCCAAATCGGGCCTTGGCCTCCTGACCTTCAGGTTCCTCAACATTTTTTCATTATTTATTGTGGAAGGGTTGTTAGACCTTCGCACAACCCTATATCTACGAATTTTTCATTTACGTAGATTTTTTAATTGAATTATGTCCAATATTCTCTGCATGGAATGTCAGTTTCATAGACGAAGTTGCATAGAATTTTCATAGAATTCGGTGTATTTTACATTCATGAAACGAAACATTTGTATGGGAGGCAATAGAGGAGGTAAGGGAATCGTAAAATTTGTGATGCATTTTTATTTCAATTCTCTTGCAAGGTGCTCGTACGAAATTTCAAATTCGTATCTTTTAATTTGTTGTTTATTAGTTGATTTATCATACTTTTGTGTGGGAGGGGGCAGGCATGATCCCAAAACTTTTAACGCGATTTCCTATCAATTATTTTTAAAAGTTTTCGTGCAAAATTTCAAATTGATATTTTAGGTTATAATTGATTTCTTAAAAATGGTCAAAAAATTATTTTATATGGGAGGGGGTAGAAGTTTAAAAGATATTTTTTTTTCAAATACATTTCTCAATTTTTCAAGTTTCTATATTTTTGTGTTATTTTCATTGCACAAAAAACACGTTAAACCAGTGGGAAAGGTACATAACAATTGTGGAAAAATTATTAGTTTTTCCGTATGTATGTATATCAAATATGTGTATTCATATGAAAACATTGAACTTTGTATCTATACCCTAAGAAAATTTTCGATATTTTTGCTTACTACCCTTCCCTTATACCCCCCAACTTAAAATTTTAACCAATCTGAAAGACTCTGTAGTTTTAAAATCTGAAGAATTTTTGATTTGATAGCTGCACTCAATTTTGAGGTATAACGGTTTGAAATTTTGAAAAGTGCACCATTTTTTAAATACTCTCCATTTCTCCCCACTACTATTATGGCTAAACTTTATATTATGACTATATTCAATTGTTTCTGCTAGTATAGCTTAATACATGTTTTAAGTTTCAATTACATAGCTTAATAGATAGTTGAGATATTAATTTTTAAGTGTTTTTCTTACCATCGCTTCCCTCCTGACCCTCCCAATTACCTTACAATAATTAGCTTCCTTGTAAGCTGATTATGGTGGGTTTGTATGTTTTCTTAATGGTCCCAAAAATGAATTTTTTATGATAAGTAATTTCGAAGATATAATCAATTGAAAAAAAAAACAATTGGGCGACAATTCGTTTTTAGCCCCCCCCCCTCGCTTTTCGGACGCCAATGCATAAAAAAACTAAATTATTCTTATAGTTTCTCCCACAACAGTCTCTATGCCTCTGATGATTTTCAGCTTCCTGGAGGAGATATGGGCAAGTGTAGTTTTTGACTCTTTCCTTCTTCTCGCCTCCCTCTCTCACTTGACGCTCCTCAAAATTTAGATATTGGAGCTACCTAATTAACAACCCACCCAAAAACGAATATTCAACTTTTAATGGTCTCGGAGAAATTTCAGGGAAGCAAATTTTCTTTTCTGTTTCGAACACAGTACTTTATTATTAGAATAATAAAGTAAAATTAAGAATTTGTAATCAACTAAATTTGAATGTATTATGTACGTTTTCTAGCGGAGATGATAGTTTTGTTTTATTTATATCTCACTAGAATTTCCAACAAAATGATAATTTTTGGTCCATCTATCAACGAGGTCTTATTTCTTTGATATATTCGAGACGTAAGAAAAATTTCTGCAGTTGCACGCGTTCTTGATCTTAAAAACGACCGAGCAGGTATTTTGTTTTTAGGTTTTCGATCAACAATTTGAACTTGTTTCATTAATTGGCTCTATCTTTTTTTTTCATTTAAAAACTATTTATTTAAATTTATTACTTATAAACTTTGGAGCCAATGCCCAGGATCGCGCCTTCTTGCATTGTTTCTGCGCTGTGCCCCTATAGGGTTTCTGTGCTGGATATGGTTGATTGAATGAAACAATAACCACCACGTTAAGATTTTTAACTTCAACAAATTCTTGAACTTGAAGTTAATGAACGGACATCCGGTTTGTAAATTACTTACAATACTTGGTCCTTAAAATTTTAAATCATTAGTTTGAAAGCGAAAAAATACATCCGAGATATGAATCCTTCCACATCTTTGATCATAAATCATGGCATTACTTCTAACTGAACGTAAAGCAAAAAGAAAAAACGAACAATTTTAAAAAGCCATTCGGGGATGAAATCACGAAACGAAGACAGTTTTCATGCTGCTGTCATTTGAAATATGCCCTGAAGGTGATCAGACCATCCTCATCCTGAGTATCCATTAACTTCCATAAGAGAACATTGTAATTACATCTATACAGGAGCAGGAGAAACTAGTAAACTGCATAGCGGAGGAACAAAACCGACAAGAAAATTACAAAAACGAAGAAAAATTTAATCGCATACTGGGCCGGTATTATCATCAGCAAATGTAGCAACAAAAGCGGCAACGGCAGCAACAGCAGCAGAAGTAGCTACAACACATATGTTACCGACTACGACGACGACCCAGGGCGGTGGAATGTTCCTTAGAGAGCACCTTGAGATCTGGTACAGTAGCAACTGTTCCATATCTCTGTGTGTTTTAATTTTATAACTCCTCAACGTGTTATTATGCTAAGACGTGTGTCTGCCAGACGATATACTTCCATCTGAACAGTCCCGACTTGGATACAAAGCGAAGCCCAAAAATAAGACGATCAAGCCTGGACAAGATACGTTATAAGACATATAGCTCAACTGGCTCAACACAACCGACCTCAAGTATGCTCACAATGAAGGATGATTGCATGAAGAGGTGTAATTGCCACATCTCAACCAGTTTCAATTTTTACTACTGCTGCTGCAAGGAACATTGCTGCTCGATTTGGTGCATAAAACCAAATTAAAGTAATTGAGCTCTTGAACTTGCAGCAGGTAAGCATGGATAAAATTGCCCGTACCGATTGCTAACTCTTAGTTAGTTACGGCAGTAATAAGTACACGCAGCTAGCATAAAGCACCATAATACCACGGATCGCAGAAAATTACCCAGATCTTTACTACGAGTATATATCAGTCCGGTAAAATGCCAATAAAATCAATTGCATAGATTCGCTGATCTTACGGCAGGACTAATTAATTGAAAAGAAAGATTTTTAGATTTCACACCGTTATGCTTTATTTAATTGTGACGATTCAGTCTCCCTTATTAAGCCCTTCTTCAACTGATCGACAATTTCAAAAGACTAAGATTTAATCCAGATTGGGGTAAATTGTGTCTGCGAAGCAGAGTTAAAAACATTCACCAAATCACGCATGTTAACGTAGTTCATCGTTCATCAGACATGTTAACAAAATTAATAATGTTCATTTTGGAAATGTTGCTTCAAGTACAACTGTTGCCATTCCCAAAAATTGCCTCCTTGATTAAAATTCCAAAACATATCAATTTCGAACAAATTTAATTTTTCTTCGTAATCTTGCACCCAATTTTTCAAATAAATATCAGGTGACTTTCTGAAAAGGATCTAATCTTTAATTCCATCTTAATCCTGAACCGTACAATCACAATACCGATCGTGAAGTACTACGGGACAGGAAAAAAAAAACCCTTATCAAGATTGCGACAGAATGTCTTAGAAAGGTTCCACCACGAAGCATATGTGAACAACCAAGAGCATATGTCGCCGATTACCAATCAGAGCGGAAGTCAACGGCTGAATTTCATTACTATTATTTTTCCATAAGTATGATTTAAATTATGCTTCAATATCTTTATTGACTTTAAACGGAGTATCTATTTTAGATTTCTATGGATCGGATAGAAAAAAAAACCGAACGCCGAAAAAGGATCTATACAAAAAATATCCTTAAGTGTCCAGCGCGACAGGTTTCACTGCAGGTATTTTTTGGCGCGGAATTGGAAATTCACCCTCGATTTGTTGAGTACGCAATCGACCAAATGCCGTCTCCTCAATTCAACATAGAACGAAGACAATCTTCGCTCGAAATTACTTAACGATCGCCTTCCTCGGGACCGGACCCTTATCAACGTTTCAGGTAGGGTTCATCCGTAATGAACAGGTGCCCTTTGATCCTTTTCTTCTTTGGGGTTTTATATATATTTAATGTTTCGTGATGTCATGCGATTCACCTGCCGCAGGTTGCTTAGAAAATCCGTTACTGACTTTAGGGTGATTGCATTAAATTGTTACTAATTTGGAGAGGAAATGGACAGCTAAGAGACGTGCGCGGGAAACTGAGTGTTGCACTGATTTATGGGAATGTGATGCAATCTTGCAAGTTCTGGTAAAAAACAGTATGGGAAATTTAAACAAGTAGTTTAGGGGGGAGTAGAGTTTATACACCAAGAAAACGGCATAAAAATTTCGATTATTAAGATCGTGTTTATGATAGCCGTTTCATCCACACGTATTTTATCAGAACTTATTATCATCAGAAGTCTTGGCATGCAGAATATAATTCAAGGAGATGAAAGAAAGATGAGTACATCATCACTCACCTATTGATAGTTTTAAAATTTAAAATTAAATTCATTATCTCTTTTTCCAATGACGTAATTTAATAAAAAATTACTTAAAAATCGAATACAATTACATCTTATCTATCACATCTTAAGTATATCAATATATAATTTCGATCACGATTTGGTGCATGTTTTCACAGTGCATATCGAATTGAAAGGAAAGATTTCCGGATTATATACTGTTACGCTTTATTTTTCGTGACGTTTCGATCTCTGCTGGGAACTTTATTAAACTGATCGACAATTACAGAAGACTATTATTTTATACAGAATAGGTTTAATTGAGTGTGAGAAGAGTAACCCTAAATTAGCCTTCGCCCACCCAACTAACCCCATTCTGCATAAGATAATAGTCTTCTGTAATTTTCGATCAGTTTGTCTCAGCAAAGACCGAAAGGTCACGAATAAAGCGTAACAGTGTAGAATCCGAAAATTCTTCCTTTCAATTGCGATCATATTCGATTATCGGCACTATAATTAAAGTCGTAGACTGAAATTTTTGAACCAAATTTTCAGAAAAAATTGAAAAAACATTTTATTTAAAACGCCGCCTATTTTACCATCAACCATACAAATTTTTCGTTCGAAAAATGGCAAGTAACACACATTAATAGCAACACACCCCTTCCAACCAGAAATGTTTTCAAAAATTTATTACATTTAATCTGGAAATATTCGACTTGATTAATTAGTTTAAAGTTAAATGTAAAATAGAAGTATCTTCATAGCAAATTATGAGGCAATAATATTAAAAGAAAGTTAGGAAGGTAAAACACTTTGTAAGATGTTTAGGGAAGTCTGTAACAGACGAAAGTAATGGCATATTACTTTCAAATTAGCCCACTCGTTATTGACCGGTTCGCATTTCGACTACAACTGAGCCCGGTTTCTAATGCTATATTCCACGTCGTTACTCCATAATGATAACGAGGAAATGCTATTTGCTTGTCCAATAGATAGTCCAGCGTCCATATATTAATTAAAGAGATCATTTTGCGCAGTGCAAATGAGATTTTTTTTTTTTTTTTTTGCGAACAAATAAATTTAATTAAATTGTAATGAGAATTAAAATTATTGTAGATATATAAATATCTCTGGGAAGATGTTGCTTCGCTTTTTAAATGGATGCTGCATGCTTTAGACCAATTAAAACTCCTTTGCCACATGTTGCCATACCGGGCATATCGCGCTCTTATCTGAAAAAGATGCGCAGAGGCCGCTTTTGATGTGTGCAACACTATTGTTGGATTCATCGATAAACTGTTATCCATGTCGGATCTCTTTGAACGAGAAAAACGTAAAGTCGAATCGATTGAAGCTAAAAGGGCTTTGCGCAAAAATTTTATCCATATCCGAAGATTAACACGCACACATAAGAATCCGACGACAGATGAATGAGAACAAGGGTTATAGGAAGAAACCATGTAGGGGTTAAAGAGCGGATTTGTTATGTTTTTTTTTTATTTATTTAGTTTCGTCGTTCGTATAGTCTGTTGCGATGATCCCAAAACAGGGAGCACATTCGGTCGAAATAAATTAGTTTAACATCATTATGCTTGTAACTTACTTGTAAGGATGATTTTACAATGCCTACTGGCGACAGTACTACAAGTATTTGCAGTTTTAGAGACTTTGCTGATTTTTGGTTTATTTCTTAGTTTTGTATGGCTGTAAATTGATCTTAAATGGCTGTTTATATTCTTGTTTGGGTTTTTGGTTGGACTTTTGTGTGTACAATTGTAATGTAATTTAAGGCCTTCTTCAACAGGGTTTCTTCATACAAAAATTTTTGTCTTACTTTTATCTATTTATTTCATAAATTCTATGTTCAGTTTTATTGAAAACATATAAATTGTCTTAGTAGCAGAATATGGAGCTGTATTAGTTTGAAATCAATATTTTTAAACCTAAATATGAATGAAACCTGAGAGTATATATATTGGACTTAATCCATTATTTGTAGCTTTAAAAAATTGCTGCCAAGAGGGCAGGAATATTGGATGTTGAATTCGAATGAATATTTATCCAGCCATCGAGTAATTTTGAGTACAAAAGTATCTTCGATTTCGTTAATTTGATATTTTTTATTTGAATTATACATATGTAGGCTTAAATAGATTTTCAATAACTCTAAAGTTCTTTGTATTTAAATAAATTAATCATCCTCATGCTTTTCAACTTAAATATTTGATGGATAATTTTGGAACATGCATTATACCAATTTTCTCAAAAATTAGTTGGAAACGTGACGTGTTTTATTTTCAAAAAATATCAAGTATTCCATTTTCTTCAATTGTGCATTTGTAGAATTGATGGCATCCACTTTGGTAAAATTTCAGACAAACAGAATTTTTCAGTTAAAGAAAGAGTTCTATGTAGGGACTTGGCCTGTTAATTAACTTGAAGCTACTGTTTTGCTAAAAATTCGTTTGAAAAGTATCAACACAAATGGATTCTAGGGTGTAGTAATTACTTATTCTTCAGTGGCACTATAACTCAAATCGGGCTTTGGCATGCTGATCATCAAGCTCTTTAACATTTTTACTTGTTGTTGTGAAAGGGTTGTTACCTCTTCCCACAACCCAGCACACAATTTAATGAGCGCCCGCAAATAATGATCTTAAAACGAGCACGAAATGATACAAAACAAATAAACTTCGTCATGATCTTAAGCCAACCAAGCAAAAAAGTTCGCACAACGTCGATCTTGTTATGTACAAACATTTTTCATTTCACCATGCACATTATCAGAGCCAAACATTATTTCGTGTCAATGCATCAAAATATTGCAAACGCAAACGATAAAAACCTAAAGTTTGCAGAGAAATCCGCGTGTGCTTGTGGGTGCGTGCATTTGTGATATGTTCAAAGTCATAAACAACAGAAACAGAACAAGAAGCAATTGTGATCATTGAAGATCTCTTGTTTAAGCCAAGCTAATAAGTTAAGTTAATAAATCATTAATGTTTCATAAATAATATCATTTTTGAATCGTTAACGATATTCATTAATGAAATAAAATAAAAATCATTAACGACACATTAATGATTCATTGATAACGATTATATAATTGCTTATATATTCGTTTTTTTGTAAGCGTTTTACAATTCATTAATGAATCGTTAAAAGTAATTCATTAATGAATGTCCATTTAGTCCGCTTGATGCATCGGAAATGACTCGTTAACGATACTCGTTAATATAATTCATTAACGATTCTTTAATGAATTATTATATTTGCTGGGAACCTCCAATCTATAAATTTACATTCTCACAGATTAAGGTGTCTAAAATAGACCCACGCAATTTGTGCGCTGAAATTATACGTCGGCCGGGATTTGAATTCCCGACCTTTGCACTGTAGACCAACGGGGTACCCACTGAAATTGTGCAGTTTGAATGGGAAGTGGTAAAAGGCATCTTAATGATTTTTTCAGTAATAACTATAAACATCACTTAATTCGCATATTTCAAATTGCAGATCAGAAGCATTCATACTTTTTACAAAAATTCGAATATTTGTAAAGTTGTGTCATATTGTATGGCACAGGAGGAGTGCAGCTAATCATCTAATTGTTTCTGACATTACTAATAATTCAAAATAAATGTTTCGTGCATAATTTTAGCTCGAATAAATTTTTGCGCACTGAAAAAATTCTTTTATAATATTTTATGAAAAAGTGCAGTTTGTATGGGAGGTGGTGGGAGGAGGTGGGATTTAATTAATTTTACCGAAGATTGAAATCATCACTAAAATAATATGTTCTAAATTTCAGATCAATAGCTTTCGTAATTTTCGAGAAAATCCGTTCATTTTCAAATCCCGAAATTTAATAATTTTGTACGGGAGGAGGTAAAAGGGGTGGACCGATTTGAACCTTTCACGAACTTGACTTTACAGTTTAACCAAAAATAAAGTATTCAAAATTTTAACTTTCTAGCACAACACGTTCTCAAGCTAGAGAGCGAAAAGATGGACAGACAGATGGGCAGTCGGACGGACGGACGGACAGAAATCCGGATATGCGAAATCGCTCCACCTCTTCTTCCTTCTCCCATACAAAATAACTATTTCCAATAATTTACAATAATCAAATTTTCTTGGAAACTATAAAAGCTATTATTTTTAAATAAGGAACATGTAATGTTTATTATAAATGTGATCTATATTAAATTTTATTCGAATCCCTTCACTCCTTCCACCACCTCCCATACAAACTGCAATTTTTCACGAAACACTTCAAACCAATTTCCTCAGTACGTGAAATATTTGTCGAGCCCAAATTTTCTATCGAATGCTAGACTAGCATTATTATTAAGAGAAAGAAAGTTAAGTGATTAGCTTCACTCCTTCTACTCCCTCCTATAAGTGACACATTTTCACAAATTTACAAGAAAACGGTTTTCTGGGAAATATGATTGATCATATTTATTTCTAAAAAAAATCATTAGGAACCCCCTACGCTTTATACCACCTCCCATACAAACTGAACAATTTCACTAAATCTAATACACTAGTTTTGGCTTAGGTTTCATTGAATCAAAATACACTGGGGCCATCTAGTTGGGCCCCATTGCACTCTCCCTATAGATTATAAGATGGAAATCATACAACATTTCTTAAGATCACGACAATTTCTTTCTCATCTAGAGTATCGTATGATTGTGCTTTACGCGCAATCGTAGTTCTGTTATGTTTTTTTCATATGACGAATCAAGTGATAAATCTTCTATTAATGACAAACTATGGAAGTTTCGAATTAAAGATTTGTGATAATAATGCAGTACCAGGTTAATATTTTCTTCAAATTTTCATATACAGTCAAAATCCTATCTTAATATATAAATTGGAGCTCATCACTCCTCAGATTCAAAGCGTTAATATATCAAACTATAATGGACACCTCTTCAAAATTGGTTACAAAAAATATTCGAAAAGTCTTCGTCTTTCTAAACTCTTTTTTGAAAATTCTGAATAAATTTAGTATCACCATTGATCGGGGTGCTAAAGTTGTACTTTAGTCACTCTAAATGTTAACGTTGAAAACAAAAGGCAAAAATTTAACAGAATTATGATTAGGAGTAGAAGAGGTACGGAGTTTTCGATAATCATCTTATCAAATTGCAAGTTACTAGCGTCGATATCGTGGGTGGTATTTCCACGTGGCTTAACCCCAAGACCCCATTTTTGAGGAGAGACAAAAACCTGTTTCAAATTAACCAACTGCAACCTTTTTGAGATAGGGTATAGCTTAGTAGGTAGTGTGTTGGTCTTGTAATGCGAAGGTCGTGAGTTCAAATCTCGGCCGGCACAACATATAATTCCGGCACATTGCCTGCTTGGGTATATCTTGGTCACCTTAATCTAAGAAAATGAAAAAATTCGTTCCACAATAAATAATGAAAACTGTTAAGAAACCTGAATATCCGGAGGCCTAGGTCCGATTTGGGCTGTAGCGCCATTGTAGAAGAACCTTTTTGAACTAGTCCCATATTTCTGTGTACTTCTCTAACCAAGCTAATGCTTAAAAAGTTTCGGCGATTCTATTAGTATTGCCGTTGGACTCTGGTAACTCCACGGACCCGCGGTGATTCATCAATATCAAAGCTATGCACGAGCTTAGACTGCAGTAAGTGGTGATCCAGGAAAGCCAGTGTATACAAGGTGGTATACAGGCTTTGTGGGATAATATGCATTTAACCGTACAGAGCAACATCCCTTCACGGATGACGAAATTGGTGAACTGTGGAAAAAGTAAATCGATGATGAAAGTAGCAAACCGAAGGGACTGACACGAACTAAGGAAAGCGAAACCGAAGACTATTATTTTTGATGAGTTGTCACAAAATTAGTAACGGATTGAAATGAGTGAAATACTCCGCCCAACTGCACCCCTAGGGCTGTCTGTAAATTAGTACCTGAAGTCTGAAAGAAGTGAAAATGGAGTGAAAAAGTGAAGACTTAATGTTGAAGTGGTGATGCATGGTAAATGCTGAAGTGAGTAGCGACCTGCTCAGAACCTGAGAGATTTGTAAAATATGAAAGATACGTGGTAGAAAGTAGTGACTGGGAAATCGAAATACCCTCCGTGTACCGATAGCGTCAAGTATGGACTCCAGGAACGAAATCTGAGGAGAGTATTGCTGAGAAGATCAAAATACACTGCGTTTACCGACATATGTAGAGTAGGGCGCCGAAGTAACAAGAACCCGGTGCTCAAATTGGTACTGTGGACCGAATAGATACTGGTCATACCTAGGTTTGATCTAATAGTGGAAACTTAATATAAAACTTGTAATACATCGAAATATTGATGGAATATCGTAGACAGAAGCGGAAGGTAGTAGTGACCGAGGGGACCAAAATGCACTGTTGCTCGAGATGCAGATGACAAAGCAGTGAACTGAGCGGCTTGAAAAACGAATCGAAAATGATTTCATGAAGGAAAATCGGACGTCACACATAGAGGAAAGGAGTCAGGGACTGACGCAACATGGCTTGGGAGAATTCGCACATCCATGGTAGAGGTCCCTTCAGAGTACATGTACTGGTAACGGTTAGTCAACATCGCAGAAAGTGAAGCTTGGAACTTTTTCCTTGTTTCTCGACGTAGAGTTGCGTTATAACCGGGCGCCTTGATCCTCAGATAGGCCGAGATATTAAATAGGTCTCGTATCCAGCGGTATGAACGCCGACCTACAAGGTATAAAGTGCTACAGATCCACGGGCTTTAATAATTGTCATCTCAAAATTCTTCCGACCTCTAGAAGTGATCGAAATGTCGCACCAAACTTGAAGGATCCACACTTCGAAACAAGATCAACTTTTCAGTTTTTTCGCTCTCCAGAAAAGTTCCATTTATGCACTCCAAAATATCTCTTCTTCTAAACTACAAAAGATATCAAATTGATTTTATTTCGCTGATTAGGCGCCATCAAGGACTTTAATCAGAATGATGCAAAATTAAAAAATAAGACAATTTGCACTGGTTATTTCAAATTATGCAAAAAAATAACTTCCAACAGCTGTAAAAAATATCTGCTTATTATTTTTTTTAATTGCCCCACTCAAATTGTTATTATTGATGTGTTTAACAAGAGCCATGAAGATCGGATGAACGGTTCCCGATGAAAGGTGTATTAAATTTGCATAGAAAACTTACCCCTTGAAATAGATGCTGTAGGACAACGGCTTAACCATTTTCAAACCTGAAAGTGCTACGTACTCAAATTTTTTTCTTATTCTTAATTTAGGCAGACCTAATCCTCAGGAGTTTTTCCGCTCATCGTCAGACTCGCTCTATTCCATGGTAGTAGATATTTCAACCCATATAACTAGGAGGATCTATTCACCTAAAAAAATAATTTTTCTTTGGAAACATCGAAAAAACAAGGTTTCTGTTGAGGCTCAAGTAATGCCCTCAATTTCATCGCTTTAATATATTTATACTCTATATGGAATATGAGAGTATTATAAGTTTGCTCTAAAGTTTGTAATGCCAGAAAATAATGCTCACACAAATTCGCCAAGGGTACAGAATTATTTGTTGTCGCTCAAAAATCTCAAAACTGGACAATTGTCCGTCCGTGCGCTCTTTAGCTTAAGAATACGTTGAGATAGGAAGTTCTAATTTTGCAGACGTCCTTTTTGACAAAAAAGTAAGGTCAAGTTCGACAACGGGACAAATTGCTCCACTCCTTCTACCCCCTCAATACAAAATGGTTTATTTTCAAACATTTACAATAATCAAATTTTCTTGGAAACCTTAAAAGATAATAATTTGAAATTAAGAACATGTCATTTCTATCAAAGATTTAACATCATCTCAAGGGGAAAAGACAAATCTCTTGAGAGCGTACGAACATCTTGCAAAAGAGAACAACCGATTGAATAATCGGCGCGGACCGACCTCTGCTCTGGTCACCGTCTCAAGGCATACTGAGCATCAATTTTCCCTGCGAAATTTACTGATTGATTTTCAAACAATTATGATGTATTTTTTATGAAAACTATTATCGAACTCATTGAATAAGCTTAACAACATTCTATTCTTCGATATCTGTGTTAAAAAAAAAGTTCATAGTCATCAGTTTTAATACATAAATTCGAACAAAAAAAGCAATAAGAAACGCTCTTTTTTAACTCCATTTATTATTAACAAAACTTATAAAAATCGAAAATGTTCTTCCGTAAAGCACTTGTCGCAACCTTTTTCTATTGTTATTGCAAAAAATAATGTATAGTCGTCGCCTGACTTATAGGTGATAAGTCACATCGAAAAGTACTGGTTTTCTCATTTTTAAAAAACCAAACTTGGAGCTATGCTGTAAACTTTTTCCTAAACATAATTTTAAAAATTTGTATCCAACATCCTGTTGTAAAATTAACAAGGATTAAAATTATAAAAACACATTTTCATTATATTGAGTGCTTTGTCAGGAATGTCTGTGCGAAAATAGCCATTTTTGCACGAAATCGTCGTTTTGGTATGGATGGCCAAATTTTGCATAAAACATTTATATAGCTACTTTGGCATGATATGAAAAATTATTTCAATGATATCACCTCTTACACCGCTACCCATACAAAATTTCTTGAGATCACAATATTTCCTATTTCTTCTAGAGTATCGTACGAGTGAGCTTTACGCGCAATCGTAGTTCTGTTAAATTTTTTTGTTTCTTTTTTCATAGTTTTTTTTCTGGAGTAGGGATGCTTTTTAGTTTCGTAGATTACAATAACTCAGCGATATTTCCAAATTATTTAATTAAAAACTTTATTTTTTTTTTCAAGACAACAACTTGAAAAGATACGTCCGTTAGTAAATACCAATTACTAAATTCTTTACCTATCGAGAAAAATGCAAATGTTTGCACTATACCATTATAATTTTAAATGTACAGCTTTAAGACTATTTCGGTTGCACAGATTTTACGACTTCTAAATTTTAACGCGTATTGTTAATGAGTGTACCACTATTTTTACTTTTTTTATTGTTTTGAATTGATTTTACTTTAGTTTTAAGTAATATCTTTAGTTATATAAAATACCCGTGATTTGTTTAAATTTATGGGTAAGTAAATGATGTTTGATCATGCTGCATTATGCAACCGTCTTGACTGCGATTCATGGAAAAAGGATTTCTGATAAAAATTTCAGTTAAAGAAGTTTTAATGACAATTGTAATATTTTCTCCCATTTTAAGCCAAGGTTACATCTAAGAGATTCCACCACAAGTGTTAATAATAAAAAAGATAATTCAAATCCACTACTATAAAACTTGTAAACAATAAAAGAATGACTTAATTTACAGTCTATGAAGAGAAATGTTTAAATGATGAAATATACATACATTCGAATACATATTTAGTCCGATTGAAACTCAAGAATCTTATGTTTCATTAAATAATTTTGGATAAATATAATTATATTGATTGCTGCTCATATGATTCAATTATTCATTAAAATCATAGCCATACATTAGTATGCGATTGAGGAATTCATTGCTTAAGTTTGTTTTTTGAGAACGACCATGATCATGACAAATTTTGCTACAATATAATAATAATAGTAGTTTTCTTAATTACAATCTGTAAAATTTGAACCGTTTTCATGACGAAAACTCTCTATCTGTGATTAAAAAATCCGAACTAAAAGTAAGCCTTAGAAATTTGTAATATTCATGGTTTTCAGTACGAGCAACTTTTAATGCAAAGTTTTGTATTATTCGAAGTGCAAGTTCAATGAAAACTACCTCACTCATTATTACCGTAATTTCATTTTTCTTAAAGAAAACCTGATATCGTGAGTAAATTTTAACAAACAATAGATGTCGTTCATTTCCCAACAATAACAGCATTAAGCACCAAACCAATACCTACGAGCACTAAACGTACAAATGTTTTAATTAACAATAAGTCTACATAATTAAATAATCATCTTTCATCAAGTTCGCAAAAAAATACCATAAATATGACGGTATCGTGGTTTTAAATGATTTTATATTTGAAAAGAAAGTGTTAAGCAGGCGTTATTATAATTATTCAAAAGTTATCGCCGCGATAATGTAATTCCATGTAACTGCGGTAGTTTTTGCGTGATTTCTTCTGCGCGAATTGTGGGAGTTCGTCGAAGAAAAAGGTAACAACATGAAGATGTTGAATGCTTACCGTAGCCAGACGCACCACACATCCTCGGCCATACTCATCGCAGAACACAAGCAAATCACCTTAATTAGTCGAAGAATTATTGTGCCGTGGTAAGGCACCATCACGGCGGCATATACCCACCTCCAATCTCAGCTTGAGTTCAGTTCACATGTGAAACGCCTTGCCACGAACCCCGCCACCGTTCATTTTGTACACCTGGTGGGAAAGATCTTTGTTCTCTCTCTCGATCTCTTTCGGTCGAAAGAAAAACATCGAGTGCATTTTTCCCATTGGACAATTCTGAAAACCTGAAGACGTTCGGCTTTGGGTCATGATTGGCTGAGATTTCCTTATATCAACTTGTTTCAATTGTATTTGTGGGTGGTTACCGCGTATACTACAGTTCGGATTGTTTATATCACGATCGTATACATAAGAATGCTAATAGGCAGTAATTCACGGCGCAGAGCGAGTAGAGATGTTTTAAAATAATTCAGGTTTCTGGCTTAAGTCTTTCGTTTTTTTTCCGCCGGGTTACTGGCTTAAGATTTTCGATTTCGCTCGAGTCTCATACTTAAGTCTTTCAATATTTTAAGACTTTTCGGATTCAAAAGGTGAACTTATTTCGACGTTGAAGTATCTAAAAAGCAGCTTGCATTGAAACGACGGTATAACGAAGAAATTATTTAAGCAAGTGTATCATCCACCTGACATGGACATCAGTTAACGATCTCGCCAGCATATGCTGTTGACCGCTTCCTTGAGTATAAATTATCGGCAAAATGTATCTTAACAGGTAAAAAAAGAGGTGCAACCTCCCGATGTTCCGTACAGGTAGACTCGAAGACGGATAATTCCAGAATCTAACTGAAATATTCGTTAAATAACCGTCAATGATTTCCTGAAGAAGGTGCCCTCCTTCCGCTGTCATTCCATTGTTTATTGTACATACATAACAAGCATAAGCCAACAGGTTTCACATATGAGGCGGAGTTGAACTCACCGAACTTCTTCCTCTTCGTTTTTCTTGCTGCTATTCAACTGAGCGATCGCCGGCGCTCTTCCCGATCGTTACATGTATTTGTATCGAACCCGATCTACATATACCATCGAATTTCACCTGTACGTATCTTTTAAGACATTGAGAAACGATACCCAGAATGAAAAACCGAAGCAAACAAGTGGATATGGTTTTATGCGATCGGATAAGTCAGGGGCTTAGCGCGACGCTACAGATTCAGGTAGGTTGGCAGCAGTATGTGATCTTAGTGTATGCTGAATGAAAATTTTATAACAGATACATGAACGCAAACGATGGCGCGGTAGTACTTTAGCTTCAGGTGATCGCAGGTGAACTCGTTGTGGTACGCGATCGGTTGGCGGTTATACGATCGTCTTAAGCTATGTCCAAGAAAAGAGGCAACGGCAATCGCGTTCACAATTCGAAGGAAAAGAACACCTTATTGAATTCGTATACGGAGCTTGTAGTGTGTATCAAGTGTGTGCGCTATTTTCTTTCAGAAGGTCATGGTTAGATACTGGCGATCTTAAACGGACAGTATTAGTTGATCTGTCTGAAGAAATGGATCTTCTTCGTAATGTTCGCGATTTAATTTTAAGACCGTCGTTAATTGATTTCAGTTCTAAGTGGTTTATGGGTATTTGAAAAGAATAAATAATGTTTAGTGCGAGACTGGTTATTACGTTCAATATTAAAGTGCGAAAATTTTAATAAGGGATATTTCGAGTTTTGAAAAATATACTTGAATATATTTTTGTGATTTATAAACAAGTGAACATTCTTTTGTGATTTTTTTTTTCTAACTAACCAATTCCAATTAATTAAAAATGGAAACGTGTGTATTAATACCGCAAGAATTTTCGTTAGCTCCAACTTCAGGACTACGGAATTCCGAACAACAAGTAACCGTTTGGACTACTACAAAACTTCAACAAGGTACACTCTTCTATCCGTTTCAAGGAACCATTCGAATCGACAACTTGGATATTTTCAAGTATTTGGATGACGAAGACGTGAGTACAGAAATCTTTTTTAATCACATGATAATCTGATTATCTACCTGCTAAAATAGAAACGTCTAAACTGCAGGAAAAAAAATCCATAAAGTCAACTGACTGTGACGGTAAAAATCATTCTCCCAGAACGGTGAGAAAATCTTCAAGAATGAAGTCTTGACGGTTAAATTCTTCCTGTTTTCTTGGACGGTGAGGAATATCCGTCATACATTACCATATAAATTGTTTTACACTTGTTGAGCAGCGCAGCATTGAAATGCGGGGTTGTTCTTCCTTCGTGTCGTGCCTAAGACACCGTGAAACCACACGTGAACACATCCATTACCGCAACCCTCCGATGTTGTTTTTTATTCCGCTTAAATACCTGTTGATTTCCGAACATACAATTAAGAATCGTGGGAATTTTCCCATGAACATGAGGGTATAATTTACCGTCTCGGACGCTATACGTAATCCTTCAAATTTTGACGCCGAAAAAGAAAAGACGAGTTTCTTGTACCTGATGATACCCGAAATCGACTATGATACATGATTGTAACAGGTATGGAACCCAGTCATTAGTTTTACAGGTGCAATACCATTTTCTAGACCTTTATTGAAAACTAATGATCTCGTAAATTTCAAGGGTCAAACTTAGAGGGTTGGTTAGTCGGTCGGAATTTTCTTAATCCCCGCACAAATGCATAATGAAACGGACATTTCATGATTTTAAATTATCAATTTTCACTATCATTTTAAGACACTTTCATTTTCATGTCAATGACTTCTTCTTCTAATTGTAATTTCCGATGCGATTAAGTTGCAGCCAATGATGGCTGTGAAAAATAAAAATGCAAGTTGAGGAAAAATCGAGCATAGCATCCAGTTTTCATATTTGCACTGAATCTGAGTTGATGCTGCGTAGAAATGCGAAAATATGGACGCGACTATGCGATCTACTCGCATATGTTCAGAGTCAATCTTGTATGCTACATGGGTATATCGCTCACAAGATATGATGGTGGCGAACATTGAACTAGATGAAGTGATTTTTCCTCTTGATCCAAATTAAAAATTTCTTGTCGCTTTCACTTTGTACTCTATTAGTGCATTTTTCAAGATTATGAACGATTTTGTTTGAAATTGAAAGTAAAAGTGCAATGCACATATGTAGTGTAATTTTTTTCTTTCCGTAATTGTTTTGTTTCGAATGCAATTTTGTGTTGTTTTTCAATTATATTATGGGATCTAGTAATTTTTATTTATTTTGTGTTATTATTGTATGCTTGGATAAATGTTGATGCAAAAATGATATCCGTATATGTTTAAGATAGACATATAAAAGAATTGAAGAAACAAGTTTTACATTAACCTTAAAAAAAATTAGTTATTAGTTTTAGAAATTTTTCGTTTTGTTATCATCTTTGTTTGCATAAATTTATGCAAATTTAGCTTTATAATGTACTTGAATATCCAATCTTACAGAATTCTAAACACACTAATTTTTACTAAAACCGCTAAAATTCCCAGTAAAAGTTATTAACAAATATAATTTACAAATAGAAACTAGTTGCGCTTTATAAATCAAAATCAATTCGAATTGAAAGGAAAGATTTCCGGATTCTACATTGTTGCGCTTTATTATTCGTGACGATTCGGTTTTTGCTGAGACCGTAAACCGTAGAGACTGAAACGTCACGAATAATACAGTGGATAATAGTGAGGAATCCGGAAATCTTTCCTTTCAATTCAAAATGTGAAAACATTCACCAAACCACGAAATCCATTCATTCATGTGTTTACGTAATAAGATCCAAAAGTAATAATTTATAACTGCATTAACTATGTCTAATATTTCATTAAGTAGTGATAAAATTCAAAATTTAGCAACCAGATCAATTAATTAGTACCCAATTTCTAACGCCCAATTGCTGCTAGTCTGTTTTATATGAAAAAACATTCTTGTAGATTAGTACAAATTTAAAATATTTTGTTTCCGGCTTTGTAGCTAAAAGTTTTCCATTTCCAATGATATTTTTGCTATTTTTTGAACTTGAGCATGTGGCAAATTTTCATAAGGCCGGAAAGTTTCGTGACATCTTCGCTTAGTGCTTCAGACAATTTACTTAATTATACTCGTTTCCTGTAGATTGGTATCCTAGTACATGTTAAACTCTTAAGTAAAGTAATAGGGTCCAGAAGAACGAAGATTTTTTATCACACCAATAAATCATTGTTTTATTGAATTGCCCTTTTCAATACCTTCGTAGTAACTTTGTAAATCTGAAAAATCAATGAAATTTGATTTATTTAGAAATCGCGCTGCATTTTTTTTTTACAGAATGGCCAGTGTTATAGGCAATTTCGGCCTTTATATGCAATGCACAAACACAGTCATGGAGGGAAGGAATGGGTTTAGGAAGGGTGAGAACGACCGTAACGAGTGCAGAAGCTGATATATATTGCATTGTTTCAAAAAAGCCATCTCCAAACATGGGTTACAGTCGGCGAGTATTGATAGTTCTAGGGAGAAATTTGAAAAAAATTTCAAAGTACTAACAGAAAAAAAAATTTATCGTAAACTTTATTTCCGGGTAAGGACCCTTTTCACCTATTGGTGAGTTTTATAATTTCAAGTTATAAGCAAAAATTACGACATGAGAACCATACTTACATGAATTTAAATGTTTCACAATTTTAGAAGTTAAAGGAAAAAACCACCACCATCTGTGAAGATGGACAAGAATCCCTATTTGACATTGAAAAGATAACACTTAAGTTTTAAGTCATTCTGTTTCGGTGACTTTAAATTTTTCGAATGCAAAATTTCTCAATTTTCAATTCAAACGACCATTTTAACTCAATAATAGAGATTTTTATCAAGGAATTCCTTCTTTCTCTACTCAACAATGGCGCTACAGCCCAAATCGGACCTTGGCCTCCTGATATTCAGGTTCCTTAACATTTTTCATTACTTATTGTGGAAGTGTTGTTAGCCCTTCGCACAACCCTCTTTCTACGAATTTTTCATTTTCTTAGATTGAGGTGACCAAGGTATACCCAAGCAGGCAATGTGCCGGAATTATATATTGCATCGACCAGGATTTGAACTCACGACCTTCGCATTACAAGACCAACAAACTACCTACTAGGTTATACCCTAGGAATTCCTTGTAAGAAAAATATCTAGATATTGAGCAACATTGTCCAAATATACGTTAAATCGGTGTTGTTACATGGTTTTAACCGTAAGACTTACCAAGAAACTGTAATCTTTCACAACCCATTACTTTGGACGCATTTTAGGGATATTCAGGCCAGATGTGATCTCCAACGACGAACTATGGAGTACAACTGGACTAACTCAAATAAGCATCGAGATTCAAAGGTGGAAATGGCAGTGGATCGGTCACACTTTTGGCAAACTAGAGCAAAGCCTCGCCAAACAAGCTCTGGCTTACAATCCTCAAAGAACACATCAGGTTTGTTGACCATAAAGCACATGGAAACGAGCTTTAGAGCCAGAGAAATAAAGAAGTCCTAACATCAACTAAAGCTCGAAGCTCAGGATTTCGTTTTGAAGAAGAGAACTGTTGATGTCCTATGCCCCTATAATAGGCTTTAAGAGGAAATTGATTGACTAATTGACGGTACTCACTATGGTTCATCAATCCGTTCATTCAGGGTGCTGCATAATAAATAGAAATATAAATATAAAGAAATATGTGCTGCTCAAATTGATTACCACCACACATATCTAAGTTTCTCTGGAATAATTCAAAAACAACGTATGAAATTTTACTGCATTACCACAATTTTTACAGTCTTATCGAACTTTGCATCAAGCTAAAAGATTATCAATTTTGCTAGATGTTATCGATTTCCTATTTCATGAACTACCGAATTTATTGCTGGGAGTTTTGAATATCAGAGATAGCTTAGATAAATTGGAATAAATAATAATAATAAATAAATATTAAAAGAAAAGATTTCCGGATTCTACACTGTTACGTTTTATTATTCGTGACGTTTCGGTCTCTGCTGAGACCTTTATCAAACTGTTTGATAAAGGTCTCAGCAGAGACCGAAACGTCACGAATAATAAAACGTAACAGTGTAGAATCCGGAAATCTTTTCTTTTAATTCAAAATGCACTGTGAAAACATTCACCAAACCAATAAATAAATACTAAAAATTATTGGTCTAAAGAACGAATTTCAATTAAATGTTTATTGCACAATTTGATTTAGATTACTTATCAGGATATAACAGCTGCAAATGAAGTGGGTATTGATTGAGCATACGTATTCTAATTTGATGCCATCAGTTTCAAAAATGAAATAGATCTGAAAAATCAGATATCGTTCTAGATTTACGAAAAATTTTAATTTTCTGCTTATTTCGAAAATTAAATAATTACCGACTCGCAATACATTCATGAAACAGAACTCAAATAGCATGTCTTCCCTTATTATGTGTAATGTATTTCACGCAAATGTATTTTATCACAAACTGAACATCACAGTATATTCCAAATTTTGTCGTAATTAAGAGCACCACAAAAGACCGGAGTATTGTAAATACCATCTTGTTTATCTCGCTTATTTATTTACTGAGGGTATTGATAATATTAGGAATTGTATTCTATATTAGGTGGGTGTCGTTTCTATTACGAATAGCAAAGATAATAAGTACTATTTACACGATAAAACTCTTGAAAGGCAACGCAATACGCCTAATATAAATTCGCGTGAGATACTAATAATTATAACATGCAAATTACTAAGACTCCAAAATTTTGATAGAGTCTGTTTCAAAAGAATATTCTAAAAATGCCATACAGATAATTTTTTTTTCGAAAATCAAGAGTATAGCAAGGTTGCTGATTTTTTATCACTTCATAGATTTAGTATACTTTCTTATCTTCTTTGTCGTCCGTGAATTCCTTGAATTTCAGTAGCATCATAGTTTTTTCCAATATAATCGATTCATTTCTGCATTAGTTAGTAATAATGTCCCTAATTCATCATTCATTTTTTTTTTAAATATTCTGTTTTTCTTTCAACTCATAATTTTTGTACATTGATTGCGATTAATAGTTTATAAGTTCAATTTATTTTGAATACAATTTAGAAAAAAAGTATTAAATCATCACAAAACGACATGAACGAATATTTTATTACTAGCAGCTATACAATTTTAAAATTTGTGTATATGGCGCCATGTTAGTCTTAAAAGCTAAATTACTTTATATTAAACTAATAGGTCTACTACGATATCTCACGTTTTTTATATCGCATTTTAGAGTTCCTCATCGAGTAGTATTGATAAAGCTTAGGATATATAAAGTTCGTCAGGCCTTCGGTATCCTTTCCCCTTTCTGGAGGTTAAGAAAGATCTCCCTTCGCACGAAGCTGCGAGTTTTTAACGCATGCGTCAAATCCATGTTGTTATATGGTTGTACTACGTGAAAAGTGACCGTTCGACTTATCAAGAAACTACAGACTTTCGTGAACCAATGCCTCCGACGCATTTTAGAAATATTCTGGCCAGAAGTGATCTCGAACGGCCAACTTTGAAGTATGTTACAACTGGCCAGACTAAAATAGGTATTGAGATTCAAAGGCGGAAGTGGCAGTGGATTGGTCATACTGTGAGGAAACCAGAGCGAAACATCGCAAAACAGGCTCTGGATTATAATCCTCAAGGAAGACGTCGGGTTGGTCGACCATGTAACACATGGAAGCGAGCAGTTGAGCAGAAGGCCAGAGGAATAAACCAGTCCTGGCAACTGCTTAAGGCTGACGCTCAGGATCGCGCCTTGGGGAAGAGAATTGTTTCTGTCCTATGCCCCTATAGGAGGTCTTAACAGGAATTTGATTTGATTAGGATATAACGTAGAGGAATGATCAAAAATTCATTTGGGCTCATGAATCGAAATGAAGGGGTCGTTTGCTCACCAGTAGTACCCATTCACAGAAAATATGCTCTGGTGTTTCCTCCTCCTCATTGAACATTCTGCAGAGATTGTTCTCTGAAAGCCCAAATCTATGAAGATGTTTCTTCATATGACAGTGTTCCTTTGTGTCACCTACCATAATTCCTGTTTAATTGCAGATATTCAAAAGTTCTTTTGACGTACTGTTTTGGCATAAAAAGCTTAGTAAGCTTATTGTCTGGTAGCAATTCCCAGTAAATGGCACACTGTGTCATTTGGATGTTTATTTTTGCTATACTGATTGATATCCAGCAAAAGTGAAGAGGACCTGCGAAATCAGAATCGGATCCTTTCCTGACCAATAAAGCAGCTTGTTCATTACTCTTAATGACACTGTGTTCCGGGATCCAAATGAAAGTTGCTCTGTTCTTAATCCCTATTTTAATTAGTACCTAAAGGCAATCTCTCACGAGTTTAACCGCATTTGATTGTAAAGCTAAGATGCTGCTTTTCTTTCGGAGAAAATGTAAATGTCTTGATTATGGTATGCTAGAACTGATACATACTGGCTCAGATACTACTATAGGAACCTGCTCCAAAAACCCCTGCACCCACCCCTTTTTCTGTTCAAGAATCATTTGTGTACCAAATGATTGATTGTTCTATTAGATTGGGTCTATTGGACACCCAGTCTTGACAATCTGTATATATCACCATAAATGATTTTGTGAAACTTTGTCTTGCTATCATAGAATCATAGAGAGGTATCCCAACAACTACTTCTTTTTCAATTTCAGAAGTTGGTGTGAAAGATACTCACACCCTTAAGTTTTAGTTGCTTCGACATCGTTGCTGCAAAGTATTTTGACGAGTATACTGAGGGATTTAAATAGATTCGTTTTAACCTCTTTTGACAATTGGATCAATTTTTGAAAATTTTTTCTTCAATTTTCAATAAAATTTTACCAAAATATAAAACTAGGGGCCCGGCGATCAGAATTAATCAATGCCCTATATGCAAATTCGCATTTTAATCTGGATATAGAGTGAGTAGCGTGTTGTGAAGGTTATGCGCTTAACTCCAAGCTGAAGCATAACCCCAGCATAATACTTGCATTATTCGTCCGAGTCAACTAAATCTGCGAAAATAAGAAATATAAAAAATTAGAGATGCGGAAGTCGTGCATGTGGCTAGCAGTCCTTTCGCAATATCAAATCAAAATCGAAAGAACCTGAATATTGAGCAAGCAAAGCTTAAATGGCGCTGCAGTGCTATTACGAAAGAAAAGGTTATCACATTTAGATTTAATTTAATCTAATTAAAATAATTAATGTGTTCTTTAAAACTTTCTACTACTACAATAGCGCTACAAATTGGACCTTGGCCTCCTGACATGCAGGTTCCTTAAAATTTTTCATTACTTATTGTGGAAAGGTTGTTAGCCCTTCGCACAACCCTCTTTCTACGAATTTTTCATAGAATGAGGTGACCAAGGTATATCCCAAGCAGGCAATGTGTTGGAATTATATATTGCGCCGACCGGGATTTGAACTCACGAACTTCGCATTACAAGACAAACACGCTACCCACTAGGCTACACCCTAGCGACTTTACTAATGATTTATCAACCATCGTATCACAATATGTTTCATTGTAAAGATACTCTATTCCTGCTCCCCATTCTTATTGTCAAAAAAGTAACCTTCGCTTTGGATTTTCATTACATTGACGACTCAACATTCACGAAATCAATCATACTAATTTTTTAACCGATTGAAAATAGTTTGACTTGGAAACAGCTTTACTATACATAATTCAATTTTTCGATGTAATGAATATTTTATTTTTTATTTTAGTTAAATGCCAATAACTTCCGCTTTTGGCTGGCGATCGTTCTTGAAACTAATACCGGGTTGTTCTGTGAATTAACTGATATTTGAAGACAATTACCATCTTCTTCCGTTGAGTTATTGACGAGACACACAGACGGACGTTACAAAGAAGCTCATTGGACTGCTGCGACATTGAACAGTGAACTTCCGTCAAAAACCAGACTACAAAAATGTTTCACTGTTGCCATAGTTTTCTTTTATTTCATAAAATGACGAACTCAAAACGCAAGGCGACGTTGGTAGACACTCCTCGACATGCTCCTCGGCGGAGCACAGGTCAAATGATTGTAGTTATGTGGTTGAACTGTATGGATAGTGACTATTCGGCTTACTAAGAATCTGCAGAGTTTCGTGAACTTATGCTTTTTAGTGTTATTGCTTTCAGATGTGAACTTGAACGAAAAACTTTGAAGTACAACTGGGCAGACGTAAGTATGCACTGAGATTCAAAGGCAAAAATGGCACTGGTATGGTTTCACTCTGGATTATAAAACTCTAGGAAGCCGTCGGATTGGTCGAACATGTAGCATATAGAAGCGAGCAGCTGCGCAGGAGATCAGAGGATTAAAGAAATCCTGGCGACAACTAAAGACCAATGCTCAGGATCGCGCCTTTTGAAACAGAACTGTTTCTGCCCTATACTTCTGAAGAGGATCTTAACAGGAAATTGATTTAATAATTGGTTTACAAAATTTGTAGATATATGGTTGTGCAAACGGCTAACACAACCTTTCTACAATAGTAAATAAATATTTAGAAAGCTGAAGGTCAGGAGAACGGTTTAAATTGAAGTACCTATCAAAAAGAAAAAAAGATTTCTATTACAATGGCGCTACGGCCCAAATCGGAACTTGGCCTCCTGATATTCAGGTTCCTTAACACTTTTTTTTATTACTTATTGTGGAAGGGTTGTTAGCCCTTAGCACAACCCTCTTTCTACGAATTTTTCATTTTCTTAGATTGAGGTGACCAAGGTATACCCAAGCAGGCAATTTGCCGGAATTATATGTTGCGCCGGCCGAGATTTCAACTCACGACTTTTCGCATTACAAGACCAACACACTACCTACTAGGCTATACCTAAAAAAAGATTTATCTACCATAATTGTCCACGAAATTTGATTAAGCATCATTTATTTTGAAATAAGAGATTTCCTGATTCTGTTACGCTTTATTGTTCGTGACGTTTCGGTCTCTGCTGAGACCTTAATGCAGAGACCGAAACGTCACGAATAATAAAGCATAAAAGTGTAGCATCCGGAAATCTTTTATTTCAATTCGAAATGCACTGTGGAAACATTCACCAAACCATTATTTATTTTGTAAACGCCTTCAATTACCGATTCGCATAGTTAAGTTTTTAACATCACATTTTTATTATTTTTTTTTAATTTCTCATAATTAATTAAAAATAAACATACGAATAGCGAATATAAAATGTTGAAAGCTAGATAAGAATTGATCTAGTGTCACAAAATAAGCTTTTGAATGAAGGCGTTTTGATGGTGGACCACGTATAACATACAAACGAACAGTTGAAATGGAAACAGTCAATAAAGAAGTCGTGGAAAACAATTTAAATCGAATACCTAGGATCGTGCCTCAACGAAAGAACTGTTTCTCTTCTATTTTCCTATAGGGGATCCCAACAGGAAATCGAATGATTGACCTAACATTTGAAATCTATGGAGTACTCCCATTTTTTCCGATGCTTTATGTTTCATTTTGTTAAGTGTTTCACTATTACACTATACTACAACCTCACGTAAAATAATTTTTGATAGAAATTTATCTTCTGTTTTGTAGGTGTGCTAAAATTGTATGTACACAAATTCAGTTTCGAGATAAATGTTATAATTGCAACGAAAAGAATCAATAGTTAAGTTACTATTGGTTGTAATGAATATATTTTCAAATGAAACTCAATTCACCTGGTACATATAATATATTGTGTTTAATTATTTGTGTACCATTGTGAGCTTGTCGACTTTTACTAAAACACCCGCAATTTGTCGATAAACGAAAAACAATGAGAATTTTAATTTCAAATTTTGAAAATGAAATATCATATTACTCACATTTAAGAAGTAGGTATGTGACGTATTCCTCCTACTGTTATAGTATTTCGCTACATTTAAATCAAAATGCATCTGAGATTACAATGCATTTATGATCAAAATGCCTTACTAAACAGTCATTTATTAGCAGGACTTAGGACACCCCGTATACCCTCTGCTCATTTCCTAGAAATAGCGTATACCCTCTGGTAGAGATACTCGATACACACTAACACTTCTGTCCTAATAGAGTTTGGACAATGCTATAATACCAACAGTTAACACTGCGTTTATAAGCACAAGAAGGCAACATAAGAAATACGAAAATCAGCCAAAAACATGAGTTTGACCGATTTAAAATGTACGGAAACGAGCAAAAACTTGCGTTAAACTACAAGTTTTTGAATAGAATTCTCATTAAAACCAAAAATAAATATGACTTTCATAAATAAACATTCAGTTTGATTGTGTTTACTTCATGAAAGAAAAAGAATTGAGAAAATTCAAATTTCGGGCGAAATTTCCCGCGCGATCGCTGTACATGCATTGTCCAAACTGTATTAGGACAGAAGTGTTAGTGTGTATCGAGTATCTCTACCCTCTGGAACCAGGGCTTTGTACGGTGGTATATCGTATACGCTGTATTTTTTTTATAGAAGTAGCTTGAAACGAATATAAGTTTTTCTAATTTTTTATATGAAAAATGATTATTTCTTGTTAGTTCCTTTGGTAATACAACATTGGTCACCGGTGACCACTCCAGCGACTACAGCCCTCCTTATAAGCATGGAATCCACTTTCATGTGCTGTCGATTCCTCAATCTATAATATTTCCCACTCTCCTCACCTTATCGCAATTGTATCACAACACAAAATCAGTTTAGTACTAGTATCAAATTAAACAAATTATGTTCCTGTGTTCGTGAACAAATCCCTCTGATGCACATTATGGATATTTTACCAGAAGTGATCTCCAACGCTGAACTTTGAAGTACAACTGGACAGACTATTAAAGTGGGCATTCAGATTCGCGAATTTGGCAATGGATCGGTCACACTTTGAGGAAACTAGCGAAATATTGCCTAACGAACCCTGGATTTAAATCCTCAAGGAAGACATCGGGTTGGTCGATCATGTAGCACATGCAAGAGATTAGTTGAGCAGGAGGCCAGAGGAATAAACAACCCCTGTCGGCAACTAAAGGCCGATGTTCAGGATCGCGCATTGTGGAAGAAAACTGTTTCTGTCCTATGCCCCTTTGGGGGTCTTAATAGGAGATTTATTGTTTGATTGTTTCTTCTAAGCAATGGTGTAGCCTAGCGGGCAGCGTGTTGGTCTACAATGCAAAGTCGTGAGTTCAATTCCCTGTTTGTGTGTACCTTGTTTGCTTCAAAAATTTGCAGATAGAGGGGTTAGCGAAGGGCTAACAACCCTTTCATAAACAAATAAGTAATGAGAATGTTAGGGAACCTCAGGAAGGCAAGACCCGATTCGGGCTGTAGTGCCATTGTTGAAGTATAAGTTTTTTTTATTATTATTATAGTTGTAATTTAAGAAGATTTTCAAATTCAGTGTTAATACCGTTCAATGAAACTTGCCGCCGAAATTATTAAAACTGCCTTTGCGACGCAAAACCATTCATTTGAAACATATCGGTATCCTGCTCTTCCGAAATGTTCTTGGGAGGATTTTGTAAGTTTTCACCAAAATATATATCTTGTCTTTATTTTCATAGAATGGATTTGTAAGCTACCCATTAAATGAGGCAACAATATAATTTCTATCGATTTTGGTTTTACATTGGTTTCAGAAAAGTACAAGCAGCAGTAAATAATAGAAATTCTTAGACCAGAACGCATCAATCTTTAAAATTCGTAATTGACAAAATTCTTGAACCATATGGAAGTGGAGCTAAATTTATTGATTCTGTGAATGTTCTTTACAGTGTAATTGAAAGTTTTCCGAAATCTGCTTTGTTTTGATTAATTAATCGCGACGACGGATGAGATGGATAATGATCTCCACAGAGACCGGAATATCACGAGTAATTAATCAAAACTGTGTGAATTCAAGAAAGCTATCCTTTATAAAATTTTATTATTTACAAAATATATCTTACCACCATGGATTTAGGTTAGATGTGTATTTCGATACTTTTAATAATAAATCACCGTCTATAAATTAAAAATATTATTAATTAATCATATAAAATGCAATCTATCTAAGAAATCATCACAAAATAGATTTTAATCTGGTGTTTATTGTGGGAACAAACAAATTTTCTCAAATCTAATAAATTCCTGAATTTTTTTTTTTTGTACACGATAATATTAATCACATACAACATTTAGCGTTTCTGTTTTATTAATTCTTAGCTTGTTTAAAAAAATGCATTTCCTTCCCTCAATCACCAGGCTTTCACAGATACTTTAATTATCTTCATGTTTAAGTAGTTAACTTGCTAACGATGCTAAAAGCATCGAAAAACGTGCACTATGAAATTTTTATTACAAATTATAAATCAACAGCCGGCGCCAATTCATTGTCTACTGTAAAAACTGAGACTTAAAAAGGCATTTACATAGATCCAATCTAACAAACTAAAGTAAAATTATAAATAGAAAATAAAACTATATGAAGTCTCTTATGAAACTTAAATGAAGTAAACAAATCGGCGGATAAGGTTTTAAGAGGTAGCGCAAACTGAATACTAAAGGTATTAAGTTATAAATTAATGCAAATAATATTAACTTTCAAGTGCTTTGGAATACTTTAGTAAAACATTTTGATTGATAGATTTTCTTGATGGATGATTGTTAATTTTATTCATTTCAATTTGTTTGTAGATGCGTTCCAATAAAAATCATAAAAGATTTTTCGAGTGGATTTGGAGAAAGTTTTTGCAATGAAAAGACAAAGAAATGAAAACATATTTTTTTTTTTGTTTTGTTAATACATATAAATTAATATTTTAATAGTGGTAGAAAATAATGATTCTGAAATAGCTTAATTTTAAGTTCAATAAGTTAAAATTCTGATCGATGCGTACTTTTAAAGAATTGCTAACGGCGATCTCTTCAATTTATAAGACCAAAAGAATAGAGGGTTTATTTAATTTACTGGGTTCAACTTAAATTTAGCTTAGCGTAATTCCCAGTTAAGTTGATTTTAGGACTGAATGAACAAATTGAAGAAATTTTGACAGAAAATATTAAGACTTCTGTGAATGTTTGGTAAGTTATCAGATGGTAATCTGTCGCTAAGACTTTTAGTGCAAGAAATAAAAGATTTCCAACAGAACTATGAAGCTGGATATAGCCTAGTGGATAGCATCTACAATGCAAAATCAGTAAGTACAAATCTCGGTCGACATATAATTCGAGCAAACAGCCTACTTGGATATACTTTTGTTACCTCAATCTACAAAAATGAAAAAAATTCGTAGATAGAGGGTAGTGCAAAGGGCTAACACAAAAATTAATGAAAAAAAAAGTTAATGAACCTGAAGGTCAGGAGGCCAAGACCTGTTTTGGACTATAGAAGAAGTAGAATAGAACAATGAAGCTTGAACAGACCATTCCAACCTTAAACACTGAAAGTGGGCTGAGCAAGAGCATATAATCTACTGAAATAGACGTACAGGATTATCAAACCAAAAAAAAATATTCCCCAAAAAAAAAAGTGGTGGATATTCTAAAATTCAGCATGAGTGATATTTGTACACTAATCGCCCTAATGACGGGGCATAGTAGAGTAAACCACAACCTCAAAAATATGGGTCTAGCTGAAACAAACATCTGCCGCCTCTGCCTGAAGATTTAGAAATTATTGAGCACATTCTATGTCACTGTAAATCAGTAGCAAGGAAATGACAAAATCGTCCAGGAAAAGGTTTCCTTACAACTGATGGACTAGCCAACATGGCTCCTTTAAACATACATAAATTAGGCAAATCTATCGAGTTGTGTTAACTTTAAAGGGGCACTAAACGCACAATCGGCCGAGAAGGTCGCAATAGTCTCACGTGTTCCCCAACTTATGAAAATGTAGCTTTGAAGACAAAAACGCGTTATGCCAGCAAAACATCGCCAAATATTTCGACTGTTGGACAATTTTACAACTTTTAAAATAACATGAATATATGTTATTTTCAAAGTAGTAAAATTTAGTTTTTTAATTTTATTCACTAACATAATATTATGTCTTTCATTCAAAACTTTGCGTCATAACAGTTTTACAAATCTGGCATAATTAAGTTTAATTTTATTATTTCTCTTCTTTGGACTTCACTAAACTACTCTAAGTCTTATTCTACCTTAATTTTAAACCTACACATATGCAGTTTCCGAAATCAATTAAAGATTTTTTTTTCTCAGAATTATAAACTACAAAATTCATAAGAAGAAAAAAATAAATCCCAAAAATAAATGATTCCATTTTGCTTGTTTTTGGAAGCTATTTAACATGTTATAGCCGACGAATAAAGGCAAAAGAAAATTAATTTTATGACACTTAACAAATTGAATATTTTATACAGAGGAAGCTAAGAAGTCAAGTTGCCGATATTGTTCAGCTTGTAATCTTAACTTTATCCAATGCATATTTGGAATATTAATTACACAGTTAAATCGTGTTTTACTGGTTCGATGTGATTTATTTAACTAAATAAGAACATTTTCTTAGTTTAATGTTTAATGTGATTTAGTGTTGCCATTTTACAATATTATGTTACATTTTCAAGTGGCTGTGGATTTAAATTTCATTGATTTATTGAAGTTTGTTAATTGATTGATTTGGTTTTTGGGTTTTTTTTATGAAATTCCGTAACTAAATGCAAACTTTGAACTTTTGAAGCAGTAAAAATTAGATTTTGTAATTTGTTTTGAAATCGATTGAGAAATTTGGATTGAATTACAATTCGTTGACAAGATAAATGGGAGATACGAATATTAGGCACATAATAATTAATTGACGAATGTGATATAGAGTGGAATCAAGCTAATCAAGAATGCTATAACAGATGTGATTTCGATCATATATTGGACATATTTACCTCGATTCGAAATATTTGGAACAATTTTTCTTCTTTTTCACATTTCTAATTGTCTTACAATTTTATAAACGGTATTTATTTCTTAATGAAGACATTAATTATGCAAAATTGAAGGATAATATAGCTAAGCTATTTTACAATTTTATCTAAACAAATTTTTTCGGTCAATTCTAACAAAATACAATTTTTTCAGAATTAAAAAAAAAACATAACAGAATTATAATTGGGCTTAAAGTCCAATCATATGATACTCTAGATGAGATGGAAATGACTTTAATATACCGGAAAATATGTCATCTCAAATTCTTTCGAATAGTGAAAATTTAAGTGAATAGAGACTTTTGCATGGGAGGTGGTAGAAGTAGAGGGGGAGTTTTGTATTTGTCGTATATGACACCGAACATGGCATGCAAAATGTTTTTTGCTGAATTTAAAGTTTTTAGTTTTCATTATTTTTAAAGAAATTAGTCAGAGTTTTCCTGAAATTGGGGCATTTGTATGGGAGGTGGCAGAGGAAGAGAAGCGTTTAAGATGATTTTGAAACTGCTTATCATCATCCTTATCACCATGCTTTGATTCAATTTCAAAGTCAATAGCTCTCTTAAACTTGAAGGAGAAATGCTTTTCTTCAATTTAAAATACAAATATTTGTATGGGAGGTGGTAGAAGGAGTGAAGCGGAGCTGATAATTTTTCCTAACATTCATTTCAATTATTAAGAAACAAATTCTGGCAAAATTTGAA
The DNA here is from genome assembly GCA_963669355.1 of Chorisops tibialis. Classification (NCBI taxonomy): domain Eukaryota; kingdom Metazoa; phylum Arthropoda; class Insecta; order Diptera; family Stratiomyidae; genus Chorisops; species Chorisops tibialis. Next base: position 311,354,496 of record OY770262.1, read on the forward strand.
GTTTGTACTTTTTCTAGTTTGAATGGAAATCAATAAAATGCATTTAACAAAAATTATGCATTTGTATGGGAGGGGGTAGAAGGAGTGTACGGATCAAAAAAGTTTTTTTTTGCGTTATTAATATTTCTATTTTCATACTTTGTACAAAATATCAAGCTGCTAGCTTTAACAGTTTCGCAGCAAAATAATTTAATTTAAATTTCAAAATTTGGTGACATTTGTATGCGAGGGGTAGAGGGAGTGAGGTGAAGTGGATAAATATTTTTAAAATAAATTGCAATTATAGTAAAATTAATTCTGACAAAATTTCGTCTTTTCAGCTTTACTAGTTTCAATGAAAATCGATAATATGTTTTTTTCAAAATTGTCCATTTGTATGGGAGGTGGTAGAAGGAGTAAGGGGATGGGGTCAATATTCCGTGATATTAATGACATCTATATACTAATACTTTGACCTAAATTTCAAGTCGATACTTTAAATAGTTTCTAAGAAAAATCAATTTCTTAATATTTCGAAAATTCATGAAATTTGTATGGGAGGGGGTAGAAGGAGTAAGGGGATGTAGCCCATTCACGAATTTAAAGTTATTTTTTTGCTAAAAATGACACATAAAAACTTTTAGAACTATAGCTCAAAGCTTTCGAGAGTTATGCTGTAGACACTCGGAATCGAGGTTTTTGAGTGACAACAAATATTTCTGTACCCTTGGCGGCTCTGTGCGAGCGTTATTTCTTAGCGTTACAAACGGTAAGGCAAACACAATATACTCTCAGATTTCATCCAGAGTATAAAAATATTGTAAGAATGGTCAGCTTTTGCTTCCAGTTGACGATTATTTCCAAAAGTAGTTCTGGTCTGTCAGACTATGTGCTGGATATTTTGCGACCACTCTCAATCATTTCTGTCGATGTTTACGCTACTAATCGTCAATACACACAGACTCATAGACAGGCGTCACAACAAACCCTACCTTTATAGATTTCTGGGATCATATGTAGTGAATTCGGATATTCAAACAATTTCTCTATTATATTTCCTAATATGAAAAGAAGAGAAACAAAAATAAACAAAAGTTTAAGCCAAAGTCTTTGTTTCTCTATCCTACTATATGGGAAGTCCAAAATTAAATTGCTAAAAAATTCTGGTTTAAGTTCATAAATGATTTCTTATAGTTTATGTGGCCAAGATCAGACTTATAGAAATTTAAAATGAGAAAATTATGGCAAGCAAATAATTCAGCTTTAGAGCGGGATGAAGTACCCATGATGCGACAGCATTATGGAGTAAGAAAATGGTAAGCTCACTAGATGATGGAAGAAAACCTTCCACAATATTTCTCGATCTAGCCAAAGCATTCGATTCATTTCGCACAAATATATTATTCATAAACTCCATATGATAAACATAAATAAAAAATGTATCGACTGGATTACTAGCTATCTTTTTAACCGTAAACAAGCTGTGAGAATAAATAGCCAGATTAGTTCTGAGCTTACCTTTGAATTTGGAGTGCCGCAAGGAACGATCTTAGGTCCTTTACTGTTTCTACTTTACGTGAATGATTTATATAACCTTCAAATAAAAGGACAATTAATATCAGTGTAACAGTGTTATTTATAGAAAGTTCAAGATGGGAAGAAGTTACTAGTAAAGCTAACTATAGTCTTCTCGTAATTAAAGAAAGGCATGACTTTAATTCTTTATCCATCAATTTAAATAAATCCACTTATATTGCATTCTCACATAGCACGCGAGGATCTCCTGAAAATTTAAATTTAAAAATACATTCAAGCTCTTTTTCCTTGGACTGTGGATGTCATACTAAATGCTTGGGCGCCATATTTCATCAATTTATGAGATGGGATGTCCAGATAAAGAACGTTAAAAATAAACTGAAAAAACGAATACCCAGTTGCTCTCAACTACGATCATTTTAAACTAAAAATGTGGAAAAATCTTTTTATTTCGCAATGATCCACTCAATACTAAAATATGATATAATAGCTTTCTACTTCTACTCTACAATGGCGCTACAGCCCAAATCGGACCTTGGCCTCCTGATATTCAGGTTCCTTAACATTTTTCATTACTTATTGTGGAACGGTTGTTAGCCCTTCGCACAACCCTCTTCCTACGAATTTTTAATTTTCTTAGATTGAGGTGACCAAGGTATACCAAAGCAGGCAATGTGCCGGAATTATATGCTGCGCCGGCCGGGATTTGAACTCACGACCTTCGCATTACAAGACCAACACACTATCTACTAGGCTATACCCTAGCTGAATTTTGAGATATAACGGTTTGAAATTTTGAAAAGTGCTCCATTTTTGAAATACTTCCTATTTCCCCCTATTCCGTTATAATCAAATTTTATATTTTCTTTATATTTCGCTGGTATAGCTTAATATGTGTTTTAAGTTTCAATTCCATACCTTAAGAGGTATTAGTTTTTTAGTGTTATTCTTTGCACCCCTCCTGACCGTCCCCCTTATAATAATTGGCCCCTATTGTAGTAGATTATAGTGGAACTGAATGCCACCTAATCGGTCTTAAAATAAGGGTTTTTTGGATCAAGTAGAAGATATAATCATACGAAGATAAAATAATTAAAAAAAAACCATTCGGCCGACAATTTTTTTTTAGCCCCCCCTTTTCGGACGTTAATGGATAAAAAAATTAAATTATTTTTAGAGTTAGTCCCACAACTCTTTCTGCATCTAGGCTGATTTCCAACTTCCTGCCTGCATTCCTAGTGGAGATGTTAGCAAGTGTAGTTTTTGACTCTTTTCCTTTCCCCGCCTCCCTCTTCTACCGGACACTCCCCAAAATTTAGACAATAGAGCTTACTTACCCATTTAAAAATGCTCCCAAAAACAAACATGCATGTTTACGCTAATTTAGTCATGAAACGCGAAAAAACCAAATTCAGGGTAGCTAATTTTTTTTCTGTGTCGATTACAATACTTTATTATTAGAATAATAAAGTAATTGGAAAAACTGGTTATGCGGTCTTACGAATTTTTTATTTTTAAATTTATAAAGGAACTAGAAATCTTTTGTACTTCGAATGAACTTTATTATGAAGTTTAATTCATTTCTGTTTATCCAAGATTCATTCATAAAATTATGCAACTCGGTTATCATTTTACCATCTGCTCTGTTACTTGCACTACATTGCGTATGTTTATTCTTCGTCCTTTCATAGTTGTATATTTGCTTGCTGGAATTTATTATTCTACACGATGTACGCAATTGAAATGAACAATACAGTCAAAGCGAGCTCAATAAGTTTGTAAAGCAAATTGTTTTTCATTCCCAACAGCAAGATTTAAATGTAATTTTCTCCTATTTGAATCAATATTCTTCACATTAATTCATAAATAAGTTTGTAAATGAAAAAGGTGTCTGCATTGAAATGTCTGACTTATTCTAGATATTATGTGTGGGAATTCGACTCTTTAACAAAAACAACCATATTACAAGTTTTCAATATATCCAATGCATTTTTTCAACAACAAAAAATGTAGCTAATTTGTCGGATTCGATATCTAATGCAACACCCTGTCTACTAGTTTCTCGATAAAAAAAAAAAACAAGAAATCTATATTTATCATAGATATACCTACTTTATGCAAATTAAGTTCACTTGAATTGCAATCTTGTGATATTTTTCAGTGTTAATTGATGAAGTGAACTCAATAAACCACTTGTCATATGGCGCAAAGTGCAGCATAACTTCGGAATACCAACTTGAAATAGACCAGCACCTGCCACGTGCTGTTTATTATAAACATTAAGTTAAATTGTAAAAAAAATGGTATCCACTATCAAAATACTTTATTGTATAGTATATAAAGTAGTTACTCTACAACTTGGAGCACTTAAAAAGGTGTTGGTTGACAGTAAAATCGACTAAGTTATAATAAACAAGTTGTTTTATACTCGTATATATCGAGAGGGGGCATGAAATCGCATTTCATGGTTCATTAGTTTTTCCCGTCTGAGACGGGATCGAAAGGTTAACCTTTACGACGTTAAGGAAGACAGAGAGAACCAGACTAGGAAAAAAAAACAAATCAGGTCGTTTTCCGTTTTTCTCAAGACGAATTTTTGCGTCTCAGCCTGGCGACGAGGACCATTGTTATAGATCAGAACGTAACTATATAAATTGTAGCCGGCGGCGATCATCAATGTCGTCGTCATCATCATTATAATGTTCGTTTTCGATATGGTTCTCTTCATTGCTGCTGTTGATTTTTTTGTATTTTCTTTAGCGTTCTGCAAGGTTCTTGATTGTCTTTTAATGGCCATCGGGTTGTTCCATAGCTCAAAGTGTGCCCGACAATGTAAATAAAGGCACTAAAAGAAATAGGTGGGCTTTTTTTTTCACCTGTATGATGGTTCGAGTTGAGCTTTTCGAAATGAGAATAGAATCGTGCTGAAGTGGTGAATTAGAAACGGTCAATGGGTCAAAACTGAATGGAAATCCAAGAACGTGGCCAACTTTTGTTACGTTTTAAAGTTTTAGAGGAAGTTGGTAATGGAGTTTTTGTTGATGCTTGATGACTGTGACTAATCAAGTATATAATTTGAAATATTAGATAAATTATACTGTTAATATATTGAAATTGTTGCTAAGAGAGATCGATAAATTTCGTCCTTTTCAATGGCGAACCATTTGTTTCTGTATTTGGTTTGTTCTACATTTACTCTTCTGCAATGGCACTACAGCCCATATCGGAACTTGACCTCCTGACCTTCAGGTTCTTTAACATTTTTCATTATTTATTGTGAAAGGATTGTTAGATCTTCGCAAAGTCCTCTATCTACGAATTTTACATTTTTGTAGATTAAGTTGTCCAATGTATACACAAGCAGGCAGTTTGCTGGAATTATGCGTCGACTAGGATTTGAACTCACAGCCCTCGCATTGTAGACCAACACGCTACCCACTAGGATACACCCTAGGAGGTTTGTTAGCGCTTCGCATAATCTCTTATCTATGAATGTTTATTGAAACTAGGTATACTTGTTGGGAAGTATAAATGTGTATAAATGTCGATATCGGACTCGATACAAATCTACTTTTCTTCGAATATATTAAAGCTATCCATCTATTTTTTGAACATTTTCATTCAAATGCACTTAATAATTAATAGGCTGTAGGCTCACAAATTAAAATAAAATTTTAAGTAAAACATTAAAAATATTAATTAATAATTAAATATTCTTAGTGAAATTAAGATTCGCTCAAGTGAACTCGTCAAGTTTAAAAGTGTCTGAAGAGCAACCTCAATACTCCTCTAATATTTAACTCATTTTATTCTTTCACTGAAAAAACCGTAGAAAAATTTCGTCATTGATACGAAACTATTACCAAAAAAGTGAAACCGGGCGGTTTTCCCGGGAGATAAAATATTCCTTTGAGAAAAAATAAAATTCGCGTAATCGGATCCGAACTATTGCAATTAGTTTGAGCCCTTGGTCAATTTCAATCATGATAACCACAATGTCTACGATAATCTGCAACATACGCCTAAGCAATCCACCAAGGTAAAAATTCCTTCCCTCCAGACCTGCAACGAGAGACGATTGAAGCCAAAATATTTGAACTGGATCGTGAATTACAAAATTAAACTAATATGTATCGGCGGACGCATATTCCTGCAAACCATTAAAGATTACGACAAAGTATGCAACCATCTTACCTACAAAAAGGTAAATTACTTGACACATCACCAGGCCGATATGCGACCCACAAAAATAATTCTGTCCCTTCCACTACATAAGGAAGCAATTGTCATGATGGCCTTAGTTTTTAATTTGAGAAATTAATTGAAAAAAAAATTAAATTCAGATCAAGCTGCCAAAATAGTTGAAACAATAAAGTTGTATCAGCCGAAGTTGAAGAAAACATTTCCTCCGTATAGGTCAAAAATTTTAGGTCCCGCATTTGAAAACTGTAAAAAACCAATGAAAACGTGCGTTTTGACAGGGCTATTAAGGGTACCGAAAGTTCAAAAAGTACCGGAAGCAAACAATATATCTTACAAAACAGTTTTGAAAATTATATTTATATTGCTTTAAATATGAAAGCGGTTTTTTTAATTATCCTGTGGGCATCAAGTTGCTAGGTCGTAACCAGGATTATGGAGAAGCAAGTATTCTTGTTGTTCGGTGTGCCAAAATGGGAGTTATGCGACAATGGAGTGCAATTCCGACAGAATAATTTCAACAAATGACCGAATCCTGTGGGGCTTATATAAGGCATACATCGTTCTACCACCTACAATCCAGCTTAGGAAATAAACCAGTAAGTTAAGATCATCTTGAGAGCCTTTTTCTCGGACATCCACCGGAAAGGGGACGAAAATCTGGCCAAGATCGGTTCATGAAATACACGTCCTTTTCAGACCATCTCGCGCGATCTTCTCGGGTTGCGATTCAGCCCGAAGATAGAAAATGGTAAGGAGTGAGGCTCGAAACAGAACGGATCACACAACCCTTCTTCGAGGGTTAGTCGAAAAGGCACTATTTGCGCCCCTCGGCGCAAAGGGTTATGTAGGCATCTTCCGCGGAAAACGTAATATTTGGCGCCCAACGTGGGGCAAAAAAAGCTAAGACTCAAAATTAGCGCCCCGAAATTTCAATTTACGAATTTTCGAAAAAAGTTAGACTTTTCGCTACATTCGATTTCTTTGAAATAAATTAATCTCTAATTCAATTCAACTCAAAGATATTTTATTATTCTTCTATTTTTATTGTATGTGTTGGGTCCAAGAAGAGTATTTTCGGGCCCGTTTTTAAGTTAATTTTCCAATGTATGCGCTGAGTTCAAAAATTAAATACAATATACAACAATCCATTATGCCTTATAAATTTCAATCTTATCTTTAATATACAAAAAAGATATCATCAATAAATTTCTCTAATAACCTTACAGGTACGCTATCGCTTTGGTTTGTACGATGAAATTTCCTATAGTTTCGGTAAGCGTGTACGACATTGTAATTGGATACGATTTTTGCGTGTATCGGACACCTATTTGCCGCAAGTGAACTTGGTTTGTACAAAAGTGAAGGGCGAACCGATTTATGAAGTGGTCAAACCGATCGCACCGCATCAAGAACTTGTCGTTTATTTTTTACCCGAACGGCCTGAAGAGCTGTTCTTCGTTCGGATGCGAACATCCCTGTACCGACAAACTATGGACTCGATACTCGAAGGTAAGAATCCGAAACATTGTTTTATTAATAACGATCAATATCGGCTTACATATTATTATTATTATTATGATTATTTCACATCAAAATTTATTGAAAACAGGATCTCCGCTTGACTTATCGATGTCGCTACTCTCACGTGTCCTGTTACCAATATCGCCGCCATCTAGTAGTGAAGATGAACACAAATCGATATCAAGCGATTCGTCCGGATCGATATCATCGCTGGTCGAGAACACGGCCGATATGCTTAGTGCATCATCTGTTCAGAGGACACCACCGCGAGCACGGAGTGGTCGTGGTGAACGTTCACTTTTACCATGCGAAGTTTGCGGTAAGGCATTCGATCGGCCCAGTCTACTGAAGAGGCATATGCGTACTCATACAGGTAAAACCAATTAACCATCAAGATCACTTTACAATGTAAACTTGTTTTCTTTTATAATATCATCCATCTTAACCAATATCTTTCGATTTCTTATTCTTCTTCTTCTTATTATTTTTTTTCACCACTCCGCATTCGCTTTGCTACCCGAAAAATAACATGTAATTGTTCAGGCGAAAAACCTCACGTTTGTATGGTATGCGGCAAAGGTTTTAGTACATCGAGTTCGCTTAACACACATCGACGGATACATTCTGGCGAGAAACCTCATCAATGTCAAGTTTGTGGGAAACGATTTACTGCCAGCTCGAATTTATACTACCATCGGATGACACATATTAAGGTACATATACGATATATTTGTTATTGATATTCAACTTTTGTGAAACGATCGGACAAGAACGACGATCGATCGTACAGAGAGTGTTACCAGGCCACTACGGAGGAGGAATCAATATCACCTGCCACTTGTTAATCGTATCGAATGTCTTCGAGTATCCTACCAACAATAAACCAATATCTTATCGACATACATATATATGTACATATCGCATCATAAGATTATGTCGTTATCTTTTATTCAAGTGGTTTTCGTTTTCTATACATTGTCGATACGTAGGCTTCTTCGGGCTCGATATCGATCTTGCGATCGAAACACACATTAAATTAATTTATCAGAGCGAAGGAACTTTCAAGATATACATTCATACTTATATTGTAACAAAAGAGATAGAAACAAAGTTATATATACGAACAATAAGGCACTGAATTAGCAGCACAAGAAAATACTTCAGCGATTTGGCTATTAGTGAAATATGCTTTGTAGTGTCCGCTGCACAAAGGAGCCGGAGTATGTGAGAATTCTTGAGATGATTACCTCTTGGAAGTTACAAAAAAAAAAAAAAAAATCAAGACAAAGATGAAAATATTTCTCTGTCCTGTTTTCTCGTCAAAGATCGTTTTTAAACGATCTTCAAAGAAAGATTCAATTGACTTTGTGTGAGCACATTTCAAATCGACGATAATTGATTTTGATATTTTCCCTCCGAGTGGTATACGTTTTAGTATTTCTTTATAACGCAAGATCACTGAAGATCAGTTCGGAATTTAACTTCTTTTTTTTTTTGTTCGTTTCGTTATAATTACAGGAGAAGCCCCATAAATGTGGATTATGTTCGAAATCCTTTCCTACGCCTGGTGATCTTAAGTCACATATGTACGTTCATAGTGGATCGTGGCCGTTCAAATGCCATATCTGTTCTCGTGGATTCTCCAAGCATACGAATCTTAAGAATCATCTTTTCCTACATACAGGTAAGTCAAAAAAAAAAAAAAAAGATTAAAAATAAATAAATAAAGATACATTGAGTACAGCACAGAAAATGGCAGACAGACCGGCCGAAGTCGCCTTATCAAAGATCATTTGCATATTACATGAAACTGATCGAGCCACTGCTGCATTAAAAGTCTTAATTGAACATAAAATTGATGGCATGATCGGTTCAAAGACGCAACGGAAAAGGCCTTCCAGCTTTTCGACGTTGACATGAGTTTACCGTCATTCGGATCTCATTTTCTGACAGAGCGAATGATTAATCTAAAACGTATGATCAGTTCCCATAAGAGGTGATCGTGCTACTGTTCCATAGAGTGAAATGTATTTTTCTACCTGTCCGCCGGCAATCCGATCGTGCCAGACTTGATCTTAAGAATTTCTTTTGAAACCGAAAAAAAAAATCAATCAGTTCTGTCTGATCATATTTCATTTTATTATTTCACAAAAAAGAAAAAAAAATCCTTTACACATAAAAAGATATTAAAATTGATGTATTCTCCTCTCTCTATCTCAATTATAGGCGATAAGCCACATGCTTGTGAATTGTGTAACAAAAAATTCGCTCTAGCCTGTAATTTAAGGGCCCATATGAAAACGCATGAAGGTAAGCACTTTACAATAAAATCCAACTGCGAGCTCTATCTAAATTTCCATATCTTTATGTCTACTTATTGTTTTTTTCCTTGTTTTTCTTACGTAAATTACAGGTGATCCTCAAGATGAATGTGTCCGATGCGGTAAAGTATTTTTAACATCGTCTAGTGGCCTTAATCAAGGTGTTTGCATGAATTGCACGAAAGAGCCGACTGACAGCATTAAGACCGGTTTTCGATCGTCCGGCGAATCAACCACGGAAGATGAATCGTCAAATGGTGGCACTGAATTTAGTGACAAATAAGAAAATATACTCCTATATTGGCTATATAAATGTTTCGTAAAAAAAGATCCGTCCATTTCGTTCTCCGCATCGTTAACAAGACTTTTTGTACATAAACTCTCGTCGTAATAGAATAATCTAGATGCTGGCACGTCTATTGAATTTTATTGAATAGGTAAAGTACGTGTTTTGTGAAATTCCATTTGTGCCCAATTTTCAAATGTACATAGAAGAAAAAATATTTAATTAATATCCAGTGGATATAAACTACAAATTATGAAAATCCACGATCTCTTATAAGTCGCAAAAAAACCATGATTATGATAATGACAAAAAAACACCAAACTTATTTTGTATTTTTTTTTTTTTTAATGATAATAATAGTTGTAAAGTTTTCTTATTTATTTCGCTTATTTTTCAACGTAGGTTTTATATTACAATGAGATTTAACAGAACAACGAATTTCGGAATATGTTAAGAAAGTTGCATAAAATTATTGTGTTGAATTGTAAATATATTTTGCTTTATCGCCCTTTCGATAGCCCTCCGTCCAATAGAATAAGATTTTAATACTCCAACGTATATAACACAAAATAATGAACTGTCTCTAATTTTATAACTTATAGAAATAGATTTTATAAAATTCATTTTTATTCTAGTCAACAATTTTGTATTTAATATATAAATATAATAATTAATTAAAAACTGATTTGTTTTATTTGCGTGGTTCAAGAGTTTAGATCGAATTGAATGTTTTTTTTTTAGTTTTACAGAAAATTTGGTAAGCTGGGGCACATGACAAATTTATACAGAAAGAAACTATTAAGAGATTTGTTCGGATACCCGAAAATTCTCTTTAACTAGACTGACTAATAATAGAGGACTTAAAAAATTGTTTGCATTCAACTTCAAATAGGTTTGTTGAGTATTGAAACTGGAAAATTGCTCACAATTGTAAGTAATTAAAGATTTGAGAGATAAAGTAATGCAAGCCTGTAGTTTCGATTAATAAAATAACATTTAACTATTAATTATTTTTGAAAAGTCCTGAAGTATGGATAGACTAGTGAAGCGGTGGTCGAAGAATAGATAGTGTCGAAAAAACAGGGAAATCTAAGCTGTCTGCATTTGTATGAGGGTTGGTAGATGGTAAATTCATACCAAATTTATTTGGAATATGGATTTTATATTGATGGATTTAAAAATTTCTAGACGATGTATTTAGTAGAAATGATAAAAATTGACTATTCTGTGTACAAATTTTTGTATCGGAGCTTTGTATTGTGCTAAGAAATAAAACAGAAGAATTACACATTTGAAATATTGGCCCTCGAAAGTGGGATTGAAAAAAAGTAATTACAACAAATGAATAATTTAAGTTTAAGGCTAACTCGAGTGTGGTTGCATGTTTCATATGAATCACCACGCTTTTTACAGAATACTCTGGCTTGATTCCATAGTGCGACTTGCAAATATCTGCTTTCTGTCAATAACACGCGTCGTGGACGATTTCAACGTTTACAATACTACTTGGCTTTAATACTCAAACTGAGCGGTCAGTGGCGTAACTAAGAGTAGCAGCGCCTCCCCGCTGCGAAATTTCAGATGCGCCCCCCCACCCAGAGTTCCGCTTATTTCGTTAACATGTTGTGTACCGATTACTTTATTATTCTAATAATAAAGCATTGTAATCGACAAAAAAAATGCAACCCTAAAATTTTGTTTTTTCGCGTTTCATGACTAAATTAGCCTAAAAATGCAAAAAAAAAATCGTCCGTCTGTACGCCGTACACATGGACTCAAATCTCCGAGACGGTTATAGGTAAAATGTTCGTTTTTGGGTGGATTGTTGATTGGGTAAGAGAGCTCCATTATCTAAATTTTGGGTGACTCTCTCCAAAATTTGGGTGGTGGTAGAAGGGGGAGTCGGAGGAGCGAAAGTGTCAAAAATTACACTTCCACTACGAATGCAGATCGGAAGCTGAAAATGAGCTAAAGTGTAGAGAGGGTTGCGGCACAAATTTCCAAAATTATTAAAGTTTGTTATCCCTTGGAGTCCGAAAAAAGGGGGCTAAATAGAAATTGTCGGTCAAATTTTTTTTTTTTTTTTTCAAATTATGTTTTTGGAACTACTTGATCCAAAAAAGGCCTAAAAGATGGAAATATACATTAATTTTTTTAGGGCTCTGGTAAAAGGTACACAATTAAAATTTTGCTCGTGCATTTGTTATACATAAAAAAAATTTTAATATGATCAAAAACTCCACTAAAGGGGAGCTCTAACCTACACTAGGTGTTTCACGTGTAGCGAAAAAAAACAACACAAAAACTCAAAATTTTTGATTGAAATTTTAAGCTACAAACTTGAAAATTTATAAAATTCACTTAAAAAAATAAACATAATAATAATAACGCTTAAAAGTTTAAGAAAAAACCTAGTCGAATACCTTCAAAACTTTTACCCCCTCCCATGCAAAAGTATTTTTTCGAACGTTTTTAAGAAAGCAATTACCACCAACAATAAAATCTATCAACTTGAAATTTTGTACAAACAATTTTAAAAATATTTCAGATAAAAATACATCAATAGTTTTGATGACCCCGCTGCCCTTCTACTACCTCCCAAGCAAAAGTATGATTTTGACCAATGAAAAAAACAACAACTAATAAACAATAAATTAAAAGCTACGAACTTGAAATTTTGTACGAACACCTTTCAAAAGAAATTTAGCAAAACTGCATCACAAACTTTGATATTCCCTCACCACCTCTATCCCCTCCTATGCAAATGTGTAAATACACCGGCAATTTCATAGAATTTACTCCGTTTAAGAAATTAACATTCTATACAGAAAATTTTGAGCGCGATTCGAGCAATCAATTCAAAGTTTTTTGACATGTAACCATCCCTTCTATCGCTTACTTCCCCACTTCGGACCCCACTACAAACCAAAACTTGCATATATAAACGAATGAAATATAGATTCTATGTACTGGAGCTATTGATCGTAATTGCAGTAGGGTGTTAAATAATTGCCAACAGCCCTGATCTAGAAACCCCATTCACATAGTCTTCTCAATCCACCTTAACCTGCATATTGTCTTCCCACGTATCCTCAACTTATCCCAAGAATAATAAAATTGCGCCCGATTTGTTGGCAAATTATTTTAATGCTAAAATCAAGTTCAGTACAAATTCTTAGCGATCTTAACAGTGAAATCCCTGTCGATAAGTTTAATAGCGAAACATTTCTGTTATTAGAGAGCTTATGAAACTTATCTTCAGAGTATCTATCGACGTCAACTGTGGAATTTGGTGACCTCTTCAGAAATATTTATACAAATTTCGCAAAATTTAGAATTTTCATGAAATAATATGATTGAAATATTATTCCGATCTGCTAATTCCCCTCTCTCTCCCCCCGCAACCCCCTCATACAAATGCATAATTTTGAAAAAATGGATTTTGTCGATTTCCATTGAAACTGAAAAGATAAAAACTTAAAATTTTACGTAAATTTGCATTTTAATAATTGCAATAATTTTGGAAAAAACATTGAATTCAACCTACTGTTCTGATCCGCTCACTCCTTTTGCTTCCTCGCAAATCCACAATATTCGGTAAATTTTAAATTTAAATGTAATACATTATAAAGATTTTCATTGAAACCAGAAATGGTACAGATTAAAAATTTTACCTAATTTGTTTTACAGTAATTACAATAAACTTTAAACAAAATTTTCAACTTATCTAAACGCCATCTACCCCCACATACAAATTTCAATACTGGAAATTCATGAAAAGAATTTTCTTTTCGTACATATGTGCGCTATGGGCTTTGAAATTGGAGCAAAGCATGATGGTTGTAATGTTTCTTATCAATCAAATTGCTGTTAAGACCCCCTATAGGGGCATAGGACAGAAACAACTCTCTTCCACAAGACGCAATCCTAAGCATCGACCTTAAGCTGTTGCCAGGACTTGTTTATTCCTCTGGCCTCCTGCTCAACTGCTCGCTTCCATGTGTTACACGGTCGACCAGCCCGACGTCTTCCTTAAGGATTATAATCCAGAGCCTGTTTGGCGATATTTCGCTCTGGTTTCCTCAAAGTATGACCGTTCCACTGCCACTTCCGATAAGAAGTTTCAAAATCATCTAAAACTTTCCAATCCCTCTACCACCTCCCATACAAATATTACAATTTCGGAAAGAAAATTTTCAATTTTCTTTAAAATTATGAATGCTGCAAACATTAAATTCGGCACGAAACATACATAGCTCGTTCGGGTGAATTTGAGATGACATACTTTCCGGTGCATCAAAGAAATTCATATTTCATCTAGAGTATCGCGTGACTGGGTTTATACGTAATTGCAATTTCTTCTCTTCAATGGTGCCTCAGCCCAAATCGGGCCCTCCTGAACTTCAGGTTCCTTAATATTTTCATTATTTATTGTGAAAGGGTTGTTAGACCTTCGCACAACCCTCTATCTAAGAATTTTTCATTTCCGTAGATTGAGGTAACTAAGGTATATTCAAACAGGTAGTGTGCTGGAATTATGCGTCGACTGGGATTTGAACTCATGACCCTCGCATTGTAAACCAAACACGCTACTCACTAGACTACACCATAGCTTGCAATTTAACTGTAAAAAATTTAAAAGAACAAATAATCAATACTTCACAAAAATAGACAACAATGGCAAATAAATAATTTTTAATGATACAAAATGTGCGCGACAATTTATTGTAACAAAAATTTAAACAAAAAAAAATACGAATCTTAAAACAAAAATAAACATGAATTTATAATACTTAGTGCTCCAAAATGACTAACGAAAATAAAAAAATTAGGTATTTTTATCTGATCCGCCCCCAAAAAGAAAGCGGAGGGCGTAGTTCTGAGACTGCTAGCGAACAATCGGATAGAACTGTGGAAATTTGTGATTTAATGTATATTTCCCTTCTTGGTGGAATAAATAATAATTAAACAAAAGTGAAATGATGCATCGAAAAAAAAAAAACGAAATGGAATAACATTTTTTTGGTAATTGTAAATTAATAAATAAAATAACAAAAGTGAATTACAGAACGACAGCAAAAGATGAAGAGAATTTGGTAAGCAGCAAGAACTCCAACGATGTATTTATACTCTAGATGAAATCTGAAAGTATTAGAAGTTTGCCACAAAGCTTATAATGCTAAGAAATAAGGCTCGGAGAAAATAATAAATGATCCAGGAGTTCATATTATCACTTAAAAATCTCAAAACCGGATGTCCGTCCGTCCGTGTCCTCTATAGCCCGAGAACGTATTGCGGTAGAAAGTTCAAAATTTGCACGTGTCGTTTTTGCCCAAAAACTAAGATCAAGTTCGTGACCGGGCCAAAATGACACAATTTCGGAATTTAACAATAAAATGATTTTATCAGAAAGTAAAAAAGCAATAGATATGAAATATAAAATATATTTTATTGATTATGTAAATCCACAGTATAAGAACTATTTGAATCGCCATAATGCTTCTACTACCTCCCATACAAACTGTACTTTTTCATTAAATATTTAAAATAAATTTAGTTAGTAAGTATAAAATTTATAGAGTAGAAATTAAACAGTAAGTATTTATATCGAATTGTTAAAATGACAGCAAAAAAGTAGACGATTAGCTGGACTCCTTCTACGCCCTCCCATTGAATATGAGACATTTTCGCAACTTTTCAAAAAGTCAATTCTCTTGAAAAGTATGAATGCTACAGATCTGCAATGTAAGACATGTCTATTGAATGACATTTATAGTTATTTCTGAAAAATTCAGTAAGAACCACACTCTATACAAAATTTCTTCCATTCAAAAAAATTTCTCTCTCATCTAGAGTATCGCATGATTGGGCTGCACGCGTTCAGTTTTTCCCCTTTGAGTTTTCTTCTTAATTTTTTCCTTATTCAATATAAATATAGGTTCTCTCTTTTTAATTTATCTTAAATCTTATCTTTACGATAATTTGTGCGGTGATTTAGGAGGCAGTATAAGCTATTGCGAAAATTTGTTTAATAATTTTTTTTCAATTAATTTTCGCCGTTCGAGGTCTTTGGTGCAGCTGGTTGTTTTCGATCTATTTCTGAGAATATCCGACAAGTACTTTTTGTACGCAACTTTTTCAATTAAGTCGTGTGTTAACAGGAAGTGATGAGAGAGTGTAGATCCTCATATAGGACCACTTGGGCTGCTGCTCAGCTTTATGTGGAGTTCACTGTTCTCCCATAATCCTTTAGCTAGTTTGTTTCAACACTATGCAAGGATGGGTGCTTCCTCGGGTGATTTTCGTCCCACCCAATGCTCTTAAGTAGCCAGTAGAAGGTGATGCCTGACTCTAAGATGCATTGTTACAGAATTTGTGACGAAAAGATTTTCGTTATAAAGTGGAATTAGAAAATGTACAAAATTGTTATTTCAGACGAATCAACTTCCTTTAGGCACAACCGATCATTGACAGCCTAGAATCTTGGCACTCCTGCTCGTAACGAGGAGTCAGCGGGGATAATATTTATGCCAGTGTTAGTGTGACCAATATTGACGTAATTCTAAGATTTTCGCTTTATTCAACAAGAGGTGTAGGGTTGGAAAGGCCTATTATATGAAAGTAGGTCCCTTGGAAGTTGTCAAATGTTAAACCTTGTCATCTATAAATGCGGGAAATTTACCATAGAATGATACACAGTGAGAGAAAAAATAGAAATGGTTGAATTTTATTACGAAAATTCGCGTTCAATCGCAATTACAATGCTCAAATTCCGAGAAAATTTTGATCGTAATCATATGCCTTCTGAGGCGTATGTTGCCAACCCAATAAAATATTTCCAAGAGACTGGCTGGACATGAAGATATCGAAGCAACATTCGACCCAAAATATTGCCACAGTGAAAGAAAGTGTTGAAAACAACACAAACACCTCAATTCGCCACCGCGCTTAAGAACTCGACCTCTCCACATCCATACTTCGGCGAATATTGACAAAAAATTTGGCTCTGCATGCGAAAAAGGTCCAATTGACTCAGAGCTGTATCCGGCGGACCACCAGTATAGCCGTACGTTCTCTGATTGGGTCTTGGAAAATATGATTGATGGTGGTGATTTTTGCAAAAAAAAATGGTGTTTTCTGACGAAGCTCATTTTCACATTGGCGGTTACGCTAATGCGCAAAATTGCTGCTTTTGGGAATCCAAAATCTTGCGAGTGATTCAGGAAAAGCCAACGCACTCCCAACGAGTGCCTGTTTGGAGCGGATTGTATGCCGGAGGCGTCATAGGGCCGTACTTTTTTTAAAATTATGACAGAAGAGTCGTTACAATGGGGTGCGCTACGCATGATAAACAGCTTATTGTCGCTGGAGATAGAGTATGTGGACAAGAATGACCTCTGCTTTTGACAGGATGGTGCTAAGTGCCATGTTCCGAAACAATCGAGTTATTGCGTACGAAGCTCCCTGGTCGCATAATTATGCATTTCTAAGACACCAATTGGCCACCAAGATCTTGCGATATAACACAGCTAAACTTCTTCCCTTGGAGTTATGCTAAGAATAAGGTCTAGGTTAACCATCTTTAAACAATACCAACTCTCAAAGCGAACATTGAAGCCGACATCGCTAAAATAGCGCCCCAACTATGAGAAAGAGTGATCGAAAATTTCGAGAAAAGGATGAAGGTCGGCAAGCAAAGCCGAGGAGGCCATTTGACACACATATTGTGTTCGATACATAATTCCGATGTATCTACTTTGTAATGCAATAAAAATTTCAGAGACATCCAAACAAACGTTCTATTAAGAAAAAAAAAATCCTACATTTCTTGTCGAAACACACTTTAGCTGATTAGATGTTCCCACATTCCTATTCGACTATTCGATGTTGCAGATTATTATTATCTTTAATTTTTTTCTTACAAACCTGCTTTCTTATATTAAGCTAAGCCTGGTCCATTTTACTTACTCCTCAGGAAATTTTCACATGGCTGGAGACTAGTAAATGTTCCAAAAACAGAAGTAAGAACAACCTCCCAAATTACAGTCCTATATCCATCACTTTAGTGCTATCTTAATTTGTAGGAGCAGTTGGAAGATCCACAGGCTTCAACAGAGTTTGAAATAAATTCATTTTTACTTTATTATTCTAATAATAAAGTATTGTGATCGACACAAAAAAAACATAACTGAATTATGATTGTGCATAAAGCCCAATCATATAATACTCTAGATGATATTGGAGAAAGATTATTGTCCCGGAAAATATGTCATCTTAAATTTCTTCGAATAGTGAATTATGACTTTTGTATGGGAGGTGGTAAAGGCAGAGGGGGAAGGTTTTGTAATTTTGTATTATATATAACACCGAACGTAGTATACAAAATTTTTCATGCTGAATTTAAAGTTTGTAGCTTTCATAATTTTCGAGGAAATTGAAAAATTTTTGCCTGAATTTATGCATTTGTATGGGAGGTGGCAGAGAACATGGGAGGTTTTTTGATGATTTTGAATAGTCTTATCAACATCCTAATCACATTGCTTTGTTACTCATATGTTCGAAGGAGAAATACTTTTCTTGAATTTTCAATACAAAAATTTGTATGGGAGGTGGTAGAAGGAGGGAAGCGAAGTTCATATTTTTCTAGCATTTATTGCAATTATTAAAGGACAAATTGTGGCAAAATTTTAGGTTTGTACTTTTTCTAGCTTTAATGATTTTGTTGATTTTGAAATAAATGCATTTAAAACTTTGATTTGCATCATTTGCATCAGCTCTTGTATAGAGAATGTACTTACCACTACTAGCAAGGCGTTGTATCGCCAATTCATCAGTTTATCTTCCGATCCTAATAAGAGATTTGTCTAACCAGCTATTCAACCAAAACCGCCCAGTAAAAAAAAACACATTTTTAATTGAACGAATTAGAAAATCTACAGATTCTTTCCATCGATAACATTAAACAGTCTCGAAACGAAAAAATTAAGAATAAGCTGTGATCAGTGAATTAATCGTGAATAAAGCGGAAGGTAAAATTGGGTCAAAATAAAACCACGTTCAAGTACATCGCTGTTAACCAATTATTCTCAATCAACCAATAATCCGTTCAAAGATCTCATATTGAATGTTCTTGCTATTTAATACACATGAATTGTTGAGGTTGTCATTTTGATTAAAAGCTCAGCAGACACAGAAATGTCCTAAGTAAATAAATATTATATTAGCAGTGTGAAAACCAGAAAACTTTCTCGTCTTCCAAATAAAAAGGGTTGAATGTATGCAAGCGACAGGGATTCATGTTTCGGTTTTTACAGAAGCTAAAACAAACATCGATTTTTCATCTCTCATGACATGTCCATAATTTAAACCAGCACATTTTAACTAAATTTTCATGAAACTAAATCTCTATTTCGATAGTTCTATCGCATCAATCTTCCCATAAAGATTCATGGGTGTTGTCCACTACGGCAAATTTAATATATCTTTCACTCTAAGTACGTGTATTAGGTGCATTGCATTTTGTTCGCCTGCATCTTAGAAGCTCCATAATTTCTCTAAGCAAACTGAATCACCTGAATCTGCATCAGCAGCGCACTCTTCACACCACAATCCCTAGCCCAGGTCTGCCCGAACTATGAAATCTTTACCTGATGAGCTCGTAAAGATAAATCAAATCATGACATTGCGTTAGCCATCCCACTGGACATGAAACTCGAGGAATGGTGCCTTAAAGTACATTTTAATGTAATTATTTTGCAGTTTTAATGAATCGCCGAGGACCTTAGGTACATATGGGGAAACGCTATATAGTGGAATGGCGTCGTTGCTGGACCTTGGGACTGGAGCTACGCCGACGAGTGCCCGAAGATTTCTTTCAATTATGGAACACTTAATAAACCACCTAAGCAAGGTGGTGGGCGTAAATGAATTCTTAACGGCTCTATCAACGTAAGGCGTTCGAATCAGAAGCACCACCGGTAGATGGACAGTACGGACGACAACGGCAGCAGTCGGTAATGCGGTTAAGG
Source organism: Chorisops tibialis (assembly GCA_963669355.1). NCBI lineage: Eukaryota > Metazoa > Arthropoda > Insecta > Diptera > Stratiomyidae > Chorisops > Chorisops tibialis. The sequence continues at coordinate 311,374,370 of OY770262.1, forward strand.
CAAATTAAAACATTCTCCAAGAACCAGTTGGACACTTTTTAATCGGTCCATTTGGATTTTATCTTTGGCGCAGTTAAACGCTTTTACGAGCTCCGTTGATTTCGGTTTAACGATCACTTTGAATAACTTCTTCTGTTTTTTTGTATGCCCATAGTCCGGGAGGAGGACTGATCGTGGCAGTAGTGCCGAACGTCTCGATTTTGCGCTAGCCTCCCTTTAAGCCAAGATCGAATCTCTGATGTGATCTGTGAATTCCTAGTGACATTTTAACTGCACTATAAACTGCGATAACTGCTTAGACCTATGACTTCATCCTGGCCCATTAACTTGAGTAATTTAATACCGAAATGCTGTTTTCGAATGTGATCTATGGCTTTATTGCTTATTATAAAATTGTTTATATGGGTGTATTGACATAACCTTGAGCAGTTTCGCTGGACAGGTATTGCTAGTGAAAAAAAAAACTAAGCTAATAATCTCGATAGTATCAGGTATTAGCAGCGTTCCAATGTAGTTATGTATGTTAATATATTTTATGTGTGTTTCATAAGATCACTCTAAATAAATCGGAAGGTAAATTAAACCCTACTATTAGTTTGATAGGAGTTGGCGAAATTATAGAATCAAACAAGTGCCAAACACGTTTTGCTATTTCATTCGATAGCAAAAGTTGGAACTTTTTTCGTAGCTAGACCATACGATTTAATTCTCTAGAACTTAGCTTTGCGGAGATTTGAGTTGATTTTGTTTCGCATAATCTCGAACGATAGCCTGGAATCAAAATGAAGATCACCATTGGAATAACGCCATGAATTACGCAGTATTGCAACTGATATTCTATGGACATGATGTTTGTAAATCAGTTTTTTAGAATAATCTTGAATCGCAGACATTCTCCAGAAAAACGAAGAAATATATAAATCTACCCCAAATATAAAACCTAAGTTATAATGTTGCAATCCGTTATACCGACGAATCCATTCAATAAAACGTATAACGCGCAGTGCTACCTGAAATTCAATTTCAAATAAGGTACACGGCACACAGAATCCTCGTCTTGACCACTGAATGATGTGCTCGCAGTACTGTTTTCCTCCTGAATATTTTAATAATGATTAGACGTTTGGCCAATCCTTTTCGAAAGGGCACCATATTTCTGTCGGCAGAATTCTTTAAATTCAATTTCGTATCGATATGAACGCCGTCAGAATAACAATGCGATGCCGGACTGAATCTTAAGACCTACGGAACAGTAGTTAAAGACATGTATGGACGGTATACCTATACGTATTCTTCATCCTTTTAATCCAGTTCTCGTCCAGAAGAAAGACAATACCGAAAGTACGAAATTTATAGCCTGTCCTAAAATATACCGTTTCACCTGCCATCTTCGTCTAACGAACGGTTCCCATTGTTTTTTTTTTATCGGAATGGCAAGATGTCCATTTCGGAAACTCATCTTTATGGGGATGTCGGCTATTCTTTCGCCATCTAAGAATTCTAATGTGATGATTTTTGGGCGCGTTCGATTGTTTCAGATGTTTCATTCAAAATAAAGGTAAGCTATAAAATGTGACAGTTTTTGGTTTTTATTATTTTGAATTTCAAAAAAAAAAGAAACTAACATGATAAGTAAGATTTTGCCCTTCCTAGATAGCCACCCTAATACCTTGCGTGCAAAACGCGTAGTCATGTTTAAAATATATTAACAAGGAGAAAAACAAACCGATAAAATGTTGGTTCCCATCCTTTAAAACAACACCCAGTAGTGACTCAGAAAACATCTTACGGTCAGTTTGATTCACCCTCAAGACGAATTCTAAGACGTTCATGCCTACTCTCCCATGACACAACGTAAAACCAACACACACCGACTGAATATATTTAAGTAAAATGATTGTGGCTCGTCTAAGGAGTTGCCCGTATATCTTTAGATAAAGAAGTTAATTTGAGCATATTTTATATGCTTAGTGACCATAAAGCCCTCCTTGTCTTGAGAACGAAAAGCTCGTGGGAAAGAAGTGGCGTCTTAAGATTTAACGGGCGGGCGGAGCGTATTTTACATGTCGTCTTTGCATTATTCTATTGCGTAATTGTTTTGGGCTGGGAACCACTTTTTCCACCCACGTTACTTTTCCCGGCAGTTTTCTGGCAAAACAACAATGGCCTACAAAGCTTATTCATTATTTTCGGCTCATTTATGTTACACTCGCGCATTATAATTGTCATTATAATTATTTTTGTTTAAAAAGCAGAATACCGAGTTAGTAGCGCTAAGTTCACTGAACTATAGAGTAATTATTTATATGGGAAATTACAGATCTACGTTAAATTTGAGTTGAAATATGGCAACAAAAAGAAATTTTTTTATGATTTACCATAAAAAATTATCATTTCAATTTGGCATTAAATGAAACGAGGCTTTATAATGCTGTAGTTGTTTGTAAAAGAGCAAAACATTATGAAAATCTTATGGTTTCAACTTTTAAGAAAAACATAACAGAATTATGATTTGGCGTAAAGCCCAATCTTATGATACTCTAGATGAAATAGTAAAGAGTTTACTGTATTTAAATTGTGTCATTTCAAACTCTTTCGAATAGTGATAAGTGACTTTTGTATGGGAGGTGGTAAAAGCAGAGGGGGGGAGGTTTGAAATTTTTTTATATAACACCGAACGTAGTATGCGAAATGTTTCATGCGGAATTTAAAGTTCGTATCTTTCATAATTTGCGAGGAAATTGACCAATTTTTGTCAGAATTTATGGCATTTGTATGGGAGGTGGCAGAGCAAGTGGGAGGCTTTAGATAATTTTGAATTTGGTTATCCTATTCACATTGCTTTGTTACAATTTTAAAGCCAATAGCTCTTATATGTTCGAAGGAGGAATACTTTTCTTGAATTTCCAATACAAAAATTTGTATGGGAGGTGATATAAGGAGTGAAGCGAAGTTCACATTTTTTTTATTGCAATTATTTTTATTATTTTCTTCGTAGTTTCAATGTAAATCGATTAAGTGCATTTAACAAAATTGTACGTTTGTATGGGAGAGGGTAGAAGGAGTATTTGAATCAAAGCCAAATTTTTTGATATCAATGATATTTACATTAGTATATTTTCCTCAAAATTTGGAAAAAAAATGATATAATTGTAATTTCGAAACGTCATGAAATTTGTATGGGAGGGGATAGAAAGGGTGAGTTGAAGTTGATAGTTTTTTCAAAATTGGTTGCAATTGTAATAAAATTTACTACAACAAAATTTGGTTCTTTTAGCTTTGCTAGTTGCAATGCAAACCGAATAAATGCATTTTTGAATATTATTCATTTGTTTGGGAGAGGGCAGAAGAAGTAAGAGGATCAGATCAACATTTTTTGACTTTAATGATACTTTCATAATTGTACTATGACATAATTTCCAAGTCAGTAGCTGAAATGGTTTCGGAGAAAAAGACATTTTTTAAAATTTTGAAATTTAATGAATCTAACTGCTATGATGTAGGCTAGTGGGTAGCGTGTTGGTCTGCAATGCGAAGGTCGTGAGTTCAAATCCCGGTCGACGCATAATTCTAGTACACAGCTTGCTTGGCTATAATTTGGCAACCGCAATCTACGAAAAGGAAAAATTCGTAGATAGCAATACATCCCTTACGTTTTACTCTAATTTAGGAAAACGAAACTCAAATCAATACGAATATGAAAATTTATTACAAAACTTCTTTGAAAGAAAGCGCACATTATTTTCGTCTAACACTTTAAGCATATAGCTTTCTTCTCAAGCTTTTTCTGGTTCTGACCAACGAAAACTCGGAGCCTTCCACAGGGAAAAACAGGTGAAATGCGATTAGAAAAACGCATATACGAGGCGGCCGGCCAATACGAGCAAAATTTTCGCACAAGTTCGACTTCAATAGGAAGGAAAGATGCATCGCAGTAATTGCTTCCACCAAATGGTCTCAGTAGCAAGCCATTTTATTGGTCCATTTTTTTTTTTTTTCAATTTGGAGAGCACGTGACCACAACTCGTTAGATTTAGCTAATCGAAGTATGTTTAAGGTAGACATGTTGGGTAGTTCATCGGTTGAAAGGAAACCTTTTTCTAGAAAATTGTGTCTGTTCCTTGCTACTGCTTTACAGTGACATAGGATGTTTTCTGTCGTTTCTGAATCTTTGCGACAGAGTCGGCAGATGTCGGTTTCAACTAGACCCATATATACATCATTTTGATCCATTACCACCCTATTAAACAAAATGCCGTCTATTGTAGAGGAATGAGTAAAATAATTTATAAATTTAGACGCTTTAAGCTCTTGGGGGTAGTAGGAGTGAATGTGGATCGTTTTGAATATTTAATATATATATTTCTAGCAGCTGACGAGAGAGATCTTAGTAATATTAAAATAATTGCTGCCGCTATCTATAAAGTCACACCACACCACTGCTACTACTACTAAAATGGTGCTACAGGCCAGATCGGACCTTGGCCTCCTGTCATTCAGGTTCCTTAACATTTTTCATTACTTATTGTGGAATGGTTGTTAGCCCTTCGCACAACCCTCTTTCTACGATTTTTTTATTTTCGTAGATTGAGGTGGCCAAGGTATATCCAAGCAGGCAATGCGCTGGAATTATATATTGCTTCGACCGGGATTTGAACTCACAACCTCCGCATTACAAGACCAACATGCTACCCACTAGGCTACACTCTAGCTCCACGCCATTCCAATGAGTTCACTTTAAAATAATTAAACATAAACTCGATTAAATTGCCTTTCAAAGATTACACTTTTCTTTCACAATATGTCGCACTGTTCGCATTGTCGATCACACCACTTAATAGTTTTTCAAATTTCGGCTATCATTTCTAACATTTCTAGCTCTTGAATTTTGCGTTGCTAGCTCCACTCTAGGGCTTTCATCCATCTTTGCATAGTTTTGCAAATTTGATCTGCAGGCACGTCATATCTTAATTGTCCTGCCTATTTGCAATTCCAGCATCGGGAAACTTTGTTGCTTACGCTTATTACGTTCTTCCTTCTGGCATAATTTTTGCTCAGTTCTGACAGTAAATCTCCGGATTCGCCAATTATTTGGTGATTCTTATTTGGTGATACTGTTGCAAAATACTTCCTTTCACTCACATTTCAGAATTCAAATATCCTCGGTCAATCGTAGCATTAATTTTAATTTCTTTTGAGATTTTTTTTCTTTCTGTTCTTAAGTACGTTAACTATTTTGTATTAGCTTTCTTTGTTAAACAAGTATAATCACTATAATAAAAATAAATAACTAATAATATGAATAATAAAAAAAAATAATAATAAATTACATTTAAATTCTGTTCGCGGCAATAGACAGAAAAAAAATGGACGAAAAAAAAATGCCAGGGCAACACTGCTGTAAAAAAATACTTTGGCGCCAAAACTGTCGACCAGATTGAAATAAAATCCGTTGGGGATCTGGTCTGAGAGCTCAAGTAAAACAGCGAAAAAGTTTGTCGGGAGAAGGAATCGAACTATAGGAAGCGGAGGATGCTTTTTGGGTGTTGAGGAATGTTGAAAAGTGATTACTATATCGAAAAAAAAGAGAACAAAAAGTGAATTAATTCTAATTGAAAGTGAAATAATACAAGACTTATAAAAAAAATAAGAATTACATATGTATAACAATAAAATATTAAACAATTAAAGCTTCAGCTTAATATTAATTTTTTGAGTGAGTAAACTAAAATAATAAAAATAAGTGCATCGCCTCAACGATCGATTCTACAGAGAAGAATACCACTGGAAGGAGCAAGGGCCCCAACGTTTTGTCCAAGTAATTAGATTTAAGATTTAAGAAAATTTAAGAAAAAGAAATTTTTTTTTGTGAAATAAATTATATGTATTATATGATATATTCTGTTTTCTTTAGCATCTTAAAATATTAGAAAAAAAGGAAAAAAAAAGAATAGGAAAATACTCTACTAGAATTTCAGTGTTAAGATTGGTGTCATTACGGCGGAACAGAAAATTTAATTTTTGCGCGCGAAATCATATAATATGAGTGAGTGAGGAACTCATAAGAGGGTTCCCGGGCTTTCTCCGGAGAATGGTAGGCATTGATATGGTTCATGAGTGATACGCAATAAACGTGAATTTTTTTCATTAGTTAACAATAGCGGTTATGAAATCCTCCGGTTAGGCGGATTTACCGCTCATAGTAGTACGGCATCCTGATCATTTTCCCGTTCCGTTTTGCTCAGCACGAACTAGGATGAGAGTTTCTTAGGCCAATGACCTACCCCCAAGCTCCTGAGCCGCCGGCAAAATCATGCTGCCCCGGTCTAAGAAATTCCCATCATCTGGAGCAGGATGAAGGATTTTCTTCATCCCGTAACAATACATCCTGAGCAATAAATTTCTATTGGTTTGGTTCTACTGCATTCACGACTTAAATGTCCGTTTCCACAATCGCAATAACGAAGGATCTTCGGTGATTTTCATTTTGCTGTGACCTCTGGCGTTCCTTGGTCCTCGGAGTTATTTTTCGGACCTTGTGACAATTGTTTCGGAGCATCAAGGAGCATACACCAAGGCCTCCTGCGGTGTCTTTTTCCGAGCCAATCTTAATTGCTGTTGTAGATCTCTTTCCAGCAGAGTATCGATAAATGCGTTCAGTATCCGTTCATTGCGCTTTTCCGGATTAAGAATAGGAAAGGATAATAACCCCAGTCTTTCGACATCTGGTGCAAGTTGTTATAGAATTTAGCCAGGGTCTAGAATACGGTTGTGAAGTTGCGCATTATGATTTTCCTGAATGTACCAGTCTCTTTGCTGTTCGACTGTGGTGGTTTGCAAAATTTCAGCTGCAGGTCCCTAAAATCTCAATATTCAGGCCGTTGCTCACTCCTGATCCGTCCAATGATTGGTGGCGGCCGGCACCTCAAATTGAGTTTTGTACATGGTCCATGGTTAATAACGCCAGTTGCCTTCACCACTTTGACGTCCTTTATGAGGCATTTCAATTCGCCATGCTAGTAGATAAATTAAACGAAACGACCAGCTCTTTTGAAGTAAAAATTAACACCAATATAGAAGAGATCAGTGAATATTCTGGAAAAATCGATGGTATATCCTCTCGATTTTTTCCGGAAAATTCACTGATTTTCACTATTTTTTTGTTAATTTCTTTCGAATATTCGTGAAAATCTCGTTGCGGAAAAAAAATCTCAAAAAATTTTACTCCATTTGTTTAGAAATTTTCTACCAATCACTCGATTTCAATCACGAAATCCCGCTCGAGTGCTTTCCATGCGTTCACTTGTTTCGATACAAAACTTCTCGAAAATTCTCCTTATGCTCGTTCGAAAATTTCACATGCGGTCATTAATTTTACTATTCTATTCTTGAAAATCCTAAATTTATAACACTTCTCGCAAAACTCCTTTTTATCCGGTCGAGAATTGCGGTTAATGCGAATACACTTAATCAGAGTTCCAGAAAATTCAAATTTTGTCCGTTCTAGAATTTTCTGCACTGTTTGCACTTTTTGCAATTATCCTTCGCGATTCTTACTTCAAATCCTTATTCTGACAGCAGTTGAACTGCGCTCGAGGTGGATGGCTTACAAGTAAAACTAAAACTAGTTTACTTTAAAATAATTGAACACATACTTCATTAAAACCAAAATATGGAAAAATGCAGTATGTCTCTAATGAAGCAATTTTCTTGTAAAAAAAAATCATTACGGACTTTAAAAAAGATATTTAGATTAAAATATTGCAAATTTTGATTTGGGGTTGACTTATGAATTTCAATATATGTTCAGCTTGAAGCCAGATATAATTTGTCAAATTATGTCAGAAAATTGCCTAAGAAATTGGAAAGAATCTGCCATTCAAATTTGTAAAAAATTGACTTGGTAACATTTTAAAGAAAGGAAGAAGATATTATGCTTACTTGTTTGACTGCCAGCCCAATTACTTCAATTAATTTGTAAAAAGGTAAAGTTATTCAATTTATGTGGGAGGTAGTACAGTAAACAAGTGCACAATTAATAATTGTTCGTTTTAGACAATTAATTTAGGAGCAAGCTAGGACTCAAAAGTTTTTAGAAAATAAAAACTTTTAATGGTGCTTTTTGAAAAGTTAAGACGTTGATTTTTTGATACCAAAATAACCGCATAAGTAAAACTGTAATTTAGCGCAAGATGGGAACCTGTATTTTTCCACAGTAACCTGCAAAAAATATTTAATTATGTTCAGGGTTCTTGTAAGTCTAGCACCGGCTTGACAGGCGTGAAACGTCTATTATTGTTCTTCTGTCGCTAGTTTTAAATTTAAATCGGGCAGTTGTTTTCGAAAATATTTTGTTTAGATCCACATCTGGCCAGGATAACCTAATATAAGTTCCAGTCGGAGATGTTTTCCTAGATACACGCTTTATACTGTTTTTTTTTGTTTTATGGAAAATCATATCAGAATATTTACCACATTATAAGTAGCTCACTAATTATCATGCCGATCAAAATACTACAACAATCAACCCATCTAAATTTTATCACTGTTGTTCTTTATCACAATACAAGTAATGTATCCAGCTGTAAATTAAATGATCTCAATTAAGAAACAATTCTCAGAAATTAAAAAGATTCAAAGCACCCATCAAAAATGTCATGTTCACTTAACGCTCGGCTTAATGCAACACTGATTGTTGCTTATCTACTGTCGAGATCCAACGCAATTTACCAAACTATCAGTCATGTCGCAGACGAATAATTTCCACGTTCGAACCTCCCACATTCATTGTTTCGGTAGCGCTTGCAACCCTCGTCTATTTTGCTCCTATCGTTGCACACTGCATATTTGCATGCGCGCATCTTAGACCCATCTGGTAATAATCTTGGCGCGCGGTGCATGCTGTTCTGACACCAACGCGAAAACCGACTACGGAAAAAAGGAAAAACAAATTTAGAACGCTCTACGCGCGGAAATTCAAGAAGTGAATGAGCTTAAGCGTAAGAAAACCGTCGCAGAATAATTTATTGATGGCTTAATAAATTTGTTTGAGGTCCTGCTGGGTGTCTATGCCAGAATTTATGGCCGTACTCCTCCAATCATACCACCGATGCGAAACGCACCACTCGCAAGTATCTCGTTTCGCCGGATGGGTCTTAACTGGTGTCGAACATGCGAACCGATTACCCGATTTGAACCACATTTTAAATTGTTGGCTATGCGCATACTGAGCATAAAATTAATTGGGGAAAATTCTCTTCGATTTCTTGTGATTTATGAATTATTCGCTTGACAAGCGAAAGAGGAGCCATCCGGTTGCTCCTCCTGGCGGCACATAAAACAACGCTGTTTGTTTTCCTTGCGTACAAAACGTTCGGATTCATGCTGTTCAAAGCTTTTGCGAGTTTGGTACCTTAGGCCTTTAGCGATTCAAGTCGCAAAGATTTATGCAATTTTCAATAAGAATTTATTTCGAAAGCAATACTGATTATTGGAGTCTGGAGGAATATCATGTCAAGATTAATTATAACAATTTTCAGAATCTTTGAAATTCTTTCAAATATATTCTACACTGTGACTAATTTCTATTGAAATCAGCATCTCTTCATTTAGTTAATGTGATGGCTTTGCCCAATTTTATATTATTCTGGAATCTCGATATAATCTTACGAGTTTTGCACTGTGGGCTTTTCTTTTTGTAGAGATCGAGTGGACTACGGGACCAACGAAGGGTCAAATTTATGGTTTCGCCTCCAAGAGCGATGGGGGGAAGGCATAATCTAACATGATCAAAAGAACTAAAAAATTAAGATATACCTGTTTAACAAGGACAAAGTAGCTAGGGTGTAGCCTAGTGGGTACCGTGTTTGTCTTGTAATGCGAAGGTCGTGAGTTCCAATCCCGGTCGATGCAATATATAATTCCAGCACATTGCCTGCTTAGATATACCTTGGTCACCTCAATCTACAAAAATGAAAAATTCGTACAAAGAGGGTTGCGCGAAGGGCTAACAACCATTCCACTATAAGTAATAAAAAAATGTTAAGGAACCTGAAAATCAGGACGCTAAAGCTCGATTTGGGCATTAGTGCCATTGTAGAAGAAGAAGAAGGACAAAGTAAAAATTAAGAAAAAATTTAAAGTTTCGTGTTGAATTGAAAGAAAACAAGAGCAGTAGAAAAATCGGTTTCACATTTTAATTAGTGCATGAATATTGAAAAATGCCGAAGGGTATATCTGCCACTTAAAATCACTCATAATGTTCATTTCGATTTCCCTGCAGGATCATTTCTCTTCTCTATAGATCCGATAATATACCGAAATCGGTCAAGACATTAAACTGCGAACATCAATCATCTGCAAGCCTAACGATATGGACATGTGAGGAATGTTCCATATAAAAAGCTGCAACTTAAGATTGTTTTGTTGAAAGATCAGTTTTTACTTTTGCATTGCGTCCGTATGTTATATCGACATTTTTAATGTTTCGTATTCTTTCTGCTTGCACATGGCGATGAGGCTCCGACCTCCATTCACTCTGGGGCCCAGCCCCGATTGATTTATACTGGCGCGCAATTAAACCGAAAAGGTTCTTCTTCTGGAAGGGTTTTTTGTTATAAATACAAGTGTGTGTGGGGGCAAAACTACACGTTATATGCGCAAAACCAGGAACGAACTGAAACCCCAAGAACCATGTACTTGGCTGCCTGATTTGCATTTAACAAGATCTTGCTACGGCTTTTCGTACATCTTAATTAACCGATTTAAAATTGTGTGTTTTATGTTAACTAGGGTTAGTTCAATGAGAGGTGCAGAGGATATGCGATGACGTAGTACGACTGTAAATTTTATTCTTGTATTTAAAGTCGATTTAAAAAAAAAAGAATAGGAAAAGGTGGTTAGGATTTTACAGATAAGATACTTTAAAGTTAGCTTCTGGCTGTTTGGTTTCAAAAAATGGCATAAGAAGAAGCCGATATAAATATATTCATAAGTATATCTGAATATTAGTTTTGTTTGATATTCGTTAATTACATGAAAGTTATGCTTACCTTGTATGTATCGAAGAGATAAACGCATGCCTAGACATATTGCGTTACAGTTTTCGATTTTATATGTAAGTAAGTAAGTACAATGTATACCAACTAATGATAATTTAAGCAATAATAAAAGCAAGGCGCTGAAATGTCCATTAGAGATGTCAAGTTTCGTTACTTTTCGGTACCGTTAATTATTCGTTACTTTAAGGAAAGTAATCGTTATATTTTATTCGTTACTAGGTACTCGTTTTTTAAAATGACCGCTACATCATGATGCGGATGGCTAAGCCGGTTTTGCAAATCAGAAATTCAAATAGAAGTAAAAACTAAAGAGGAAACAAAATTTGTGTTATAATACTAAAATTATTAATTTAAATAAGAGACAAGATTTTTTTTAATTACGTTATAGTTAATTATTTTCAATTTTAGATGAAGCGATATTTATTAAAAAAAAAGCCTTTCAACAAACAGTTCATGGTATTTAAAATATACCAAGAAAATATTATTTTTTTTTTTAATTTCGCTCCGAATGTGAGGCCTTACCTGTACCAAAATATGAGGAATCGCTTCCAGTACCCTATGCAGTAACTATTATATATGCAACAAAAAATCACTAGTGAATCTCTCTTAATTTCGTTCACCTAGTACGTGTACCAATACGATGATGCCAAGTCCAATTTTTTAACTATCTCTTCCCTTAGCAGAAAATCCCCTTAAACACTAACGTCTATCTTTTAAATATTTTATAAATTTATCTCGTCCGATAAATTTTTCTCCAAAATAAAAATAAAACGACAATGTGAAGGAAATAAATTTTATTAAGTCGAAATTTCCTTCAACAAATCCTTCAAATTAATAAAAATAAATCCCTTTATCACCTTAAACAATATAAAATTCCACAATCTGGTATTACTGATCCCACAACCCTAATACTAGTAACGAACGATTGCCTGTCCTTGTCATGCCATAAATTTTATCAGTAGACTTTACTAAAAGGTAGAGCAAGAGTATTCCTTCTCGTTCTTGCTTTGGAATGGTGTTACGGCGTTGTACACATGTGTAGGTTTCCCGCCTGTAATGTAATGAAAAAAGCAACTAAACGTTACTTTCGGTATTGGTACTTTCTTGTAAGTGGAACGAATACTCGAGTAAGGAAACAGTAACGAAACGTTATGGCAGTTCAATTAGTTTTTCGCTCATTTCGTTACTTAAGTAACGAATATAAATCTGCGTCGGTACTCGTTACTTTGGACTTCGGTCGGTAACAAGTACTCGTGTAACGAATAGTTACTGTTTTGATACCACTAGAGTCCATTTCCTTTGATGACTCTAAAACTAGAAGTGGAGTCGGATGAGGTGTTTTCTCCGCAATACCTAACATAAGTATATCTTTCCGTCTTCCCGATAATTGTAGTGTGTTTCAAGCAGAAGTGATGACGATAACAAAAGCCCTGGCCTAGCTGAAGTGTAGTATCTACTAAGGATATTGGCATCTTCACTCCAGGTCACCGTGATCATAAATTCCTGGAATTAGTCATGTCTGTATCTAAGACTGTTCTTGATTGTCGTGCGTCTCTGGGGATGGTGGCTGAACAATTTAACATTCACCTGTGCTGCGTTCTAGGTCATGGGATTGCAAGGCCGACTAAATTGTCCGGTACAAAACCATCTTGCACGTTCAATCTGAGTACGCCTCTCGCAACTTATAAGCAGCAGCTTTAGTTGGGTGTGATTATCAAAGCCAACGACAGATGGGCGAATGATGTTACCACTTATACCATTAGACAAGTTTGGCCTGTGCTGGATCTAAAATGCTCTGGTATACTGTTCTCGTTAAAAAGGCAGATGATAGGCTAGGAGTAGCTGATAGCGAGATATGCTCAGAGGTTTCTTTTTAATGACTTTTGCAGAAGCTGCAAAGATGGTGATGACGAAGAAACGATTCTCATCCATTTTGCGCTTGCTCTGTTCTCTCTAGGAAATTGGTTCACCTATTCGGAGTCTTTTTGAGATCCTGTAGCATCACAATAAGGCAGCCACCACTACCTATATGCATACCTTCTGATCATATTCACCATAAATTCATTCCCAACCGAGTTATTTACTAAACGTTAATTAAATCAACTAATTAGTCTTTATTTGCATTCATAATCAAGATAGCTATGCCTAAAAAAATCAAAAGATATAATCAAATCGGTACAACAGGTAAGCATAAACTGCAGGCGCCACTTATGTTAGATATAAGAAAACAAAAAAACTTACGGTATGGTTCAACTGTAGCGGAACGAAACTAGTAATGAGCGATTATTTAAACTACCGGTCTTAGAACGCAAGGAGTGCAGGTAACTTACCGTGATCGGCTGTTTGCCCTTCGTCATTTATGGTAACGGTCTAGCGCCCACTTTCCTCCACACTACTTGTCGCTGGAGTAAAGCACTGCTCCGCGCGTTTATAGAAAATTTATCGCTACGCGGTGTTCACCGAGCATGTAAACATTTTTCACGGTGCAACAGGTGCTTCAGCGATGCACTCGCCTGCCATACGTATCGGCGCAGTAATTTACCTGAGCTTCGCGGCGCAATTAATGACAAGCACCCTTTAAAATGGCTGAAATCCTGATTCCGAGATAACTAACGATTTCCATTATCACAGCTTCCACTTTTCACATGGACCATTTCCATTTCGAAGGGTCTAGATAGGACACTCAGTGTCCGCTTTTAAAACAAGGACTCATTCGGAATTCCGCACGTACTTAATGACATGTTACTGTAATTAATAGTCACGCTGCGATGTACTTTATTTCCTTGATCTCTGCATGCAAATTCACTCCCATTAAGCCGGGCTCAAAACCAGTTGCCGGTTTTTGCAGACCCTGGACTGCATTCGATCGCGAGGAATTCCATTTTGCATAATGCGCATCTGCGAGTGCGGTCTGCATCCGTTGCGCTGTTGTGCAGTTGTTGCATATCGATATTACAGGACCATTGCCAGCATTGCTTGCGTGTGCAATCGCGCTGCAAATGGACAGTTGCAAATGGTGTCGAGTGGCATGCAAGGAATAAAAGGGGCCCTAAGTGGTCCGAACAGTTGGTTGCAGGTCTTTTTAGGATCAGAGCCATTTCGGCTGACAGGCCCCATATATACTTGAATGTAGGTTTCCTTTCGGAGAGCAGAAGGCGAAAATACAAGATCTACTTGCAACGACGCAACATGCGTTTTTGCGGCTTTCATTGTTCCATTAGGTGACTTGTGAAAACATTTCAAGTAGGACACAGGTAAATGCTTTTGAATCGAAATTGCCAGGAATTAACGTAATTATGCTATTGGTATCGGCACTGGGAAATAATGATATCGAATTGGGCTCAGAGATTAAATGAAAGGTGCGACTTGAGAGTGATGTTTTTTTTTTTGCAGAAATGCATCATAGATCAGGAGTCATCCTTAAATGCTATTCGCACAGCCAGGTTGGTAAAATTATGAAAATTAAGAAAATTAGAGAGTACCATTCCTGTTCTCCATATAAAGTTGATCTTGGGAAAAAAAAATTGTTGCACTGAAATTTTGTTGTTTTCGTGTTTTATGCCTAAAACACCAAAAAACATAACAGAATTATGATTGGACGTAAAGCCTAATCATATGAAAATCTAGATGAAATGGGAAAGAGTTTAATGTACCGGAAAATGTGTCATCTCAAATTCTTTCGAATAGTGTATTGTGACTTCTGTATGGGAGGTGGTAAAAGCTTAGGGGGGAAGGTTTGTAATTACAAATATGACACCGAACGTGGCATGTAAAATGTTTCGTGCTGAATTTAAAAATTCTAGTTTTTATTATTTTCAAAGAAATTGGACATAGTTTTCCTGAAATTGGGGGTTTCATATGATTTTGAAACTGTTTATCAACATCCTTACTACCATATCTTGTTTCAATGTCCAAGTCGATAGCTCTCATATGTTCGAAGGAGAAATACTTTTCTTGAATTTATAATACAGATATTTGAATAGGAGGGGGTAGAAAGAGTACAGCGAAACTGATATTTTTTTCCAGTATTTATTGCAATTTTGAAGGGACAAATTCTGGCAAAATTTTAAGTTTGTACTTTTTCTAGTTTTAATGGGAATCAATATAATGTATTTACCAAAATTATTCATTTGTATGGGAGGTGGTAGAAGAAGTATACGGATCAAAACATAATATTTCGTCGGCAATGATATTTCTATTATTATACTTTCAAAAACCTCAAGTCGATAGCTTCGACAGTTTCGAAGAAAAATAATTTAATAAAAATTCAAAATTTTGCGAAATTTGTATGGGAGGAGGTAGAAGAAGTGAGGTGAAATTGATGATTTTTTTCAAACTGGTTGCAATTATAATGAAATTAACATTGGCAAAAAAATTTTCATTTAGCTTCTCTAGCTTCAATGAAAATCGAATAAATACCTTTTTGAAAATTGTGCAATTGTATGGGGGAGTGTGGGTACCAGATCCATATTTTGCGATATTAATGATATATACATTTCTATACTTTGATCTAAATTTCAAGTCGGTACCTTAAATAGTTTCAAAGAAAAATCAATTTCTTAAAATTTCGAAAATTCATGAAACGAACTTCAATTTGGGGGTGGTGTAAGAGCTGAAAGGGAGCCGAGCGAGTTGCCAGAATCGAAAACTACAAATTCGAAAATCTCAACTATGATTCTATCTAGAAAGCTAAAAATCCACAGACATATAGAGAGGCTAAACTTTAAACTTTGTTTCCATTGGGGTCAAAAATAGGGGGGAGGGGGCTAAACGAAAATGGGGGCTACGACCAAATATGGTGTGGTGGATGTTTTTCAGAATCATAACCTATCGTTACTCACGGTGCTCTGGATGTATCATACTATACTAACCGTGAGATATGGTACGCTGGTATGAAAGGAAGGTTAACATAACTTAGAGTGGTGGCCTTAGCCCACATAGACCCCTTGGGACCCATAGTGATACCACATAAATTGAAGAAAACCGAATGTGTATCATTCATCGATGTTACGAAATCCTTGTTGAGCTCAAAGGTTTTCGTTCTCGTCGCGAAAATCAACTGATTCAACAGCTCGATATCTGCTTGAGGTCGGGGAAGAATGGTACACTGATGGTTTTATGCCTTCTTCTAGCAAGAGCCGAGTACAACTCGCGCTCCAACGTCACCCTTTTTTCCTGTTTCCAATTCGTACAGAGATCAGAGTAGAACGCCATGCTAGACTTAGTTGATCGCTCCTCCAAATTTTGTTTTCTAACCATCTATTCCCAGATACTTTCCATGATTAGACAAAGTTAGTTCCATGCTATCTTTTTTTAGTAGCCTAAGCTCCTGAGTTTTCGTTTTCCTAGTAAAGAGCACGAGTTCCGTTTTTTTGCAGTTCGACATCCGTTCCTCTTTCTTCCAGTCGTGTAGTTTTTTTGAGGGCTCCTTCCGTGAGTTCGGATATTATGTTTCTGTACTTACGTGATACTTTTATAACTACATCATCAGCATAAGGCACAATATTTACCCCTCAAACTTCTCAGATCCTTGAGTAGTCATTCAGAATCAGTATCCACAAAGATGGTGATAAAACTCCTCCTTGTGATATTGCTCTACTGGAGCGTTGGGAATGTGCTTTGCCCCATTTCGATGCTGTATATCTGGCATTTTATAACAATTGTGTCATATTCATAAAATCGCCGGCACAGGTATAACGGGGGCATTACGTTTAACACTCCCAGCAGGATTGAAAGCTAGAGTGTAGCCAGTAGGTAGCGTGTGGGTCTCGTAATGCAAAGGTCGTGAGCTCAAACCCCGGTCGGCGCAATATAGGTATAATTCCAGCACATTACTTGCTTGGATGTACCATGGTCACCTCAATCTACGAAAATGAAAAAAATCGTAGAAAGAGGGTTGTGCGAAGGGCTACAACCCTTCAACAATAAGTAATGAAAAATGTTAAGGAACCTAAATATCAGGAGGCCAAGGTCCGATTTGGGCTGTAGTGCCATTGTAGAAGAAGGATTGAAAGTCATTTTGGGTCTTCTTCCATTAAATGCTTTAATTCTGAAGAACGCAAGCATTGCAGCCAGTGGCGGCTCGTGACTTGTCCGATAGGTAAGGCGCTCCGAAAACGTTGAGGGAAGGGCGGAGGGGAGGGGGGGTAGGACTGTCAGTAATGTAATGATTACGTCATCAAATTATCTTATGTATCATTTTAAAAATACATTTTTCATTGAAGTAACTGTAGATAAATGCTCTTGCAATTAAAATGGCAGCGATTGAACTGTTGATTTTATAAAGTAGCTATTACATCTATCTTTCAATCAAATTTAGTTTCATTGTGGTCATTTCACAATTTTGAATACTAGATTTAGCATTAACATTTAATATTTATTCCGTTGATACTTAATAATTTGTTTGCGGACAAATTTATGTATTAGTAATACTTTCAAAATGTACGAAACCGCTAGCTTGATAAATTAAAAAACTAAATGGAAAAATAAATTAAAATACAAACTTTTCATCACTTTTTTGCTGAGTTTAGCAAGCTCTCAACATTAAGAACGGCCACTTTTTAGTCTCATCTCATCGAGCTCACTGCTCTAGAACCGAAATGGCTGGAAAATGTGCCATGGGGCCCCTCACTACTCTACAGTCGAAAATGACAAACAACAACAACAATACAATAGTTAGGCGATGAAATCTGTTCCTCAGATCTTTCCTTTTTTAAGATGTCGATATCGCCGGATCAAGCCTCAGCAATGTATGTGTGTGCAGGCAGCAATTTTTGAACAAGCTGGATGAGCAAGCTTTTCAGTCGCCTCATTTGAGAAAATCGATCGTTTGTTGGCTCACAAATTTCTGTCCAAGTGCTTTTAAGTTTTTTTTCTTCAAGTCTATTCCCCTGCTGTTATATGGAAGGCAAAAGGTAAAAAGACAGAGGCGTATCGCTGATATGAGAATGATCTAAAACGATAAATGAATAGGCAAAATTTAATCGTATTAGGAATGTTAGATTCAATTGATCTATAATGCTGGCACATGAGGCGCTGCCTCATATGCTTCACCTGACGAGCCGCTACTGGCTATAGCTAAGAGACTTCAAATACTTGGTGCAAGGCTTGGGAATAATTTCATAAATTCTCATACCACGAGCCTGGAGCGTAGAAAATGGTATCTTCGTTCCTATAGTAGTGATAAAATGCTATAAAATCACGCAACCTGACAGACAACAATGGATTGACAATCCCGTCATGCAGGTTGACGAGATTGCGATATTTTATTTCGAAAATGAAACCTTGATCTGCAAATCTCCGCGCATTGACTAGTATATGCCACGATCTTGCAATCGGAGGTAAAGGCTATTGCGAACTGGGATTGCGTGCAGGAGTAAATGGTAAGCGAGTTAGTCCATTGCATGGACATGTTCGAGTTATTGGGGAAACCTGCACTTTGCGTCTTTGTTGGGTTCCAGGTCATCGGGACTTACATGGTAACGAAATGGGAACAGGCTGGCCAGAAATGGATTTACCGCTGCCCCCGTAGAGGAAATGGACAATGCTGATATTGCCTTGAGAGCCATTAAGACAATCTACGCCAACAAAATGTGGAAAGGAAAATTCTCAAATGGTTACAAAGCGACTGGTATGAAAGCACGAAGGTGCTATGGGATGGGTTAGATAGAGGGAAATCAATTAAAATATTGAGATTCGACAGAAACTCCCTACGGATACTATTATGTATAGTCACGGGCCACTGTATTCTTAGAAAATACACTCAAGAATTTCGTCCTGTAACCGATGATATTTGCAGATGCTGCAATGAGGAGGACGACCCGAAGAGCAACAATTTGAAGTTAAATGATTTCCGGTCCCTTAAAACGATAGAACACAAAAGTTTCACCCGTAGATCAGTCAGGCTAAGCGTATTACAAATATGGAGACGTAAGTGGTGGCCTACAAACAGGGATGTCCAACCTCTTCACAAACCTAACCTAACTTAAATTGTTATAATAAAATTTAAGATAGTCAACTTCTGTTTGAATTCGTATGAACAATATTTAGAATTGAATGCCTACTTTTTTACGCAAAATCATTTCCGCAAAGTCGAACCGAAAGCTGCTCCATCTGTTGTAAGAGCAGTCTCAATATTATAATTTTAATTGATTTTTTGCCTCGGCTCAACCGTTACGAAAACAGATTAAGATTTAAATCTTTAAATTACAAGAAGCTCGTCACAGAATCAAAATAACGATACAAATTAACAAAAATATAAATAAAATAAAAAAAAAGCATAATAATTTTATCACCTAACTTTTGCACCTGCAATACCGCAAATGAATCTCGCAGATATCTTAGCGGTTCGCTTCAAATGCTAAAGTAAGTCATAAAACGGTTGTAAACTACACAAACTATAATTGAGCGGGATACGATTAGAGACGGCAGCATTTTAATAACTTGCCTCCATATTTTCTCGTAAAATTTGACATTGATATCTTGAGGGCGCTTTCCTAATGCACTGACCGGTGCTCAATTTTATGTGATTGGTTTGTCATTCCAATCCGATCCAATTTTCGTCTTTTATTTACTCCGTTTTTATTCGCCTCTAATTAAAATGATAAAATTGTTAACATACAACGAGTATAGTAGTGAACTATCAACTATGTAACGTATAATAATTGCATTATTTTTATAAATTTATGACGACTGCGCTATTTGTCGTATGTACACGTATCTAAGTCGAGTGCAGTATTTTTATAAAGTTTATTACACTAGATTTATAATTTGTCTGCACTTACGATAATTATTTACGCATATCTCGGTAATAATCGAAATCATTGAATAAAATGAAAATACTGGTGTAACACGCGACAGAAGGAATTTTATAGTGAACACTTTATTAATAAATAAGTTAAAATTTAAACCTTGTTGAATAATTAGCGATATTAATGCAAGTTTCAATTAATTTGATATTATCGAAGGCATACGAAGTATACGGCTACTTTGCACTTTGGCGCCATATTAATTGGGCATTTATAAACTGCGTGTTTAAAGTTAATTTCAGGGTGGTATCGATGCCTATTGAGTGGAATTTTCAACCACAACATTATAGTGTTTGACTAATCAGGGAAGTTGAGTAAATGCTCCGTGAAGCTTGATAATCGAAACGATATTTTTCAGTTTAAATCCTGTATTACAACTAAAACAAGAAATTGTGGGGGAGGTGGCTGAAGGAGTTTGGGCATTTTGATAAATTTCGAATTTTTAAAGCAACGATTTTGATACTAAATTTTGACTCGAAAACTTTAATCGAATCCAAAAAAAGGGACTATTTTCAATTTTTCTAATGCATAACTGCATAGCGATTTCATTTTCAAAGATAATTTATTATATTCAGTAACGGATTCGCTGTTCAGGCTATTTTAAAAAAGAAAATGATAATCATACCTGTGCAACGAAATATGAATAACCTAGCAGTGAATTAACAGCATAGTGCTAGTGATTTAAAATAAAAAAAGAAGAATCACATATATTGTGGATTACTCGGCAATAATGATAGGTCGTCACAGGGTGAGAGCGAATGCCAGAAATATAGAGGAGAGTAACTATATAAATAAATGCATGTGTAGGATATGTGCCCAGGGCGATGTCTGACTTGGGATGCATTTTCAGAAGACAACACAGCCCTTCGAGTGATATCCGGGCACAATAATTACTTGGCCTTAAAAGTAGGTAACGCACATTTGTCTGATTAGAGTTCTCGAAATGGATCTGTTATTAGGCTAATGATAGGCATTCGGGCGACCATAAAGCCGTGCAATGCAATGCAGGATGGAATGCCTTCTTAATGCAGTTAAAATTGAGATCCTGAAAAACCTTGCGGCGACGAATTTATTTTTTATCATTTCAGAAAAAAATTTTCCTGCGAAACGAATTCAATGGCTCTGGGTTTTTTTTCGCTCTTAACTTGAAAATTAAATTTATGATGTCAGGATATTGTTCCTTGGAGCGATCTAATGTTTCGGGGGTTTCTTTTTACTTTTAATTTAAATTAATTTCAATATTGAAAAGTAATAATAGCGTCTGATATTTTCCAATCGACGATCTTTTCTATTCGAAATCTATGGATGATTTATTTCATAGTTGGGCTACTCTCATCACGATCCATACAAATAATCTGATGATCGTGTTGATGATCTTTTTGTAAAACTACTGCCCGGAACTAATGGTGTAATAACATGAAATCTTAAATTCGCTACGGTTGCTGTTATTGTACACTGATCCGATCGAATCCTTTCACAATATACGACGAGTAACCAAATGATGATGACTCCTGACCTGATGGGTATCAATCGAATTACGAACACAAAAGGTTTCGAATCATTTTTCAACTATCAGCACGCTCTCGCTTATAATGGTAACGTGGTATTCACGTCAGCACTGGACAATACCAACTGGCGGTAGTGATCGATGATCTCGTCAGATTGCTGATCATATATGTATAGTCGTATATTTGTGTATTATACTTTAGCGATAATAATTTATTGCTTGCAATAAATAAAAATTTCAGTTTTGTTTTAAATCCTTTGAAGCGCATGTTGGGGAGTGTTCAAAGTATTGTCGATCGGTTTTTGATTCTATGCGGGATATGGTATAAAAAAATTAATGAAGATTTTTATAATATATGGGAAAAAAACTGCTGTTTTAGTCAACAGCGAAACGTTTGATGAGAAGCACTTTCTTCACTTCAAAGATACTAACACTATTAAAAATAAGTAATGTTTCAAATTATGTCTACATGCATAAACCACAAAAAGAATGTGTTTCAAATTAAAGTTGTTTGACTATTCTACATGAGCAGGGATATCACCAAACAAATCAAATAATGAAAGTTGAACAAAGATAGTTATATTTATTATTTATTTATATTAGGGGAACACTTGAGAGCACTGCTTCACAGTGGCATAGGATATGTATTGTCGTTTCTGAGTCTTCAAGACAGAGGCGGCAGATGTCTGTTTCAGCTAAGCCCATATTATTGAGGTGGTGGTTCACTCCACTGTGCCCCGTCATTAGGCCGAATAGAGTACTAATATTGCTCTTTCTGAATTTCAGGATATCCTCCACTTTGTTTTTTTGTGGTAGGATTGTTTTTTTGAGGTTGATAAGCCTGGAAGTCTATTCCAGTAAATTTTGTGTTCTTGTTCAACCCACTTCTTAAGTATCGAGTTATGATGCCCTTTTGATTTCCCGCAGAATGGCTCTGGACCAATAAAGTTTTTTTCTGCGCCGTTTTTTGCAAGGCAATCAGCCTCTTTGGTTCCTTCAATTCCGTTATGTCCTGGTACCCACATTAAGGTTACGTTGTTCCTTTTCCCCTGGATGATTGGTCTTGAAGACAGTCCCAAACTAACCTCGATCTGTGTTTCTTGGGTGCTAGGGCTTTGAGAACCGCCTGACTATCCGATAGGATATAAATTGATTTGTTGCGATGAGCTCTCCTTATATTCTCTTGGATACATAGCCCCATTGCAATTAGTTCAGCCTGGAAGATTGTGGCTTCTTTGCCGAGTGATTCTGAAACCGAGAAGTTAGGACCTTTGACTCCGGCTCCTATCCCCTCAGAGGTGCGCGAACCATCTGTATACCAGATGGTTGATCCCTCTTCCATTTCAGGTAGTGTGGATTGCCAGTCCTTGCATTCTCTGATTATAACTTTGGAGGGGGTTTCAAAGTTAAATTTTGTCGGCATAGCGTCCGATAATGTGGAGGTTAGAACCTCCAATTTTGGGTTTCTTAGGGTTTTGAGGTGACCTCTAAAATCCTCTGGTTTGTACTTGTTTTCCCTCTGTATGCGTAGCACTCCTTTGATAGCTTCCTTTTTTATTTGGAGATGTATCGGAGGGATGTTAAGGAATATTTCCATTGCCGCTGTAGGACAGGTTTTCATAGCTCCTATGATACCAAGACAAGCTAGCCTTTGGATTTTTTGTAGCGTAAGCTGTGTTTTTCTTTGTAAAGTTTTAGTCCACCATATCGTTGATCCGTATGTGACTATTGGAAGAATTTTTATTCTGTAGCACCAGTAAATCATTTTGGGCTTTAGTCCCAATTTTCTGCCAAATAAGCTTTTACAGGCTCAAAATACCTTTGGCATAAGTCCATTCTTTATGTTTGTTCCAGTTGAGTTTGCTACCCAGTATGAAACCAAGAAATTTTACCACATCTGAAACGGGTATTACGTTCCATTTACTGAAGGGGCTATGATGTACGATTTCCTTCTATTTGTAAATGGTACTAACTCAGTCTTACTTGGGTTGATGTTCAAGTTCTTAGACTGACACCATTTCATTATCACTTCTAAGGCTGATTGTATTCTTTCCGATATTATTAAATCATGTTTGCCTCTAATGATAATGACGAGGTCATCGGCATATCCTATAGCCTCGTATACCTGTTCTGTTAGACGGTCCATAAGCTCATCTACAACAATAGACCAAAGAAGTGGAGATAGTACCCCACCTTGGGGACAGCCTCTATAGGTCTATGCAGTCAATTTGCTATCACCTAGATTCATGGTAGTCATTTGGCTCCTTAGCGTGGCATGTATCCATCTAATCGTGGCCGTTTCCAAACCCGTTTTCCTAGCCGCCGCTATTATGGCTTCATGGGGAGTATTGTCAAATGCTCCTTCTATATCTAGGAATGCGCAAAGTGCAATTTCTTTATAGTCTTTTGCCTTTTCGATTTGTCTTACCAAACCGTGAAGGGCTGACTCTGTTGATTTGCCCTTTTGGTAGGCATGTTGATTAGTATTAAGACGAACCTTGTTAGGTCCTGTTCTTATGTGTTTGTCCACTAACTTCTCCATCATTTTGACGAAGAAGGAGGTAAGGCTTATAGAACGATATGACTTAGGCTGATCAATGGGACGATTCCCTGCCTTCGGTACAAATACCACCCTCGCTTTCCTCCAAATTTTTGGGATGTATCCCCAAATAAAGCTGCCTTTAAGGATCCCTATCATTATTGGCATTAAGATCTCTAACTCCTTCTGCAGTAATGCGGGGAATATTTTATCTACTCCGGCTGATCTGTAGGGCTTAAAGGTGTTGATCGCCTCTCCTGATCTTTTCCGGAGTGAAGATTTTACCAGCAATGCTTTTGCTTTGCGGAGTTTGACGATATGTCCTTTCCTCCGCCTCTAAATCCTCATTATTGTTACTTATTTTCCAGCCTGGGAAATGTGTTGCCAATAACACCTCAAGGGTTTCCATACTGCTTTTAGTAGAGTACCCCTCCGGTCTCTCCAAAAGTCCGATATTTATCGGGGTGTCTTTTGATAACACCTTTTGGAGTCTTGACGCCGTTGGGAGATCATTTATCTCTTCACAGAATCTTCTCCAAGACTCCTTTTCCAACTTTTTTAGAAGATTGTTATATTCGGTTAGAGACTCTCTGTATTCGTCCCAGTTCCCGAAGGTCTTTGCTCTGTTGAACAATTTCCTAGTTTGCTTGCGTTTTGCCGCAAGTTCCTCGTTCCACCAAGGTGTTTGCTTGGCCCTTTTTTTGTAGAACAGGACAACTTTGTTCGTAAGCATTAATTATATTGTTTACGAGTTTGTTCGTGATTTTATCAATGCAGTCTGGGCTGCTTTTTGGTTCTTCTTCGATACCTAGCTCAAATCCTAGGATAGACTGGTACAGATTCCAGTTGGTGCGTTTAGGGTTTCTGTATTGTCCGATATATTCAAATGAAGTCTTAATATCAAAACTGATATGCCTGTGATCTGATAATGAAGCTTCTTTTGATACTTGCCAATTTTCACACTTGTCAAACAGGCAGGGGCTTATTATGGTTAGGTCAAGTACTTCCTGCCTAACTGAGTTTATGAAAATCGGTGTGCTACCTTTATTTATTACGTCTAGGTTGTTAGTAGTAAGATACTCCAAAAGTGACTCACCTCTTTTGTTGATATCACTGCTTCCCCAGATAGTGTGATGAGCGTTAGCGTCACAGCCCAGAATGACTGATACTTTGTGGATTCTACTGTATTCCACCAGCTCTATGACGCCTAGAGGCGGCGCCTCTTAGTCCTCCCCCGGAAAGTAGGCTGAGGCAATTATTACCTCTTGGCTTCCTCCTGCCTTTGGTATTTTCACCAGTACCGCTACTAAATCTGTTCGGATGATATTTAGGTAATTAATTTCTGATGATATTCGAATTGCAGCTCTTGGCCTGTCACTTCTTTTATCAAAGATCACCTTACCCATTTTTTTAGGAATTCCAATAATTTTGCCCATAGCGGCTCTCAGTTCCTGAATTAGGGCTATGTGGAATTCCTCTTTAGCGAATCTCTATGTTATTGTGTCCATGACCGCTGCTGTACGATGAAGATTCGCTTGTATAACTCTAATTTCATTTAGAGTTATGGCCATCTTTGTTTAGCTGCGACTCGCCGCTTTTAAACTGCTTGACCTTAGGGCGGAGAGTCACGCTAGAGAATTTAAAGCAGACTTTGTTTAAACTTTTCCATCGATTGGCCGTCGATGGAGAAGGTTATGATGGTGTTTGTACCCTCTACTCTTCTGCTAAGTACCTTCCAGTTAGAGGTTCACAAACCAGCATTTTTCGCATCAATGTGGGTGGTAATTTCCTCTGATGTCTTTGTCTCATGAGGAGAATATCCCGTGATTATTTCTAATTGCGAGCATGGGTATAGCCTAGTAGGTAGTGTGTTGGTCTTGTAATGCGAAGGTCGTGAGTTCAAATCCCGGTCGGCGCAATATATAATTCCGGCACATTGCCTGCTTGGATATACCTTGGTCACCTCAATCTAAGAAAATGAAAAATTCGTAGAAAGAGGGTTGTGCGAGGGGCTAACAACCCTTCCACAATAAGTAATATAAAATGTTAAGAAACTAGAATATCAGGAAGCCAAGGTCCGATTTGGGCTGTAGCGCCATTGTAGAAGAAGTAGAAGATTTCTAGTTGCGGGATATTCTCCTCCCGGACTGCCCTGATGTTCGTGGACTTGTCCGGCTTGATGCCTTCTGCTGTTTTTTTAACCATGCTGCGGTTTGCTCATCTAGGCAAATGATCAGCATCCATCCCGGCTTAAGGCTGAGTCCACCAAATTGTGGAATTATCTCCTCTTTTGCCGCTTTGGGAATCTTTTTTAATATACTTTCTTGTATTGTAGCTAGCTGCTCCGCTGTAAGGATCTTATGAGAATGTTCGGTATCTATTATACTGATCCTGATCCCTTTAACTGCTTTAACTCTGTAGCTAGTACCCGAGGTGGAGGGCTGAGCCTCTTCTTCAGGTCTATGCACTACGCTTTTGCTTACGATTTTGGGCCTTTTGTTACCAATTCCCACAGATGGCGGTGTTGTAGAAGAGGTTCTGCCTCTTTTCATTGCCTTTTTTTGTGCTGGCGATAACGTCTTTTTGATCGGCTGGCAAGCAAGATCGTACGCTTCATTTGCGGTTTTTCCTTGATTTCGATGGTAAAAATACCGTTTCCGGGCAGCTTCGCTTAGCGTTATTTTCTTTTCTGTTAGCGTTAACTGTTTCAGCTCTGCTGATAAACGTTGCTCGTCCACCAGATGCTTACTAGGGGTTTTCCTATCCGCTTTGAGTGGCGGTCTTTTGTTCTTTATTATGCTCGGAGGACTAGCTTCTGCTGCTATTTCACGCAAAATAAAAACAAAGCGTCTACAAAAAGACGCTTTGTTTTTATTTTTTCCTCTTCATTTATGACATCAGCCGTTGTTTGTGATGCTTTACGGGATACATCTACCCTTTTGGTTACATTTGGTTTATCCATTTGATTCCCACGAGTAGCGCGAGAAACTAGAGCCACCCCTGGCAAAGCTCCGCATTACCAGGGGAAGGCTAATTTAAACTAGAGGGCGCCTGGTATACAGAGTTCGCAAATTAATGGTTAGTTACCCACTAACCATTCATCTTTTGGCATATGCTGTTCCACCGAAGATTAGGAGATTTTTATATACAAGGTTTACTCCTCTAGCGTCGTACTTTATGAAGGTCATCATCTAGGTAGTACGTACACTTGCGAATCACTTTAGTGATAAATCCCCTTGTAACCATCAATATCTTGAAATCTGCCTAAAACATGACCAGTCCATATTAAAAGAATATCAATGCTGCGATAGGATACGGAACCGACAGCTAGCTGAACGATTTGATCCCCCCTACGACATCCGCCAAAGACCATAGATAGGATACGGAGCCGAAAGCAAGCTATTCGACTTTTTCCTTCCAATCTAGATAGGATACGAAGCCGACAGCAAGCTGTTCAACTTGTTCCCCCCTATCTGTAGATCTTTTAGCATTACCCAGTCTGCACCGTGAGGAGGCGATCTACATAACAGATAGATAGTTAGATAGTGGTTACCCCAACTTTTCGTCAACTTAACTTATAAAACTTAAAGGCTTCACATTTCCTTAAAGCCAATGAGTGTGGATCTTAAATAGTTTATTCTTACGTTATACATAAATAGGTTCTATAAAACTTGCCGAGATATGTCTCTACAATCTTAAGTAATTATAATTTAATATGAGAGTGACACATGAAGCTGGCACCATGAAGGAATATTCGCATGAAATGATCCTGTATAAACAAATTTACTGAATAATATTCCATAATTAAATACATATATATATACGCATAATCTACAGCACAAATATGGATTTTAAATAGATCCAGCTATCATCTAAAATGAACGATATTCTGTTATCAATCTGACAAAGATAAATCACTTTCGAACATTATGGTGGCATGTCAGCCAGCGACGAAGTAAAGGGCTAAATCGAGCAGATATTTATCTCTCTGCACAACCGAGTCAAGTTTATCAATGCATAATTATGGCATAGTGGTGGCATGCGAGATTTTTCTGCAGTATATTTCTGACCGACGAAATACAGGTGCGCGGACGTCTCTGATTGATTAATCTAAGCCCACGTATCATATAAGTATCATATGGTATACTATCGTACGAATGTGAAAACTTTTTCTATTTTACACGGCCCGATAAGCATCACCTTTATGGAAATCATTCGTGGTAAAGAGCCCAAAATGTCAACGGAACAGGTTGTCAATGCCGCTCGGGCACAAACATCTTGTGAATCATTGTGTAGTTCAACTTCGTGAGAGCTAATTAATTATAATTATTATGACAGGTGTAAATAATAAAGTGTAGACGCATTTTAATAAGGCGCCAGATTTTCGCTCGCAGTGCTATGAGTTTTGATTTTGATTTGACATTTCTTAATAATATAAAACAGATAACAATAAACTTTCGGTAACGAGCACTTCGAAAGAAACATGTCCAGATCACCTTATCGACTTTCAACATACCTTTTTCGAATTAATCATCTATCTAGATCCCCGGGGTTTGCCTTTTTTTGTTAGAAAGGATGGAAAATTTGTAACAATCCTAGACGGTGCCCATAAAACCAACCGTTCGGCTTACAAAGGATGTGCTTGATCGGTGTAGTTTTTTATGACTTTATTGCCTGGGGTCAGAGTTTCGGATCGACATGATGCACCTGACCGTTTTTATACCCACCTTCGTCGACGACTGAAATTTCTATAATCCGTAATGCAACAGTATAATTGATTGGGGTCATATCACCTGCCCGTCTCCCTGTTTTATTGCTATCGATTGTGCATTGGCGGACGGACATTGGTGCGAGGCGATTGTATGGCATATAGGCACCATACAGAATTTTATTGGTGCAGTTGTTCCTTGCCGAACGAAACTTGTTTTGATATGCAATGGGAAGGTAGCACCTTGATTCGGTGTCCTAATTAATTTACGCATTAGAAATGATACAGGTGAAAATATTGGTAATCAGCTGCTTGGCATTTAATTATCGAGATTTTTATTTTCAAGAATTTGTCAGATCATTATTAACGATGTAATATAATAATAAATTCTTAAAACTGTTTGCGTTGTTCAATTTTTGAAAAATAAAGAGAGAATAGAGCAATGCTTAGCGGTTAGTAAATGTGCTCGCGCAATTATTCTTCTTGCAATGCAAAGCATTACAAATTGCTTAAATCGACGTATAAGTACTGAACAGTGCTGCAACTTTGGAAATTGCACAACCTGCAAAGTTTCTCCATGAAAAAAGGACATGTATATGTATGATAAAACCATTTCTTGTAAAAAATGTGAAAAAAAAGGATAAAGTGAAAAGTTCTTGGCTCTACCTATAGTGGCATTGCTACAAATGAAATTACTTATTTTTTATGTTGGCACACTTGTTGCAAAACTAAATACCAAATGTAAACTCGATCAGACAAACAGTATGTTTTATATGGCTGTTTAAAGTAAGGGTGTTGAATGTTTTTGACAAAATGAATAAACTTGAATACTGTGCCGTTATAAAATACTTCGTTTTGGATAGTTTATTGCCAAGGGGTCTGCACCTTCATTATCAATAATAAAATGGGCACCTGAGTATAAACGTAGCTAGGGTGTAGCCTAGTAGGTAGCGTGTTGGTCTTGTAATGCGAAGGTCGTGAGTTCAAATTCCGGTCGGCGCATAATTCTAGCACACTACTTGGTTGAGTATACCTTGGTTACCTCAATCTACGAAAACGAAAAATTCGTAGATAGAGGGTTGTGCGAAGGGCTAACAACCCTTCCGTAATAAATAATGAAAAATGTTAAGGAACCTGACTGTCAGGAGTCCAAATTTGGGCTGTAGTGCCATTGTAGAAGAATAAGATATAAACGTGGTCATTCATCGATTAGAGATGACCCACTTAAGGGACGGCCAAAAACTGCAACTACCGAAGAAAATATCGAGAAGATACTGTATAGTGTACCTTCTCGATATTTTCTTCCAGATGATAGACGACTAAAGGTGTATGAGATAGCTAAGGCTGTAGGCTTCTCAGAAAAAAGGGTATGGCATATTTTAATGGAAGAACTCGGTTTGAGAAAGTTTTGTGCAAGAGGGGTGCCACATTTGTTGAATATTGATCGCAAACAAATGAGGAACCGACTCCCTCAGCAATGTTTGCGCAGTTTTAAGAAGAATCCAGCTGATTTTTTGTGCAGCTTACCACTTCATACCTGAGCCAAAACAACAGTCCAAGTAGTAAATGGAAGCCGAAGAAAGCAAAGACGATTGCGTTGGCAGGAAAAATTATGGCCAGAATTTTTTGGTACTACAAAGTTACATTTTAGGGTTGGGTAGCGTTTTGGTCTACAATACGAAGGTCGTGAGTTCAAATTCCGATCGACGTATAATTCCAGCATGCTGTCTGCTTAGTCACCTCTACCTATGAAAATGAAGAGGGTTGTGCGAAGGATTAACAACCCTTCCATAATAAATATTAAAAAAATGTTAAGGCACCTAAGGGTCAGGAGGGCAAGGTATAATGTTCGTTTTTAGGTAGATTGTCAAATGAGTAAGTGAGCTCCATTGTCTAAATTTTGGGGAGTGTCGGGTGGAAGGGGAAGGCGGAGGGAGGAAAAGAGTAAGAAACTACATTTGCTAATATCTACGAATGCAGTGCAAATCAGCACATGTATAAAGAGGGTTGTGGGACAAACTTTAAAAATAATTTAATTTTTTTACCCATTGGCGTACGAAAAGGGATGGCTAAAAACAAATTGCCGGCCGTTTTTTTTAAATGATTATATCTTCGAAATCACTTACCATAAAAAAATTCATATTTTGAGACCATTAAGGTGGTACGCAGATCCATCAAAATCAGCTTAGAAGAAGGCTAATTTTTGTAAGGGGGAAGGTCAGGAAGAGGAAGTTGTTGCAAAGAAAAACACTTAAATGAATATTTCAACTATCTCTTAAGCTATGTAATTGAAACTTAAAACATATATTAAGCTATACTAGCGAAATAGAAAAAAACTTTGGATAAAATTTGGCTAGAACAGTAGTGGGGGGAAATGTAGAGCATTTCAAGAATGGTGCACTTTCCAAAGTTTCAAACCGTTATATCTCAAAACTGAGTACAGACATCAAATCCAAACTTCGTCATATTATACAACTAAATAGTTTTTAATTGTAGTAAAAATTTCAAGTTTGAGGGTGTAAGGGGAGGTGCTTACCACCAATAATATACAAAATTTTGAGTGCCTTTTTTAGGGCTCTGGTGAAAGATAGAAAGTTTAAATTTTGCACGTCAAAAAAACAATTTGATATACATTAGAAAAAGTACTAATTTGTTCCACAATTGTTATAAACCGACCCCCCTCCAGTCTAACGTGCACAAGGTTTCATGTGCATTGAAAAAAAAACACAAAAACTAAAAATTTTTGGTTGAAATTTTGAGGTAGAAACTTGGAATGCATTTAAAATAAAATCCTTAAATATATGAAATATTAACTGGTCGAATATCTTCAAAACTTCTAACCCCTCCCACACAAAATTATTTATTCGACCATTTCTATGAAATCAATTACCTATCACTTAAATATTAAAAGCCATCAATTTAAAATTTTGCATAACAACTTTCAAAAAGAGTTTAAACGAGTTTGCGTCAAAAGTTTTGAGATTCCGCTTGCCCTTCTACCCACTCCCATACAAATCACCTAATAA
Source organism: Chorisops tibialis (assembly GCA_963669355.1). Lineage (NCBI taxonomy): Eukaryota > Metazoa > Arthropoda > Insecta > Diptera > Stratiomyidae > Chorisops > Chorisops tibialis. The sequence continues at coordinate 311,406,017 of OY770262.1, forward strand.
ACAACAAAAGCTACGAACTTGAAATTTCTTACGAGTGCCTTACAAGAGAAACGAAATAAAATTGCATTACAAGTCTTACGACTTCCTTACCACCTCCCATACAAATTTTTGTTTTCCTGAATTTAAAATACACCGAATCTTATGAAAATTCTATGCAACTTCGTCTATGAAAATGAAATTTATCGTATCCGCAATTAAAGTTATAACAGCCCTGCCTAAGAACCCCCATTCACTTAGTCTTCCCTAACAACTCTAACTTGCATATTGACTTTCCACACATCCTCAACTAGTCCCAAGGATAATAAAGTTGCGCCCGACTTTTGGCAGTTTATTTTAATTGAAGAGTCAAACAATTAATGTGGAATATTGCGCAAATCTTCTTGATTAGCTAGCTAAAAAAAATAAGTGAGAAAAAGTCTCGTTTTCAAAAGAAAACAATTCTCTTTTACCAGGACAATCCACCCGCCCACAAATGCAAAAGGCAATGGGAAAATTGAGGGATTTGAGTCATGAATTGTTGGAACATCATTCTTGTTCTCCTTGTTGGAACATCATTCTTGTTCTCCAGATTTGGCTCCCTCTGACTTTCATCTATTACCAAATCTCAAGTAATTTCTGGTTGGAAATCATTTAGGTTTAAATGAAGAGGTGATAGCAGAGGTAAATGGATATTTTGAAGACCTTCCAGAATCGCACTTCAGAAGCGGAATGCAGTTATTGAAAAAATAAAAGAAAGTTGAACAAAGTGTACATTGAGAAATAAATGCAGTAAAAAAAGAAAATCAATTTTTTACTCAATTTTACATCATATAATTTATTTATAGTCGAAAACCTTTTTAATGATACTTTGCTCTTCATTTTGAAGGTGTGGTTTGACCTATTCATTGCCACTTATACTTTCAAATGTGTGCCATCACTCAATAACAAGGATATGATATATGCTTTTTACAAATATCTGTTTTAATCTAAAAAAATTGTAAAAATTACAGAAGACTTTGTAGGCTTTATAGATTCCAGTCAAAACTACAAGACTCTTTCACATATTTCCGCATCGCAATCTATCCTTCTTCTATCTGGCGCAAATTGACTTAGTTTTAGTGTTAGATGCACAAAAAATTTCAATTAATTTGACAGAAATGCCACCGATAAATTTTGGTTATCGGCAGTCTTTACTGTTGTATACTTTTTATACTCTAGATGAAATCTGAGAGTATTATAAGTTTGTTCTAAAGTTTGTAACGCTAACAAATAAGGCTCGGAGAAAAATATGAATGATACAAAACTTAATATTATATTATCACTCAAAAATCTCACATCCGGCCGTCCGTCCGTTCGCTCTCTAGCTTGAGAACGCGTTGAGCTAGAAAGTTCAAATTTCGTACACGTCGTTTCTGACGAAAAAGTAAGGTCAAGTTTGTTAACGCATATCGCTCCACCCCTTCTACCAAATGACAGAATTTAGCAATTTGACGACAAACGAATTTGCTCAAAAAGTATAAAAACTATTGGTCTGAAATTTTGAATATATTACTTTTATGATTACTTCAATCTACCGTATAAAAATTAAGCGTGTGATCTCCCTCATTTCACCACCTCCCATAGAAACTGTACTTGTCATGAATTACTCTAAGCCAAATTACTCAGTGCGTATAAAATTTCGCGGGCTGAAATTGTGCACCTAATATTTATTTAAAGGCCAAAAAAAATTAGACGATTAGCTTGACACCTTCCACCCCCTCCCATACAAAATGATACAATTTCGCAATTCGACAATAAACGGATTTGCTCGAAAAGCATAGATGCTATTGACCTGATATTTTGAACATATTACTTTAATGATGATTTAAATGTACTATATAACCATTATTTAAGCCCTTCCTTCCCTTTCACCACCTCCCATACAAACTGTGTTTTTTCATAAAATACTCTAAACCAAGTTACACAGTGCGTATAAAATTTATCGAGCTGAAATTGTGCACCAAATAATTATTTAGAATTATTAATGAGACCAAAAAAAATTAGACAATTAGCTTCACTCCTTCTACTCCCTCCCATACAATCTGGCACAATTTCACAACTTTACAAAAAATCGATTTTCCTGAAAAGTACGAATGCTACTAATCTGCAATTTAAAACATGTCAAAAGCATAACGTTCATAGTTATTTCAAGAAAGTTATTAAAAACTCGCACCTCCTTCTACCACCACCCATATAAACTGCACAATTTCTCTAAATCCAATGCACTAATTTTCTTAGTTCCTATTAAATTTTTGAATCCGAAATTGTGTATAAAACATTTTTAATAGCAACTCTGGCGTGATGTGAAAAAATTAGTTGAATGTCGACACCCCCTCCACCCCTTCAATATTTCTTGGAATCAAAAAATTTCTCTTTCATCTAGAGTATCGCACGATTGGGTTTTACGCCCAGTCGTAGTCCTATTATGTTTTTTTTTTTTTAATTTTGTATAAAAATTGGAAAAGTTTAAGCAAAGGTTTGGTTTAATTTTAATTTTGGATTCCATTCCAATTCAGTTTGGGTTTGGTTTATCCAAAATTTTAGTTTTAAAAAACTTCAATTAAAATTCATCAGAGAGTGTACAAATAATAAAAAAAATTTACCAAATTACTGCCTCCAAAAATACTGATTTTCGAATGCTTTAATGATTTCCGAATTTAAAACGCACATACATATACTAGTACGTGTAATAAAATCCATATTTCGTGTTAAGCCATTTCATTTTCTAAAGATTTTCCTGGGGGTATCACGTTTCTTCGTTCTTTGACGCTGAAGCTGCAGCAGCAGCCAAAGCCAAAGCACTAAGAGCGGCACGATATGGTGGAGCGTTATCTCTTCGCGGTGTCCACTTCGGAACAAATGACGCTACCTTTGAAATTTATGACAGTGGTCGCAACCAGCAGGTGCACTTGTAATTTTACTGAATTCCGTGCACACTATTGACAAGGCAATCGCACAGTTTTGGTAACACCGCGCGAGAAATGCACGATACGACATCTTCAGGTTCGGCTGTTCAGCCTGAATGCCTGTACTACTAAAAGGGGGACTCCACAAATACTGCCACTTGGCGGGTAATTTGTCAGGTGCCGCGATTAAAATCAAGAAGTGGTAATCTAATGGGACTACATCAGTAAAATCAGCATGGAATCATTCATTTCGGTGAGTATACTTCTCTGAATTTTTTTTCGTTTTTATTTTTTGGTTTTTCAGATAAAACTTCTTTGAAATTTTGAAGTGTTACGGTTTTAACTACAATGGAGTTTAGTAAGTTATGAAATATTTTATGTATGAGCCACATCCTTCTGAACATAAAGCAAATTGTATGGGAGATATGATAATTTTGACCAAAAGTTATTACTTTTAGTAAATGAAGAGACTAGTCGATTTTGAAAAATATAAATTTTAGTAATTTTCGACTTTCATCTTGTATGAAAGATAGAGTAGGCGGTGTATTTTCAAACTTAGATATTCTTCGAAATGTGTATTTTAAATTCAACTATTTCAGTTTCAAAACCATAAATTAAACTCCTCACGATAGAATTTTTCCTCCAAAGCGGTAATCTATAGTTATGATCTCTTACGTAATCTATACATAGTAATATAATTGTAGTGTCTGTCTGTTATTTGCTTATAAATGGCTATAAGTTAGTTTTTTGAGTTATTTTAGCACTAACTAAGCATAAAAACACATTTTTGAAATTTTTTTCTGTCTGTCCGACCGCTTTTCACGCACAAACGGCTGAACCGATTGTAATGAAACTTGCACAGTTTGTTAGGTGTCCATCGGAAAAAAAATCTGCTTTCGGTTTCATTTCACTCCCTTCACGCCTTCTACCCCCTCCCATACAAAGTGACTCATTTTCAAAATATATATTAATGAAATTTTCTTGGAAATCATAAAAGCTATTAATTTGAAATTTGGAACATACTATTTCTATAATAAATGCAGTTTTTTGGTCTACAAATTGTTTGAGTTTCCTCACTCCTTTCACCACCTCCCATACAAACTACACTTTTTCATGAATTATTTTACACCAAATTTCTCAGTAAATCCTTAATTAATAAATCCTTAATTAACATTATTATTAATATCGGGAAAAAATTAACTGATTAGCTTCACTCCTTCTACCCCCTCCCATACAATATGACACAGTTCCACGACTTCACAAGAATTTGATTTTCTTGAAAAGTATGAATGATACAGATCTAAAATTTAAAGTATATCAATTGGATGATAGTTATAGTTGTGTCTCGAAAAATCATCAAAAACCCCCCACTCCTTCTACCACCTCCCATACAAATTGCACAATTTCATTAAATTCAATGCACTAAGTTTCTCAGTACCTACTCAATTTTTGAAGCTTAAATTTGGTACAAAACATTTTTATAGCTACTCTAGCATGACGTGAAACAAATTAGTTCAGTGCTGTCACCCCTTCTACCACTCCCCATACAAAGTTTCTTAATACCGCAAAAATTTCGATTTCATCTATAATATCGTATGATTGGGCTTTACGCACAATCGTAGTCCTGTTATGTTTTTAAGCTTAATGTTATTTTATTTGTTTTTTTTTTAAATAACACCAGGTACAATTATTCACATGTCCTTAACGCTTTTCAGCACGTATATGATTTCGAATCACGGGTTTGATTTGATCACGAGCCTGTCCCATAAAAATGGGAGTATAATGCTTTAATTCTTAATAATTTATGGTTCTGATTCCAACAATATACAAACAATTTTCTTCAAAGTGCCATTAAAGTAAGCAGATTATATATCCCACATAATGTATTACTAACCACACTCTCAAAAATTGCTTATTATTGCTATTTTTACGCGGACGAAGTCACGGGCGTTTGCTAGTCTATAATAATATAATACAATGTTTGCAAGTCTCCCTTTCTACACCTATGTATATGGGCGGTCTCCAGACAACGCAGAGGTTTGAAAATTTGAACCCAGAAGCCCACAAGTTCGAACTGATCCATGTTCGTGAACGGGCAAAATCGCTCTACCGCTTCTTCGCCTTCCCATACAAAACTAAACAGTTTCGAAATTTGACAATAAAGGGATTTTCTCGAAAAGTATAAAAGATCTAAAATTTGAAATGTATTATTTCTATAATGAATTTGCTACAAAATGATATATATAAAAAGGCAATAATAACTCCTATCTTCAAGGCAAGAAACAAAGAGCTCATTAGTAACTATCGTCCAATATTTATTAGTAATTGATAAATTTGCCAAAATAAGACTTGTAACTGAATTAGAAGAAAAAAAAATTGTTGGCTAAGAACCAATTTGATTTTAGAGCAGAACGCAGTACTCATGATGCCATTGCACTGTTGAGTAAGCATATCGCCTTGGCTTTAGACGAAGGATTGAAATCTTGTGCTGTTTTTTTGGATCTAGCCAAAACTTTTCATTCGATTCCACACACAAAAATTATTTCCAAATGGACATAAATAAATCATTAATAGATTGGATTTCAAGCTATCTTACAAAAAGACCACAAGTAGTTAAAATAAATAATGTTCTAAGCAACGAGCTGACTTTTGATTGTGGTGTACCACAGGGGACTGTTATGGGCCTATATTATTTTTGCTATATGTTGACGATCTACATTCACAAAACATAGAGGGCCAACTTATCTCATATGCTGATAATACAGTTCTATTCATTGAGGATAATACCTGGGAAGGTGTGAGTGTCAAAGCTAATCATAGTCTTTTAGTATTAAAAGATTTGATGAATTTTAATATACTGACACAGAATGCACAAAAGACTAACTACATAACCTTTTCTCCAAACCATTTTGGACAACCCATGAATTTAGGCTCGTGCATTCATTCAATTAACTATTCTTCAAACTGTCACTGTCAGCAGATAGAAAAAGTAGCTTTTACATTTAGGAGTAGTTTTCGATCAACATCTCAAATGGAATATACAGGTACAAAATGTGATAGCTAGATTAAAAAAACTAATACCAATATGTTTTGAAGTAAGAAATTTTTTAACCAGAGTTGCTATAAAATCTTTTTACTTCGGTAATTCAAAACTTTCAATAATCAAACCATTAGAGATTATACAAAAATTACTTATAAAAATCCTATTACACAAACCGATAAGATTTCCAACAAATAATTTATTTCCCTTGTTGTCTGTTCTCTGTATTAAAATTGCTTTTAAAGTCGTTACAAATATCTAAATTTTCAAAGAATATACAATTGAAGTAATCGAAGTTAATTCAAACTACACAAGAGGTGGTGCTCGTATTGAATTACTGTTGCCAAAGAGGAAATTAAATATAGGGCAATGCCATTACACTTACATTGGGATAAAATTTTTCAATGATCCACCAAGTTCCAGTAGGAATCTGGCCATTTTTAAATCAAATGTCAAGAAATTGTATTATTCGTGTTAATCAAAGCGATTTTTCTAATACTTTCGAGTATTCTTTTATTATTTTTTTTCCTTTTAATTTCATTTTTTTTTCTCGTTATTTTTCTTCATTTTATTAATGTGTAAGGTATACTTACTTTGTCTTTTTATTTACATACCTATATTTTGTTTAACATAATAATTGCATTGCTATAGACGTCAACATTTTTTTAATGTGCAAGCCATTACTCCTCACCCCTATCACAAGAATTTTTCTTATAAGAGGGAGTAGTTCAATGTTTAATTATTGTAAAAAAAAAAAATTTATGTTAAAAACTTGAATTATAATAAACTTTGAATTAAATTAAAAAAAAATATTTGTATATTTCAAAGGCAGCTTGTATTCTTTCCAGTTCAGCTATGATTTCTTACTATTTTCTCTTGTCTAAATACCCGAATTTGATCTAATTTAAAACAATAATTATCCAATTTATAGTTTCAATTTCAATTACACAAAGCCATAGCAAACAATAACGTAAAAATTAGTTCGATATAACTGAATCATTAAGAGAGCAACCGGAACAGTTGAACAAACCTGATTAAGAATGAAATAATAGTACATATTTATAAAACGACAAAATTTATAACATTTTCGTAAAAATTCTCGCTATTTTACAACCGGAAATTAGCCCGAAAAAGAAACAAACTATTTCCAAGCAAACCAATCTTCAGTTGAAGATTTTTATGAATGAAATTCCGCCAACATTCAAACGACATCGTAATATATACCAAATCCGCTTTTCATATAAACACACAGTTCCTGAACCTATTCATCAGGTGTTTAATCCACAGGTGAAACGAGAGCATTTTAAAATTACGCTTCGTTCATGTTTTCTCTGCACCGATCGTCTTTGAGTCCATCAAAAATCGGTTGTAAGATCGCAAGCTTTGGAAATAAATTAAAAACCAATTAAGAGCTGAACAGCAACATAACTCGGTACGGACCCCGTGTACTGTTTATAAACGATTCTTAATGGCTTACAAGTAGCGTGTTGAATCGGTTAGCAGCCGAATGACTGGCATCTTGAAAGATTCTGTTTGGATTCGTAGCATAAGATTCGCTACTTATTTTCCGAGGTATACCTTCGACTATACCTTTATTCGAGTATGATATATGCCTCCGACTATCGAACGATCGGTGTGCAAAAGAAGTCTTAGGAAATGAGATCTCGTCTACTTACCAGCGCTTTTGATATGGTCGGATTGAGTGCGCTGCTCTGTGCCCGACGATGACGTGCACAAATCGCTACATTTGATTAAATCTGGCAGTTAATTTAGCCCTGCTATCAGTGAGTTTTAATCAATTCACCCATAAGAGAATATGAGTAGTATTGAAGATATTGAGTAAAAAAAAAGCGGAGCATTAATTGGCAGGCATTGTACTCATCCAGCACTTATGAACACTTAATGGGCTCCAACTTACAGTGTACATTGATTTCATATGAAATTTTATCCTGATATTATGAGGTTCTGGTTTTTTTATTCCTCGAAATACTAATGAATTAATTATACGAAGAATATCAATTTTCTGCACTTTTGAAATATTCAAACGTGCCGCCAATGTGATTATGCGTTATTGAAGCGAAAAGGTTTTAAGTGCGATATTGAATGAGATACTAAAGTTCCAGATCAGTTACTCCATGGAATTTTATTAAAACTCATTTCGATTACATCGGTATTTTATTAATTTAAAGATTGAGGGCACTCTTCTTTTATTATATCCACAACATTTTTGAATTTTTTATATTAAATAGTATCAGAGGTGTAAGTATATAAGTAAGTATATATTTAAGGGAGCCTTAAAATAAAAAAAAGTAATAAAAAAGAACTAAGTAGATGGTTAATTATTACAATTAACAGTCGAATTGAAAATCTCTTCTACGTGCCATAATTTTTGCAAATTAATCAACCGCATCCTTAAGAGGCAATATGCCGAAAAAGGCGATTTTCTTCGAAAATTTTCAATTTTCGAACGAATATTCTTGATTAATGTTGCAAAATAATGAAAACTTTTATTTTTTATTAAATTTACTAGAGTTCGTATTGAACAAAATTTAAAAATTTTATTACAGAAATGAAGTACGTTCACCAATGTGCTTTTAGTTTTTAAAAACTGCTAAAAATTGCCATTTTTTAACGAATTTATTACCTGTATTTCAAAAAATTAGGACTTACTTTTTGTTGCTATACCAATAGAAAAAGATCCAAGAAAGGGTTTGTATTGAATATACTTTGAATTTTTATGTTTTGTTAATAATATAATAAATGGAAGAAATATTTTTTATTTTGAACTTTTAAATATTTTTGTCGTACTAATTTTCTATGCAGTAGATTAATGAATTTTTTTCTTTTCTAAAGTAGTAAAGTTTGATGTATTTTCGGTCTTGGGAAAAAAACGGATATAAATTCAAGCAATGAATTAGATTTTATGACTATTTGAACATTCATCAAATTATCACATAAACGCAGGGTACTTTTTCAAGCAATTTATCACTACTACAACTATTTTGAGCTATTAGTATAATTTGTTGATTTGAAATTAAATCATCTTCAACGAAAGCGCTTTTTTGGGTCCACGCCACCAGAAGTCCAGGTTTGATGCTTGCTCGTTCCTGATTGAAATTATATATACCAGCTTTTCCACTCATTACAGTCGTTTTCACTCCTCTTCCTAATCCCATTCCTTCCCTCCATGACTGTGTTTGTGCATTGCACATAAAGGCCAAAATTGCCTATAACACAGGTCATTCTGTAAAACAAAAAACGGAAAAAGTCGTAGTCGATCTTGTTGCAAACTTCTTAAATAAATTTTTATTATTTTCAGTTAGCTGAAAAATCTCTCAGCTTCTGCCGAAGTTATATACCTAGGTATAGTTCGAAATAATAATATTGCAGTAAAATTTCAGTAACGTTAGTATTCAAGACCTGCGAATTTCGACATAATTTCAATGCATAATTGATGAGCAGTTCACGACTTAGTTAATCCAGTTAGAAGTAGATGGTAAACATTATGAAACTGAAGTGCAAAATTGGGACATAATATTTTAATATTTATTTTTTCTTAGCTTACGTGTATATTCTAGTGGGTAACATCTTGGACTACAATGTGCAGTTCGTAAGTTCAAATCAATCTATGAAAATATTAATACTGAGGACTCTTGATTTAAAAAAAAATCCGTTTATACGCTGTACGAGAACGCTCAGCTCACAATAACTCTCAAGCCATTGAAGATAGAAAGTTGATTATTTCGGTAAATTGTATATGGGTGCTAAGCTCGGGCGGGCTCTAATTTTTGAAATGTGAGGTTAAGGGAGAGGCGAAATCCGCAAATTTGAAAATCTCAACTATGGTTCTAGATAAAAAGCTAAAAATCGACACAAATACCGAGGAGTTTGTCGGTTTCCATTGATAGGTGATCCAAGATTGATTCTTGCAGATGCTCCTAGATTGTTTGACCATCGAAGACTATGGGATTGAATGATGTTTTTATGAACGTCACTTTCATATTTAATAATGCCAGTTGCCTTTACTATTTCGAAATTCGTTCTTAGTCGATGTACTTCACTAGAGTTTATTAGTCTAGAAGCTTCGCTTTCCAGCTATTCCTAGTGCGTCCATTTTATTAACCACTTGTCGATTTTGTTGTTGCAACTTTTGGATCAGATGCTTCAGTTTGTTTGCCTGCTCTTTAGCCTGATGCTTAAGATCATCCTTCAACACTTTGGTCTGTTGGTCCATTTTCAACATCATTTGTTGCATTAGCTGAATCATCGGATAGCATACTGCTACACTTTACTGTACAGTTTTTTGTTAAATCTGCTGTTTGGTTTCTTGCTGGATGAGGAACTCGTATCAGTCGGCATTGTATTCCTCTGCATCCAACACCGCCATCATATGGAATACAAGCTCTGCCGGAAGTGGCAGTGGATCGGTCGCATTTTAAGGAAACGAGGGCGAAAAATTGACAAGCAAGTTCTGGATTATAATCTCGAGGAAGACGTCGGGTTAGTCGATCATGTAGAACATGGAAGCGAGCAGATATAGGGCGTCTCAGCAGGAAATTGATTGATTGATTGATTGCCCGTTCAGAATTTTTTTCACAATATTTCGGTCGACTATTCAAGAAAAATCGCGCTGCGGAAACAAATCATAAAAATTTTCAATCACCTTAAGAATTTTCTATCGGTCATCCGATTTAAATCACGATATCTTTCTTCGCTATAAAACTTCTCGCAAATTCCCTTTTTGTCCGTTCGAGAATTTGCCGCGGAGCTAATTATAATATTTCCCACAAACAGTCAGTTTGTACTTCTCGCAATTATTACTTGCGATTTTTTACTTGAAATTCCACTTCTGACACCAGTTGAAGTGTGCTCGGGGACGCTGGATTTCAAGTAAAAATGAAATTAATATAAAATAGTTCACTTTAAATTTTAAAAACACAAACTTTAGTAATCGCCACTTAAAAATCATTTTAACAATTTTCGTTCGCAATATGTCGCTTTAATATTCCCCCTATTCGCGCTGTCGATTACACGACTTAATCGCTTTCCAAATTTGTACCACAGCACAATAAGTCTAGAAAATTGTCCGCAGTTCCATTAGCGTTCCCGTAGCACACCTAAGCATGAGTGAGTGCGGGAGAACGCGCGCGTGAATGGATGTTTGTGCCCGAGCAGTTCAAGGTCACAAACAACTTATGAACGCTGACAGCCGAAGAGTAGTTCAATCGGGAATTGGCCTGCTAATGTCCAGGTTTCTTAACATTTATTTGTTATTGTGAAAGATTTTTGGCCCTTCGCACAACCCTTTATCTAGGAATTTTCATTTCTACCGATTGATGTGACCAAAGCATACCCACGCATGTAGTGCGCTGAAATTATACGCCGACTGCGATTTGAACTCGCTGCCCCCGCATTTAAGACCAACACGCTGCTCACTAGGGCACACCCTAACTTATGTACATATTGTTGCATGTCAGTCCTAGTCAAGTATCCGCGGTCTTTCACTGTATCGAGTACAGTAATGCGAAATGTGAGCTTTATTTCACTCAACACTGAAACAAATCAATGCGAGCGTACAAGCACTATAATAACACCTGCACTATTTTTCTCGAATTGCGGTCATGAACGTTCCCACACTATGTCGCTCGTTGGGTGCACGGGAACCTTGAACAATCTACCAATGTACGAACTACACACGAAGAGACCCGACTGATAGGAAAACGAATCAAATAAGAATGAAATAATTATGAAATCTTACGTAGAAAGCAACGGGAGCGATCGGACGACAGAAGAATTACTTGGGTAACGGTCAAATATGTCTTGATAAAGAGTAAAGAAAGAACACGTGCACTCTGAATGCACCAGCTCATCGAAACATCCAACAACAACAACATATGCAATGTAGAGAAACGGACGAGAAAGATACATAATTCCGAACATATGGATACCAAAGTACAGAAATGTGTTAAGTGACAAATTTGAGGAAAATCAGATTAAGTGGAGGTTTATTATGTATTCTATTGAATCCACAGTTGTGGCAAGTGAGAAACTGATGAATTGACGATACAGCACCTTGCCGTTATTGGTAAGTATATTCATGTCGATATACATATGAGTTCTTTACCAAGAAAGCAAGAACAACGAGACGTAAGGTTTCGGTCGAGAAAGGAATCGCACCGGAAATGACCGAAACAACGGAGAAGGCCGACTATGGCCGACAATGATCGAAATAGCGGAGCGGACCGATAACGGCCGAATCAGCGTAGAAGGTCGGCGGTGAACGAGTGGCGAACGGATGGCCAACGAATAGTGAACGAATAGAGAACAATAGAAAAAGGCGCCCGGGAAGAGGAGTCAGTCTGGTTTAGAGCCGTTGACGAGTGAGTCGAATTTTTGAGCGAAAAAGCCTTAAGTGCGTTTATTTAAATTGAATAGAGTTTTGCACATAACTTAAATTACTAGTAGTTTTATTTCTTTACTTGAAACCCAGTGAACCTTTGCGCACTCCAATATATTAGGCTACATACTTTTGCAAATATTTATAAAAATATATAGATATGTATGCCTGTTTAGGGGATTCCCTTTAACTTTCAAAGCAGTGAGAGAGAAAGAGAGAAGAGAAAGAGAGAGAGAGAGAGAGAAAGAAAGCGAGAGTTGACATGCAAAACGTTTTGCAACCTTTTATATATAAAAATATTTCTTTGCACTCCATTTTGTCTTTTAATTTCTTGTGACAAGAAAAACAAAAGATGTTCCTACCATAGAAGAAACATTTAGTACCATACTAAATAGATTGCATTAGAGGCTTCCGTGGTGTAGTGGGCAGCGTGTTTGCTTCACAGTCAATAGGTCGTGGGTTCGATTCCCACTCTGTGGTGTGTTGAAGATGGTCTATAAACTCAGTAGATGATCTCTGTTTGCTTACTATCATTCAGTCCCCATAACATCTGCAAATATTTGTCAGTAGCAGACAGAACAACTGAAAAATATATCAGCGTCTCCACTCATTACGGTCTTTCTCACTCCCCTTTCCCTACCTTTCCAATCCCATTGCTTCTCTCCATGACTGTGCATTGCACATAAAGGCCGCAATTGCCCATAATACAGTTCATTCTGTAAAAAAAATATCGTAGTAGAAACTGAAATGACACCTGTTGAGTACGCAGAAGTATGCATTTTTCTTTAACTACATTGTTAGGTCAACGGATAAGAAAGTAGTTTCAATAATGTTAGGCCAAATCAAAGTAAAATCTACCCGTAATTAGATTGAAGCAACGTTACATCGCTGCTCTCACCTATTATTTTGCATGGACTTAGCTGCATGTCGAACTGACCAAGGCCCTCTGTACTTGGTGCCCCGGTACATTGCTCCATTTTGCCCCATGATAACAACATCGTGGCACAGTATAAGTTACGTTCCGAGAAATTTCGCCATTCGTGAACGGTGCAAGAAGCTTTGTACCAGTCCGGAATGGTATGATTAACTTTGACCAAATGCAAATTGAACAATTTCCCTGTACCAGATTGTAATATATGACATTTGGTACAGCTTACTTCGTACCAAACCCAAACACCTCTCACCTCAGGATTATGAATTACAGATCTCCAAAGACCTGACTAACTATATTTATGGTCCTATGATTTGTCTAGTCCGGTGAGGTTTTTTACTTTGAACTCTCCTTTTCATGTTAATCTATGTACGCACAGCTTTTTATCAACAAATCCTCTTTTCGTACCAAACCACGGCTATATACAGATCTAGGTTGGGACTAACCCCTTTTTTTACCAATTGCCGTTTTTGTGACGAACTATAGAAAAGCACAGCCAAACGCAGATTTTGACTAGCAATGCGAAGAGTTTATTCACGAAAGTAATATATCTATAAGATACAAAAAATGGACGACGACATGAGATAAAATAAAACGCGGGATGCATACGCAATATTAAAATATCTAAAAAAAGGGACAGAATCCAAAAACCAGTCTCTGCAAAGACGCAGAGGGCAACATCATCAGTGACGCACAAAAAATCAAAGGGAGATGGGCTTCCAACTTTGAACACCTTTTCAACCCCACCCCATTAGCATCGATCACGACAGACAACATTTCAACTGAGACCTCAACTAATGAGAAACAACCATCATCGACACCACACACGCTTTCTGAAATCAAAGCAGCCCTATATGACCAAAAACTAAAAAAAGCGCTGTGAATTGACGAAATGCAAGTTGAACTTCTGCTAAACGGTGGAAACTGTGTCGCTGAAATACTGCACAACATGATATGTAAAATTTGGACAGAGGATAACATACCCGACGATTGGCGAAAAAGTATCATATGTCTAATTTACAAGAAGAGACAGACTCTGCTGTGAGAATTACAGAGAAATATCATTGTTGTGTGCGTCATATAAAATAATGACAAAAATAATTGTACGTCGTCTTAAACCTTACACTAATGAAATAATTGGCGAATACCAAGGTGGATTCAGATCCAGGTGAAACAGGTGCCTGAGAAATGCTGAGAATATAACACAGACGTGCACCAGATTTTCGTATATTTTAAACAAGCATAAGACAGTATCGACAGGAGCGTACTGTACCAAACCATGCTTCACTTTGAAATTCCCCCAAGACTAGTCCGACTAACAAGACTCACAATTACGAACACTGAATCCCAAGTGAGAATACAAACCGATTCCACAACCAGCTTTCGAACGGAATATGGTTTAAAACAGGGAGATGGTCTAGTCCCATGCTTTTCAAATTGACAATAGAGTAGTCGTCCGAAAAATTGCAGTCGACACCAACGAGATACTACTATTCAAGTCCACCCAACAAGTAGCATACGCTGACGACATTAACATCCTGCAAGATCCTTCCTAAGGTGGTGTTTGTCAATCTTGACTCCGCCACAAAAGAAGTCGGGTTGCGCATTGACGAAAGCAAAACAAAAGTAATGACGCAAAGAAGAAGGAGAACGCCAATCAGACAAAACATAACAATTGCAGAATATAATTTGGAGAGTGTGGACAACTTCATATATCTTGGTGCTAATCCAGCAAAAGACGGTAATGAAACAGACGAAATCAAACTACGGACAATACTTGCAAATAAGATGTATTATTCGGTACTTCCAATAATGAAATTTAAGAAAGTGCACAGGAACAATAAACTGCGGATTTTATACGATCTGTGCTCTGTTATGGCAGCGAGACGTGGACATTAACGCGAACTTCTGAAAAAGCAGTTAACACATTCGAAAGAAAGGTCCTCCGAAGAATTTTGGGACCTGTGAAGGAAGGAACGGAATGGCGAATAAGATACAACCATGAGTTATATCAACTCTACGACGAACCAGAAGCTTCAACGTTCATCAAGCTACGTAAACTGTTGTGGGCTTGCCATGTAGAGCGAATGGAAGTTAGGATTCCCAAACGTGCTCTAGGCAAAGCGAGTGGTAACCGGCCAGTAGGCGAACCACGCAAGCGTTGGGAAGACTCGGTTGATAAGGACAGTAAAGCCATTTTAAAAATTAGCAGCTGGAGGAGGCGGTCTTTGGATCGAGACGATTGGAAGCGATGACTTCAGGAGGCCAGGGCCTGATTTAGGCTGTCGCACCATTGATGATGATGAAAATACTTCTACATATTTAGTTCAAAGAGGAAGATTTTTTAACTAAACTATTTTTCACCCGACGAATTTCATGGATATTTCGGCCAGATTTTGTCTTCAACTACGAACTTCGGAGTTAAGCTAGGCAGGCAAAATAGAGATAATGGCTGAAGTGGCAGTAGATCGAGGACGCACAGAGGAAATCAGTACAAAATTATTATTATTATTCAAAACAAGCTCAGAATTATTAATGGAACCTAGAGAAATAAACATGTGTTGACAACAATTGAGATTGATGCTCAGGATTGTGCATTGTGGAAGAAAACCGTATCTGTCTTTTACGCCTACAGGAGTTGTTGACAGATAATCAATTGTTTTGAACAAAGATGAATGATTATATTTCACAAACTCCGTAGAGTGAAATAATTGTGGCACTGATATTTTGGCATTATTATGTCATAATGGCTTGGTGTAGCCTAGTGGATGGCCTGTTGGTTTTCAATACGAAGGTCGAAAGATTAAATCCCGATCGACGTATAACTCCCTACCTTGGTCACCTAAATTTAGGAAAATGAAAAATTGGTAGATAGATAGGTTCCACAATGACAAATAAAATATTAAGGAACCTGGAAGTCATGAGGCCAAGGCCTGATTTTAGCAGTAGTAGTGCCATTGTAGAAGTAGATGGAAAAGTTATAATAGCGATGAGTTTTTCAGTTGGTCCTGTTTTAACCTGATCTTATTAGCACCACCCAACAAAAAAAAAACTTGGAATAATTTTCAATGGACTTTGATACACTTTTGTACCGTCGTAAAGATTACACTGGTAGTAAAGCGATTTGGTTTGGCAGTACCACCAGAATGTAGAACAATAGTTCGAAACTCATTCGCGTGCTGCTCAGTACCATTTTTTTAGATCTGATATATGATTAGTTGTACCTTGCTTAATATTATAAAAATTTGGTAGAAAATAATGTACAAAGCCTAAAACTACCAGGGAAATTGAACGAATCGCATTTGGTACGAAAAGAATGTTAACGATTTTTGCACACAAATGCTTGTACCATTCACGAATAGTAAAATTCTGAGATTGTTACATATTTCTTACATACTTTTCTCACAAATTGGAAAAGTAATCGCCGCTGCATATAAGTTTATGTAAAAATGAAAACCTCGTGAAAATTTACCTGCGTAAGTTCAATATTATACTCAAACTGCCAATGTTGGAATAAATTTCTGTCAATTTGTTAGAAAAATAATTGTTAAGAAAGTTCAATTTCTCTTATAGTTTTATTACTATGACATTCACTCCAAGGATAGTACTGATGATCAACAGCTCCCACTCTTTGTGATGAACATTTCTACATATAAATCGTAAAGCCATTAATTTTCAGCTTTCCTCAGAACTAAACTGACCAATTACATTTTCAACCTCTCGGTAGTTCCATTTGTCTTAATAGTTTTAACCCGCGTGTGTGTGGATGCACCTTGACTTCGCCTCCTTCGCTTAGAAAACTAAGAAAACTATGAATCTATGCAATGGCCAGTGCACAGTGATGGACTAAAAGTCACAATTACTTCAAATAAACGTCAAACGGCTCGTTGACTGCTCTCAAATAGCCTCTACGGACTTATCGTCCGATATATAAATGTGGGAACCGAAATCGGGTTTTACGTAGATAGTTTTTTCTTCCTGTCCATCTACGTCCAATGCAAATCAGTTGTTGTCGTGTACGACCATAAAACAACGACATTGAGAATTTACGGTTTCCGTTCTACTCACGTCCATTCTATTGATCACTGCTAAAGTAATGAATGAATAAATCTCAAGACATGAATTTCAATTTCTTCGGCAGAAGAAGTAACTTCTGTACGGTTGCTGAAGCTACTGCTGCCGGAGCAGTAACAGTTGCATAGGCAGTTTTGTCTTGCGCCTCCTCCTTTCTTAAGGTCTCTCTGCGACTGCAACATTTATTGCAGGTACACATGTCGACACTGCCACGTCCGAAGACAATTGAAATGCCCATTTGTTGACCGCATTGGTCTCGAGGATGGCGAGCGATGCTGCCTTACTGCAGTTCCTGCTCGTATTAATTACTACCTTTTGAATTGGTAGAAGTTTCGCCATAGTAAATTGCCCAGGAACGAACGATTCGTCCGCTACATAACGTATTACGTCGAGGAAATCTTTTTTTATTGGTCCAGAACCACCCTTCGTGGCTCGGGCATAAATCGGTAGCGCAGCAATGTCTAGCGGATCGTTATCGTTAGCTTTATACGTTTTTGCTGTTATTTATTATTGCAATATATTACGAACACAGGCTTATTGATTACTCACGTCATGCCTTTACTTAACATTTGCCTCGAGTTGTTAATTTGTAGTATGTCCATACTGTCAATAGTCGTAAGTTCCATATCGGTCTGACCTCCTTTTTTATCTAAAGTGGATTTATGCTTCCTTTTCTACGTTTTTGCATTGATTGAATTTTACTTTAATAAAATAGCGTAATATTCAAAAATATGCCTCATTTATAAATCAATAATATTATTATTTAATGTAATTTCAGATCGAAATAATCACTTTCTGAATCCAATTAATCTTTGTTCAGATCAAATTCATCTATGACAATAATCGATGAATCTAATAGGCCCGCTGAAGGCATACCTACATGATTTTCTGGAGACAGTAAAATAGAGACACGACAAGGAAAATAATTGCAATTTTTTTTTTATTTTGCAAACTTTTACTCGAATTTGGGAGACAAATGATTGTCAATACAAATTTTTTAATAAATCGCATTACTGTGTGAAGGATATATGACACAGATAATAAATAATAGTTATTATAATAACCTACCACCTAAACTTTGTCGTGCTTAGAACACCCAAGCGACTTAATGTCGGCATGATTTCGTGTTAAGAATTGTCATGAATATTAATCGAATTAAATTGTTCCTCCCACTTTTTTTTAATTAGCTATAATTTAACCATTTTCGCCACTTATACATATACAAAACGCTTCATAATAACCGGAAAGCAATTATCATATACTTGCCATCCTATTATTTTCTTGGCTTTTTGTGGTTTCAGTGAACTATCGTTTTATTTCTATATTCATAGCGAACCAATAATAATAATAGCGTAGCATAGATGTAAGATATTAAGACTCAATAGAATACCATAAGATGGCAAGATATTTCGACAAACCCGATAATTTATGTGACCAGATAAGTAATCCACTGTATCATATTACACTACACGGGAATGCATGTTTTCAAGTCTGTCACGCATGCTTGGTTTATCACACGCATATGTACGACTACATTTGAGATACATACAAGGAGGATATATAAAAGGAGTACCTGATAGTCTGTCTCATGTGGGAATATTTTTTGATTCGGAAATTTTCGAAAATTGTGTCCAAGCTTAACTTGGCTTCAAACTTTTACAAAAAAAATACAATAATTTGTATTCTTTCTTGGTTGCTAATATTCAGTCAGCAATAAAGTAATTTTCAATACAATGGTGTTTGCTGTTTCATTTCAGAAATTTTTATTTTTTAAATTTTTATTAGTTTTGGTTTGTGTTTAAGCTAAGTACTTTAGCAACGGACAATTTAACGCGGGACAGAGATAGTTACTTTGGGTTTAAGTATGTCAAACAAGGATAGCGAAACAATTTTTTCGAAAATTTGACAACTGTTTCGAACAATTTATCGTGGGAAAGAGTTAGTTGCAATATTCTTAAGTGTGGCAGACAAAGATAGCGCAACGATTTTTTTCGAAAAATTTCGAGCATTTCGGTAGTAAGGGAGGGAAATACATTCATTCCCATTGTGCTTACAAGGCAAAGCATGCTCATAGTCACTCCTTTTTATATATCCTCCTTGGATACATATCAATTTACAAATTCCCAGTGCTTCGTTTGACTTGATGATTCGAAAATGATATTATTTATATACATATTTCGATATGCGATCAGATAAATCTGTGTATTGAATAAGGCGCGAATCTCGGTTAGACATTTAGTTTATGTATGAATTTTTTTAAAGGTGATAATTAAGCAAATTTTTGCTAAAATTTCGATTAAGATTTAGTATAATTTTTAAATTAGATGGAAAAGTCTTTAAACCAAATTTGTTATCACATCTCCTTCAGAACACTATACTAGATAGTTGTTATTGGCTTGGGAGGTGGCCGAAGAAATGGAAGAAAATTAATTTTAAATATATCAGAATTACGATAGCAAGTACTCAAGAAAACGTGGTTTCGCCAGGATAATCCCATACTGTAAGAAGAGCAGAATAGTATGTCACTGCGCGCGTTACCGGTTGCGAATAGTGGACGTGGAAGCAAATGAGCGAATAGACAACCACCGACAAAGAGAATTGTTCCAATGTACCCTCGTTTTCCAATTTCTCCTCCAAAGAAAGCCTTGTTCGTAATGAAATCTATCTTCTTCACAAAATCCTCATCCTTTTCCAGGGTTGCGTGAAATCAGGTGCATAAAAGTGATATCACGAACGGGGCACCGGGCGACACCATTTTGTAATTTAACCTTACATCTGTAATGAGAGCTCTGCGTTCGCAGACCTTATTTACTCATTTTTTTGAGTTAAATCTACTAGAAGTAGCGCCCCAGTTGATGTGGAACCAGGTGGAAGCATTTCGGGTAAGGTGGAAATGGAATGGGAAATATTTTGTTATTACTATCACCACTCCAAATAAAACAGGGGAATCTGCTTGCTCCTTCTTCAATGAAAGTGGAAGGAGTTAAGTCTTACTCTTCTTCAATGGCACTCAAGCCAAATCAAGCCTTGGCCTACTGAATTTCAGATTCCTTAACTTTTATTCATGTTCGCAGATTGAAGTGACCTAGATATAGCCACCTAAGCGGAGAGCTAGAATTATCCTTCGACCGGGATTTGAACTCCCGATCTTCTTTGCATTGTAGACCAACACGATACTCACACAGTTATAAGATAAGATACACCCTGGCTTATAAGATAAGATATAGGAAGTTATGTTAGGAGAAGTCAATGACTTGCTACCAAAGGCTCTAGCAGCTTATGAACCCGAAGCATCTGATCAGAAACTTGACTTTAAGAGTAAATTCGAGTACTTCTTAGGAACCGTCAATAGACGTTTTCACGCAAAAATTACTGAACGCATAGAATAAGAAAAGTTTGACGACGCAAAAAATGT
This sequence comes from Chorisops tibialis, assembly GCA_963669355.1. Taxonomy (NCBI): domain Eukaryota; kingdom Metazoa; phylum Arthropoda; class Insecta; order Diptera; family Stratiomyidae; genus Chorisops; species Chorisops tibialis. The sequence continues at coordinate 311,426,798 of OY770262.1, forward strand.
CACTATCCCTACATGGAAAAAAACAATCTGCCAACGAGTCGGGCGCAACTTCATTATTCATGGGACAAGTTGGGGCTACATAGGAAGTCAATGAGGTTGGATAGGGAAGACTATGTGAAAGGGGTTTCAAAGAAGCCACAATCTTCCAGGCCGAACTAATTGCAATGGAGCTATGCATCCAAAAGAATATAAGGAGGGCTCATCGCAATAAATCTATTCATATCCTAACGGATAGTCAGGCGGTTCTCATAAACACGGATCGAGGATAGCTTGGGACTGCCTTCAAAATCAAATTATCCTAAGAAAAAGGAATAACTTAACGTCATTGTGGGTACTAGGACATATGAAAATTGAGGGAAATGAAAAGGCTGATCGCCTTGCAAAAAATGGCGCAGAAAATATTTTTATGGGACCCGAACTATTCTGCGGAAAACTAAAAGGGCACTCCAACCCTGTACTTAGAAAGTGGGTTGAACAAGATCATAAAATCAACTGGAATAGACTTCCAGATTTATTAATCTCAAAAAAATTAATCCTACTACACAAAAACAAAATGGAGGATATTCCAAAATTCAGCTTGAATGATATTACTAGTTTAATCGGCTCAATGACGGGGCACAGTGGAGTAAACCACAACCTCAAAAATATGGGTTTAGCTGAAACCGACATCTGCCGCCTCTGTTTCTAAGACTCAGAAACGACAGAACACATCCTATGTTACTATGAAGCAGTAGCAAGGAAAAGGCACAATCTTCTCGGAAAAGGTTTCCTTTCTACCGAGGAACTAGCTCCCTTAAAGATTATTAGATTAGCCAAAGCTATAGAGTTATGGTAGTGTAAAGGTGCAACAAACGCACAACAGGCCGGGAAGGTCGCAGTGCTCTCACGTGTTCCCCAAATAATAATAAAAAAATGTGATTGGGGGTTCTAGGGCAGCGCGCTTGTTAATTATTTAACACTTAATTGCGATTACGATCAATAGCTCCAGTACATTGAATCAATATTTCATTCGCATATATATGCAAGTTTTGGTTTGTATGGTGGTCAGAGGAGGAGGGGGGTGCGCGATAGAAGGTATGTTTACAAGTCAATAATCTTTGAAGTGATTGCTCGAATCACGCTCAGAATTTGCTGTATAGAATGTTAGTTTCACAAACGAAGTAAATTCTATGAAATTTTTGGTGTATTTTATATTCTTAACAGAAAGGGGAGGGTATTCTTAACACCATACATTTCTATGGGAAGGGATAGAGGAGGGGAGGGGAAGAGGTGAGGGAATATCAAAATTTATGATGTATTTATGTTCAGTTTCTTTTGAAAGGTGTTCGTACAAAATTTTAAGTTCGTAGCTTTTAATTTGTTGGTTAGTAGTTGATTTATTGAAATTGGTCGAAATCATACTTTTGCATGGGAGGGGTGGAAGAGCAAGAGGAATTCCAAAACTTTTGATGCAATATTATTTTAAATACTTTTAAAAGTATTTGAACAAAATTTCAAGTTAATAGCTTTTAATGGTTTGGTGATAATTGATTTCTTAAAAGTGGTCGAAAAAATACTTTTTTATGGGAGGGGGTAGAAGTTTCAAAGCTATTTGATGATTTAATATTTTAAACTATTAAGCATTTTTTTTTAAATGAATTTTACAAATTTTCAAGTTTGTACCTTAAAATTTCACTCATGAATTTTGAGTTTTTTGTGTTTTTTAAAATATACGTGAACACCTAGTGCAGGTTGGGCCCCCCCTTTGGTGAAAAACGATTTTGGTTCAAATTAATATTATTTCTTTATGAGTATCAAATGGATGTATTTTCTACAATAGCGGTACAGCCCAAATCGGGCCTTGGCCTCCTGACCTTCAGGTTCCTTAATATTTTTTCATTATTTATTGTGGAAGGGTTGTTCGACCTTCGCCGAACCCACCATCTACGAATTTTTTATTTTCGTAGATTGAGGTGACCAAGGTATTCCCAAGCAGGCAGTATACTGGAATTATGCGTCGACCGGGATTCGAACTCACGACCTTCGCATTGTAGACTAACACGCTACCCGCTAGGCTACATCCTAGTTATCAAATGGATGTATGCACGTGCAAAATTTTAACTTTGTTTCTCTTACTAGAACCCTCGAAAAATTGGTGAAAAATTTCAACATTTTGGGCCACCAACTCGTTCCCCTTACACCCTTCATCTTTCAGGAAAATTATAAATAATATAGCTCTACAATTCGATAAAATTTCAACTTAATATCTGTTTCGAACTTTATGATATTATGGTTTAAAATTTTGAAAAATGCACCATTTTTTTCCTTCCACTACTATTATGACCAGATTTTGTATTTTTGCTGTATTTCGCTAGTACAGCTTAATATAGGTTCAAGAGATAGGTGAGATACCAATTTTTAAGTGTTTTTCTTTGCACTATTCGCCCCCCCCCCCTGATTTTCCCCTTACCATAATTAGCCTCCCTTTAAGGTGATTCTGGTGGATCTATATGCCACAATAATGGTCCTGAATTTTTGTGGTAAGCAATTTCGAAGATGCAATCATTTAAAAAAAAATTCAGCGGACAATTTGTTTTTAGCCCCTCTTTTCGGACGCCAGTGGATACAAAAATTAAATTATTTTTAGAGTTTGTCCCACAACCATCTCTATACCTATGCTGATCTTCAGGCTCTCTGCATTGGTAGTGGAGCAAGTGTAGTTTTTGATCCTTTCCCTCCCCCACCTCTCCCTTCCACCTGACCATTCCCAAAATTTAGATAATGGAGCTCACTTATCCAATTAACAATCCACTCAAAAACGAACATTCTCGGAGATATGAGTTCATGTGGATGGCGTACGATGTACAAGATTACAATATTGTTTTGGTTTATGTATGGCTCTGACTCAATAAATTGGTTTTGGAGCCATTTTTTGCAAAGCGGTCTGCCTCTTCATTTCTAACAATCCCTATATGTCCTAGGACACATATCAAGGTTACTTTGTTCCCTTTTCTCAGTACGTTTTGGTTTTGAAGGCGGTTCCAAGCCGGCCTCGATCCGCGTTTGTTGAATGCTAGGGATTTGAGATAAGATATAAATATTTTTTTTGCAAAGAGCTAATATTCTCGCACCACGATATTAGTTTTTTTTTTATTCATTTTATATTTAAATATACGGAAAAGTATTACTAAATACTGAACCTATTTAATATTTTATTACGCTTTATATAAGAGTTTTTCGTATCAAGTTTCATTTCGTTACCTTTATTATTTTCATGAAAATTTACTTTTCTGAAATTGTGCCATTTAGTATGTACAAGGAAGGTAGAAGGGGAAACTAAAATCTTGATGATATTTTCATCAATATATGAATTTAATTTAATTTTGACAATATTGTGTTTGGTTTTTTCACTCTGTGCGAGGCGGTTACGAGCCATGGTTCATGTAAAAGGTTTCCTTGGTTTGACGACGATTTAATAAATCTAAAAATTTTTAAAACTAAAGCATGCAAGATGTACAGTCTCTCAAGGATTGAATCTGACTATAAACGCTACTCTAAGTTACGCGATTTATTCCTTACCAAGTAAGAGTCGGTCTATCAATGTTATCTGATTGATATGAAAAAGAAAATTAAAGACAAGTCTAAGCAGTTCTGGAATTTCGTCAATTCTACAGATGCTTTTCCTGCGACTCTGTCTTATGACGGGGAAGTTAGCAACGACCCCAAAATGATTAGAAAATTTTTTGGGGATCATTTTCGTGCTGCATTTGGTGGCCCAGACTGTGATATTAATTTTAAGAATTTTCAATGCTTGACAAAATTTCCCTCTACTACACTAGAGATGAAGGATGTCCTTATTGATGAGTCCACTATATCGAAGTTCATGACGGACACCGCTGAAAGTTCTAATAGCGGTCCATATGGTATACCGTCCGTTGTGCTTGAAAGGTGCTTCTTTGCACTTTTATCTCCATTAAGCTCCTTATTTAATGCATTTCTTCGTTGTGGGGTTTTCCTTAGTTTATGGAAATACTCAACAATAACTCCCCTATTGAAGAAAAGCAAAAGGAACGATGTATGTAGATACTGGCCTATAGCTAGGCTGTCTAGTGTTCAAAAATTATTTGAGGCAATTGTCTGTGACGTGATGTACTTTTATTGCAAATCGATAACTTGCCCAACCCAACACGGATTCACCAAAGGTAGATCCACAACAACAATCCTGCTGAAATTTTCAAATTTTGTCATTCCAGCGATTGAATCAGGTAAACAAGTTGACTGTATATATACAGATCTTAGTAAGGCATTTGATAAAATTAATTACAACTTACTAATTTACAAGCTGTGCTCACTCGGATTTCCTACGATTTTTACTACGTGGATCAAATCCTATCTTTCTAATCGCATTCAACAAGTACAATTTCGAGATATTATCTCATGGATTATTCCAAACACTTCTGGTGTACCTCAGGGTAGTTATCTTGGTCCACTTCTGTTTATTTTATTTATTAATGTCGTGAGTTCGGTCATCTCCAACTCAAATATTCTCTTGTACGCTGATGATGCGAAAATATTTATTTGATTATCTACTTTTGCAAAATGACGTAAAGCTATTTTTTGACTGCTGCTCCTTAAACTGTATGCCTTTGAATGTTAGAAAGTGCACCATGGCATCTTTCTCCAGGAAAAATAGTCCATTCGAATTTACTTATGTTTTAGAGGGAAAAATAATCCAGTCCAGGAAAAATAATCCATTCGAATTTACTTATGTTTTAGAGGGAATGCTTTACAGAAATTAAGCAAAGTACGCGATTTAAGCGTACTATTCAATGATAAATTTACCTTCGACGACCATGTTGACTGTATTGTTATCAAGGCTCCATTTGGGGCTTTGTAAAACGATGGTGTAAGAACTTTAGTGACCCTTACATTACAAAGACACTTAACTGTGCTTTTTTTTTCGTTCAATTCTTGAATATGCCTGCCCTGCTTGGACTCCATATTATGATATTCATAACAATAGAATAGAGTCTGTACAGCGAAGACTTTTAAGTTTTGCTCTCAAAGGTCTTCCCTGGTCAGATCTAATATGTCTTCCTCCTTATCAAGAACGACTTCAACTACTTTTGTTGGAGTCACTCGACATAGGCGATTTATTCTTAGTGTGCAGCACTAAAATTAAATTCAGGTGAGATTGACTCTCCGTCCTTGTTAGGAGCTCTCTCCTTCAAAATACCTTATCGATCCTTGAGAGACTACGTACTTACCGATATTCCATTCCATCGAACTAATTACGACCAGCACGAATCGATAATTTCCATTTTATGGGCTTTTAACGTTAGCTATACATAGCAACATTGATCTTAATCTTAATATTGCTCAGATAAAATCAGCTTTGAGCAATATGATGTTTACAGTAATCTTTATAATATACCTATAGTATAATTCGTAAGTAATCATATGTTGATGAATTCTTAAATAAATAAATTAATTTATTAAAATATTCGAAGAAATGAAGATTTCCTTTGATTTTGAAATTTCAAAAAATATTTATGGTATGCGGAAAAAGAAGTGGTTGGAGGATGTGGTGCTGTTACAATTTTAAAATGATTTTTTATTTAAAAATTGTACGGAAAAATGTTCAGCTCGTACGTTCGATAGTTATAGTGTAAACAATCACTCGAATTCAAGGAATTTGACAGACAACAAACATTTCTACTTCCGGTAGCTCTGTACTAGTTTTACTTTTAAGAGTTGTTTTAAACACAATATATTCTCAAATTTCATCTGTAATATACAACGGAACAGATTGAATAGAGATAATGATTTTTAGATAAAAAGTATTCACAAATGAATTGAACTATACGCTGATTACTCTTTTTCTTTTGCATAAAATTCTTAAAAGAAAAACTTCAGTCCTGTAAACCGACATTCAGGATTATTACCACTTATCAAGCAATTTACCAGCCACATACATTTATGGAAAATTATAGTCGCATGGATACGTGAAGGTCATATTAAATCTTCCAATGACATCTTATCAATGTGGACATGCGGTTAATTCGTAGCGGTGTAAAATGAAAATCATAATCAGCTTTAGCGATCAGATTTCTATACGCAGCCACTTCTCCAGAGTGGCATTAAGCCATAACGTAGCAAAAACCCAGGCATCATCTAGACTTAAAATTTGCCGATAAAATTAAAAAAAAAAGAATCTTTCTTTACGCTGACGTTGTCTTTGCGTTGTCGCAAGCAATTTTAATCGCACCTCGAATTATGGCCTTAGCGCGAACGCACTAAGTATACGCTTAGTACTTAGAAACCGATCCTTCAGAGGTATGAAAGCAATTTGCTTGGTTACTGGAAAGGCTAAGTGGACAACGACCGACGCGACGTATGTCTTATCCGGCATCCAGTTGTGCTCTGAAGTTTCGCTTATACTTTACTAGACTAAAAGCATCACGAAACGAGTAGGTATGCAAAAAATCAGCACACGCATATTGCAGCTTGCCAGGTCATTGGTGAAGTTCAAGAAGGAAATAATTAAACCTGTTGTACAAAATCCAATGGGCACGCAAATCGCACCAAGCAAGTCGACGACTGACTTATTCCCGGTGATCATCGGTGGAGCCGGACTTAGCATAACGAAATCGATACATTTTCAGATGTAATGCATCTTAAGATACCGATCTGGTTTAGGTGGAACGCTAAATGGAACATGCAGCCATCGCGATTATTTTTCGATTTGGTATAGTTTCGTGGCAGGACACTTGGCATCCAGCAGCTCAGTGACATTATCATTGCGCGCAGAGAGTTTATGTGAGAGAAACACTGCAGGGTGTTATCTGATTACGAAATTAGACAGGTAAAATTACAGCAGAGAAATTTTTATTTATTATTAAAATTAATATTTAAGTAGTAAATCATTATTTTGAAAGTTTACGAAATAGTTGCATGTAACATTTACGAAGAGTATGAAAATTGTAGAAGTTCAAATTTAATTCTCTTGAAGAAAGACTTGTCCTTGAAATCCTCTGAAAAAGCGCTAATGTGCCTCGAAAGTTTCTTCGTCGTCAAATGTAAAAATATCTCATAAAAATATTTAAGCAAATGCCGCAATACTCGATTATAGTAAGCTAAGTTCATTAAGATCAAAAATCAATATTCTGTTTCAAAACTGGTTGATTCTCGTCTTGAAAAAAAAAAATTTCAAACCAAAAACAACCCTTGAAATTCTAAAACAACTGTTTCATTTTTAAAAACAACACTTTCAATTTTTGAACAATTTTTTTTTTGTCGTTAAAATCAATGGCTGCCCATTATCTGATACATCTGGCTTCATTCAAGGTCCACACCTAAGGTCGGTGCTGTTTTTACTCTACATTAACGACATTAGTTTCATCTTTACTGATGTTGAATTTTTTACTATTTGCCTATGACTGCAAAATATTGAAAGCCATTAGTTCACGTGTGGATGAGGAATTATTGCAGCATAATCTAAATAATTTTTCTGACTACTGTTGTTCGAATGGTCTCGAAATCAATTTACCAAAATTTCACCACAAATGCTTTGGTCGATCAAAAACACCTAATCAGTGTAGTTTTTTTTAATGGTCTGTCTTATAGGCAATTTCGGACTTTATGTGCAATGCACAAACACAGTCATGGTGGGAAGGGGAGTGAGAATGGCCGAAATGAGTGGAAAAGCTGGTATATTTTTCAGTTATGCTATGTTTTTATAAATAATTTGCCGGTAACTAAAGTTAAATCAGATCTAGGAGTAATTTTTAATAGTTGCCTTAGTTTCAACGAACATATTCAAAACATTGTTAATAAAATCAATAGAATGGTTGGCTTCTTAATAAGAAACTCTAAAAAAATCACATATTAACACTGTCAAAATTCCATATTTTTCAATAGACTTGAATGTGTTTCTACTATGTGGTCTCATTCTTACAGTATGCAATGCCAAATTTTAGAAAAAGTTTAACGTGAATTTCTTCGATATGCTCCCTAGAAACTGTGATTCGCCTTTATTGAAAATACTGATTGATCGTTTCTAGTGTTTTATCGTTACATACCATTACTTGAAATTAGAACAAAGTGCTCAGACGTCGCTTTTTTATTTAAACTACTAATCCTACATAATTTAGTTAACGCTTCGAACTTATTACCAGTGATAAACTTACGTGTTCCATCTCGAACAACAAGATTACGAGAGCTGTATGATAAGTAGCCGTGTTTACCTACTGATGGCAACACTGACGCAAAATGTTTCTGCCATCATGTAGCGCCATCTCTAAAATGACGACTATGAAAATTTCAGACATATTTATCGAGTAGTTTTGTTTTGACAGCTGTTGAAATTCATCAAGTTCGTGTTTATTTGCAATCATGGAGAAAGAGCAATATCGATCAGTGATTCGATTTCTTTTTTTGGATGGGAAGACGTGTGAGGAAATCAAAGTGAAGTTGCATGCCGTTAATAAGGACCATGCACCTTCGATGACTACCATCAGATATTGGTTTAATGAATTCAAGCGTGGCCGAACATCCGTTTTTGATGAAGAGCGCCCAGGCCGTCCGATTAAGGTGACTACGGAGGATATGGTTTATAAAATCCATGATATTGTGTTAGCAGATTGTCGGATGAAGGTGAGAAAGATTGCTGACATTGTACACATCTCAATTGAACGCATACAAAATATACTGCACGAAAAATTGGGTATGAGAAAGCTATCGGTGAGATGGGTGCTGCGTTTGATAACAGTGGAGCAAAAACGGAATCGCATGACAACTTCGGAGCACTGTTTGGACATGTTTAAGCGCAATCCGAAAGAATTTCTACGGCGTTTCGTGACTGTTGATGAAACATGGATCCATCACTACACGCCAGAAACGAAAGAACAGTCAAAACAGTGGATTTCACCAGGCGAAACTGCTCCAAAGAAGGCGAAACGGTTCCATCGGCCGGAAAAGTCATGGCCACCGTTTTTTGAGATTCGTAAGGCATCATCTTCACCGACTATTTGGAGAAAGGAAGGACAATCACGGGGCAGTACTATGCTGATTTATTGGATCGATTCAATGCTGAATTGATAAAAAAAAACGGCCTCACTTGGCGAAAAAAAAAATCCCTTTTCACTATGGCAACACACCTGCTCACTCGTCCGCAATCGCCACAGCAAGACTGGTCGAATTGCGCTACGAATTGCTGCCTCACCTATCATATTTCCCTGATTTAGCCCCCTGTGACTTTTTCCTCTTTCCTAACTTGAAAAAATCGTTGGCAGGAAAGAAATTCGGTTCGAATGAGGAGGCTATCGACGCAACAGAGGCCTATTTTGCGGAGTTCGACAAATCATATTTTTTGGATGGCTTGAAAAAGTTAGAATATCGCTGGACTAAATGTATCGAGCTGAAAGGAGATTATATTGAGAAATAAATAAAAAAAATTTTTTTTTAATGCGTTTTCTTGCCTAACATGGGTACCTATCATATACCTCTCGTACTTCACTTATTTCCCATGAATCTTTATCGATGAAGATGCTCCAATCGAACGTATAACACGAATTGGCAAGTATTTGTTTAATTTTCTCGACATATTTAATACCAATTTGAATGTTGAAATAAAAAATTTAAGGATTCTACACTGTTACGCTTTATTATTCGTGACGTTTCGTTCTCTGCCTTTATCAAACTGATCGACAACTACAGAAGACTGTTATTTTACACAGAATGGGGTTAATAGGGTGAAAGAATGGTAATTTAGGGTTAAATTAGTTAATTATGGTTAATTAATTAGTATGAGATAGTTAAATTAGCTAAGGATATCTGGTTATGGATTTTGTTCTTACCAAATTTTAAGGCAGATAGCCAAACTGCTGATAGCTTTTATCCGGTGTCTCGGTTGAAGTTCTGTGGATGTTTATAGTTTTCAATTGCTTCTCGTACTGTTCGTTGAAAATATTGATATGTCCTGGCCAGAATTCGCACACTGTCGAAATCGATTGTATAGTCCTCTATCGTTGCATGTTCCGTGATCGCTGATGCTTTTATTTGGCTTTTACGCGTTCATCGTTGATCTTTGTTTGGACCGTGCGTCCCATTTCTCCTATGTACACTTAATCGCATGAACTGCAAGGTACTTTGTACACTCCTTCAGTATGCAATGGTTTTTTGTCCTTCTGGTTTCCTAAAATTCTTCGGATAGTAGTCAAGGTAGAGAATGAAGGATTTTTCCTATCTGGATCTAAGGTAGTTTTACACATCGTTTGTCTGTATTTCCTTCTTCAGTGTCTTCCCGATCATTTGTTCTTGGATGCTGCTTTTTTCACGTCTTATTTATTTCGCTCGCTTTGTATCGACTTGCTGTAAATGCCTGATTCAACTATTCCTTTTCCTTTCTTAGACTCCACGGATTTCCCTCTATTATGCATTTGGCTCTGTGTATTACGGTTTTCAATACGTCTGTTTTTGACTTGGGTAGTGATATCTGTTAATGTGAGCTGGTTTTCTATATACACCGAAGCTCATTCTTCTCTACGAGTACATCCAAGAATGGCAGTTTCCCGCTGCTTTCTGTTTCATGGTGGGCTTGATTTTGTCGTAGTATGAGCTCAAATGTGCTAAAAATTTGTCGAGCTCTTTTTTTTCCATGTTGCCAAATAATGAGGGTTTCATCCACATACTGTAGATACAATTTTGGTGTTAATGGAGCTGAGTCCAGTGCGTACTTTTCAAATTCCTCCATGAAAATTTGCGCTTCCACAAGTGAAATTGGAAATTCTATTGCCGCTCCTTCCGTTTGCTTGTAGAGTTTCCATACAGCTGAAAAGAAAGTATTATTTAAACGAAATTCTATTCAATGAATGAGTTCCCTGATGAAAGGTGTACTTAACCGGGAACATTGGTGAACAGTAATTCCACGTTTAGGCTGACTAAAATATCCGTTGGTTCCAAGTTGATTTTCTGAAGAATCTCTACTAGATGAGCGTGATGTGTTACCTACTAGTAGGTATAACTCAGTCGCAAGAGCCTTCGCCAGTTTTTGGGTAAGTGATTGTACCGAACTGACGATGGGTCGAAGCGAGGTATTCTCCTTGTGAATTTTTGGAAGTCTGTACATTTTTGGTGTATGAGGGTCTGAAGGGATTAATTTAGCATATTTTTCCGCTAATATTGGATTTTCTTGATGGGGTTAATTTTCGGCGGAGGGCAGCGGTTGGATCTCTCTTTATTTCGGTGTATGGTCCTGTTTGTAGAATATCTCTTATATTATCCTCGTATGGTTCCTTGCCCAAAACTACCGTTGTATTTCCTTTGCCCGCTTGTATAATCGCTATCACCTTCTTTTGCTTAAGCTCCTTTCAAGCTTTCCGTTCTGTGGGGGGATATTCGTCGCAGGTGCTCGCTTAATGATGGGAGAGACCTCGTGTCTGATTTCAATCACTTGCGGAAGACTTCTGATTGCCGGCTCTATTTACTGAATTATTTTCTCGGTTGGAATGCTTGTTGGAGTAAGCGCAAAGTTGAATCCTTTGTTTAATACATCCTCTTGTCCCCTGGTTAGCCCTGGTCACCAAACCAATTTGAATCTTATCAGAAATCTTGTACTCAAAGTTGATGGTAATAAATGTTAGTTTACAAACTATTTGAATAATTAATAATATTAATTTCTCGAAACTAATTATAAAAGCTTTAATTTTGTGTTCGTCTAAAATAAATAAATAAATTGTTATTATACAGGGTGTAACAGAATAGATGTGACAAAACAAACATGGTGATAGGGGACCACGTGGTGCACAAAAAAATATTCTACGGAAGACTTGTAGCTCCAACCCCTAGCGACTTAGGGGTGATTTTCTAGTTTTTGGTTCGTGGAGGAGGTTGTCAAACTAAAAGGCCAATATCTCCGAAACTACTTGAGATAGCTCAATGCGTAATATCTTGTTGGAGAGCTTATTAATGTACCTTTCCAACAAATGTCTGCAATAAAAAATCAACTTGGTAATAAAACGAGCTAGGACAATTCTTTTTGTTTTTAAAGAAAGATAAATGTGTCGGGTAGTTTTTAAGATCACAAACTCAAAAAAAAATTTAGTCAAAATTTTGAGCCAAAAGCCTTCAAAGTTGAAGGACATTTTTGGAAAACGAAAATTTTTTATGTTCAAACCACTCTAGCAACTCAGTAGCTGATTTTTTATTGCAGACCTTTGTTGGAAAGGTACATTAATAAGCTCTCCAACAAGATATTACGCATTGAGCTATCTCAAGTAGTTTCGGAGATATTGGCCTTTTAGTTTGACAACCTCCTCCACGAACCAAAAGCTAGAAAATCACCCCTAAGTCGCTAGGGGTTGGAGCTACAAGTCTTCCGTAGAATATATTTTTGTGCACCACGAGGTCCCCTATCACCATGTTTTTTTTGTCACATTTATTCTGTTACACCCTGTATATTTATAATTTGGATATCCTAAAATATTGACAGACTAATGCAAATATATTTTAATGGAAAACTTTCGAACTATTAGCAGCAACGACTAAATTACTCAAAGCCTTCTCAAATGCCACTCGAAAAGATCAAATCGTTTCCTAATGCAACTTCTGGAGAAAGTAAGTATCAACAGCCTGTATATCAAATTTTCGAATCGAAGGAAATAATTTTCATGACAAATCAATTTCAGGGTCCATTAAATTTATTTAACATATCCATTTAACGCTTTTGGAATTCAGGATTCGACTGTCAGACAATTTAACATAAACATGAATCTAATTTTCATTCGCGCTAAGGCCACCTTAAGATTAGTTTCTCTCATCACGAAACTGTCTAAATGGTTTCTTCGAATCAATCAACGGGATGCTGTTTGCTTATCCGTAGCTCCTTGCGCCATTCTTTTTTCCATCTTCATCCGATGCTAATTTATCTAGCATCTCCACCCTGGGCACATTCCTTTTAAATTACAGTAGTCTGGCACGCATCGGATGTGTTCAAACCGTTTCACGCCAATCTTATTTTTTGCTTCTCATTAAGAGCATCAGTCAAAAATCAATCGTTGCGAAATCTTCAAGAAAAAAAAATACCAAGTAAAAGATTTGAATAAAATCGAGCCCGAGGCACTCGGAGGCGAACAGTAGCCGAATTCGTGGCCTCATAATTGATCGATTTTAAATAATGGGCCTAGCATAACTCCGAAAGAACGTAGATAATCACTTCGAGAAGATTGAAGAAAAATAAAAACGATGCAGTAACAATGGGTCTTCAAATTTTGTTTTTTTTAGTAGAAATTAGGAAAGTCTATACAATCGATTCGAATCGAAGAACATGGGGATTGAATGGAAATAAATCAGAATTTTATTTCATCGCAGGTGATTTAGTGGCGTTGTCAGTAACTTTTGTGGATCTTTGTCTGTCGTTAAATCTTCAATATTTATGACTTTTAATTGAGTTTTCTAGTTTAGACAGAGCATAGAGTGACGAGGATGATGATATACATAAAGGTTTTTTTTTTTTCATTTCGATTGATTGCAACATGACCATAAATGTTATTTATGGGCCTGTTATGAACAAAACATCGACGGACAAGACCTGAGAAAATTCTTATATGGCGCCTAGAGTGTTGAATTTGATTATTGATCACGGATCACAGATATTCAATGGTCGGGCCTGTAGCTAACTGCACAAGTAGGAAGATCTGATCATGAATTTTAAGAGGGGAAATTAGTAAGGTGGGAAAAATATATTTCATCTGTGTTAAAGTTGCTGAATAGCGATTTAGTGTGTCAGGACTTTGATTTCTGTTATCGAAAACTCGAAGTTCTATACATTGGGAAACTGAGTGCCAGTCCCATTTATAGCAAAAGTCTTCAACTACGGAAGTACTCGCAACCAAAAAAGTACCAGGCTTACCATCAATTGGAAAAATTGCAACTTTAAGAAATACGCAGATATGGCAAAAGTTCATATGACAAAAAGTTGGCTCCTAGAAAAGCATTTAGATGCGGATATTTTTCCTCATGGATGGTCTATTTTTCGGAAAGACAAATTTAAACCAACTTATTTAATTGATCACCCAGGAGGTGTTGTATGCATTGCTGTCAACAATAAACTTTCTAGCCATCGCATAGCTGTTCAATTACCCATTAATGCGTTTTTCGAGGTTTGCGCATGTAAAAGCCAAATGATGGATAGAAATCTGGTATTAGTCTATTTCTAAATCCCACCTGATTCTACTTAGCAGCAGTACGCTGATCTTGGGGAATCTATCACACTGATGTATTCATCTATTCTTCATAGCGATGAGTTCTTATTGTATGGCGACGCAAATCTCAGTGCTGTTAAATGGAAGGCTAGTGAAACTTGCAATTCCGTTTTTGACCCATTTAACATAAATGAACATCAAATTTCATTTTTATCCAAAATGCACTCACTTGGTTTGTTCCAAATATGTGATGAACCTAATGAATCCGGGAATGTTTTGGATCTCGTTTTCATCAGTTTTACTTCGAATTTTCCATTAACAGAAGCAACCTCTACTTTGACTAAAAAGACAAGTGTTTTCCAAAATATTCTATACTCAAATTATTTTTCTTCCAAACATGATTTTCGCACCGACTCTAATAAGATTATAGCCTATGACTTTTCCAACGCTGACTATGAAATGATAAATCTTGAAATTTCTGATTTATATTTTTGTTGATGTGAATGAAAGAGCCGAAAATCTTGTTGCCTCTTTCATGCTTATAATAGGTAAGCACATCTCTAAGACTATCAGTACCAAGTTATCTTGTAGCATATGGGTAAAAGCCTTAGAATATTACGTAACAAACGTAACAAATCTTTCAAGATATGGTCTAAATCAAAATCAGTCGAGGATTTTATTAAACAATTCGTTAGTGGAAGGAACCCACAGAACTTCATTACCGTAGAGTAGTAAACAACTCGATCGAACGCCCGAAAATGTTTTGGCGATACATTAATCTCAAATGTGGTACAAGTGGCTATCCAGCTTCTATGAAATTTGGTGATCGCTTATCTTCTGATCCTGATGAAATTGCAAATTTTTTCCTTAACCACTTTGAATCCAAACTAACCAAGTCTTTCAAGTTTGATCCTGGTAAGTTTTCTCAAATACCTTGCCATGATCCCAAATTACCTGATGTAATCCTGACTAACTTCTACGTTGCTTGATCTAAATATTAATAAAGAAGCTGGACCTGATCTAATTCCCCTTTTTTACTATTTTTTGTGTCTGGTTACGGAATCACTAGTAAACCGCAAGTCCTTTTATTCATCTTTGCCAACATGCAGGGGTAAGTCCACTGTTTCCAATCTTTTGGGATATTCTACGTTGATTAGACAAAACATTGTTAAATGTAAACAGGTTCTGTGTATACAGATTTTTCTAACGCTTTTGATGTAGTGGACCACGGTCTGCTACTATTGAAGTTAGAGCGTTATGGAATTAGAGGTATTTTTTTGAAGTAATTGAAGTCTTACTTGGAGGATGGTACACAAAAAGTTAAATTTTCATAGCATCTCTCCAAAATGACTGCAGTCTACTACCATCTGCTTTTTAGCCGCCTCCGCACGCGTTTCATATTCAGGATCCTGCAAAAGTTCAATGTCCACAAGTTCGCTGACCCTGATGGCATTCCCCCTCATTACCCTTAAAATATGCTCCTCTTCTCTGGCTAAGCCCTTTCGCAATTTTTTTAATTTATCTTACTATTCTCGATGCTTTCCACGATTGTGGAAACTTGCGAATATTCAGCCAATTCCTAAGAAAGGAAGCAAAGCGAACCCCGCTAACTACCGCCCGATAGCCATTACTTCAGTGCTCTCAAAAGTAATGGAAACTACTGTCAATCGCAAAATCATTCACCATCTCGAAGATAAACAGCTTATGCATGATCGCCAATACGTTTTCTGTTCTGGAAGATCGAAGAGAGATCTCTTGATCTACCTGACGGAACGGTAGAATTCTTGCTTGCATAAAAACGGCGAAAGTCAAGTATTGCTCTTGATATTGCAAAAGCATTTGGTAGAGGTTAGCATGAATGTCTCCTTGTGCCATTGACCTCGGTGCTACTTTTAGTAGTAGTATTAGATGGCGTTACTTTTCCCTCTTTTCCAACTAATTCAGGTGTCCCTTGGGGTTCTGTCTTATCGCTTACTCTGTTCTTATAATTCATTAACGACCTTTCGTCTTCTACTCTCAACCCAATCCATAATTTTTTAAATGATGCTATTTTAGATAATAGATTCAATTTAACTCCGCTGCGGATTCTCACTAACAATCTGTTGCCTACAAGCGCAGGAAGTTATTCGGGTCGCTAAACTCCGATCTCTACTTAATCCTGGAATGTGGCAGGAAAAAAAGAGTAGAGTTCAACGCTGCTCAAATACAGGCCTGTCATTATTCCCTAAAACGTGATGTTCCAGCGTCGTCATTTAATTTAGCCTTTAATGCTGTACTAATTTGCTCTTCAGATGAGTTTATCCTATTAGGAGTAAATTTCACTTATTTTTGATATTGCCCTTGATACCTCCAAACGCCAAGGTATTTTTCGCAAATGCAAAAAAAATATTTTACGCCTCCAGACTGAACTACCATCTACAGAGCTTACATTTGACTTCGTTTAAAATACAATTCGTATTAATGGGCTAGGGCATATAAAACGCACCTTTCTCTGCTCGATCGAATCCAAAAACATGCGTTCCGACTAATTGGAGATGACACCATTACGGTTTCTATCGACTCCATCGAGCATCGGAGTACTCAGCATTTACTAGCGCTACTTCCATGGTAAATGTAGTGTGGGACTTAGGTCACTCATTCCTCCATTTTTCCCGAAATACTTGTCAAGTTAAATGTGCGCACGATACCGTCAACCCTATTCCTACTCGCACAGTAAAATATAAACAGTCATTTATCTCCCAAAAGTGCACACTTTGGAACACATTGCCTGCCAGCATATTTCCAAGCAAGTATAACCTGTCCATCGCCATTTCCATCTCTTCTTCTACAATGGCGCTACAGCCCAAATTGGACCTTGGCCTCCTGATATTCAGGTTCCTTAACATTTTATATTACTTATTGTGGAAGGGTTGTTAGCCCTTCGTACAACCGTCTTTCTACGAATTTTTCATTTTCGTAGATTGAGGTGACCAAGGTATATCCAAGCAGGCAATGTGCTGGAATTATATATTGCGTCGACCGGGATTTGAACTCACGACCTTCGCATTACAAGACCAACACGCTACCTACTAGGCTATACCCTAGCTCATTTCCATTTCCATCTCTCTGCCTCAAAATTCCCATAACGCTTAAGAAATTCATCCTCTTCCTACAACGTCATAGCTGCGCAATGCATTAAAGAGCGACACCTAAGTTTTCCTCGGTGCCTTAAAAAAGTCTCCTCTGGCGTTCCTCAAGGTTGCATATTAGAGCTTCCTTTATTTATGATTTTTATTAATGACGTGCCATTACATTTGAACTCATGCAACTTATCATTTTACGCTGATCACTGAAAAATCTTTAGAACTATCGACTCATTTCGCGATTGCATTATTTTTCCAAGTTATATTGATATTTTATCTGTATAGTGTCTGAATAACGCTATGCAATTGAACGTTAAAAAATGTGCAGCAATAAATAATAAATAAAAAATAATTCGGGCAAATTTCATTATGAAAATGAAAATTTATAACGTGTCACTCAAATTAAAAGTCTTAGTGTAATATTTGACGCTAATTTGAGTTTTATATCCCATATAGATAAAATTTCGAACAGTGGCATGGCCATGAATTCAACAGCTTACACTTGTGTAAGATCAGAGATAAGTAAAGACAAACGCAAAGTTACGCTCAAGAATCCCTTTCTTCCGATCGCATGTATCCGATCAGATTATAATCAGTTCATTATCAAAGTCGAATATCCAAATTGCCGGACTACGTCATCATTCGCTTTGAAATTTGTTTCCCCTTTGCGCTTGCGCTGGCGCCGGCATCGAGTTCTCTTGGATGCAAGGGAAATGAGCGAGCATTTTCGTGGTGTGACTTTTCCCTTAAACTGAGTGAGATATCTTTATGTCTTCACTTATCGCTGGTAAGACTCTTTTCTGTACCCTGTTTTGAACTCTGCTTGAATATGCATTTGGTTTTTGTTCACCTTCTACTCAGAAAGACTCGTGCAGAGTTGAAAGAGAACAAATACAATTTTTACTGGTTGCGTTACGAAGTCTTTAGCTTAGTACCTACCATCAGCATTTTTGCAAATGTATGTAACTTCTTTTCAATTGGCCACTCTCGAAAGAAGAAGAGAGCTTGCTACCCTTGCTCTCGATTTATTCAAGTCTAACTGAAATTCGAGCGAGCTCTATTACCGTTTTATATTTGTTGACCACAGGCTTAATTTTCGAGACTGCGTGGTTTGTCAGGAATAGCCATAACAAAATACACGCTGCCTTAATAACTTTACAAAAAGTCGATTTTCCTGAAAAATATGAATGCTACTGATCTGCAATTTAAATCATGTGAAATGCATGATGTTTATAGTTATTTCTTAAACAGTCATTAAGAACTCCTCACTCCTTCTACCACCTCCCATACAAACTACACAATTTCAGCTCTTCTTCTTTCAGTACCTATTCAATTTTTAGAGCTTAAATTTTGTACAAAATTGTTGCATAGCTACTCTAGCATGACAAAAGAAAAATAAACTGCCAAAAAGTCGGGCGAAACTTTATTATTCTTGGGACAAGTTGCGAATGCGTTGAATGTCA
The DNA here is from genome assembly GCA_963669355.1 of Chorisops tibialis. Lineage (NCBI taxonomy): Eukaryota > Metazoa > Arthropoda > Insecta > Diptera > Stratiomyidae > Chorisops > Chorisops tibialis. The sequence goes on from OY770262.1 coordinate 311,445,563, forward strand.
ACATGCAGTTTAGAGTGGTTAGCAAAGGCTAAGTGAAAGGGAGTTCTTGGGCAGGACTGTTGTCAATTTAACAATATTTCATTCGTTTATGCAAGTTTGTGATTTATGAGGGGAAGGAGTGGAATGATAATAAGGGTGAGTGGATGTTAATAATTTTTTAATTGATTGCTTGAATCACGTCCAATATTCCATGTATATAGAATGTGTTTCATAGATGAAGTTGCATAGAATTTTCATAAAATTCGGTGTATTTTACATTCACGAAACCGAACATTTGTGTGGGAGGGGGTAGAGCGAGTAAGGAAATCGTAAAATTTCCGATGCAGTTTTATTTCATTTCTCGTGTAAGGTATTTGTACAAAATTTCAAATTCGTGGCTTTGAATTTGCTGGTTATAAGTTGATTTAATGAAATTGGTCGAAGTTATACTTTTGTATGGGAGGGGGTAGAAGGGCAGGCATGATTTCAAAACTTTTGACGCAATTTCGTTTCAACTATTTTTAAAGTTTTTATGCAAAATTTTATATTAATAGCTTTTAATAGTTAAGTGATAATTTATTTTTTCAAAATGGTCGAAAAAATAATTTTGTATGGAAAGTGGTAGTTAATATTTCATGTATTCAGGTATTTTTTTGTCAATGCATTTTGCAAATTTTGAAGTGTCTATCTTCAAATTTCACTCAAAAATTTTGAGATCATGAAACACTTTGTGCACGTTATACCGGGAGGGTGGGGGGGTTCGGCTTATAACAATTGTGGAACAAATTATTATTTTTTTTCTATGTACATCAAATAGATATATCCACAAGCAATATTTAAATTTTGTATCTTTCACCAGAGCCCTAAGAAAGTCACTCAAAATTTTCGACATTTTTGCTTACCACCTCCCTCCCCTTACACTTCCCAACTTTTTACAAAAATTAAAAACTATGTATTTATACAATCTGACAAATTTTCGATTCGATATCTGTACTCAATTTTGAGATATAAGGATTTTTAATTTTGAAAAGTGTACTATTTATTAAATGCTCCCTATTGCCCCCACTAATACTATTTTCACATATTATATTTTTTTCGTATTTCACTAGTATAGCTTAATAAATGCTTTAAGTTTCAATTACATTGCTTAAGAGATAAGTTGAGATAATCATTTTTAAGTGTTTTTCCTTGCTAACGCCCTGCCTTCCCCCTTCCAATAATTAGGCTCTCTCTAAGTTGGTTCTAGTGGAGTTACCACCTTAACGGTCCCAAAATATGAATTTCTTACTATAAGTAATTTCGAAGATATAATCATTTGAAAAAAAAATTCGGCTGACACCTGGTTCTTGCCCCCCCCCCTCCTCCCCTCTACAAAAGCCAATGGATAAAAAGGTGAAATTATTTTTAAAGTCCCGCAACCCTTAATATATTTCTTCTAATTTTCAGCTATCTGCATTCCTGGTGGAGATATTGGCAAGTGTATTTTTTGACTCTTTCCCTCCCCCCGAATCCCCTTCCAACTAACCCATTTAGATAATGGAGCTCACTTATACAATCATTAATCTACCAAAAAACGAACGTTCTACCTTTAACGATCTCGGAGATATGATTCCATATGTTCGGCTGACGGCGTACAGCGTACGGCGGGACGGATGTTTTTTTTTTGCATTTTTAGGCTAATTTAGTCAAAAAACGCGAAACAACAAAATTTCAGAGTAACCCATTTTTTTCTATGTCGATCACAATACTTTATTATTAGAATATTAGTTCAATGCTGTAACCCCTTCTCCCACTTCCCATAAAAATTTCTTAAGATCAAAAAATATATCTTGCATCTAGAGCATCGCATGGTTTGGCTTCACACCCAGTCGTAGTCCTGTTATGTTTTGTTTCTTTAGCAAGATACGGTCCCTTTTGGCAGCCTACGTCACAAATATTTATTAGAATTTATAATAATTCTTCATTTATTATGAGTTTTATTAAACAGAATAATTTCATTTTACATTTACTTCACACGAGTATATTTATAATTTATCGATAATAAAAATTAATTGAATTTATAATTTGAATATTTTTTTTTGAATCTGCAAACCTTGCAAAGAGGTGCACAAAAGATATTTGAATATTTTAAAGCGAATTAGAATTAGTGTTATTTAAAAACTTTCACTAAAATACGAGCTACGTAAGATTTGATTTAATCAACCACATTTAGCAACAACATTAAATAAGAATAAATAGATTTTATTATCTGAAATATGGAATCAAATTAAGTTCATTCTGAAAAAAAATGTATTAAAGACGAAATGCCTACAGAAGTCCCTGTTGCAACATTTAATGGTGCAATACCAGCAATTGTTAAAGTTCGTGCCTTCTGAGATTTAACTAAAGCAATTAGAATTAGTTTTTGATTTTTAACAGACAGAAGATACCAGCGAAAATTGTAAATTGCCTCAGTTAAATTATCATTCTAAAGTGAAAGGTAATAAATAATAAAATGAGTAACAGCTTTAGGTTTAAAAATCAACAAAATACATACTAAAATTTCGAGAAATGTTCCCATTACACAGTAAATGAATAACTGATTAAACGAATAGATCAAAAGTCCAAAACCTCCATTCCATCCGGTCTGAAATAAATGTACAATAACATAATTTATCTAGAAACACTCAAATCCAAATTAACACACTACATTTGTAATACTGGGTGCAGCTAATTTGCACGTTTAATGTAAACGACGTCTAAGCTAAATTGCATTAAAGGGAGGAAACTAAAAATACTCTTTCATGACAGAATCTCGTGTACTTCTAAAGTGCAATACAATCTAGTAGATGCTTAATTATGCACTAAATTATCGTAAAATATAATTACCGCAACTATACAAAATAAACTAAAGGCCATCGAGGAACTGGTGAAGCATATTTGAACAGCAATCGCAAAGCTAAAAACATCATCAACATTTTCAATATAATTAATCAAATCCTGATGCATTTGCATGATATTGCGGATACGACCAGTCTGCTCGGATATACTCGAATTCTCGACGTCATCCAGAGCGATTTTTAAGAGTCCACTTAGCAACGAAGCATGAACTATCAAAACTGCAGCAGTTGCATCAAATCCACAATTTCCAAAAAATCCAAAAAATGTCTGAACTCCTTGTACAATTAAATTAGTAAAATATCCAAAATTCGTCTTTGGATCTACATTATAGATAACGATTTCATACATTAATTCCTTTTGATGAAGAACGAAATAGCAATATAGTGGATAACTCGTGAAAACTACGAATCCTAAGAAAAACGATACAAGACCAATTTTCGCACAATTCAAACAATTATGAAGGCATGCCATCATCGGTTTAGTTCTTTCCGGACTTTGATTATTATTTTCGACATAGACACGTCGCAAAAATGCCACGGCTGAACAGAGAAATTTCCCATGTTTTAACATGGTGTAAAATTTTGCAATAGTCTAAAAATTGGAAAATAGTTTAATATTTAGTTTTACCAATAGAAGTGCGAAAAAATTTTATAACGAAAACAAACTTACAATTGGTCCATTGACAAGTGAACACAAACAACGAAGAATGTACGGAACATTGTTTCGATGATAATAAAAAATTGTTGTACATCCATTTATATGAAAAAGGAAAAGTAGAAAAGTAGATAAAAGTGTCATAAAATTTAGTTTGAAGCCTGACTGAATCCTGTTTGCACCACATAAAGTCAGTAAATATCCACAAATTTTAATGATTAAGTCGAATCTGTTAAGGCAATCCATTTCTCTGTACTTTCAATTCACAACTAATCAAATGCGATTAAATTGCATCCTTTAAATACTTGGATGGAAAAATAATTGCAGCAATTAAAAAGATTGTTTTGATATATGGTTTGCTTTTTTACATTTAAATAGATTCGTAATAGTAATTACGATAATATTCTAAACTGTTTTGATTTGCTGTGTTGTGATAATTGTAGTCCTTCAAAGAATTTTTTTTCCAATGGAATATTTAAGTTTAGAGTATCGATCATATCGAGTTGGCAATGATATCCTTGAAGTTGGCATTACAATTTTTTTTTTCGAAACATTATAAATTACAGACTATGATACATAATATGTATCACACTGTTGCATATCAGCTCTAGACGGTCATCGATTATTTGAATTCTTATGCAGTCTACTATTCTGCTCACACATCTTAGGAAATCTGCGATTATCAATTACTCTTTTTTACAGAGTGACCTGTGTTATAGGCAATTTTGGCTTTTATGTGCAATGCACAAACACAGTGCCTCCATGGCAAGGAATGGGAAAGAGAAACCATCTACTGAGCATATAGACCATCTTGAAGTGGAAATGTTTCATTTTTACACTGTTTACCCATTTTCCTTTTTTTTGAAGAATTTTTCATCGTCAGTAGCAACTGAATATTCCTACTTTAAAAGTCCCTCTGTCTGAAGTGGGAATCAAACCCACGGCCCATTGATTGTGAAGCAAGCGCGCTGCCCACTACGTCACGGAAGCCTACTTGTGACCTCGAACTGCTCGTGAGTGCTCAGGAGCAGACGAAGACCAGGCGAAAAATAGGCGAAAAGCAGGCAAAAAACAGGCGACAAGAGCCATATAAAAAGGCGAGCATTTGCGAATTGGGAAGCAAAAGGCTCGACATCGGGTTGTCGCGTGGTGATGTCGGAATCATTTGTGTGTTGGTACTCGAGTACAAAAGTCGGAAGGCGAGTGCGATTGATGAGTGCGGTCGATGGCCGGGATGAGTAACCGAGTGCCCCGTGTGGTCGGCCATCGGGGTGGAGTTTAGTAGCAACCGACAGTAAGCGAGGCAGAGTTCAACAGCAAGCGACAGTAAGCCGGGATGTCCTGTGATCGACAGGCGGATTTGAGCAAAACAAAGCAAGCAAGTAAGTTCTGTGAACAACAGTATCTTTCATCAGAGTTATAAAAAAATCACTCAAAATTTCCGACATTTTTGCTTACCACCTCCCTCCCCTTACACAACATAACTTAAAGTTGTTATCAAAATTAAAAACTATATAGTTCTATAATCTTACAAACTTTTGATTTGATATCTGTACTCAATTTTCAGATATAACGGTTTCTAATTTTGAATGAGCATCATTTTTCAAATGCTCCCTATTTCCCCCCCCCCCCCCCCAAACTATTATGACCAAATTTTATATTTTTCCCCGTATTTCGCTAATATACTGTAATATATGTTTTAAGTTTCAATTCCATTAAGAGATAGTTGAGATATTAGTTTTTAAGTGTTTTTGTTTTGAATCGCCCCTCCCCTCCATGAGCCTACCCCTTGCAATAATTAGCCACCCTCTAAACTGGTGGATCTGCATGCCACCTTAACGGTTCTAAGGTATGAATTTTTTATGGTAAGTAATTTCGAAGAAATAATCATTTGAAAAAAAAAAATCGGCCGTCAAATTGTTTTTTGCCTCCCCTCCCCCTTTTGGACACCAATAGATAAAAAATTGAATTATTCATAGAGTTTGTCCCACGACCCTCTCTATAAGTATGCTGATTTTTAGCTTCCTATCTGCATTCGTGGTGGAGATATTAGCAAGTGTAGGTTTTGACTCTTTCCCTCCTTCCGCCTCCCCCTACCGCCTGACACTTCCCAAAATTTGGATTATGGAGCTCAGTTATCAAATTAAGAATCCACCCAAAAACCAGCATTCTACCTTTAATGGTCTCGGAGTTATGGGTCCATATGAACGGCGTATGGCGGGACGCATTCTTAGGCCAATTTATTCATGAAACGCGATACAACAAAATTTCAGGATAGCAATTTTTTTTTTCGATCACAATACTTTATTATTAAGATAATAAAGTAAAATGAAGCCGTATTGGCATTGCTATAAAGTCAGTGATTCGGCTTTGCTGTTCGTCTGTTTCCTGTGCCATATGTATATGTGATCTATGGTTAAGGTTAGTATGACAGAATGAAGAACTTCGGCGCCCCCTTATTACTTTCACAATACGACAGTGTTTCGGCTTTTCTGTTCTCCTTATTTAGTTTCTTGAGCCGTATAGCTATAGCGATATTCTGTTTAGTGTGAGGTACATACTTCGGCGCCCCCGTATTCTATTGCAGTATGTAAGCGCTACAGGTTTGCTTTGAATATCTTATCTTGTGTTGTGTAGCGATCTTTTATTTCGTATGACATTATCAGGCACATTATCGCTCCAGAATTTTCATTGCAATAAGTAAGTGTTTTGTATTTTCTGTTCACGCTACCTATACCGCAAATCGGCACTTTGTCGCCCCCTCAAAACAGCGCCCAATTCGCCCTCCCTCCTTGCTTTAACATGGCCATGAATTACAGTATGAGACTCTTCCTCATCCACCATGTTCATCAGACCTCTAGCCAACCGACATTCACTTTTTTTACCATTTGGATAATTTTTTGGAAAACAAACAATTTAACAATTTAGATGCCATAAAAAATGCCTTCGAGGAGTTTCTTCAATCTAGAAAATCGGACTTCATGAAACTGGTACAAATGCATTTGTGTCTCGTTGAGAGAAGTGTGTAGCGATAGCGACACTTAGTTTTAAAAAATTTAAAATCAGTCTACTTAGTAAAATTCTTGACGTAATTTTGTTTGGTTATGATTTTATATAAACACATAACAGAATTATGATTGGGGGTAAAGCCCAATAATATGATACTCTAGATGAATTGGGAATGACTTTAATATATCGGAAAATATGTCATCTCAAATTCTTTCGAATAGTAAATAGAGACTTTTGCATGGGAGATGGTAGAAGTAGAAGGGGAGGTTTATATTTTTTGCATATGACATCGAACATGGCATGCAAAATGTTTTTTGCTGAATTTAAAGTTTTTAGTTTTCATTATTTCTAAAGAAATTGGACATATTTTTCCTGAAATTGGGGCATTTGTATGGGAGGTGGCAGAGGAAGTGGAACGTTTTAGATGATTTTGAAACTGCTTATCATCACCCTATCACCATGCTTTGATTCAATTTCAAAGTCGATAGCTCTTATATATTCGAATGAGAAATGCTTTTCTCGAATTTATAATACAGATATTTATATGGGACGGGATAGAAGGAGTGAAACTGAGCTGATAATTTTTCCTAGCATTTATTGAAACTATTAAAAAACAAATTCTAACAAAATTTTAAGTTTGTAATTATTCTAGTTTTAATGGAAATCGATATAATGCATATAACAAAAATTATGCATTTGTATGGGAGGGGGTAGAAGGAGTGTAAGGATTAAAACAATTTTTCCTTATTATTGATATTTCTATTTTTATACCTTATACAAAATATCAAGTTGATAGCTTCAACAGTTTCGAAGAAAAATAATTTAATTTAAATTTCGTGAAATTTGTGTGGGAGGAGTAGAAGGAGTGAGGTGAAGTTGATAATTCTTTTTAAAACTAACTACAATTATAGTAGAATTAATTTTGGCAAAATTTCGTCTTTTCAGCTTTACTAGTTTCAATGAAAATCGAAAATATATTTTTTTCAAAATTGTCCATTTGTATGGGAGGGGGTAGAAGGAGTAAGGGGGTCGGATCAATATTTTGCAATATTAATGACATTTATATCATAATACTTTGACTTAAATTTCAAGTCGATAGCTTAAATAGTTTCTAAGAAAAATCAATTTCTTAATATTTCGAAAATTCATGAAATTTGTATGGGAGGGGGTAGAAGGAGTGGGGGATGTAGCCCATTCACGAACTTAAAGTTACTTTTTTGCTAAAAATGACACACAAAAATTTTTAGCACTATAGCTCAAAGCTTTCGAGAGTTATGCTGTAGACAGACGGACAGACGGTCACTCGGAATCGAGGTTTTTGGGCGACAACAAATATTTCTGTACCCTTAGCGGCTCTGTGCGAGCGTTATTTCTTAGCGTTACAAACGGTAAGGCAAACACAATATACTCTCAGATTTCATCTAGAGTATAAAAAAAAACTTTTGCAAAATAAATCAGCTAAGCAAGCCATGTACCTTAAAAATATTGAATATAAAACAACATAAAATGTTATTTTAAAAAAATAAATTAAGCATCGTTTTAATACTAATAAATATTTAAAATGTTAATTAAAATTATAAGTTAATAAAATACATTGATTATAAATTAATTAATTTAAAAATTACTCCATGAGTGTTATATTATTAAGCATATGGTGTAATAAGTGTATTGCATCTGCTAAAACTTATTTTGATTAATAAAATTAAGTTTTCTACGAGTTACAGTTGTTTAAAATTTCCACTTCCAAATAGGACAATTCATCAGCAGTAATCTAAAAACCTTCACTAAATTACGAGCTAGATAACTTTGAATTAATCAACCACATTTAGCAACAGCATTAAATAAGAATAAATAGATTTCATTATCTGAAATATGGAATCAAATGAAGTTCATTCTGAAAAAAATGTATTAAGGACAAAATGCCTACAGAAGTTCCTGTTGCAACATTTAATGGTGCAACACCAGCAATTGTTAAAGTTCGTGCCTTCTGAGATTTAACTAAAGCAATTAGAATTAGTTTTTGATTTTTAACGGACAGAAGATACCAGCGAAAATTGTAAATCGCCTTAGTTAAATTATCATTCTAAAGTGAAACGTAATAATTAATAAAATCAGTAAAAGCTTTAGGTTTAGAAATTAACAAAATACGTACCATAATTTCGAGAAATGTTCCCATCACACAGTAAATGAGTAATTGATTAAACGAATAGATCAAAAGACCAAAACCTCCCTTCCATCCAGTCTGAAAAAAAATTTATATAATAACATAAGTTATCTAGAAGTACTCAAATCCAAATTAACGCACTACTTTCATAACACTGGGTGCACCTACATTAGAAATTTAAGGTAAATGTGAATCCAATTAAAGGGAAGTAAACTAAATATTTTTTACATGACAGCATATCACGTAATTCGTCTGCTAGGTTGTATTGTATGCACCTTGCAATACAACCTAGCAGACGGTTAATTATGGACACAAATAATTATAATATGTAATGAAATTACCGCCACTAAAGAAAATAATCCGACTGCCATCGAAACACTAGTCAAGCATATTTGAACAGCAATCGGAAAGCTAAAAATATTGTCCAAATTTTTTATATAATTGATCAAATCCTGATGCATTTGCATGATATTACGAACGCGATAAGTCTGCTCAGATATTCTCGACTTCTCGACATCATCCAGAGCGATTTTCAGCAGTTCACTCAACAGCGAAGCGTGAACAATTAAAATTGCAACAGTGATATCAGCTGCTCAATTTCCGAAAAATCCAAAAATTATCTGAACTCCTTGTATAATTAAATTAGTAAAATATCCAAAATTCGTCTTTGGATCTACATTATAGATAATAATTTCAAACATTAATTCCTTTTGATGAAGAACGAAATAGCAATATAGTGGATAGCTCGTGAAAACTACGAATCCTAAGAAAAACGATACAAGACCAATTTTCGCACAATTCAAACAATTATGGAGACATGCCATCAGCGTTTTAGTTCTTTGCGGACTTTGATTATTATTTTCGACATAGACGCATCGTAAAAATGTCACAGCTGAACAGAGAAATTTGCCATGTTTTATCATGGTGTATAATTTTGCAACACTCTAGAAATAAAGGAAGAATTTGGAAAATTGTTTATATTTTGGCATTACTAAATTAGTTAAAATCGCATAAGATTTGTTAAATATTTTTATAATAAAAGCAAACTTACAATTGGTCCATGCAGAAATAAACACAAACAACGAAGTATGTATGGAAAATTATTTCGATGATAATAAAAAATTGTTGTACATCCACTTATATGAAATACCAGAAGTAGAAAAGAAACTAAAAATGTCATAAAATTTGGTTTGTAGCCTGGCTGAATTGTATTTCCACCACATAAAGCCAGAAAATATCCAGAAATTTTAATGATTAACTCGAATCTTTTGAGGCAATCCATTTATCTGTACTTTTAACTAACAACTAATCAAATGCAATAAAATTGCATCCCTTAAATACTTGGATGTATAAATAATTGTAGCAATTAATAATATTGTTTTGATATATGGATTCACTTTTTTAAATTTTAAATAGGTACTTAATAGTAATTACGATAATATTCTAAACTGTTTTGTTTTGTTGTAGTCCTTCAAATATTTTTTTTTGCAATGGAATATTTAAATTTAGAGTATCGATCATACCGAATTGGCAACGATATCCTGAAAGTTTGCAGACATATTTTTTTTTCAAGCATAATAAACTACAGACTACGATTTATGTTGTACATATTTTTTTTTTTTTAAGATTAAAATCGATATATTTAAATTTATTTGTATTATTTATACATTAAAAGTTGCAAACTGAACTAGACATAATCTCGAAACATTTTTTGAAACGTATTATTATAAAAGAGATTTAGAAATATAGGCAATAATTAATAAACCCCCAACAACAACAACAATTCTTGGGACAAGTTGAAGATGCGTTTGAAGTCAATATGCAGATTAGAGTGGTTAGGGAAGACTAAGTGAAAGGGGGTTCTTGGGCAGAGCTCTTGCCTATTTAATACTTAATTGCGGATACGATCAATAGCTCCAGTATATTTAATAAATATTTCATTCATTTATTTATGGAAGTTAGAGTTTTTATGAGGAGAGGGGAATTGCTTGAATCACGTATAATATTCTCTGTATACAATGTCAGTTTCATAGACGAAGTCGCATAGAATTTTCATCGGTGTATTTTAAAGACAGTGAACAAAAAATATGTATGGAAGGGAGTAGAGGATGTAAGGGAATTGTAAAATTTGTGATGCAGTTTTATTATGTTTCAAGTTTGTAGCTTTTAATTTGTTGGTTATTAGCTCATTTATTGAAATTGGTCGAAATCATACTTCTGTATGTGAGGGGGTAGAAGAGCAGGTGCCATCTCAAAACTTTTAGCACAATTTCATTTCTATATTTTTAAAAGTTTTTGTGGAAAATTTCAAATTGGTTACTTTTAATAGTTAGGTGATAATTGATTTCTTAACACTAGAACTACAGATGTTAAATATATACCTAGTTTTACCACACCCGTTAAAATGTCGGATTTTGGATCATGGCTTTTATTGTAACTTTTGGCTTAGTTTATCTAAATAAAAGTATATAATTTAACAAAAACAACATTGAATATAATAATTCATTAATTACTAATTATAAAACAAATAAAGACAGTTTCTATTTGCATTTATAGTATAGCACATTTGATATGTATTAAATAACTATGAGGCACATATTGTACAATTACATGTTAATTTAGATGAAAACATACTGCAAACATATTTTTTACATTCATTACAGGTATAAATCGTTTTGTTTTTGTTGAATGATCGAATTTGGCATGATTTGCCTTTAGAAGAATTTTTTTTTTAATTTTCCGGAGTACAATCCTTGGCTTTCTGAGTTCGTTGTTGGAAAGAGGCGTCTTTTCTGCAGCAACTATACTTACTGGCAAGTTCTTCAGACCATCGAAACAAAAATTGTTTTCCAGTTATATTTTCATCACGAGTCTCTTTATATAAAATAAAAATATTGCTGGCAAGTCCAAAATAATATAAAATATCTGCATGTACCTGGTTTTACGGTACATTTGCGGACCATATGGTCAACGACATCTACTCCGAACTTAGTCTCATTGTAAAACGATACAGTTCCAAAAATTTGTTTTCGATTAGAAGCAATAGTTACGGATTTATGTTTAGAGCTAAAATGTAGCACTTTTTTACGAAACTTACTTTTATAAAGGTGGCTGGGTGTGTATAGATAGGGTAGGCATCTGATCGGCGTCATAAGGTGATACCTAGTGTTGTAACTATCATATACACATCAATTGTGCTCATCATACCTCAACGTGGTAGCCACCGGATACTGGTCTTGTCCATCTGGACTTGACTTGCTGAACTGATAGGCGCGAGTACTAATGAAACAGAAAAATTCTGGCACTATAATAATATGGCCTTCCAAGTTGGGGGTTGGGCGGTGTGTTAACAACTCATCCGCGGAAAAACCACACTCGTTTCGAAACCTGAAGCAACGCTTCGGCAAAGTATTCTGGAGGCCAAAGTCCGATTTGGGCTGTACCGCCATCTTAAGTAAGTAGAACATTATTTGATTTGTGTTGTTACCCTTTCTAACTTTAGCTATTTTCGGCAATTCTCTTTTATTTGCTTACATAGTTCCAACAAGACTTTTTTTTAGCCAGCAGCTTCTTTGCGAGTTGTATACTTGTAAAAAAATTATCTGTTGTGATTTTTCTTCCACGACTTACATAGTTTTTCACAAGATTCAAAACTACGAATACATGCAAAGGTACTTCTGATGGTCTAAGTTCATCTTTCCCTAAGTTCGCACGTCTACAGCTAACCAAAACTTAATTCCGAATTGGTACGGCTTCTTAGGTATATACTGAGCAAATCTGCATCTTGGCTTTGTGGGAAACAGACATTCATCTACGCTTAAATTCTGATCTGGTCTGTAACAAGCATGGCTGTTATCAATAAATGAGTTCCATATTTCGTAAATCAATCCAAATTTGTCAGTTCGTAGGCGAACACTCCGCTTTTTTTGTGGAAGCAAATGAATCTCATAGTTTCTGAAAATCTGTTTCTGTTCATAGTATCATGAAAGAAAGTAGGTCTCCATTTTTGGACCACAAATACGATAACTTCATGTTTCTTGCCTCGTAGACTCTTCGAGCATACAAAATGGCTATAAAAGCATATAATTCGGCCATAATAATTTCCCAGTGCAAACTTTTATGTGACTCATCATTCGATTATCAATTATAAGTAGAAATTCACTACTAATATTACCAAGCATAATGTTTCGTTTCGCATAACCAGTTTGGCCCGAAGTATCCTTGAATATAGTATGTGATGGCAATCTACTAACATAACCATTTCCTAATTCTTTCCATTCAGTACCGTCGACAGCAATGTCCTTCTGTTTTTCGGTTTCTGTTTGGCTATCCGATTCAGTATCTGAACATATTTGCAATTGCTTTCTGTGTTTGTAGCTCTTTTGGGGAATTTCGTCTTCACACATCTTTTCACCTTGCTTAATATCTCGTACTTCAATTTCATCTTCAGCTTCCTCAGAGTCTGAAAAATAAGTTTTATTTCCCACACAATTCTACAATGGCACTACAGCCCAAATAAATCCGCCTTAGACGGTCCCAAACCAACTCTGCCATAGACGGTCCCAAGCCCGGTTAAAAAAGGAGGAGGGAATATGGAGTTAACAAGAATGGCCAGTAACACCAGTGCGTGTAAGGAAATAAGCAAAAGTATGACATAGTTGGACTCGCAGCATAGCTGTGCTCCAGCATATCATATTTAGCTGAACACTCCCACCATTTTTCTACTAGGGTGTTACAAATAAGTAGGACCGGTCCTCCAGGTCGGGGGTTGGGGGAGGCGCCGACAACGCATCACCGGAAAAAAAATCACTGTCCAGAAACCTGAAGAACAGCCTCGGAACGGATGGACTCAACGGCAACGGCCCCGCAAACGAAAAATGGACTACTCTATTGGATCATGGAATGTTCGATCCTTATTTAGGACAGGAGCTCTGAAAGAGTTCCTCGAAGAAGTGGCAAAACACAACATCAACATAACTGCCATCCAAGAAACGAAATGGCTCGGTAGCGAAATCATGGACATGGGATCACACACAATCTATTCAAGTGGAAAATTGTCTGGAAGCAGAGAGTTTGTAGTTGCTTTTGTCGTTGACAAAAAATTTAGTCAGCAGGTCACGAGTTTCAAACCAGTAAGTGGAAGATTGTGTACAATCCGAATAAAAACTAAATTTTTCAACACTTGGTTGATCAACGTTCACGCACCAACTGGAGACAAGGACGATATAACTAAAGATGAATTTTATGCCACCCTAGATACAACCTATGATTCACTGCCCTCGAATGAACTAAAAATTGTCTTAGGGGATTTTAATGCAAAAGTCGCAAAGGAGGAGGCTCATAGAGGAACAACAGGAAGGCACAGTCTCCATGACATAACCAACGGCAATGGCCAACGTCTTATTGATTTCGCAAGCAGCAAAAATATGATTGTAAGTTCTCCGTGCTTCCCACATCGCGATATTCACAAACGAACGTGGGCATCACCAGATGGTCACACCTTCAACCAAATAGACCACGTTGTAACTAAGAAAAGGGCTACTTCCAGCATAATTGATGTACGAACTCTCCGCGGTGCGAATTGTGACTCTGATCACTATCTAGTCAGAGCTAAGTATCGATGCCGAATAGCTTGTCGTGGATATTCGAAAACGAACAGAGCTCGCGAATTCAATGTCGACAAGCTTAAAGACGAAACGGTGCTGGAGGCTTACATGTCAGCATGTAATAAACACCTGACACCAATATGTGAAATAATCCAAAATACTCCAGTGGAGAATGCGTGGATGAAAATGCGAGACGGCATAAAATCCTCCGCAGAAGAGTATTAGGATTTCAAGTACGGCGAAAAAATAATGATTGGTTCGACTAAGAATGCCACGATGCAATAGACAGAAAGAACGAGGCTTACAAAATTTTTACTGAACGACTAACACGAGCCAAAAAAGAAAGATGTGACGAGCTTAGGCGATATGCGAAAAGACTTGCAGGCGAAAACAAAGGAAGTACCATAATGACAAGATACAAAAAATGGACGACGATATGAGACAAAATAAAACGCGGGACGCACACGCAATAGTAAAGAAATTAAAAAAGGGATATAAACCAAAAACTAGTCTCTGCAAATACGCAGAGGGCAACATTATCAGCGACGCACAAGAAATCAAAAGGAGATGGGCTTCCTACTTTGAACATCTTTCGAATCCCACCCCATTAGCATCTATCACGACAGACAACATTTCAATTGATGCCTCAACTGGTGAAGAAGATCCATCTCCGACACCACCCACGCTAGCTGAAATTAAAGCCGACCTATGTGACAAAAAACGAAACAAAACGCCGGGAATTGATGAAATACCAGTTGAACATCTGAAAAGCGGTGGAAACTGTGTCGCTGAAATACTACACACCATGATATGCAAAATTTGAACAGAGGAAATCATACCCGACGAATTGGCGAAAAAGCATTATATGTCAAAGGAGACAAACTCTAGTGTGAGAACTACAGAGGTATATCATTGTTGTGTACGTCCTATAAAATAATGACAAAAATAATTGAACGTCGTCTTAAGCCCTATACTAATGAAATAATTGGCGAATACCAAAGTGGATTCAGAACCGGTCGATCTACAACAGACCAGATATTCTCGGTGAAACAGGTGCTTTAGAAATGCTGGGATTATAACACAGACGTGCACCAAATCTACGTAGATTTTAAACAAGCATACGACAGTATCAACACGAGCGTACTGTACCAAATCATTCTTGACTTTGGAATTCCCCTAAACTAGTCTGACTAACAAGACTCACAATGACGAACACTGAATCCCAAGTGAGAATACAAACCGATTCCACAACCAGCTTTCGAACGAAATGTGGCTTAAGGCAGGCAGATGGTCTAGCCCCTATGCTTTTCAACTTGGCACTAGAGTATGTCGTCCAAAAAATCCCTGTCGACACCAACGGGACACTACTATTCAAGTCCACCCAACTAGTAGCATACGCTGACGACATTAACATTCTAGCAACATCCTTTCCTAGTGCTAAGGAGGTATTTGTCAATCTTGACTCCGCCGCAAAAGGAGTCGGGTTGCGCATTAATGAAAGCAAAACAAAAGTAATGACGTAAACAAGAAGGAGAACGCCTATCAGACAAAACATAACAATTACGGAATATAATTTGGAGAGTGTGGACAATTTCATATATCTTGGGGCTAATTTAGCAAAGGACGGTAATGAAACAGTCGAAATCAAACGACGGATAATACAAGCAAATAAGACGTATTATTCGGTACTTCCAATAATAAAATCCAAGAAAGTGCACAGAAACAATAAGCTGCGGATTTATAAAACTATTATACGACCTGTGCTCTGTTATGGCAGCGAGACGTGGACATTAACGCGAACTTCCGAAAAAGCAGTTAACGCATTCGAAAGAAAGATCCTCCAAAGAATTTTGGGACCTGTAAAGGAAGGAATGGAATGGCGAATAAGATACAACCATGAGTTGTATCAACTCTACGACGAGCCAGAAGCTTCAACGTTCATCAAGCTACGTAAACTGCAGTAGGCTGGCCATGTAGACAGACGATCCCCAAACGTACTTTTAAGGGCAAAGCGAGTGGTAACCAGCCAGTAGGCAAACCACGCAAGCGATGAGAAGACTCGGTTGATGAAGATAGCATATTAAATATTAGCAGCTGGAGGACGCGGTATTTTCGAGACGATTGGAGGCGACGACTTCTGGAGGCCAGGTCCCGATTTGGGCTGTCGCGCTATTGATGATGATGACTAGAGCCCAAATCAGGCCTCGGCCTCCTAACCTTCAGGGTCCTTAACATTTTTCATTATTTATTGTGAAAGTGTGGTTAGACCTTCGCACTAGTGATGTCAAGTTTCGCTACTTTTCGGTACCAGTAACTATTCGTTACTTTATGGAAAGTAATCGTTACATTTTATTCGATACTAGTTACTCATTTTTTTTAAATGACTGTCATATTATGTTGCAAGTATGGGTACGTTTTGCAAATCAGAAATTCAAATAGAAGAAATCGCCTTGTAGTAACTATATGCATATGTTAAGGAACCTGAAGGTCAGGAGGCCAAGGCCCGATTTGGGCTGTAGCGCCATTGAAGAAGAAGAAGAAGTAACTATATGCAACAAAAAATCTCTTGTGAATCACTCTTGATTTTGTTGATCTAGTACGTGTATCAATACAATGATGCCAAGTCCGATTTCTTAATTGACCCTCTTCTAAGTACAAAATCCCTTTATATATTAACGTAAGCCTTTTCAATATTTTACAAATTTGTCTTGTCTTCAAAATAAAGAATAAATCGACAATGCGAATGAAATAACTTTTATTAAATCGAAATTTTCTTCAACAATAAACCCTCAAATTGATAAAACAAAATCTCTTTATCATTCCAAACATTAAAAAATTCCACGATTTGGTATCACTGATATCACAACCCTAACACTATAACGACTGCCTGCCCTTGCCCTGCTACTCGAGCCGAGCGTTCTGTTAGACGAAATTCTTGGTGTGACAGAAACAAAACGAAAAAAACACCTCATTTTCTCAGTGGACTTTGCTGTAAGGTAAAGTAATAGTATTCCTTCTCATTCTTGCTTTAGAATGGCGGTACGGTGCTATGCACAAGTGTAGGTTTTCCCTTCTGTGATGTAACGAAAAAAGCAACTAATCGTTACTTTCAGTAAAGGTACTTTTTTTTGTAAGTGGAACGAATACTCGAGTAACAAAACGTTTTGAAAGTTTAGTTACTTTTTCGGGAGCTCATTTCGTTACTTGAACAACGAATATAAGTCTGCGTCGGTGCTCGTTACTTCGGATTTGGGTCAGTAACGAGTACTCGTGTAACGAATAATTACTTTTTTGACATTTTTCATTTTCGTAGATTGAGGTGACCAAGGTAAGCAGGCAGTGTTCTGGAATTATGCGTCGACCGGGATTTGAACTCACGACCTTCGCATTGTAGATCAACACGCTACCCACTAGGCTACAAATTACCTTTTCTACACAAGATATCTAAATCATTATTACTTGAATAAGTGTATGATCAATCTTCATTTATCCTAGTTAGTTCTATGAACTTTTCGAATAATTTTTTGCTTCCTGTATGTATTTATATCTATTATTGCATAGATAATCCATAAATTATTATGTACAAGTTTTGTAACCGTCATTTTGACGGGTCTTGGTATAAATAGGTATAGGTTATACTGATTACAGAAATTAAAATGGCTGAGTGGAAATTGAATAGGAATATGTAACCGTTCTTATATTTCACAAAGGAAACTACTAATCCTATATGTGTCTGGAGATAATTTCGAACCAACCATTCTATTTCTCAAATCGTTGCACGAAATGGAAGATGCACTGCTTATACCTGATGCATTGACAATTCAACGTACTAAATTTCTTTCGCGATGCTCTCACTGCAACAATCCTTTGATCTCATCCTTGCTGTCACGTTAAAATCTTGCAATATACGCATTCGAACTTAATTCACTTATATATATTTACTCAGTTGAATTAAATACATAATTATTAAGTTTTACTTAAATCCGTTTAATTTTTAAATTAGGTTAAGTTCTAGCTTAAGTTCGATTAAGTCGAAGGGTTTCTTACATACTTTCTGCTCAAATAACAAGCAATTTCATTTTCATTTAAAACTCTTTAATGTTTAATAACAAAATCAAAGTTAAAAAGCAATCGCCTGGTAGAGTTTAGTTAAGGCTAGTTTTAGTTACAAAATATAATATGTATTGAAATAAAGTTAGTAAGTAAGATATGTATCTGAAAACCGAGTAATAATCGAAATTTCGAATGGCATGCGATAAATGAAAAATGTTCTCTTCTCGTTTCTTCATAATGAAACGAATGAAAAATCATTCGAATGGTTGCTAGCAGGCTATTCAGATATCTCGAAAATTTTCCTAACCGAAATTTTTGATTATTTTCATTCGAATGATTCCATCATTATCATTGAGTGAGGATTTCAAATTAAATAAAATTTCAAACTATAGAAACCTCAATTTAAATTTATTATTCAGGAATTTATTTGACACAGAAAAAGATTGTTTTGATTCGAAATTCTTCTACAATAGCGCTACAGCCCAATTCGGACCTTGGCCTCCTGACATTCAGGTTCCTTAATATTTGTCATTACTTCTTGTGGAAGGTTTGTTAGCCCTTCGCACAACCCTCTTTCTACGCATTTTTCATTTTCGTAGATTGAAGTGACAAAGGTATATCCAAGCAAGCAATGTGGTGGAATTAAATATTGCGTCGGTCAGGATTTGAGCTCACGACCTTCACATTACAAGACCAACACGCTACCCACTAGGCTACACCCTAGCTTCGAAATTAGAGCTTCTTAAATCCGGAAAAAAAAGTCGAAATCAATTCGAAAATAGATCATTCGAAATGATATTCTGAAAAATTTAATGTAGCTGGAAAAAGGATTCATTTGAAAAAGAATGCTCTCAAGTTTCTCGTACAAAAGATGATATTTCATTAATTGCGTGTATGCACTCGTATAAATCTAATCTTCCCATAATGTTTGGTTATTAAATTTATGCAGAAAAATAAAAATCAGGTCAAAATGACCACAAAGAACGAAAGTAAAAATATTACAAGCTTTGTTCATATTACTAACTACTATTGCTACTGCCGTATAACAAAGATCACTGAAAGCGCAATGTACTAATAAGTATCTCCTTTCAATACAACTAATAAGGTTACTCTAGAGTATTTCACGGTATTTAGTTCCACCTTTATGTAAATACTCCTTTGGTTAAACAAATTCACAATTTCACGGTAATGTGCGTGTTTACGAAGTGTTACGGCATGAAGTTTAACTTATTTCAAAAGCGAGACATGCTTGTCAAATCAACAAGTCACGCATCAGTAAGACAAACGCCTGAATTTTAACGCCTTTAAATGGTGATACATAAGTTAACAATATAAAACAGTGACTTTGATGGTACTCAGCTCAGATCACGTTTTTATTGGCTACGTTTGGCCAGAGCACCTTAATTCGGTTTTCCAAGTTCGATAACACTAGACCGATTGAAAGGTATAAGGCGCAAAAAAACATCTTAAAACCGGTAATAAAAGCGGAAAATGTAGTGCAGTATTTGACTTTGGACAACATGAGAAACATGTTCTGGATGGTGTTGCTGCGATCAAAAACGATGCGCTCTAATCTCACTTTTACCTACGTAAACATGTGCATTTTATAATCGCAAGACACTGATCTCTGCTTTCACTTGGCACTTTTAAAACAACTTTATTTCCCTATGGATTAATTGATATAACATCAAGTTATCTACTCTCGTTTTCACTATCGGTAATAAAACCTATGGATTCAGGGTAGGATTGCGATAAGATTATTATTTTAAGTTCGAAAGTAGATTTTTGTTATTTTTAGAAATTGGAAAACTGGTATAATTAAAAAAAAAATAATCCTAACTAATTTAAATTTTTAAAAAAATAATATCTGAAAAAATTGCGCACGAAACAATCACATATTCCGATCGTATTTTACTAAGCTATACATATGTCTAATAATATCATACAACATATGCAAATTAATTATTTTTTGTTGCTAACCATAGGTAAAAAGTTCAAATTAAGGTCTTAAATTAAACTTAAGGAATGTGAATTGTCGGAAATGATTTTTTTTCCTTTGATATGACATTGTATCATATTTGTCTATAAAAAGCGACCAGTAAGTGAATATCTTTTAATTACATCTACAATTTAAATTACATACCCATATGATTATATAGCATGCTAACCATATTTAAAATTGTGTTATACTCGTATTAAACCATTGATATGCAGACAAATTAACAGGTATTCAAAACAAGTGGCCGGTTCCTTATTGTTTATGAGCAATTATTTCAAGTAAACTAAGAACTAGTTCAAGGTTGCATTAAGTATTCCACTTAAAAAAAATTAAAATATCTCAATTATTATTACAAGTGAAATATAAGTAAAAATTCCACCATTCGGTTGTCAAAACTAAAATATCAAAAAGGGTTTTTACAAACACATTATATAGCTATACGCGTTTTATAACCGATTGGATGACATTCAAGATCTTTTATCAATTTTCTAATGGAAGTCAATCATTCAAGGCAAAACGCCTTTCTGAGAAGTGATTGGAGTTTCAAAACGGTTGAGTGAAGTGATTAATTTGGGTATGGCCAGTCCGAACTTCTAAATATATTAATTTCAAATAAAAAAAAAAAAACACTCAACCAAACAAAGGAGGCAGCCAAAAACCATTGTAGCTTATTGAGGTAGTCATCCATCCACATATTTTCGATCAATTCATATTAAATGGTAAATATTCAATACAAAAGTGAAAAACGATCGAAAATGGAGCAGTTGCAGGTCATTTTTTTTCTCTTCATGTTCGATATCTTTCAAAAATTTAGAGATCAAAATCGAACAGTCTTTTTTATTTACGTCTAGCCCGCTGTGACGTTTAGATGGTAAAGAAAAAAAAATCAGACAATTTTGATCCGGTGCTACCGTTCAGACCCTGCTCTGAAATTAATATCATGTTAAAGATAAAATGAGTTATGGATGCATTTATCATTCATTTCACTCTGTTATTATGCCAAATATTTATGGTGTGATTAAATAATGAAAAAAAATATTTGTCAATTTTTTGGCGAATTTAATTATTACATCGTCGTCTAAATAAATTGACATGATCAAAATTTGATGGACAAAAGATTAATAATATTCTGAGCGGTTTATTTCGTGAATAGTTAATAAGCAAATAAGTTACATAAATTGTAATTTTACTCACTGATAATAAATTCTATTAGTTGCCGCCATAGACGGTCCCAAGCCCGAGTTGAGAAAGGAGGAGGGAACATGGAGTTAACCTGAATGGCCAGTAACACCAGTGCGTCTCAGGAAGTAGGCAAAAAGTATGACATAGTTGGACTTGCAGCATAGCTGTGAGAACTCCAGCATGTCATATTTAGCTCAAAACTCCCACCCTTTTCCTACTAGGGTGTAATAAATAAGTAGGACCGGTCCTCCAGGTCGGGGGTTGGGCGAGGCGCCGACAACGCATCACCGGAAAAAGAACACTGTCCAGAAACCTGAAGAACAGCCTCGGAAAGGATGGACTCAACGGCAACGACCCCGCAAACGAAAAATGGACTACTCTATTGGATCTTGGAATGTTCGATCCTTATTTAGGACAGGAGCTCTGAAAGAGTTTCTCGAAGAAGTGGCAAAACACAACATCAACATAACTGCCATCCAAGAAACGAAATGGCTCGGTAACGAAATCATGGACATGAGATCACACACAATCTATCCAAGTGGAAAATTGTCGGGAAGCAGAGAGTTTGGAGTCGCTTTTGTCGTTGACAAAAAATTTAAACAGCAGGTCACGAGCTTCAGACCAGTAAGTGAAAGATTGTGTGCAATCCGAATAAAGACTAAATTCTTCAACACTTGGTTGATCAACGTTCACGCACCAACAGAAGACAAGGACGATATAACTAAAGACGAATTTTATGCCACCCTAGAGACAACCTATGACTCACTGCCCTCGAATGACCTAAAAATTGTCTTAGGGGATTTTAATGCAAAAGTCGGAAAGGAGGAGGCTCATAGAGGAACAACAGGAGGGCACAGTCTCCATGACATAACCAACGACAATGGCCAACGTCTTATTGATTTCGCAAGCAGCAAAAATATCATAGTAAGCTCTACGTGCTTCCCACATCGCGATATTCATAAACGAACGTGGGCATCACCAGATGGTCACACCTTCAACCAAATAGACCACGTTCTAATTGAGAAAAGGGCTGCTTCCAGCATACTTGATGTACGAACTCTCCGCGGTGCGAATTGTGACTCTGACCACTATCTAGTCAGAGCTAAGTTTCGATGCAAAATAGCTTGTCGTGGATATTCGAAAACGAGTAGAGCTCGCAAATTCAATGTCGACAAGCTTAACGACGAAACGGTGGCGCAGGCTTACATGTTAGCATGTAATAAACACCTGACACCAATATATGAAGATATCCAAAATATGCCAGTGGAGAATGCGTGGATAAAAATACGAGACGGCATCAAATCCTCCGCGGAAGAGGTATTAGGGTATCAAGCACGGCGAAAAAATAATGATTGGTTCGACCAAGAATGTCGCGACGCAATAGATAGAAAGAACGAAGCTTACAAAATTTTTACTGAACGACCAACACGAGCCAAAAAAGAAAGATATGACGAGCTTAGGCGATATGCGAAAAAGACCTGCAGACGAAAACAAAGGAAGTACCATAATGACAAGATACAAAAAATGGACGACGACATGAGAAAAAATAAAACGCGGGACGCATACGCCATAGTAAAAGATTTAAAAAAGGGATATAAACCAAAAACCAGTCTCTGCAAAGACGCAGAGGGCAATATCATCAGCGACACAGAAGAAATCAAAAGGAGATGGGCTTCATACTTTGAACATCTTTTGAATCCCATCCCAGTAGCACCGATAACGACAAACAACATTTCAATTGAAGCCTCAACTGACGAACATGAACCATCATCGACACCACCCACGCTTGCTGAAATCAAAGCAGCCCTATGTGACCAAAAACGAAACAAAGCGCCGGGAATTGACGAAATACCAGTTGAACTTCTGAAAAACGGTGGAAACTGTGTCGCTGAAATACTATACAACATGATATGCAAAATTTGGACAGAGGAAATCATACCCGACGACTGGCGAAAAAGTATTATATGTCCAATTTACAAGAAAGGAGACAAACTCTGCTGTGAGAACTACAGAGGTATATCATTGTTGTGTACGTCCTATAAACTACTGACAAAAATTATTGAACGTCGTCTTAAGCCCTATACTAATGAAATAATTGGCGAATACCAAGGCGGATTCAGAACCGGACGATCTACAACAGACCAGATATTCTCGGTGAAACAGGTGCTTGAGAAATGCTGGGAATATAACACAGACGTGCACCAAATATTCGTAGATTTTAAACAAGCATACGACAGTATCGACAGGAGCGTACTGTACCAAATCATGCTTGACTTTGGAATTCCTCCAAAACTAGTCCGACTAACAAGACTCACAATGACGAACACTGAATCCCAAGTGAGAATACAAACCGATTCCACAACCAGCTTTCGAACGGAATGTGGTTTAAAGCAGGGAGATGGTCTAGCTCCTATGCTTTTCAACTTGGCACTAGAGTATGTCGTCCGAAAAATCCCAGTCGACACCAACGGGACACTACTATTCAAGTCCACCCAACTAGTAGCATACGCTGACGACATTAACATTCTAGCAAGATCCTTCCCTAGTGCTAAGGAGGTATTTGTCAATCTTGACTCCGCCGCAAAAGAAGTCGGGTTGCGCATTAATGAAAGCAAAACAAGAGTAATGACGCAAACAAGAAGGAGAACGCCAATCAGACAAAACATAACAATTGCGGAATATAATTTGGAGAGTGTGGACAACTTCATATATCTTGGGGCTAATCTAGCAAAGGACGGTAATGAAACAGACGAAATCAAACGACGGATAATACTTGCAAATAAGACGTATTATTCGGTACTTCCAATAATGAAATCCAAGAAAGTGCACAGGAACAATAAGCTGCGGATTTATAAAACTGTTATACGACCTGTGCTCTGTTATGGCAGCGAGACGTGGACATTAACGCGAACTTCCGAAAAAGCAGTTAACGCATTCGAAAGAAAGGTCCTCCGAAGAATTTTGGGACCTGTGAAGGAAGGAACGGAATGGCGAATAAGATACAACCATGAGTTGTATCAACTCTACGACGAGCCAGAAGCTTCAACGTTCATCAAGCTACGTAAACTGCAGTGGGCTGGCCATGTAGAGCGAATGGAAGACAGAAGAATCCCCAAACGTGCTCTTAAAGGCAAAGCGAGTGGTAACCGGCCAGTAGGCAAACCACGCAAGCGATGGGAAGACTCGGTTGATGAAGACAGCAAAGCCATTTTAAAAATTAGCAGCTGGAGGACGCGGTCTTTGGATCGAGACGATTGGAGGCGACGACTTCAGGAGGCCAGGGCCCGATTTGGGCTGTCGCGCCATTGATGATGATTAGTTGCTTAGAAGTTGTACCTTCCAACCAGGATAATATTTAGAAAAGTGAAAAATGCTTACTTTGGACGCAAATGAGATTTATGCTTGAAGCCTAACTAAGTATCAAACAAATTAACAAATCAAAATTAAATAATCAGCACTAGCAACACCCCATGGATGGGGTTTCAAAAAGTCTGCTGTGAATTGGCCATTACATATTGCATTTATAATTATTAATGTTAAAACATTTCCAAAATTTTATCTTTTTGTCTAGAAGAGGAAGAAATTAAAAAAATTCGGAGGTGAAGTTTTCTTGGATTTTTTTTCATAGTATGTGATAATTTCAAGTCGACGTACAAATAAATTCAAAGAAAGTCTTGAAATTTTCAAAAATCTTTTTACCCTATTTGTATAAAAGAACGTAAAAGAGAGGGATTATTAATACCAATGACTTTTTCAAAAATTATAAAAAATTTTCAGGCTAAATCTAATATTTCCATCTTTTATAGATTTTAATGAAATCGATAATATATCTTTTTTGAAACTCTGCTATGATGACAGGAGGTGTAACGGTTGCAATAAAATTTTCATTTAATTTATAAATTTCGTGTACAAAAATGTGTTGAAAAAAATAACCTAAATCATTGAAAATTAGAATTGTGATAATAATTGAAATAGAATAAAAAGAAAATATTTTTTTGACTTTTGAATCAAATTTGTCTACTACCAGTGACACATAGCGGCCGCCCTAATTATTAATTAAATAACTAGTAATTTAGCTCGTCTTCATCGCTATTAGAAATGTGACACTTTGCGCTTTCGTAATTAAGAAAAGCCACTAACTCATCTGTTAAACTAAATAGCCAATGGGTAATGAAATTTTGTAAGGAAGGCTCCAAAAGAAGAAAAAGAATTCTTAGTCCTATATTGGAGTCGTTTGTAAGGCATCTTTCATAGCTGGACCATTAAATCTCGCTTCAAGGATTTCACATAATTCAAAGCTGCCAGAAAATGATTCATCTCCTTCTTTCTAGCATGAAAACACACATATTGAATGAACAGTTCCAGTACATTCTTCATCATTATAGACTGAGATCGTTGTGATCAATATTTTGGTAATATGGTGTTCATTATGCTAAATTATTGTATGACACTCAGCCAGTTAATTATAATGTAGACCTAATGAATTATTTCGCTGTGCTTTGTGTCACTGGTATAATACTATCAACTAGTTAAGTGCGTATAAACTTACTGTATAAATTATAAAAGCTTGCAACTGTTCTTCCTTGAATACTTAAGTCATAGTACAGGAGAGGTAGCTCGAGAAATTGTGGTTTAAATAGCGTGAAAGTTCAGTTTCAATTATATGTCCCTTGTAAGACTATTCACACAGAGTGCTTTTTGCTTACTTGGAAAAGGATTCTCTTATCGCTATATATCTTTATAGTGTAGATAAAATCTGGCAGTATGACAAGTTTTCTATAAAACTGAAACGGTAATAAATAAGGCTCGGAGAGAAAAATGGATTACACAAAAATTGATATCATCAGTTAATTCTCGAAACCGGATATCCGTCCATCGCTCTCAAGCTCGCATTACGCTAGAAACCACGAAATTTGCACAGTCCTTCTTAAATTCCCATACAACATTTAACAAAATATACGATAACTAACCAATTCCCTCAGTACGTATCATGTATACCGGTCTCAAATTGACTTTATAATAATTATAATTAATAGTATGAAAAAAATAACCCAATACCTTATCTACTTCATAAAAATCACTAAAATCCTTTTACTTTTTTTACCACCTCTCATACCAACTTGCTCAATAATACAGTTCCACGCTGGAAAAAGACCGCAAAGTTAATAAAAAGAATCCCAACTGAGGTTAAATAAATTTTTTTTGGTAAAATTTATGTAAATTTTCAGTAATATTATTGAAAAAAATCATTTTAAGGCCATTTCCTGGATTTCGTAGTATTTTCCCGCCTGATTTGAGAAAAGAAGACATCCTGAATGGCCAGAGATACCAGTGCATCTCAGGAGATTCGCCTAAAATGGATAAAGTTGGACTCGCGAGATAGCTGAGAGAACTTCAACATATCCTATGCAGCTGAAATTGTCCAGCCGTGTCTGTGAGGCGGCTTAGTACTCCAAGTTGGAGGTTGGACAATAGACTAAAAACCTGTTCCTGTTATGGAACCTGGAGCTTTGCCTTGGATTGGACGAGTTCAAAGGAAACGACCCGGCAAACGAAAAATTGAACATCATTCTTTGGGAGCATGGAATATACGATACTTGTTCAAACCTGGAGCACTAAGCCACTCCTGGAAAAAGTTTATAAATTCAAAATTAAATTTGAAATGAAACTAATTGACGAAATAACAGACATGAGGTAGCATATAATTTTTAAAAGTGGAAAGCGATCAGGAAGGAGTTTGGAGAAGCTTTTGGCATCAGTAAAGTACTTGAGCAGCAAACTTCAAAGCCATCAGCGAAAAATTATGTGCACTTCTTGTAAAGATTACTTTTTCTTAAACCTGGATCATTAATGTTCACGCCTAGCGGAAGACAAGGACGAGGCAACTAAAGATGAGTTTTATAGTCACGTTGAAACAACCCAAGATTTACTGCCCTCAAATGACATCAACATTTGCTAACTAGAGAACGCGGTCACTGAAACGAGATGGATGGACTCAAAGCATTCAGGAGGCTAAGTTCCGATTTGGGCTGTAGGGTCGTTGAAAGTAAGTAAGTAAATGACATCAAACTCATGTTAGCCTTCAATTTCAACAGCTTACAAACAATTTTCTGAATAACCAATGAGAACCAAGGAAGCCATATTTGACACGCTTAGACAATTCATAAACAATACTTGCAGTAAGAGATGAGGAAGTATATTAATGATAAATAATGCAAACTGGACGAAAATTTTAAATCCATCAACAAAAGAGTGGATTCCAACCGAGGCATAATTTGTAAGACGGTAGAGATAAAAACGAGATGGCGGCAATATTTTCAGCAAAACTTGACAAATCTCACAGAGACCTTGTGCCGAAAACATGATTGAATAAATGGTGTAACAACATAATCATCTTTCCAATAGTCATATACAGATTAAAAGTCTGATGGACTAAAATTTTACAACAGAAAGCACAGATTACGCTACCAAAAATTCAAAGCCTAGCTTGTCTTACTATCACAGGCGCAATGAAAACCTGCTCTGGTGCGATAAATATTAACACATAAAAGGACGCTTTCAAAGGGGTGTTACGCATACAAAGGGAACATAATTACAAATCGGAAGATTTTATACGACACCTCAAAATCTTAAAAAACCCGAAGATAGAGGTTCTATCCACAGCATTATCGGATACAATGACGAAAATTCAACTTTGAAAACCTCTTTAAAGTTATAAACAGAGAACGCAAGGACTGGCCATCCATACTACCTGAAATGAAAGTAGGATCAATCATCTGGTACAGAGCTGGCTCACGTACCTTGGAAGGAACTGGAGCCGGAGTCAAACTTTTCTGTGTCGAAACCTCTCGGTAAACAAGCCACAATCTCCCAGATCGAACTAATTACAATAAAGCTATGCATCCAAGAGAATATTGGGAGAGCTCATCGTAACAAAACTACTACATTCGGATTGTCAGAAAGTTCTCAAAGCAGTAGTATTTAACAAACACGGATTGAGACTAGTTTGAGACTGCCTTCAAAACCTAATCATACTGGAAAAAGGAACAAAGTAAACTAAATATGGACATATAAGGATTGAGGAAAATGAAAAAGCAGAGCGTCCAGCAAGAAACGGCGCAGAAACAAAGGACATTGTAACTTTATACTTAGAAAGAGAACAAGAGCATAAAATCTACTGAAATAGACTTTCAGGATTATCAATCTCGAAAAAATTAATCCTACTACAGAAAAACAAAGTGAAGGAATCCCTAAAACTAAGCATGAGGGATATCAGTACCCTAATCGAAAATCTGCCGTCTCTGCCTTTAAGACTCAGAAACGACAGAACACATCATATGTGACTGTGAACCAATTGCTAGGATAAGACATGATTTTCCACGAAAAGGCTTCCTTACAACCATCGAACTAGCCAACACAGCTCCCTCAGACATTTTTAAATTCACCAAATCTATAATCAAGAGTTCTAGTAGGGTAAAAGGGTAATAAACGCGCTAAGAAGGTCGTAGTGCTCTCAAAATTATAACAAAAGGTCCAGAGCGACTTAGCAACCAGCTTCTAAACGCTCTCCTGACTAAAACAAGGAGATAACCTTCAACCCACACTTTTTAATCTGGCTTTGAAATACGTCATAAGAAAACTTTAAATTGACACCAGAAGGACGCTATTGTTAAAATCATCGCAGATAGTAGCTTACACAGACATCATAAACATAATGATGCAGTTACAACTGAACAAATTCAAAGCTGAAAATCTGCATAGCTATAGAGGGACAAACTCTCAAAATAATTAAATTTTATTATTCAGTGGAGTCCGAAAGGGGGGTCTTATAAACAAATGTCGGCCGAATTTTTTTTTTTCAAATGATTATATTT
Source organism: Chorisops tibialis (assembly GCA_963669355.1). Lineage (NCBI taxonomy): Eukaryota > Metazoa > Arthropoda > Insecta > Diptera > Stratiomyidae > Chorisops > Chorisops tibialis. Next base: position 311,474,963 of record OY770262.1, read on the forward strand.
TTGGAACTATTTGGCCCAAAACTTTCTTATTTTAAGACCACCTAGGTGGCATACATAATCTACTAAAAGGCGGGCAATAATTGTGAGCGGGAGGGTCAAGAAAAACACTTAGAAATTAATATCTCAACTATCTCGTAAGCTATGTAATTGAAACTTAAAACATATATTAAGCAATACAAGAAAAATATATAAATTGGTCATAATAGTAATGGGGTGAAATTGCGCACTTTTCAAAATTTCAAACTGTTATATTTCAAAATCCAAAACAGATATTAAGTTCAAGTTAAAATTGTAGAACTATATAATCCATAATTTTTGTAAAATTGTTAAGATGGAGTGTGTAAGGGGAACGAGGTGGTAGGCCAAAATGTCGAAAGTTTTTAATAATATTTTTAGAGCTCTGGTAAAAAATACAAAGTTTAAATTTTGCACATCCATGGATTCATTCGATATACATAAAGAGAAAATATTAACTTGAACCAGAATCGTTATCCACTAAAGGGGGCCCTAATCTGCACAAGGTGTTTCACGTGTATTGAAAAAAAAACACAAAAGCTGAACATTTTTTCATCAAATTTTAAGCTCCAGAGGGAAATTCATTTTAAAAAAAACTTCAATGTTTAAGATATTAACTGGTCGAATACTTAAAAAACTTCTACCCTCTACCATTTAAAAAAAATTGTTCGACCATTTTTAAGAAATCAATTATCACCAAACCATTAAAAGTTATCAACTTCAAATTTTGTACATTTTTTTTTTTTAATATTCGAAATAAAGCTGCATCAAAAGTTTTGAAATTCCCCCTACCCTTCCACCCTCTTCCATGTAAAAGTATGAATTCAACTAATTTCAATAAAACAACTAATAACCAACAAAAAATAAAAATTACGAACTTAAAATTTTGAACGACCACTTTTCAAGACAGCCAAAATAATTTTACGATCCCTTCAACTCCTCTAACTACTCCCATACACATGTATGGCTTCAAGAATATAAAATGTACCAAATTTCATAGACTTAACTTCGACTATGGAACTAACATTCTATATAGCAAATTTTGAACGTGATTCAAGCAATCAATTAAAACATTGTTAACATCAACTCACCCCTTATAACGCCCCCAAAACCAAACTTGTATAAATTTTCGAATGAAATAGTGATACTAAGTACTGGAGCTTTTAATCGTAATTGCAGTTAAGTGTAAATTAATTGAATACTGGCCTGCTATAGACCCCCATTCACTTATTCTTTTAGTCTTGTTGGCAGAAATCTTAGGCTAATTTAGTCATGAAATGTGAAAAAACAAAATTTCATGTTTGCAAATATTTTTTTTTTGTGTGTCGATCACAATAGAATAATAAAGTAATAAAATGAAAGTTATGGTACAATCACAAAGCAACGCGCCAATCAGATAAATTCCAACTATGACATAAGAAACGTGGAAAAACTTTAAATATCAAGGAGCCAATCTTTCCGAAGACTGCAATGAAATCAACGAAATAAAAAGACATTGTAGCGACAAGTCATAGTATTCGGTAATTATAAAATGTGAAGACGTGAATGTAAAAATGGAGCTACGAATGTACAAAACTATAATAAGATCTGCACCCTGCTATAGCAGGGAAACGTGTACCTTACTTACAGGTATTAGAAAAAGTGGGTAAAGCCTTGGAGAGTAAGGTATTACGACGAATTCTCGAACAAGGCGAATGGCGAATTCGATACATGAATTGTATACCATCTTTGACGACCAAAAAGTCTAGACTCTCTTCAAACTTCGAAAGCTACAGTGGGCTGGCCACACGTATAGCGAATAGAGCACAAAAGAATACCAAAACGTGTACAAAAAGGAAAAGGGTAAGGAAAGAGGCTAGTAGGAAAATGCTCGGAGGATTCAATCCACGAAGACCATAAATCGCTTCTGAAATTATCCACATGAAGTACGCAATCATTGTACCAAAAAAATTGGAGACGAAGCATACAGGAGCCCAAAGCCTGATTTGTGCTGAAGCACCATTGATGGTAGTAGTATTTTTTCAGCATAAGCCTGATTGGAAACGATTTGTTAAATAAAAACGTTCCAAATTCTTGCTTTCAATATTTTCACATTTTCTAAAATGTTTCGCAACACTAATAAATAGAGGTAAGATACCACACATCCACAAGAAGTTTTTATTCTCCTGATGAAATCTGAGAGCATATTGTGTTTGACGTATCGTTTGTAAGGCTAAAAAATAATACACGCACAGAGTCACCAAGGGTACAGAAATATTTGTTGACGGACAAAAACCTCAATTTTGTGTGACTGTCTATCCGTCATTCTGTCCGTCCGTCTGACTACAACATAACTCTCGAATGCTTCGAGCTATCGTGCTGCAATTTGTAATGCTATTTTTAACAAAAAAGAAACATCCATACAAATTTCATGAAATTCAAAAATTTCAAGAAACTGATATTTCTCCAAAACTTGTATATTCCATCGACTTCAAAATTAGGCGGTAAAATGATGTGAATATCATTAACGTCAACAAAATTTTGATCCGATCCCATCGCTCCTTCTATACCATCCTTCACAAAAGTACAATTTTAAAAAATGCATTTCTTAGATTTTCATTAAAACTAGTTAGATGGACAACGTTTTTTTTCAGAATTATTTTCTTTACTATTGCAATCAATATCGTAAAAATTATCAACTTCACCTCACTCCTTCTAACCCCTCCTATACAAATTTCACGAAATTATCATTAAAACATATCATTATAATCAAAAAATGTTGTTTTGATCCATATACTGCTATTCAACCCCTTCCCATAGAAATTAATTATTTTTGGTAAATGCGTTACAACTACAACTAAAAAAAGCAAGAACTTAAAATTTGTTCAGAATTTGTTTCTTATTAATTGCAATAAATGCTAGAAAAAAAATATCAACGCTTCACTCTATAAAACAAATTTCTAGACTAAAATTTCAAAAAAGCATTTCTCCTTCGATGACATGAGAGCTTTTGAAATTAAATTAGAGTAAAGCTCTTATTATGCAAACAGTAATAAGACCTGTCATTGCATATGGTTTCTCAAGTTGGTTCTCACTTGTCACCGAGACCATCCTGAAAAGTATGAAGCTCTACACATCTTCAAGTCTAAAGAGAGTCCGGCCATCGAACGACTCTTGGCTCACTAATGAATGTCTTGCAGCAATTCAGGCAAAGAAAAAATCGTTTCAAAATTTTCAAAATTTTCCAACTCCAGCTAACAGAGAGCGTTATAATGCATCAAGAAATACCTCTATCCTTGAACGTGTTCAATTTGATCACGACCAAAAACTGCGGCGGAAGATCCTTCAGAGTCCAAAAGGCTCAAGATCTTTCTGGTCTTTTGTCAAAACGGTCAACAATAATTTCATTTCTTCATCAACACCACCACTCGTTGATGGCGACCGTACTGTTATTGATCCGGTTGAGAAAAAGAACCTATTGGCAGTAAGTTTCGCGAGAAATTCCACACTACCATCTTCAAACCAAACCCCTCCTATTGCAACACCATCAGGTTTTTCGCTGCCTCCGCTACATTTCCGCACGCGTCTCATTTTCAGGATCCTGCAGAAGCTCAATGTTCACAAGTCCGCTGGTCCTGATGGCATTCCCCCTATTACCCTTAAAATATGTGCCTCCTCTCTGGCTAACCCCCTTCGCAATCCTTTTCATCTATCTTACTCTTCTGGGTGTTTTTCACGATTGTGGATGTCGCGAATGTTCAGCCGATTCCCAAGAAAGGAAACAAAGTGAACCCCGCTAACTACCGCCCGATAGCCAATACTTCAGTGCTCTCGAAAGTGATGGAAACTGCTGTCAATCGCAAAATCATTCACTATCTTGAGGATAAAGAGCATGATCGCCAATACGGTAACCGTTCTGAAAGGTCAACGGGAGATCTCAGAGTTTGTCATAAATGTCTCCTTGTTAAGCCATTAACGGCCATTCCCTCATTCGATGGATTGAGAGTTTCCTGTCCGAACGCACTATACGAGTCGTATTAGATGGTGTTACTTCTTCCCCCTTTCCAACTAATTCTGGTGTCCCTCAAGGTTCTGTCCTATCGCCTACTCTGTTCTTAGTATTTATCAATGGCCTTTTGTATTCTAATATCAATCCAATCCACAGTTTTGCAGATGACAGTACTTTAGCGCACACGAATTTACCGTCAAGCATATTCCTACTCGTACAGTGAAATATAGACAGTCATTCATCTTCCGAACATCCAGACTTTGAAACGCATTGCCTTCTAACATATTTCCAAGCAAGTATAACCTTCAGCGCTTCAAAAATAATGTCCATCGCTATTATTATTAAATATGTAAATGTCATTGAAGTACGTTTAAGCATTCCTAAGGTGCAAAGTAAATTTATAAAACGAAATGTAATCTTTGTTGTCTAATCATTTTTGTTATATGTAAGCAATAAATGAAATGAATTGAATTGGAGTAAAGCATGGCAATAAACAGTCTCAGAATCATCTAAAACCTTCCACTTCCTCTGCCACCTCCCATACAAATGTCCCAATTTCGGCAAAACAATTACCGAATTTTTTGAAAATTACGAAAGCCACAAACTTTAAATTCAGCGTGCCACGTTCGGTGTCATATAAAAAATTTACAAAACTCCCTCTTATGCTTTTGTCACCTCCCATAAAAAAGTCACTATTCACTATTCGAACGAATTTCAGATGACATATTTTCCGGTATACCATCTTTCTCATTTCATCTAGAATATCACTTGATTGGGCTATACGCCTGTTGTGTTTTTAATAGTCATTACGTTTTTTTGAAAATATTTTCCGATTTTCATTTTTACCACAACTAATTAGAGATGTACAGGCAATCCGGAATTTAGTGTGGATAATCCCCTGAATTTCGGAATTGAAAAATCTCTGTGTCTGTTGGCTACGTATGGAATCTTGACAGCTAAAATGAATTCATTGGTTTAATACAAATCGTTTAAATTATTTTCTATTTCGAATCTCTTTTAATAATAATAAATAAAATATAATCTTTTTGTCAAAGTCTATTAACCTTCCCTATCAATTCGAAACCGAAAAATGAATTTTATAAATTGCATGTCAAAGTCAAATACAAAAGAATTGTCATGCCAGAGCGATTTTCATGCGATGATCTGTTACGATCGCGATCTTTAACAAGTCAGTTCCCGGTGCCGGGAGTTATCTATACAAACCATACAGAGTTGGTATGGCATTGGCTAGAAACAATACAAAACAATTAAGTCCAAATGTACTTTAAATTAAGGTCTTGTAATATGCAAATCATTTGATAATCGCTGACTTTTGGCATGGCTCGATTGAGACATAAACTGCAGTTTCAGTTCCTTTTCGATTTCTCTTGCGTCTTCATTCGAATAAGATACCGAGCGTGCATGGGTCGGAGAGTGCTAATGACTCTGAAAGCTTGTTGTAAGGTCGAGCGACGAGCCATAAGCATGCGGGGAGATCGGTAACAACAGAAAATTCAATTCAAGACGTAAATTACCTGGAGTGGAGACGGAAAGCCAGTCGGTCCAATTAAAAGTTGTAATAGATAAACGTTACAGATTTGATGCTCGAACCTGGTCTTGGGGTCTTAGCTGTCGGTGGCGTAGCTCCTATTACTACTGTGGTGCACTTCTCGTATCGACCGGCGGTAACTTCTCTGTTACCTCTTCGCCAGAGTTTGTTGTTTGGCTCTTGTGCGGTTTTGTGGCGAACGAAAACGATATATGGACGTATTGTGTGTGCATACTCTCGCTAAGTAGATCCTAAATTGTCTCGTAATTGGATTTCTGGCGCCATTCTTTTACATTAGTTGGTATTGTCGAGATTATCTATTTGCAGAAATGATTGGAATTTGAAAAATAATGGCTATAAATTAAATGATTGGGAGTTTTAATTTTGGTAGCGTTGTATTTGATGTTGATATATATTTTTACGCTTTCATTTCGGCTTTATTAGGAATCCTTTATTCATGATTTGAGATCTGCATGAGAACTACAAAGCGAGAAGCTTTTATATATGTATGTATGTACATATGAGTGCAACGAAATAGTAACCATAAATCGACCAGACACCCTAAATTCGAACCAATAGATCAACTACAAAAGTAAAGATGGGAGTGTCGCGATTAATTGAAAGGAACAAAACTGTCAGCACTATATAAATAATTGCTTATATATTGTATTGAACTGAGATTGTTTCGGAAAAGGCTGAAGTGCAAAAACGTCAGATTTGTCTTTCGTCTTTTTTCAACGATCCATAAAATCGACTTATCTCAAATTGTAACATTGTACAAATCCTTACATGCATTACAAGGTATTTCTGCTTACGCTGCACATTGCCAGAGTTTTTCGTTTTCATCTCGAACCATATAAGAACATCGAATATTCGTCAAGTTGAAAGGAAATTACAGGCGATCACCCAAAGTGAAAATGAGTGCAAATTACGTATTTTATTCTAACAAAAAACTGTGTCGAAATTCCAGAGCATCAGGGAACTTAAGGAATTCGGACACAATGGCCACTCGATGCGGTCGCTGATCAAAGACATATTTCACTAATAGCCGTGTGCGGCCCTTTGATATATGCGGCCGCGTCTTTATCGATTGGTCAAGTTTTTACAGTCCTTGCGGTAGCTACAAATCGATTAATTTCCGCTGTCACCTTTGACAACAGATTACGTTACAAGTTTCAGTTGGAAACTGCGCACATCATTATCAGAATCCTTTGAGATAGTAAGGTATTTTACTTAAAGTAATGACTAATTGAATGCATGTATCGACTTTTTTTTTAGAGAGAAATGAAAGTTTTGGTAACGATTAGAATCGTTTTTTTTTTTCTTGATTGACTTTAATTATGGATTGATCTGATGACTAAGTAACTTGAGACGAGATGGTATTTCGTAAAGATCTTAATTAAATCGCAGAGTTCAGAAAGTTGTATGGAATCGGTTTTATTAGTTGATTTTTTGTGCTATCAAACCTTACATATCCTGATCGCCAATATGCAAAAACTTAATTCCAGATATATTTATAACTAAAGCTGAATTTATGAAAGCGAGCTAACGTCTTAACATTAAGAAAACTGAAGCATAGAACTGACTTTATTGACATTGTACACGCAATGGTCTCAGAAAACTGAATACACAAAGGTATTATAATTAAAATTGAATGAGAGGCATCCTTTTATCTCGCAATACCCTTCGGTCACACTCTTTTTATGGGAAATAAAGAAAAACCGGGTGTCACTCATTTCGAGTGCAACACAATGCCAAATTGTGCGGTAATCAGTGTTTTGGCCAAATTAACCGAAGCACCATAACGACAAGACTTCCATGTTCAGCGACTCCATATATGGTTGCAGTGCTACAGTTTATTTGGCCGCACTGCACCACCGTGTGTAAAGTGATCCGGCCAAACGATAAACCAGACTTTAGTATGAGTACACATACGCCAGGTTCCATATATAAATATGTATCGATCGTACAGGTTGAATTGGCGGCACACTAAAAGGCTTAAACTACCCAAAGAAGATTACAAACGAACCGCATGAGATGCGATATTTGTTTATGGCTGAAGAAATAGTTCTTCGGAGGAGAACTTCAAACTTCGAGACCTGGGAATTTTTATCGAGCTCAGAAATTTATTTGATTTCGGAATTATTCCTGATCTTTTTGCCATAATTACCAGGAGGACGCCAGGGGAAAACAAAAGACCCATTGCTTCGCACACACAGAATTTATGATCTTCGAAAACTACTGACCAATAATTGATTTTCCATAATTGGCTTAATGGCATTACAGCTGGATGGATCGATAGTTTCCCCGAAGAAAGCGATTTCGTTTGAGAAATGAAGAAGAGATTTCTTTTCAGTTAGTTCGGTGCGCGCTAAGATCAGACAAAATTATCTAAAGGATTTTTTTTCACCGAGTCATCTACTGGAATTGTTTCGCCATTCACATATCATTTTATCAATTACGGGAGGAAGAGCGAGAGGAAAAAATGATCTATCCGGAATAAATCAGGAAGCACTTATCTATTTTAAAGTTCTCACAGATAGTAGCTGCACAAAGTAGAATGTGGAGTTTATGTATTTACAGCTTATTAGACCTCGGATGAAGCTAATTTATGTGAACTTTAATTTCAGATTATGGTTTTGCAAAAATTTGAAATACATTTCAATTGTTTGGCTGTTGCACAATATGGAAATTGTGTTCTACGATAATAGCGTTAGGTTTAGGTTGTAGGAGGGTGGTTGCACGGAACCACAAGCACTGAAGCCATCTAGTTGGGCCCATTGTACTCTCCATATAGTTATAAGTTGGAAGTCACTCCTCTTGCTCTAACCACTTGGTACGGTTTGCGAACCTTAACAGGCTCGAATGTTGGACGCCTCTGAGGTCGTCTAGTTCTGAGAAGAATCTAGAGCCTAAACAAAGGAGACGACTGTTGGAGATTTGCGGACAGTGACAAAGATAATGTTCGATAGATTCTTCGTCTTCCTCGCAACCTCTGCACAAACTGTCGCTCGCGATTCGCATCCTAAATGCGTGCAGTCTTAGTAAGCAATGGCCTGTGGTCAGGCCGACAATAGTTCGGATACTATAGCGACTACGTTGTAACAGCTGAGCTATAATATTATTGTTCGGTTCTTCACAAAAGGATTTGGCCGGTTTACAGCTTTCCAGCTGCCGCCACTCCGCCAAGAAAGAATCCAAAATAGGCTGTCTGTTAATAGCGTTAAGCTTTTGAGTCAAATTAGAAATCAACCATTTCAAAATAAATGCCTGAAAAATCTCTGAGCTCTATTTTTCTTCCAAATCTATCAAAATTGAACCATTTTTAATCGGTCATACAGAGTTTGTCACTTTTAACAGCAAATTGAATACCAAAAATTGAAAATTATTTTCTTGCCTGTCTTGTTGACGTATTTCGCAATACATTCCATTTCCATACTGAAAGCAAGCTAATTTTTCATGATTTTCATCAATGAAAGTAACTACTTTTACTGAAAGTGACTTCAAGGTACAAAATATAAGGCACACCGAATTCAGCCTGAACAACCAAATTCAATTATCACTTGTCGCTTTCAACGTATTGTTTCTAGTATTCTACGAAAAATATTCTGTGAACTACGTGAATTTGGAGATGAAATTTGATAAGATTACAAATTTTCGAATGCCGAAATCGATACACCATTACTTCCCAACGTAAAAAATAAACTAAAATGTTCCGTTTTTCGAATTTCGATCGAAAATACGGCAAAAAAACTTGTCTCAATATCCATGAGTGAAAACTAAAGAAAATCTATTAAAGGAATTTTTAGACTCTATATCAGTGATCCCCAAAGTATGTTCCGTAGCACCCTGGGGCGCCACCAAAAAAATTAAGGGCTTCGAGTAGCAACCTTGGCAGCTAATCAAATCGCTGACTGATTGCTTTCCGAACTTAAAATCCAAGATAACTGCTGGGTGCACAGTCCCTTCAAAATAAATGTAAAACCAACAGGATTTCTGGGATTGAATTATAAAAGTTTAATTGAAATGAGTTCGGATAATCAAATCGAAGCCAAGTTTAGAACAGTTCCGTTAACAATATTATGGGCAGATGTATACGATGAATATCCCAGTTTAGCAAAACTAGCTATTCGCATTATATAACCATCTGATACCACTTACTTCTGTGATGCCGGTTTTTGAAAGTAAGCTGCGACACCGTACCAGATATGCGAGTACAATTATCGAACCTAACGCCAAACATCCTTCTCATTAAAGTTTGTATTTCTACTTTATTTACGTATGGAGTTACCTACATATTTTCGTTTTGTTACTACTATTATTTATTTCGTGAGTTCAAATCACGGTCGACGCACAGCACACTACCTGCTTGGGAATACTTTAGTTATCGCAATCTATAAAAATGAAAATTTGTAGATAGAGGGTTCTGCGAAAGGCTAACAATCCTTACACAGTGACAAATAAAAAATGTTAAGGGCCCTGAAAGTCAGGAGGCCAAGGCGCGATTTGGGCTGTAGTGCCATTATAGTAGTAGAATTATATATTTCCAGTATGAATTGTTTATTTTTTTTTTTTATTTAAATAAAGTTTGAAGTAAATTTTAAAATGAAAAACTAGTTCTGTTAATAAAAGACACGATGGATTACAATGAGTGCCAAGTAAAAACCCAAAACGAGTTGACTCAAAGCTTCCCAATGGAGTCAGGTCTCAAACAAGGAGATGGTCTCGCCCCCATGCTCATCAGCTTGGTGCTCGAGTATGTCATCAGGAAGGCAACTAAAGTAACCTCAGTGGACACCAGCGGTGTACCCATATAATCCGCACAGTTGGTGGCGCAGATGACGTGGATATTCTGGCCCGATCAATACTTCGTGTTAAGGAGGTATTCCAGGAGTTGGATTCGTCTGTGGATGAAGTAGGGTTCAGAGATCCAGAGACGCAGAATATTACTATGGGCGAATACAACTTCGAGCAGGTGGATGAATTCGTATACCTGGGATCACTTCTTACAAAGAACGGCCATAAACGACATGAAATTCAAAGAAGAATCACAGCTGCTAACAAAGCATATTATGCGATCCTACCCATAATAAAATCAAGGAAGATCCATCGAAACAATAAACTACGTATCTATAAGTTATTAATTCGTACTGCTCTACTATATGGATGCGAAATATGGACCTTGATGCGGGTGCCATAGAATTTAATTGCCACGTTTGAGCGAATAATTCTTCGGAAGGTGTACGGAGCATTTAAGGAAGGAATTTTTTGGCGAATTCGATATAACCATGGAGGGCTTTCCAAGAGCTTTCCTGTACGAACGGGTGTCAGACAAGACTACGCATTATATCTAGCCTTATTTCTGGTGGAAACAAATAACATCTTGAAAGCTGCACTGGAAGGTGGGGAAGATAAAGGTCTTCAATGGAGACTATATACCTTAAGTCACATTGATTATGCTGTGCGTTTGCTTGCACATAACCGTCCGGAGTCAAATGTTCGCTCGTTGCATTCTAAATGCAAAGAGGTGGGACTGAAAATTTATGTGCGTAAAAGCAATATGTGATCGAACACAAGCACACCGATTGTTCTCAACGGACAAGATGTGGAAGAGGTGCAAAATTTTTATTATCTGGGAAGCATTGCCAGCACGAAGGGCGGAGCCGAATAGGATACTGAGGCTCGTCAGCCCTTCGGTATATTTTTCCCTTTCTGGAGATTAAGAGAGATCTTCCTTCGCACAATGCTGTGTGTACTTAACGCATGTGTCAAATTCGTGTTGTTATAAGGTTTAACTACGTGAAAAGTGACCCTTCAACTTACGAAGAAACTGCAAACTTTCGTGAACCAATGTCTCCGACGCATTTGAGAAATGTTCTGGCCAGAAGTGATCTCCAACGGTGGACTTTAGAGTACAACTGGGAATCAAAGGTGGATGCGGCAGTGGATCGGTCACACTTTGAGGAAACCATAGCGAAACATCGCTAAACTGGCTCTGGATTATAATACCCAAGGAAGACGTCGGGTTGTTCGACCATGTAGCGGTGGAACCGAGTAGTTGACCAGGAGGCCAGAGGAATATACAAGTTCTGGCAACAGCTAGAGGCCGATGTTCAGAATCGCGCCATGTGGAAGAGGGTGGTTTCTGTCCTATGTCCCTATAGGGGCCTTAACAGGAATTTTATTGATTGGTTGATTTGAGGTGCCACAGTTCAAGAAGCTAGGGTGAAGCCTAGTAGGTAGCGTGTTGGTTTTGTAATGCGAAGGTCGTGAGTTCAAATCCCGGTCGGCGCAATACATAATTACAGCACATTGCCTGCTTGGATATACCTCAATCTAAGAAAATTAAAAAATTCGTAGAAAAAGGGTTGTGCAAAGGGCAAACAACCCTTCCACAATAAGTAATGAAAAATTTTAAGCAACCTGAATATCAGGAAGCCAAGGTCCGATTTGGGCTGTAGTGCCATTGCAGAAGAAGTTCAAGAAGATTCATTGTGATGTCTACCTGTATGTGCGTCTACAACCGCCGTCTTGACGCATGTTTTGCACTCGAAAGTTGACCTTTTTTGTCAGAAGAGAGCCAAAACAGCAAAACTTTACGCATATTGTGACAGGGCATTTCATACATTTATGACTGAACAACTCTTGACGATAATTAAAATTCGCACCTTATGGCAGAGAACTGTTTCTGTCCTATACCCCTATAGAAGCTATTATGAGAAAATTCATGATTGATCGTTTTGATGCATTTCTATCCGACGAAGATTGCGTCATAGTTTTTTATTGAATACTCTCACCAAATGCCACGAAATTCCGATAGCAATACTAAAGAAAAATTCTGTTTTAGACAGAATTGTGTAACAAAAGAGTTTCAATGTGTAACTTTTGAGATTCAATTTGTGCCATTTTTGCGCAAAACTTTTCACAAAAATCTTGCGGAGTTATAATTGGTGAAAAAAGTTTACAGTGCTCCCAGGCAAGTTAAGTAAAAATTTCTGTGACGATTATAAAATAAAACATAACAGGAGTACGATTGGGCATAAAGTCCAATCGTGAGATACTTTAGATGAAAGAGAAATTTTTGTATCTTAAGAAATTTTGTAGGGGAAGTGGTAGAGGGGGTGACGACATTGAACTAATTTTTTCACATGGCGGCAAGGCTGCTATCAAAATGTTTTATACAAAATTTAGGATTTAAAAATTTAATAGGTACTACTAAATTGGTTTAGAGCATTTCATGAAAAAGTGCAGTTTGTATGGGAGGTGGTGGAAGGAGGGGGAAGACACAAATTATTTTTATAGAGTAGATTGGAATCATCATAAAAGTATTACATTCCAAATTTCAGATCAATGTCATTTGTACTTTTCAAGGAAATCCGTTTATTGTCAGATTGCGAAATTGTGTCATTTTGTATGGGAGGGGGTAGAAGAGGTGGAGCGATTTGGCTCGTTTACGAACTTGACCTTACTTTTTTGTTAAAAACGACGTATACAAAATTTGAACGTTCTAGCTCAACGCGTTCTCAAGCTAGAGAGGACACGGACGGACAGACAGACAGACGGACAAACGGACGGACGGACGGACATCCGGTTTTGAGATTTTTGAGTGAATATATGAACTTCTGTATCATTCATTTTTTTCTCCGAGTCTTATTTCTTGGCGTTACAAACTTTGTGGCAAACTTATAATACTCTCAGATTTCATCTAGAGTATAAAAATTTTGGAACATACTTTTCTAATGAACTCTTGCGACGAATTTCTGAATAAATTTTGATCCACTGTTTGCCGCATTTGAAAGTCATGACGTGTTTTGAAAATAGGACGGACGGAAGTACGGCAGAAATTTGACAATTTTATTTTCTTCAATTACAACTAAGTTACAAAATTTTTATGGTAAACGCAGGATTGACGCGAATATCTGGTACGGTACTGAACAGAAACTCAGGGCTGAGGTGGTGGAGAAGAGGACTTAGTCGCCGGAGAAGATACCATTCTTGAAGAGCTACGAGTATGATGAAAGGGAGAAAACAAAGATGAAGGTAGGGGTTCATGTTGGCTATATGTAGATTTTTAAGCAGAGCCTCCTGGTAATGTCGGAACAAAACTTATCTCACACACACTCTCTATGCACAATGGCTCCCAACGTGGGGCTTAAAATTGTATCTACTGTCTTCCTTTTTTCGCCCCTTCATTGCGGCTATTCAAGGATAATGCTTTTTTGTAACCATGGAGAAAGCCCAATATCTTTTGGCACAATGGCGTTCTTCATTTCGTTACATTGGTTTTAACATTTTGGTCTTTTGATGATGTTATCCCTGTAAGCATGTTTCCCGGTAGAACTACTCCAAAGACGCAAATTTGATAAGACCGGCCCTCTCAATAGAAAAGAGTGGGGTAGATCGGTCAATGCGTCGGACAAATTAAAGAGCTTTTTTACTTATAGTGTTCTTAGTACCTTCAATAATGGAATTATTGTATTGACGAAAAATTTCAATATCTGGTTTTTGATGGATTCCTACTAAGTGAAGCCCCAGGAATCCATAAAAGTAGGATTCGTTTTGTCCTCTATGTAAGTGCGTGTTTTTTGACGCTGGGGGAAGCATCGAAAGCCTTGAAGTGCGGGACTTGAACCCGCTAAGAACGTTCGCTTAACCCACTTCTACCCGAGACTAATGTTAAATATTATGTCAGGAGGAGCTATCTATTTTTAGCATATTTGCATATTTTCTTACATTTTCAATTTTTGGAACTGAAGAGATGTGGTATTTTCTTTGGTAGTACTCTAATTGGAAGTACTTCTGTCTTCGAGGAGCCTTGATATAGATGAAATTGCAATTACAGGGAATTGGCGCATCGTCAGATCAAATAGGACACCTAATTTTATACTGCGCTTGGTAATTTTAATAAATCCACCATGATATCAATTAAATTTTCTCATTCGTGTCTGCAAATTCTGTTAAATAGTTACGTAGTCACGTAATCATACAACAAAGAAAATTTAAATAGTTATTGTAAAAGAGGAAAATCTGTGAAAAATTGAAATGGAAATCGTAATACGACATTGAGATGATCGCACATAGTTTATTACGATGAATATAAGTTACGCGGACACAAACTATGTCGATAATATTTTGTACTAGCTTTTATTAAATACTTATCTGTAGCACCACACATTCAAACCAAATAACACGAAATTAAATGCAATGGAAATACCGACAACTTGTTCTACTCACTTTACGCCAATACAAAACTAACCATATATCCAATTTGTTCGGTTTCCTCTTCAGTGATTATGAGCTTCTAGTCTCGATCCATTACTCCTCCGGTGATTAATTTACGATCATTGCCGTACGTGATACATAGTCAGTTAAATGAAAGCAATTACAGGTAAATGTTGGTAGTACGTGATATCAGCACAACGGCTAATTTCGCTCGCTGCGAAACATTGCAATGCGTTTTTGAAAGCGATTAAACAAGTCCTTTGGCAATTCACCTGCAATCAGTTGGACTTATGACACAAGAAATTATCCAACGATAACAAGCGTTTGGCGTGTTTTATGGGTATGTAGGGCCGGAATCACAGCAGTCGCCATCAGGTTCCTTGATTTCGTTCGGCCATGCAAAATTGTCTTTTGCCCGTAATATAGCGCGGGCCCCGTGTTGCATACTGCATACTGCACTTGTATATACTGATGGATCATCGAATGCGTTTGCAGGCAGTGCCCGGGAATTGTACAAGAGAAAAATAAGATCCCGCAGATCATGCAGCACACTGGGCATCTTGCGAGGATAGAGCCCAAGAAGAAATTATAAATTCGAGTCGTGTATGCAATATTGTCGCGATCAATTTCATTCGTTCTCAACATAACAGCGAACATGTTTTTGCACCATGTGGGTATCATATAACTCACCTGTCAACTTTGATACTCTCCTGCATGTTTGGCTTTCATTCTGCACATACAAACCACAGCGCGAAGATTCATATGACGGTATCGCCAGGCATTGGAAAAACGTCTCTGCGGCAAAAATATAAGTGTCCAAAATGCACCTTTGTCGAGTGCATTGTATGTGTCAACGCAATGTAGTCCATATAAACAAGAAGAATCGAATTGACGATCATGTGAAAAATATGGTGGCGGATTGCTTGCGATTATTGACAACACGGCGGCACAGGTTATAAATATTGTACGTTTAATCTTAGGTCATGAAAACACTAGCCCGGATATGAGGATGCATTTATTGCAATTCTTATTTCGATATAGTTTAACAGATGACCCTGGATGAAGCATATAACATAACTTTGTCTTTTGAGATGATTACAGAAGAGGACGAAAACGAACGGAAAACATTTGTTTCCATTAAATATTTTATCACAATAACTATACTTATGTCGAAGGATTCGAATCTAATCTGTTTCAAGACAGCTCTCCAAATCTTAGTGTCCTGTTCAAACCTAATAACAACTTGGTAAAGAAAATTAGTAATCCTTAAAAAACTCTAAGCAATACTTGAAAGGATTATTTTCAATATAATTTGTGTTTCTTGTTAATAGATAATTTTGTAGTTATGAAATAATGAGAAATAATTGTGATCAAGAAAAAAATCCGGCATGTGACGACATTTAGGTAGCAGGAATCTATAAAAATAAGCTACATTGCAATGTCTGTGTCTCTAGTAAACCTGAACAGGAATGAGTAGGAGTCGTCCAGTGGCGTGGCGTCTATTGATGCAAGGGAAGTATTGCTTCCCTTAGATTTTACCTCTCCATTGTGTTTAAAAATGGTAAATTTAGTTACCAAAGAATTTATCAAATCATTCAAAAATTCAATCTCTTCATTAAAATTAGGCTGTATATATCGATCAGCACGGCATACAACCGATCTGGCGCTACAGACAACTCGAAAGCCTAAAAGCCCACCTAAAGTATTCTCGTGAGAGATGCGATTTGAAAAATACACATATGATACTCGCCGCCCTACAATAGAAAAATCTTCGCGCTCCGCTAAAAAATTTGACGCCCATACCAAGCGTGGAGGCATCGTGGAATGTGCCTCCATTTTCAGGCTCTCATTATCTCTTCCCTACGACTTTCCATCGTTATAAGTATTGCCAATCACTGGAATTTCATCATTGACTAAAACATTATCTGGGATAAAAGTTTGAAGGGGTTTGGTGTGACAATGTAGCTGGAGATGCGACCTGTGATCAAAGTGCTATGAACATCAGAGCGTTATGTTTCATTAAGCAAGTCTCCTATAATTTTAATAATACCAGGACTATTAAAAACCTATACATATCTTTTCTACAAAGCAAACTAGAGTATTTATCAGTCATATGGAATCCCCGTTATAATATACATAGTCATTCATTGGAAACGGTTCAACATAAATTTCTCAGATTTATTGCATATAAACTAGGCGTACCTGTTGAAAACATTGACTATAATCCATTAATGGAGTTGGTAAATATCACATCCCTAGAAAGAAGACGATTCTATTTTGATATTATTTTCCTACATGGTTTATTATCATTGATGTTCCAAATATCTTAAATGAACTAACAATCCCGAAAAAATCTATGAGAGCAAATGAATTATTTCGAATCCAACATCATAGAACAAATTATGGTAGGAACTCTATAATTCACAGGCTAATGCGCTTTGGGAACATGTACTCTAATACTTTTGATCTATTTAATACATCTAAGTTTGAAATTAATTAATTAATTTTTCAGAAATAACTTTATACATTATTCAATTGACCTGCTTTAAAATGCAGATCAATGACATTCATACTTTCCAAGAAAACAAACTTTGTAAAGTTGTGAAACTGTGTCATACTGTATGGGAGGGGAGTGCAGGTAATCATCTATTAATTTCCGGTTTTATTAATAATTCTAAATAAATATTTCGGATACAATTTTAGCTCTATTAATTTTATACGTACTGAGTAAAAGTTTATAGTGTTTCATGAAAAAGTACAGTTTGTAAATGAGGTGGTGGAAGGAGTAAGGGGATAATCAAATTAATTAAACAGTAGATTGATATTATCATAAAAATAAATTGTTCGAAATTTCAGATCAATAGCTCTCATCGTTTTCGAGAAATTTCGTTTATTGTCAAATTTTGTATGGGAGGTGGTAGAAGTGGTGAAGCGATTTCGCCCATTCACGAACTTCACGTTACTTTTTTACCAAAAATAACTCGTACAAAATTTAAGCTTTTTATCTCAACACGTTCTCAAGCTAGAGAGCGAACAGACGGACGGACGAACATCCGTTTTCGAGATTTTTGAGCGACAAAAAATATTTTTTTTCCCTTGGTGACTCTGAGCGAGCAGTATTTCTTGACGTTACAAACTTTTTTGCTAGTATAGCTTGATATATGTTGCGCTGTTTTCAATTTAACACTTAATTGCGAATACGATCAATAGCTCCAGAACATGTAATCAATATTCCATTTGTTTATTTATGCAAGTTTGGTTTTTTACAAGGAGAGAGAAGAGGGGTGATAGTAAGGGTGGGTGGATGTTAATAGTTTTTTAATCGATTACTTGAATCAGGTCCTTTTCTGTATGGGGCAGTTTCATAGACGAAGTTACATATAATTGTCATAAGATTCAGCTTATTTTACATTCACGAATCCAAACATTTGTATAGGAGGGGGTAGAGGAGGTAAGGGAATCGTAAAATTTGTGATGCAGTTTTATTATGTTTCTCTTGTAGGGTGATCGTACTAAATTTCGAATTCGTAGCTTTTAATTTGTTGGTTATTAGTTGATTTATTGAAATTGGTCGAAATCATACTGTTGCGAGCTAGGGGTTCGCCGGGATTTCAAGTAAAACACAATTCATGTAAAAATAAGTGATAATTTATTTATTCGCAGTTTAACTTAATTCGCACTATATGGCACTACCGATGCTTCCGTCGAGTGCATGTCTCAACTATACTGGAAAGCTCTAGATTTTTAATTATGGCTTTTTACATATTGGGGGATACTGTTCTACATAATGCTTGTCTATTCGAGAGAGATCGAATTGCGGGGTTGCCAGATATGTAACAATACTTTTGTATGGGATGGAGTAGAAGGGCAAGCGCCATCTCAAAACTTTTGACGTAATTTCGTTTCAACTATTCTTAAAAGTTTTTATGCAAAATTTTAAATTGATAGCTTTTAATAATTAGGTGACAACTAATTCCTTAATAATTGTCGAAAAAATAATTTTGTCAAAAAGGAGATAGAAGTTCTTAAGCAAAACGAGTGCTCAAGAGCAAAGCTCATGGCAACCAACCACAAGATAAGCCACAAAACAATGGGAAAACTCAGTCGACGCAGATTGCAGATCGCTTCTCGATTTTTCAAACAGGAGGACGCGGTCGTTGGACTGAGACAACTGGAGGAGGTGCATCCGGGATGTCAACCCTCAATATTTGCTGTAGCGCTATTGCATCATCAGCATCAGAAGTTTTGAAGGTATTCGACCAGTTAATATTTCATACGTTTAAAAATTTTTAAATGCATTTTGCAAGTTTTCAGGTTTCTACCTTAAAATTGTATTCAAAAATTTTTAGTTTTTGTGTTTTTTTCGATGCACATGAAACACCTTGTGTAAGTTAGACCGAGAGGTTGGCGCATAACAATTGTGGAGCAAATTATTTGTTTTTTTTTTATGTACATCAAATAGATGTATCGGCATGCAAAATTTAAACTTTGTATCTTTCACCAAAACCTTAAAAAATCACTTAAAATGTTCAACATTTTTCCTTACCACCACCCTCTCCTTAAGCTTAAAATTTTTACCAAAATTAAAAACTATATAGTTATAATCAGACGAATTTTCGATTTGATATCTGTACTCAAATTTGAGATATAACGGTTTGAAATTTTGATAAGTGCACCATTTTAGAAATGGTCCCCATTTCCTAACACTACTGCAATGACCAAATTTTGTATTTTTCTTGTATTTTGCTAGTATAGCTTAATATATGATTTAATTTTCAATTACATAGCTTAAGAGATAGTTGAGATATTCATTGTTAAGTGTTTTTCCTTGCACGCGAAAAAAACAAAATTTCAGTGTAGCAATTTTTTTACAATTTATTCAAAATAATGAATCCATATATATTAATAATACCACAGTATTTTCGTAGAGTACTATTAAGGCTTTGCAACAAATTTAGACTATTGGACCTGAAGCACAGCTTATATTGGTTTTTATTTATTTATTTATTTATCATAACAAGATATTTAGTTACATAATAATTAACTTATATTATTTTATTTAATTTAATGTAACTTAAGACAATTTAACTTACGTAACTTAATCTAACTAGTAAGATAGACACTGGTAGAAGGATGGTTATACAGGGTTTGGGATACTTTATAAAACAGAGCGCAGCCTTAGTTTGTATGTCAATTTACTCATTGGAGGTGTGTAGTGTACACTGAATTTGTTGAATACTCTACAACATCTGTTAATAGGCTCATTTTGTCCGTAAACTGTACTATGCGGATATTCCTTTAGTAGTCTTGAATGTCTCGTCAGCCTGACATTGTCATTGAGTCTGAATTTATCTGATATGTGATCTACCATAATATCGCCATTCAAAACATCTAAGGTAAAACAGGATGTGAGCATAGTTCTTCTAGAACTAAGAGGTAAAAGATTTAATATTTGGAGCCTAGTTGCGTACGGTGGAAGGTTCTCAAAGTCTCTAGGATCATACAAGTCCCTAAGAGCAAAGAGAAGGAATTGCTTCTGTATTGACTCTATTCTGTTGCTATATAACTGGAAAGAGGGGTCCCAGATGGGACATGCATATTCCAGAAGAGGACGGACAAGGGAACAGAATAATGTTTTAGTGACCCATACATTCTTAAACTCTTTGGCTCTTCTCTTAATAAATCCAAGAAGTCTATTGGCTTTTGAGATTAATCGGTTGTAGTGAGATTTAAAGCACAGTTTATTGTCGAGTAGAATGCCGAGGTCCTCAATTTGATCTACACGATGTAGTTGAGATCCACTCAGGAAATAGTCATGTAGGTATGTGGATCTTTTATGTGAGAAGCTTATCACGTGGCATTTACCGACATTAAGCTCTAACTTGTTCTGACTACACCACTCATCTAGTGCAATAGGCTTGGATTGCAAAAATGCGGCATCAGCGGGTGAGGTAACAGTATGATAAATTTTCAGATCATCAGCGTACAACAGATGCGAGACATTTTTTAATACTTCAGATAGATCTGAAATGAAAATATTAAATAAGAGAGGTCCCAAGTGACTTCCTTGGGGTACCCCAGAGGACACTACGATTTCCTTGGAAATAGAGCCTTGGAACTTGACAAATTGAGTTCTATTACTAAGATAGGATTTAATCCAGTCAAGAAGAGATCCTGTAACACCAATTTTTTTTAATTTTAAAATCAGGATGTTGTGATCAACTCGGTCGAAGGCTTTGCTAAAGTCAGTGCATACTGCGTCAATTTGATGCCCATTTTCCAGTGCGCAGAGTGTATCAGATACTAGAATCATGAGGTTAGTCATGGTTGAGCGCCCTTTTCTAAAACCGTGCTGCTGTTCATTAAGAATAGGGTTGATTATTTTGGTTATTGGGATAACAACGGGAGTGGCTATGAATATTTCTCTTGAATTGTTGAATTTTGTAGTCTTGCTGGACGACTGAGATGGCCAGCGAGTTCCATAATCGAACAGTCCGGTTTAAAACCGAATCACGAAATTTGATAGTGCGACAGAAAATAGGTTTGAGAGAATATTTATGAGCGCGTGAAGCAGCTCGAGTATTTGATCAAGAAAGCTAATGGAAGGAGTATTAGGATCTTCATAAATACCTAAAATATACATTTTGTACTGAGGGAGATAAAGAACTAAATAACTTCTATCAACTATATGTACTATGCGACAAAATTTTTAAGCCAAGTACAGGTTTTAATAATAAATATAGCAAACCCCACACGAACGCTTGACACGGCAATTGAAGAAACTTTGAAAATTGGGTAGGTTGTATAAATATTCTTCAGAAGTATTAATCCAAACTTCTGCAAGGACGTGTATTGTTAAATTCATGTAGAATAAATTATTTCCAACTTGTTACCCTTTAGACTACGGACATTTATACACATTATCTTAAAGTTATTATGCAGTTTATATTGAGCAATTTCTTTACTGGTTTGGTGAATGGTTTCACAGTGCATTTCGAATTGAAAGAAAAGATTTCCGGATTCTACACTGTTACGCTTTATTATTCGTGACGTTTCAGTATCTGCTGAAACCTTTATCAAACGCAATGTTTGATAAAGGTCTCAGCAGAGGCCGAAACGCCACGAATAATAAAGCGTAACAGTGTATAATCCGGAAATGTTTCATTTCAATTTCCTTACTATAATCAAAATTTAAATCTAAAAATTCATTTAGGATCGGATTACGCCCAGCTTAATTTAAATCGCACTCCTATTATAACAAAATAATTTATTTTACAAATTTGTAAAATTTTCAAATATTTTGTGAGTGTGCAAGAAGTAGGCACTGTAGTTTGTAATGTTTTCTTAGAATTTTTAATCATTCTCTTGCTTTTCAAACGAAAATTTCGAAACATATTAACATAATTTATTAATAACAACCACCTGGAAATACTAAATCACCATTCGAAGAAAAAACTAAACAGACTATGATTTTTTTTAAATATATTTCGAAAAAGGAAATTATCAATGTCCTTAAGTTGTCATAAACGACAAACATTGTAACGGATTGTGAGCTCCGCCAAACGTTTGCTTATGCATGCGATTTTATTTTCGAGTTATGCTCGCGATCATAAGTGACTTTGGTCATAAAGTTCGAGTGCATACACAATTTAATAAAGTCATATATAGCTAGCCGGGTTCCATTAGCATAAATTATTTTACATTCGCGAAATGAAGTGCATCTCTGTATCCCGCTAATGCGATCGACGATAATTCCGCGCTCGATTCGTACGATATTGATAGTTAGCCATCGGCGCTATAACCTGTTCGCCTTAATCTCCTGTTAATGCTGTTTATTCAAAGATTTAGCCGACACTTTTGATTGTTTCTGTTTTATTTGCATCGACGTTTAGCTCTAAACTAGAACTTAATGACCATGTTTATTTCTTAATTTTTATCACCTACATGCACATTATAAGCCACACAGTTTACTAGTAGTATCCATTTGGATTTTCAGTTGAGATTTTCTTTCAGAATGAATTTAAGCGATTATTGAAATGTATTTGAGAAATGTAAGCGTGGAAATGAACCAGGGTCGATAATAATATCGAGCCCAGTTTCGAGCTGTACAAACTCTATTGAAAATCTGATCTGAAAGGCTGCTCAGATTAATCTAGTTCAACTTGACTACAAATCCACTATGGATTTCTTGAATTGCGAGCATAATCCGAAATAGAGAATCGTAAGAATTTTGAATTCCACCATCGATAAATCCATCTAGCAAAACCCGAACATAAAAACTATTGTAACTACCTTGATAAATTACCTAGGCATAGAATGAATTTTTTGCTCTGGTTTTTTTTTTCTTCTTGATCCCCATAGAATCAACAAAGCACATTCTTCTCTACGTTGAACAGGCAACTTACAACAGGCTCTAATGTTTTTGCCTTCAAGAATGAATACAAGGGAGAAAAGACGAAGAGATGTATGTTGGCATCACGCCAAAGAACTATCCCGAGATAATCCAATGATTACACCTTAACGCTTCAAAGAAGCTCAAGCCATAAAACCATAGGCCAAATGAAGCGTGCAAATAAACACGAATTGCCATAGATAAATTTTCTATTACTGGTTTGACCCGGAAGATATATCTGAAAAAGAACACGTGCTATAGCGTATAGTGAAACCACATATACATATATGGGGGTGAAGAAGAGAGGCATTACCACAAAATAATACCTGGGTACGTACCTTTGGAAATCGCTAAGATTTCTGCGCTACATAACGCTCGTATAGCATCGCTATAACACAAATCAAAGGAAATTGACTCCGAAATGCTTTGCATAGAGAGCCCCGATATGGTGCGGTGATTTACAATAATAAGAGTCCGATCGCGAGGCTTTATTGAAATGGTTTCTGGTCAGATGGGTAAAGACGTGGAATCAGGTACCTACCTGTACGGTAAGTACTACTCTCCAAGAAATAACTCGATCAAAGTAAATAATACTAAAGATTGCGGACTTTCGGAGGAGCATTCGTGTAAAACACAGAGCCAAGAAACTAAAAGGAAAGGTACCGCAAATGAGAAGATGCTCCATAAAACATGACGCGAAAAAGTCGAACGGATTAGAGCGAAGAAATTTCATTGAAGATTTCAAAGTAAAGAGTTTCTTGTAACTGACTTTAATTTTTGATTTAATGCATTTAATGTGATTCGGAATTGAGTAGTTATAATAAAATATTCATATTTGATATTTTAGTAGCAGTTTGTTTTGAATAAGGAGCATAATGTTGTTTTTTCATAAAAGATGTTAACAGTCATTATGCTTTGATGAATATTATTGCTTTTCATTATTTTGTATTTTATAATTCTTGGTCTCATGATTAATTAGTACTGAGAGTTTAACCTGCGAATCTGCAAAACAATAATAAGACCTGTACTCTGCTATAGCAGTGAAACGTGGACGTTAATATCGGCATAAGAAAAAATGGTTAAAGCCTTCGAGAGGAAAGTATTACAACGAGTCCTCGGACCGGTGAGAGAACAAGGTGCATGGCGAGTTCAATACAATCAGGAATTGTATACTATTTTCGAGGACCCAGAAGTCTCTACTATCATCAAACTTCGAAAGCTTCAGTGGACTGGTCATGCACAGCGAATGGAGGATAGAAGAATACCCAAACGTGTACAATAAAGAAAAGTGGATGGGAAAATGTCATTTGGAAAATCAAGAAAAAGCTGGTAAGATTCAATCGACGAAGACAGCAAATCGCTTTTGAAATCTTCAACATGGAGGTTGGCATCACTGGAGACGAAGCATACAGGTCCAAATTGGGCTTTAGCGCTATTGATGATGATGATACTAAAGAGAAAAATTATTATTGCAGAGACTGTACCGCATCGCACCCATTGCATACATTTTGTTTTTGTTACAGTATTTCCATAATGATGCAAAAATATAGATATATATTATCTTGCCAGAGGTCAAAATTGAGTTTTTGATATCATTGGATGTATAACAAAATTTTGAAGAAAATGCCGCAAGAATCACGCAAAAATCTTAAAAATTGACGAAATTATGGCGTTTTCAATATTGAGGTACAAAAAAGTCAATTTTCATCCCCCTACCCCCATATTTTGTTTGTTGAAGTACTTTAAATGAATTTTTATGGTATCTAGCGGTTAAAATATGAAATGAAACTAATTTTTTTCTAAGATAGTTAGCTAGAATTTTGTGCAAAAACCGCAAAATATGAAAGTAAAGTCATTTTTTGGCCCGTACTGAAAATTTTACCTTGGTAAGATAAGGTTTCTCTTATCAGCTACATCACATATTGGGTTATAGATTTATATAGCTCTCTAAATAATGCTAAACAATGTTTGATCGAAATTGAACATTCTTTATATTTCTGTAATGAACCTGAAAAACCTATTGTTGAGAAATTTATATCACTTAAAATCATAATTTAGGTAACAAAAAAATAATTAGTACAAATAAACAAATTGACGCAGTTATAATATAGCAACACATAATTCGCAATATACAATTTTATTGGCTAAAAAAAAAGCAATTCTGAATTTTATTCGCTCTAGTTTCGTATTCCTTAACGTTTTTGTTACATGCTTAGCATGATTTATTTAAGATAAAATACCGCCAATGTCATACAAGTTCAAGTGCGACATGGAAACAATAGTCTTTACACGGAAACAAAATTTACAAGTGAATTAGCAGTAATTTTAAAATTACACCCTGAAGCCTTTATGTAGCAAATAATCATAGAACATATGCAAGAGATTAAAGTGCGTGTGTATTTTGCTTTATTCAATTCAATTATAAAATCAAAAGATATTTCCACGATAGAGCCTAAAGCATTTTAGCGAGTGTGCTTTTTTATTGGCAGTGTTTTCGTTAAGAGAATTTTTGACAGTGTTTCTAATAGCTACATCCGTAAAAAGTATTATTGGTATTTATGGCCACCGTCATAAATCTTTTTTTTTATTCAACTTTGCAATAATTTGTCTTTAAATTGACCTTCTGATTAAATTTTTTTTTTTTTTAATTTATAGAATGGAAAAGAAAGAAAATTTGGATTATTGAATGCAAATTCTATCTTTGCTTCAGGCATTAATTCTTACCCCATTGCTTAATTAACTTGTGTTATAGCACTATTATTACAGCTTGAGCTGATTCATATTTAAATTAAAACATAGTATTTTGTGGAACTTTTTTTTATCAGACTGCGTCATTTAATAAATTATAGTTATTTAGCAACACACATTTAGGCGTCTTAAAATCAATCTTTTTTATGTATTATGTCTTAGAATCGCTTGTGGTCACTGATTTGATATATGATTGCAGATCCAGAAATTGATTTTGTAAAATTCCAAACAATAGATTCGATCAGTGCTAATTTCGGAACTCCCCCTTGATATGAAGTGCCTTCCTCCTTCGAAATAGGAATAAGCTAATTTCTATTTCGACCAAATTATAGATTTTGTAGGCTTTTCACCAAAATAGGTTAACAATGAACATAGGAGTGTTCGCGGTGATTCGATGACTGAACCTCCATATCTAAAATGAAATCTATATAAACTTAGGTTTAGATTGTAGGAAGCTGTTTTCAAAGAACCGCAATGCCCTGGGGCTATCTAGTTGAGCTCATTGTACTCCCCCCATTGATTATGAAACGATGATCACTACTCTTGTGATAGCCACTTGGTTCAGTTTGCGAACCGAAGCAGGCTCGAAGGTTTGACGCATCTGAGGTCGTCTAGGTCTGAGAAGAATCTAGAGCCTAAGCAAAGGAGACAACTATTGGAGACAATGACAAATATCTATATAAACTTACTGCAGTACATGATTTCGCAGATGTGCTAAACTTGTAAAAATAATCGTTTAGTAAAACATACTTATTGGATCGTTCCCATTCTCTTTTCTAGAAAATCGGCATAAATTGGTCTCATCGTAAATCAGCAAAATGTCAAAGTTTTCATTTAACTGAAATCATACTAAAAGTAATTGGAGCAGTACATATAAACACAAAGATACTGTGATTATGGACAGAGCCCATTAATTTGGCGCCCGAATCATTTTATTGATTCCTTCCAAATAACTTTTTTTAAAGTAACTCTTTAAGTTATATTTTGCTATCATATATTGTCACTAATTCATTGCTACCTGTGCCTTAAAATTACAACCGCATAACACTAGAGATGTGATGTATATTTTGCACCCAGTTGTTGATCTCTGTTAATCGCCAGAAAGAGACCCAAAACAACAAAATTCTTGCACATATTGCTATAAGATATTTGGCATATTTCTATCCGACGCAGATCTTGTCATAGTTGTTATATTGAATGCCTGCAACAAATGTGACAAATTTTTCACATAAATGACACAACAAATCTTTGTTTTTCGACAAAATTCTGTAACAAAAGAGTTTAAATCTGTGACATTTAATATTTTGTGACATTTCTTACAAGATTTTTTTTACAAATTCTAACAATTGTCGAAAAAAATATGAAGGTGCTCCGAGTCACGATAAGTACGAATTTCTGTAACAATAGGAAACTATTTTTTTTTAAATAAATAAATTTCAGATCAATACATTTTTGTGCAAAAAATTGCCGCCTTTGAAAGTCATTTTGAATACAGCGCGGGCGATATTTTAGTGGAATTATAAAACCCTAACAGTAACACGTGTCCTCCCGATACACTTTTAAGCCCCACATTGGGTGCTGTAACGAGATGAAAGACTTCTTCCAGCCAAAATATAATGGGCTTCCGCTTGAACTCAAAGTTTGGGGGGAGCAGTTCCGCCATCGCTCATAATCGCCCAGCTTCATTGAATGTTCTGGCAAAGATTTGCCTAATGCGGCCTTAAAAATGTTCTAGTGGGCAACGTAAACCACTACCCGACATGGATATGTCTTACCGCTGCGGACAAGTTTTCAAAAACGTGGCACACCAAGAGTGTCACACATTCAAATGCTTACATCTTCGGAATTACTTAAAATAAAACTTCATATTTTAGAACCATTTCGAAAACGTTCCAATGTATCATAATCAGCTTAGATCGAGGCGAATACTTGTAAGGGGGAGAGTCCGAGGGAGTGGAAACTGTAGAATACAAATAAAAACGCTTAAGAATTACTATCTCGGCTATCTCTTAAGCTATGTAATTGAAATTTGTAACATTTCCATCGTTTCATCATCTCCCATACAAACTGCACTTTTTCATGAAATGCTCTAAACCAATTTACTCAGTGCGTATAAAATTTATCGAGCTGATATTGTGCACTAAATATCTATTTAAAATTATTAATAAGACCAAAAAAAATTCGACGATTAGCCTTACCTCTTTTATCCCTTCCCATGCAAAATGACACTATTTCACAATTCGAAAATAAACGGATTTACTCGAAAAGCATAAAAGCTATTGATCTAAAATTTAGAACATATTACTTTTATGATGATTTCAATCTACTTTATAGAAATTAGTCGAGTACTCTTCCACCACCTTCCATACAAACTACAATTTTTCATGAAATTAACAAAAATTTACTCAGTACTTATAAAATTTATCGAGCTGAAATTATACACTAATTATTTGCTTGGAATAATTAATAATACCAAAAAAAATTAGACGATTACCTTGACTCCTTCTTCCCCTCCCATACAATCTGACACAATTTCACAACTTTACAAGAACTCAATTTTCCTGAAAAATATGAATGCTACTGATCTGTAATTCAAAACATGTCAAAAGCATGATGTTTATGGTTATTCTGAAAAATTAATTTGCCCCGCCTTTTACCATCTCCCATAAAAACTGCACGATTTCATTAAATCCAATACACTAATTTCCTCAGTACATATTAAATTTTTGGATCTTAAATTTTGTATAAAATATTTTGTTGTGTGTAGTGTTATGTGAAAAATTACCGCAAAAAATTTCTTAAAATCAAAAAAATTCTCTTTTATCTAGGGTATCGCATAATTGGTCCTTACGCCCAATCATAGTCTTGTTATGTTTTTTTTAATACTCATGAAACATGTCGTGCAGGTTTTTGGTCGGTATCAGTTCTGGATTTTTTTTTTATATATTTATATCAAATAATTTGTTTTTTTTAACAGAGCCCTAAAAAATTAGTGAAAATTTTCGACATTTTAGCCAACCACCTCGTTCCCCTCACACCCTCCGTCTAAAAAATTTTACGAAAATTATAGATCCTATAGCTCTCCAATCTGACAAAATTTTCTACTTAATACCTAAATGGAATTTTGAGATATCCTTCCTTCTACAATGGCACTACATCCCAGCCTTGGCCTCCTGACCTTCAGGCTCCATAACATGCTTCATTATTTATTGTAGAAGGATTATTAAACCTTCATACAACCCTCTTATGTATGAATTTTTTCATTTTCGTAGATTGAGATGATGAAGGTATACCCAAGCAGGCAGTGGGCTGGAATCATGCGTCGACCAGGATTTGAACTCACGACCTTCGCATTGTAGACCGACACTCTACCCACTAGGCAACACCCTAGCTTTTGAGATATAGTGGTTTGAAATTTCGAAAAGTGCTATATTTTTGAAATGTTCCCCATTTCCCCCACTACTATTATGACCAAATTTTATATTTTTTCATATTTCGCTAGTACAGGCTAATAAATGTGTAAAGTTTCAATTACATAGTTTAAGAGATAGTTAAGATATAAATTTTTAAGTTTTTTCTTTGCATCCCTCCCCCCCCTCCTTCCTATTGGCTTTCCTTTCAGATAATTATAATGAATTTGTAGGCTACCTAATTGATCCAAAAATAATATTTTTTGTTTTGTTAAGCAGTTCCCAAGACTTAATCATTTGAAAATCCGTTGTTTTTAGCCCCCCTCCCCCTATAAACAAAAATAAATAAATTTAAATTGTTTTTAGAGTTTGTTCCACAGTACCTTCTAAACGTATGTTGATTTTCAGCTTCCTATCTGCATTCTTAGTGGAGCTATTGGGAAGTGTAATTTTTTACTCTATCCCTCGTCCGCCTCCCCCTTCCACCTGAGGTTTCTCGAAATTTAAATACTAGAGCTCACTTAGCAAATTAACATTCTGCCCAAAAATGAACATTGTATCTATGCCGATCTTGGATACGGCGTACGGCACATGGCGCATGGCATACGGATAGACGAATTTTTTACATTTTTGAACTAATTCAGCCATGAAACGCGAAAAAACAAAATTTCAGGGTTGCACTTTTTTTTCTTTGTCAATCACGATATTTAATTAATATGTACATATAAATATAATAGCACTGTCTGTCTGTTATTTGCTTATAAATGGCTATAGGTTAGTTTTTGTTTTATTTTACAACAACTAAGCATAAAAACACGTTTTTAAAATTGTTGTCTGTCTGTCCGGCCGTCTTTCACACACAAACGGCTGTACCGATCGCAATGAAACTTGCACAGTTTATTAGATGTTCTCCGAGATGTGATCAGCTTTTGCTTTTATTTCACTCCGTTCACGCCTTCTGCCCCATCCCATATAAAGGAGTAATTTTCAAAAATATATAATAATCAAATTTTTATACTAAACTATAAGATCTATTTAAGCAATTTTAGGGTGTATCCAAGTGATTAGCGTGTTGGTCTGCTATGTGAAGGTCGTGAGTTAAAATCCCATCGGCGCATAATTCGAGCACACTTCCTTCTTGGAAATACCTTAGTAACCTCTATCTATGAAAATAAAAATTCGTGGTTGTGCAAAGGGCTAACAACCCTTTCAGACAAATAAAATGTTAAGGAACCTGAAGGTCAGGAAGCCAAGGCCCGATGTGAGCTGCAGTGCCATTGAAGAACTAGAAGAGCAATTTAAAAAATTTTTAGACGCCAATATATCCCAAGATCCAGTATAACATCTAATGGACACGGCTGTTCTTCAAGTACTAACATATGTGGCTCAAACATGGATTAACTTAAAAAAAAACCCTAAATAAACTAAAAACTGCACAAAGTTCAATGGATAGAATATTATTAAAAGTTAATTGCAACCAAAAAATACGCAATACAGAGTTCAGAAGCAGATTAAAAATCATAGATGTGGAAGTGAAATCGATGAAATTGAAGTGGATGGAACACATAACAACGATACTAGATAAACGCCACTGTTCACAGAATGGATCCCTATGGACTCTAAAATGGAAACGGGAAGGCAGATCAAACGATGGAGAGACTATATACAACAACATGAGGCCAACTAAGCACAGGACAGAAAATCATGGAAATCACTAGGGGAAACTTATGCCCAATCTTAAAAATTATTTCAAAATTTAAGCTTTGTTTTTTATTTTTTTTATATCATATAATTTTCATAGATATTAATTATAACTGAAGTAATAATAATAACAATTGTATTAGATATAATATTGCAATAGTATTAATTGAATTATTAAAAGTAACTGAAAAACTGAATTGAACAATTGAATTGTAAAGTACTAATATATTATAACTGGATGAATAAAGCTTATATAAATAATACTGAGAATAGTTTAATTCAAATTATCATGTGCGATATATATAATACATGGCCATTGTCAATATTTTTTTAAATACTATTTTATAAGTTTGGATTTCGTTTGGCTTTATAAAAAAAAATTCTTTTCTCATGATTTCAATTTCAAAATTCTTGACCACCTTGAGTTTCATTTGCCAACCCAATCGCCCCCCTCCTTATAGCGAAAAATCAGAATTCAACACTGGATTTAATATGGCAGACAAAATTATGTTGTAAATGTATGAAAACTTGTACTTGAACGAGTCAGGTGTCACTGATTTCGTTCTGGTTACGACTTTGGAAATTAAGATAAAGATGCGAGTAGATATTCGAAATTTCTTTTAAAAAAATTTGAAAAAATGAAGAACTATAAATAAAGTAAAAACTAGAGTTACGTAGTCGTAGTCAATCGACAACAAACATTCAAAGAATAACTAAGCTTGAAATTTTAGAATAAAAAAAATTACCGAACACCAAAGATCACGCCTCAAGCCATAACGTCATTGGATAAAATAATTTATTTTAATTGACATGGCTTTCATGCGAGCTTCTAGCACGCAAAATCTAATCGTCGATCAATACTAAAGTATCTAATCTTCTTCAGTTATTTATCGCCCCAAGATCAAAGTATATACGCATCTCTTGGCTCCTATCAGCATTCCTCAAGTCAATCATCTTTTCAATCAATGAATAACGAGAGAGCACCGACGACAAGAAATAACTACCGTGCTCCATTGCAAACGGCTCCCCCATTCATTCAGTTCTGTAATTTACCTTTCATTCATCTGTACCGGGCAAGCAGCCATTCATTTTGCTGTTTCTGGAAAAGTTAAGACTAAAGGATATATAGTAAGTAATGCTTGCCTGGCGTATTAAAAACGGCGTCTTACATCCATCGCGCGTTCATAGATAGATTCGCGAAAAAGGTGCAATGCACACGACATTCTAGTACTTATACGATTACGAGAGTATTCCATTCCAGCTGGTCTTTACCATCATCACAATTTTTTTTTTAAGAAAACAAGACGCGATACCCCATAGAAACAGGTTCCAGCACTGGTCCTAAAGAAGAATCCAACACACACTGGTATCATGTTTGTTGAATTATATCAGTTCACGATCAGATCGTAACAGAAGATCCAATACGCTGTTGTTCCTGTAATTGCTTTAGGGTGTTTATTTGATATTAAATTTAATTAAATTCGCGATTATTTTGCATTTATATTATTTTCATTTGAGCACATTCTCATGTCGATCTTTTCGCCCAATCGCAAAGATCGCGTAACAGTCTGTGCTTCCAGATCGCATTTATGCCATATCACTGATACGACCTTAGGCCCTTCTCGACTGGGCTTTAGTAAAGGCTACCGCATCGACAACGATAAGGGCTTTGCGCTGAAATGGATAAAAACCGATTTGTGCGCTGCACAGGAGTTGAGAATGTGTCGCGCGAGCGGCTTCTTTGACTCGGTAAATGATAAAGCGATCTTCAAGTGCGCAAGTACATTCCAAGGACGCTTAAAGTTGATGACGTCTGTTACAATCTTATTAAATTTTCTTCTTACAATCTTATTAAAGAACAATTTTGGGCTGTGTATTGGAATTTAATTAACGAAAAAATAATCACCGATTAATAGATCAATATCATTAAGCTATTTGCGAAATCTTGATGAGAAATTTTCGTTTTAGAAGTTTTAGGTAGGCTGCGCATAGGCTAATAAGGAAGATCGTTGTTACCTTAATTATGATTTTTTTTTGTTTGCAATAACTCGGTCGTTTACTGAACCACGAATGTTTCGTTTGTGTCTATGCTTGCCATTTTATAGTGTCGATGCGCCTCTTAGAAGTTATTCCACTGTTCGTATACTTCATTTTATATTTTTCCCAAAAAATCTAATTTAATATAATTCAAAGTTGATGCGAGAAAATGAATGTTATTCGCTTTGTCGCTAGAACAATCGTTTCGCATAGTCTCATGTAAAGCTATTGCAAATAGCTCCGGATATTTGTATACTCTAGATGAAATTTGAGAGTATTATAAGTGTGCCACAAAGTTTGTAACGCTGATAAATAAATATTAATATTATCACACAAAAATCACAAAACCAGATATTTGTCCGTATTTTAGTACGTTTGTCCGTCCGTATACTCTTTAGCTCGAGAACGTGTTGAACTAGAACGTTAAAATTTTATACAATTTTTAATAAAAAGGTAAAGTCAAGTTAATGAACAGGCCAAATCGCTCCATACCTTCTACCACCTCCCATACAAAATGACATATTTTCAAAAATTTACTACCTATATAATCCGATTTTCTTGAAAACTATAAGAGATATTGATTTGAAGTTTGAAATTTATTATTATTATTAATTGCAATCTACGGTATGATTTGATTCCTCCCAGTCCTTTTACCACCTCTTATGGAAACTGCACTATTTCATGAAAAATTATAAACTAATTTACTCAATACGTTTGAAATTTATCGAGCTGAAATTGAGCAGTAATTATTTAATTAGCATTATGTAAGAAAATCGAAAAAAAAAATTAGCTAATTGGTTTCACTCCTTCTTTCCTTCCCATTAAATAAGACGCAATCTCACAAGTTTAGTAAACGTCGATTTTATTGAAAATTATTTTATTAATTCTACTGATCTCCAATTTAGAACATATCAATTGCACATCATAAATCACTAAAAACCCCTCACTCCTTCTAACACCCACCTCCCATACAATTTCACTAAATCCACTACACTTAATTTTCTCAACTCGTATTAAATTTTTGAAGCTTTCATTTTGTAAAAAAAAGAAAAAAACATTTTTATAGCAACTCTAGCATAATGCGAAAAAATTACTTCAATGCCATCATCCCTTCCACTACTCGTCATACATGATTTCCTAAAGTTATGAAAATATCTAGTTCATCTAGAGTATTCTTGTTTTCTCGTTTTAAGCGCTATTTTTCGTTTCAATATTTATTTCACTACAAGAAGTGCTTATTTTTGGTTAATTATTTATTTTATTTTATTTAGGGGAAAACTTGAGAGCACCGCGATCTTTTTGGTCTATTGTGCGTTTATTGCTTCTTTACCCTACCATAACTCGACAGCTTTGGCTAATCTAAGTATATTTAAGGGAGCCATGTTGGCAAGTTCAGCAATTGTAAGGAAACCTTTTCCGAAAAGATTGAATCTGTTCCTTGTTACTGGTTTGCAGTGACATAGGACATTTTCTGTCGTTTCTGAGTCCTTGAGACAGAGGCAGATGTCGGTTTCAGTGAGATATTTTTGAGGTGGTGATTTACTTCACTATGCCTCGTCAATAAGCCGATTAGAGTTCTAATATCATCTTGCTGAATTTTAGAATATCCTCCACTTTGTTTTTTTGTGGTAGGACACATTTCTTTAAGATTGATAAGCCTGAAATTTTATTCCAATAGATTCTATGCTCTTGTTCAATCCACTCTCTGAGTATAAGGTTGAAGTGTCCTTTTGGTTTTCCACAGCATGACTCTGGTCCAATGAAATTTGTTTCTGCACTATTTTTTACGAGGTGGTCTGCCTCTTCATTTCCCTCAATCGCCGTATGTCCAGGGACCCACATTAATGTTACTTTGTTCCTTTTTCACAGGAGGATTAGGTTTTGAAGGTAGCCCCAAACAAGCCTCGATCCGTGTTTGTTGGATACAAAAGCTTTGAGAACTGCCGGACTATCCGATAAGATATAAATAGAATTGTTGCGATGAGCTCTCCTTATATTCTCTTGGATGCATAGCTCAATTGCAATATGTACGACTTGGAAGATTGTGGCTTCCTTTGCAACCGAAAAGTTAGAACTTATGACTTCGGCTCCAGTCCCCTCCGAGGTGCACGAGCCATCTATGTACCAGATTTTTTATTCCTTTTCCATTTCAGGTAGTATGGATTCTCATTCATTTCGGTCTCTGATTACTACTTTGAATGGGGTTTCAAATTTTGTCGGCATAGTGTCTAAAAGTGTTGAAGTAAGAACCTCAATTCTGGGATTTTTTAAAATTTTGAGGTGACCTCTAAAATCCTCCGATTTGTAATTGTTATCCCTCTCTATGCGTAATACCCCTTTAATTGCATCCTTTTTTATCTGGAGATGTATCGGAGGGATGTTTAGGAATATTTCCATTGCCGCAGTAGGGCAGGTTTTCATTGTACTTGTGATACTAAGATAAGCTAGTCTTTGAATTTTTGTAATATAAGCTGTGCTTTTTGCTCTAACATTTTAGTACACCAGACTGTTGATCTGTATGTGACTATTAGGAGGATGATTGTTCTGTACACCAGTACATCATCTTGGGCTGTAATCCCCATCTTCTGCCAAATAGGCTTTTGCAGGCTCAAAAAGCCTTTAATGGTTTGGTGTGTGTCCTGTCTTCCAATTAAGTTTGTTATCACGTATCATACCTAAATATTTGACCTCATCTGGAAAGGGTATTGACGTTTCATTTATAGAAGGAGGTGGTATGAAAATTTTCCTTCTGGCGACAGCCCCTATAGATCTGTGCAGTGAATGTGCTATCACCTAGATCAGCGGTCGTCAATCGGCTCCTTAGCAGGGCATGTATCCTTTCTATCGTGGCAGACTCAAGTCCTTTTTCCCTAGCTGGAGCTATTATGGCGTCATGTGGAGTATTCTCGAAAGCTCCTTCAATATCTAGGAATGCACAAAGGGCAATTTCTTTGTAGTCTTTAGCCTTTTCTATTTGTCTAACTAGACCGTGAAGGGCTGACTCTGTTGATTTGCCTTTCTGGTAGGTATATTGATTCTTATTAAGGCATGCTTTGCTAGGTCCTGTTCTTATGTCAAGGGCTTACTAGTTTCTTCATTGTCTTGACGAAGAATGAGGTGAGACATATAGAGCGATACGACTTAGGTTGATCAATGGGACGATTCTCTGCTTTCGGTACAAATACCACCTTCTTCTTCTTCAATGGCACTACAGCCCAAATCGGGCCTTGGCCTCCTGAACTTCAGGTTCCATTTTCATTATTTATTGCGGAATAGTTGTTAGCTCTCCGCACAACCCTCTATCTACGAATTTTTCATTTTCGTAGATTGAGGTAACCAAGGTATATTCAAGCTGATAGTGTGCTGGAATTATGCGTCGACCGGGATTTGAACCCACGACCTTCGCATTGCAAACCAAACACGCTACCCACTAGACTACACCCTAGCTAAATACCACCTTCGCTTTCCTCCAAATAATTGGGATATATCCCCATGTAAAACTTGCTTTAAAGATCTTTATCATTGTTTGCATTATGATCTCTAACCCTTTCTGCAGTAAGGCAGGGAAGATTTTATCTACTCCAGCTGATTTGTAGGGCTCAAAGGTTTTGATCTCCCATCTTATCTTTTCCGGCGTAAAGATTTTACCAGCAATACTATTGCTGAATGGAGTTTGACGATACGTCCTTTCCTCTTCTTCTAACTCTTCATTAACTTGCAGCCTGGGAAGTGTTTTGCCAGTACACTTGAAGTGTTTCCATGCTGCTTTTTGTTAAGGATTTATCTGATCTCTTTAAAAGTCCGATATCAGTCGGGGTATCTTTTGCTAACACCATTTGGAGTCTCGAGAGGGAGATCATCTATCTCTTCACAAAATCTTCTCCATGTCTCACTTTTTGACTCCTCTAAAAGTTTGTTGTATTCAGTAAGGGAGTTTTTGGATTCGCCCGAGTTACCAAAGGTATTTGCTCTATTGAACAATTTCTTAGTTTCTTAGCGTTTTGTCGCTAGTTTCGCGTTCCACCAAGGTACTTGTTTTGCGCTTTTCTTGTGTCAAACGGGACAGCTTTATTCGTATGCATATATTACATTGTCAATAAGTTTGTTCACTATATGATCAATGCAATCTGGGCAGCATATTGATTTTTCTGCGCTAACTACTTCGAACTCAAGGATTGCCTGGTAAAGATTCCATTCGGTACGTTTTGGATTTCTATATTGGTTTAAGTATCTAACTGAAGTCTTTATATAAAAACAAATATGCCTGTGATCTGAAAGTGATGTTTCTTTAGATACGTGCCAATTGTCACAATTGTCAGCCAGGCAGGGGCTTGTTATGGTAAAATCCAGTACCTCCTGCCTGGCACTATTCATGAGTGTCGGGGTACTGCCTTTATTTATTATGTCAAGATTGTTGGTAGTAAGATAATCCAAAAGCGACTCACCTCTTTTGTTAATATTACTACTTCCCCAAATTGTATGGTGTGCGTTACCGTCGTAGCTCAGGATGACTGGTATGTTATGGATCTTACTATATTCTACTAGCTCCTTGACACCTCACCAGGAAAGTATGCTGAAGCGAATATCGCCTCTTGGATCCCTTCTGCTGTTGAAATTTTCATCAGGACCTTTATTAAATCTGTTCTTATGAAAAGAGGATTATTTAGATAATTAATTTCAGATGACGTAAGAAGTGCAGCTCTTCGCCTGTCGCTTCTTTTATCATAAATCAAATTATCTATTTTTTGAGGAATTCCAATAATTTTACCCTTCGCGGCCCTTGGTTCTTGTAGTAGGAATTCGAGCTTTGCAAATCTCCACGTCAGTACGTTCATGGCCACTGCTGCACGATGGAGATTCGTCTGCATAGCTTTTAGGTTAGTCAGGCTTTTGACCATCTTCGGTACATTGCGACTTGCCGCTTTCTTGGCTTTAGGGCGTAGAGTTACACTCGAGAATTCGAAGCAGACTCGGTGCCCCTTCTGTTTAAGACCCTCCATCGATTGGTCATCGATGAAAAAGGTTATTATTGTGCTTGTGCCCTCTTTCCTCCTACTGAGGACTTTCCAATTTGAGGCGTACAAGCCATCGTTTTGACCATCGATGAGGGTAGTAATATTGTTATAGATCTGGCAATGATCTTTCCCGAATATGCCAGAATTTTACAGAACAGTCCCCCAATATGTAAAAACCCATAATCAATTAATAAACAATTAGCGTCCACCCTGACTTGAGGCTAAATCCACCAAATTATGGCTTTGTTCCCTCTTTGGTCGGTTTTGGAATTTCGGACGAGATGAATTTTTGGATTCCGGCTAGTTGCTCCGGAGTTAGGATTTTGAGCGGATGTTCGGTATGTATAATACCTATTTTTACTCCTTTGACCGCGTCCCTATAGCTAGTGCCCGACGTGGATGGCCGAGCCTCTTCTGCAGGTCTATGCGTGTCGGTTTTGTTTGAGGTCTTGTGCCTCTTATTTTCATTTCCGACAGAGGGCGGAGTTGTTGATGAGGTTCAATCTCTTTTTGTCACCATTTTCTGTGCCGTTGCTAATGTATCTTGCATTTGCATGCAGGCAAGGTCGTATGCCTCTTGCCGTGGTTACGGTTGTACGTATGCCGTCTCCTAGCGGCACCGCTTAATCTATAATCTATTTTTATTTTCTCTTAGACTCAATTGCTTCAGCTCTGCTGATAACAGTTGTTCGTCCATTTGAGGCTCGCTGGTGATTTTACTGTCAGCTCTAACTGGCGGTCTATTAAACCTTTTAGTAACCGCAGAATGAGCCTCCACAGTCACTACAAGCGATGTTTCTGGATGGGTGCTTGTTCCGCTTACCACCACTTTTACGGCATTAGCCGCTGTTTGTGATGCCTTGGGGGAAGCATCTGCTCCTCGTTTATTTTTAATGCTATTCATAGATGGCTAATTAAAATCGGATGGCACCTGGTATCCAGAGTTCGCATATTAAAGGCTTTTTACCCACTAACCATTCATCCATTGGCATATGCTGTTCCACCGTAGATTAGGGGATTTTTTTATACGAGTTTTACTCCTCTAGCGTCGTACTTTATAATGGTCACCGTTTAGGTAGTATTTTTGCTTATTGCTCTTTAGACTAAATTTGTTCACTCAATTCTTAATTAAGGAAAAGTTTGCTTTAATACTTTGTACACCCACTCCTTCCATTCCCCCTCCCAACCAAAGAAACTCAAACTTGCATAAATAAACCAATGAAATATTGATTCTATTGATGAATAGTTAGCCCTGCCCTAGAACCGCCATTCACTCAATCTTCCCTATCCACCCCCAACTGCATAATGGCTTCTCACGCATCCTTAACTTCTCCCAAGAATAATAAAGTTGCGCCCGACTTGTTGGCAGATATTCTTCTATTTGATCCAAGATTTTCATTCTTTTTAACAACGATCACAGAAGAATATACGAGATCATATTTTACCATAAAGCCGGCAAATAATCAGCAACCCTTTTAGCATTTCTTTAACCGATGTTGGTGTCGAAGTGGATTGTCCACACTCTTCTAATCCTTAAACACTAAACGAAGAAGCCGCTATTTTTATGCGAGTGCATATAGGTTTTTTTTTTTTCTTCAATAAAATTAATTTTTCCTTCTTTAAGAACATCTTAATACGATTCGTACAGTTGATCATATGCTCCTTTTTACCGCGACGAATGAACGCTCTATCTGAACACGAGCAGAGGCATAATCTTATGGTAGTGCGATTGTACCATAGTCGAAGCAATCGAATCTTCCACCTTTACGCTATCTCGTTCAAGTCGTTGGCGAGTCGTCGTCGTTGTCTTCGTTGCGATCATCGTCTTCTTATTTTTCGCGAAGATAAATCCATTCTGTATTTATTATCGTTGGTATCATAAATCATTAACTGCAACTCAGGTAGCAAGGTGCACTTTATTTTTGCCAGGAAACCAGTTCTTGTGGAGCTGCAGCCTTAAATATAGCCTTATAGCAGCGCGGAGCGCATCCGGTCGTTAATACTTCACAACATTATGGTCGGTCTGGAATGTCCGTTTTGTAGCATACCTGTAGGCATGTGGACGCGGAGACGGACAGTACCGTTTTGCAAATCACCGATTGCCGGGCTTTTTTTGTCCGATGCCACCTTTGCACATTCTGCCACCATCTCGGGCTGCGCAACTGCGAGAGTATAAGATTTTCGATTAATTGGTCTGCTGGCGTCCCGAACCATATGCATCTCTTTAAGGTGGGAAGCTGTGGTCAATGCATCATTCGCGCACTCGCGCGTTAAACGCGCAGCTGATTTCCAGTTTCACGTTTTAATAGCGGCCAGTTTGAATGCAAGTGGGTGATTATTATTATTATCGTTACTCTTGTTATTTTTTCTCGTTATTTTACGATAGTAATGCGCTCTTCGTTTGCCAAACAAGGATATGAAAATCGCTAGTATCTATAACATTTAAATTAATTTTTATGATTTCAAGAATTTTTAGTAGTTTCGAACATGAGTAACTATTTAAAAGTACTTGAAAATATGTACTTAAGAGGTTGGTTTGTTTATAATTAAGCTGCATGTTTTAAATTATTACATTGGTATTTATTAATACTAATACGAAAATAAACAGCAAACTGTATGTTTGTTTTCCTCTTGTGCACTGTCTCATTTACATCAATCAGCTCTTCGATGACGGAAGTGCTCCCAACTAGTGTTCTATACGAAAAAAAAAAGTGTACAACAAAGTTTCTATTTTTTGAAACTCTACAACTTTTGCTTCCAACAAAGTTTAAATTGATTTAAAACGAATATGATTTGGCGTTCATTATTATCTAAAATAGAATCAATTATACCAAAAACTATAGATTCGACATAAAAAAATCAAATGCGTAAAAATATTATTATTTTTGTCTTCATAACTTCTTCAAAGAAAGCTTTTCATCCAAACGAGTCTCAATATATCCAAAGTCATTTATCTAGATGGTCACGTGTCAAAACGAAAAAAAAACCATTTTTAAATTCTCTATATTGTTCCATATCAGCCATAGCTGTTCGCCATATGTTTCCGTTTTCCACTGTACTTGAAAGTAATGCGAAATGTCAGGTCTAGTTCCTTGTTTAAACATCTTGTGTGGTTCCAGGATCCCAATAGCATTGCACGTCTACTTGGCGGTTTTTTCTATCTGTTGCGATGTCTCCCATTCTTTTCTGTGAAGTTTTTCCGAGTAACCATCGATGTACATGTACACAATAATAGGCTTCCATCTACATTTCGTTTAAACAAAGAATAACAAAAACCGTTTCTTCAATTTTCAACCCAACTTCAAGGGTTTGTAGACAGTATTCAATTTTACATTTTCATCTCACGTTAACTATTTTTAAAGCCTTAGAGGTGATAATGAGCTGGTTTCAATCTAAGAACTTGAACATTAACCCAAGTAAGACTGAGGTAGTACTATTTGGAAATAGAAGGAAAACCCACATCATACCTCCTTCAATAAATGGAACACCAATAACCTTTTCAGATGAGGTAAAGTATCTAGGTGTTACACTAGATAGTAAACTCAACTGGAACAAACATATAGAATGGAATCATGCCAAAGCACTAAAGGCATTTAGGGCCTGTAAAAGTTTATTTTATAATGGGCATTAAAGCCCAAAATGATTTACTGGTGTTACAGAACAAAAAACGATATGGTGGACTAAAATTTTACAACGGAAAGCACAGCTTACGCTACAAAAAGTCCAAAGGCTAGCTTGTCTTGGTATTACAGGAGCAATGAAAGTCTGTCCTACAGCGGCAATGGCAATGTTCCTTAACATCCCTAAAATACATCTCCAAATAAAAAAGAGGCTATCAAAGGGGTGTTACGCATACAGGAGAAAAACAATTGCAAATCAGGGGGTTTTAAAGGTTACCTCAAAATCCTAAAAGACCCACAAATAGAAGTTTAAACTTCCACACTATCGGATGCTATAAATTTAAGTTTGAAACCCCCTTCAAAGTATAATCAGAGAACGCAAGAACTGACAATCCATGCTATCTGAAACAGTAGAGTGATCAACCATCTAGTATACAGATGGCTCGAGCACCTCTGAGGGGACAGGAGCCGGTGTCAAAGATCCTAACTCCTCGGCTTCAAAACCACTCGGCAAAAAAGCCACTATCTTCCAGGCCGAACTAATTGCAATGGAGCTATGCATCCAAGAGAATATAAAGAGAGCTCATCGCAACAAATCTATTTATATCCTATCGGATAGTCAGGCGGTTCTCAAAACCCTTGCATCGAATAAACACGGATCGGGGATAGTATGGGAGTGCCTTCAAAACCTAATTCTTCTGAGGAAAAGGAATGATGTAACCTTAATGTGGGTACCAGGACATATGGGAATTGAGGAAAATGAAGAGGCAGACCGCCTAGCAAAAACGGCGCAGAACCAAATTTTTTTTAGTCCAGAGCCATTCTGCAGAAAACCGAAAGGATACTCTGCTTCCATACTTAGAAAATGGGTAGAACAAGAACATAAAATGTACTGGAATAAACTTCCAGGCTTTTCAGTCTTAAAAAAGCTGTTCCTACCACGAAAAAACAAAGTGGAAGATATTCTAAAAGTCATCGGCCTAATGACGGGGCACAGTGGAATAAACCACCACCTCAAAAATATGGGCTTAGCTGAAACCGACATTTGTCGCCTCTGTCTCAAGGAGTCGGAAACGACAGTACACATCCTATGTCACTGTGAAGCAGTAGCTAGAAAAAGACACAATCTTCTTGGAAATGGTACTAGCTAACATGGCTCCCTTAAAGATTCTCAAATTAGCCAAAGCTATTGAGTTATGGTATGCTGAAGGGGTTATAAACGCACAATAGGCCGAGAAGGTCGCAGTGCTTTCACGAGTTTCCCAAACAATAATAATAATGATAATATTTTTAAAGTTTAAGGCAGTGGCGTAGCTCGGATTTCTATCTTGTGGGGGAGGGCAATTTAATTACACAATTTTGTTTATCAAATTGCTACTACCACTGACTACTGACTACGTTGACCCGCAACCAAAATAGTGCAGCAATTAAAATAAACTGCCAACAAGTCGGGTGAAACTTTATTATTTTTGGGACAAGTTGAGGATGCATGGAAAGCCAATATGCAGGTTAGAGTGGTTGAGGAAGACTATGTGGAACCCCCTTTATGGCAGGGATGCTGCCAATTTAACACTTAATAGCGAAACCGATCAATAACTTCACTACATGTAATCAGTGTTTCATTCGTTTATAGTTTAGATTTTTATGAGGGGAGGGGTGATAATAAGGATAGTTTTTTAATTGATTGCTTGAATCATGTCCAATATTCTCTGCATAGAATTTTAGTTTCATAGACGAAGTTACATAGAATTTTCATAAAATTCGGTGTATTTTACATTCACGAAATCAAACATTTGTATGGAAGGGGCTAGAGGAGGTAAGGGAATCATAAAATTTGTGATGCAATCTTGTTTCATTCTCTTGTAAGGTACTCGTACAAAATTTCAAGTTCGTAGCTTTTAATTTGTTGCTTAATAGTTGATATATTGAAATTGGTCTAAATCATACTTTTGTATCAGAGGGGGTAGAAGGGCAAGCTCGATCTCAAAATTTTCGACGCAATTTCTTTTCAACTATTTTTAAAAACTTTTGAGCAAAATTTCAAATTGATAGCTTATAATAATTAGGTGATAATTGATTTCTTAAAAATGGTCGAAAAAATTATTTTGTATGGGATGAGGTAGAAGTTTTGAAGGTATTCGACTAGTTAATATTTCATACTTTTAGGGATTTTTTTTTAAATGCATTTCGCAAATTTTCAAATTTTTACCTTAAGATTTCATTCAAAAATTTTCAGTTGTGTTTTTTTTTCATTGAACATGAAATATCTTGTGCACGTTAGCCCCCCACTTCGGTGCTTAAGAATTGTGGAACAAATTATTATTTATTTTCTATGTACATCAAACAGTTGTATCCACATGCAAAATTTAAACTTTGTATCTCTCACCAAAGCCCGAAAAAAATCACTCAAAATTTTCGACATTTTTGCTTATTACCTCCCACCCCTTACACCCCCCCCTTCCAAATACAAATTTTTACTAAAATTAAAAACTGTGTAGTTCTACAATCTGACAATATTTCAATTTGATATCTGCACTCAGTTTTGAGATATAACGGTTTGAAATTTTGGTATGTGCACTATCTTTGAAATGTTTTCCATTTTCCTCCACTACTATTATGTCAAAATTTTATATTTTTCTCATGATTTCCTAATAAAGTTTAATATATGATCCAAGTCTCAATTATGTAGCTTAAAAGATAGTCAAGATATTAACTTTTAACTGTTGTTCTTTACTCCCTCCCTGACCCTCTCCCTGACAACAATTAGCCTAATAAAGTAAAATTACAAATCTCCCGCCTCTGCTTTTACCCCATACAATAGAATATCATAGGATTGAGCTTTACGCCCAATCATAATTTTGTTATGTTTTTGGTATATTCTTAACATTAAGAACTGTGAGAAGTTTTTTATACTTAACTAATTCG
The DNA here is from genome assembly GCA_963669355.1 of Chorisops tibialis. Lineage (NCBI taxonomy): Eukaryota > Metazoa > Arthropoda > Insecta > Diptera > Stratiomyidae > Chorisops > Chorisops tibialis. Next base: position 311,519,585 of record OY770262.1, read on the forward strand.
TAATATATTTATTTCCAAAGATTCTTCATAACATACTTACGCTAATTTTTCTTACAGTTAGTGATCAGATTATGTTTGAAATCTTTACAGCTTATGGATGAACAGATAAACAATAATGAATTTATGACAATTTTCTTAATATATTTGGATGTAGTAAGGAAAAGAGGGGAAAACTAAAAACGTGAAGATACTTGAATTAACTTCAATTCCTGGGCAATGATAGTAACGATCAAGCTACTATTTGTAATTTTTTCGCCACATTCTTCAGTGGATCTTTTACTAGTAGTAGCTTTTCCCCTGATATGGCGTATTTTGATGACTTTAGACAAACTACTTTGACTACTTTGTCTGATCTACCAATTTTCTGTAATGATATAGTCAATCACATCGCCCGCCTTAAAGAAGTGTCTTCTCCTGGCCCAGATGGTGTTCCTGCTGTTGTCCTTAAGCGTTGTTGTCTCTCTCTTGCTGAACCACTCTCTCACCTCTTTCAAAGATCCCTAATAACGGGGATTTTTCCTAATGTGTGGAAGTCGTCCTTCATCATACCTACTCATAAAAGCGGTGCAAAATCTGCTATTGAAAATTATCGGCCAATAGCTAAACTATCGGCTATTCCTAAACTATTTGAGTCTATAGTGTATGAATGCATGTCGTTTCACTGTAAATCAATAATTTCGAGTAAACAACATGGTTTTGTTAGGAATAGGTCCACTGTTACTAATCTGATGGAGTTTACGAATAAATCTATATTGGCTATTGAGGATGGTAAGCAGGTGGATTGTGTATACACTGATTTTAGTAAGGCCTTTGATAAATTGCCCCATTCAATAATTTTGTTAAAACTAAGATTGTTGGGTTTTCCGACATGGTTTATAAATTGGATTAAGTCTTATCTATTTGATAGAACCTACCAGGTTATCTTTCGTGATTGTACGTCTAAGCCATTTACTGCGCTTTCTGGGGTCCCTCAAGGAAGTCATTTGGGACCACTTCTATTTATCCTGGCCATTAACGATGTAGCCTCTGTTTTTAAATATTCGGAAGTACTCATCTATGCTGATGACATTAAAATCTTTAGGTCTATTAGTTCTAACTCAGATAATCTTCTTCAGGAGGATTTGTTAAATTTTAGTAACTGGTGTCGCAATAATGGCCTTCGATTGAATTTGGATAAATGTCATGTAATGTCATTTACTCGTAAATTCTCACCGTTTGTAGTAACTTACAGTCTCAATGACTGTATCTTAGATCGTGTTAATTCAGTTGTTGACTTGGGCGTTATATTTGACCAGAAGATTGATTTTGGCTTGCATATAAATAAGATTGTGCAAAAGGGTAATTCAATGCTGGGTTTCACCACTCGCTTATCCAAGGAATTTAACAATTCTTTTGTTAGGTTGAGTCTGTATAACACCTTTGTCAGATCTCATCTTGAGTATGCTTCTCAAGTTTGGTCTCCCTATTATGATGTGCATATTGCCAGAATTGAATCTATTCAGCGCAAATTTGTGAGAATTGCACTATGTCACCTTAATTGGGATGATAGAGTTCGTCTTCCTCCTTATATTGACCGGCTTCAGTTGCTAAATATGTCATCACTCTCGAGACGACGTGAAGTTGCTGACGTAGTTTTTGCTCATCAACTTCTCACTGGGGTGGTGGATTCCTCCTCACTTTTGGGTTTGATGCAATTTGCTGCTGGTCAATTTTTACCGAGGCATCCTAGATTGTTGAAGATTTCCTTTCACCGGACTAACTATGGTATGAATGAACCAATCTCGCGTCTTGCAAGAGAAGTTAACGAAAATATTGATGTATTTGACTTCTCTATAGATAAAGTATGTTTAAGACGCAGACTTAACGCTAGTTGACACTAATTTATGTTAGTTTTTGTTTATTTACTGTGCTCTGTTTATTAATGTGTTGGTTTTGGGATATTGACGTTTGTTGTGTCCCTTCACTAAATGATGAGCCAAAGGATAAAATGATTTCCATTTTTATACTTGGAATCGATTTTATGGCAATTCCTTGCATTAAGGAATCCTGATAGTGATACTAACAAATAACTAACTTACTAAAAAAAACTAGGTGGTGATTTCTATTCAATGATAGAGAGAATTAAGGGGTTGTTGGTGTATTCACATCTACTTAAAAATATTTCACTCAGATTATTGCTCTGTGTTTGGACTAAATCTATAACAGCCAGTTTGTGGAGGCGTTTTGTTGAAAAATACCAGGGTTTATTAAGTATTAATTTTAGGCATTTGTTTTGGCTATTTGTAATTTTTTTTTTTGGGCTTGTGCGCATTCATTTCAAACAGGACTTGCATATGTAAATGACAGGGTCTCATCACAACTTTGTACAAGAGTAGTTTGTTTTCCGTCGATAATTTTGACTTTCGGTTTATCAAGGGGTATAATATCCTAAAAAGCAACAGAGTATTGGAAACAGCATTTGAGACCTGATGATGGTAAGTTCACTTTTTGTCTTAGTGCATCCCAAGATATTTTGTGCTGTTGGACCATATTATATGTATGTTCTCCAAAAATGTGGATTGTAGGGAAGTGTAGATACTGGGAGGCTTTTCTTTTCGTGAAAAAAATTGCTCCAGTCTTGGATGTATTCATTTTTATTTTTCAGGTCGTGAAGTAAGTGGTAATTTTACAAAGCTGATTCTGTAGGTTGTTGATGATTATAGCGGGGTCTTCGAATATTGTAAAAACTGCAGTGTCACTTGCAAGCGTAGCTAACTCCCAAGTAGAGTCTTTAGGGAGATAGGAAGTGTATAAGTTGAAAAGTAGGGGACAGGAATAGATAGTGAGTGTTGACGAAGAGATAAAATTATTATTGACTTTTTTGACAAAAGACCAGAACGGTCTTGAGCCATTTGGACTCTGAAGAATCTTTTTCCAAAGTTTTTGATCGTGATCAAATTCAAAACGTTTGAGGATACATTCGTTGGAATTTCATGATTCTGTTTGTTAGCTGGAGTTGGAAATTTTTTAAAATTTTGAAACGATTGTTTTTTAACCTGAATTCATTTGCGGACCGGAGAGTCCTTCGGAGGACTCTAACTCAAGGCATTGAAAAACTCATTCATCGCCCCCCAATTGGCTATTTTGAAATGCCAACCAGTTCTGCGGAGCGCCTTAACTGGCAGAGGTTTTAGTGCTGAAGCTAGAGATTATGCAAGAATCAAGAAGTGATCGGTATTTTCAATTGGTGATGGGGATATTACAGAGAGAAAGAGAGTATTTCACAGTTTGGCTAGTGAAAAAATTAATCAAAAAGATTGGAAAATTGACTTAAAATTTCTGGTAAACGAGTAGGCTCATTTACCAGCTGTGTTGGACCGTTTAACGAGGCAAAGACCTCGGTATCACGTCCCTCTTGGTCCGTGTAGGAGAATTAGTTAGTGTGAAATAACGAAAATCTTTCCTTTAAATTCAAAATGCACTGTGAAAACATTCGCCAAACTATAATCATTACTAATGATTTTTACAATTTTATTTCAGCTCGAAATACGAAATTTAACACCAATTTATCAAAAAAAAAAACATAACAGGGCTACGATTGTGCGTAAAGCGCAATCTTACGATACTCTAGATGAAATATAATATTTTGTGATTCCAAGAAATTTTGTATCGGGAGTGTTACAAGGGATGATAGCATTGAACTAATTTTTTTTCCCATCGTGCTAAAGTAGCTATAAAAATATTTTATACCAAATGCTTATTCCAAAAATTGAATGGGAACTGAGAAAATGAGTGAGTTAGATTTAGTGAAAATGTGCATGGGAGATGGTAGAAAGAGTGGGGGGGTTTTAGTGATTTTTCATAAATAACTAGGAATATTATAAAATTTACATCCCTTAAATTTCAGACTAGGCACTAGTCTGAATAATTTTCAAGAAAATCGATTTTTTGTGAAGTTGTGTAACTGTGTCATATTGTATGGGAGGGCTTAGAAGCAGTGAAGCTAATTAAATATTTTTTTCTGATTTAATACTAATTAAGTATTTATTGCAAAATATGAGGTCGATAAATGTTATATGTTCTGAGAGAATCGTCTTAGAGCATTTCATGGAAAAAGTGTAGTTTGTATGGGAGGGGTGGAAGGAGAAAGAGGATGTAAATAATTTTTCTACTGTAGATTTAAATCATTATGAAAGTAATGTATTCCAAAATTCAGACTGATAGCTTTTATACTTCAAAATCCATCCATTTATTGTCGAATTGCGAAATTGTTTCATTTTGTATGGGTGGGGGTAGAAGGGGTGAAGCTAATCGTCTAATTTTTGTGTCATTTTGTATGAGAGGGGGTAGAAGGGGTGAAGCGATTTGGCCCGTTCAAGAACCTGACCTTACTTTTTTGTCAAAAATGACGTGTACACAATTTTAACTATCTAGCTTAACGCGTTCTCAAGCTAAAGAGCGCACGGACAGACGGACGGACATCCGGTTTTGAGATTTTTGAGTGATAATATTAACTTCTGTATCATTCATTTTTCTCTCCGAGCCTTATTTCTTAGCGTTACAAACTTTAGAGCAAACTTATAATACTCTCAAATTTCATTTAGAGTATAAAAATATCTTAAAGTACAAATACATGACCCGTCTTTTATATATATCGACAAAACTTAAAATTCCATCAAAATATTATGATCATAATTCTTCCAATTGATATAAGATTTTATATAATACCGCGAAATTGCCATGTGATTCGATAGCGCAGTCATCGCGTTCGCAATAATGAGTTGCCCTATAAATTGAGTGTCTTGTCTCAACGTATTGCTCCCGAAGATAGCTACTGCTTTTTATGTATACAAAAATTCATTCGTATAGCGTTCTTCAGGATCCTCGCTCGAAACATATTTCACTTAATGACTTCGGAATCGTTGTTGAATTCTTTTTGTTCTTTTGCCGATGATCCGCAAGCAAATTAAAATGCACGTCGAACACGTATCGGGCTCCTGTTCGCGTCCAATATGCATAAATTTCTCTCGATAAAGATCGAAATCCTCGCATCTCCGAGCTGAATATTCGAAGAGTTATGAAAACCAATTATCTTGGATTCTGCACATTATTACCTTGCAGCCGCGCTGCTGCCGTATAGCTTCAGCTTCACTGATTTTTCAGTGAACGCCTGACGGCGAGATTTAGGGCTCCTGGCTAAATTGAAATAAGCTTCTGACCTCTAAGATAAATCGCTTCAATTCGTGCACACATAAAAGCCATGTTTGAAGCGAAATGAAAAGGACGTGATGTAGTAGCTCTGAGCATTTCAGGTAGGGTTGGTTTCATCCTGTTTTAATCAAAATATGTACACATCCGAAAACCCATATTGATCGTGTGTGTGTGTGTTGATATACTATATATAGTTGATCGCCATTCTTTTAACACTGTAATTTAGTGGAAACGATTAACGGAAGGAAATTTATTTCGGGGTTATGAGAAATCTGCGCGGTGGGTAAGTTACGATGTAATTTATTTTAGAACCATTTAAAATGCTTTTATCTTATGTAATTATACCGCATTTTAATAAGTTTAAGTTCTTATAAATTTTGAAATTTTTTTGAAAATTAAACATATTGGAAATAAGAATTTTTTAGAATTGGAAAGTTTATCCATTTTTAATGGTATCGACAAAAAAATGTAGCTAAATATTTGCTTAGTTAGGAGAGTGAGTTGAGTGGTCAATGGTAAATCAAATTTTGCTAGTAGTCTATGATTGTCTTTCAATCGCATGGATTCCAGTCAAAATGCAAGTTTCGTTTTCAAAATCATTTTCCGATGAATTTTTGAAAATTATAAATGTTTAATTGACAGCAATCAAGGTTCTCGTCCCTCAGCCATAACTTAATATTGACAAATTCTCAGTTCTTGAAAATTTGAGTTGAAGATTTTTTTCTTAACGATACACCAGACCCACATAACTTTATTGTAGGATATTATTTGAAACAATAAAACCATATAGCTTAAAAGCATAGTAGAGTAGTTCGTTTTAAGTGCACTGTTTAGTGCTGAGCCACAATTCAAGCAATTAGTGGAATACTGAAATATGGTATATACGTACGTATTAACATGCATACCATACTTGAATTTACCAATAAACTAAACTAGTTTTTCCTAAGCTGAATGATTTCTACCATAGAAAACCTGCATCCTATTCACTAATAGCAAAATTTCAATAACAACCCGGCCAGTTGGTGGTGTACTCGTCTTTACAACTGACCACGAGAAGATTTTTGCAATTAAAAGACGCACGAGTTGAATACTTTTATGAGCAATAGCAATACGCCGACGTAGCAATTGCTAGGTATAGGCAATCGCTACCATTCATCACGCTGTATGTATATGGACTTTTGCACAGTCCGTTAATGCGGCTTTAATTAATATAAATTGGGCTGTTGATTACCTTTACCAGAAAACGAATGAGCCATGATTTGCAAGAAATCATAAGCCTATTGGTCCATGCACTGTGTTGTAATTGGATATGGAATATGCTTGTTGTCATATTCAACCTGGGTGGTACACACACTTATGACAGAAGCAGCCAAACGCGCTTACCGGAAAGTTTTCACTTAATGTGAAAAGAAGATTAACTCACGAAGCCGCTTGCTTACTGTGAGAAAGAATGCGAAATTTCTGGCCATCATTCTTATAAACTGCTTAAATAAATTTATTAATCCGGTTATAATCAAAGATGCGTAGCAGGTGCTATTGCAAAGCATAACAAATTTCGAAAAATAAAATTCACGTTTCACAATAATTGGACAAATATTGTGAAACAAGATTGATTTAAGGAAATGGGACGGAAAATGGCGCCATAATTATTCATTGCCCATTACTGTCAAAACCATAAAAAATCTTATGCGCCATATAATAAAGGATATTTCTATGGGTTAACATCATAAAAAAAAACGATTGTAAAGTTATTAACTACTAGCAAACGCCCGCGACTTCGTCCGCGTAAAAATAGCAATAATAAGCAATTTTTGAGAGTGTAGTTAGTAATGCATTATGTGGGATATAAAATCTGCTTACTTTAATGGCTCTTTGAAGAGAATGGTTTGTATATTGTTGGAATCAGAACCATAAATTATTAAGAATGAAAGCATGATACTCCCATTTTTATGGGACAGGCTCGTGATCAAATCAAACCCGTGATTCGAGATCATATACGTGATGAAGAGCGTTAAGAACATGTGAATAATTGTAGCTGTTGTTAATTAAAAAAAAAAGCAAATAAAATAACATTAAGCATAAAAACATAACAGGACTACGATTGTGTGTAAAGCCAAATCATACGATATTATTAATAGATGAAATCGAAATTTTTGCGGTGTTAAGAAATTTTGTATGGGGAGTGGTATAAGGGGTGACAGCACTGAACTAATTTGTTTCACATCATGCTAGAGTAGCTATAAAAATGTTTTGTACCAAATTTAAGCTTCAAAAATTGAGTAGGTACTGAGAAACTTAGTGCACTGAATTTAATGAAATTGTGCAATTTGTATGGGAGGTGGTAGAAGGAGTGGGGGGTTCTTGGTGATTTTTCGAAAAACAACTATAACTATCATGTAATTAATACACTTTAAATTTCAGATCTGCATCATTCACACTTTTCAATAAAATCGAATTGTTACATAGTCGTGTAATGTGCCTCATTGTATGGGAGGGGGTAGAAGGAGTGAAGCTACTCGGTTAATTTTCTTCCCGCTGTTAATAATAATGCTAATTAAGGATTAAGTTTAAATTTTTACCTCAATGAAATTTATATGTACTGAGAAAATTCGTTTAGAGTATTTTATGAAAAAGTGCGGTTTATATGGGAGGTGGTGGAAGGAGAAGGGGGTTTTTGGTGATTTTTTGAGAAACAACTATAATCATCATGCAATTGATATATTTTAAATTTCAGATCAGTAACATTCAGACTTTTCAAGAAAATCGAATTTTTGTGAAGGCGTGGAACTGTGTCACATTGTATGGGAGGGGGTAGAAGGAGTGAAGCTAATCGGTTAATTTTATCTCGATATTAATAATAATGTTAATTAAGGATTTAATAAAACATTTTAGTTCAATGAAAGTTACACGTACTGAGAAAATTGGTGTAAAGTGGTTCATGAAAAAGTGTAGTTTGTATGGGAGGTGGTAGAAGGAGTGACAGACCTTAAATAATTTGTATACCAAAAGACTGCATTTATAATAGAAATAATATAGTCCAAATTTCAAATTAATAGCTTTTATAGTTTTCAAGAAAATTTGATTAATATATATTTTTGAAAATGAGTCACTTTGTATGGGAGGGGGTAGAAGGCGTGAGGAGAGTGAAATAAAACCAAAAGCAGATTTCATTCCGATGGACACCTAACAAACTGTGCAAGTTTCATTACAATCGGTTCAGCCGTTTGTGCGTGAAACGCGGTCGTACAGACAGACAGACAGACAGACAGACAGACAGACAGACAGACAGACAGACAGACAGACAGACAAAAATTTCAAAAATGTGTTTTTATGCTTAGTTAGTGCTAAAATAACTCAAAAAACTAACTTATAGCCATTTATAAGCAAATAACAGACAGACACTACAATTATATTTATATGTATAGATTGTCAGATCAGTGCGCACAGGGGGTGGTTTTGGGTGGATTCAAAATCAAAACAGTATTCCCGCCTCTTTAAAATCAATTAATTTTCAATATTCTTCTCGATCGATTATAATTACAAAAAAAAATGAAAAATAGGCAGAGCCTCAAAATTTGGAAAAACTAAATCTTTTCATTACGTTCAACAAGAACAAATATTGACCGCATTATATTTAAATTAAGACATCGACTCTAAGAAATTAATTTTACCTGTCAATCTTAAAATTTGATGATTTTTCGTTAGACAGTTTTATCTCTTTTTTTTTTCTTGGGCTATAGCGTAAAAAGTATTTTGTTACAAGTAGAGGCGTTGTTTGTCTTATATGAGCTCACATTTATCTACCGATCCCGATAGGATACATCACTATGACTTTACATTTTCTTCCATTCCCTCTCTTTAATTACTTCATCGGATCTTCGGACAACAACGCAATGAAGATGAATGGAAACTTTGAAATAATTTACAAACTAATTGAGAACAAAAAAAAAATTATAAAAGTTCGTAACATGGGAGTTAAAGTTCTTACCGAAACTCAAGAAGGCTCATGTTTCGGTCAACTTTCATATTTTCGGGGTCTATGGTTTGATTTATTTTTTGAAAGTCATCAGTCCAATTTTGTTTCAGAATAAAGAAGACCTCGTCGGTTTTATTATATCGTTGAAATTTTCTTACCTTTTTATTTCAATTTTTTTTTTATTATGGGTAAATAAATCAGAGGACAATGGCCTGCTTCATCTACACTTCAATATTTCGATTTCCGTTTCATCTTGGAAATTGAATTGTTGCCGTCAGTTTTTTCTGCGAAATTAGTAAACCATAAAATTAGAAATTTGATAAGTTGAAAATTTTTAAATTTTTTTGCATTTAATTTAATTTATTCAAAAAAAAAACTTGTTTGGACAGATCGGTATCTTTGTATTGTTACAGGAATCTGATATAAGAAAAGCCTGAGACAACCAATGTTAACCATGGAACAAAAATGAATAATTGAGTGTTTTTCGCTAACCATTTTGAGAAGTGAAAACAAAAGTGTCGTAAAAATATCAGATACTGGGAATCGTTCCATTGGGATATATGATAAATATCCATAGAACACAGTAGTTTCATGTTTGTGAAGTGCGAAACTTGAATTTGAATTTCACCTACTGGTCATTTCATACCGCAAAAAATTTTAATTCTAAAATCTTTGGATATTACAATTTTTGTGTATTCTATATTATTGTCTTAGGGTATATACCTTAAACTTACTTAAAATTTCCCGCAAGATTTTACGTTATTATTCTAATAATAAAGTATTAAGTTTCGAAGTAATTGAATAATTTTTATCTGAATTTATGGAATGGAGATGACAAGGAAAGTGGGAGGTTTTGGATAATTTTGAATCTGCTTATCAACATCCTAATCACATTGTTTTGTTACTCATATGTTCGAAGGAAAAATACTTTTCTTGAATTTTCAATACAAAAATTTGTATGGGAGGTGGCAGTGAAGCGAAGCTCAAAATTTTTTTAGCATTTATTGAAATTATTAAGGAACAAATTGTGGCAAAATTTCAAGTTTGTGCCTTTTCTAGATTCAATGAAAATCGATTAAATGTATTTACCAAAATTGTGCATTTGTGTAGGAATATTCGAATCAAACCCAAATTTTTCGACATCAATAATGTTTTTAATAGTATGCTTTTCTCAAAATTTGAAGTTCACAGCTTTGACGGTTTTGGAGAAAACTAATATAGTGAAAATTCTGAAATTTCGTGAAATTTTTATGGGAGGGGGTAGAAAGAATGAGGTGAAGTTGATAGTTTTTCCAAAATTGGTTGCAATTTTGTAAAAGTAATATTGAAAAAAATTGGCTTTGCTAGTTGCAATACAAACCGAATAAATGCATTTTTAAAAATTGTGCATTTGTATGGGAGAGAGTAGAAGGAGTAAAGATTTCAGATCAATAATTTTTGACGACAATGATATTTATACCATTGTACTATGGCCTCATTTTCAACTCAATAGCTGAAATGGTTTCGGAAAAAAATCATTTTCTTTAAATGTCGAAATTTCATGAAATTTGTATTGGGGGTGGGTATAGAAGGAATGGGGGATGTGGCTCGATAACGAATTTAAAGTTATTTTTTTGCTAAAAATAACATATGACAAATTTCAGCACGATAGGGCAAAGCTTTCGAGAGTTATGTCATTTATGACATCACTTCATCGCTCGATTCACTCGAGCATAGACGAACTGTAAGCTCCCTAACCCTTTTGTATCGCTACTACAATGGAGATTGTTCGGACGAAATCTCTAGTCTCTTGTTCCCATGTATGCCCTTACCCCGTAATACTACAGCTGCTTCACGCGCTTATAACTATTCTCTCAACCCCGTATTTGGTCGCACTATTAAATTTCGGGATTTATTTTTAAACCGGACTGTTCGAATATGGAACTCGCTGCCCATCTCAGTACTCCCGCATGGCTACAACATTCAACAATACAAAATAAATATTCAAAGCCACTCCCGTCTCTATCCCCTTAATTTCCAAAAACCAATATCCTTCCCCTCGCCAGAGCTGTGCTTCAGTACAAAAAGGCAATCTCTCTTGTTCCGGTGTCACATAAAATAAAATTTTGTAGACAGATGGATAGATGGTCACTCGCAATCGAAGTTTTTGAGTGACAACAAATATTTCTGTACCCTTAGTGACTCTGTGCGATCATTATTTCTTAGCGTTACAACCGGTAATGCATACACACATGTACTCTCAGAAGAGTAGAAAAACCGTGCACGTACGCCCAGCTTAATATATCTCAAGCCCAAGAAGATAGAAAAATAATTTTTATGTGTAATGTAGATTTCAGATGATCTCAGCCCTACTCCAATTTTGAGAGTGTATGGAAATAAGGGGGAAAATATCCGACAACTTCTAATTCGAAAATCTCAAATATGGGTCTTGGTAAAAAGCGTAAAATCGACACACATACAAAGGGATTTGTGGGACAAATTCAATTTAAATTAATTTAATTTTTCTCCCTATTGGGGTCCAAAAAGGAGAAGCTAAAAAAGAAGAGAAACAACATATGTTGATTAATAGCGTTGAAGTCTTTATATTGGTAAGTCATTGGGCAATCACTGTAAGATGGCAAATCATATGCTAGAAAAATAATGTCATATTAAATAATGCTCGCATAGAGTCGGCAAGGATACAGAAATACTTGTTGTCGCCCGAAAATCTCGAAACCGGATATCGGCGCACGGCCATGCGCTCTCTAACTTGAGAACCCGTTCAGCTAGAAACCTTAAATTTTGTACACGTTATTTTCGATGAAAAGGTTATGCCAAATAAAGTTCGTGAACGGACCAAATCGCTTTGTACCTTCTACCCCCATTTCATATGAAATATTTGCACAACTTCATTAAAAGTCAATTTGCTTTAAAAACATAACAGAATTATGATTGGGCTTAAAGCCCAATCATATGATACTCTTTCGAATAGTGAATAGAGATTTTTGCAAGGGAGGTGGAAGAAGTAGAGAGGGAGGTTTGTATTTTTCATATATGATACCGAACGTGGCATGCAAAATGTTTTTTGCTGAATTTAAAGTTTTTAGTTTTCATTATTTTTAAAGAAATTGGTCATAATTTTCCTGAAATTGGGGCATTTGTCTGGGAGGTGGCAGAGGAAGTGGAGCATTTAATATGATTTTGAAAATGCCTATCATCATCCTTATCACCATGCTTTGATTCAATTTCAAAGTTGATAGCTCTCATATATTCGAAGGAGAAATGCTTTTCTTGAATTTATAATACAGATATTTGTATGGAAGGTGGTAGAAGGAGTGAAGCGGAGCTGATAATTTTTTCTAACACTTATTTCAATTATTAAGAAACAAATTCTGGCAAAATTTGAAGTTTTTACTTTTTCTAGTTTGAGTGGAAATTGATAAAATGCATTTAACAAAAATTATGCATTTGTATGGGAGGGGGTAGAAGGAGTGTACGGATCAAAACAAATTTTTTCGCATTATTGGTATTTCTATTTGTATACACTGTACAAAATATCAAGTTGACAGCTTTAACAGTTTCGAAGAAAAATAATTTAATTTAAATTTCAAAATTTCGTAAAATTTGTATGGGGGGGGGGGGGTAGAAAGAGTAAGGTAAAGTTGAAAATTATTTTTAAAATAAATTTCAATTATAGTAGAATTAATTCTGACAAAATTTCGTTTTTTCAGCTTTACTAGTTTCAATGAAAATCGAAAATATGTATTTTTCAAAATTGACCATTTGTATGGGAGGGGGTAGAAGGAATAAAGGAATCAAGTCAATATTCCGTGGCATTAATGACATCTATATCATAATACTTTGATCTAAATTTCAAGTCGATAGCTTAAATGCTTTCAAAGAAAATCAATTTCTTAATTTTTCGAAATTTCATGAAATTTGTATGGGAGGGGGTAGAAGGAATAAGGGGATGTGGCCCATTCACGAACTTAAAGTTACTTTTTTGCTAAAAATTAAACACAAAAATGTTTGGCACTATAGCTCAAAGCTTTCGAGAGTTATGCTGTAGACAGACGCACAGACAGACAGACAGACAGACGGTCACTCGGAATCGAGGTTTTTGAGCGACAACAAATATGAGAAATATATTTATTTCAGTTTAAAAATCGATATCTCACCACTCCTGCTACCACCTCCCAAGAACACTGAATAATTTCACGAAATTTAATACACCATTTTCTTAGTACCCATAACATGTATGATGCTCAAATTAAATGCAAAGTATTTTGATCGCACTGCCCTTTATATCACCTCCCATACAAAATAACACAGTTTTATAATAAGTCGTTTTTCTTACAAAATATCTAGGCTAGTGCTCTGAAATTTGAAAATGAATACTTTTTACAATTTTATTAATAAATTTGAGATAACCTTAGAAACTTCACCATTTGAAGCAACAACTCCGAAAATTTTATTTAAAATTGCAAATTTCATGGAAATATGTACCTACCTTAAGGCAATAAAGTATCGGGAATTTGTAATTAAAATTACTGTGGGAAATGATATTTCACAATTTTTTTTTGGTAAGCAGGTAGGGATGTCCTTAATTATTGTCCCAAAAATTACCGCGATATGTTTACAGCAGCTGGTTAAATCGCACACCTCTGTGGTTCACCGCGACTTTTCAAATTGATAAAAATATGGAACAAAGAGTTTGTCTCAAATTTTATGTTTCCAACCAAATTCCGTATGCGGAATTATTGTGAATGTTAGAAAAGGGTTACAGTGACTCGGTAATATCAAAAACATGAGCCTAAGAGTGGTACAATGCCTTTAAGGATGGTTGAGAGATCGTTGAAGACATGCCTCGTTCTGGACGACCTCCGATCTCTTCAACTGACGAAAACATTCAAAAAGTGAAGGAAATGGTGCTCCAGAATCGTCATGCCAGTATTAGGGAGATAGAAGGAGAGCTCAACATCTCTCGCAAGTGCGTTTATTCGATTTTGGTCCATACTTTGGCCTTGAAACGCATCCTTGCTCGATTCGTTCCGACAAAACTAAATTTTCTTCAAATAAAGTACCGTGAACAGGTCTCTTTGGGCATCTTTGGAATTGTGATCCCACATTCATGGAGCGCATCATCACTGGTGGTGGGATATAGGTCTATGAGTTTGACATGCAAACCAGTCAACAATCATCAGAATGGAGGAAAAAAAAGGACATTAAGCAAAAATCGCGAAGGTGCTGAAGGCCATAAGAAAAAATGCTTATGAAAAGTGTTCGTTGAAATTTTTTGAGTTTGTTCCAGTTGGCGTATCTTATATTTTACTAGTCTATGGTAAATAGCAATGTATATTTTTGATCAAAAACAATTTTATATTAAAATTTCTTGATTTCATCAAAATGTTTGCTGTATATGAAAGTTGCAATTTGGAAAATTTTAAATGGGATATCGAAAATATGCAAAAAAAAATTAACAATGTGACGAATGTATGCGTGTTTGAAAAAGGTCTCAACAGAAACCGAAAAGTCACGAATAATAAAGCGTAACAGAGTAGAATCCGGAAATCTTTCCTTTCAATGTGACGAATTCATTTTTGCCAAAAGAGTAAAATTTCTTGACTGTGCCGGTGTTAGAGGTTCAAGCGTCTATGATTTTTGATAAAAAAATCCCAAATATGTAAACAATAATTGGTATATTCTAATACCAAGACTATTTTTTTTCGCATAGTACTTTGTACTTCCACTTCTGCAATGGCACTACAACTCAAATCAGACCACGACCTCCTTAACATTTTCATTACTTATTTTGATAGGGTGGCTAGTACTTCGCATAACCATCTTTCTACGAATTTCTCATTTTCGGAGATTGAGGTGACCAAGGTATACCCAGGTAAGCCGGCAGTGTGCTGAAATTCTACGTCGATCGGTATTTAAACTGCCGACCATCGCATTGTTGACCAACACGCTACCCTCTATGTTATATCCCAGCTTAATACAATCGAATTAAAATTATTAATAAAACACCAAAACCGAATAGCAGAGGCCCTGATATATTACCAATTTTCAATTTCCAACAATACAACAAATGTCTGTAGCTTGAGCTTTGATCAGCTTCTGATACCAAAATAAAATTATTCCATAACCCACAGCTCGTAATGATCTGAATCAACCGTATTATATTGTTATGAAGCCCACCTCTAGAACCACATAAGGTACCAAAAAATACATTTAATGTTGTCGAAGACGAATCATTCATATTTTTTGGCAAAGAACTATGGCAGCATACCTGTCGTGCATTGACCGTACATCTGAAATGCTGGTCGAGAAATATGTTACAATCAATAAAAGCCGTATCTATTGAAAGTAATCGTATGTATGTCCCGCATAACCTTCTGATATTTGTTATGGTAAGAAATCATTTTTCCAACTGAAAATAAATAATTTTTTTCATCAGAATGTTAACACTTTTTTTTTGTTAGTGTGTGTACAATATGTATATATCAAGAAGATCACCGAAAAAGTTCATCAATCAATCATAAAACTTTTATATACATATTTTGCTGGACTTCTCGTATGTTGGTGAATTTTTAATCGTATACCGAGCCGCCGCCACCACCGCTCGCACTCGTTTGACTTGAGGTTTTTAAAAACCATTCTGAAATCGATCTCAAAAAACTCAAAGTAAGATCTTACCACGAACCAAATATATATTAGACACGTGCTAGATGTATAATTAGCTGCCAATCGGCTTGGGCGGCCTTACATTCTTCATACATTGGCGTCGTGCTTTAACGGATTGCTAGCTCTTTTTTATTTTTTGAAAAAATGAAAAAAAAACCAACGACTTAAAGATCGCTTGTAACTTGTAAGGTAGCAAGTTTTATCATCGGACAGAGACCATTGGATCGATCGTAATTAGCGAGTTTTTAGGTGCTATTCGATGAATGTAATTTTATTTGGAGTAATTTTTCTTCATTTTGATTAATTTTTTTTTTTGAAGTTCTTTTCATAGTACGAGCATTTATTTCTAAGAGAGCTTAAGATTGTCCAGTCGAAAAGGGGCTGGGTGTAAGCAATTTCTAAAGAAGGCTGATGACTTCTTTTCGAATTTAGTTGGGCATGGAGTACTTTCTAATGATTTTTATCGGGTTTCGTGCACTTGTTCAAGGATTTGAAATGTAAACCAGAGCTCCAGAGATAATCAACAGAAAATTCACGTTAACAAAAGTATACATTTAACTGTGTCTATTACTCATTATTACTTAATTTTATGAAAAAGATAAAATCCAACATAATTTATTTTAATAATTTAGATACTTACGAATTTTTTCTTCTCGTAAGTGAACTTTGTGAATAAGAATCGTTTGAAATTTATCTGATTTTTTTAAGTATCTTGTAGTGATATGTGATATGCATATGAAATTTTTAGTTTACAAATTTGTCAAATTTCATTCATCAAAATAACGGAAGAAGGATTTTTTTTATTTCGTTTTGGAGATTTGCCAAGTTATTGCCACATACTTTTTGCGACCAGAATCATGACGTTATCAAACTTCAAACTTCTTCTAGCCCTAAAACGTAGATATCATGTAAATATAAAACAAACAGTCGAATATCTAAACATTTAAACATTCAAACCAGTGATACAATGAATACTACTTTATCGAATACTAATGTGAAAGCCATTATTCCTCGAATACGAATACGAATAATTATAGCTGAATTAAATATGAATTAAAAAAAAAACTTATTGTCTTTATTTACATAATTTTGGTTAGAAGGAATGGAGGTGTGACCCATTAGTTAACTTAAAATTACTTTTATCTCAAAAAAATACAGGTCTTAGCTCGATAGCTCGAAAAAAAAGGACATTCAAAATCAAAACACTTAAGAATTGGAAGGATTTTATATGAAATCTTTCTGAATAGCAACAGAAATCGAAAACATTCTAACTGGAATTGTTATTAATTTAAGAAGGGAGTGGGGGGGAGAGGATTTTGTTTTATTTTAAGAAATTTTATAGGGGAAGTGGTAGAGGGGGTGACGACATTGAACTAATTTTTTCACATCACTCTAAGGTTGCTATCAAAATGTCTTATACAAAATTTAGGATTCAATAATTTAATAGGTACTGAGAAAATTAGTGTTTTGGATTAAGTGAAATTGTGAAGTTTGTATGGGAGGTGGTAGAAGGAGTGTGAATTTTTTAATGACGTTTTTACCTAAATTGCTCAACTGCTCGCTTCCATGGTCGATCAACCTGACGTCTTCCTTATGGGCTATAATCCGGAGCTTGTCTTACAGTATTTTGCCCTGGTTTCCTCAAAGTGAGACTAATCCACTGTAATTTGTGCCTTTGAGCCTCAGTGCCTATTTTAGTCTGTCCAGTTGTAGTTCAAAGTTCGTCCTTAGAGATGACATCTGACCAGAATATCCCTAAAGTGCGTCGAAGGTTCACGAAAGCTTAGAGTTTCTTGGTTACTTTCATTGCAAATATACTATTCAAAAATTTTGCTTCTTAGACGAAAAAGCTGGCAGTAGGCAATCTTCACTGTTGGAAGGAGACTACGTGTCAAGGGACATGTTGAGGTCGCCAAATATAAGTAGCTGGTGATTTATGGGAGTGAGTGATGTGCGCTATTTTTATTGCTCAAGGATAAGTGTATTCATGAGGAATATTCTATACAGAAAACAGCGGTAATAAGCCCGTTTTTTGTTTTTTTATTGGACAGAGAGATCCCATTAATTTTCGTATCAACTTTGGTATTTTTTGTGTCACCTAACTATTTATTATTTATTAATTGTGCAATCATTTTACTTGTGTCTATAATGCAGGCGTTTTAAATGGTTTTGTACGATGGGATGCAGTTCCTCCTTCTGGAATGAACCCTTTCTCACGTCAAAATTCTGAACAAGTATTTAGAGTTCGTTTAATTTCTATTCATTAATTTTAAATTTGACCTTCGTAAAGGTATTCAGCGATTACGAATGTTCGTTTAATAACTGATATTTCATTTTGAGCTTATAATTTATATTAACATGTTTGAAGAAGAATTTAGTATTATGTTTTTCTTTTCCAACTTATTATTATGTTTATAAAAAAATAAATGTAACTCAAACAAAGCGCCATATGTTCTAGGTCTGAGTGATCTTGTAAAATTGATTATTGCATTGATCTCAATAAATAAATACTGATATTCTGTGATTACAAATATCAGTATTCGTCGTTTTATTACTAATTCAAACATTTTATGTAAATGGAAAAGCAAAAACTGAACGTAATACCTTATGCGATGACTCGTATGTTTATTTCATATCTCTTCAAATTAATCAAAAAGCGTTGATACACATTCATGTATCTTTATCAAATATGATCTCATCTGAGACGTGCCATAAAACAGCTGTTAACTGGGTATTACTATGCACAACCTATCATTCCGCAGGGCTCAATATAACAAGGTGATTAGTCTAAGTACATGTCATCTAACAACGATCGAACTGGGCCCCTCCAAATCCACCTGCATCACTGCCCAACCAACACGAAGTACAACATCATAGTTCTAAAACACACTAAATCAAGTGGAATGTTCAACAACATCACATTTGGCCGGCAAGCTCGGGTGTCATTGAATGTTAATCTCAAGTTTGATTGATTTCCGAAAATCAAATTCGGTATGGACTTCTCATGGTGGCCTTCTTAAGGCAACCTAAATGCGAGCGAATGGGATTAGCGTTGTTGTTTGCTCATGTTATAGAACGGTGACAGTCATAAGTATTCGTTTGGTCTTCGATGTCAAATCAACCGGTAATCGCATTTGACACAAGACGAGTAAAATGCTTTTGTGTGATCCAAGGTGTTTTTCTTATCTCATTTTTGAATAATTCAATTTTTTTTCTATTTCTTAATTCGTAATTGATTTGGGTACACGGTGATGTCAAATTAAATTTTTCATAAAGCGACACGATGTCGTTGTTCTCTTTGTTGTCGCTATGGTCATGTTGTTTGCGGGCGACGGTCATTGAGCGGAAATGGATCATATTTTTGAAACACTGCCAAATTCTATTAGCATCGAGTCATTTTGTCAATATGAGATTTTCGAAATTTTCAATGATATATTTCTTTTTTTTTATAGTATCAATCTTTATAAGGTGTGTTGGGTGGTAGTCCGAATCGGTTTTTGGTGTGATGACTATTACTTTGGGATTAGTGTCCTCTAAATGTTTAGATTGTGCTTAAAGTCAGTTGGTGATACCGTAATTGGGATATGTAGGAACATTGCGAATAAAGTATAATAAACTTATTTAATGAATTGATAAGCTAGAGTACAGCCTAGTGGGTAGCGATTTGGTCTACAGTGCGAAGATCGCGAGTTCAAATCCTGGTCGAAATAAAATTTCTGCACACTATTTGCGTAGGTAACTGTTTGATCACCTGAAACTGCAACAATGAAAATTGGTCGTAAGTAGGTTGTACAAACCTTTCGTAATAACAAATAGGAAGCCAAAAAGCCCGATTTAGGTTGTAGTGCCATTAAAGAATGAATTGATGAATGTTAAGTTGCTCTATTTTTTCTTTCATTAGAATTAATGAACTTATCCGCTTAGAACAGAGTTTTCAGAAGCTACAGATTTTACTTGCGATATTTAATTTCTCATTTAAAATTTTTTATCGAATTATAATTTTCGAGCCAGCGGCAATAAAAAATCTAATTCATGCAGCTGGTAACAAGCAAGCATTTTTAAAATTTATATCCGCTTTATTGAAATTACTTGATGAAAATCATCGATCCCGAAGATCGAGCCAAATACATTCGTTTTGCAATTACGGAATTACTAATCTTAAACATTTTTGCCAACACCCATTCATCGCCATGATCAACCAAATAATATTATTCGATCTACCAACATCGCCGGTAAAATGTTTATAAAATAAACAGGGCCAACCCATTTGATCGGATCCGAAATCAGCAACTCCAAACCTCTAGATTTTAGTTCTAGCTCACTATTTTTTGAAATAATAAAGAAGAACTATTGACATCCAGGGGTGGAATTATGTGAATTGAATCGAGGGTCGAGTGATTTTGGTATCATTTATCTTGCTTCGAGTTTTTATTGCACTCGAAGTGAAATAAATAACTCATTATTGAACAAACGCTATCGTGAGTTTTGTCTCGAAATTCTTTCCAGAAAACAACTTCATACAGGATAAACCGGCAAATATATTGCTATTTAACATAAATTACATGAATGTATTGTTATCTATTCTACGAAATGTTTGCCTCGTTTTCGCACTTACATTTTTTCTAGAGGTGCTTATCACTTTTTCTGTTCTACTCTAAAAAAATGATGCCAATGGTTTGTGGCCTTGATAGAAAAGTGCCGAATATCCGGCCGATGCATCATAAGCAGGCCAATCAGAGTTAAGTGCATAGCCTAAAAGTTCTAAAAATATATAAAAAAAAATATAGCGAAAAAAATCGAAACATTGCATTAAAAAGAAAATAAGAATTAAATCATTGTGATCCATTGTACAGCTGAACCTCCTGAAATGAATATTGAGTTAATTCATTAATAATAATTCGAATCAGGGTTGAGAAAAAACAGTAATGGAAAAAGTTTGTATATTCTCAGCCCCTTTCTTGTTTCCTTCTTAACTAATTTGAGAGCGGAACTGAAAAATTGAAGGTAGAACTGTGAGAATAATGATTTAACAAAATCACAAATTTCGAAAAGGGCTCAAGTCGGTTCTTTCCATTTTTTCAGGAGGCACAAATAACTGAATTTTCGCTAAGCTGTATGGAATTTGAGAGCGCAAATTTTTTGAAAGTACATAATACATTGGACTACATCATAACATACTGAAATAGTTTTTTTTAAATAAATGTGCCGAAAAAATAGGCATTACATTTATTTTTCGAAATTGATCCAAGAACTCAAGTCCAAGGAGGATATATAAAACGGAGTGCCTGATAGGCTGTCTTATGTGGGAATACTTTTTGATTCGGAAATTTTCGAAAATTGTGTCCAAGCTTAACTTGGCTTCAAACTTTTACAAAAAAAAATACCATAATTTATATTCTCTCTTGGTTGCTAATATTCAGTCAGCAATAAAATAATTTTCAGTAGAATGGAGTTTGCTGTTTTATTTCAGAAATCTTTATTTTTTAAATTTCTATGGGTTTTTGGTTCGTGTCTAAGCTAAGCACTTTAGCAACGGACAATTTAACGGGGAACAGAGATAGTATGCCAAACAAGGCTAGCGAAAAAATTCTTTCGAAAATTTGACAATGGTTTCGAGCAATTAAACGTGGGAAAGAGTTAGTTGCAATATTTTGAAGTGTGCCAGACAAAGATAGCGAAACGATTTTTTTCGAAAATTTTGGAGCATTTCGCCAGTAAGGGAGGGAAATACTTTCATTCCCATTTTCTTACACGGCAAATCATGCTCATAGTCACTCCTTAATATATACCCTCCTTGCTCAAGTCGTTTTAATTATAAAATGGCATAATTAAAGAAAACTTATCATCAGTTATTATTAGTTATTAAATATAAATAAAAATATTTTAGGTTTTTATGTTGAATTGGCTGTGTTAAAAGAAGTCAAAAAATATATAAAAAATATTTCACACACAAAAATCTTTTTCAATGCCTTCCTGAAGTTTAGACATTGCAGTTGGTCATTCCAAAATATTTTGACAAGAGTTTACAGTTAGATGTTCAATTAGTTTCGAAAAGGTACCATCTCTTTGGGAGTTGCGCCATTTATTTTTTCCACTTTGAAAAACAGATATATCGCTCAAGGAACATGCATCAACTTCAAGATAAATAACATGAATAAAATCCGACCTGCGCTCTTTTCAAAATGTTGATTCAAATCTAATATGACATATGATCCTAGAAACTCGATACGAGATATATAATTTCAACCCAGTTTTCACTCCAGAAGAAAAACATTCCTTTTTCCCACTTTGGAAAACAGATACATCGCTCTTAGAACATGTATCAACTTTGAAATTACATTTTGGGAAAAATCCGATCTGAGCCCTTTTCGAAAATGGTGATTCAACTGAGGACAAAGCTGAATTTCAGAATGGAAATCACTAATAGTTTTCGAGAGCGACTAGATAAATTTTACGCTTTCAGCTTGGTCAATATTGGTGAAACCAAAACAAAGTCGTATCAAATCTAATGACACAGGTTACTAGAAACTCGATACGAGATACAAAATTACACCCCAGTTTTGAATGATTTCCAATTTTCAAGGATCCAAAAGTTAAGAAAAAGTGGCTTTCTCAGTCATTTCTGTTTGTTTCGACTATAACTTGAGTGAATCTAACCGCAAAAGAATGGGAGTGATATAATTCAGTTTTTGGTTAAATTAACCTATAAGTCGCAGCGAATTCTATCGTATCAAAAAATATACCGAGTAGAATTTGTTCCGAAAATAAAAACTTGTAGTGCTATCCATTTTTTCTACATTATCCTAGTGATTAAATGCCTAACTTCATGAACTTTGTGTCATCAGTTCAAATGTACTATTTTTAGTTTAGATGTGCTTAAATCAAAATATGAGGGGAATAATGAAAGCATATCCAAACCGCCTGACACCAAGCTTAGTCCACAACTTCAAACAACAAATTTAAAAACCACCAAACCTCTGTAAACATTTATTTTGCCACTAATTTCTAATCACACAGTTGCTTCTTGTTCTCCTCTCCAGAATTTATTTATTAGATTTATATTTTATTTTAAATTAATTTAATTTGTAATTTAATTTTATAAATTTGAGTTCTTAACATAATTTATTACACGTAAAATATTATAAATCATTATAGTCGAGTGTGAAATGAATTGATCGCAAGTATCTCAATTCTATCTGTAATAGCTTATAGTCGCTTAGTGGGTAGTCTAAGAAAATGTATTTTAAAATTGTTAAATCTAAGGAATTTGCATTTCTTCTGATTCTTAGTAAAACATCGATAAGAACGATTGCTCTAAACGAAAATAAAATAAATAAACAGTAATGAAGATGGTTAATTAAGACTTAATGCAGCTCAAATCAAAGTCTTGTTATATGTTAATAAGTCATGATGCATCAGTATCGTGTTGTTGTTGCTGTCTTCGTCGTCGTTCCCATCCTCGTCTTTTGAATCCCCATAATGCGTTTACGTGCTCTATGCAATGATACAGATATGGTCGCATAAAATTTTAAGAGTATCAACGTCTGAGTTTATACTTTAGACAAGAAACCTGTTCGCAGTAATCCTCTTTGGCACAGCTTCATTATGTGGCATAAGCACATGCAAATTTTAACATCAGACGTGAAGTTTTACTTTTCTTCATTTTATTTTTATTGAAGATGAGTGATTACATATATACGTGCAAAATAACTTATCATGAATCCTTTTAGTTCTCTTTAAAATCAGAATTTTTAGGAAATTTTATGTTAATTGAATAAATTATGGTGTTGAGTTCAAAAACAAAACTTAATAACAACAGAACTGTGATTGAAATTGAGAAAGATTTCAATCCAATAGAAAATATGTCATCCCATCTACTTTAGGATATTTCAAAATTATATTAGTATAGAAGAAGGCGGAGAAGGTGGGAGGAAGTTCATATTTGAACTACCGGCAAAACACCAGCTTTGTTTTTCTTTTTTGTTCATGGTTTTGAAGGAAATTTGTGCATAAAATTTTCTAAAATAATTAGATGTGTATGGGAGGGAACTGATGGAAGGCACGTAATATATTCAAAGAAAAAGGAATGAAAAAATTCGAAACTTGGCGTGATTTTTATGTGGTATGTTTTTAATACTTTTTGCAAATATTGTATAAGAAATTCTGGCTAAATTTCATGCTTTAAGTTTGCTTAGTTGTTGAGAAAATATGTAAAAGTATTTTTCCAAATTGTACATTAGTACAGGAGGTAAAAAATGATCAAGTTGATTCACATCTGTATATAGGTAGGAGTATAAATAAGTTCTAGCCACAACTTAAGACCTGCTCTGGATCGCTCCTTGTGGAAGAGACCCTGATAGCCAAGACTCCAAAAAATGTATGCCCGATAAAAAAAGAGGCAGAACTAAATTTAATTCCATTGGTATTTGCTCATATGTTCTCTTTTACTTATAGAATAATCGTAGCAATGACCAATATTTATGTTTTTCGAGATCTTAAAAATTTTCTGCAGAAAAAATCAAACGTAAATTGCTGGGATTGATAGCAAGATTTGATGTCTTGATTAGAACTGGCATTGAGGATGTATCTGCATGAAATGCATCAGTTATAAGTGGTGTACAGTACCATGCTGGTAAAAATTCCTAGTTGTCTTATTTGTGATTAATTAGGATTCAAAAACATAACAGAACTCCGCCATAGACGGTCCCAAGCCCGAGTTGAGAAAGGAGGAGGGTACATGGAGTTAACCTGAATGGCCAGTAACACCAGTGCGTCTCAGGAAGTAGGCAAAAAGCATGACATAGTTGGACTTGCAGCATAGCTGTGAGAACTCCAGCATGTCATATTTAGCTCAAAACTCCCACCCTTTTTCTACTAGGGTGTAATAAATAAGTAGGACTGGTCCTCCAGGTCGGGGGTTGGGCGAGGCGCCGACAACGCATCACCGGAAAAAAGAACACTGTCCAGAAACCTGAAGAACAGCCTCGGAAAGGATGGACTCAACGGCAACGACCCCGCAAACGAAAAATGGACTACTCTATTGGATCTTGGAATGTTCGATCCTTATTTAGGACAGGAGCTCTGAAAGAGTTTCTCGAAGAAGTGGCAAAACACAACATCAACATACCTGCCATCCAAGAAACGAAATGGCTCGGTAACGAAATCATGGACATGAGATCACACACAATCTATCCAAGTGGAAAATTGTCGGGAAGCAGAGAGTTTGGAGTCGCTTTTGTCGTTGACAAAAAATTTAAACAGCAGGTCACGAGCTTCAAACCAATAAGTGAAAGATTGTGTGCAATCCGAATAAAGACTAAATTTTTCAACACTTGGTTGATCAACGTTCACGCACCAACAGAAGACAAGGACGATGTAACTAAAGACGAATTTTATGCCACCCTAGAGACAACCTATGACTCACTGCCCTCGAATGACCTAAAAATTGTCTTAGGGGATTTTAATGCAAAAGTCGGAAAGGAGGAGGCTCATAGAGGATCAACAGGAGGGCACAGTCTCCATGACATAACCAACGACAATGGCCAACGTCTTATTGATTTCGCAAGCAGCAAAAATATCATAGTAAGCTCTACGTGCTTCCCACATCGCGATATTCACAAACGAACGTGGGCATCACCAGATGGTCACACCTTCAACCAAATAGACCACGTTCTTATTGAGAAAAGGGCTGCTTCCAGCATACTTGATGTACGAACTCTCCGCGGTGCGAATTGTGACTCTGATCACTATCTAGTCAGAGCTAAGTATCGATGCAAAATAGCTTGTCGTGGGTATTCGAAAACGAGTAGAGCTCGCAAATTCAATGTCGACAAGCTTAACGACGAAACGGTGGCGCAGGCTTACATGCTAGCATGTAATAAACACCTGACACCAATATATGAAAATATCCAAAATATGCCAGTGGATAATGCGTGGATGAAAATACGAGACGGCATCAAATCCTCCGCAGAAGAGGTATTAGGATATCAAGCACGGCGAAAACGTAATGATTGGTTCGACCAAGAATGTCGCGACGCAATAGATAGAAAGAACGAAGCTTACAAAATTTTTACTGAACGACCAACACGAGCCAAAAAAGAAAAATATGACGAGCTTAGGCGATATGTGAAAAAGACCTGCAGACGAAAACAAAGGAAGTACCATAATGACAAGATACAAAAAATGGACGACGACATGAGAAAAAATAATACGCGGGACGCATACGCCATAGTAAAAGACTTGAAAAAGGGATATAAGCCAAAAACCAGTCTCTGCAAAGACGCAGAGGGCAATATCATCAGCGACACAGAAGAAATCAAAAGGAGATGGGCTTCATACTTCGAACATCTTTTGAATCCCATCCCAGTAGCACCGATAACGACAGACAACATTTCAATTCAAGCCTCAACTGACGAAGATGAACCATCATCGACACCACCCACGCTTCCTGAAATCAAAGCAGCCCTATGTGACCAAAAACGAAACAAAGCGCCGGGAATTGACGAAATACCAGTTGAACTTCTGAAAAACGGTGGAAACTGTGTCGCTGAAATACTGCACAGCATGATATGCAAAATTTGGACAGAGGAAATCATACCCGACGACTGGCGAAAAAGCATTATATGTCCAATTTACAAGAAAGGAGACAAACTCTGCTGTGAGAACTACAGAGGTATATCATTGTTGTGTACGTCCTATAAAATACTGACAAAAATAATTGAACGTCGTCTTAAGCCCTATACTAATCAAATAATTGGCGAATACCAAGGCGGATTCAGAACCGGACGATCTACAACAGACCAGATATTCTCGGTGAAACAGGTGCTTGAGAAATGCTGGGAATATAACACAGACGTGCACCAAATATTCGTAGATTTTAAACAAGCATACGACAGTATCGACAGGAGCGTACTGTACCAAATCATGCTTGACTTTGGAATTCCTCCAAAACTAGTCCGACTAACAAGACTCACAATGACGAACACTGAATCCCAAGTGAGAATACAAACCGATTCTACAACCAGCTTTCGAACGGAATGTGGTTTAAAGCAGGGAGATGGTCTAGCTCCTATGCTTTTCAACTTGGCACTAGAGTATGTCGTCCGAAAAATCCCAGTCGACACCAACGGGACACTACTATTCAAGTCCACCCAACTAGTAGCATACGCTGACGACATTAACATTCTAGCAAGATCCTTCCCTAGTGCTAAGGAGGTATTTGTCAATCTTGACTCCGCCGCAAAAGAAGTCGGGTTGCGCATTAATGAAAGCAAAACAAAAGTAATGACGCAAACAAGAAGGAGAACGCCAATCAGACAAAACATAACAATTGCGGAATATAATTTGGAGAGTGTGGACAACTTCATATATCTTGGGGCTAATCTAGCAAAGGACGGTAATGAAACAGACGAAATCAAACGACGGATAATACTAGCAAATAAGACGTATTATTCGGTACTTCCAATAATGAAATCCAAGAAAGTGCACAGGAACAATAAGCTGCGGATTTATAAAACTATTATACGACCTGTGCTCTGTTATGGCAGCGAGACGTGGACATTAACGCGAACTTCCGAAAAAGCAGTTAACGCATTCGAAAGAAAGGTCCTCCGAAGAATTTTGGGACCTTGAAGGAAGGAACGGAATGGCGAATAAGATACAACCATGAGTTGTATCAACTCTACGACGAGCCAGAAGCTTCAACGTTCATCAAGTTACGTAAACTGCAGTGGGCTGGCCATGTAGAGCGAATGGAAGACAGAAGAATCCCCAAACGTGCTCTTAAAGGCAAAGCGAGTGGTAACCGGCCAGTAGGCAAACCACGCAAGCGATGGGAAGACTCGGTTGATGAAGACAGCAAAGCCATTCTAAAAATTAGCAGCTGGAGGACGCGGTCTTTGGATCGAGACGATTGGAGGCGACGACTTCAGGAGGCCAGGGCCCGATTTGGGCTGTCGCGCCATTGATGATGATGAAAAACATAACAGAATTATGATTGGGCATAAAGTCCAATAATATGATACTCTAGACGAAATGGGAATGTACCAGAAAAAATATATATAATATATGGTTCGATTAGTGAACTTTTGTATGAGAGATGGTAGAAGCAGAGGAGGAGTTTTGCAATTTTTGTATATGACACATGAAAAATGTTTCGTGCAGAATTTAAAGTTTGTAGTTTTTATTATTTTCAAAGAATTTAGTCATAGTTTCCCTGAAATTCTGGCATTTGTATGGGAGGTGGCAGAGGAATTGGAGGGTTTAAGACGATTTTGAAACTGCTTATTAACATCTTTTTTACCATGCTTTCTTTCAATTTCAAAGTCGATAGGTCTCATATGTTCGAAGGAGAAATGCTTTTCCTGAATTTGTAGTATTGATATTTGTATGGGAGGCGGTAGAAGGAGCGAAACGAAGCTGATAATTTTTTTTAGCATTTTTTGTAAATATAAGGGGACAAATTCTGGCAAAATTTTTAATTCTTCTAATTTCAATGGAAATCGATATAATGCATTTGAAAAAACTATGCATTATCATATGAGGGGATAGAAGGAGTATACGGATAAAACAAAATTGTTCGTTTCAATGATATTTCTATTGTTATGCTTTCCACAGAACTTCAAGTCGACAAAAAGAATTTATTATTATTATATTATAATAATAAAATTTATTATTATTATTATTATTATACTATACCCCAAATTTCAAGTTGATAGCTTAAGTAATTCCAAAGAAAAATCAATTTGTTAAAAATTCAAAATTTCATGAAGTTCGTTTGGGAGGAGAACGAAGTGGTGGGGGAATGTAGCCCGTTCACGATATAAATATTTCTGTACTCTGTGGGAGCATTATTTTTTAGTGTTGCAAACGGTAAGGCAAACACAATACACTCTCAGATATCACCTAAAGTATAAAAATGTTTTTTACAAAATTTAAGCTTCAAAAATTAAATAGGTACTGAGAAAATTTGTTTATTTGGTTAGAAGAAGTGAGGGGTTTTTAGTATTTTTTAAGAAACAACTATAAGCATCATGCAGTCGACATATTTCAAATTTCAAATAAATAACACACTTTTCAAGGAAATCTAATTTTTGTTAAGTTTGTTAAATTTTGTCATATTGTATGTGAAGGGATAGAAGGAGGGCAGCTAATCGTCTAAATTTTTTCAGTCTTACTAATAATGCCTGGTTTTTTAGAGAAATTTCCCGATAGCGATTTTACATCTTGGAAGAATTCAGGGCCGGCTCTACAGTTAGATAATTTTTTTTCAAAAAAATCAGTATGGGCCAAATTTATCAGATCTTTGATTATCTGAGTTAATCTTTTAATTTGAGATGCTAAACTTCTATCTATTTTTCCAGTAATGAACCATCTTCTTCTCATTTGTTTTTTGGTTTTAATTAAAATCACTATGTTATCGTTAAGAATGATCAAGTTTTCAGGGTTAATTATATTTTTAGGAATTGATACATCCATTATATTTTGTAGCGTTGTATTGAAGGTTTCAATAGCATTATCTATTTCAGAAACAGAGAGATTTCTGTTTGCAGGTGGTGCCACTTTTGGAAGGGATTCTGTGACTAGAGCTCTAATTCTCATCCATTTAGCTCTTTTGTAGTCAAATACAGCAACAGGTTCCAATAGCTCATATATGAGAAAATTGAAGACCATTTCCACTGCAAGATGATCAGAGAGAAAATCCCTAACTTTTAACAGACCATTAATATGATTTGAGTAAATGTTAATAGAACTTGAAATTAAGAAATATTCTATAAACGACTGGGAGCTTGACACCACTCTTGTAGGAGAGTGGGGGTGCACTAGTTTTATATCCAAGATACTTGAGTTGTTGGCTAATCAATTACAATTTACACCATTATTGTTGCTTGTATCGTTGAGTCATGAAGTATGCCTTGCATTAAAGTCTCCCCCAATAATAATTCTATCATTAATGTCAACACCAGTGACAAAATTGGATAAGTCATTCTTAAAAACATAACAGGGCTACGATTGCGCGTAAAGCGCAATCTTACGATACTCTAGATGAAATAGAATTTTTTGTGATCCCAAGAAATTTTGTATGGGGAGGTTAGAAGGGATGATAGCATTGAACTAATTTTTTCGACATCATGCTAAAGTAGCTATGAAAATGTTATATACAAAATGCTTACTCCAAAAACTGAATGGGAACTGAGAAAATTAGTGAGTTTGATTTAGTGAAAATGTGCAGTTTGTATGGGAGGTGGTAGAAAGAGTGGGGGGATTTTATTGATTTTTTCAGAAATAACTAGGAATATTATAAAATTGGCATCCTTTAAATTTCAGACTAGTGCCATTCATACTTTTCAAGAAAATTTGTGAAGTTGTGAAACTGTGTCATATTGTATGGGAGGGGGTAGAAGTAGTGAAGCAAATCAAATTTTTTTTTTTTTCATCTTAGTAATAATATTAATTTAATATTTATTACAAAATATGAGCTCAACAAATGTTATATGTTCTGAGAAAATCGGCTTAGAGCATTTCAGGAAAAAGTGTAGTTTGTATGGGAGGGGGTGGAAGGAAAAGGAGGAAGCAAATAATTTTTGTACTGTAGATTTAAATTATTAAAAAAGTAATATATACCAAAATTGAGACCAATAGCTTTTATACTTTTTGAGTAAATCCATTTATTGTCAAATTGCGAAATTGTGTCGTTTTGTATGGGAGGGGGTAGAAGGGGTGAAGCTAATCATCTCATTTTTTTTGACCTTACTAACAATTTTAAATAAATATTTGGTGCACAATTTCAGCCCGCTGAATTTTATAAGCACTGAGGAAATTGGCTTAGAGTAATTCATGATAACTACAGTTTGTATGGGAGGTGGTAGAAGGAGGGGGACGACACGCACAATTTTTATATCATAGATTTATATTATCATAAAAGTAATATATTCTGAATTTCAGGCCAATAACTTTTATACTTTTTGAGCAAATCCGTTTATTGTCAAATTGCGTAATTGTGTCATTTTGTATGGGAGGGGGTAGAAGGGGTGGAGCGATTTGGCCCGTTCACGAACTTGACCTTACTTTTTTGTCAAAAACGACGTGTACAAAATTTGAACTTTCTAGCTCAACGCATTCTCAAGCTAGAGAGCGCACGGACGGACGGACGGACGGACGGACGGACGGACGGACAGACGGACGGACGGACGGACGGACATCCGGTTTTGAGATTTTTGAGTGATAATATTAACTTCTGTATCATTCATTTTTTTCTCCGAGCCTTATTTCTTGGCGTTACAAACCTTAGAGCGAACTTATAATACTCTCAGATTCCATCTAGAGTATAAACAAGAGTTCATACAATTTCGGCATTGCGCCAGATTTTACCTAAACCAGGTATTAGTACCACAGTTTTAGGCTGAGATGAGTCATTAATAAAATAATAAATAGTTAATGAATTAAATAAAAAAATTAAATAATAAAGTAGCTATAATAGAGATAAATATGAAAGTCAAATTTATTTTTTTTCTTTTTTTTTTTTTGCAATTAATTCCATTATTTTTTATAAACAGACTAATACCATTGATGAAGGACCAGTTTTCACACTAATGGCCGTGTATTCTGTATTATTAATATTGTGAAATTTAAATACTCTATATTTGAATTTATTTTTTATTAGTATCGCTGTTCCTACACCACGAGAGCCTCTATCCGTTCTAAAAAGATTGTAATTGCTGAAGGAAAGCTTGTGTGTAGCTTAAGTTTTGTTTCGGATAATACAATGGCATCGGTGTGGATTGTGATTTTTTAAGAAGATTTTTAATTCATGCCTTTTTTGTCGACTCACAAGAGAGTTAACATTAAGGGTATAAAGTTTGAATTTATTATTGGGGTCCATAGCTAGTTTCTAAAATGAAGTTAAGAATTGCTGATCTTTTCTCCTCTTGATTGGAGGTAGCTCTCAGGTTTGACATGAATTTATCAAACTTCGACTTAATAGTAGAGAACTGGCAACCAAATGCTTCAAGAGACGCATTATCAAGAACATTCCCAATATTAAGTGGAAAGCTATCATTATTAGTGTTGCTATTACTGGAAATTCCTTTTTGACCGTTGCTTAAGGCTTCTTTGGCTTTGAATAGGTCAGCAAAGGATGTATTGCTATTGATCAAATTATTTTGTAGTAGACTAGTCGGACTAGCCTCTACATTTAGGTTAGGATTTCTTTTAACTTTTTTCTCCGTTCATTTTTTCTAAAAATTTTTTTAGGAATTGGCAACCTCTATAATTGGCTGTGTGATTGTTTCCTTTACAAAGCACACACGCTACAGGAAGTTTGGACTCTAATGTTATTTTACAAGCCCCTGGCATGATCTTCTAACCATTTGACGCATCTTGATGACAATCTGCAGTTTGTGGAGACATGACCAGGTCTTTGGCCATTAAAGTATTGGACAATGTCTGTTTTAAAAAACTTTTCAATTTTATCTACTTGATTAAGAAGGAATTTTTAGGTAATAGCCCATTGTTGTCCCCGGTTTTAATTTTAGTAGAAAATAATTAAATTTGGCCAATTTTCCCTGGTTTAGTGAGACTACCTTTCAAAGTCAGCAAGACCCATTTCCCTGAGGCCTGTCTCCACATCATCCTTGGTAAAGTCATTCGAGATATTCTTAATGATTAGGTTTGTACCTATTTAATCCTTAGGAGTATTTGTAAAAAATTTACAATTTTGAC
The DNA here is from genome assembly GCA_963669355.1 of Chorisops tibialis. Lineage (NCBI taxonomy): Eukaryota > Metazoa > Arthropoda > Insecta > Diptera > Stratiomyidae > Chorisops > Chorisops tibialis. The sequence goes on from OY770262.1 coordinate 311,552,136, forward strand.
TGTTCAGTAATTCAATAACTTTGACGTAATCAGTCGTACTTTCAAGTAAAACCGAGTGCCTATATTTATTCTTCCCAGAAACTATTTTAAAGACCTTTATGTTGTTGGCTAAGAGAGTCATTCGAAGATTTTTGATGTTGAGATCATATACTGTGACTGGACTTAGGTTTTTTTTTTTTTTCTTAAACCAATTTCCTTGACTTCATTTACAGAATTCCAATCATTTTTATTTTTTTTTTTATTAAGTTCACATCACTTTTATTTTTAGAGATACCATTATTATTATTTTTCTTATTTTTTATCTTATTGAGTTCTGGAAAATGCTCACCTGATAATTTCTACTAGGTACCGCACAGAATCGCAGTGGTTCGACAACAGATCGCCATAAATATTGCCCGTAGTACCTCGCTTCAGTTTAAAACTGCTATCTCTATTCAGCTCCGCATCCCTTCGTAGACACAACGTATCTTTATCAATAGTTTCGCCTAAGGACTGAACAGAACCACGTCGTTTCGACCCCGAATCGCCATGTATAGCGCCCGTAGCATTTCGTTTCATTTTCGAATCACTAGCGCTTTTCGCCTTCGAGTCGCATCGCATCGTTGAGATTACCCATCGAATCGCTTCGGTGAAAAGCCAAATCCGCTGCTGCATCAGATCGGAATGCACTGGGGGAAGGTCCATTGGACATAACCACATCTACAAAATTATTGATGTCATTATTTTTAATTTTATTTACAACTTTCCATTTCTTTTTATCACTGTTCGAAATTGTTTTTAATTTACTGTTTATTTTGATTAGTTTCTCATTTTGATTTATCAGAATAATTATTTTGTTATTAAGTTCACAATTGATGTTTTTTAACGTTTCATTTTCTTTCATAATTTGTTCAAGTATCATCGAGTTATATACCTCAAGAGAATTAACCGGTCCTAACGATGGGCCAATTCCCAGAGGATCGTCCTCAACTTCACTAAGGACTTCATTTCCTTCCATCTCATAAATGATATTATGACGTTATATATAGTTCAAAGAAAACCACGTGCACTCACTGAACACGTCTAAACATGCACGAACAAGTCGACCGGTCGACGTATTCAAATGAAAATTTTCACTCAGGTAGATTTCTTTTATAGCGACGCCAAACTTCTACCTGCTTTCATATAGTTACAATTCCAAATTTCAAATATTTCCTTAAACAAGGAGTAGAACCCGCTCTCAGGAGCGTCAGGCTCAGACTGTGTTCTTCTCCTGTATTCGGTTCTTGTTTCATTTTAACTATTTTTTGTGTGTTTTTATTTCCTCTTGGCCCACACCTAGCTATAATTTAATGTTCATTGTCTATTGGAACGTCACTTTTTGGCTTATTCCCAAGCCCTCCATTTCCGCCCCCTCCCCCTTCCTTTACAGCTACTGCAACCACACAGCTTTGTAAAAGAGTAAAGAGTGTTATGGATATCCGTCCCATCATTCCCCTACTTTTGACGGCGAAGGGCATTAATGGTTCTGGGTAACCAGTAAAGTGAGTACGCCTGACCTGCACCGAGTTAAAGCCATATTGGGCCGGCTCAGCGGCCTGCCACTTTGAAGAATATGGCTACCATCTCTGTGTTTTAAGGAGTCAGCACATGCTTGCCTAGGTCAAATAAGACATGAGTAAGCATTCTCAAAACAAAACCTCCTGGAAGTCCATTCATCAGACGAAGTTATTAGCTCTCAAACATTCTCACTTGAGTACTCCATCAGAATTTAAGAAATGATAGCGCTAGTAACACATCTTTCGCACTCCTAACTACTCTGGCGGATATTTCCTACAACTGTGTACTAGCTATATCGACACGAAAATAATTTCCGGAATCTGACTATCTGCTACATAAATTGTTTGTAGGTTTTTTTTTTGAAACTTACCTGACACTTAAAGTATCAATACACTCTTTCTTTTAACAAATTTTCAGAACGAGATTTGTTTTATTGCATTTCCGTTTAAAAATTATTTCATTTTATTTTTTTCTTTTGATACGGGGAAGAGTACTTACTACACTGACAAAATGCATAAACCACGAAATGTTACAATTAACTTCAATTTATCTAAAGCCGGAATTATTAAATTCGGTGGCATAAAACACTTTGATTCCAACATAGAAGAAAAAAATTGTAATTCACTCAATTGCGAAGTCGTTAGCAATAATTACATTTTTATACTTTATTCAATTGATTTGCTTGCATTTTATGCAATTTAAACACTCGAGATCTCGATTCTATTTCAATTTTTCCTAAATCCCACATCTGACACTAATTGAAGTGTGCTACCAAAACCATTTGCTATGAAATCAATAATAGTAATTTATTTTTTTCGGACAGAGCCTATCATTAAGAATAAAAACAATTTACTATGAGATTGTCAAACTGATTATATCTTAAACAATTAACACAATATCATAATAAGCGGTTCGCTTCTTTGTATGCTTATCGTGTATAGTAATAGTCCTAAGACGGAATCTTGTGGATCTCATTTTACTCATTAAACTAACTCTCTTTCCCAATATGGTTATGTCCCAATCAAAACATCAATAGAAATTCAAATGTCCAAGTACCTCGCACATGTTACCTCACAAAAACGTGTCGAAATCTCATCATAATAATATTTTCATATCACTTAATAAAACATTTAATTTCAAATAAAAGTCATTCATAAATATTAACATTAATTTATGCAGATTGTTCTGTTAAATATGCAATTGATTGTTGTAAATGTAACTTCCAAAAAAAAATCAGAGAGCAAAAAAAAACCTTCCTTGACAAAATATTACTTTGTCACTAAATTAATAACTGAAAAATTAGGATTAGCTAATGAACTAAAACTGATTGTTCGATATATGCATACTTGACGTTTGAAATTGGGAATTTGTCACATGAGGCAATAATGGGTTGAGTAAAAGTGTTAAACCGGAAAGATTGCTACAAGTGACCAAAACTGGAGATGAAAATAAATACGGCGTAAAAAGAGAAACAGACCGACAATGAAATGCAGATAGGAAAAAAAAGGCGAAGTACTTGAACGACATCAAAATTACTGTCGAGATTTAAGTTAATATTTGGTCAAAGCCCCCCGCAATGTCGGCATTATTTAACGGGACACTTTTGAAAGATTTTTCGTATAAATAAATTTTGAAAATTTTTTTTTCTTCTATTTTATATTTAATTTTTTTTTTTTTTTTTGACAAGAGTATCTCTCTGGACCACAGCCTTGTAAGTTACCTTCAAGCACTTCATCTACTTTCGAATTCAGTTGAGTTTGAGTAGCGCGGTTTAAGATCTTCGATGGCGGCCCATACTACTCGATAGCAAACGGTTAGTATAAAGGTGAACTCAGAATGGGCTTTTAATGATACAAGTGGTCGCGTACAAAAACAATGATCTCATTCTCCACGCGATGTTTTATTCAATCACAAAATCCCTTGAGATCGGCTTCAGTCTTCTCTCGAGCTGTTTACACTTCAGTGGACTGTCATTTTGAAGAACGGCCGGCGTGACTGTTTCGGATTAGTAAAGCACAGCGCACAGTGGACATAAGCGCGCGGCAGCACCAAAGCCCGGCAACGGTCGTACACTGGAATATCAAACATGGCACCATAGTTCCGATCACGATGATTTCACACTTTTTTTTCTCTCCGCATCTTTCGGCTTTTCAACATTATTTCTTGGTACACTCGGAGCACTTTATTGAATGAAATTGTTTTTAGGTTCATCGCGTGATGTATCTGTACCCGGTAGATATTTAATATTTTCATCTTCTTCTAGGTTTTTTCGGTCTTTATCCATTCCTCAGCTTCCCTTTCATATTTTTTATGGAATTCGGCGTTTTTTTTTCTCTCCATCGAACTCTGATCGATAGATCCCAAGTGATCATTTATTTATAATGGATGACTTGCTGCTGCCGATGCCCATATTAAGGCTACCGGAGCAATGCGTGAAGTAATCAAAATCAAATAATGGAGCGGTTTGGAGGATATGAAGAGGTGGAAAATTACAATTGTTGCTCGTTATTGGAATTTTAAGCACATATTACCACATTTGTCCATTATTAAGGTAACTTTGTACCACGTTTAGTATTAGAATACCAATCAAGTGGGCATTCCACTTTGCGGTCGCATTCAGCTTGATCGTTTGGACTGAAGGAAGAGACAATGCGAATGATTGCTCTGCCCCAATGAAATGGAAGTTCAATGATACATCGGACCAATAATCTCTTCAAGCCATTCCTTCGTTCGACTTGGCCAGACGTATGTGTAAAAATGAGAACTTATTAAAATCTAATTGTGACATGATAGAAGCTTTATAGGTAGCAATTTTTTGTAGACAAAGCTATTGTAAGGCTGGCAGTAAATCAACGCGCTAAACTATGGGAATTCTTGACATTTAATTAAGAGAAATATGAGATAATAATGAATCGATGATGAATATCTGCTTAACGGATAAATTATCTACTATTTTATTTTTGATATGCTGCCGTGTGGTGTGATTAAATGAAATTATGATAATCATATATGCGAATGTCAAATAAAGAAAATCGTCATTAATCAGCATTATCTAATGATGATTAGACAGAAGAAATTTTCGGCGAGAAGCGATTGAAAAAAATTATTTGCTTGAATGGTTTTTGTAAACTCTTTCAATACTATCGCCAGATATTAATTTTTTCAAAACTTTATTAAACAATTTTTTTTTGTGGTATTTAAATAATAAATCCCGAATCCTCATTGCTTCTATTAAATTTGAAAATTGAGGTATTTAAATTTTGAATCCTTTTGAAATTTGTCAATTTGAAATTTTTTTACTTTTGTCGCTTCTAGGCCGGTCCTTAACTAACTCTACCTGCAATCGTAGCTCGAAATAAGTGCTCCACAAGTCTCACCTCCTTTTTCGATAAGACGATGAAGAAAGTAGAGGACCTTTACATAAGAACAGGGCCGAACAAAGTATGTCTTAAAAGAATCAACATGTCCACCAGAAAGGCAAATCAACAGAGTCAGCCCTTCACGACCTTGTAAGACTTAGGACTATACCTTGAACACTTAACGTAAACGTACCGAAAGCCACGAGTTCACGGCTGTCTTTAGCAGTCACGGATTGTTATTATAACGACTATCAATAACGCCTGCATTCTCCAAGCTTAACGCTAGTCATTGACCAACGTATCTCGGCAGATGATACCAGTCTATGCTTCTTCGGGTGTTATGCAATCACACTGGTGAGAGCAAGGCCTATCTAAAACCTTGCCCAATCTTTGGATCATGGGATCCGGTTGAAACGCAACTCCACGTCGATCACAAGGTTTGCACTGGGCATTCCAAGATCCTGTATACTGTACAAGTACAGCGAAATAGGAGATGTTCTACCCGCGATGTAGGTGGTAAACCACAGCTACTTCTTGTACCCCGAAGGGACCTCTTCCATTGCTTTATTGGTTTGCCCATACCACGTCGCATCGATCAGTCTCAAATCATTCATGCTCCACGTATGATCACTCGATATTCGATTCATACCGTCTTTGCTGCGTAAGATTTTGCTCGCATATGTTCTACTTTGACACCGGGAAAGGGTCAGTGTCACCTCGAACATAAAATCGCTACTTTCTTACGCAAAATACCATGTACTACCAGTAATAAAGTATCAGTTCTGCTTCAAAATTCTGAGATCCATTTTCACTTTCCTTAGTCGATTACGCAGTCACCTAGACTTCTCGCCTTCCTCAGTCCTCTACTACTATCACCCGTATCCAACATTCATCCATATACGACATGCTTCTGCTTCATTTTTCACTAGTTCTCAGTTGGCTACTCCCGTCTTCACCTAACTTACCGACTGCTACTAAAATCCACATCATCCATTGCCTAACATTCTTCTTGCTTCATTTTTCACAATACTTAGCGGGCTACTCTCGTCTTCACCTAGCTTAAAACTGCTACTAAAATCCAGCTCCGACATCCACATACTTCATTCAACTTTCAACTTTTACATCAATATATTCTTTGTTATTGCTTCGATTTTTGCATCCTTCCGTTAGCAACTAAACCGTGCCGGCTATACCGGACACCTGCTTTTCACCTCCTTCAGTCAGCTACTACTCTTCGCGGCTTTCTGATGCTTAGATCTTATATTCTTCATTCATTCATTGCGACATGATCGATATAACTTGGTACAGGGTTGCCAATACTTCCTCCCGTAGTACCAAGTTTAAAGTCCTTGGTGAGGAACTTCGTGAAGCAGGCTTCACTTCGGTCTTAGTTCACACGCAACTTGATACCGATCGAACAGTTCGAGTTCATGGAGTTGCCACGCTCCAAAAGATGTTACTGGAATCGCCGTAGCCTTCTGGACCAGCGCTTACTTCCCTGTGATCGATAGGATTCAGAGCTGACTGACTGTTCAACTTTATTCCTCCACCTAAATGGGCTTCGGAGCTGACGGTCTATTCAACTTGATTCCCCCCTATCTATGTAGGTTTCGGAGCCGATGGTAATATAGTATAATAAATTGGGTTTGATCAATTCAATATACCTACCATTCGACTTACTCCCCCCTACTTGTAGATCTCTTAGCGTTATCCAGCCTGCACCACGTGTAGGTGGATCTACTTCGCAGACCGGCCTTGTAAGACAAATAGAAAGGGCTAAAAATTAAAAAGAAACTGTCCCTTGCGCATTCCTAGACATTGAAGGAGCTTTCGACAATTCTCCACATGACGCCACAATAGGGCAGCTAGGAAAATGAGATTTGAATCGGCCACGATAAAATGGATACAGACCATGCTAAGGATCCGATTGACAACCACGGATCTAGGTGATAGTACATTGACTACCACAATAGGTTATTGGGGCTGTTCAAAGGGAGGAATACTATCTCCACTGCTATGGTCAATTGTAATTGATGAACTCCTGGACCGTCTGGCGGAACAAGGCTACGAGGTAATAGGATATGCCGATGACCTTATTATTATATTAGAGGCAAATATGATGTAATTTGTCGGAAAGGTTACAATGTGCCCTGGAAGTGATTACGAACTGGTGTCAGTCTAAGAACTTGAACATCAACCCAAGTAAGACCGAGATAGTAACTTTTACGAAAAGAAGGAAAATCTATATAGCGCCTCCTTCTATAAATGGAACGCCAATAGCCTTTTCAGATGGGAAAATTATATCTTCAAGGAAAAGGATGGCTGAACTTGCCAACATGGCTCCCTTAGACATACTTAGATTAGCCAAAGCTATCGAGTTGTGGTAGAATAAAATGGCAATAAAAGTACAATAGGCAAATAAAGTCGCAGTGCTCTCACGTAATCTCCTAAACAAAAATAATTAAAGTCAAAAAAGAAAATGTGCAAAATTGTTCTTTTAAAAAAATAACAAAAGAACCTCTTTTTTTTGGGTTCAAGATTATTACGCTTATTCAGGAGAAGCCCCGATCTCAAAAATCGAGTATAACTATCTTTCAACTTCCTTGAGGTACAATCAACTCTCGGCGTTCTTAAACGCTGGCGACTCCCGCAACGGAAAGTCATCGGGAATGCTATTTACGCCACAGTCGTTAGCATTAGTTCTTCTACTTCTACAATGACGTTATAGCCCAAATCGGATCTTGGCCTCCTGACATGCATGTTCCTTAACATCTTTCATTACTTATTGTGGAAAGGTTCTTAGCCCTTCGCACAACCCTCTTTCTACGAATTTTTCATTTTCGCAGAATGAGGTGACCAAGGTATATCCAAGTAGGCAACGTGTTGGAATTATATATTGCGCCGACCGGGATTTGAACTCACGGCCTTCGCATTAGAAGACCAACATGCTATCCACTAGGCTACACCCTATCTTAGCTAGGTTGATTGTTGTATTTAATGCCGGAAATTTATAAAATTTTCAATAATAGAGCGAAAATTCACCAGAGGGAGATGCCAGAAACTAATCGAAAATGAATTAAATTCGAAATAAGTGAAACAATCAATCAATCAAATTCCTGTTAAGACCCCCTATAGGGGCATAGAGCAGAAACAACTCTCTTCCACAAGGCGCGATCCTGAGCATCGGCCTTAAGCTGTTGCCAGGACTTGTTTATTCGTCTGGCCTCCTGCTCAACTGCTCGCTTCCATGTGTTACATGGTCGTCCAACCCGACGCCTTCCTTGAGGGTTTTAATCCAGAGCCTATTTTGCGATGTTTCGCTCTGGTTTCCTCAAAGTATGACCGATCCAGTGCCACTTTCGCCGTTGAATCTCAATACCTATTTTAGTCTGGCCAGTTGTACTCCAAAGTTCGTCGTTGGAGATTACTTCTGCCCAGAATATTCCTAAAATGCACCGGAGGCATTGGTTTACGAAAGTCTGTAGTTTCTTGGTAAGTCGAACGGTCACTTTCCACGTAGTACAACCATACAACAACACGGATTTGACGCATGCGTCAAAAACTCGCAGCTTCGTGCGAAGGGAGATCTCTCTTAACCTCCATAAAGGGGAAAGGATACCGAAGGCCTGACGAGCTTTATTTAGCCGAGCCTCAACATCATTTTCGGCTCCGCCGTCCATGCTGACAATGCTTCAGAAATAGCAAAAATCTTGCACCTCTTCCACATCCTGTCCATTAAGAACAATCGGTGTGCTTGCGTTCGAACCCATGTGCATGTACTTGGTTTTACGCACATTTATTTTCAGTCCCGCCTGTTTGCATTTAGAATGCAACGATCGAACATTTGACTCTAAGTCCGAACAGGTATGTGCAAGCAAACACACGTCATCAGCATAATCAAGGTGACTTAAGATGTTAAATAGTCTCCATTGAAGACCTTTACCTTCCCCACCTTCCAGTGCAGCTTTCAAGATGTCATTTATTACCAGAAACAGGGCTGGTGATAATATGCAGCCTTGTCTGACACCCGTTCGCACAGGGAAGCTCTCGGACAGCTCTCCTCTATGCAAGACGCGACACCTTGCATCTTCGTAGGATTCTTTAATCATAGCTATGACCTTATCTGGAACACTTCTCCTACGCAAAGCATTCCATATGTAATCTCGCTTCTCGTGAAACAAGGAAATGTATAAAATAATTTTTTCAAAGGAATAAAAAAAGAACCCTAGCGCATCTCTCCTCCTTCCGCTAGGCGGCATTGCGTAGGAATCTACAAACATGAAATTTGGCTTATGAGAAATTGCCTAAATTCACCTTCCTCACAAGATTGCACAAAGTTTATTCTTTCATTTAAAAAAAATTATAAACATCTTATAACCAAGACCAGCCACTAGATTAACAACTTCGATCGACAGTCCCAACATTGTTAGGTTTTTAAAAATTTCCGTGTAATTTTTAGCGTGACATGCTTCACACAAATAAATTTTTTTAATTTTTCTTCGAAACTACAGAACTTGAAAATTTGAAAAATAATATTAATATAAGTCAATCGCCTCCTACGAGGGCGGACCGATAATGACGTGTAAAAATGAAGAAAACAAAATCTCTTCGGCAAAAATTTATTTTATTTTTCAACATAGTCCCCTTTTAGCTCGATACCCTTAGTCCAGCGTTTTTTCCAATTTTTGGATCCCTTCCAAATAATAAGATTTCTCTAACACTTCAAAATATGCGTTGGTTTCATTGATGACATCACTATTCGTGTGAATCTCTTTCCAGCAAGCCATTTTTTCAAATCTGGAAACAAGAAAAAGTCACACGGGGCCAATCTGGAGAATACGGTGGGTCGGGAAGCAATTCGTAGCGTAATTCCAACAATTTTGTCACTGCAACAGCAGACGTGTGAGCTTGAGCGTTGTCGTGATGAAACAGCACTTTTTTCTTCGCAAAATGCGGCCATTTTTCCTTGATTGTAGCATTCAGTCGATCCAATAACCGAGTATAATATGTGAAAATTATTCCTTTGGAATCCCAAAAAAACTGTCGCCATAGCCTTTCCAGCCGATGGAAAGGTTTTTGCCTTCTTCGGTGCGCTTGAACCGGCTTCCATCCATTGTTTTGACTATTGTTTGGTTTCTAGAGTGTAATGGTGGATCCATGTTTCATCAACAGTTATGAATCGACGAAGAAATTCATTTGGATCACGCTAAAACAGTTGCAAATTGTGCTGTGAAGTTGTCACACGATTGCGTTTTTGGTCGATTGTGAGCAAACGCGGCAGTCATCTTGCGGATAGCTTCCACATGTCCAAATCTTTTTTCAAAATATTCCAAACACATTCATATGAGATGCTTACTGCCTTATCTATCTCACGCACTTTCACTCGACGATCTCCTAGCACGAGATCTTGGATTTTGTCGATCATTTCTGGCATAGTGACCTCATTTGGACGACCAGGACTTTGTATGGTTTCTGTGCTCATACGACCACGCTTGAATTCTGAAAACCACTTGTAAATCATTGCAATTAATGGTACAGCGTCCCCATAATGTTTATCTATTTTTTCTTTGGTTACTTGAGCTGTTTTCCTTTTTAAAAATCAACACACGAAATTCGTTTTTATCCATTTCTGAAATTGGTTAAAAGTTGACTTGCTTAGACAGCAGTTTCACAAAAACTAAAAAAGGTATCAGGCTAAGCCTTTACAGGTAATCTATTTAAGGATGAAGCAGGTAAAAAATATACCAAATTTCTTACCTACCTCCTCCTTCTTCATTTTTACACGTCATTATCGATCCGCCCTCGTACATGCTCCGCGCAGATTTTTTTTATGTTTATCGAAATCAACTTAGGGGATCACCCTTTAGTGCGCGATGCACAGTTAATTCGACATAGGCAAGGGAAACAAGGGGAAATAGGGAAATCAGCAGGGAAAAACAGGAGGGAAGAGTTTGAAGTGGTGGTGAACATTATTCTTAAACTGCTGAAGGTTGTATTTAGTGGGAAAGAGATTGCCTGGTAATGAATTCCACAACACTGTCGTCCGAGGGATGAAGGACCGCCTAAACTTCAGTGTTCTCCACGGCAACGGCTTCACAGTGTACTCGTGTGAGCGTGCAGCTTGGCGAGTATTTCGGGGGCATTGAATATAGGTGGTATTAGGGCTTTTAGTGCCTTGCTGCATTTACCATGGAAGTATCTATAGTAAATGCAGAGTACACCGATATTTCGACGGTGTTCGAGGGAATCAACTGAGGCTGATATAGCTTCATCTCCAATTAATCGGAATGTATGTTTCTGGATACGGCCAAGAAGAGCCAGATGTGATTTTGGGGTCCAAGTCCAAACATGCGAGTTGTACTGAAGACGTGGTCGTATATAAGCGTTGTAGATGGTAGCTAGTTCGGACGCAGAAAAGTATTTCTTACACTTCCGCAGAATACTAGACGTTTCGAAGCAGATGAACAAGTTGTATCATGGAATTACGATTTACTTGCGGTTAAAGTAATAAGTAAAAGGACAATTGTAAGAAGTGACGCAGCACGATAGGTCAAAGCTTTCGAGAATTATGTTGTAGACATACGAACAGACAGACAGACGGACGGACAGACGGACAGACAACGAATATTTCTGTACCATTGGCGACTCTGTGCGATCATTATTTCTTAGCGTTACAAAAGGTAAAGCAAACACATTATACACTCAGATTTCATCTAGAGTATAATAATTACTATAAACGATAAGAAAATTTTTTGACTTCGCATCACTCCTGCTACCCCGTCCCATACAAATTTAAATATTTTAAACTCATGAAAAGCATTTCTCTTTCGATGAAAGCTATCCGACATTAAAATTGAAACAATGCATGGTGATAAGGATGTTGATAAGCAGTTTTAAAATAATTCAAAACCCTCCACTTACTCTACCCCCTCCCACATAAATGCCACAATTTCAGGAAAACAATGTGCAATTTATTTGAAAATAATGAAAGCTTCAAACTTCATCACGAAATATTTTGCATACCACGTTCAATGTCATTGACAAAAATTACGAACCTCTCCTGTCTGCTTCTACCATCTCCCATGCAAAAGTCACTATTCGAAAAAATTTTAGATGATATATTTTCCGATACATTAAACTATTTCAAATTTCATCTAGATTATTGCATAATTGGTCTATGCTCCCAATCATATTTCTGTTATGTTTCTTTAATAATTTAAGTTGAATATGTACTTTTATTTGTTGGTGTACATATTCTGTGACAAAAAGCGTAAAAACAATAGTAAATTTGAAAATTGCACGCCTAGTTGGCAAAGCATGCGGCCAAACTCTACTTAAGAAGTCTTTAATTACTCATAGCTACTCTACAACCAGGTTATATGATTATGTACTTCAAATGAAACAGTTTGAAGCAAAGCAGTAACTGCTCATACACTTAATTCTATCTTCGTAAACTTTCAACTACATCAGATCGAAAATATAAATGTCTACTACATTAATCATCAGAATTCGAATAATGTATGAATTGCACCTTTATGGTATATCGATATCGATATTTTGTATGCACGTAATAGAAGTCAATTATAATTTATTAGAATTTGAAGGATATTGTAATATTATTTCAACGAGACTGAATTATTTATAAATAAGTATGTGGTAATTATGGGTAATAAACTTATACCTAATTGTTGATAAAATAATTATTGCTGTTATGTCAAATAATTATAGTTCATAAAAAGTGATTAAATTTCAACCGGCATAGTTTTTGCTCAGCTTCCTACAAATTCTATTAACTTCATCATTGGTAATTAACGAGTACAATCATTTTTATGACATTAGTAAAACAAGCAGAACAGAACTACGATTGAGAAATGAAATGGAATTGAATTCACTAGAAAATCTCAACTAGTTAGTACTCAATAAATATTGGAGATGGTGGAGGAGTGTTAATTTTCAACATGGTGATTGAAATTATAATTGCAAAATTTCTTCATTATTGTTCATAGTTCTAGAAATTTTTTCCACACCGCAAAAGATGCAATACAGTAGAAAAAAAGCCCAAATTCAAAATTTGTGCGATTTTTACTGGAGGTGGAAGAAGGAATGGAAGAAAGTTAATACGATAGTTTCAGGTGCGTTACCAAAATTTTTGGTTTTCTTACTTGTCTAGTTTTAAAGAAAATATTGATAGAGTAATTTATCTTTCTAAATTGTGCATTTATATGGGAGATGGGAGGTGGTAGAAGGGGTTAGTAGTAGTATCTAGGAAAGTGCCTAGAGTGTTCTCCTTGCACTATAGGGATTTTTCGATGCTTATCGCGCTTGTAAGAGATGGTCTGGGTCCATGGTATCTCTGACGTATACATCTAGTACCCGTTCTAGTATTTTCAGAGAAAATTACCCAAGACTTATAGGTCGGTAGTTCTTAGGGTTAACGGGATAACCCTTACTCGCCTTTGGTAAGTGCGCATGCCACTAAAGATTTTCTTCATATTAGGGACGCATAGTTTCGTTTGAGATATTTAATATCGCTTTCAGCCAGGAAATCACCAGCTTTTTCATGTTTTATATCATGGCTGGTATTATTCCATTCGGTCGAACGAGCTTATTGCCCACCTTAGTCTGTTTATTGTAAGAAGTCCTGGAACGCTTTCCAATTGTGTGTTGCTTGCTTCTGAAGAGGGGATGTGGGGCCACGGCAACCGGGGAGGTGAGTGATTAAGGCGCTTCAACTGTTTCTTTGCTGTCCTTTGGCTAGCTTTCATCCGTGTTCCTGAGTAAGGCTGACGGAGCAGGATTTTTGGATATCAGTTTTTTAAGTCTAGAAACTTTAGATGCTTGCTCCATTGCTGTAGAATTCTCTACAGTTTTCCCTTTCCCTTTTAAAGAGATTTGAGGAATTCCTTTATTCATCCCATGATTCTGTTTGCCCAGTATGCTTGGCAGTGCTAAACAGCACTGCGCTCAGCTCCCTGTTCTACCATGGTGGTTGAGACCTTTTAGGAGGGGTTTTCTAAAGGGCATGCCTTTCCAAAGGTATGTTTCCGATTGATAGTTAGAAAGTTTGTGGTGTGATCCAGCTTACGTTTACTCCAAATATAGTTGGGTTTTCCATTTTCTAGTTTACCTTTGACTATATCCGAGTACGGATTCCAGACCACGTTTGCCGGATTTCTGTACTCTCTTACGCTTTTATTTGGAGTAAACGCCATATCGAACCCTATATATGTATCTGTGGTCTGAGAGTGATGGTTTGTCAAGGACTTTCCAATTTTCCAACCTACCCTCGTCCGAGTCCGTATGGAGTGTTAGGTAGCTTTCGTTAGTAGCTTGGCACGCTCCCGCGGTCACCGATTTTCTAATCGTTAATGTTTAGTATGAAGAGTAGTAAAGACTCACCCTTCTTTCGTTGATGTCCTGCCCATATTGTGTGCTAAAAGTTCGCGTCCCCGCCAATTACCAGGTTGAGCTTTGTTCATGCGGCTTTTTATATTTAGCTTAAAAGCTATCAAAAATATTTCAGTAAAATGATAAATAATTATTTCACTTATTTTAAATGTAAATTATAATTTACGAGTACATGCAAAATAAGTGGGTGTGAAGAAAGAGTTCTAATTTATCTTTAGCATGATGCTTTTATTTTTTTGTTGAAATTGCAACAGCCATATATGTGGAAGAGTCAGAAGCTAGCAGTAGATCAATAAATCGCAGTTGGTTTTCGCCTTTTATTACCATTTCATTATAACCGGCGAAAAGTTGTAATTTACGAGGTAAAAATTTTGCGTTACCTCGGCCATATTTTATGTCCGCTTGACGGTGAATATGGGCTTTTAACAAACAGTTTCGAATAATAAATCAAAACTTGCTAATAATGAAATGAACTTGTTAAGAGTTTGACATGATCGTTATTTATATAAGAATTTCTGCACAGCACAAGCCACAGCATATACCGAAAGAAGGCGTCATATGACGATCGCCTTAACTTATCATATTCAAACCACGTTTGTATTTTCTCTAATTTTCTTATTTTTTGATTTATGAAGATTATGTACGTAAAATTGTGCGAAAATGTCTACTTTGTATGACTTATTTAGGTGAATTGGCGGCTCCGTTTCGACGATATATTTAACGTTGAGTTTTGAGATTATATTGCAATCGTTTTAATATTGTTACAACTCATTGCTTCCAATCCCGTTCCATACAAATAAGTATACCTACATATCAGTGATTTTTGCATTTGGCCGGTAAACTTCATTGAGTTTATTTCTTCCGGGGTTTTTCCCTATCAGTCGGAAAGTCATGCAAATCTGAATTGTGAACATTTTCCACTCTGAATCCGCACACTTCTTTAGGATCGTGCATCTGCTTCCAGTTCAGTAGCGAAACGAAAATCGTGAAAATAATATTCCAGAAATCTCGTTTTGAAAAGTTAATTCATTAGAATAAAATATATTTATACGAGTATTATGCTGAAATCATGAAACATGTTGAATTCAAGTAAAATCCATTTATGAACGTTCATAGCGCTGGATATATTTATTACTCTGTCGATAAATAAAAGAATGATCCAGTTCTATCTTCATGATTCAATGACTGTTTTAATGTAACATATGCATAATAAACCGGTATACATTTATATTCATTTAAGATCTAGAGCCATAGTGCTAATACACATGCATATGGAGAATATTCTACACTTGGAATGCATCTTGAAAGGAGATAATTAATTTCGTGACAAAGTCTTGCCGTGACAATCGGCAGAGCATTAAGAAAAATTAAGTTGTTTCAGTCCAATCAAGATGGAAGTTAGTCCCTCTATTACCTAATTAATTACTAATCGTAGCAATTTATCTCAATTCGAAGAAGTCAGATCGAGTAAATAGGAATTTTTAAAGTCATGCGGGTTAGTTGAATTTTTTTTATATGCTCAAACTGTAATTTGAGTATGATTAGAAGGTAAATTAAGAAATAAATAAATTTACTTAAACAAAACTATATGAACCAATATTTCCAAGGCACTTGAAGGATATTCTAGCCAGACTTCAGCTCAAACGACGAAAGTTAGTGTACTGCTTGAACAGACCAGATAGGCATTGAGATTCACAGGCAGTGGATCGATTATACTTTGAAGAAACCAGAGCAAGATTATAATGATGTCGAGTTGGCCGAAATAGCAGATGAAATCAAGCTGAGGCCAGAAGAATAAACAACTCCTGACGGCAATTAAATGTTTTGAATACGGAAATCAATTAATACTTGGTAGTTACAGGATTATTTGTAGAAACTCTGAGAGACTGTTAACTGAATTCTTGAAAATCACTAAAAAGGACACTTCTAATAAAGAAGGAACGATTTGTACTAAAAACAATTTCATATCTTTTCCTCATGCAACAAACAACAATAAATTCCAAATAACAACGCATGAAACTAACATTAAACGATAAAAAAAGTGAATTGAATCGTTCTATCGCACGAATCAGATAATACAGCTCTGTTTCGAGAATAACCAAAATTGGAGATGCCCGATGTCATGAAAATGAAGATTTTTCCATGGGAAAATTGTTTCGTCAGTGCTTTCACCGAAATGCGAAAAAGAACTCGTGATGCTGTCAACCAGAGAGCAAACGACATTGCAATGAAAGCAAACGGTCGCCACTTATATGGAAGATGTAACTACTCGGAAGTGTAGTTGACGGCATCTGGAGCATGTTTTTTTGGACCATGGCACGATGTTTCTCACTTTAAGTAACATATGTTTCGCCTATCAGTATTACGAATCGCACTTTCGACTTCCTTCTAAATGCGACATTGAGGTCTCGGCATGAAATGCACGCAGACAGTTTTTTTTTTTTCTTGAGATCAGTACCAAGTCTTGTATGTTGATAGTACTGAAAGAAAAATAAAAACAATTTTATTTCATCGAACAAGTTTGTATAAACCAACGGGAAAGTGAACTGTCCAGGGTGCTCTTCGTGATATGGAAATTCTCCGACATTTTCCTGTATATTGCGTTAAAATCAAGTACTTAATCCCACGTTTAGGTTTAGAGTTATGTACGAAGGTATCATCGATCCGAATGTAATTAGGAGTGCATAATTAATTTTTAAGACTAACGAAACTTTCAATTACATTGCAATGATACATTTATTTTAATTTTCCGCATTTCTTTCCAGTTACATGGGCTTAAGTTCATAATTAAGTTTGGTCCTTTTTATAAGACACATCAAAATGTAAGTCTTTAACTAATTTTCTACTTACGCAAATTGCTATATGTAACGAATAAGTTGGTTTCTCGAATTTCACCTAATAATTTCTGAAAGGAAATTCATCATTTTAAAAACAAGATTTACTGCTTAAAATGCTTGATATTTTTGAAACATAGAAAACAAGTCGATGTTACGAATTTTTTCCGCAATTAGATCTGCTATTTTGTAGTTAAATTTCCGCCCTTTTTTGAATATCCTGTTTCACTGAACAATTTTAGTTTTATCAAGGTGGGCGAAACTTTCGGTTATTAGTGTACCAATAAAAGGCACTTCATATTTTGGTCACGAAATTTACCAACATCCAGTTTTTGACGAATTTCATTATTAAAGAAATCAAATCGTTTGTTTATTTAACTGTCTGTCTTGATGATAACTCCAGTAAACCATAACAGAAAAGAGTGGGAGTGGTTGTAAAAGATCGACCTCATCGCTAAATAGATTAGTATTATTGTAGAGAACGATCGCCAATCGGAAACAAAAGTTATTACCATTTGAATAAACAAACAATATCTTGAAAATATATAAATATTTTTTTTTTCAATCTGATTGAAAAATTTTAAATGAAACATTATAGATCTATGATTAGACATAAAGCCCTATCTTGTGGTACTCTAGATGAAATGGGAAAAAATTCAATGTACCGGGAAGTATGTCATTTAAAATTCTTTCGAATAGCTAACAGGGACTTTTATATGGAAGGTGGTAACGTAATGCAAAATGTTTCGTTCTGAATTTAAAGTTTGTAGATTTTATCATTTTCAAATAAATTGGATATAGTGCTCCTGAAATTGGCGCATTTATATGGGAGGTGGCAGAAGAAGTAGAGGATTTTTAATGATTTTCAAACTGCTTATCAACATCCTTATCACCATCGATAGCTCCAATTTTAAATTCGACAGCTCTTATATATTCGAAGGAGAAACTCTTTTCTTGACTTTCAAATAAAAAAAATTGTAGGGGGTAGAAGGAGTAAGGGGATCAGATCAATTTTTTCTACGTTTTCATATCAATATACCTTGACCCAATTTTCAAGTGCAGAAGGATGAACAGATAGACAGATGGTCACTCGGAATTGAGGTTATGGAGCGACGACAAATATTTCTGTACCCTTGGCGGCTCTGTGCGAGCATTATTTCGTAGCGTTACAAATGGTAAGTCAAACACAATATACTCTCATATTTCATCTAGAATATAAAAAGCTGAAGGACATGCGAGTTTTTTTTTTTGCTATAATCTTTTTGAGTAACAGATTCCAAACAAAATTAATAACATTTCCAAATTCGCATTTTCTTTTCATATTTTCCATATTTTTTTTTTCTTATTTTCTATATTTTACTTTATTAATCTAATAATAAAGTACTGTAATCGACACAGACAAAAAAATTCCAACCCTGAAATTCTTTTTTCGAGTTTCGTAACTAAATTAACCTAAAAATGCAAAAAAGAGTCCGTCCGTCTGTATGCCGTACATATGGACTCATACCTCCGAGACCGTTAAAGGTAGTATGTTCGTTTTTGGGTGGATTGTTGATTGGAAAAGCAACCACCATTATCTTAACTTTAGGGAATGTCCTGGTGAGGGGATGGCAGGGGAAGGGAATGAGGCAAACACTATTTTTACTAATATCTCCACAACAAATGCAGATAGGAAGCTGAAAATCAGCATAGGTATACAGAGGATTGAGGGACAAACACTAAAAATTATTTAATTTTTTTATCCATTGGGGTCCGAACAGGAGGGGCTAAGAACCAATTGTCGACCGAATTTTTTTATTTTTGGAACTACTTGGACCGACAAATTCTCATGTTTAGACCAATTAGGTGGTATACATTTCCACTATAATCTACTAAAAGGGATGTGAATAATTGTAAGGATAAACTACAATGAAAACATAAAAGAATTATGATTGGGCGTAAAGCCCAATCATATGATACTCTAGATAAAATGAGATAGAGTTCAATG
The DNA here is from genome assembly GCA_963669355.1 of Chorisops tibialis. NCBI lineage: Eukaryota > Metazoa > Arthropoda > Insecta > Diptera > Stratiomyidae > Chorisops > Chorisops tibialis. The sequence continues at coordinate 311,571,263 of OY770262.1, forward strand.
TACCGGATAATATGTCACCTCCAATTCTTTTAAATAATTAATAGTGACTTTTGTATGGGAGGTGGTAGAAGGAGAGGAAGAAGGTTTGTAATTTTTGGATATGACACCTAATGTGGTATGCAAAATATTTCGTGCTGAATTTAAAGTTTGCAGCTTTCATTATTTTCAATTGGACATAGTTTTCCTGAAATTGAGGCATTTGTATGGGAGGTGGCAGGAAAAGTGGAGCATCTAAGATGATTTTGAAACTGCTTATCATATCATCCTTATCACCACGCTTTGGTTCAATTTCAAATTTGATAGTTCTAATATATTCGAAGGAGAAATGCTTTTCTTGAATTTAAAATACAGATATTTGTATGGGAGGGGGTAGAAGGAGTGAAGAAGAACTGATAATTTTTTTAGCATTTATTGCAATTATTAAAAAACAAACTCTGGCAAAATTTTAAGTTTATACTGTTTCTAGTTTTAATGGAAATCGATATAATGCACTAAACAAAAATTATACATTTGTATGGGAGGGAGTAGAAGGAGTGTACGGATCAAAACAAATTTTTTTCTCGTTATTAATATTTCTATTTCTATACTTTATGCAAAATATCAAGTTGATAGCTTTAACAGTTTCAAAGAAAAATAATTTAATTTAAATTTCAAAATTTCGTGAAATTTGTATGGGAGGGGGTAGAAAGAGTGATGTGAAGTTGATAATTTTTTCAATACTGATTGCAATTGTATTAAAATTAATTCTGGCAAAAATTAATTTTTACAACTTCGCTAGTTTCAATGAAAATCGAAAAAATGCATTTTTCCAAATTATGCATTTGTATGGGAGGGGGTAGAAGGAGTGAAGAGGAGCTGATAGTTTTTTTAGCATTTATTGAAATTATTAAAAGACAAATGCTGGCAAAATTCTAAGTTTATACTTTTTCTAGTTTTAATGCAAATCGATATAATGCACTTGGCAAAAATTATGCATTTGTATGGGAGGGGGTAGAAGGAGTGTACTGATCAAAACATATTTTTTTCTCGTTATTGATATTTCTATTTTTATACTTTATGCAAAATATCAAGTTGATAGCTTTAACAGTTTCGAAGAAAAATAATTTAATTTAAATTTCAAAATTTCGTGAAATTTGTATGGGAGGGGGTAGAAGGAGTGAGGTGAAGTTAATAATTTTTTCAATACTGATTGCAATTATATTAAAATAAATCCTGACAAAAATTCGTTTTTATAACTTTGCTAGTTTCAATGAAAATCGAAAAATTGTATTTTTCAAAATTATGCATTTGTATGGAAGGGGGTAGAAGGAGTGACAGGATTAGATCAATATTCTGTCATATTAATGATATCTATATCATAATATTTTGATCTAAATTTCAAATCAGTAGCTTAAATAGTTCAAAGGAAAATCAATTTCTGGAAATTTCGGAATTTCGTGAAATTTGTATGGGAGGGGGTAGAAGGAGTGGGGAGATGTGGCCCGTTCAAGAACTTAAAGTTTCTTTTTAGCTAAAAATGACACACAAAAAATTTCAGCACGATAGCTCAAAGCGTTCGAGAGTTATGCTGTAGACAGACGGACAGACGGACAGACAGACAGGCAGACAGACAGACGGACAGACGGACAGACGGACAGACAGCAACTCGGAATCGAGAGTATAAAAATGTTTAAAAGTTTAAGATAATAACTAGTTGAATTTCTCCAAATCTTCTACTACTACGTAAGTATTTTTTCGGCTATTTTTAAGTAATCAATTATCATATAACCATTAAAAGCTAACAAATTAAATTTTTATACAAACACTTTTAAAAATATTTCAAATAAAAATGCATCAAAAGTTTTGGAATCCCCCTATCATTCCACCCTCTCCTCTGCAAAAGTGTGATTTCGACAATTTCAATGAATCAACTAATAAACAACAAATTAAAATCTACGAATTTAAAATTTTGGACGAACACCTTTCAAAAGAAACAAAACCGCTTAACAAGTTTTGCTATTGTCTCACCTCTTCTACCCCCTCCCATACAAATATATGGTCTTAAGCATATAAAATACACTGAAAATTTCATAGAATTTACTTCGCCAATGAATCTAACATTCTATACAGCTAATTTCGAACGCAATTCGAGCAATAAATAAAAAAATTATTGACATGTAACCATTCCTTCTATCGCACCCCCACCCTTCCCATACAAACCATGTACATATAAACGAATGAAATATTGATTCTATATACCACAAATAATGATCGTAATTAAGTGTTAAATAATTGAAAACTGTCCTGCCCTAGAACCCTCATTCACGTAGTCTTCCTTATCCACCCTGGCCTGAGTATTGATTTCCCACGTATCCTCAACTTGTCCGAAGAATAATAAAGTTGCGCCCGTGTTGGCATATTTTTTTTATTATTATAATTTTCTTTGCGAGCCTTGGATCGTTAGTTAAAATTCAATTTGAGGGCTAGTTATTAACAATAAGAATCAACAATAAGGGTAGTACAACTTTTCAATTAAATCTATTTTGATTTCAAGATTGATAAATCAAATTCTAGTTTTTAAAACCAAATTAATTGAAACAGGTCTGAGCTTATGGAAAACTGATATATTTGAACTGCTGGATACCTAATATAAGACTAAAATGGAATCTTCGCGATTTCTTCTATATAGCCCTTAAATAATATTAAGGATCACAAAGTTCACTATTACCAAATCCTATTTTATTTGTGCTTACTACTATAATATCTAAGAAATTACAAAACTTTTGGTTACAGAATAACGTCTACCTAATAATCCTATTGTAATACCAATGTATCCATTATAAAACTTGAGATAACTAATGTGAACATTAGATGCTTTCCACTTGAGAGTTAACCTAGACTCTGTGAAATAGATGACGTGATCCTGAAATACTTGCCTGAAACCAGTCAATTTAAATTTATTACGTACAAAATACCGGAAATTTTACAGCAATTACGTTCCTATCCGCCGTAATTTTAATTCAAGGACTTACTTAATTATGTCTGCACCTCTTTGTCTACAGCCATTCATAATAATTTTGATACTTATACGCATGTAACACATATTATCGAGTGCCTCGATAAAGGAAACTCAACGTTAGAATCTGAATGAAAGGGAAAAACTTAATCAACGCTCGATGGCCGACGATCGGCTGCGATGATCATCTTCATAAAGTCTTAAAGTATTGGAATTACCCGAAGCAATCAATTTTCTGGTGCAGCTCGCACTGAAGTTGTGCCGCTGCGTCCTCATCGGGATCTCTCCTTCATCTTGACGACGAAGAAAATTTCGAATTCTAGCCGATCGGGTTCGATGTTGCTGTTGTTCGATAATGAAAAAAATAATAAAGCTCATAAAAATGCTGATGGTGGCTGCCCCGTTGACTAAATTACACGTTCGTTCTTAGAAAAGTAAATTACATCGCCATGCTGGTTATCCTGTGCCCAGTGCGATCGTTTATGCGTTTTAAATTGCGATATTCATTACCCGGCGGGCAAAACGGTAGCAATCTGTCCCAGACAGGGATGCTTGTACCAATCGAAGATTAATGTTGTTATTCAAAGACCGAACGTAGTAATTTCGGACTAGGCGGTGGTGGCTATACGGCAACATGTTGCGTACGTTACCTTGAATGGTTGGTTACTGCCTATAGGAAAGATGCAATGCCGTGCCACCGCTGCCAATTCGCCTCTCGTGTTCTTAAGATCGTTTTTCAAGTCGACGAACAACTTCTCGATTCCAGCAACAAAAATTAATTGTATATTTGGCTACTAGTCTTTAGCGATTGTTGTATTTAAGGAAATTGCTCTTAGAACATTTTTTTTTTTATTTATCAAATGGCATATTATGCAGTTTATTTTAAATCAAGAATCATTTTTGAGTTATGATAAATCCCATTAACTTCTGCTTAGCTAATTCAGGGATCTGGATATTACTTTTACTTAACTGGTTGGATTAAGACTGCTGAATGTGGAATTCCTCCAAGAACAGTACTGAATATTATTTCTAATATAAGATGGTCCCAAGTCCGGTTTGAAAAAGGAGGAGGGAATCCTGAATGGCCAGAAACAGAGACGTACTCAGGAAGTAAGCTAAGAATGGATATGGTAGCACTCGCGGCATAGCTGAGAAAACTGGAGGTTAGGTAATGGAATAACAACCAATTCCCGCAAAAAAAAATCTTCTTACGGAACCTGATGCTTTGCCTCGGATTTGGCGGTCTCAATGGAAATTACCCGGCAGACAAAAAATTGAACAATGAAATGTACGATCCTTGTTCAAACCGGGAGCACCAAAATCACTCCTGGAACAAGTTGATAGATTCAATACCAATGTTACCGCACTCCAGGAAACTAAATAGCTTTGCTGCAAAATAATGGACATGCGGTCGCACACAATCTTTCAAAGCGGAAACCCATAGGGAAGCTGTGAGTTTGGAGTAGCTTTTGTCGTGAGAAATGCAGAGCTAGGATGTAGCCTAGTGTATTTGGCTTAGAATGCAAAGGTCTTGAGTTCAAATCCCGGTTGACGCATAATTCCAGCACACTGTCTGCTTGGGTATACCAATCTACGAAAATGAAGAATTCGTAGATAGAGGGTTGTTGGAAGAGCTAACAACTCTCCCGCAATAAATAATGAAAAATGTTAAGGAACCTGAAGGTCAGGAGGCCAAGGCCCAATTCGGGCTGTAGCGCCTTTGAAAAAAGAGAAAGCATTTAAACAGAATATCACCAACTTCAACCCCGTCAACGAAAATTCGCGTGGACTTCGAATACACACAACTTTTTCTAACATCTGGATCATTAATGTTCACGCGCCAATGGAAGACAAGGAAGAGGCAACTAAGGATGAGTTTTGTAGTCACTTCAAAACCATTTATGATCCAATGCCCTCAAATGACATCAAGATCGTATTAGGTAACTTCAATGCAAAGATTGGGCAGAAAGGGACACAATGAGGAACAACCGGAGGGCACAGACTCCACGACATTAACAATGACAACAGACAATGTCTAGCCTAGTGAGTAGTGTGTTGGTCTACAATGCGAAGGTCGTGAGTTCAAATCCCAGTCGACGTGTAATTCCTGCACACTGCTTACATGGGTATATCTGGGTCACCTCAATCTACGAATATGAAAAGGGCTAACAATCCTTCCACAATAAAAAAAAATAAAAATGTTAAGGAATCTGAAGATCAGTCGGCAAAGGCCCGATTTGGGCAGTTGTGCCATTAAAAACAAAAAACAAAACGGCCAATGTCTAATAGACTTCGTCGGCAGTAAAAACATCATTGTAGACTCAACATGCTTTCCGCATCGTACCATTCACAAAAGAAGTTGGGCGTATGATCAGATAAACCACGTTCATATAGACAAAAGAGTAGCCTCTGACTTCTTGTGACTCTGACTACTTCTGGTCAAGGCCTTATTCCGAGGTTGAATTGCAAACAGCGGACCTGCAAAACAAGCACCAGCCGCATACACATCAGAGTTAAAGAAAAATTTTGATCAAATATTCAACCACCAAGGAAAGCGAATTGAGCAGTTATGAATCTTCATTAAAAATTATATTAAGTCCGTCGCAGAGGAGGTTATAGGCTACCAGACCCGGTGAAAGAAAAATTATTTGTGAACAAAACTAGCAGAAAAAAATTATGTATCTCAATGATGAACTATACAAAATGGATAAAGATTTAAAATTTCATAAAACGAGAGCATTTTATGCTCTAGATAAATGCATTCACGAAGTTTTCAACCGAAAACGAGTCTTTGTAAGAACACAGCAGGAGGCATAATTAGCAATGCGGAAGAGATAAAAACGAGATGGGGGTTATATTTCAAACATTTTCTTACCTACTGCAAGATGAGAAGACACCGAAATGACTTTGCTCCGGACGTTCGACCGAAAATATCGCCGCAGTGAAGGACAGTGTTGAAAACGACCCAAGCATCTCCATTCATCACCCTACTCAAGAACGCGATCTCTCCACGTCCACATTGCATCGAATATTTGCAAAAGGTTTAGCTCTGCATTTGTACATAGTCGAATTAACTCAAGAACTGCAGCCGAGAGACCACCAGCAGCGCCGTATGGTCTCGGATTGGGTCTTGGAAATAACTCCTACACCTTTTGTTGATACACCCTATATTTCGATACCATAGTGCACAAATGTTTTAATTGTTTTCTGTTGATTTTGAGGTAAGCGCATTTGAAACTTTGAATTCTCTGAAAATTCCTAGATGAAGAATTTAAGGCGTTGTATTGCCAATTCATCAATTTATCACTTGCTACAACTGTGCATTCGATAGTACGCATTAAAAACTTCATTTTGTTAGCTAACCCGATTTTCCACAAATTTGTCACTTTAGCACATGTGTGTAATATGGTATCGATATCTAGTTCCTTGTGTCGTGATATCTTAATAGGCATCTTTGGTTTAGTATGACACCAAGAGGAATTTTGCTGCCCTTGTATTCGGCGCCATTTTCGACTGGTTTAAATCCTGAGGAAAAAAATCGCAAAAAACCTAAAATTCAGCCGTATTAGATTTGCTATAAGGACAGTGATCCAGACTTGCTGTTCTGCTATTTCCTGTACCATATTTATTTGTGATCTTTGGTTTAATTTAGTATGACAGTATAAAAAGCTTTGGTACTTCCATGTTACTATCATAATACAGCAGTGTTTCAGCTTGGCGCCCTAGTATTCTATGGCAGTACGCCAGTGCTTTAGGTTTACTCTGAATATCTTGTGTTGTGTAGCGATCTTTTATTTCTTATGACATTATCAGGATCTTTGTCGCTCCTGCAATGCAGAAGTATTGCATCGATTTTGTTCTCGTTACCTGTGCCTCATACTAGTATTTTTGAGATACCATTAAGACCGCGCCAGGACCATTCGCTCCCTTATAATTAAGACTAAACAATTTTTAAAACCCCTCACTCTTTCTACCGCATAATCTGCACTAATTCATGAAACACAAAAAATGGGTTTTTTTATCCGAACTAGCAGTAAGGCCAAAATAATTAACCAACTACGTACAATCCTTCTAGCCACTCCACTACAAAATTTCACGACTTCATAATAAATTGATTTCCTTCGAAAGTCTTAAGGCAAATCTGAAATTTTCAGCTTGTCGTTATAATAATCTTCATAGTTTATTTCAGCAAAAATCACGAAAATCCCCACTCCTTCTATCATCCTTATATAAATTGAATAATTTTCCGAAACACAACTTTCTCAATACATCAAAAGTTATGAAGCTGAAATTTAGTTACAAATATTAAAGTAGCAACTGAAATATAAAATGCAAAAAAAAAATATTCCAATGACGAATTTTTTTTACCAACTCTCTGATAAAATATAATTATTATTTGAAGTCACAGAAATTTCCTTTTTCAACGAGAGTATCGTATGATTGAAGCTTATCTGCATTCGTAGTTCTGTTGCGTTCATACTCTATATAAAATCTGATAGAAGTATAAATTTCCTCTAAAGTTTGTAAAGCTAAGAAATATTGCTCGAAGAAAAAAATTAATGACACAAAGGTAATTATTATCATTAAGAAATGTTAAAACTGGATGTCTGTCCATCCGTGCACTCTCGAGCACGTGAATGAGTCGAGCTAGATAGTTCAAATTTTGTACACTCCGTTTTTGACGAAAAAGTAAGGTCTAGTTCGTTAACGGGACAAATCACCTTACTCCTTTTACACCTCCCATACAAAATAACACATTTTCAAAAATCTATCGTAAAATAATAAAATTTCCTTGGAAACTAGAGCTCATAAAATGAAATGAATTATTCGAATCCACCGTTCCTTCCACCACCACCGATCACACTTTTTCGAAAAATACTTTGCACCAATTGCCTCAGTACGTATAATATTTGTCGAGCTAACATTTACACTAAATACTTAGTTTGCATTGTTACTAAGGTCGAAAAAAATTAACTGATTAGCTTGATTCCTTCTACACACTCCCATACATTGAGACTCAATTTTAGAACATTAAAAAAATATATTTTCTTGACAAGTTTGAATTTTACTGAGTTGAAATTTGGAAGATGTCAATTACATAATGTTCATACTAATTTATAAGAAAAATCACAAGATCCCACCACTCCTTCTACCACCTCCCATACAAACTGCAGTTCCACAAAATCCAATACAATAATTTGCTTAGTATCTATTCAATTTTTGAAGCTCAAATTTTATATAAAACATTTTTCATGTCTACTAAAGCATGATCCAAAAAAAATTAATTCAATGCAGTCACCCCTTCGACTACTTCTTATCCAAAATTTCTTGAAATCACGAAAATTTCTATTTTATCTAAAATATCGTATGATTGAACTTTACGCGCAATTGTAATCTCGTTATGTTTATACTCTAGGTAATCTGAGAGAATATTGTGTTTGCCTTATCAATTGTAACGCTAAGAAATAATGCTCGCACTGACTCGCCAAGGGTACAGAAATATTTCTTATCGATCAAAAACTTCGATTCCAAGTGACCATCTGTCCGTCTGTCTACAACATAACTGTCGAACGCTTTGAGCCATCGTACTGAAATTTGTTTTAAGTTATTTTTAGCAAAAAAAAAATTACTTTAGCTTCGTAAATGGGCCTCATCCCCAAATCCCATACAAATTTCATGAAATATTGAAATTTAAAGAAATTGATTTTTTTTTTTTTTCAGAAACTGCTATCGACTTGAAAATTATGTTAAATTATAATTTTGTGATGTGTGTGTTTTTTGACGTAAATGAAACTCCAAAAAATATTGTTCCGATCCCTTCTTTTCTTCTACCTCCTCCCATACAAAGGTTCTATTTTGAAAAATGCAGTTTATCGATTCTTTTGAAACTAACAAATTAAAAAACATAGCAGGGCTACTATTGCGCGTAAAGCGCAATCTTACGATACTCTAGATGAAACAGAATTTTTTGTGATCCCAAGAAATTTTATATGGAAAGTGTTAGAAGGGGTGATAGCATTGAACTAATTTTTTCCCCATCATGCTAAAGTAGCTATAAAAATGTTTTATGCAAAATCAATCAAATTTCTGTTAAGGATTATGCAAAATGCTTACTCCAAAAATTGAATAGGAGCTGAGAAAATTAGAGTGTTAGATTTAGTGAAAATGTGCAGTTTGTATGGGAGGTGGTAGAAAGAGTGGGGGGATTTTAGTGATTTTTTCAGAAATAACTAACAATATCATAAAATTGACATATCTTAAATTTCAAAATAGTAACATTCATACTTTTTAAGAAAATAGATTTTTTGTGAAGTTGTGAAACTGTGTCATATTGTATGGGAGGGGGTAGAAGCTGTGGAGCTAATCAAATATTTTTTTCTGATCTTAGCGATAATACTAATTCAGTATTTATTACAAAATATGAGCTCGATAAATGTTATATGTTCTGAGAAAATCGTCTAAGGCTACCGATACACGATGCGAGTTAATATATATTAACTTCCTATTTTGATATAAGTAGGCCGAATTATGTATAGGATAATGACACTAGTAATATCGAAAAGCGAGATAATATATATTAACTCGCATCGTGTGTCGGTAGCCTTAGAGCATTTCATGAAAAAGTGTAGTTTGTATGGGAGGGGGTGGATGGAGAGGGAGGACACAAAAAAATTTTATACTGTAGATTGAAATCATTATGAAAGTAATATATCCCAAAATTCAGGCTAATAGCTTTTATATTTTTCGAGCAAATCCATTTATTGTCGAATTGCGAAATTGTGCCATTTTGTATGGCAGGGGGTAGAAGGGGTAAAGCTAATCGTCTAATTTTTTTTGGCCTTACTAATAATTTGAAATAAATATTTAGTGCACAATTTCAGCTCGCTAAATTTTATACGCACTGAGTAAATTGGCTTAGATTAATTCATGACAAGTAGAGTTTGTATGGGAGGTGGTAGAAGGAGGGGGAGAAAACACCATAAAAGTAATATATTCTAAATTTCAGTTTATTGACAAATTGCGTAATTGTGTCATTTTGCATGGGAGGGGGTGGAAGGGTTGGAGCGATTTGGCCCGTTCACGAACTTGTCCTTACTTTTTCGTCAAAAGCAACGTGTACAAAATTTGAGCTTTCTAGATCAACGGGTTCTAGAGCTAGAGAGGACACGGACGAACAGACGGACGGACAGACGGACGGACATGATTATATGAACTTCTGTATCATTAATTTTTTTCTCCGAGCCTTATTTCTTGGCGTTACAAACTTTGTGGCATACTTATAATACTCTCAGATTTCAGAGAGATTTCAGAGTATAAAAAAGGAATTTTCGCCAGAATTGGTTTTAATATAATTTCAATTAGTCTTGAAAAAAATTGTCGAATTTACCCCAGTCATTCTACCCCTTTCTCCACAAATTTCACGAAATTTCAATTTAATTATTTTTCTTCAAAACTGTCAAAGCAATCAACTTGAAATTGAGCAAAGTATAATAATGCTAATATCACTAAGCTCTAAAAATTTTGTTTTTACCGGTGTACGCCTTCTACCTCCTTCCATACAAATGCACAATTTTGGTGAACACATTATATCGAATTACGTTAAAACTAAAAAGAATACAAACTTAAAACATTGTCAGAATTTGCCCCATCGTAATTGTAATAAATGCTAAAAAAATATACCAAATTCACTTCACTTCTTCCATTCCTTCCTATTCAGATTTTATGTTAGAAATTCAAGATGTATTTCTCTGTCGAAATTATGAGAGCAAACGACTTTAAAATTGGAGCAAATCATGGCGATAAAGATGTTTATAAACACTTCCAATTACTTTGCCACCTCCTATGCAAATTACCCAATTTCAGGAAACAATGTCCAATTTTTTTGAGAATTGTAAAATCTAAAAAATTTAAAATCAGTATGTTCGATGTCATAAACAAAAATTACAAACCTCCCCGGTCAGCTTCTGCCACCACCCATACAAAAGTCACTATTCTCTATTCGAAATGACATATTTTCCGGAACATTAAATTTTTTTTCATCTAGAGTATTACATGATTGGGCATTCCGCCCAAAAATAATTCAATAATGTTTTTCTTTTAGCATTTAAAATAATTTTAACAAAACAAGTTTTTTTATATATTCACTAATAACACTAATTTACTTCCATAAACATCAAAAACTATGGGTATATCCTTGTAAGTAGCATGTCGGTCTATTATGATGAAGCTGTGAGTTCGAATCCTGGCCAGCACTTTCTACAAAAACATATCTGTGGCTAGTAATAAAACAACAATTCGTAGGGGGTATCATCTACGCATACCTAAAGACACATCCGCATAGAATAAAATGTTAAAAAAATAAATCACAAAACCTAGAGCTAATTTTTAATTCCCCAAGGAGTGAAAGATTTTTCCAGCTGCGAGACCGAAGATGCAGAAATTAGCAGGACTTTACCAGGGGAATTGGTCATGCTCCTTGTATCGTAGAATAGTGTTGGCATTTTGTGCAAGCAATTCGGACTGTAGTTCCTTAAGAGAAGAAAAACTATAGCTGAAAGTAAATTAAATGATCTTAAATAATTCATTATTTATTCTTTTATATTATTAAATACCTCAATCGTAAAAAAGTTCACTGTTTCACACAGTTCAGAAGAAGCATTAAATACGAATAAATAGATTTCATGATCTGCAAATTCAGCTGCATTATTAAAAAAGAAAGTCACTATGCATTAAACCCTTACAGCTGTTCCTGTTTCCACATTTAAGGGCGCTATCCCAGCAATAGATAAAGTTTGGGCTTTTTGGCTTTTGGTAAGTGCAAATAAAACCATTTTTTGTTGTCTTACCGTAAGGAGATACCAACGAAAATCGTATATTGTTGAAATGATGTCATCATTCTAAACGGATAAGAATTATTAATGATAGTAGTATTAACAATTTTATTTCCATTCTTTGTACAAAATCATGTTCCCTCGTTCGCTTTAAGATATATTTTGATGTTATTTTACTTTAAAAAATTGATTTTTCAAAACAAAACTCTTTTAGAAATCACATAATAAAACCTACCTTGATATTCTCATAATATTACATATTGGAATTAAAATTTGAATGCAAATATTGCCAATAGCCAAAGTGAAGCCCCAGAAATAAGCATTTTAACATGCCCATAAAATTTTAATACCGTGGTTAATTACAGAAAATTTCAATGAGCAATTAAATTTCGTAAGAAAAAGAAATTCTCGAAGTTTAGGATGCATCGTTAGTCCTCGAAAATTTCGTTTTCTTTAATAGAATATAATAAATAAATTTTTTTTTTTTTTTGTCATTTATGTAAAGGGTTTTCAAATAAGGACTTGACAACTTTTTTTCAAAGTAAATTTTTATAATTTGCAGACGTTGTTTCTTCGTGTACTTTACCATGATAAAAATGTTAAGTTTACTGAATAAATTGACAGTGACAGTTTGAGGATTAGTGAAAGGGTGCGTTCACAAATTGAATTCAAAGTTGTCAAGTCCCTATTGGAAAACCCCTTTAGTCCATATAAAGGGTTTTCCAATAAGGACTTGACAACTTTTTTTCAAAGTAAATTTTTATAATTTGCAGACGTTGTTCCTTCGTGTACTTTACCATGATAAAAATTTTAAGTTTACTGAATAAATTGACAGTAACAGTTTGATGATTAATGAAAGGGTGCGTTCACAAATTGAATTCAAAGTTGTCAAGTCTCTATTGGAAAACCCGATATGTATGTTTACGCTCTTTACTATAGTTTTGGAATAAAAAATATTTTAATTCTATTGTTTTTCTCAAAACTTACACTTATTTCGAGAAATGTCCCCATAATACAGTAGACAAACAATTGATTCAGTGCGTATATCATAAATCCAATACCACCAAGCCAATCGGTCTGAAAAAATAAATGAAATAAATCAAATTTGCACAAATTTCAATTTCATTCTAATTACTGTAACCAAACAAAATAAACAAATTGCCATCGAACAAGCAGCAGCTGTTATTTGAAAAATGATCATCACCTTATAGATACTATCGACCATTTCAATAAATTCAATCAAATCCTGATGCATTCGTAGAAAATTACAAAGTTTAGCATCAACATCCCGATCCTTGAGTTTTACCGATTCTTCGATTTCGCACAAGAATGCTCTCATGATTCCGTGCAATAAGGAAAAATGCGTAATGAAAATTGCAAGTAACATATCCGCTCCGTAATTACCCAAAATTGCCATTGTGATTTCGACAATTTGAAATAACATATTGATTCCGTACTTCAACCAAGTCGACGTGTCCAGATGGTAGACAAACATTTCAAAGAGTAATTCGCGTTTCTGAAGGGCAACGTGCGAATAAATCGGATAACTAAAAAACATAATAATTCCTATGATTAACGATCCGATTGTAATTTTGCCCAGTTTTATGCAACGATTTGTACAATCGAAGAGCGGCTGATGCCTGGCTGCGCCTCCACTAATATTTTCAACGTATACATTTCGCAAAAATACCATCATCGAACTGAATTTTCGACGATTACTAATGAGCATGTAAAACTTCATAATACTCTAAAAATGGAATTGAATGAAATTTTAATTAAATTCTTTTATTTTATTGTCGATATTTTTACTTCAGGTCCGTGGACCAGTAAGCACAAACAGCGTAAAATAAGTGTTATGTTGCCGCTATGATGATATAAAATTGTTGTAATTCCACAAACAATATAATTTCCTAGGAGAGCCGCCGTTACAACTGTTGACCACGTTATTTTATAATTCGGTTTAAGGACATTTGCTCCAACACAAATTAACAAAAATTCAGAATATTCTGCGATTTTGTCGAAAATTTTCAGACTTTCCATGCTTCTAGACTCGAATCCTTAGGTTCAACTGAACTCTTGCAGATAAAAAAATCGCTTTAAATACTGCAGTGAAAATTCTTTAATTGCAGCAATTATCGTACGTGCATGTTGATGAGTTAAAAATATTAAATGACTCTATCTACTTTTTCCATATCGGTTTTAAGGTCGATTGGCCATCCATCATAAATTAGTTGCAATTTTTATAATAATGTGTTGCATCTTTCAAACTAGCTTGAGGGCGAGATAGAAAATTCTGAAAAAAGTGATTATATGGCAATTCCCCATACTAAAAATTTAACTACTCAATTTATTTTATCTTATTAAGAAGGTGGAAGAAAGTTAAGTTTACTTTAATTTAATCCTTTGTCAATAATTGTTCTCTTTGTCTTGTTTTTAGTTTATTGAAATGGGCAGAGCCAAGTTCCAGTAGTTCAATGCTACTGGCAAACATCCAGCTCACTGTATCTTCCGTGTCAGATATCCATGGCTTCGCATTAATGACACTCCTGGATAAAGCCTCAGAACCGAGTAAGCAGATGGAGCTGTATACAGATGTTGAGCACACTTCGATGTCGACAATATCCTGCAGACCAATCTCTGTTGACCTTAGTAGTGATACCGGCCTAACCCCTCAAATTGGTCTTGGTAATCATGCCTTTCGCCGAGCTATGATCAAAGCTACTAAAGCAAGATTTGACGATGCGGTTGAGGCTAAAGTGCGTGCAGTTTTAGTAGTCCTCCGGGACGGGCAAATCACGGGCTGCAGAAGCTTCATGCCCAGTCAGCAGGACGACTGAAGTAGTAAAAATTGAGGCGAAAAGCCTCATTATCTTAGCCATTTCGCTGACTAACAACAACTAGCTAGTAATTCTGAAACGAATGTGGTCAATGTAGTAAATGTTCCTGCGAAGTCGTGACGCCAGAAAATGTAGAAATTACGTTCAATTCTTTCAAACCATACAAGTCACCTGGACAGAGCGAGGTCTATCCCGCTATAATTCAGTTCCTGGTTGGCATATATAAGGCAAGCATGATTCTTTGCCAAATACCGGAGCAAGAGGTATAGATGGTTTTTATACCTAAACCAGGCGGAACCTCGCATAACATCCTGAAGGCTTTCCAACCCATCAGCCTAGCTTCGTTCCTCTTAATGGTCTGGAAAGACTGGTGAGCCTCTGGTGTGGGTACGTGACCGACACCAACACACCTGTCTCAGAGGTAGGCCCACTGATACGCCTTACAAGTAACGGTAGCTGCCGTAGAAAAAGCTTTTCACAAAGAGATTGTTTCTAAACGTGGGAGGTGCATTTAACCACGTCAACAATGATGTCATACTTGATACGTTGCGCATCCATAGTGTATAACTGCTCCCGACTGCAAGGATAGTTAAACTTCTTCGCTCACAAAAAATCATAGCAAAGATGAGTGGAGAGACAAGAAAATACTTTGTCCACCAAGAAACGTCAGAAGGCGACATCATATCGCCTCTCCTGTGGGCTCTAACCATGAATGAACCCCGTTTCATTCATTATCGGAAAGGCTATCTTACAATTGCATGTGCAGACGATGCTAACTGGTAAGTTTGAGCAAGTCCTAGGTGACCTTTTGCAGCCAGCCTTACAACTGCTAGACAGCTGGGAACTAGATAAAGGACTTACCACCAACGGACAAAAAACAGATCAGGTCCTCTTCTCCAGAAGAAGAAGACCATACGTTATCAAGCCACCAAGCATTCGGGTTATCACTAAGGTTTTATTTCTTATTCTAGATAGCAAATTATCCTGGAAAATCAAACATTCGAGTCTGCTGCGGTACGCAAGACGTACCAAGTGGCTAGCACAAGAGAAGTGACATCCATCTCATAGTCAATAGGGGGAATACAGTGGACCCAACTAGTTTGTCCCAGTGCAATGTGATTGTTCGAAACCACCCTCCTACTATCTAAACCATAAATGGATATTGAAATATAGGATTTTTCCAATTTTATTTTGTAGATACACATGTGTGAATTTTGGATTCTAGAGATTTTCGGACTCGAAAAATCTAATTTCAATTTTTATTCTAAATTAAATCCATTACTACCTGAAAATACGTTTACATATTGTTGAAGAAACTATCAGAATCTTGACCGCGCCGGACCAATCTTCTTTACATAAATGTCGGGCACATGAGAGCATTTCACGATCAATAATAATACCGGCAGCTATACGGCTACTGGAAGCGAAATTAAACAATCAGATAAGAAATTCCTTTTTTATCAAGCGCGTCAGTGGCAATTGCTTCTTCAGCGGCCATCGGCATCTTTTAAAAAATGCTTTGTTTACTGCCGTCTTATAAAGAAGCCGCGCTCCTAACGTTCAGGTTTCGCGACGACTTAAGTCATAGTCGGTTTCTGCTCGCTCCTTGGCAGCCACATCCACATAGTTCGCAGCATATTTTACAAATCGGAACTGCAAAACGATTTTGTTGCAGTTAAGAGAACATTGCAGCGCGAATATGCTGTGAACGACCGGCTGCGCCAGTACCCACACATATACTCTGTGATAAATCAGTAAATTGCCTCAGCTATCGGGGAAATTTAATTTATTTTTAATATTTCAGATAAGTGCGAGAATACATCAGCAAAAGGTATTTTCTATCTAATCGTTTTTGCTGCTATATTTTATGATAGAATTGTTTCATAATCGTAGCAGGCTGAAGAAATGTTTTACACTGGGTGCAAATATATGAAGGGTTACCAAACGTAGGGATTTTCCCTGCAGTTGGGAACAAAAATTGTTTTGTAGAGTTTACATTTTAGTAAAGTGGGGAGCTCTCGAACGTATTTGAATTTTTACTAATTAATTATATAATAGATTTTTGACTTTATTACTCCAACAGATTTCGCATTGCTTTCGTTGCAAATGTACCAAAAAAAAATCTAAAATAAGCTATTTTTCTGCACAACGAAAGTAATTATGATGCAAATGTTCCAAAATAAATCGAAAATATACTAATTTTTTATACAACGAAAGTAATTACTTTGCAAAAACTAAGTCCGAAATCAGGCCGATCGACCGAATTCTTTCATCAATTATTTCAAATATTCATGACAGAAGTTTAGTGTGAATCCCGACATTCGATAAATTCAACACATTACCTTGAGATAATCGATATGATAGACATATCCGCATCGTGTCGTGAGATTCTCTAGTTATCATGATTCTCCAATCCTCACCTTTAAATCACCAGCTCATATCTTAAAATTGAAAATGCACCTTCTTTTCGAGATTTTATACTCTGGATGAAATCTGAGAGTATATTGAATTTGCATTACCGTTTGTAACGCTAATAAATACTGCTCGTACTGAGCCGCCAAGGGAACAGCAATATTTGTTGTCGCTCAAAAACCTCGATTCCGAGTGACCGACTATCTGTCTGTCTGTCTATCTGTTCGTCAGTCCCTCTGTCCGTCTGCCTACAGCATAACTCTCGAACACTTTGAGCTATCGTGCTGAAATTTGTTTCATATTAGTTTTACCAAAACAGAAACTTTAAGTTTGTAAATGGGCTACATCTCTCTACTCTTTCTAACTCCTCCCATACAAATTTCACAAAATTTTGTAATTTCAATTGAATAGTTTTTCTTTAAAACCGTCAAAGCTATCGACTTGAAATTTAAGTGAAATAATGCAAAAATCTTCATTGTAAAAAAAATTTATTTTGATTCGTATGCTCCTTCTACTCCCTCCCATACAAAGGTATAATTTTTGTAAATGCATTATATCGATTTGCATTAAAACTAGAAGAAGTAGAATCTTCTTAAAATTTTACCAGAATTTGTCGCTTTATAATTGCTATAAGTGCTTAAAAAAAATATCAACTTCACTTTACTTCTTCCACCCCCTCCCATACAAACATCTATATTAGGAATTCAAAAAAGCATTTCTCCTTCGAACATATGATAGCTATCGACCTTAAAATTGGAGCAAAACATGGTGATAAAAACCTTTGGCTTCCTTTGCCACTTCTCCTACAAATCTCCCGATTTCAGAAAAACAATGTCTAATTTGAAAGAAAAGATTTCCGGATTCTACACTGTTATGCTTTATTATTCGTGACGTTTCGGTCTCTGCTGATACCTTTATCAAAGTTTGATAAAGGTCTCGGTTTGATAAAGGTCTCAGCAGAGACCGAAACGTCACGAATAATAAAGCGTAACAGTGTAGAATCCAGAATTCTTTTCTTTCAATTCGAAATGCACTGTGATACAAGAATTTCATAGAAAAGTCACTATTGGGCTTTACGCCCAATGAAAATTCTGTTATGTTTTAATCTAAACTTTTGCGATGAAAAATTATTATAATATTGCTTTATTATATTCTAGATGAAATCTGAGAGTATTATGCGTTTGCTCTAAAGTTTGTGACGCCAAGAAATAATGCTCACACAGAGGTGCGAAGGGTACAGAGATATTTATTGTCGCTCAAAAATCTCAAAACCGGATGTCCGCCTGCCCGTCCATCCACCCGTCTGTGCGCGATCTAGCTTGAGAACGTGTTGAGCTAGAAAGTTAAAATTTTGTGCACATTGGTCAAATTCGTAAACAGGCCATATCGCTCCACCCCTTCTAACACCTCCCATGCAAAATGACTCATTTTCAATCATATGCATTAATCAGAATTTCTTGGAATCTCTAGTAGCTAAAAATTTGAAATTTAGAAAATATTGTTTCTGAAAAAAAAACTCTTTAAACCCTGCACTCCTTCTACCATCTCCCATACAAACTGCACAATTTAACTAAATCTAATGAACTAATTTTCTCAGTACCTATTACCATACCTATTTTTTAAGCTTAAATTTTGTATAGAACATTTTTATAGCTACTCTAGCATGATGTGGAAAAAATTAGTTCAGTGCTGTCACCCCTTCTCCCGCACCCCACACAAAATTTCTTAAGATCACAAAAATTTCTATTTTATCTAGAGTATCGTATGATTGAACTTTAAGCGAAACTTAACTAAACTCGTGATGATTTTTTAAACTTGTCGTAGTGAAACAAATTCTGGCAACACTAAGTATATGATGCATTCCATAAGTATCATTATAAGTTTACATTGTACGACATTGATGACAAACGTAGCATTTGAAATTATGGAATTTGTTCACAGCTTACAATAACTTAAAAAAAGCCTTTGGAAGATGCTTCCATATTTACGATAAGCGATGAGCGGAGATAAGATGAGAATTGTGAGCTATAAGGGATTTTCTATTTTCTTCAGCGGTTGCTCAGTGATCGATGGAACCAATGGAATTCCTTCGAACCTACTACTGAGGCCATTTATTTATTAAATCTTCTATATTGCCTTAAATTTTCTTTAATGCAATAAAAAACGTAGGCCCTCCTTTTATGTTCTGCTTTAATAAATCAGTCTCGAATCATCATGCTATGTATGGATTGCTATCGAGGTATTAAAGAAATATGTGATTGTTGCATCGATTTTACTTTGAATTATGCCTAGTAAAGTAACATAATACAAACTCATTAAAATGCATAGATACTCACTATTATAATTGCTTCAATTAAGTTAACTAGATTGGTAATTCTCGTATATTAATGTATGTACGCCTATGATATAAAATTGTAAAACTTCAGTTGAAAGTGAACTTTATGATGGATCGACTCGAAAATATCAGGATATCTGGTATACATTCGAATGAGCGTGATTCAAGTAAGTAGTGTATGAGTTCTAAGAGCAAAGCATCTTCTAGAGATTGGACTAAATAAATTACTATTGCTCAAAAATACCTTAAATACATTAACTTTTTACTCCAAGCTAACTGTTCAGAATAATAATTTAAATATATAGTTTACCGAAATAATAAAAACTTCATGCTACCTACTCGTTTCCTTCCAACTAATCCTATCCTCCTAGTATACTTTTTCTAAAAAAAAATTTAAATTATATTAAATCGCATCAGATGTTCGAAGACACCAGGCCAACATGTCACATAACCAACAGAAATTCATTTTGTATTAATTTAATAACAAGTCGGCATCATGCGCATAGCTAGCTGCTGGACTCTCGGACTAAGTTGATGCCAAGCCGGTATATCGCGCAAATTGCAAAAATTTTAATCTAAAAGGCAGAGCAGCCGATGATGCGATGCTCTTATTATCGTAAATGTAGCAATAATGTTGCGGGATCAAGACATTTTAGGAGCCATCAATGTCAGAACTCGTTTAAACTTATGACTCTAATTTCGATCTTGAACTGAAGAAGAAGGTGTGTGCGTCGCTCAAGCTTTTCCCCGTTGTCAATAATCCTTGCATTTTATTTTCATTTTTATCGCTTTATTACGAGTTGGGATTCACTGATGTGAAATGCATTGCAGATAAATGTTAATTAAGATTTGTAGGATTTTCCATTATATATCGAAACGGTTTTTAGATGAGCATTTTGATTAGGTGTAATTTTTTTTTGGATTATATAGCTAATTGTTATTTGTGTAATTTTGTGGATTGGATTGTTATTTGATTTGGAATTTTAAAATTTTAATTTAGAATTAGTGATAAATTCTTTAATTTTTTAATATAATATTTAATACAAAGATTTGAAAACTACAATATGCGTATACTTTTCGACCATAGTTCAATATTTTGTGATATAATTACCAGTGGCGTGGCGTGACTTTATAGCTAGGGGAAGCAATTATTTTTTAAATAAATTGATTTATTACGCTTAAGCAATATAATATGAATATTACTAAAACCTCTCTCGTCAGCTGCTTGAAGAAACATTGTTAATTTTGAAAGCACCCAGGAATCACAAACGTGATATAAAAAAAACGGTCTACAGAAGCTCAAAGCGCCTGAATTAATAAATTAACGGACAATCCATATTGTTCAATACCTTCAATAGATGGCATTTTATTCGGTTAATAATATTTGGGTTAATAAATTACCGACAAAGAAATAAAAAAAAATCGAATGTTAGTCTTCAACAGGATGCCAAGTAAACTATTCATAAGCAACAATTAGATAACTGAAATGCATTTCTCACACAAACAACAAAAAGATAAGTTGACTTATGAAGTTGTAGCAATTAATGTGAAGGAGATTTAGAGCTCATCAACATTACTGGCTAATACACACGAGGGTTTGTATATCTGTTTTCCAACTATGGCACAGAGAGCTAAGTTATATACACCCTTAGGAACACTTATCCCAAAAATCTAGATTTTTGGGTAATCTAAGTAACAATATTGTTCTACAAATTTTGGATATCGACGTTAAATGCTCTGCAGCAGAAGGTTAAAATCACTTCAATCTTTTATGAATTTTCAACATTAAAATTCAACTCAAGGGCCGTGAAAACTAATACACTCTCATTTATTTTATTATATTATTTGAATGAGCCTCCTAAACTTTTCGACTTCGAGTTCAATATCAGCAGAACCTGCAATTCAAATATTTTTATTTTGGAAAATGTTTACCCTTATTCAATTATCTTCAGACTAGAGAAATTATAAAAATGAATTTAATATTTTTGAAACATTCATCTAAATATATTTTATCATCTTTGTTATTTTATTTATCAATATATAACATTTTTTTAATAGATCTTAGAGTAATTTATCCATTTCTGATCTTTCTTCTAATCTCATTTATAATTCCCAACCAGATTCGAGTAAGATTGTAACCGAAAAATCTCTGCTGAGCTCTAAACATCAGTCAAAACTAAACCATGTCGAAATGTGCTGGTCATAAGGAGATCATTAAGGGACTTTGTTCAGCAGCTTCATCAACCTGTCTTTCATATTTTCTAAAAATTATTATCGAAAAAAAAACACATTAAAAATCAAAACGTTCGGTTGATTACCTTTCAACTTCATTGAAACGAATTGAAATTTTCGCTTATGATTTCTTTATCGTTCCAGGTTTTATGGACCGATATGTTTGAAGCGCAATGATTGACAGTTGATAATGGACTTTTTGTTTTAATAGAACGGTAAAGACTAAATTAAAAAAAAAAAACAAAAAAACATAATATCTATCTTAAGTCGAAGATTACTGGCTTCCGGTCATCGATTAACTCTACATTATAAGAAGCGATTTAGTTAAATTAGTTTAGAAATCGATTGATTCAAATAATGGTCTTAAGTTTAGATTATTGAGATGTATGCTGCTTAGATGAATATTTATATAGAGAAGTATCTGTATAAATTTTGAGATTATAATGGAATAATCATTTTATGAAAAATATTTCTTATCATGGAGAGTATCGGATTAAATATAAAGGAACCGTTTTTTTCTACGGTGACCGAAATAACTTAGGGGTAACCCTTTAATGCGTTGTGGACAGTTAGATTGACATGAGTAAGGGAAACAAGTGGAAAGAGGAAAGTTAAAAGGAAACATGGGAGGGATAAGTCTGAAATGGCGGTGGACGTTATTTTTGAATTTTTGTGGATTGTATATACTTCGCTGGAAACAGACTGTCCGGAAAATGAATTCTTCATCATTGGCGTCCGAGACATGAAGGACTGCCCAAAATTCACTGTCCTCCACGACAGATGCCTCACAGTGTACACATCAACGTATGCAGCTTGACGAGTATTACGTTGGGCATGTATTAGATCCATTAGTTCCTTACCACATTTACCGTTGAAATATCTAATATCTAAATATCTAATTAATACAAAGTATTCCGACATTTAAGAGATGCTCGTGAGAGTCAATGGAAGCCAACACGGTTTTATAGAACGCATGTTTTTGGATACGACCGACCAATGTTACGTTTGATTTCGGGGCCCCAGCCTTAACATACAAGTTTAACTCAAGACGTTCCCGGATATAAGCCTGATGAGATGGTAATCAGTTCAGACGCAGAAAAGTATCTCTTACACTTCCGAAGAATTCCATTAAGAGCGACTACCTGATATGATTTTGATGGAAATTGATAAAGCTTTCGATTCGGAATACCAAAAATGAATCTAAAAACTTTGCTCAAATAATTCTCTCTTTCCCCTAGAGTAAAACCTTTATTGAAAAACACTCACTCATTTACACGCAATACACCAGCTCTTGCCTAAGTCGAATATTGTACAATATTTATACTGCAAACATCTCGGAGTTCTCCAAAAGTCAGATCGCTTCCTTTGCAGATGACACGGATATTTATACCGCGACGAATAACAGCCAGGTATCTACCGAACCCAACAAAAATCATTCTAAGATACTGTTGCATGTTAGCCCTAGTCGTTTATCAAATATCCACGGTCTTCCAATGTACTCGAAAGTAATGCGATATGTTAGTTCTACTTGCTTATCATCAAATTAATGCGCGGACGAACACTGTAAGGAACGCCATGCGGCATGATTGGAAAGCCAAGATCTTCAACTAAAAACAAATATACGCGCGATCATCAAATTACCAAGAAAGAGCAACAACTATATTCGACCGGAGACTGCTTTTTGAACACCTATGAGCTCTTTGCCTAGAAAACGACGACAGTAGAATAACGAGGATGAAATGCTTAATAGGATTCATCAACCAGTAATGAAAGAACACGTGCACTCTAGCACGCACGATCATCGAAGTAGTGTTGGGTTACTCATACAAGAAGTGGTACAAATGTCCCATTCATGCACGTCAAAATGTCCCATCACTACAAAAAATATTATTGTCCCACTTCAAAGTTTTTGTCCCACTTCAGAGCTTTTGTCGCATCTGAATTAAAAACATGCATTTGTATGGCTGCTGTACCAATACATTTGTAACACTCAAATCACACTCACTTCACCGGGTTTTGTCCCATGCAATTTGTATGGCTGAAAGCAAAGCTCTCATCATGGAAATATTACGAACCGGAGAACTCTGCACATGAATGACAGATTCTCTTCGATGGGAGAAACCGAGATTTAACTTTCATCGCACTTTTTTCGATTAAAAATCTATTGCACTGATATCAACGTGTATTAATTACATGCTGAGCACTATTAATAAAGTATTTTGGAAAACTGAACTATTTTTAACACTGCATTTAAGAATAAACGCGATTCTTACGAAGCCCGCCGTGTCCGCTACATACAAAAGCTGGCGAACGGAACTGTCATTTTTATTGTGACAACAACTTGTTGTTGTTGGATTGACTTACATGGCTAGTATAGTGTTTTAACCCTAGTGAAACCGAATAAGTGTAAATAAGAATAACTGAAATAAATAAGAATGTATTTTTTTGTGATATTAATTAAGGAGATTTTGTATTTTAATTTTTAAAATTAAATAAGAATAAATAAAATAAAAAAGAATGTATATTATAAACACAACCCACAAATGCCACACCTAATAATACGTCATTTTACTACCGCATCTCAATAAGAAACGGTGTTAGTAGGGTTAAAATACTCTACGTGCACACATAAAAGCGCAATATACGTCATTTTTCGCTCATTTGCTACCATTGCTCCTCAAAAAGGCAAATTGTATGAATGGGACGGACATTGTATGTATGAATGGGACATGGAGCTTTTGAATGGGACATTTGAGGTGGGACATTGTACCACCTCAAATTTCAAATGAGCCCCTCATACAAACATGGGACAAAAATTCTTGTCCTACCCAACACTACATCGAAGGTCTGCAACAAAAATAACACTGGCAATGAAAAGAAGCGGCTGATGGTGATCGGGCGACACGGAAGCGATTGGGCGATGATGAAATACTTTAAAGAAAGCAGCAATAGTCACACCTATGTGCTCGTACGAATAAGAAAAAAAGATTCGGGCGATGATGAAATGCTTTATAGATGCAATTAACAGCGCTTGGTCGAGAAGAAAAAGATTCACACGGCAATGATTTTGCCGACAAAAGCAATATACACTCGGTAGAAAAAGTCTGCGTACACACTCAACACATCCATAATAATAATAATAATAATTTTTTTTATTTTTTTTCATGGCTTCATTACAAACATAAAACAAAACAAAAATGATGATTATTGTACTCCATAAAAATATTAAAATTAAAAAACCAAAAAAAATCCTGAATTGCAACAATAAAAAGTCTGCGTACAAATATTTCTTTTCAAAATAAAACAATTGTTTTTCCTCGTTAATAGCTTGTGGGATATCCTCGTCTGTTTATTACTTCCCACAACCGTTTTTGAATGGAATCTACCAGCTTCTTAGTGAACTCTGGGGCTATTGAATTCCACTCCTGGCTCAGGACTTCCTTAAGTATTACCTTCGACGTTATTGTGTGCGCTCGAATCCTTTGTTCCACGTGATGCCACAAATGTTCTATTGGATTAAGGTCAGGAGATTGGGGCGGTCTACAGCAACCAGAGTCTTACTACCTCCGCAGTGTGCTTAGGGTCGTTGTCTTGTTGGAAGTAAAAGTTGTCGCTTAAGTCCAAATGTTGTGCACTTTTATTCAAATTGCGCTTGAGAATATTAAGGTAGTTTATTTTATTCATAATACTTTCAATAAACTCCTTTTTTCCAACTCCTCTACTAGCCATACACCCCCATATCATAACCCTGCCACCACCGTGCTTTACTGATGGACAGAGATTTTTTACGTCGAAGGCCGCGCCAGTTTTTCTCCATACAATCTACCGACCTTTGATTCAAAAATACAAAGTTTACTTTCATCCGAGAAAATAACTTGTTTCCAAAATTCTTTTGGCTTATTTATGTATTCCTTAGCAAACGCCAGCCGCTTGAGTCTGTTTACTGTTGTTATAAATGGCTTTCTACGGGTAACGCGTCCGTGATACCCATATTTCCTAAGAATTTTATGAACACCATCATCAGAAATAGACTTGCGGTACTTTGCTTTGATGTCCTTTGCCATATCAGCTGCAGTTAATCTAGGATTAGCCTTCATCGTTCGAAGCAAACTCCGAGTTTGCTGAGAGCTCAACTTTGGAGGACGGCCAGATCTGGGTTTTG
This sequence comes from Chorisops tibialis, assembly GCA_963669355.1. NCBI lineage: Eukaryota > Metazoa > Arthropoda > Insecta > Diptera > Stratiomyidae > Chorisops > Chorisops tibialis. The sequence continues at coordinate 311,597,067 of OY770262.1, forward strand.
AAACCAAGACTCCTGTGTTTTTGAAGTTATTTACGAGTCGTTGTACAGATGAATGACTTTTGCTGGCTATTGCATCTATTTCACGATATGACGTACCTTTTTTCAACAAATCCACGATAATTTTCCTTTCCCCAAATTCAATTTCCTTTCCTTTATTAGACATCTCTTACTTAACGTTTTCTAGCAATTATTTTTAACGCAAACCTTAGATAAAAACACGTTTATCAACTTTCCTACACAAACTTTATTGTTATTAATGATTTAACTGCAACTCAGAGACTTTGACTTCCCTTTATACGCTTTGAACGCAGACTTTTTATTCCTGGAATTTCAGACTATTTTTCGTTTCCGAATTTTACCGTTGTTTTAGAGTACAGTAAATCTCATTTTTGTTTTGTTTTATGTTCATAATGAAGTAATGAAAAAAAGGAAAAAAAAAATAAACGATGTGTTTTATAGATATGTCGGATGTGTTGGGTATGTACGCAAACTTTTTCTGCCGAGTGTAAATAGGCGAGAGTTTTTGGTGGCAGTCCAGTTTGGAGCGATGTACGAGTCAGTCGATGTTTATAAAAGCGAAAGTGTAAAAGCGATTTAGTTAAATTTAATTAAGTTTTGCGGTTAAATAAAAGTAAACTCAATAAACTTGTAGTTCTATTTCATTACTTGAAATCCAGCGATCCCTTGCACCCTTCAATAAAAAACAGAATGGTTAAAATACTCGTAATAATAAATTAGGTATGAAGCTCAGTACAGTTACGAGTAGTATAAGTAGGGCTAAGTACTCATCTGGTTCTTTGCGAAATTTTTCTTCCTGAACTGAAGACACTTAATTGAAATGCATGATCATTCACATACAAATATCATAAAACATTTATTTATAAAGCTAAGTTGTAGCCTAGTAGGTAGCGTATTCGTTTACTATACGAAGTTCTTAAATTCAAATCTTGGTCAACGTATAATTCCAGCACAGTGCCTGCTTGGATATATCATGCTTGGTTACCCCAATCTATGAAAATCAAAAATTCTTAGACAAAGACCTGATGGTCGGTTTGAGCTGTAGTGCTATTGTAGAAAAAGATATATTTATAAAGACAAAAAAATTATCTGAACATATAAATTTTATATATCTACACTAATGCGTCAATCTAATTAAATTTCTTCGAATTCTATAAAGAAACAAGAAAAAAATTGATTGGAATATATTAAAATAAATATTTTACTTTGCAAATTTATCTACCGGCATACCAAATTTAATGCACTATTTCGAGAAACTAACGAATAAAGTATAGAAATGTGTCTCTCGCTAATAATAAATTTGTTGCAGATATGGTAGGTAAATTTATTTAATTAATTGCAAACACCTGCGTCAATATCGATGTAAAATTTCATCGCAATTCGCATTAGATAAAATTCTATAAAACCCAAATTGATCGTTAGGTGAGAATATTCGAAGTAGTTGACTTCAACTTAAAAGTTAGTTTTGTTTTTAAAATATCATTAATAACAATAGTAATAAGAAAATATCGATTTCAGATTCAAGAAAAAAATGAGGGCCTGGACTTTCCTATTCGCTTTATGCATCCTTGTAGTCGTCATTTGCGCTACACCAGCAATCAACGTAATAATTTCTTGAGTTTTTTTAGAACAAAACATAACAGGGCTACGATTGCGCGTAAAGCGCAATCTTACGATACTCTAGATGAAATAGAATTTTTTGTGATCCCAAGAAATTTCGCATGGGAAGTATTAGAAGGGATGACAGCATTGAACTAATTTTTCCCCATCATGCTAAAGTAGCTATAAAAATGTTTTGTACAAAATGCTTACTCCAAAAATTGAATGGGAACTGAAAAAATTAGTGAGTTAGATTTAGTGAAAATGTGCAGTTTGTATGGGAGGTGGTAGAAAGAGTGGGGCGATTAGAGTGATTTTTTTCAGAAATAACTAGGAATATTGTAAAATTGACATCCCTGAAATTTCAGACTAGTGCCATTTATACTTTTCAAGAAAATCGATTTTTTGTGAAGTTGTGAAACTGTGTCATATTGTATGGGAGGGGGTAGAAGCAGTGAAGCTAATCAAATATTTTTTTCTGATCTTAGTGCTAATACTAATTAAGTATTTATTACAAAATATGAGGTCAATAAATGTTATATGTTCTGAGAAAATCGTCTTAGAGCATTTCATGAAAAAGTGTAGTTTGTATGGGAGGGGGTGGAAGGAGAAAGAGGAAGCAAATAATTTTTCTACTGTAGATTAAAATTGCTATGAAAATAACATATCCGAAAATTCAGACTAATAGCTTTTATACTTTTCGAGTAAATCCGTTTATTGTCAAATTACGAAATTGTGTCATTTTGTATGGGAGGGGGTAGAAGGGGTGAAGCTAATAGTATAAATTTTTTTGGGCTTACTAACAATTTTAAATAAATATTTGGTGCACAATTTCAGCTCTCTAAATTGTATACGCAATGAGTAAATTGGCTTAGAGTAATTCATGACAAGTAGAGTTTGTATGGGAGGTGGTAGAAGGAGGGGTAGGATACGCATAATTTTCGTACGGTAGATTGATATTATCATAAAAGTAACATATTCCAAATTTCAGGCCAATATCTTTTATACTTTTCGTGCAAATCCGTTTATTGTCAAATTGCGCAATTGTGTCATTTTGTATGGGAGGGGGTAGAAGGGGTGGAGCGATTTGGCCCGTTCACGAACTTGACCTTACTTTTTTGTTAAAAACGACGTGTACAAAATTTGAACTATCTAGCTCAACGCGTTCTCAAGCTAGAGCGCGCACAGACGGACGGACGGACGGACGGACGGACGGACGGACGGACGGACGGACAGACGGACGGATATCCGGTTTTGAGATTTTTGAGTGATAATATTAATTTCTGTATTCATCATTTTTTTCTCCGAGCCTTATTTCTTGGCGTTACAAACTTTAGAGCAAACTTATAATACTCTCAGATTTCATCTAGAGTATAAAAATAACAACGGAAAGCGACAAGGATACGAAGTAGATTTAATGTCTCCTTGCCTGTGTAAATAAGCCAATAGTCGAAAAATTAATTTTGGAAACTCATGCCAAGAGGGAAAAATTAATAGAAAACACACAAAATAGACAAACTTAGTATTTTTCTCGCAACCTATTTTGTGACAATTCTACACAATAGATGATTTCATTTATAATATCAATTTGCCGTCTTTCTATCTAAGGCATCAACTTGTCAGAAAAAAAAATTAGATTTTCGTAAAGTGCTCAGCGTGACCTTCCCAATGATAGTTTGTGTATGTACATTTAAATTATTTGTTCGGAACAGATTTTGGAAATTAATTTTTCATCCTTCGCTCTAGTTACACAGTTTTCTATGATTAAATGTACTTCGTGTCCTTGTTGCTTTCCGTTATTACTTTTTGTTTTCAGGTTTTTACTTATAAATATTGTAAATATGTTGCAGGATGACGAAAGTGTTGAAGAATCCAGCTTCTTAGTACGTAATAGAAGACAAGAAGATGAAGGTCAAGGTGGGAATGAAGGTGAAGGCCAATGTTCTCAAGGTGGAGGTGGCGAACGAGGAGGTGGCGGTCAAGGTGGAGGCAGGCAAGGTGGCGGTCAAGGAGGAGGTAGACAAGGTGGTGGTCAAGGAGGAGGAAGACAAGGTGGTGGTCAAGGAGGAGGTAGACAAGGTGGCGGTCAAGGAGGAGGCAGACAAGGTGGTGGTCAAGGAGGAGGAAGACAAGGTGGCGGTCAAGGGGCAGGCAGACAAGGTGGTGGTCAAGGGGCAGGCAGACAAGGTGGTGGTCAAGGAGGTCGTCGTGGAAGCGGAGGACAACAAGCTGGACGAAGCGCTGGTAGAGCCAGGCCTCAAGGTCGCAACAATCGCGGTTAACAATTCTTTGCCTTTGTTTTAATTTCTTGGCTTTAAATAAAGTAATTGACTTATTCCGAAAAATAATTGCGTTTCTCAAAATATTAAGCGTGCTCGGAGGTAAATTTTTTTTTCTGAAGATTTTTTTCAAATGATTGATTGCAGTTTGAGCGAGTCAATAGTATGCTCACAGTAAATGCATCTTCAAACTTTAAAGAAGAGATGTAATATCGAGAAGCCTTTTCTAAAAATGCATCCAAAGGAAAGGCTCCTTACATGTGTAAGTTCGTTATAATGGAATTCCCTATTGGTAAAATTTGCAGTTCACAAATGCAATTTGAATAAAAATATAACAGGACTACGTACGTACGATACTCTAGATGAAATAGACATTATTTTTTTTATCACAAAAAATTTTATATGAGGAGTGGTAGAAGAGATGACAGCATTGAACTAATTTTTCACACATCATGATAGAATTGCTATAAAAATATTTTATAGAAAATTTAAGCTTCGAAAATGTAATAGGTTTTGTGAAAATTAGTGTATTAAATTTAGTTAAGTTGAGCAATTTGTATGAGAGGTGGTAGAAGGAACGAGGGGTTTTTACTGATTTTTTTCAGAAATAACTATGAATGTTATGAAACTGTCATCTCTCAAATTTAACATCTGTCGAATTTCGTATTGTATGGGAGGTGGTAGAAGGAGTGGGGAGTTCTTAGTGTATTTTTCAGAAATAACTATAAACATCATGCTTTTAATATTTTTTAAATTGCATATCAATAGCATTCATACTTTTCAAGAAAATCGACTTTTTGTAAAGTTGTGAAATTGTGTCAGATTGTATGGGAGGAGTGAAGCTAATCGTCGTATTTTTCTGTTTGGTCTTACTAATAATTCTAAATAAATATTTAAAAATGTAAGTTGAAATTAAGAAAGTGATGATTTTGCAAACAATCTGCTCGAGTCGACCGTTTCTGATCTCTTCAACATTAACCAATGGCGACGTGGAGTAACTTTTTAGCTAGGGGAAGCAATTCATTTTTCAATTCATATATCGGTTTATTACGCTTAAGCAAAATATTACAAATATTATTAAAACCTCTCTCTCTCGCTCTCTCTCTCTCTCTCTCTCTCTCTCTCTCTCTCTCTCTCTCTCTCTCTCTCTCTCTCTCTCTCCTTAATTGCAATATTTTTTTAACCCTACTTTTTCATACATTTGTATTAAATATTGGTAGACTAATAATCAGCAATAAGCAAAACAAACCACAACGACAATTGAATGAAATCTATTTACAAAAATAAAACGAAATTAAAATAATTTCATTGAATTAAAATTGGATGGTAGTAATTCTAAATCTAAGTATTAAGCATAATTTAGTCTTTTTACTCTACAATACATGAAATGATTCAACAATAAATACTCTCGATTCATCACTACCGATAAATAACAACGAAAAATTCATATAATTCTATAAATTAAAAAATGAAAAGCACTACAGTAACAAATGGAGATATTTTATAAATCCTAAAATTCAAAAAATGCTACCCTTACATAAATACATATATAAAAACGATCCTCATTCACCCCTACTATCAAACAGTAGCCTAAAGCGTCTGAATTCATAAATTAACGGACACTATGCAATCCCCTACCAATAGATTTTTTTTTTTTACGGAATGACCTGTGCTAAAGACAATTTCGGCATTTATGTGCAATGCACAAACACAATCATGGAGAGAAGAAATGGGATTAAAAAAAGATGTCGCCCGATACACAAAAGTTGTAGTCAATATTGCCAGACCTATCATTTTTCTCTCTGATCAAGCTAGTATCAATATTTCAATACTGGCAGTACATTGATTAAAGAAATGCGATGGCTTTTGACTGAGTGCATTAGGTGGAAGCAATTACTGCGACACATCTCCCCTTCTTACAGAAGTCGAATTTGCGCTCGTCGCTAGCGAAAATTTTGCTCGTGTCTGCCGGCGGTCTCGTTCTCTCGTATATGCGATTGAAAGCAATGGTGGCGAACGTGGAAGCAATTTCTTGCGACGCATCACTCCTTTCCATTGAAGTCGAACAAGCGCTCCTCACCGGGAACATTTTGCTAGTATGGCCGGCAGTCTTGTAAATGCGGTTTTTAAATCGCATCTCACCGATTTTTCCCTGTGGAAGGCTTTGAACTTTCGCTGATCAGGAAAAGCGTGAGAAAAATTCTGTCCTGTCCACGTAAATACACAGTGTTAGACGAAAATAGCGCGCGTTTTCTTTTAAAGAAATTTTTTATTTTCATATTGGTGCTGATTTCAGTTTAGTTTTTCTAAATTGGATAAAGGGCAAAACGTAAGGGAAGCATTTCTTCCCTTGCTTTTGCCATTTATTCGATAGTACGATACTTTGGTAATGTTGTGGTCAGATTTGGCAAGTGTACATTACTCCAAAATTACAATGGATTGGAACAGAACCAACAGCGTACTAATTGTGACAAAGAGAGCTAGTCAATTGTCAAAGGAGTTTTAAAGAAGACTGGAGCCAACATCAGCAATCACCATCATATGCTCCATCACTGGCAGAACAGCAAAGTGGATAAAATCACTGTGCAGATGATGATGGCGACGATTTCACAGGAAGTTCGTTTTTTCATCAGATCTGGTGGAATGTAATATTAATTTTCTTATGCTATTTTCTAAGACCTCATATTAAATAAAAATATTATTTACAATTTTAAATAATTTAAACTTTAAGCTTCAAACCCATTTCAAATAGACGCAATTTTATCTAGCCCATGCCTAATAAAGAAATCAATCAAATCAGGAATTTTCCCAGAATCAGTAGGCTAGTACGTAGGATTTCCTGTTGATAGTGATTCACATTTCTATTCCTTCATTGCACTAAGCAAATGTCTTCCTTTCGTGGTTGTTAATCTTGAACCCCAATGTTCATGTTTTGCATTGAAGTCACCTCCTAAGATAAACCGTTTCCCAAGGTTCTTGAGGCATTCTGCATACTGGTCCTTTTTAATAGAGTGTACTTGGACTGTTAATGTTGAATATAATTTTTTGTTTTTTTATTAACTTCTGTGACTTGCATTTCCTTAGTTTCATATTTTGAATCTGTATTGTGATGGACATTTTCTTTAACTTTTGAACTAATTTTACTTTATTTTTCCAATAATAAAGTATTGTGATCGACGTGGAAAACAAAAAAAGTTGCTACCTTGAAATTTTTTTTGTTTCGCGTTTCAGGAATAAATTTGCCTAAAAATGCGGAAAATAAATCCGTCTGTCTATAGCACAGCGATTGAGGATTGCTTAACGATTGAGAATACAAATTAACTCTCGGCCAAATTTTATTTTAAAAATTAATTTGAAGAACGTCAAGGAAAAACAACAAAATCAATCGATGAGGACTCTGCATTTTAATTCAAATATTAAAAAGTTTTACTATTTCGGGCTGATCATGTTTATTTTAATAATATTTTCGACTATTCATTTTTATTCATTTATTTATTCCATCATTATACATATGTGTTATGTGAAATACATATAACTAATCGGCAAGCGTTTACTTCTCACCTATCACAAGGATTTTCTTTGAGAGAGGGATTAGTTCAATGTTTTATTGTTATCAGAAATTTATGTTGAAATTAATAAAAATTAACAATAGCTATATTTAAAAAAAAAACCTATCTCGTGTTTTATGTCAATTGAGTCCGATCGACAAAATACAACTAAATTAATAACAAAACGATTTTCAACTGCTATTTAAAAACATTTTCTGTACGACTAACGAATAGCGACTAGAAAAATTGATCAATTTAAGCCAATTCAGTGTCAATACGCGGGAAATTTTATCCGCCTTCTGGGCACATGTCGGCTCAATTTTCTGTACTTATTACCTAATTTCCGATCACGTGCTTCCACAAAATAATTGCCCATATCGCCGCAGTGCAGTGTGTGTGTGTATTCGACAAAAGAGCCAATTTCCAAATTTCGGATAATTTACCCAGAAATATCACTCGCCATTATAACTAAAGCCCGAATTGGAAACTCCGCGGTAAAGAAGGAGCTCCTTTAGGTCGTCGTCGCGTGATTCTCCAGCGAATTCAGTGAATGTCACGACACAGAAGCCTCTAAGTGAAGTTCGGCCAACACTTTTTGCCCTTAAAACATCACAGACCCATCATTACGTCTATTTTAGCATGTGTCTGGCAGACGATATATCGGCTCAAGACGGATATCCCCTACTTGCCCCCAAGTGCAAAGCCAAGACAATCAACCTGACCGCCAACCGGCCGAATATGAGCAAATGAGTACTTTATGTTACCTGGCAGGTATGTATGTACGCCGGTATGCTGGTCCGCAATGTTCGTTATCCGTTCAGTGCTCGCCACTTTCCAGACGAAATTAAAATACGATTGTCTTTGAGGGATAGTGTGGCTGGGGCGAGGAGCCTAAGAGCCATCAGTGAGGAGCACAAGTCCGTCGTCTCCTCGTGTTTTTCATCGCTGGCTTCCTGGCGGAGTAGGTTAACTTTAAGACCCGGCCGGCCTGAAAGCCACATAAAATCCAGTGGACGGAAAAAAGCAGAAGCAACTGCCCAAGACGCTCCGCAACCCAAAGTGTGCCCAGCGTAATATTCGCATCGCATGTTCACGTACCACCGAAGGCTGGACAAGCAAATAATGTTCGCGGTACAGCAGCGTCCGATCTTGCGCTCCAGGTAGCTTGTAAATCGCCTCCGAAGTATTTTTCTCAATTTGTTTCAATTCTTCTTTTTATCATCTTGGGGTCTTTTTTCTGCTCGGTGCGGTGCTGTTGCAGCGGTCTCGGGAAATAAGACAACACGCAATTGTTATGAATGGGATGAAGACCCCAATAAGCATTTTCATTTGCGCCAAATCATCCAAGAAGCGCTTAAGGCAATGGCGGCGAAACGAAATGCCTCGGCGGAAGTAATTTTTCAGAAATTAGCTCAATTAGAAGAGGGCTGAGCTTGTAGATCAGAAAAGTCACCTCTAATGATGATACGAAAACATAGCTACTAACGTTGCGGGACCAGAAATGTTTCGGAGCCTCGTGCTATGCCGGCCGTTACTTCTTGTATCCGCTTGTATATTTCGGAGCATCTTTAAGATATTATGTCCGCTTTTTGAGCTGATAACGGACTTAATTTTGACCTCTTCAGCGATAATTTGATGTTTGTGTTAAGCATATTGCGGAAATGTTTAGGAAATAATTTTTGGGGAAATAAAAAAAAAGGTAGCGAGCTAGGTCGGCCGAACACATTTAAAATGTGCGTTATATCGTGATCAGTTTTCTTCAATTCATTTTACATTCCCAATTAAGTTTCAGAAAATCGATATTTTACCGCATTGACCTAAGAAACGTTTTTGGGGATCGAAATAAAATGCCGGATTTCGAAATTTTTTGCGAATTTCGATCGTTGGAACGATTATTCTGGCTCTTAAATGTTTTTTGTTGTGTTAATATTATCAACCAGCTTTCGAACGGAATGTGGTTTTAAGCAGGGAGATGGTCTAGCCCCCATGCTTTTCAACTTGGAACTAGAGGATGTTGTCCGGAAAATCCCTGTCGACACCAACGGGACACTACTATTCAAGTCCACCCAACTAGTAGCATACGCTGATGACATTAACATCCTAGCAGATCCTTCCCTAGTGCGAAGGAGGTATTTGTCAATCTTAACTCCGCCACAAAAGAAGACGGGTTGCGCATTAACGAAAACAAAACAAAAGTAATGACGCAAACAAGAAGGAGAGCGCCTATCAGACAAAACATAACAATTGCGGAATATAATTTGGATTGTGTGGACAACTTCATATATCTTGGGGCTAATCTAGCAAAGGACAGTAATGAAACATACGAAACCAAACGCCGGATAATACTTGCAAATAAGACGTATTATTCGGTACTTCTAATAATGAAATCCAAGAAAGTGCACAGGAACAATAAGCTTTGGATTTATAAAACTATTATACGACCTGTGCTCTGTTATGGCAGCGAGACGTGGACATTAACGCGAACTTCCGAAAAAGCAGTTAACGCATTTGAAAGAAAGGTCCTCCGAAGAATTTTGGGACCTGTGAAGGAAGGAACGGAATGGCGAAAAAGATACAACCATGAGTTGTATCAACTCTACAACGAGCCAGAAGCTTCAACGTTCATCAAGCTACGTAAACTGCAGTGGGTTAGCCATGTATAGAGCGAATGGAAGACAGAAGAATTCCCAAACGTGCTCTGAAAGGCAAAGCGAGTGGTAACCGGCCAGTAGGCAAGCCACGCAAGCGATGGGAAGACTCGGTTGATGAAGATAGCAAAGCCATCTTAAAAAACATAACAGGGCTACGATTGCGCGTAATGCGCAATCTTACGATACTCTAGATGAAATATAATTTTTTTGTGACCCCAAGAAATTTTGTATGTGGAGTGTTAGAAGGGATGATAGCATTGAACTAATTTTTTTCCCATCATGCTAAAGTACCTATAAAAATGTTTTAATCAAAATGCTTACTCCAAAAAATTGAATGGGAACTGAGAAAATTAGTGAGTTAGGTTTAATGAAAATGTGCAGTTTGTATGGGAGGTGGTAGAAAGAGTGAAGGGATTTTAGTGATTTTTCCAGAAATAACTAGGACTATTATAAAATTAACATCCCTTAAATTTCAGACTAGTGCCATTCATACTTTTCAAGAAAATCGATTTTTTGTGAAGTTGTGGAACTGTGTCATATTGTATGGGAGGGGGTAGAAGCAGTGAAGCTAATCAAATATGTTTTTCTGATCTTAGTGATAATGCTAATTAAGAATTTATTACAAAATATGAGCTCGATAAATGTTATATGTTCTGAGAAAATCGTCTTAGAACATTTCATGAAAAAGTGATGTTTGTATGGGAGGGGGTGGAAGGAGAGGGAGGACGCCAATAATTTTTCTACTGTAGATTTAGATTATTATGAAAGTGATATATCTCACAATTCAGCTTAATAGCTTTCATACTTTTTGAGTAAATCCATTTATTGTCAAATTGCGAAATTGTGTCATTTTGTATGGGAGGGGGTAGAAGGGGTGAAGCTAATCGTCTAATTTTTCCTGGCCTTACTAACGATTTTAAATAAATATTTGATGCACAATTTCAGCCCGCTAACTTTTATACGCACTGAGTAAATTGGCTTAGAATAATTCATGACAAGTACAGTTTGTATGGGAGGTGGTAGAAGGAGGAGGAGGACGCGCATAATTTTTATACCGTAGATTGATATTATCATAAAAATAACATATTCCAAATTTCAGGCTAATTGCTTATATACTTTTTGAGCAAATCTCTTCATTGTCAAATTGCGCAATTGTGTCATTTTGTATGGGAGGGGGTAGAAGGGGTGGAGCGATTTGGCCCGTTCACGAACTTGACCTTACTTTTTTGTCAAAAACGACGTGTACAAAATTTGAACTATCTAGCTCAACGCGTTCTCAAGCTAGAGAGCGCACGGACGGACGGACATCCGGTTTTGAGATTTTTGAGTGATAATATTAACTTCTGTATTATTCATTTTTTTCTCCGAGCCTTATTTCTTGGCGTTACAAACCTTAGAGCAAACTTATAATACTCTCAGATTCCATCTAGAGTATAAAAAGCGCAGTTTGTGTTGGAGGTGGTGGAAGGAATCGGGGTACTCAAATATTTTTTATACAGTAGATTAATACCAATAATATTTTTAAAATTTCTGATCAATAGGTTTCATGATTTTCGTTAAAATCTGTTTGTTGTCAAATTCCAAAATTTAGTCATTTTATATGGGGTACAAGGGGCTTAGCGATTTGGCCCATTCATGAACTTCACCCGTTCACGAACTTGACCTTACTTTTTCCCCAACCGGTAGGTCCAGCACGAGCTTGAGATCCAGTGCACTGCATTGAGCTTATGAAAGCACTTTTAGGCAGCATATGTGAAAAGGGAAAAGTGTCTAATTAAAGAATGCCTAATATTAGGCATACTGAAAGTATTCAACAACAATAATCTCTTAAGCTTCCGAACTTCCATTGTCGTCCATTGCTGCTTAACTTACAACTTGAAAATCAAAAATTGTGGTATTTTTTTGTATTTAAAGAAGCGGAATGAAACTTATATGTAAGAATTAAGAGTTTGAATACAACTAAATTCCAAATAATTATCATCTTGTCATTCGTTGACGAACCAATCATTTCTTTTGCGCTGGGATTGTTGTCCTATCACCTCATCTGCGATGGATGTAACGCCATCTTCGATTTGTTTGCCACATTCTATCGGCATGTTTTGTGTTGCTGCCCAGCATTATCGCGAAGTGTCTCTCCAAGGCTGATATGTGCTTCGCAACTTCTTTTCCATCCTTAAGTTTTTCAACGTCAAATTTAGGAACCGGTTGTGTTTTTGAGTGTCCTCGGTTTGCGATTCGACATCGAAACTTGGTCTTTACCAAATAGTGATCTGTATCACAATTAGCTCCTCGACATGTACGCACGTCAAGAATGCAGGAGACCGTCCTTTTCTCTATTAGAACGTGGAATTTTTGGTTTAATAATCGTCTTTTGGGTGATATCTACGTTTTCCTATGAATATCACGATGCGAGAAACATGTCGAGCTTACAATAAGATTTTTGCAGCTGGCGAAATCAGTCATTCTCTGGCCGTTGTCGTTGCTAATATCATGGAGACTATACTATCTAATTGTCCTTAAATAAGTTTCCTCTTTGCGCAGTTTCTCATTAAAGTCACTTGATCCTATTGTATTTTACTATCGTTCGACGGAAGAGAGTCTAGTACTGATTCTAAGGTACTGTAGAAATCATCTTAAACTTCGACGTATCTTTGTTGGGGCGTGGACATTAATCAGCGCAAAATTAAAGAATTTCGTTTTGATACGGATTGCACACAATCATTCATTAACGGGTTTGAAGTTGGTAGCTTGGTGTTTACACTTGTTGTCGACGGTTAACGCAACTCCAAAATTCCGGAAGAAATATTTTTTTTAATATTAACAATAATAATAATAGACAGATACTCACTTCAGCTTCAAGAAAAATGAGGGCTCTGGCAAACTTATTCGCCTTATGCATCTTTGTAGTCGGAATTGGCGCAACACCAGCAATCTATGTAATAAATTTCTCTATTTTGTACAGTTTGTATGGGAGGTGGTAGAAGGAAGGGGTCGTAATGGCTTTTTAGAAATAACTAAAAACGTCATGTTCTTAACATGTTTTAAATTGCAGATCAGTAGCATTCATACTTTTCAGGAAAATCGACTTTTTGTGAAATTGTTAAATTATGTCAGATTGAATGGGAGGGGGTAGAAGGAGTGAAATTAATCGTCTAATTCTTTTTGATCCAAACAAATATTTAGTACACAATTTGAGCGCGATCAATTTTATACGTACTGAGTAAATTTGTTTGTAGTATTTCTTGAAAAAGTGCAGTTTGTATGGGAGGTGGTGGAAGGAAGGGAAGGACTCAAATAACTTTTATACAATAGATTGCAATCGTTATGAAAGTAGTATATTCCAAATTCCAGATCAATAGCATTTATATTTTTCGAACAAATCCGCTTATTGTCAAATTACGAAATTATTTTATTTTGTATGGGCGGTGGTAGAAGGGGTAAAGCTAATCATCTAATTTTTTTTTTGTTTTTACTAATAATTCTAAATAAATATTTGGTACACAATTTCAGCTCGATAAATTGTATACGCACTGGATAAATTGGTCTAGAGCATTTCATGAAAAACTGCAGTTTCTATAGGAGGTGGTGGAAGGAAGGTGAGGACAGAAATCACTTTTATACAGTAGATTGGAACCATCATAAAAGTATTATGTTCCAAATTTCAAATCAATGTCATTTATACTTTTCGAGTAAATCCGTTTATTGTCAAATTACGAAATTGTGAAATTTTGTATGGGATGGAGTAGAAGGGGTGAAGCGATTTGGCCCGTTCACGAACTTGACCTTACTTTTTTGTCAGAAATGACGTGTCCAAAATTTGAACGATCTCGCTCAACGCGTTCTCAAGCTAAAGAGGACACGGACGGACGGACAGACAGACGGACGGACATCCGGTTTTTAGATTTTTGAGTGATTATATGAGCTTCTGTATCACTCATTTTTTTCTCCGAGCCTTATTTCTTGGCGTTACAAAGTTTGTGGCAAACTTACAATACTCTCAGATTTCACCTAGAGTATAAAAACTCCAGCTTTTTAGTACGGAAAAGAAGACAAAATAACGAAAAAGGTGCGTTGGGCAGGTGGACAACATTATGAACGACGAGGTAAAGTACGAGAAAGTGGTGGCGGGTAACTAGAAGCTGGTCGCAGCACTGCTACAGAAAGTAGTTCCTTTTCTATTTTTCTTATTGTCTTTTATTTCAATAGGAAGCTTTAGCATAAAAGTTTAATTAAAACTACTTAAAATTCAAAAATTATTTAGAAGACTTAAGCTTTCGAACTTAATGCCAAAATATTGAAGACATTATTGGTAAATTTATGATATGTATTCATATAATTCTTATGTATATTCGAAGAAAATTCTAGTTAAGTATAATTCAAATTTATCTCGTCAATGTGATTTTATATTTCTCTCGACAAAAAAAACAATCGGTATTAATTCGCCAATAAATTACCTGAGATAAAACTAAACAATTATTCTAAGATATTACGTTTACCTATTCCATCCTAAATGGTCTTCTCCCACGCATAAACTGTCGCAATACCGTCCAATTCTTATCGCGTTCGATTCCATTTCTTTAGCACTTATACATCTTTCGATCAGTCAAGAGGCTCCGTGCATTTTCACCCCGTGGCTCGAGCAGAACAGAAGTTGCGATTCAAAATAACGTGTGTAATATTTTACACTCGAGTCAGGATGCTCCCATACAAATGTACGTTTCAGATGTCTCTATTGGAACATGACTAACAGGCAGGTGCAGGTTTATCTTGCGGAGTAATTTACATAAAATATTCCGACATTTCTAGTTCCTAAGAGGCCCCAAAGAATCTTTCTTTTTTTTTTTTTTTGTAAAAGGAGCAACAGGGTGAAGTTTTTCTCTCTCATATAAATTACATAGACACTGGAAGCGACGCTGCGATCAGAAGTTAGTACGGACATAGTGAAAGGGCACATTTTATATCATAGCACCTTTTAGCTCCGTAGATTTGGAGCGTATAAGGCACACAGAGAGAACACTGGAATAATGTTGTTGTATCTTAAGATGCTGTAATTTCTCAAAGATTTTAAGATTGAAATCAAGAAGCAAAAATTAATCGCATGCCATTTGTTAGATCAGCATGATGGCTTCGCGATGCAACCAACGTTCCTCCTGTGGTGCACGTTATTGAAAATTGATTTTCCGATTGCCCACGAATTTAATGCATGAATTATTGAGAGCACTGGCATCCCGGGTAAAAGCCGTGGAATTAAATAAAACGCAACGAGAAATATACAAATTATACAATGCGTAACTAGTACATAGTACAAGGATAAAAAAAAACTAATTTCGAAAATGTATTCCTAATGAGTCCTGTGAGGTTGTTAATGAAACCTAGCATAGCCATACCACTGTTTGCAATTTTATCAATATGGGATTTAAAAGACAACTTAGCGTCAAATATTACCCCAAGATCTTTGATTTGAGAGACACGTTTTAAATTTTCATTGCTAATATTATAGACAAAATGAAAGGTGCCAGACTTTTTTCTAGAAAAGGTTATTACTGCACATTTATTAACATTCAATTGCATAGCGTTATTCAAACACCATTCTCATAAAATATCAATATTGCTTTGCAATATGATACAATCTCGATTTGATTCGATAGTTCTGAAGATTTTTAAGTCATCAGTATAAAAGGATAAATTGCAAAGTAATAGCACGTCGTTAAATAAAATAATATAAAATATGTACAGAAAATTTATTAAGCTAGCTACATAAGCGAAGCTTGAGAGTGAGAGTCGCAGAGATATGTATAATTAATAAATAAGATATTCAAATTTGTAACAAATTATTGCAAAAGCTAAAAGTTTGAAATTATTTTCATCTTGTGTTATTGTTTAAGTAATTTGGTTTGAATGAAGAATATTAAAATGTACAATTTGAATCAATGATATTGCGAATAAACAAATTGAAAAAATACAGTAAAATAATAATTTAAAACAATTATTAACAAACAAATTATTTTGTAAAGAAAGAGAAACAAAAAATCAAATTTAATCAAGGAAAAGGAGAAGATGAGAATTAAAAGAAAATTTAATTTATGATAATCATGAAATAATGCTGAATTGTTCCATATAAATTTTTTTAGCATGATTTTGTAGTTGTTAGTATTGATGAGTTGTCTTATATGTAACGGGATTTTATTATACAGTCCAAGAACGCTTGGATGTCTAGAAGTACTGGATTTCTTAAATAATCTAATCGCTAAAGCCATAGTGCGCTGACTACGAGTACTGTAGTTAAACTGTTGGAGTGGAAATTTCGATATATGTATAAACATAAATTTTAATACAGTAAGAACAAAAAGTTGACGAATATTCAATACATCAAATTCCTGAAACGCCCGAGTAGTTGAATAAAATTTAGATTTTTTTAAACAAATTTTAATTACTCTTTCCTGTAAGCTATGTAATGGCTTAATCGTTGAAGAATAAACAGATCCCCAAATCAAAATCCTATATTGCAATATCGATTGAAAAATCGCAAAGAATACCATTTTTATTTGTTCTTGCGAGAGAATACCACGGAGTGTTAGCATTTTGTAAACAGTTTGTCTGAGCTTAGTACAGATATTTGACACTTGCTTTTTTCCAGTTGAGCCGTAACCCCCGGAATACTAATAAAAGCCATGCGATAGAAGATGGCACTTACACATATGAAGCTATTAGCCGACCGCGGTCGACTGTCATTTCATTCGCGTGCGGGATGATTTTCTTTAAGTTTGGTGTTTTCGATCGGGATTTTAGTCGTGTTTTCACCGATTTGTTTTTGTTTCTTCCTTAAATATAGAAAGATCGTACGTTTGCGCTAATTGTAAGCAGTGTCGGCCGAAATTCCCCGCAGTTATTTTTCGCGAAACAAGTTTTTTGGTGTTAAGTTTTATAGGTTAGGAATGTTGTAGTTTATTCACTACAAAAAAATCAAAATAAAGTTAAATTCCTAGTGTAGTGCAATTTTGTGAACGTGTTTTCGTAATGCTAGATCCACACACTAGGGTCCAGTGTTGGCCAAAATCAATATTCCCAAAGTGGGGATAATTTGGCCAAGAATCTTGGGCCAAAATTTCGTTTCGCCTGTTTGCCGGGCGGTGTCGATTTTGTCGAAAAATCGAAGGAAACCAATGCTCTAGTGCCATTAAAAAAATTACCCGTTTTCGTTTCCGTCTTTCCGCCGATACTAAATCCTGTAACAGGTTGTGCAAAAAAACAACCGATTTCCCTGCAACCACACGATGACAATCTTAGTCCGAAACGCTTTCCGAAAGAGATATCTGTTTAAAAACTTATTAAAACACTGCACGGATGTTTAATCAATTGTTAATAATGATTTTACCTGATGAAATGATAAAAAATTGCACTATTTACAGCCATTAAGTGACGGTAAATAACGCGGTAAAAAACTCCAATTTTCGTCCCAAACACTTCTGGATAGAAAGATCTGTTTTAAAATCTGGTTAATACACTTCGCCACTAATTCAGGTATTGTTTACAATAATAATCACCTTTTAAATTGGTAAAAAGCTGCGATATTTACCGTCACAAAGTTCAACTTCTCTGCACTGTCGAGAATTTTCATATGGAATTGACGTTTAAGCAACCGACCGCCGGACAGCTGTCACACATACACAACTGCCTATCGCATGGCTTTTATATTGTTACGAGCTAGGGGTTCGCCAGATTCCAAAGGAAAACACAATTCGTTTAAAAATAATGAATAATTTTATTTAATCGCACTTTATACACAATTTCCCGATCACTTCACTAAATTCGCTCTAAAACTTAATTCGTACAACTCAGGAACACTGTCAATCTATCACTTGTACCGATTCGCGTTCTTCCACCGATAGGTGTCACCAAAATGACTGACTCGTTGTCTGAAAGTTGGCGGTTATTTATACTAAGTCTCCCAGACAGGTGTCGTTGTGTGTGTGTGTCTAGAAAGATTGCCTACATTGTGGAGTTCGTTAGAAGTTGCTGGAAACATGTTTATGGCGTTTGAAATGTTGATAGACTTCTCTCGATATTGCTGGGGACGTCGAGGTTGTCAGATTTATAACATTACCCTCTCCTTAGTCCCTGTTCGTCCCGAACAGAGTTGTTCACTTCCTCCCTGGCACCCTGGTACTTTGTTAGTCGGTCTAGATGTACCACTTTCATTTTAGTGCGAGGTTTTTGATGTAGTTGAATCCGATAGACGACATCATTTAATCGGTTGATGATCTGGTAAGGGCCTTCCCAGTTTCGCTGTAGTTTCGGCGATCTGCCCTTCTGTCGTTTGGGATTGTATAACCAAACCAAATCGCCCTCTTGGAATCCTGATGAGTTTGCCCGTTGATCATACCTCGTCTTCATGCGGTCGGACGCCAAATCAATTTTATCTCTGACCAGGTTATAAATTGTCTTTAGTCGACATCGAAGATCCGAGACATAATCTTTAGCATTGGTTGGTTGGTCTGGTGGCACTCCAAACATTAGCTCCGCAGGGACTCGAATATTTCTTCCGAAAATGACTCGGGACGGAGTTTCTCCTGTTGTTGAATGCACCGATGTTCTATAGGCCATTAAAAATAGAGGGATGTGCTGGTCCCAGTCCTGTTGCCTCTCGCTGACGAGTTTGGATAGGTTTGAGTTCAATGTCCTATTGAAACGTTCCACCATTCCATCAGACTGTGGGTGTAATGGAGTTGTCCTCGTTTTGTTTATTCCCAGCATTTGGCACACGTGTTTGAATATTTGAGATTCAAAATTGCGCCCTTGATCGGAGTGTAGTTCGCGTGGCGCTCCAAATCTGCTCACCCAGTTAGTAACAATTTGTTCTGCGACGGTTACTGCTTCTTGGTTTGGAATTGCGTAAGCTTCTGGCCACTTGCTGAAATAATCAATGACCACTAGAATGTAGCGATTACCATTTTCTGATTCCGGAAATGGCCCAGCAATATCCACAGCAATTCTCTCGAATGGGACTCCCACGTTGTATTGTTGCATTTCTCCCTTTGATCTGCGGTGTGGGCCCTGACTCGATGCACACGTAGTACATTTACGGCACCAGTTTTCGACATCATCTCGGAGATGGATCCAATAGAACCTTTCTCGTATCTTTGCCAAGGTTCTGTTTACTCCCAAATGCCCACCGGAGGTACCTCCATGATATTCCTTCAAAACCTCCTCGATTTTACAATGCGGGACGATGGTTTGCATGTGATACGACTTTCCATCAGCGTTCTCCCATTTCCGTTTTAATAATCCGCCGTCTAGGTGAAGGGAGTTCCATTGTGCCCAATAACACTTTAAGGTTTCACTGAATTGTGAGATGTCTTTCCACTCAGGCCGTTTCATTTCGTCCTTCCATGCCATGATCGGTGAAATATCTGGATCTTTACGTTGGGCATCTTCCAGTTCTTGCTGATTCCATCCAGTCTTTGGTTCGGTTGTTATCCTCTGAATGGTTTCTCCGGCTTCTTTTCCTTCTACACGGTGACAATGCTTGCAGTTCGGTGGACAAGGACGACGTGAAAGCGCATCGGCATTTCCGTGGATTCTTCCTCTTCGATGAACAATCTCGAAATCGTAGGATTCGAGCCTTTCGATCCATCTGGCTACTTGGCCTTCGGGGTTTTTAAACTGAAGTAGCCATTTAAGCGATGCGTGATCCGTTCGAAGAAGGAACTTTTGACCATAGAGATATTTGTGAAAATGTTTTGTTGCTTCTACTATGGCTAGTAGCTCTCGGCGAGTTACGCAATAGTTCCTTTCTGATTTTGAGAGTACTCGGCTGTAGTAAGATAGCACTCTCTCCTGCCCATCGATCTCTTGTGATAGTACTGCTCCGATACCGACATTGCTGGCGTCAGTGTCTATGATGAAACCATGACCTGGTTTTGGATACGCCAGAACTGGGGAGTCGCAGAGTTGGTCTTTTATCCTCTCGAATGCTTCCTGGCACTGTTGACTCCATGTAAATGGCTTCCCTTTTTCTGTTAACTGATGCAGACATTTCGCCGTGTTAGCAAAGTCTTTTACAAATCGTCGGTAATATGTCGCTAAGCCTAGGAAGCTGCGCAACTGGTGTTTATCACTCGGAGTAGGCCAATTTTTCACCGCCAGTATCTTCTCCGGATCTGTCTTTACGCCATCAGCTGAAACGATGTGACCCAAGTACTTGACTTCTGCACTAAACAAAGTGCACTTTTTCGGACTCAGCTTTAATTTTGCCGCTCGCAGTCGCTGGAAGACTTCCTGCAGATTTTTTAGGTGTTCATTGAATGTTTTTCCGATAACGATCACATCATCTAGGTAAACGAGACAAGTTTTCCAACTCAGACCACGCAAAACGAATTCCATCAGTCTTTCGAACGTAGCTGGAGCATTGCACAGGCCAAATGGCATTACGATGAACTGCCATAGTCCACTGCCGACAGAGAATGCTGTCTTCTCTCTATCTTTTTCATCTATCTCCACTTGCCAGTAACCACTCTTCAGGTCCAACGTTGAGAACCATTTAGCATCGGTCAGGGTGTCCATGATATCGTCGATTCTAGGTAGTGGATAGCTATCCTTTTTCGTAACATCATTTAGTCGCCTGTAGTCCACACAAAAACGGGTACTGCCGTCTTTCTTCTTTACCAGCACTACTGGCGATATCCACGGGCTCTTTGATTCTTCGATGATTCCCTGATGCTCCATAGTTTTGACCATTGAATTGACTTCTCCTTGTTTCGCTAATGGTACTCTTCTTGGAGGTTGACGTATCGGTGTAGCACTTCCGGTATCTATACGATGTTTCACTAAGTTTGTTCTGCCATAGTCGTCATCACCGGTGGAAAAGACGTCGCTGAATCCTTCGATTAGATCTACTGCTTGCTTGTGTTGTTCTCCTCTAAGGTTGCTTGACTGAAGAAGTGTTGATGTTACATTGTCCTTCCTTCTTGGCTTATTTTTAGAGGGTACGTCATGTGGTTCTGCCTTGTCGATACTCGTCACCGCCGATATTGGTTCACAGCTGCCAATTACATCTCCTTTCTTTACGCTGGTAGTGCTGTCCGCAACGTTCAGGACTCTTATTGGTACCATCATCTTCTCATTCCTTTTTACGAGCGTTTTTCCTAGTATTAGACTTCGTAATGCAGGTGTCGTTTCCGGTTCTATGAGGTAGAATCGGTGGTTCCCGGGATCACCATCGAGCTCTGCCCAAATAACATTCTCAGATGACTTTGGTATGTCCGCATCTTCGCATAATACAACTCGCAGCTTTGTTGTGTTGGAGGATGTTATTTCCATCGGGATTTCAATATTCCGCCACTTCATTATTCGTTGTCCTAAGTCCAGCTGGATACCGTGTGGTTTCAGAAAATCCATTCCCAGGATACACTCATCGGTAATATCAGCTACCACGAATACATGCGAGAAGGTCAAATCTCCAAGCTGTATGTCACGAGCTATTTCTCCATGGACCGTTGTAGTTTCTCCTGTAGCAGTGCGAAGTGCGTACTTCTTGGTGTTGTGAAGCCAAGTACGATCTACGAGGTCAGATCTTAACACTGACCGTGTTGCGCCTGTGTCGACTGTTATGATGCAGTTTAATTTGCCGACTCGACCACTCATACATAAGTCGTTTTCACAACGATGTAGTCGAGAAACTGCGATGATGGTTCCGGGGGCGTCGATTCTACCAGCCAACTTCTGCCCCATGAAGTTGGCCTTTACTCGTTTCCCGGACTGTCATTAGGCGAAGCGTGCTCTCGTGACGGTTCGCCCCTTCCTCCTCTTTGTTTAGCAGCGCAGCCGGAACAGTAGTTGATCGCTTTTCTGGGTTTGCGGCAGTCGCGTCTTAAATGTCCTGCCTGTCCACAATTCCAGCATCGGGGAGCACCAGATCCTTCGCTCCGCTTGGTGTACTCGGCTTTCTGGCACACACATTCTTCTACTATTTCTCGAACTCGATAGTTACTCCGCGAGCTTTGCTTGGCAGCTTCGAACGTCAGCCCATATACTAAGGCTTCGCCAATCGTTTTCTTACCTGCCAGTTTTAACGCCTGTTGCAGCTCTCTGTCCTGTACAGCATTGTTAAATGCGAAAACAGCTGTATCGTTGCGTTGCTCTGTTTGCGCATTAGGCAGCGATAATAGTGTGAGTCGTTCAATATCGCGTGCCAGCTCTTGAAGTGTTTCACCATTCTTTTGAGTTCGGTTGTACAGTTGAGTTTTGTAGATCTCTCGCATGTGGTCACTGCCGTAATGAAGATCCAATGTCCGGACTAACGTTGAAAAATCTTGTTGTTGCTCCTGCGGAATCGTTTGAAGAACTTCAGCTGGTGGGCCTCTTAACGCCAATATAAGAGCCGTTCCTCGTTCCAGATCATTCCAATGGTTGTTTCTTGCGGCAGCCTCAAATTGGGTCTTATAAATAGCCCACGGTGTTTGTCCATCGAAGATTGGAGCCTTGAGACCCTTGTGCGCAACATGCTCTGTCTTGATGACTCCGGTCGCTTTTACATTATCGAAGTCCATTTTTAGGCGTTCGACTTCTTCTTCGAAGACTCGAAGTTTCTTCTCTACGTTTTCTTCTATTGCTTTACCCATGGTGTCTATTTTATTATTTTGTAGTTCCAATTTATGGTTGAGGTCCCTTGAGGTCTCATCTAATTTCTGGTTAATGTCCGCAGATTGTTGCTCTAGTTTCTGGTTAATGTCCGCAGATTGTTGTTTAATGTCCACCGATTGTTGTTCAAATTTCTGATGCATGTCCGCTGATTGTTGTTCTAATTTCCGATTCATGTCCGTTGTCACAGCTGATTGTTGCTCTAATTTCTGATTAATGTCCGCAGATTGTTGTTTAATGTCCACTGATTGTTGCTCTAATTTGTTCATCATCTGTTGCATTAATTGTGTTAGAGCATCCGATGTACCAGAACACTCCTCTTTACGAGTTTCTTCAATTTGGAACTCAAAACTATCTGCATTCTCACCCTCAGCCTCAAGTGTCTCGATCATACGGCTGACAAGTTCAGACTTGCTCCCTGTTGTAGGTAACTCGCGTCTACTGAGCTCTTCCTTCAGCTCCGTTACTTTTAAGTCTTTTAAATAACGCGGCATTTTCACTACCGATTATTTCCAGTTTTTCCGCGATTCGAATTCACTTAAATTTACGTCACTGCTCACTAAATCACTCGAGATTATTCGATTTCACCAAATTCTCACTGTCCGTTCGAGAATTTTAGTTCCGCGATTTTACTTCGCTAATTAAAGTCACTGTTCACTAGAGCACTCGAGAATATTCGATTTCACAAAATTCTCACTGTCCGTTCGAGAATTTTAGTTCCGCGATTTTACTTCGCTAATTAAAGTCACTGTTCACTACAGCACTCGAGAATATTCGGTTTCACCAAATTCTCACTGTCCGTTCGAGAATTTTAGTTTCACTTTTCCGCCCTCACAAAATTATCCGTTCCGAGAATTTTTAATTTCACTCGCGATTTTTAACCCGAATTTATCCTTGGAATCCCACTTCTGACACCAATTGTTACGAGCTAGGGGTTCGCCAGATTCCAAAGGAAAACACAATTCGTTTAAAAATAATGAATAATTTTATTTAATCGCACTTTATACACAATTTCCCGATCACTTCACTAAATTCGCTCTAAAACTTAATTCGTACAACTCAGGAACACTGTCAATCTATCACTTGTACCGATTCGCGTTCTTCCACCGATAGGTGTCACCAAAATGACTGACTCGTTGTCTGAAAGTTGGCGGTTATTTATACTAAGTCTCCCAGACAGGTGTCGTTGTGTGTGTGTGTCTAGAAAGATTGCCTACATTGTGGAGTTCGTTAGAAGTTGCTGGAAACATGTTTATGGCGTTTGAAATGTTGATAGACTTCTCTCGATATTGCTGGGGACGTCGAGGTTGTCAGATTTATAACAATATGTATTCCGGGGGTTACGGTTGAGCTCAACGTCAATAATAATTCCCAAGTACTTTATTTCTTTGACAATTTTTTGAGGCTGCCGTGGCGTAGTGAGCAGCGTGCTTGCTTTTCAGTCAATAGGTCATGGGCTCGATTCCCATTTCAGACGGGATTTTTTTATTCACTAATTTTTCAGTTGCTACTGGAAATGAAAAAATTATTTGAAATAAAATGGGCAAATGGTGTAAAAGTGAAACAGTTCCACTTCAAGAAGGCCTAGATACTCAGTAGATGGATTTTGTTCGCTTTCTATCATTCAGTCACCCATAACATCTGCAAATATTTGTCAGTAGCAGCCAGTACAACTGAAAAATATATATCAGATTCTCCACTCGTTACGGTCGTTCTCACTCCTCTTCCCCTACCTTCCTAATCCCATTCCTTCCCTCTATGACTGTGCATTGCACATAAACGTCGAAATTGCCTATAGCACAGGTCATTCCGTAAAAAAAAAAAAAATTTGTATATCATTAATTTTGAGAGGATAATTAATGAGATCTCTATTTTTACCAAAAGCTAAACAATTCGTCTTTTCTATATTTATGACTAGCCTGTGGAAACACAGCCAATTATATATCACGGTCAAGTCTTGCTGCATTTTAGAGGAAGCATCATTCCAGTCGTTGTTATTATATAATATCACTGTGTCATCAGCAAAAGCAACAATATGCCCCAAAACATAACGATCCTCAAGTCTACAGAGATCATTTATATAGATCAGAAACAATAAGGGACCCAGAATTATGCCTTGAGGTACACCGCATTTGCTGTATAAGGGAGTACTTATTCAATCGTCAATCTTGACACTCTGAGTTCTATTTTTTAAATAGGATTTTAATAAAGCAAGTTCATTTCCTCGCAAGCCTATATTCCATAGCTTGCCAAGTAGTAAGTTTTGATCGACAGTGTCGGAGACTTTTTTAAGGTAAACAAACACAGCTAGAACCTTTTTGTAATTTTTAAGGCCATTGTTTATGAAATTCGTCACATCATAAAGTGCATCCGATGTGCTATTACTATCTAAATCCATATTGATTGGCTGCTAGGAAATCGTTATTTTCGAGATGATTGATTATCCGGGCTTTAATGCACTTCTCAAAAATTTTGCTTAAAGATGATAGAAGAGTTATTTGGCCTATAGTTATTAGGATCCAATTTATCTTTATCCTTATACAATGGAGTAACAGTAGCAATTTTGAGGCGTTGTGGAAATACACCTTTCAGTAGAGATTAGTTGAAAATAAAGCAAAGAGGCGTTACAATTGTTTGGCAAATATCTTTGAGGATTTTTGACATAAGGTTATCGAGATCTGGAGCTTTATGATTTAACAAATTCCCAACGTGAAAGAGGATTTCATTTGGATCTATTGGCTTAATGTTCAAAAGATGTCTCACAATTTGGCCTTGTGTAAAAGATGATGGCGCTACATTTTGTGGGAAGGAAAGTGAGTCAGATATCTTCTACAACTACCTCACCAACATTTACGCAATGATAGTTCATTAATTCATTATTAATAATGATTTCATTATTACAGTTCCTTATTTGTTCGATTTTGTTCTTAGCTTTTCTTTTATAAGTTATTTCATTAATTTTTTGCACAACTTATTGGGATCGTTTTTAACAGATTCTATTTCATTCCTATAATAATAGATCTTTGCGTTTCTAATAAAAGAATTTAGATGATTTCTGTATGATTTGTAAAAATTCGAAAATCTTGCATTAAATGGTTGACGTCTTGCTAGTTGCGCTAGTTTATTTTTCCGCCTAATGGATTTTACAATACCGGGGGTGGCCCAGGCCTTTATGGGAAACAAATTGCTTTTCAGGGCACTACTAGTAATTTTACTTAATCGACAGATGGCTGTTTCCAAGATATCATAAAATATATTCATACTAGTATTTACGTCTTCACACGAATATAAGCTTCACCAATTCTCCTCAAGCAAAATGTTGAGAATATTACTATCAACCTTTGTACATATTACATTGTTATTATGAGAATTTGATTTAATTGTGGTATTGAAAGTAAGTTGCGCCAAGGCACTTAAATGATCCGTTACTTTCGATTCATATATTGCAGGTTTAAAAGTGATATCTTCGGACTTATTGAAAAATATATGGTCAATACATGAAGGGTTTAAACCAATTGCTCTAGTTATGCCAGATATATATTAAAATCAAAATTAGATAGATTATTTAAAAATTCAGCACCTGATCACGATAGTTTAGGCTGTAAAATATTTATATTAATATCCTCCATAATTAAATGGTTTTTATATCGTCTTGTGCAAAATAAATAATCATGCAATGAATTTATAAATTTGGTTGGATTTTGGCTAGGTTACCTGTATATATTTGTTAGACAAATGCTTCTATTTTCCTGTAATTACAATTCTAGAGAGTGTAAAACATAAAAATTTTGATTTCAAATTTAACGAACTTTGCTGACCTAGCATTTCCATTTAGTTTGAGTTTTCGGTTACACTATATAGAAGAAGAAGAAGAAGATCAGAATAATTGTAAAATAAATCGTTTCTAATTTCAAATAATCCGTGAAGATAGTAATTTTTAAAACAGAGGGAGCGTGGGTTCGAACCCCACACCTGATTTTTACGGATTATTTGAAATTAGAAACGATTTATTTTACAATTATTCTGACACACATTTTTCTCCTTCTACAACTATTGAATTTTCTGATCTTCTTCTTCTTCTATATAGTGTAACCGAAAACTCAAACTAAATGGAAATGCTAGGTCAGCAAAGTTCGTTAAATTTGAAATCAAAATTTTTATGTTTTACAAGAGATAACATTTTAGTCTAAAATTTGATAGTCAAGACGTTTAATATTCCAATTACTACGCACATAAACAACAATTCCGTCACATGGTGTGACGTGGCTACTCTTATTGTATAAATTAAAGCCGTCAATTTCCAAAAAGTTGTCTGTATCTTCTCGAATCCAAGTTTCAGTCAAGACCAAAATGTCGAAATCCACTTTGATTTCATTCAATAAACATACAAGCTCATCAACATTTTTCCGTATACTCCTAACGTTCATGCAAAAAATGTTAAAGTTAGAGTCAGGAACATGCTGAAAAAATTTAGTACAATCTGCTCTATTTCGCAATATTTGGTTCTAGTTTCTCAAAGATAACATCCATTTTGAAAATTAAAATATGTAAATAAAACTGATTCTAATCTATATTTGCTAGCATATATCTATTTGTTATCATTATAGCTGGCTGTTTTTCGGATTTCCTGGCGAATACCTGATTATCCCTTGCCCATATATACATAAAGTTCTTCTCTATGCTTAGCTTCTTTCAATAGACTCGCGGTGGATGGAATCAGATGTTCGGATAAATAAACCCGACCTTGACCTAGGTCTTTGCTTACAATGAAGGAGTCAATACCCGATCCACAATTATTTTTTTTTACCGCTGCTCTGTAGGCGCTCATTAATGAGTCACGTTTACATCTCCTACTGAAATTTACTATAATGTTGCCCGGGATTTTTTGTGATCCGCTATGTAGACGGTGCACATGGTTAAAGTCGACTTCGTTGACTATTTTTTTTCGACAGAGTAGTGTTGGGTTATTCATACAAGAAGTGGTACAAATGTCCCATTCATGCACTTCAAATGTCCCATCACTACAAAAAATATTTTTGTTCCATTTCATAGTTTTTGTTCCACGTCACAGCTTTTGTCCCATCTGAATTACAATAATGCATTTGTATGACTGAAAGCAAAGCTCTCTAGAATGTAGAAAGCACGGAAATATTACGAACTACGGAGAACTCTGAACATGAATGACAGATTTTCTTCGATGGGAGAAACCGAGATTTGACTTTCATCGCACTTTTTTCAATTAAAAATCTATTGCACTGATATCAACGTGTAATAATTACATGCTGAGCACTATTAATAAAGTATTTTGGAAAACTGAACTATTTTTAACACTGCATTTAAGAATAAACGCGATTCTTACGAAGTCCACCGTGTCTGGTACATACAAAAGCTAGCGAATTTGTACGGAACTGTCATTTTTGTTGTGACTCCAACTTGTTGTTGTTGAATTGACTTACATAGTGTTTTAACCCTAGTGAAACCGAATAAGTGTAAACTTATGTACCTATATTCAAAGCCCTCTAAAGTTGAAACACATAGAAAACTGTAGAATTTTAGTTATTCCGCGACACCTCATATCTCTCATTCTTGTACATGGCGTTCTTAAAGCTTTTGCTCGCGTTGTATTCAACTTGGACGGCGGGTGCGAGGGTCATGTCTAATAAAAAAAAATCTTGGCGAAAATGAAATGGAAAGATCAGGTTTAAATTTCACTGTAAGCTTGAGGGAGATGTAGCTGTAGTAGATGCAGTACTTGGGATGTAGCAAGCTTTGATATATTGCATTTAGAGTTATTCTATAGAACGGAAAAAAGAAAAGTTTAGTGTTTAAAGTTTGAATAGATAAAATAAAGTTGTATTTAACTTCACCGTAATCTGGTCATTTTACAGTCTATTACTTCCAGTTTTTTAGGTAAGAATTTATGTTTTCCGTAGATTTTTGTTCGCTACTGTATATGTGGTGGGCAATTAATTGGTTTGTTTTTAAAAATGCAATAAAATGAACAGAATTAAATTTTATTTCCATATATTATGGCTTCATTAGAAAGAGCAAACATTCCCATTAATGATGGAACAAAACTTTGTTCAAGTGGCTGCCTCGGCTGGCTTCGCAGTAGCGCATTCTATCACTCCAATTTTCAAAGACCATGTCGATGGTTTCGGGCTGTAGCTCATGAATTGCTTGCCTTAAGTGCTTGAATCGTTTCTGGATTGTGAGCATAACATCGGTCCTTCACGGTTCCCCATAAAAAAAAGTCCAAAGAGATCGAATTCGTCGATTTCGAGCGGGAAACAGTTTTCAGTGTCAAAATAATCTATGATTTAAAAAGAAACCAATTAATTGCCAACCCTATTTGAGTAAGAAATAGTATTATTTACAGTGATGTAGAGATAATTATAGTAGTATCTGTCACTATTTAGCATTTGTAGATTGCACGATATTTATTCGAAAAATCGCAAAAATATTTTCTTATTTTTCTAATAGGATGGATGATAGAAAAAAATCAAAAGCCTGGCAATACTTCGTTGATTTGAGTGACTTCAAGGCAAAATGTTATTTTTGCACTAACGTAATGTCATATAAGGGTGATGGTCCTTACAATTTAATTCGTCATACAGAATCACAGCACCCTATAGCATTTCATGCAATACGGGACGATGCTAATCAAGTGGGAACAAGTGTTTCACTTCCAACTACGTCAAACGAAACCCCAGATCCAGGCAACACATTGGAAAATGTGAATCAGCTATTAGCCAATACGAGTACCATTGCATCATCTACATCAAGCATCTCCAAGCACTTATTCTGTTTCCAGAGGAAAAGACTCGCGAATGACTCAGTATTTGTATAAGCCGGTATCTGTAAAGAAAGCGGAGACACTGAATAGGTATTTGATAGAAATGGTAACTAAAAATTATTTGCCATTCAACTTGGTTGAGACTGTGGAGTTTAAGAAATTCATTGCGGAATTAAACCCAAACTACCAAATACCTTCTCGCAAAACATTATAAAATGCTTTGCTAACAAGTTACTACAATGTAACAAAAAAAAAAGTTCAAACATTGTTGCAACAGGCGAGCTATGTGTCTATTACAACAGATGGTTGGACTTCCAAGCCAAATGACAATTACATAGCTGTAACTGCTCATTTTCTCAATGCAAATACTGAAAACTCCAATCATGTATGCTAGAATGCTCCCAATATTCGGATAGACATACTGCAGAAAACTTAAGCCAGGAGCTGAAAAGAATGTGTGATGACTGGAAAATAGGTGATCGAATTGTTGCTGTAACGAGTGATAACGTAAGCAACATTAAAGCTGCAATTAAATTAAACAATTGGACACACGTCCCTTGCTTTGCGCATTCCCTAAATCTTGTTGTTCAGACAGCCTTAAAAGAAATAAAAATCACGCAAATGAAAATAAAATCTATTGTTGAAGTTTTTCGTCGAAGTCCACTGGCTACTGAGAGATTGAAATCTATGCAAAAGAGGTTAGGAGAAAGCGAACTAAAACTGAAGCAAGATGTAATCACACTTTGGAACTCAACATGTGAAATGTTTGAACGAGTCCTAACAGTTAAAAATAGCTTGATATCCACTATAGCTATAGATTACAAAGGATTGGATAATATTAACAATGAAGATATTGATATAGTAACAACAGCCACTGAATTGTTGACATTTTTTAAAGATGTCACTGGAGAAATAAGTTCAGAAAAAAACATGACAATATCAGAAGTAATTTTAATATCCAATGCTCTTATAGAACAATGTGCGGTTTTTCTAAGAAAAAATGCACTCCCTATTCCAGTAAAAAAAATGGCTCAATGTCTCTTAGATGGATTAACCACCAGATTTGTGAATATCGAAGAGAACAAATTTGCAGCACAAAGTACAATTTTAGATCCCCGTTTTAAACGGCATGGTTTTACGAATGAATTTTCATTTAAAAGAGCTTGTTTTGACTTAAAGATCTTAGTAGGTTATATACATACAAGATCTCAACAACAAAATCTGGAGTTAGAGGTAATGGATGCACCGCCACCACCAAAAAAGATGCGTAGTATTTGGAACGAATTCGATAAGAACGTTAGCGATGTAATAAAAAATGCAAATCCTACGGCGGTAGGTATAATTGAAGTTGACAAATACCTTCAGGAGCCCCTGTTGCTACGTACCATGGATCCGTTGAAGTGGTGACACGAGAAAAAGAATGCATATCCTAGGCTTTATGAAATAGTTAAAAAAAGATCGTGCATAGCTGCTACTTCTGTTTCATCCCAACGCATTTTTTCTAAGTCTAGGCCAAATCCTAGTGGAAAGAAGAAATCGACTAAGTGGAAAAAAAGTATCTCAAATTTTGTTTCTTAATTGCAATATGTAAGAAAACATAAAGTCAAATTGAAAAGCTGCGCACATGCAAACCGACTCACCCAACCCGCTAACCGAGAAATCCAAGATTCTTTCATAAAAATTGAATTCCTCGGTTTGTTGATGTTATGAGCCAACCAAATTAGATTTAGAATTATAGTTTATCGGTTTGCATGTGCGCAACCGTTTAATTTTTATATGAATAGAAAATGGATTTTTTTTTTTATATTAACTAAGGACATTTTGTTTTTTTAATTTTTAAAATTAAATAAGAATAAGTAAAATAATAAAGAATGTATATTATAAACACAACCCACATTGTACCACCTCAAATTTCAAATGAGCTCCTCATACAAACATGGAACAAAAATTCTTGTCCTACCCAACACTACGGCAGATTGGGCAACTGCTTTTACTGCTTTTTCGCAGGAACTTTCGTTTGGCGTCTTTCTTACTCCACTTATGACGATGTTGCTTCGCCGACTTTCTCGTTGCAAGGTGTTTACTTGAAGTGTCAAATTGCATACCACTAATGCCTTCTATAGTAGAAAGCCGAGTAACTGAATCCAACAACAACACGTTGGAGTCATAACAAACATGACAGTTCCATACAAATTCGAGCGCTTTTGTATGGAGCAGACACGGCGGGCTTCGTAAGAATCGCGTTTATTCTTAAATACAGTGTTAAAGATAGTTCAGCTTTCTAAGGTACTTTATTGATAGTGCTCGGCATGTAATTATGACACGTTGATATTAGTGCAATGGATTTTTAATTGAAAAAAGTGCGATCAAAGTTAAATCTCGGCTTCCCACACCCAAGAAAATCTGTCACTCATATTGTGCAGAGTTCTCCGGTTAATTTTCACACAGAAAATTGTAGAATTTTAGTTATTACGAAAAAGTGTGCACTCGCGTAATATTTCTGTGCTTAATTTGATTTAATTATGCTTTTGTGTTGTTTTCGGTAAAACGTGTTTTTACGACAAGTTCGTCAAAAATAATACAGGTGGTCCTTTGGAATGGAAAAATCCATGACGTCACACCCGCTGGAGTCATTCAAGATACGTCAGTTCTGCCCAGCTTGAGATGTAGAAAGCTTTGATACCACAGTCTTCAGTTCCGCGTTTTCGGTCTTGAGGTGTTGCATTTGTGTGGCAAAACCTGCTATTTGTGCGGAAAAATCGTCGAATTTGTCTGACATGAATTGTACAGAACGTTGTAAACTCTTTAGTTCGCCTATTCGCTCGTCCCAGTTTTTCCGAAGATCGAGAACTATTCCTTTTTTGCCTCTTCCATTTGTCCCTTTAGTTCATATTTAATTTTCCTGAACAACGTCTCAAAATCGTCGGCATTTTCCGAAGATTCAGGTTATACGTGTGTAGATTTCGCTAGCTTGCATGGATCACATTTCCATGTATCACGCTTACCGCCGAGTTTACGTAAATTGTTCGCCGGCTTAAGCTTCAGCACTTAGAACGAAAGAAACTTTTGCATCCCGTACATATAATAATGTCTTTTGTATCCGAGGAGAACGAACCCGCACATTCGTAACAATTTCTTGTATTTGCCATTTTAACACGCACTTTTATTTAATTTAATATATTATATTTAATAAAATGATTTTTTTTTTATTAATAATTAAATTTTATTTTTAAAATATTTGCAGTCCGCCTGGAAAGACTACATTCATAAACCGAAAAATGGTTGATCACCCCTGCCGCAATAAGTTTCCAACCAAACTGTACAAACGTCATTCAAGGTCCACTCAACTTCACCCTAGCACTCACCAGATGTCACCCGGATCTCCCAATATACAAGAATCGCCCTTCGCCAACTACGCATTGCTACCAACGGCAACGAATTCCATTCAAGGAAAAAACGTCGAATTGTGCAGTGAAGAGAACCGTGTCAAAAAAAAGCGGACCGACCGAACTTTTCTCAACTCCGTTTCGCATTATCTAACGTAAAACGCGTGAAAATTAACTCTCGGCACGACGAGTCGAATACGACGCTTCGATAAAGTGCGAAATTTCGACGATCTGGAGCGATTTCGAGCCGCGTAGAAACGCCGTGAGGAAAATCCCCGAAGACGACGAAAAGGCTCGTGGCCATTTCGCTCAGTGCGAGTTCGAGTGACTTTGAAGAAGAAGCGGGCGGACGGCAACCCCAGAACGAAAAACCCACAGGAGAAAATCTTTGCGGCTTGCGAAAATATGGCAGCGAGTGACAAAGCGCTGGACGATTCGCTGTATCCGATTGCGGTTCTGATCGACGAGCTGAAGAACGAAGACGTCCAGGTAAATATTAGGGCGCGGGCGCTCCGTGCGGTATGGCGGACATGTCAAAGTGGGCGAGAGGGAAAAAAATTTAATGGACGCCAGCCAGAAGTTCTGACAGGTTCCCTCGATCAACCCGATTGCGCGTCGCCCTGCAATTCACCTGGCGATTTTTTCGCGACTTGCGAAATCCGACGCCGATCTTTACTTTTTCCAGACGTGACTTTTCCGCACCATCTTTCACCCCTCCGCGACCTACGCTCGCGTGCGTCATCGATCGTCGTAAATTTTTTTTTTGAGTGAAGGCCGGAATTTTGCTACACTTGAGTCTTGTGGAGCGGTGTTTGGGAGCAATGCAAGCGAATTCCAATGGTGGTGGTTTGATGACCTTCCGCATTGGGGAGTTCCATGGTCCTCTGTGGTAATAAAAATGGTCTGCCGTCATCATTCTTCTCCAAATTTTGCGATTTACACCGGAATTTCAATGACGATAAATTTTTCATGTAATTTCCCTTTGCGTCGTTTGCCCCAAGTCTAGCGAGACAATCGATTTTACACACCTTTCCGAATCAATCGCTCACGCTCCAGTTTGCTTTGGGGTGGCGGGAAATATAAATAACTCGTCCGAAAAATTAAAACCAATCCGATTGGAAATGCAAGAAGATTTGAGATTTTATTTAATCTGTGTCGCTCGTAATGGAAAACCAGTCTCTGCCAATCATCACATAATCAAAATTTATAGCTCGCCCAATTAGAAAGCTTGAATCGTTTTATTAGCGACTGAGTCCTTCCAGATGTTAAAAATTTGGTTCTTTGAAAATCGAGATTTGGATTTTGTTTCGGTGATGGTATCATCACTCTCTACTTTGCTGTTTGGATTGATCCACTTCCGGTTCAAAAATCGGGAGCTACAGGGTGTTTTTTTAGAGGCGGAGAACTTTATATTGAAATAAAAACTGAAAAATGTTTTCAATATCCGTGGCTTTATTTGAAAGATAATTTTATGGCATTAAGTTTTAAATATGATTTTGGGCATGTGGCCTCCGTGCGTACATGTTGTAGTCTGGAAGTCACACACTCTTCGCAGTAAATCAGGCTGTATGTCGGCAATAGCGCGTCGAATCGGCGTAGACATGGGACTTCACATATCCCCAGAAAAAAGAATCTAATGGCGTAAAATCCCACGAACAAGGTGGCCAGTTAACAGGTCCATTTCGTAAAATAATCGATCATCAAATGTTTCTTTCAGTAAATTAACTGTATCGCGCGTAGTTAGGCATGTGGCGTCGTCCTGTTGAAACCACATTTCTGCGACATTAATGTCTTCCAATTGAGGAACGAAAAAGTTAGTGATCATGTTTATATACCGCTCACCGTTGACTACAATGCTCTGAGCATCATCATTTTTGAAGACATATGGATCACCAAATGGTGACTTTTTCTGGATGTAATGGTGTTTCGACAATGGCTTGTGGATTATCATCGCTACATGTAGCAGTTCTGCTTATTGACATAACCATTTAGCTTTTTTTTTAAGGCACCGAGTTTAATTTAGGGGGTCACCCTTTAATGCATTGCACAATTAATTCGGTAAAGGAAGTGGATAAAATTGTTGCGTGTACTAAGGAAATTAGGGTGGAGAGAGACGGGAATGACTGGAGGTTATACCTACTTGGGAAAACACTAGCCGGCAAGGTATTCCAAAGTCTGGACGTTCGGGAGATGAATGACTGTCTATATTTCACTATACGAGTAGGAATAGGGTTGACGGTATACTCGTGTGCGCTTTTAGCTTGTCGAGTATTTCGGGCAAAGGTGTAAAATGAAGGAATGAGTGATTTAAGTTCCGCACTACATTTACCATGAAAGTAGCGATAATAAATGCTGAGTACTCCGACGTTTCTGCGATGCTCGAGGGAGTCAATAGAAACCGTAATAGTTTCATCTCCAATTAGTCGGAACGCATGTTTTTGGATTCGATCGAGCAGGCCAAGGTGAGTTTTGGGAGCTCCTAAATGCGAATTGTACTCTAAACGAGGTCGAATATAACCCTTGTAGATGGTAGCTAAGACGCGAAGCGTAAAATATTTTTTACATTTGCGAAGAATACCTAGGCGTTTGGAGGTATCAAGGGCAACATCAAAGATATGCTTGCTCCATCAAGATGGTTATTTAATTTTACGCCTAATACGATAAACTCATCTACAGAGCAAATTGGTACACCATTAAAGGCTAAATTAGACGACGATGCTGGAACGTCACGCTCAAAGGGAAGATGACAGGCCTGTGTTTTAGCAGCGTTGAACCCTACTCTATTTTTCCTGCCTCATTCCAGGATTAAGTCGAGGTCGGAGTTCAACGAACCGAATAACTTCCTGCGTTTGGAAGCAACAGATTGCTTGGGAGAATCCGCAGCAGAGTTAAATTCAAAGGTGTTATCTAAAGTACTGTCAACAGCAAAACTAGAGTAGAAGGCAAAAGGTCGTTGATAAATACCAAGAACAGACTAGGCGATAGGACAGAACCCCGAGGGACACCAGAATTAGTTGGGAAAGAGGAAGAAGTAACGCCATCTAATACGACTCGTATAGTGCGTTCGGACAGGAAACTCTCAATCCATCGAATGAGGGCAGCATCGAGGCCAATGGCCGTTAGCTTAACAAGGAGACATTCATGCCAAACTATGTCAAAAGCTTTTGCAATGTCAAGAGCAAGAACTTGACCTTCGCCGTATTTGTGCAAGCAAGAGTTCCAGCGTTCCGTCAGGTATACCAAGAGATCTCCCGTTGACCTTCCAGAACGGAAGCCGTATTGGCGATCGATTTTGCGATTGACAGCAGTTTCCATCACTTTCGAGAGCACTGAAATAATGGCTTTCGGACGGTAGTTAGTGGGGTTCGCTTTGCTTCCTTTTTTGGGAATTGGCTGAACATTCATAATCGTGGAAATCACCCAGAAGAGTAAGATAGATGGAAAAGATTGCGTAGTGGCTTAGCCAGAGAAGAGGAGCACATTTTAAGGGTAATGGGGGAATGACATCAGAGCCAGCGGACTTGTGAATATTGTTGCAGCTGAAAATGAGATGTGTGCGAAAATGTAATGAAGGCAGCAAAAAACCAGAAGGTGTTGCGATAGGAGAGCTTTGGTCTGAAGGTAGTAGTGTGGAGTTTCTCGCAAAGCTTGCTGCCAATAGGTTAGCTTTCTCAACAGAATCTGTGGGATATGTGCAAAGCGGTGAGAAACCCTGGATGTCGCAAGACACATGGGACAAGGTTGGCAATCGGAAAAAAGCCAAATTGGCAATCATCTCTCAACCCGATGTCAACCAACGAACGCCCGACCTGAGGCAGAACTACCGCGATGCTCATATACAGCTTAAAAAGGCTGTTAGACGCGACAAGAGAAATGCCATTGAAGATCTGGCGAACAAGGCAGAATCTGCGGCTTACCTTGGGCATATGGGGTCACTATTCAAAATCATGAAACAGTTAACGAACAGGAATTTCACCGCCAACCACCTGGTGAGAGATGTCAACGGAACTCTTCTTAATATGAGTGAACACCAGTTGCGGCGATGGAAGGAATACTTCTCTGATATTTTAAACATCTTGTCAGAGGAAGATATTCCAGAAACAGAACAACTACCAAACATCCAACCGCAATAATCCTCTATTAGGGGACGATCCCCCAGATAAGGAAGAGATAGTTTCCGCCATTCGGTCAATGGCGGGAAGGAAAGTTCCAGGTATAGACTGACCACCAACCGAACTCCTCAAAGTGGGCCCGGAAATAACAGCCGATATTTTTTTTTTTTTTACAGAATGACCTGTGTTATAGGCAATTTCGGTCTTTATGTGCAATGCACAAACACAGTCATGGAGGGAAGGAATGGGATTGGGAAGGTTGGGGAAGGGGAGTGAGAACGACCGTAGCGAGTGGAGAAGCTGGTATATTGCTCAGTTGTACTGGCTGCTTACTGACAAATATTTGCAGATGTTATGGGGGACTGAATGATAGAAAGCGAACAGAAACCATCTACTGATACTCAGTAGATGGTTTCTGTATATATATACTCCTCCCACTCATCACTAAGGTGTGGAATGAAGGAAGATATCCGACTGAATGGAAGGAGGGCGTCATTGTGAAAATGCCGAAGAAGGGCGACCTTCGAGATTGTGGCAATTGGGGTGGTATATGTCTACTTACTGCCGAACTCTGGTTTCTCGCTGCCACCACTTCATTTTCGAACTAGGGTTATTTCTAGGATCCTGCAGGAGCTCAATATTCACAAGCCGGCTGGGCCAGATGGCATCCCCCCTATTGTCCTTAAAAACTGCGCTTCCTTTCTAGATAAACCTCTTCGTAATCTCTGCCATCTTTCATACTCTTCAGGATGCTTTTCTAAGATCTGGAAGGTAGCGAATGTTCAGCCAATTCCAAAGAAAAGAAGCAAAGCGAACCGAACCATGCTAATTACCGCCCCATAGCCATTACCTCAGTGCTTTCAAAGATAAAGGAAACTGCTGCCAATCGTAGGATAGTCAACTTTCTTGTGGACAAAAATCTCATTCATGATCGCCAATATGGATTTCGCTCGGGTCGTTCTACAGGCGTATCTCCTGATCTATCTAACCGAGCGTTGGGCCTCCTGACCTTCAGGTTCCTTAACATTTTTTTTAATTGCTGTGGAACGGTTCTTAGCATTCGCATAACATCTACGAATTTTCATGTTCGTCGATTAAGGTGACCCAGATATACACACGTAGGCAGTGTGGAAGAATTTTGCATCGACTGGGATTTGAACTCACGACCTTTGCATTGTAAACCAACACGCTACCCACTAGGTTACACCCTGGCTTGGAATTCCTGCATTCACAAATTTGATGAAGGTCAAGTCCTTGCTCTTGACATCGCCAAAGCGTTCGACAGAGTTTGGTACAAATGGTTCTTAGCTAAGCTTCGTTTTCTCAATGGATTGAGAGTTTCCTCTCCGAGCGCTTTATTCGAGCCGTACTAGATGGAGTAACTTCTACTCTCTTTTTTATTGATTCCGGCGTCCCTCAGGGTTCAGTTTTATCTCCCACTCTCTTTTTAGTCTTCATAAACGACCTTCTTTTTTTTATGTGACACCGGATCCTTTTGTACTGAAGCACAGCTCCAGTGAAGGGGAAGGATATTGGTTCTTGGGAATTAAGGGGATAAGGACGGAAGTGGCTATGAATATTTCTTTTAAATTGCTGAATGTTGTAGTCATTGTCGGGAATACTGAATACCGGGCAGCGTGTTCCATATTCGAACAGTCCGGTCTAAAAACGAATCACGAAATTTAACAGTGTGGCCGAAGATGGGGTTCAGAGAATACTGATGAGCGCGTGAAGCAGCTCTAGTATTACGGGGTAAGGGCATACATGGGGGCAAGAGATTACAGATTTCGTTCGAACAATCTTCATTGTAGTAGCGATACAAACAGGTTAGGGAGCTTACAGTACCTCTATGCTCGAGTGAATCGAGCGAAGAAGTGATGTCAGAATCTCCTATAATTTTAATAGTCCGAGACTGGATACTATCCAGATAGGAGAGAGAAGTTTTTGCAGCTCCCGCCCATAGGTGGGAATTAAATTCAAGGCGTGGTCTAATATTGGCCTTATAAATTGTCAGTAACCCAGAAGCGGTGAAGGAGTTTTTACACCGTTTTCTGTCACCTACTCTCAATCATATTCACTGTTTCGCAGATGACAGCACTCTAGTTAACGTCTACCAATTTCCTGCGGACGCTCGTCCGACATCGGTGGCCTCTTGTAATGAGTCGATACAATCACTGAACTCTGACCTAATCCTGGAATGGGGCAGGAAAAACCGAGTATAGTTTGATGCCTTAAAAACGCAGTCCTGTCATCTATCTAAACATAACGTTCCGACGTCGGTCACTAATATGTCCTTAAATGGCATACAAATTCCACCTTCTGGAGGCTTTACGTTACTAGGTGTAAAATTTAACAATCGCCTAGATTGGAGCCAACACATTTATGAAGTCGCTCTTGATGCTTCGAAACGTCTAGGTATTCTGCGGAAGTGTAAGAAATACTTTTCTACCTCCGAACTACCATCTATAAGACTTACATCCGCCCACGTCTTGAATATAACTCGCATGGCTGGGACCCCAAAATCACACCTAGCTTTGCTTGACACGCATTCCGATTAATTGGAGATAAGGCTATATCGGCCACAATAGCCTCCCTCGAGCATCGTCGAAATATCGGAGCACTCTGAATTTACTATAGATATTTCCATGGTAATTGCAGTAAGGAAATAAAAGAAATACTCGCCCAGCTGCACGCTCACACGAGTACACAGTTAAGCCCTTGCCGTGGGGAACAGTGAAATTTAGGCAGTCATTCATTCCTCAGACGACAGTGATATGGAGTTCATTACCAGGCACTCTCTTTCCAACGGGATATAACATCCAGCAATTTAAGAACAACGTTCACCGCCACTTTAAAATCTTCCCTCCTTTGTTTCCCTACTAATTTTCCCGTATCCACTTGTTTCTCCGTACCCATGTCGACTTAACTGTGCATCGCGCATTAATGGTTAAGTTATTTTCGATGACCGTAAAAAAAATTAATGGTAAATATGATGCGTATTCAGTTCATTTGGGAGTTGAATCGATTTTGCAGTAAGTTCTAGTTGGTTGAGATCAGGAGTGTCGAACGTGTTGAGGTGCAACATGTTTGGATGAGTACTTTCTGCCGTGCTTTTAAATGTTGCTGTCAAGTTGCGTGGGGGTAAAAATGAAGCTTCCTTGCGCCCAGTCTAAGGTGCCTGCGATCGGAGGAGTATGGATATGGTTTTAATTCACGGTTAGCAGTCCGCTGTTCTGTAACAATTGGGCGATTGGCTGGTTATCGCATACAACTGTTATGAGCTCTAAATCAGTGTAGAAAACTCATTTGTTTGTGTTCTCGAGTTGAAGAAAATGTAAGTCCGGTGTAGCAATATGTATATTACAATGCAGTTGCGTAATAGCTTTTTGATTTAAGAGGCCAACTTCGCATTGTGTTCCGTAAATGGTTTCCCTGTATAGAGGATGAACTTGTTGTATGTATTGTTTATTTTGGTGCATGAGACATTGCTGTAAGTCTATTTTTGTTATAGGATAATACGTGTCTCTATGGGGATTTACCGTAAAAAATTCGCTTGGTGGTTCTATGAAGATTATTTTGTTTCGGTATGCTGTCATCTAGAAGTGAAATAGGATGGTAGGATGGACTTTAAATAATTAAAGGTTTCGTCATCTAGAAGTGGAATATGCATTTTAAAAATTATCATACTGTTTTTTAGGCGGCTTTCGACTGATATTAACTTGTACAAGGATAGTAGTAATTTTTGATCTATTTCTCCAGGGATTATCAGTGAAGCAGGTTTATGTCGTCTGATAAATTGTGTTTAATCCAATAATTGAGCTGGTGTTATGAGAAAGGGACTGATTTTTCCGTGATTCTGTTGTAACTTTGCTGTATATAACTGAATGAATTTCGAAATCTTAATTGTTCGTTGCATTGAATCCATCTTGGTATGGTGATAGTGGAGACTTCTGCAATTTCATCTGAAAACCGTCTCCATTTAAGTTCTAAGGCTGGTGGCAGCGTTTTGTCCACGAGATGTCTGTCATTCACAGGTCAATCAATCAAATTCCTGTTAAGACCCCCTATAGGGCCAGAAACAACTCTTTTCCACAAGGCGTGATCCTGAGCATCGGCCTTAAGCTGTCGCCAGGACTTGTTTATTCCTCTGGGCTCCTGCTCAACTGCTCGCTTCCATGTGTTACATGGTCGAACAATCCGACGTCTTCCTTGAGGATTATAATCCAGAGCCTGTTTGGCGATGTTTCGCTCTGCTTTCCTCAAAGTATGACCGATCCACTGCCCCTTCCGCCTTTGAATCTCAATACCTATTTTA
This sequence comes from Chorisops tibialis, assembly GCA_963669355.1. Lineage (NCBI taxonomy): Eukaryota > Metazoa > Arthropoda > Insecta > Diptera > Stratiomyidae > Chorisops > Chorisops tibialis. The sequence goes on from OY770262.1 coordinate 311,638,410, forward strand.
GTCTGGCCAGTTGTACTCCAAAGTTCGTCGTTGGAGATCACTTCTGGCCAGAATAATCCTAAAATGAGTCGGAGGCATTGGTTCACGAAAGTCTGTAGTTTCTTGGCAAGTCGAACGGTCACTTTCCACGTAGTACAAGCATATAACAACACGGATTTGACGCATGCGTCAAAAAATCGCAGCTTCGTGCGAAGGGAGATCTCTCTTAACCTCCAGAAAGGGAAAAGGATACCGAAGGCCTGACGAGCTTTATTTAGCCGAGCCTCAACATCCTTTTCGGCTCCGCCGTCCATGCTGACAATGCTTCCGAGATAGCAAAAATCTTGCACCTCTTCCACATCCTGTCCGTTAAGAACAATCGGTGTGCTTGCGTTCGAACCCATCGGTCCCGCCCCTTTGCATTTAGAATGCAACGAGCGAACATTTGACTCTAAGTCGGAACGGTTATGTGCAAGCAAACACACGTCATCAGCATAATCAAGGTGACTTAAGATGTTAAATAGTCTCCATTGAAGACCTTTACCTTCCCCATCTTCCAGTGCAGCTTTCAAGATGTCATTTATTACCATCAGAAACAGGGCTGGTGATAATATGCGGCCTTGTCTGACACCCGTTCGCAAAGGGAAGCTCTCGGACAGCTCTCCTCTATGCAAGACGCGACACTCAATCACAGATACTGCATCAAAATTTTAGCGAGTATGACGATTGGTAACAACCATCCCAATGGATCAAATATTTTAGAAATTGTAGATAGTATTCGTTTTGAGGATGTGTCGCGATCAAGTCGATAAATGCGAAAGATATCTTTGGTAGGTAACCAGTTAATGCCTTTATTACTCCGTCTTTGAAAATTTCCAGAATTCGTTTTTCAGAAATCGTCAAGTACGCATCGTGATGCATTGGGCAGGTTGTTTTTTCATCTGAAGCTGCCGTAGCGTTCTTATCGCTAAAAACGCAAAATTTCATTTAATTCAACTAACCGCTTTACACCTTTCACTTCAGACTTTTTCGCTTAAAAATTATCGCTTGCCTATCTTTCGCTTTCTAAATATTGACTGACACGTCGATCGCTCCAAGCTAGACTGACTGTTTTTGTCGGGCGAATCATTCACGTTATCGCACGAATCTTTTCCTTCTCGGCCGAGCGCTGGTAATTGCTTATGTAAAGCATTGCCTTGTCGACTGAGTCTTTTCCCTGTCGTACGAGCCCATACTTGTGGTTGTGTTTGTTCTCTACATTGGCCGTTAAATTTGTTGTTGGTTGGTTGAATGTTTAAGATCTTCAGACCTTGAACAATCGATGATCGCGCATTTTAGAGTGGACGTGTTCTTTCATTACTGTTTGTTGATACCTGTAAAGCATCTCTTTCTCGTCCAAGTCATTCCCTTGTCGCCCGATCGCAGTCGGTCGCTCTCTACATTGCCGGTGTTATTGGAGACCTTGAACATTCCGATCGAGTCCATTATAGTATGCGCGCACTAATTTGCATCAGTGTGGTAGAAGTGGTAGATGATAAGCAAGTAGAGCTGACATAGAACAATACTTCGTATTTTGTATTAAAAAACTCCAGTAGTATAGATATGACCATTAGAGTGTGCTATTTGCATGATCACAACTGTAACTGAATTTATCCAATGTCTCGAATTTCACGAAGTTCTCATCAAGCTCTTGTTACGAATATTTGAAGCAATGCATTGAAAATGATTTGAAAAAAGTGGAATAAATTTGATTGGGCTGATACGAAGTAGTCACTTTCGTAGCACGCAAAATCAGATTACTTTCGGCTTGCTTTTCAGTCAGTCTGTGCAGACTACAAGCTGTAAATGTCTGCACAAAAATTACCTTTAAAATTTCGACAAAGCATGATTCATAAGCAGAGTAAAAGCGAAAAGAGTACTTAAATAAATTTTCTTTTCATTTTTCTCAAATTTCAGTTAAGATTGAACTCAATTAAAAAGCTATCAACAATCGCCCTGGCATTAGGCGAAGAAAGAACCCGAGCTGAACTTATTCCATTCTTGACGGAAACAATTTACGATGAAGATGAAGTTCTGCTGGCACTTGCCGAACAATTGGGAAATTTTACAAGTAAGTTCATTTTTTCCGAAACCAATTACGATTCCGATTTTAATTTCGCCATCCAATTTCTCTAGGTTTGGTTGGCGGTCCCGAATTTGCAATGTATTTAATTGCACCGCTCGAAAGTTTAGCCACCGTCGAAGAAACAGTCGTTCGCGACAAAGCTGTCGAATCGTTGCGTACCGTCGCTGCAGAGCATAGTGCCCAAGATTTGGAAATTCATGTTGTTCCGACTCTACAGCGTCTGGTTTCTGGCGATTGGTTTACTTCACGCACATCCGCTTGCGGGTTATTTTCAGTTTGCTATCCGCGAGTATCACAGCCGATTAAGGCCGAGCTTAGAGCGAATTTCCGGAAATTATGTCAGGATGAGACACCGATGGTTCGACGTGCGGCCGCTAGCAAATTAGGTGAATTCGCTAAAGTTGTCGAAGTTGAATTTTTAAAGTCGGATTTGATTCCAAATTTTGTTCAATTGGCCCAGGATGATCAGGTTTGTTTGGGAATGGTTTTTATGTTCCGGAGAAAATTTATATATTTTTTTTTTAATTTCCAGGATTCTGTTCGATTGCTGGCCGTTGAAGCATGTGTCAGTATTGCACAATTGTTGCAACAAGAAGACGTAGAGCACGTATGTTTTAGTTTTCAGGTTAGTTAAGAAAATTGCTCATTTAATGTTTTTTTATTTTTCAGTTGGTCATGCCGACATTACGTCAATGCGCTAGCGATTCATCGTGGCGAGTACGATACATGGTTGCGGAGAAATTCACCGATCTTCAGAAGGCTGTTGGACCGGAAATTACTAAAACCGATTTGGTACCAGCTTTCCAGTATTTACTAAAGGATGCCGAGGCAGAGGTTCGTGCTGCAGCAGCGACAAAAGTCAAAGATTTCTGCCAAAATTTGGACAAGGCCAATCAAGTTCAAATCATTATGTCGTCGATACTGCCGTACGTCAAGGAACTCGTTTCCGATCCGAATCAGCATGTTAAATCGGCTCTGGCTTCGGTCATAATGGGACTGAGTCCGATGCTCGGCTCTTACAATACTGTTGAGCATCTTTTGCCACTGTTTTTGGTACAACTGAAAGACGAATGTCCAGAAGTTCGCCTCAATATTATCTCGAATTTGGATTGCGTTAATGATGTTATCGGTATTCAACAGTTGTCACAGGTAAGAGGACATTGAACATTGATGCTGTATTATTGGAATAATTAAAAAATATTTTTCAGTCCCTCTTACCGGCTATCGTTGAATTGGCAGAGGACTCAAAATGGCGTGTTCGTTTAGCAATCATTGAATATATGCCAGCACTTGCTGGACAACTTGGACAAGAGTTTTTCGATCAAAAACTTCGCGGTTTATGCATGGGCTGGCTGAACGATCATGTCTATGCCATTCGAGAGGCGGCAACAATGAACATGAAAAAATTAGTCGAACAGTTCGGTGCAACATGGGCCGAACAGGCAATTATTCCAATGATTCTCGTTATGTCGAGAAATAAGAATTACCTGCACAGTACGTTTCGATTAGAAATACGATTGCTGGATGGATTTATTTCAATGAGTTTTGTTTTTCAGGAATGACCTGTCTGTTCTGTATCAATGTGTTAGCTGAAGTTTGCGGTCAAGAGATCACTACGAAATTATTATTACCGACAGTTTTAATTCTGGCAACCGATCCGGTTGCTAACGTTCGATTCAACGTTGCAAAAACTTTACAAAAGATTTCGCCTTTCTTGGAAACTGGAGTCATCGATAGCCAAGTGAAACCAGCATTAGATAAGCTCAACGCTGATGCCGACGTTGATGTTAAGCATTTCGCTTCGGAAGCTATAGCCGGTATTGCAGCAGGTAATTTTTTTTACGATGAAATAGTTTGTGAGTGAAATTTTGAAATCAAAATTTTGATGACGATTATCAGACGACGTATACTTTTCTTTTTCAATAATGCTGCAATTTTTTTTTATGTTTAATTTTCGAATGAAGCTGAAGACTTAGATGTCTTTGGTGGCCGAGATGATTACGGTTTCGAAATTGCAAATAACGATGCTTCTGTTGAAATTATTACAGAGCCACCACCAATTAAGAATGATATTGAAACTGAACTTTTTGTTTATTCATCTTAAAATTGGGTTTGGATTGTTTTTTTTTTCAAGATACTGTGATTGTTCTAGGGTTTTGTTAGATAAATGTTTTTGTTCAAATTGAAGAAGAAAAAAAACTGTTTCCAAATCATCGCGTCGAGTAACTAAAACCGAAAATTTTTTTGCGTTCTTAGACTTCACATCATTTTTTTCACAGTTTTTCATTAATTACGTATTTCAGATCGATGTGGAATGCCATTGCACAAACTCTAATAAACAATTCTACAACGCAAATAAAATGTTTTTTTTTTTTGTTTTGTTTTTTAATTAAGTGGTAGTCGGCGATTTGATCATTATCTTCGTGTTATCTGTAATTCTGCTGAGTCAAAGTTCTCATTTAAACAAAGTCATGTTATTTATTTGGAAGTTCAATTCAAATCAGAAATAAATCTCAGCTGTTTAGATCTTACATCGCAATTAGTTACTGCAAATTTTGAGACTTAAAATTTCAAAGTTCAGCACATGATTTTCGCTCAGTATACAAGAAACGTCCAGAACATTTCGTTTGATAGTGAGCAAGATTACATCGTAACACAAAATCAAAATGTTTAAATTGTGCTAATAAATTCCCACTGACATGAGTTTTATACAATTTTGTTTCTTAATTTCTCTGATTTTTCCCGCCGAATCCTGTGAAAACTAAACTTAAGAATTGTTTTCCTTATTGTTGTTTGTCACCAATCCCGAAACATTAACTAATAAAATTTTGATTTCTTATATTTTGCAGCATAAAATTACGAAAATAAATGGATAACACCTCCATCAATAAATTCATCAACAGCCGAAGATCGAAAAACATGCAAAATTAATTGAAAGTAAATAATAATAAAAAGAGGATGCAGAAGAAGAAAAACAAAAACACACAATTTAAATATAAATTAAAAAAAAGAAAAAACATCAAAATAATTAAAAGAAAACTATTGATCGGAAAAAAAATAAACATTAATAAATTTATTAATTTTAAAAAAATATTTAAATATAAGAACAAAACATTACTTTATAATAAATAAACAAACAAAAAAAAAAAACATACTAAACATTTTAATTGATTTCAACACAGCCGCAACAAAAAATTTATATTGTAGATGTTGAAAACTCAGATGATAGGAACTTTCAAATTTATTCCTTTCCTAATTCTCTTTCTTCATTTTCTTTAAATTATTTCTTAGCTTCTTTTTCAAGATTTTCAAATAAGAAAACAATAACTTTCCTTGTAATTGTTAAGGGTTAATCCTTATCTGTATTCGAACAAAACAAAAAAAAACGCAGAAATATTACAAGAGTTTTATGAAGATTTTCTTTTCTTTTAAAAAAAAAAACAACTACATTGTTAAACACTTGTACTTTTACTTAAGACTAATTTTAAGTTTATTTAATAAACATCATAGTTATATATGACAGGTTTTTTATCCTTAAATGTAAAGAACCTGCTTCCATTGTGATTGTGGTGTAAATGTAAGGTTGATCTCGTTGAAAAAAATTTCGAAACTACAATTAACTTCAAATTTTTTTCTTAATTATACGCGGCTCCATTTTTTCCTTTTGCAAATGGACTCTTACGATTCGTTCTCAAATAGTAGTTCCCTTTCAAACTGGAAAAAAAAACATAAATCATATTAATAAATAATAACATACGCCAACTAGAAGAAATTCAAATCGAAAACTGGGTAATATAGTCATGGGATATATGAGTGGGGCAGAAGGAAAATGAATCAAGTCCACTTTTTTCTGAAACTGAGTTAAGGATGTACTAAGTCCGTTTGAACTGTTATTTATTCAGTGTCCTGATGAACCAAGTCCTTAGTTCATCAGGTTGCAACAGAGTGCACAGTTTTCTTTAACAATGAATGATTTGTAAAATTTATCACTGACAAATTGAACCAAGTTCACATGGCATGAGAAATACATTTGTCTAAAGCAGAAAAAGTTAGGAGTGATTTGAAGAATAAGGCCGCAAACGTTTCTAAAGATTATTATGCTTGTAGATTTGACTTGCAGAAGGCTCTGGCATTCCCAAAACTGACCACATCCGCTGCATATTATAAGCGAAATTTGTGCAGGGTGGTCCATCCAGTGGTTTTAATTTTAATTGTCTACATATGAAATCCGAGAGTTAGTTATAATTGCTTTTAGGTTTGTAGCGACGTTATAAGCCAAAACATGATCTCCCAAACTTTATTTAATCGAAATAAAAGGTTTCCAGATTCTACACTGTAACGCTTTATTATTCGTCGAATAATAAAGCGTAACAGTGTAGAATCCGGAAATCTTTTCTTTCATTTCGAAATGCACTGTGAAAACATTCACCAAACCTTTATTTAATCGCTTTTAAATAAATTGCTTTTATACAATTATTCGCATCAGCCTTTGCACTCATCACTTTGTTGTTCACACGACTTAGTCGCTTTCCAATGTCCGACTCGACTACTAATCCCCACCGTATTCGCTTACCAATTTCCACCGTCGATCACACGAAGTACTCGCTTTTTAATTTCTGCCTGTCGTTCACAGGACTTACTCCCGCCTGTCGATCTCAGGACTTACTCGCTTACTGTCGTTTATTGATTTCCGCCTGTCGAAGACAGAATCTACTCGCATCCTCACCCCGTCTGTCGATCACACTCGTCTGCCGCTACCCAGTTTCGACTCTCCCGCCCAAATATCAACTCACTCCTTTCACAAATGCTCGTCTTTCTATAAACTGCACTGCGACGTACTCGCTGACTGTCTTTAATTGATCAGTCAAGAAAATAATAACTTCAATGAATTTTTTTACGAATAGGTGAGAATTTTGAATTTTATGTGCAGAATCCACATCCACTCATCCCTTTTATCGCCCCTTATCCCCCTCCTCTATACCACTTGCATAAATAATCGCAGTTAAGTGTTAAGTAATTGTCAATTATTTAAGGTAGGTGCATGTTAATAATTTCTATTTGATTGATTGAATCACGTTCAAAATTCGCTGTATAGAATGTTAGTTTCATAGACGAAGTGAATTCGGTGTATTTTGTATTCTTGTAATCATATGGTAGGTAGGAAGTAGAGGAGTGTAGGGAATCGTAAAATGCATCACAAGTATTATTTCGTTTGTGTTGAAAAGTATTCAATGAAAAGTTCGCCGCTTTGGTTTGGTGATAATTAATTTCTTAAAAATGGTCCAAAAAATACTTTTGTATGGGAAGAGGTAGAAGTTTTGAAAGTATTCAGTATTCAGTATGTTTCTTCGTAAAAAAAATTCTCTAGACTCCTAAGAGTCCAAAAGGTAACAAAGGATAATTGTTGAAGTGTAATTTATATATACATACATATATAGGGTGGGCCATCCAGTGGTTTCTTTTTAAATCATAGGTTATTTTGACACTGAAAGCTGTTTCTTGCTCGAAATCTTCACAGAAAGTCAGTATCATACCTCCGCGGAACGAAATGAGTCGCTTTACACTTGAACAACGTTGGGTAATATTGCTGTGTAGCCAAAACAGTGCGTTTTTTTAAAAGAAGTTTTGGCCGAAATGAAGCACCACCCACCGCGTCTGCTGTACGCAAGTTTGTGCACAAACTGAAAACAAATAGTATAGATACGTACAAATATCGACTTTAAAAATTTCAATACCTATGACAGGGAATTAATAAATGACTCAAACGCAAATGTTGCGTTTTCTCGAAACGAACGCAAGTGGACTTGGTTCACTTTCATTCTGACCCACTCATATGCTTTTAGCATACACGATCAAAAACGATGTCCGAATGAATGATAGGAGTACGTCATGCAGCTGGTGCAGTATGTATCTGTGTTGCTGGCTGATAATTTGCTATGGGACAAGCTTGTGATCGATCTTTTCTTCTCGAACGATGTATTAGCCGACCCGGGATGTCCTTCCAGTATTCCGATAATTTTTTTTATGGCACCAAGTTGAACTAAGGGGTTACCCTTTAATACTGTAGCGTACAGTCCAGTCGGTTTAGGAAGGGATGAAACAAAATGAAAATAAACAAGAGAAACAGTTAATTGAATAAGGACGGACAGGATAAAAAAAAATCAGTAAATGTTGCTTTTAAATTGCGTGATGTTATAATCACTAGGAAAAGCGGCCGCGGGTAGTATATTCCACATTTTGGATGTTCGAGGTAGAAACGGCTGCCTAAATTTCGCCGTTCGTGATTTGGGTGGGGCTCATGAGCGCTCTCAATCCATAATAAAAAAGAAGCATCAAAATCAAATGCTTTGAGCTTAGGAAGTATGAATTTATGCCAAACTCTATCAAATGCTTTCGCAATGTCTAATGCAAGTACTTGGCCTTCGACAAATTTATGTATGAAAGTGTTATGATTTAGGCCGGCGGAACGAATTATTTTGACTTAAAGCCAAAATAATTCTGAAAGGAAACGAAAACGTCAATGTTTGGGACAAGAAAGGGCCAATTCCTCCTACTTCCGAATTGGTGGCTGACTAAGGAACGGAAGCGACACGCTTGCTGGCGGCCGGGACTAGCTACGGCAGTGTGGGGGGGTACTTGTTCCTTAATCAGACCATAAAACCCATGGCCTGTATAACAAAAATTTCGTGTCGGCTTACTCCGGGTTAGGGTGAAAATTGGGATAATTTTCCCCAGTGGTCGTGAAAGACCATGAAGCGATGGAGTTGCCGACTTCGCGATTTGTGTTAGGGCGCTAAGGTGGTTTTTAGCGCCCTTTCTGCCCTCCCTACCTCAGCCACGACTTTCCTAAAGAAAATCATTTTTTTTGGTCGTGGCCCCATGTCGAGGTTCGGGGCAAAAGGAGCTAAGCGCTCGGGTTCATTCTAAGATGGCTCTCTTAGCCTTTAAACATCTTATCCGAAAGAGGAAAAAAAATTTACACTACGTTGCATTCAACAATAAAACAAATCGAAATATCGCGAATGAAAACAAAATCTAGAGAAAAAAAAACAATGAAAAAAAAACTTACCCCATATTACGATGATGAACGATGAAGAACAAAAAAAAAAACTTTCTTTATTTCACTTTTAAGTTCGTCCGTCCGTCCGTCCGTCAGTCCTGTCTGTCTTAGTTTTGTTAGGTGAAATTAAATTCTTTTATTTATTTTTTTTTTTCTTAATTCATTTAATTCATTATGCGTTTCGTTTATTTTTAGTTTTAAATTATTTAATTTATTCATGCGGTTCGTTCATTTTTAATTTTTTTTTTTTTTTTTTTTTTACTATTTAATTTATTCATGCGGTTCGTTCATTTTTTTTTTATTTTTTTTGCAACTCATTTAATTTTATCGAGACGGTATTTGTCGACGAAGGCAAATTGATTTGATTAGGCACCACCCTTCATTTTATGCCATATTCATTAAAACAGGAATAATTCAGTCCATTCCACAAAAAAAACACGACGGAAAAGAAAGGTTGAGAATTGTTCGCTCGGTCTTAATCTGCCACCCGATCGCATGATCGCTTCGAGCCGTCTCGCGGCGACCGAACAAGAAAGAAATTATACAGTTCACGTGCGAAGAAAATCCGCGCCCAAAACACCCTTCCACGTTCGAAATCGAGGGGGAAGAAAAGAATTATTTTTCGCGACGGCCTTGCACTTTTTTTTTTTTTCCCGCGACAACGATCGGAATAAATTCCGCACTTTCAGGGCTAGATGAAATTTCCCGGCAGACAAGCTGATTTACAGGATGGTTCTCATGTGTGTTTTGCTTGGATGAATCCTCCACACGGTAGGAAATTGCACTCAGCAAAAAAAAATAGAAACAGATCCCCGAATCGTTTGACCGGCGCGACGTCCCGCAGAACACGTTTCTTTTTTTTTTTTTCTTCTTCCTTTCCCCTTTTTCATGCAAATTTACAGGGATATGCGAAACTTTCACAACCAAAAAAAAAACAACGAATAATCGGAAATTTCGGCGTCAAACACTCGCGTACGGCGGCGATTTCGCCTTTCCTTTTCTTTTCAGACACGTGAAGAGGAACCACGAGGTTTGTGATGAACGAAAAGACACCCGCGTGATGGTAGGTAGCCACACATGCCAAGACGATGCGAAATTGCAAAAAGGTTATGACGACTCGAAGAAAAATTGTAGTCGAGGTATAAAACTAAGCAAATGCTCTTGCCGAGCTCAATCACAGAATTCAGGATGCGCGCTCCCCGAACTGAAAATTCCCGATTTTCTCAAATGGACTGATCCGCGTTTCGAACAAGATCACACGAGAACAAAAACTAACTGGAAATTGTCGGGGTAACAGGCACGCGTTCTTTCGTTTCGGGTTTTTTTTTTTTTTTTTTTTTTTTTTTTTTATTTTTTTTTTTTCAAAAAAAATGGTAAACTTGACTAAACGATCGAAATTCTTTTTATTTCCTTTGATTTTTCTCGCAAAAAAACTCAACTGCCGCGCAACGAGCTCGATCCTCGACGACCATTTCAAACCGACTGCCAAACTGAAACTCCCGCTTCTTTCCGCCGGCAACTACTGCTAACGGTACTTGCATTATTGTTTCGGTTGCTATGTCGAAGAACTCCGGGATTGCGAACCTCTATTCATCTCAGGGCTTTCAAACCTTTAAATTGATGTTGTTTTTTTTTAGAAAAAAAAATTTTTTTTTTTAAGATCGCAAGCCCGAGTTTTCGCGGGCGACAACTCAACAATATAGGCGGTTCGCCGTTGGTTTCCAGCGCCGAATCGACTACAAAAAGCTGTCGCTAAGAGTCTCGTGCTCACGACTGAGTTAACCGGGCCATCGATGCTCTACTCCTCGAATCACTGGCGGAGATCTTTAGAGTGGTAGACTCCCACACGTTTGCCTCCTAAATCCTCCAATTCGTATCGTGAGTTGCCAAGCACCCGACGAATCCTGCACTTGAGGAACTTTTTCGCCAGCTTAGCATTATAATTCTGCGCGGCTGTGGACAAGGAAAAGTTTCTTCGGAATACTTCTTGTCCTACACGAAATTGTGTTTGAGCAGCACGCAGATTATAACGCCTGCTACTGTCCTCATGTGCGACCCTTATTTTCGTCTGTGCAAGCTGTCTCACGATAGGAATTCCCTCTCGAGGTCGAAGCTGTACATTTGACTCACCCAACGCTCGCAAACGCCTCAGCAGTTCGTAGTCCTTCCCGTGTAACATCATATGATTCCCAAACAAAACCTGATAAGGAGAAAATCCAGTGGCTTGGTGGAGTGAGCTCCGAAGGGCACATCCTATTTTGCTTAGACTCTCATCCCATCGTGTTTGGTCATCAGTGATGAATGTTCGAATTCCGGCTAGGATGGACTGATTGACACGTTCCGACGCATTTGCTTGCGGTGAGTAGCTCGGGGTGTACAGGTGTTGAACTCCGTATTTATCTAGCATAGAGTTAAACACTTTTGACTTAAATTGAGAGCCATTATCGGAGAGGATCGTCTCAGGTGTCCCAAACGTGTGGAAGACCTGCCCCTCCAGATATTTAGTGATTTCTTCAGCAGTAATTCTCCCCAAGGGGTGTAAAAGGGGGAATTTGGTGAAATGGTCCAAGACGATAAGAATGGCGATTTTACCCCGTTTGGTACGTGGATATGGTCCCAATACGTCGATGTAAAGGTGTTGGAGTGGCTGATCTGTCCGGAACGGTTCTCCCATAGGGGCTCGTAGAGGTCTGTTCGGGGACTTTGTCTCTTTACAAGTGTCGCACGCCAGAACGTAGGTGCGTACTTGTGTAGCCATCCCGGGCCAATACAAAAATCGTCTGACTCGCTCTAGCGTTTTAGCGTAACCACCATGGACCGTAGTGTCTGCTTCGTGCGCCTGAGCAATCGCAGTTGACGTAAGGCTTGATGGAATCCATAGCTTCCAGGCCCTGTCCTCCGCAATCGGGTCACCGACGTGAGGCTCTGTCCGCTTATACACGAAACCATCCCTCACGCATACGTCAGGAAGCCGATCGGCGTTCGCATCAACCGTGGACACCAATTCTTTGTATTCTTTGCCAGAGAATTCTGGAGAATTCATGTCCACGATCGGTGCCACGTCGATCAGCGCATTTAGTCCCTCTTCGTATACGCGAGAGAGGGCATCGGGTACAACGTTCAAGCTCCCTCGTCGGTGCTCGATTACGAAGTCGAAACCTTGAAGTTTCAGACTCCACCTCGCTAACCGTCCTTGTAGGTCTTTCTGCGACATAAGCCATTTGAGACTTGCATGATCCGTGATGACTTTGAACGCAGTCCCTTCTACATAGGCTCGAAATTTTTTCACGCTCAACACAGCTGCATAACACTCGAGTTCGGTTACACTATAGTTGCGTTGAGCGGAAGTGAGCTTCTGTGACATATACGCTACTGGAGATTCTGATCCGTCGTCGTTTTCCTGAAAGAGAACGCTACCCACCCCTGACTTACTAGCATCGCATTGTATTACGAAAGGCCTCTTGAAATCTGGGTTGATCAAAACGGGTGCTTTCGTCAGCAAGTCTTTCACTACTAGGAAGGAAGTTTGTGTTTATATCAAAAAAAATCAATCTCTACGTTAAAAAAAAAAAAAAAACTCTACGTTAGAGGAACTCTAAAAGGAAGGTTAAGGAATTAAGGAACTTTTCTGAAGTTTCGGCAATAGTCTCCATCACCAAACTCACCAATGATTCGCAAACATTTTTCCATTCTGTCTGACGACACGCCCGCCAAGACAAGGCATGCCCAGCTCTCAGATGGGTGCTCACGAACCAAAAGTGGAATGGCTCGAGAGACTAAAACCTGTCGACTAACATAGAACCAATTTTGCATGCAGACAATGTTTCCCTTTCCTATGGAACAGAGTGGCGCCTAAGGGTTGCCAAACGGTTCGTCAATAGGTCAGTTCCACATTGTCTACATACAAAACCAATCCGATGGTTAGCCGACGAAACTCAAAAAAGCTTGGCACATGGACTGTGATTGCCGTTCAGGCGAAAATTCTGTCGCAGAACGACGAAATTTAGTCCTTTTGCTCATCAACGATTTTGCACGGAATTTTTCCGACTCGCGCGTGTTGACGGGCTACGCTATGTGCTCCTAGCGTAGATCTGGCTAGCCCCACGTTGGGCGCCATTTTGTTATGATTTAGGCCGGCGGAACGAATTATTTTGACTTAAAGCCAAAATAATTCTGAAAGGAAACGAAAACGTCAATGTTTGGGACAAGAAAGGGCCAATTCCTCCTACTTCCGAATTGATGGTCTGATTAAGGAACAAGTACCCCCCCACACTGCCGTAGCTAGTCCCGGCCGCCAGCAAGCGTGTCGCTTCCGTTCCTTAGTCAGCCACCAATTCGGAAGTAGGAGGAATTGGCCCTTTCTTGTCCCAAACATTGACGTTTTCGTTTCCTTTCAGAATTATTTTGGCTTTAAGTCAAAATAATTCGTTCCGCCGGCCTAAATCATAACAAAAGTGTTAGGTAAACCAATAGATCACTTGTGGATCTTCCCGACTGGACACCATATTGGCGATCATCTATAAGTTGAGTGCTTTCCTAATAGCGCATGACCTTGCGGTTGACAGTTTCCATAACTTTTGACAGCATGGAAGTGATGGTTATTGGGCGATAATTTGCGGGGTCCGACTTGCTTCCCTTCTTGAGTATAGGCTGCACATTCGCTTGTTTCTAGCTATTTGGAAATTCTGCTGAAGAGTAGGATAGGTGGAAAAGGTTGCGAAGAGGTTTAGCCAAAGATGATAAACATTTTTTAAGGGTTAAGGGAAGAATACCGTCCGGACCACAGAATTTATTGATATTGAGATCCTGAAGAATTTTAGCAATGTCGCGAGTGCTAAATTTTATTGCACGCAATTTGGTGCATGTAGGCGAAACAGTTGGGGTGACTGCTTACATGGTGGCAGGGTTGAATTTTTCGTAAAACTCGCTGCTAGTAAATTTGCCTTTTCAACTAGATCAACGACTGAGCGGCTGCCGTCAGAAAGAGGTGGTGTGGTCGATGAAATAAAATTATTACTGACGGCTTTAGCAAATGACCAAAAGGGCGCATGCAAGAATCTTTCGGCTTAATTTTAAGTCATGCAGTTTTTTTGCGTGGTAAATTATGTTGTTGCAGGAATTTCTTGCTTTGTTATACAGATCTCTGTGGCTGAGCGCAGCAATATTGCACCGCTTCTATGTCGCCACGTGGCTACAGGTGCTCTTTGATTTTTATGGAATCGACTTAAATTCTTCAACGAGTCGTCGGTTATCATACACGGTGAAATTATGATAGTAGGATGGGTTCGGCAGAGGCTATAGTTACAGCTAACCGTCGATGTACGATATCTGGAATCGCTGAAACTCCTTCCCTTCAGTCTTTCAATATTTTTAATTGCAACGGACAATTTAACGTTTAAGTATGCCAAACAAGAATAGCGAAACTATTCTTTCGAAAATTTGACAATGGTTTCGAACAATTTAACGTGGGACAGAGTTAGTTGCAATAGGCTTAAGTATGCCAGACGCGAAGCGATTGTTTCGAAATATTTTGAGCATTTCGCCAGTAAGGGAGGGAAATACTTACATTCCCATTTGCTTACAAGGCAAAGCGTGCTCATAGTCTCTCCTTATTATATATCCTTCTTGGGTTTAGCTGGAGAGAAAGCGCAGTTTTTAAGGACAAAAGGAGGGATATCATCTGACCCAACAGACTTGTGAATATTGAGCTCCTGCAAGATCCTGAAAATAAGCCTAGTTCGAAAACGAAGTGGTGCCAGCAATAACCTCTAATTTTCATAAAATTTTTATAATAAGATGGGAATTGCAAGGAGAGGGATGTGATGGGAAAAAATGTCGAAAATCTTCACTAATTTTTAACAGACACAAACTTCAAATTTTACACGTGTATACAACCATTTGATATACATAAAGAAAAAATAATATTTTGAAGCAGATCCTCCGTGCCTGCACAAAGTGTCTCATGTGTATTGAAAAAAAAAACACCGAAACTCAAAATTTGTAAGTAAAATTTTAAGCTCCAAACTTGAAAATTTGTGAAATTCGTATAAAAAACAGGACTACGATGGCGCATAAATCCCAATCATGCGGTACTCTATATGAATTAGAAATTTTTGTGATTTTATGAAATTTTGTATGGGGAGTGATAGAAGGGGTGAAGGTATTGGATTAGTTTTTCTCACATCATATTGGAGTAGCTACAAAAATGTTTTATACTAAATTTAAGCTTCAAAAATTGGGTACTAGTAATTGAGGTACTGTGAAAATGAGTGTATTAGATTTAGTAAAATTCTGCAGTGTATGCGAGAGGGTAGAAGAAGTGAGGGGATTCTTTGTGATTTTCTTAACAATAACAAAGAATAGTGTTACATGCAGATCTAGCAACCCCGCAACTCGATCTCTATCGAATAGACAAAAATTATGTAGAACAGTATACTCCAATATGTAGAAAGCCACAATTAAAGATCTAGAGCTTTCCAGTATAGTTCAGACATACACTCCGACGGAAGCTTCGAGAATAGTCATGAATAGGGGGAAAAATGTATAAAAGAATGTAAGCTTTCAGTCAGGAACCAGTCATTTTGATGACTAAGACGCGAACCAGTGCAAGCGATAGAAAAAGTACGCGGCGGTATTGCCATTAAAATGCGAATAAATAAATTGTCACTTATTTTTAAACGAATTGTGTTTTACTTGAAATCCCGGCGAACCCCTAGCTCGCAACAATAGTTTGCTGAATGTTTTCACAGTGCATTTCAAATTAAAAGAAAAGATTTCCGGAGTCTACACTGTTACGCTCCGGAATCCGGAAATCTTTTCTTTCAATAACAAAGAATATTATGCAATTGATATTTCTCAAATTTTAGACCATGAACATGAACAGTTTTCAAGAAAATCGAATTTTTGCGAAGCTGTGAAATTGTGTTATATTGTATGGGATATAGCTAATCAATTAATTTTTTTGAATCTTAATAATAATGCTAATTAAGTATTAAGTACAAAATTTAAGCATGCTAACTGTAATAAGTACTGAGGAAATTGGTTTATTGTTTTTCATTAAAAAGTGCAGTTTATATGGGAGGTAGTGGAAGGAGTGGGAGGATTTACATAATTTTTATACCAAAGATTACATTTACGATAAAAGTATTATGTTCCAAATCCCAAATTTTTAGCTCTTATAGTTTCCAAGAAAATTTCACTGCAAATTTTTGAAAATCATTCTTTTTGTACGGAAGGAAGGGGTTGCCCGATTTAGCCCGTTCACAAATTTAACCTTACATTTTTTGTCAAAAATAACGTGAACAAAATTTTAACAACATAGCCCAACGCGTTCTCAAGCTATAGAGCGCACGGACGGACGGGCGGACATCCGGTTTTGAGATTAGTGAGCGACCACATATATTTCTGTACACAAGGCGTTTCAAAGCAATGCACTTTCCAAAGGAGTATACGGCTCAAAACAAGATTTTTCAACATCAATGAGATTTGTATACAGTCGAGAGCTTTTACAGTTTGGCAGAAAAATAATTTAATTGAAATTTCAAAATTGTACATAATTTTTATGGGAGGGAGGAAGGTGAAGTTGATAATTTTTTCAAAACTCGTTGCAATTATAATAAAACTAATTCTGCTATAAATTCGTTTTTTAGCTTTGCTAGTTTCGATGAAAATAAAAAAAAATGCATTTTTCAAAATTGTGCATTTGTATGGCAGGGGGTAGAAGGAGTGAGGGCATCGGATCAATATTTTTTGGCGTTAATGATATTTACATCGCTATACTTTGACGAAATTTTCAAGTTAAAAGCTTGAATAGTTTCGAAGAAAAATCAATTTCCTAAAATATCTATGTTTCACGAAATTTGTATGGGAGGGATAAAAGAAGTGGGGGAAGTGGCCCGTTTCTTTTTTGCTTAAAATGACATACAGCTCAGCATACAGCATAGCTTAGCATATAGCTCAGGTCATACAGTAAATTTCAGCGCGATAGAAAGACAAACAGACGGTTACTCGGAATTGAGGTTTTCGAACGGCAAAAAATTTTCCTGTACTCTTGGTGGTTCTGCGCGAGCATTATTTAGCGTTAAAAATGACACGGATAACATAACATACTCTCAGATTTCATCTAGAGCATAAAACTGCTTAAGAGTTTAAGATATTAAGTGTTCAAATACCTTCAAAACTTCTTCCCTTCCCATACCAAAGAATTTTTTCGGTCGTTTCTAAATAATCAATTATCACCATACCCTTAAAAACTATAACTTGAAATTTTGCCCTTTTACTTTCCCCGCCCCCTTTCATCGTTCCATAACTAAAACGATTTTTCTAAAAAAAAGATTTATCCGATAACAGAACTTTCTATTGGTCTGCAATGAAACTAACACTATGGCAGCGCGAATGTGGATAAAAATGACACTAGTCCAGATGAAGGCTACTGATGTCAAGTTTCGTTACTTTTCGGTACCACTAACTATTCGTTACTTTAAGGAAAGTAATCGTTACATTTTATTCGTTACTAGGTACTCGTTTATTTGAAATGACCGCCATATCATGTTGCTCGGATGAGTAAGTCAGTTTTGTAAATCTTAAATTCAAATAGAAGAAATCGCCTCTACTGCCCTATGCAGTATCTACATGCAACAAAAAATCGCTTGTGAATCGCTATTGATTTCGTTGACCTAGTACGTGTATCAACACAATGATGCCAAGTCCGATTTTTCAACTATCCCTCTTCTAAGTAAAAAATTCCTTTAAACACTAACGTAAATAAAACGACAATGTGAAGGAAATAATTTTTATTAAATCAAAATTTTCAGTTCAAATTTTGTACATATCGTTTTTGACAAAAAAGTAAGGACAAGTTCGTGAACGGGCCAAATCGCTCCACCCCTTCTACCCCCTCTCATACAAAATGACACAATTGCGCAGTTTGACAATAAACGGATTTACTCGAAAAGTATAAAAGTTATTCCTCTGAAATTTAAAACATATTACTTTTATGATAATATCAATCTACCATATAAAAATTATGAGTGTCCTCTTCCTCCTTCTACCACCTCCCATATAAACTGTACTTTTTCATGAAATACTCCAAACCAATTTACTCAGTGCGTATAAAATTTAGCGTGCTGAAATTGTGCACTGAATATTTATTTAGAATTATTAGTAAGACCAAAAAAAATTAGACATTTAGTTTCACCCCTTCTACACCCTCCCATACAAAATGACACAATTTCGCAATTCGACAATAAACGGATTTTTCCAAAAAGCATAAAAGCTATTGATCTGAAATTTCGAATATATTACTTTTATAATAATTTAAATCTGCTGTATAAAAATTAGTTGAGTTTTCTCCTTCCTTCCACCCCCTCCCATACAAACTGCACTTTTTTATGAAATACTCTAAATAAATTTACTCAGTACGTATGAAATTTATAGAGCTGAAATTATGCACTAAATAATTATTTAGAATTATTAGTAAGTTAGCTTCACTCCTTCTACCCCCTTCCATACAATTTGACATAATTCAACAACTTTACAAAAAGTTGATTTTCCTGAAAAGTACGCTACTGATCTGCAATTTAAAATATGTCAGTTAATGATGTTTACAGTCATTTCTCAGAACGTAATTAATAAATTCACTATCTTTCTGCCACCTCCCATACAAACTGCACAATTTCACTAAATGCAATATATCGGGTTTTCCAATAGGGACTTGACAACTTTGAATTCAATTTGTGAACGCACCCTTTCACTAATCATCGAACTGTCACTGTCAATTTATTCAGTAAACTTAACATTTTTGTCATGGTAAAGTACACGAAGGAACAACGTCTCAAATGGTTTGCATTTTATTTTGAAAAAAAGTTGTCAAGTCCTTATTGGGAAACCCTTTACTAATTTTCTCAGTACCTATTAAATTTTTGAATCCTAAATTTTGTATAAAATATTTTGATAGCAACCTTAGCGTGATGTGGAAAAATTAGTTCAATATCGTCACCCCCTCTACCGCTTCCCCTACAAAATTCCTTATAATGATAAAAATTCTTTTTCATCTAGAGTATCGCACGATTGGGCTTTACGCCGAACCGTAGTCCTAATATGTTTTTGTATATGAAACAAATACTCGAGAAATGAAACAGCAACGAAACGTTTTAACTTTGCAGTTACTTTTTTGGGAGCTCATTTCGTTACTTAAGTAACGAATATAAATCTGCGTCGGTACTTGTTATTTTTTTAACATCACTAATGAAGGACAATTAGGTGGTTCATCAAAAACGACCCATGTTAAGAATCGTTTTTTTTACAGAAATAGTTATTTGGATCAACCAAGCGAAAGCAAAAGATTTCAATAAATTGGTTCCTTACTTAAAGCCTCAAAATAAGAAGTTGCATAACTGTTTTTTCTTTTTGTAACTATTTTCACTTAGTCTCCCTTATCCACTCTAACCTACGTACTAAACATCCCACGCATTTGCAACTGGTCTCAAGAATTATAAAGTTGCACCTGACTTGTTGGCAGATATTTTTTGAGTATGGCAAATCATATTTTGGTTTGGTGAATGTTTTCACAGTGCATTTTGAAATGAAAGAAAAGATTTCCGGATTCTACACTGTTATGCTTTATTATTCGTGACGTTTCGGTCTCTGCTGAGATGATAAAGGTCTCAGCAGAGACCGAAACGTCACGAATAATAAAGCATAACAGTGTAGAATCCGGAAATCTTTTCTTTCAAATCATATTTTAATTATAAAATGTTTAAATTGAAATGCAATTTCAAATAGATAAATAAGAAAAGGTCCACATTTTCATTGGGGTATGTTAAGGCAAAGCCAATTTGCTTATTTATATAATTATAACAGCTAGGGTATAGCCTAGTGGATAGCGTGTTGGTTTACAATGCGAAAGTCTTAAGTTCAAATCTCGGACGACGCACAATTCCAGCACACTGCCTGCTTGGGTATACCTTGGTCACTTTAATTTACAAAAAATGAAAAATTCGAAGATAGAGGGTTGTGCGAAGGTGTAACAACCCTTCCACAATGAATAATGAAAAAATGTTAAGGAACCTGAAGGTCAGGAGGCCAAATCCCGATTTGGGATGTAGTGCCATTGTAGAAAAAAAATATAATTATAACGTTCTTATACCTACATTCATAAAGAGTTTGTACATACCAAATTTTAGTTTCTATTAATTCACTCCAAAATGTAAGAAGTGTGTAAAATTTTGATTTAAAAAAAACGAGCTTCATACCTTTGTCTCTCGCAGTCGATAATACACAGAAATCTTATTTTTAGAAGATTTAAAAATTGCAATTTTTTACCGCAGACAAAATTCAAAATCAAAACTTTCATACACATGTATGCAGTGAATATTTATCATATTGTTGCGAGCTCGGGGTTCGCCAGATTCCAAAGGAAAACACAATTCGTTTAAAAATAATGAATAATTTTATTTATTGCACTTTATACACAATTTCCCGATCACTTCACTAAATTCGCTCTGAAACTTAATTCGTACAACTCAGGAACACTGTCAATCTATCACTTTCGCTTATTTACACCGATAGGTGTTTTCCATGAAACTTTCACTCAGTAACTGCATAACTTGTCGTGAGCTCTGGCTATTTATAATGGATTTATCCGAGTCTCGAACCTTCTCTGGTGTATGTGTTTCTGTTGCGTCTGGACTATTCTGGAAGTGACTAGATGGCGTCGGGTGTCATTGTTTGTGTCTTTGAGAAATTACTAGAAGCCCTCTACATGTTGGAAGAATATTCTAAATAGTTCTGGCAGATTTGAGAGAGATCATTGCCAGATCTATAACATTACCCTCTCCTTAGTCCCTGTTCGTCCCGAACAGAGTCGTTCACTTCCGCAATGGCACCGTGGTACTTTGTTAGTCGGTCGAGATGTACCACTTTCATTTTTGTACGAGGTTTTCGCTGATTCCATCCATCCTCTGGTTCGATCGTTAACCTCCGAATGGTTTTTCCGGCTTCTTTTTCCTTCTCACGTTCGCGTTCTTTCTCCGTTTCCTTTTTGCGCTCATTCTCCTCCTTAGCGGCACGTTTACTTCCCTTTTCTCGTTCCGCATTCTTCCTTTCGCGATCTTCTCGATCATATCGCTTCCCATGTTTGGTCTTGTCACGTTTATTCGCATGAAGTACTTGACCGTCACGACTTCTACCCGTTCGTTCGCGATCCTTATTCGATTGTCCATCTTTGCTTCCATGATCTTTCCCGATGTATTGTTCTTGTTGTAATCGAGCTTGCCGACTCGGGGTTTTCGATCGACTTCGGCGTCTTTTATCAAAACCGTGTGTAAGATTTGAACTCTGACGACTAGTTCTTGACCACGAACTACCTGCCCGATTTCCATCTTCGCATTGGTTAGCAGCGTAGCCGGAACAATAGTTGGTCGCTTTTCGGCAGTCGAGTCTCAAGTGTCCTGTCTGTCCACAATTCCAGCATCGGGGGGCACCAAATCTTTCGCTCCGTTTGGTGTACTCTGCTTTCTGACACATACACTCTTTTGCTCTTTCTCGGCCTCGATAATTACTCCGTGAGCTTTGCTTGGCAGCTTCGAACGTCAGCCCATATACCAAGGCTTCGCCTATCGTTTTCTTACCTGCCAATTTCAACGCCTGTTGCAGCTCTCTGTCCAGTACAGCATTGTTGAATGCGAAAACAGCCGTATCGTTGCGTTGCTCTGTTTGCGCATTGGGCAGCGATAATAATGTGAGTCGTTCAATATCGCGTGCCAGCTCCTGAAGTGTTTCACCATTCTTTTGAGTTCGGTTGTACAGTTCTATTTTGTAGATCTCTTTCATGCGGTCACTGCCGTAATGAAGATCCAATGTTTGGACTAACGTTGAAAAGTCTTGTTGTTGCTCCTGCGGAATCGTTTGAAGAACCTCTGCTGGTGGACCTCTTAGCGCCAATATAAGAGCTGTTCCCCGTTCTAGATCATTCCAATGGTTGTTTCTGGCGGCAGCCTCAAATTGGATCTTATAAATAGCCCACGGTGTCTGTCCATCGAAGATTGGAGCTTTGAAACCCTTATGCGTAACGTGCTCTGCTTTCATGACTCCGACTGCTTTCACGTTATCCAAGTCCCTTTTTAGGCGTTCGACTTCTTGTACAATCCCGGATATCTTTTCCGTAATTTGTTCTTCGAAGATTCGAAGTTTCTTCTCAACGTTTTCTTCTATGGCCTTACCCATGGTGTCTATTTTATCATTTTGCAGCTCCAATTTTTGGTTAAGGTCCTTTGAAGTCTGGTCTAATTTCTCTAGTTTCTGATTAATGTCCGCTGATTGTTGTTTAATGTCCACCGATTGTTGTTCAAACTTCTGATGCATGTCCGCTGATTGTTGCTCTAATTTCTGATTCATGTCCGCAGATTGTTGTTTAATGTCCAATGATTGTTGCTCTAATTTGTTCATCATTTGTTGCATTAACTGTGTTAGAGCATCCGATGTACCAGAGCACTCATCTCCACGAGCTTCTTTGATTTGGAACTCGAAACTATCTGCATCCTCACCCTCAGCCTGGAGTGTCTCGATCATACGGCTGACAAGTTCAGACTTGCTCCCTGTCGTAGGTAACTCGCGTCTACTGAGCTCTTCCTTCAGCTCCGCTAATTTTAAGTCCTTTAAATAACGCGGCATTTTCACTACCGATTATTTTAAGTTTTTCCGCGATCCGAATTCACTTAAATTTACGTCACTAATTAAAGTCACTGCTCACTCGAGAATATTCGTTTTCACAAAATTCTCACTGTCCGTTCGAGAATTTTAGTTCCGCGATTTTACTTCGCTAATTTACGTCACTGCTCACTAAATTACCCGAGAATATTCGATTTCACAAAATTCTCGCTGTCCGTTCGAGAATTTTAGTTCCGCGATTTTACTTCGCTAATTTACGTCACTGCTCACTAAATTACCCGAGAATATTCGATTTCACAAAATTCTCACTGTCCGTTCGAGAATTTTAGTTCCGCGATTTTACTTCGCTAATTTACGTCACTGCTCACTAAATTACCCGAGAATATTCGATTTCACAAAATTCTCGCTGTCCGTTCGAGAATTTTAGTTCCGCGATTTTACTTCGCTAATTTACGTCACTGTTCACTAGAGCACTCGAGAATATTCGGTTTCACCAAATTCTCACTGTCCGTTCGAGAATTTTAGTTTCACTTTTCCGCTCTCACAAAATTATCCGTTCCGAGAATTTTTAATTTCACTCGCGATTTTTAACCCGAATTTATCCTTGGAATCCCACTCTTCTGACACCAATTGTTGCGAGCTCGGGGTTCGCCAGATTCCAAAGGAAAACACAATTCGTTTAAAAATAATGAATAATTTTATTTATTGCACTTTATACACAATTTCCCGATCACTTCACTAAATTCGCTCTGAAACTTAATTCGTACAACTCAGGAACACTGTCAATCTATCACTTTCGCTTATTTACACCGATAGGTGTTTTCCATGAAACTTTCACTCAGTAACTGCATAACTTGTCGTGAGCTCTGGCTATTTATAATGGATTTATCCGAGTCTCGAACCTTCTCTGGTGTATGTGTTTCTGTTGCGTCTGGACTATTCTGGAAGTGACTAGATGGCGTCGGGTGTCATTGTTTGTGTCTTTGAGAAATTACTAGAAGCCCTCTACATGTTGGAAGAATATTCTAAATAGTTCTGGCAGATTTGAGAGAGATCATTGCCAGATCTATAACAATATGTATATTCCAATAGAATGGTACCCAGTTTCTGAAATTTTTTTTTGGAGTTTTTTCGACTTGGAACCTCTTATTATTTATTTCTCAATGATATGACCACGTAAGAATGAAAATACCTTACCTATCGGGACAGTCGATACCCATTACTATTTCGGGATCATAAGCGTCAGTAATGCCCCATTGAAACAGAAACCATGATAGTGTTCTTACAGCATTAAATTTATTCTGAAATTTATTGGCAACACTTTCGGCCCAAAAACGCCATGATCTTCGATGACTACATAAGTCTGAAAAACAAATGTATTAGCTTGTTAAAAAATTTTCAATTAAATTACTCCCCCTTCGTACCATTATCAGAAAGTGGAACATAATTTCGCGGAGGACAACCGGGCTGAAGAGTTCTTCCACCATTCGGCCAAAAATCAGCCGTTCCGGTTCGTACCGGTGCTCCATAGATTCCTGCATCGGTATGAATTATATCGACAAATTTCGCATCATTTGCACTTATTGATTTAGCAAAAACACCGGGATAGAAACCAGGAAACGCTGGATCTAGTGCTGAGATTCTTTAAAAAGGAAAATTTTCTTAAATGTGTTTTTATGGAATTTTTCGGATGCTATTCGTACCGCTTCAAAATTGTTTCATTGCCGGACTGTGCGATTACATCTCGTCCGATCGCACCAACCAATTGTCCACCCAGCGAATGTCCAACCAAATAGAATTTATCGAGACTCAACCCTTCAGCGAATAATTTAATTAAGTCGGAAGCGACGACTGGACTTAACTGCAATGGAATTGGAAAAAATTATTTTTTAATTTTGTGCTAAGTTTTCTATTTTAACAATTCGGATGCATTTTTGTGTTTATTTTGTTTCAGGCAGAAGTTTTCTTGTTTCGGAAATATTGCGTAGGAATGGCTCCATGTGTAAGATCAACTAGCTAGGGTGTAGCCTAGTGGGTAGCGTGTTGGCTTACAATGCGAAGGTCGTGAGTTCAAATCACTGTCGACGCATAATTCCAGCACACTACCTGCTTAGTTTGAATTAGTATTGATCTTGATTTCGTGATAGGATGGACAAAATGGGAAGTCGTGCTGAAATTCCGGTAGATGCCCGTAAAATTATAACTAATCTTCACGAACAGCATAAATCTTATCGCGATATTGGCAATATTGTGCAGAGATCTTATTCAAGTGTACGAAATATTATAAAGCATTACATAAATACTATAAAATTAGAGCATGACAGCACATCTGGACGGCCGAAAAATAATACACAGCGCCAGAAGCGGATTGTAGTACATAGGTGCAGTTGCTAAAAATCCAAACATTTTGGCTGTCAAATTATGCCATGATATGCAGAAAAGATTTAAAGAAAACTTCGATCCCCAAATAATACGGGATACCCTAAATAGAGATGGTTATCATGGACGAGTTCCTCGGCGTAAACCTTTCATTTCGGCTGGAAATAAGAAAAAGAGGCTGGAGTTCGCCAAACTCCTTGTTAATCAGTCGGAATCATTTTGGAATAGCGTGATATTTAGTGACGAATCAAGGTTTAACCTATTTGGATCAGGTGGCGCACAAAAAATATGGCGAAAACCAAACAAAGAGTTGTAGGAAAATAATATCATCAAAACAGTGAAACAAGGCGGCGGTAATGCGATAATATTAGGGTGTATAGCGGCATTTGGAATGGGAAATATCCACTTTATTGATGAGAAGATGGATAAACAGTTACACATGAATATCTTAAAGGAAAATTTGGCACCTAGTGTTGAAAAGTTGGGGTTGAATGGGAAACCATTTTTATTCCAATAAGATAACAACCCATCATTTCTTGTGCACAGGAATGGCTAATCTACTATTGCAAGCAATTGAAAACACCTCCATAGTTGCCAAATATGAATCTGATAGAACATATTTGGTACTTACTGGAGAAAAAAATACGAGGTCATGAAATGACTTCAAAAAATTCACTTAAGGAGGCCATACACACAGAATGGGCAAATATAACTCTAGAGGAGACAGCCAACTTATTTCGAAGTATGCGTAGACGCTTACAAGCAGTTATTCAAGCCAATGGAGGTCCAACCAAATATTAGAAGTCCGAAAATTGGACCTATATTAAAATTTTTCATTTTTGTGCCGAAACCTTTTTTACTTATAAATCATGACTTTTTATATTTTTTTAACATTACACCTACAATAAAAATTAAAATATCTTTTATTTAAATATTGAATAAAATGTTCCTTATCAAAAATGGTATCCTAATTATTTTTAAATGGGGCAAAAGTTATTAACAGATAAACTTTGAGAATAGCGCTGTGTCTAAACTTTTTTGATTCACTGTACATACATAGTTGAAGCTGTTTTTACCTTAAAAATGTACGGTCAAAGAGCAATAATTGATTTGTCTATACTTAGATTAATTTTATTTCTCAGATTGTATATTTTTTGATGATTAAACTTTTTTCTGAAAATACCAACAAGTTTTTGAGTTTAATTTCATTTTCTTGTTTTCCTTAGTATGGTCTCAAACTTTTCGCCGGCAGTGTAACTAATTTCCTAAATGAATAATGTTACATGCAGACCTGGCAGCCCCGCCGCTCGATCTCTCTTGAATAGACAAGAATTATGTAGAACAGTATACTCCACTATGTAGAAAGCCACAATTAAAGATCTAGAGCTTTCCAGTATAGTTCACACATACACACCGAAGGAAGCTTCGAGAACACTCATGAGCAGAGTACAACAAAGAGTAAGAACACTTTCTATATTGCCTGGGTTAACATGTTTGTCACGTGCTACCTCTGAAAAATCCGGTTTTTCCCTCTGAAAATAAAGAGAGCAACGTGTCCCGCCGAGTCCGCGACACTTCTTATCTCTCATTCTAGTACATGGCGTTCTTACAGCTTTTGCTCGCGTCGTATTCAACTTCGACGGCGGGTGCGCGGGTCATGGTCGGCGGGTGATCGACGATTCTCTTTCCGCTCAATGTTTTCAATATTTTTCGCTTGCTCTTGTCTAATAAAAACAAATCTTTGCGAGAATGAAATGGAAAGATCAGATTAAATGTTCACTGTAAGCGTGAGAGAGAGGAAGCACACGTATCGGCGATGAAACACGAGTGTGTTTTCGGCAAATTTTCGGAGCCGGGTCGCATTTTTAGCTAAGTGTTCCTACTCTTTGTTGTACTCTGCTCATGAGTATGGGAAGAGTATAAAGGCACGAAAGCTTTCAGCGAGAGAGTTATTCAGTCAGCGATTTTTATTACTAAGGCGCGAACCAGTGAAAGCGATAGAAACGCACGCGGTGGTATTGCCATATAGTGCGAATTAAGCGGGAAATTGAATTATAGTGCGAATAAATAACTTATCACTTATTTTTTTTAAATGAATTGTGTTTTACTTGAAATCCCGGCGAACCCCTAGCTCGCAACAATAATTTAAATTTTTGTATCATACCTGAAATAAATTCGGAATACTATTTAAGAAATAATTCCCAGTCGCAAGTTTCGTCCAATTCAGAGTAATTATATTGTAGTCGCCGCGTTCAAGATAAGCCTCGATAATTACGCGAAGGCTTTCTGCATCCTGATTTTCTTGGTATCCATGAGCGTAGAGAACTGTGTTTTTCGATTCGTTAAATTGTGAATTTGTAAGGATTTCGGTAATATCGCCTAAGCTATAAGTTTCATTGTCCGATGGTAGCGGTCTGAAGAGTATTTTTTTTTTTATAAAAAATTATTATGCGTATTTTGTTAAATTCAAAATTTATTAACTTACCCATAATGAAAAACATATCTCACGGAATCCAAATCGACTCCTAGTACAATGCCAGGTAGAAATGCATAAACTAAAAAATAAAGCAATAAAGTTAAGGCTCTTCTATACACACTCGGCAGAAAAAGTCTGCGTACACATTCAACACATCCGACATATCTATAAAAAACATCGTTTCTAACATTTTATTCCAAAATATTTTTTATCCCTATTTTTCATTACTTCATTATGAACATAAAAAAAAAATGAGAATTTCTGTACTCTAAAACAACGGTAAAATTCGGAAACGAAAAATAGTCTGAAATTCCAGGAATGAAAAGTCTGCGTACAAAGCGTATAAAGGGAAGTCAAAGTCTCTGAATTGCAGTTAAATCATTAATAACAATAAAGTTTGTGTAGGAAAGTTGATAAACGTGTTTTTATCTAAGGTTTGCGTTAAAAATAATTGCTAAAAAACGTTAAGTAAGAGATGTCTAATAAAGGAAAGGAAATTGAATTTGAGGAAAGGAAAATTATCGTGGATTTGTGGAAAAAATGTACGCCATATCGTGAAATAGGTGCAATAGTCAGCAGAAGCCATTCATCTGTCCAACGAGTCGTAAACAACTTCAAAACACTGGAGTTTTGGTTTCAAAACCCAGATCTGGCCGTACTCCAAAGTTGAGCCCTCAGCAAACTCGGAGTTTGCTCCGAACGATGAAGGCTAATCCTAGATTAACTGCAGCTCATATGGCAAAGGACATCAAAGCAAAGTACCGCAAGTCCATTTCTGATGATGATGTTCGTAAAATTCTTAGGAAATATGGGTATCACGGACGCGTTGCCCGTAGAAAGCCATTTATAACAAACAAGCTTCGAAAAAAGGATGCTGATGTTGACGCCGACGCGGAAGCGTTCGGACATGAAGATGTCTACCCGGGATCCGCCGCCAGCACTTCTTTTAAAATTAACGACCAAATCAGTGGCGTGGCGTGTCTTTATAACTAAGGGAAGCAATTATTTTGCGCCAAGCTACAAGTGATGCGTCAATATCCATGACTCCACAAGATTACATCATTATTTGACACACTTCTACTCATTCGAGAGGAGTGCGGTTTTCGGCAATCGCCTTAGAATCCATTTTACATTATTAATAGGAAATAAAAAAATCAATTCCAATTTTTTAGGTAGTGCTCCCCTGAAACCGATTCTTTTCACACAAAGTACGACAAATATGGACAATATTGCCAGATCTATCTCTTCACATTTTTCGGCTAGTTCAGAATTTTCAATACTGGCAATACTTTGATCGAGAGCCAGATCTCCGGCTGGAAGCAATTGCATTAACGCATCTCTCCTTCGTATGGAAGTGGAACTTGCGCTCGCTGCGAGCGAAAATTTTACTGGTATTGGCCGGCGGTCTCATTCTCTTGTATATGCGACTAAAAGCAATCAGAGGAAAGGTGGAAGCATTTTAATGCGACGCATCCCCCTTCATATGGAAGTCGAACTTGCAGAAAATTTCGTTCGTACTGGCACCGGAGGTCTTGTTAATGCTTTTTTTTAAGTCGCATCTTTTTCCCTGCGGACGGCTTTCAGCTTTCGTTGGTCAGAAAAAGCGTGAAAAAAGTTGTCCTGATCACGTAAATGCAGTAATTTTTAAATAAACTTTCAAACTCGTGCTGGTTTCAGTTTAGATTTTCTAAACTGAATAAAGGGCAAAACGTAAGGGAAGCATTGTTTCCCTTGCATAAATGGACGCCACGCCACTGGACCAAATGATACTAATAATTATGTCGGGTATGTCTGCTCTTCAACCGGCGCTTGAAAACATTCAATGCGAAACGACTGTAAACTTGGAGAAGTTGCGTACCCAAATTTCCTCAAAGTTCAATGCTGCGCTGATGCAACCAATAGTCTCCCTGTACAAACTGCACATGATAATTAACGACGGAAACGGAGAAATACCTATGGAGACATATCAACTAACACGTCTGCGTAATAGTACACTTATGAGAATTACGCAAACCAAAAGATTCTCACGTTTGGTGAGAATTAAATAGTCAGCAATAGAGATGTGCAGCTCAGGAGTGAGTCACTCGAAATGTGCCAGTCAGGTCACTGAGGCAAATGTTGCGACTCACTTGAAAAGAGTTAGATCACTTAAATTGTGTCACTTCACTACCCTAACTCGATATTCATGATGATTACACTAGGGAAGATATTGTCAATCCATTCCTGCTGATAATTACGAACTACAAGGCGATAATGGCGACTACATGAATTATTCTTCGTATGTGAAAGTGTTGCGAATTACAGCTTGGATATTACGATTTATCCATAATACGAAGAGTGCGAGCTAGGGTATAGCCTTGTGGGTAGCGTGTTGGTCTTGCAATGCAAAGGTTGTGAGTTCAAGTCCCGGTCGACGTAATGTAATTCCTGCTTGAATACAGCTTGGTTACTTCAATCTACGAAAATGAAAAAAAAATCCTAGATAGAGGATTGTGCGAAGGGCTAACAACCCATCCACAATAAATAACGTAAAAATGTTAAAAAACCTGAAGGTCAGGAGACCAAGGCCCGATTTGGGCCGTAGTGCCATTGTAGAAGTAGAAGAATGCGGGCCACCACCATACAGACGAATAGACCGCTAGCGAGATTTCATATGCCGAGAATATAATTTGCCGCGCCTTATATGCCGCCCGAAGTGGAGACAGGAAGTGATACGTTTGCAACCTGATCATTTATTGTCTGCGATCTCAATCAGCCATCGGACCAGTGGCTCAAAGGACACGTGATCCGAGTATTCCCACCTAAAGATGGACAAGTCTGAACAGCAAGCTTGATAGCCCTCAAGGAACTCTTCGACGTCCCACATCGAGGCTAGCCGCCTGTGAATATTGCGAATCCTATTGGAGAAGGATTCACCGGGGCCCGAGGATGTTGAAGACCGTCCGTTCTAAGTGCAATTCAATTGTGTACCACAAAACGTCACACCAACTCGACTTTAGTTCTAATAGATAAAAACGCGACTTTTATGAATTTTCATTTAATAAAGTATAATAATTATTACGCCGGTTTTTTTTTCTGTAGAAGTTGTTACAGCAAAAAAAATCATTTTGAAAACAAATCATTTGAAAACATAACAGAACTACGATTGGGCGTATAAACCAATAGTGCTGGATGAAAGAGATTTTTTTAATTTTAAGAAATTGTGTAGGGGAAGGGGTAGAAGGGCTGACGACATTGAACTAATTTTTTCACATCAAACTAGAGTTGCTATCAAAATGTTTTAAGCAAAATTTAGAATTCAAAAATTTAATATATGCTGAAAAAATTAGTGTAATAGATTTAGTAAAATTGTACAGTTTGTATGGGAGGTGGTAGAAGGAGTGGAGTGTAATGACTTTTTCAAAAATAACTATTTAACATCAATTATTTGACATGTTTTCAATTGCAGATCAGTGGCATTACTATTTTTCAGGAAAATTGACTTTTTGTAAGGTTGTGAAATTGAGTCAGATTGTATGGGAGGGGGTGAAAGGAGTGAAGCTAATAGTCTTTTTTTTTTGGTCTTACTAATAGTTCTAAACAAATATTTAGTGCACAATTTCAGCTCGATAAATGTTATCGTACTGAGTAAATTGGTTTATAGTATTTCATGAAAAACTGCAGTTTATGCAGGAGGTGGTAGAAGGTGTGGGGAATTCGAATAACTTTTAAGTACCAATTAAAAGTATAAAATAATAAATTCCAAATTTCAGATCAATAGCTTTTATACTTTACAAGAAAATCGGTTTATTGTCGAATTCCGAAATTGTGTCATTTTGTACGGGAGGGGGTGGAGCGATTCGGCCTGTTCACGAACTTTTCCTCACTTTTTGCCGAAATCGACGTGCACATAATTTGAACTTTCTAGCTCGACGTGTTCTCGAGCTAGAGAAGACGCAGACGGATAGACGGACATATTTAATCTACCGAAACAATTGGAGTGTTAGTGTTTTTAATATTTAACAAAAGAAAATCAATATAATTCATTCCAAGCATACTATCGTTTTAATTACATCTGTATACTCATATAATAGCTCACTTAAAATGATGTTAATATTATTAAATGACCCTAAGAAATTAAATACATCATATTAAACACTAACATCGCAATAACGCAGGTCATTAGTTTAATTCAAAGATAACATTGAAGGTCTTGTGAATAATAAATTATGTCTGTATCTACGTATAAATTGAGTGGTTTATTCACTGCTATATCAAGTTCAAGTTTATTCTATATTTGTTATTCAAGTTAGTAATTTTTTCAGTTATATACATAGATGAAATCTCTGTAATCATTGGTAATTTTGATGAAAATTTTCAGATTTGTTTTTATGATTGGAAAAATGAATTGTGGATAGATTCAGGTAACCCATCCAGTATTCGCTGCAGTCATTGCTGGGCTTCGTAATATTTTGATCTTTGGATCAGTAATTTTATCCAGATATGTATATATCGGGTTTTCCAATAGGGACTTGACAGCTTTGAATTCAATTTGTGAACGCACCCTTTCACTAATCATCAAACTGTCACTGTCAATCTATTCAATAAACTTAACATTTTTATCATGGTAAAGTACACGAAGGAACAACGTCTGCAAATTATAAAAATTGACTTTGAAAAAAAGTTGTCAAGTCCTTATTGGAAAACCCTTTATAATTGGATTGGAGCAGTTTCCCAAATAGGGAACGAAGTGGAAAGAAACATCATAACGGATGTCGAGTGCGACACCCCACTGGCCTAAAAAAAACACTAAATATCCGGGAAAAGAATAAAACTGTTCACTTTCCGGTAACACCTTACATTTGCCAAGTGCTAGAATATCCGGTCTGCAATTTTTGTATGGGTATACAGCGGGAAAAGGGCAGAGTCTAGACCTCGAACGTTAATTTGACCGCTCCTGAAGACTATGACCAAATAATTTTTCTGTTTTTAGATGGCAAACTAACAATTAGATAAAATAGATTACAAGAAAATTATGAATAATTAAAAATAATAATAAATAATAATAATAACCTAACACAATGTAAAAGAAAAACTACGCTTATAATGCTCTCAGATTTCATCAAGAGTATGATTATGGCTCTACAATCCTAGCATTCTGGAGAATTAGCTCTCCCCTGGAAAAAAAATCCTGCTGTTGCTCTAGTCCTTCTAAGTAACTGCGAGTACTATTGTGCATCTCGGTCTCTAAAAAAAATCATAGATTGCTGCATGTCACCTGCATGTTTCTAAAATATATATATTATTATGGATCTGGAAAACCGCCGATATTTCTGGAAAATATAAGAACAGTATCCCCTACTGTGTAAAACGCCATCTAGAACGTTCTAGCAAACACCCGACGGAACTTGAATAGTCGAGACATACACCCGAAAACATTCACCACAGAAGCTATAAAGTGCCATCTAGAATCATCTAGAACAGTCAAAAGCATCCACAACCGAAGCTTCTAGAAAAGGGGGAAAAGGTATAAGACCACGGTAGCTGTCAGCAACCACTTAGTGAATCAGAGACATCTGAACGCGACGGTAGTAAAAGCGATAGAAAGCGAAATATCGGTAGTGCGTTTTAAGGCGAATTAAGTTAACGTGATAATTAAGTAAGAAGACTGCGAATAATAAATTATCTATTAGTTTTAAACGAATTGTGTTTTACTTGAAATCGGCGAACCTCTAGCTTGCAACAATATATTTTTTTTTTCGATGGCAACAAAAATTAAATAAATTTCAAATTTGTTCCACAAACCCCACAATATGAATGTTGATTTTCAGCTTTTTAACTAACCCCATAGTTGAGATTATTGCATTAGTAATTTCAGACACGACTTCTTCTTCCATTTACCACTTCCCGCCTGCGTCTTCCAAAGTTGAAGACCGGCTGGCATCACACCCTATGAATTTTCCATTTTCGGGGTTTGGTATGGCGTGCAGACAGACGAATTTTTTATTTTGCATTTCAGGGCTAATGTGAAAAAAAATTGTTATTCCAACAAATTTTTTCCCTGATTCGCCAACAACGCTTTATTATTAGAAAAATAAAGTACAATAAAAATGAGTAAAAAAACAAAATTCCAATTTGTTTCATGATTTATGAAGTGAGACGCATAGACTGCATTTTCGAGAAATCAAAATCAATTTATACAGTTCAGCAACCTGTCGTTAAACAACGACTAAATTAATCGACAGACTTTGTGAATAATTAGATTAATTTGTCTTACTGCATTGATCTCAATCTGGCCGCATGCATGACTGATAAGAAAATGAAAAAATCGCCGAACTAGTAAACAGCAGTTGGGAAAATATCGCGGATCATCAGTTTGTTTTGCTATAAATTAGCGAAACAATTCTACTATGGCATTAGTTTCATTCAGTAATTTATTAATAATATTATTTCGAAACAATCAAGGATTTCATAAAATTACTCGAAATGTTGCGACTGGCAATAGTATTACTCCTAAGCGGTGGTGAGTAAATTGCTATTTTGAAATTATTCAAAATTTTTGGTTCATTTTTGACGAGTGTTTGGGGAATTTACGGCCAGTTTCTCAGTCTAAATTTGAAGTAAATATTTAGCTTAAGCCGCAGTTTATGGCAAATGATCAGTCTCAAATTTAAATTGTGAAAGCAGCCAGAAGAAGCGTAAATTTTGATTTTTTAAAAAATTGAAGAATATACAACAATTGTTGGTAAAACTGATTTTTTAGTTATGGAATCTTTTGGTATTCGACCGATTTTTTCAAGACTAAATCATCATTTTAATTAATTAACTAAACAATTCCAAATGTCTTTTTCCAGTTTCAGTGATAAATGCATCGCCCGCATATTACGAAAGTGAAGCTTCCGCCAGATTTGTTTTCTATTATGGGTATAAATAGTCAAAAATCATCAAATCGATCGAATAATAAAATTAATTAAATTTTCATCAAATCCTCTCAGGCCTTCTTACTACGATAGTAAGACCTACGAACTATCTCAAGGATCTCACATACCGGAACATTCAAATTTTGATAGCTCAAAGAAAACAGTCATGTACGTTCCCAGCTACTTGGAAAATTCGGCAACTGAAAGCGTACGAGTAATTGTAGAAGCGTATCTCAAGAACGGAGATTATAATGTGATTGTCTTAGATTGGAGCAACGATGAATTCGAAAACTATCAGTTCAGATTTATACCTCGAGTGATGAAAGTAATGTCTTCGAACTAAGTCCTTATAGCGAAAAAAAAATACTATTTTTTTTAATCTAGATTGGAAATCACGTATCAAAGGCTCTACTTCGAATGTTCGATGCAGGATTTAACGTTGATCAGTTCCACTTAGTTGGTTTCTCAGTAGGAGCACATTTAGCCGGACACATTGGTCGCGAAGTTAAACGGAGATCGGGAAATAACGTGTTCTTGGAAAGGTAAAATTGAAAATTTACTGTTTTTAATCTAATTAACCTTTGAAAATTTTTCGTTAAGAATTTCCGGTTTAGATCCGCTTTATTATGGATTTTATTCTGAGGGGCAAGTTGTCTATCAGACAATTAGCAAATATGATGCCAAGAACGTTGACATTATTCACACTGATGGGTATGCGTATGGACTTCGTACAAGTGCAGGAACTGTTGACTTTTGGCCTAATGGCGGTGAAGATATGCAAGTAGGATGCCCCCAAAGGGACTTTGAAAATTTCAGCGATATTGGTTAGTATTTATCTTGAAAGGCTCGCTGCTAGATATCATGATAAATTCAAATTATTTCCATTTCTAGAATTATGCAGTCACAATCGTGCATGGCAGTATTGGGCTGAAAGTGTGGCGAATCGATTTTCTCATAAATTCGTCGCTGCCAAAGCTCAAAATTGGTCAGATTTCAAAAATAGGGAGTCATCAGATTACTACAAGTATGAGGTTGTCATGGGCGCTTATACTCCTAATGGGTAAATTCTTCAATGCAATCAAATTTTTTCCCGACACGGTTCTTATTTTCATAAAATTTCAGATTATCTGGCAACTACTATTTTCAGACGAATGCTAAAGCTCCATTCGCTCGAGGCTACGATGGTCTTAAATACAATTATGTATATTAGGGATAATTTTTGAAAATTGAAATTAATCAAAAACATGAAATTTTTTGAAAATTGAAATAAATTATTTATATTAGCAGCAATTTCAACATGATTTTAATTTTTGTGCATAATTGTGGTGATGGCCGCAATTTTTTTTAAATTTTCCTAATTTGTTATGGTCTAGATGAAATTTGAGAGTATGTTGTGTTTGCCTTACCGTTCGTAACGCTAAGAAATAATGCTCGCTCAGAGTCGTCTTCTTTTTCAATGGCACGACAACCCAAATCGGACCTAGGCCTCCTGATTTTCAGGTTCCTTAACATTTTCATTACTCATTATGGAAGTGTTATTAGCTCTTCGCACAACCCTCTATCTGCGAATTTTTCATTTTCATTGATTGAGGTAACCAAGGTATATCCAAGCAGACAGTGTGCTGGAATTATGCGTTGACCAGGATTTGAACTTTTTACCTTCGCATTATAAGCCAACACGCTACCCACTAGGCTACACCCATCTGTCCGTCTGTCTACAACATAACTCTCGAAAGCTTTCACCTACCGTGCTAAAATTGATCACATGCCATTTTTACCAAAAAAGTAACTTTAAGTTAAGAACGGGCTACATCCCCTCGCTTCTTCTACCCCCTCCCATACTAAATTCATGAAATTTTAAGAAATTGATTTTTCTTTGAAACTATTTAAGGTGTCGACTTGAAATTCGGGTCAAAATATAATAATCTATAAATCATTATTATCACAAAATGTTTATCTGATCCCATTATTCCTTCTACCCCCTCCCATACAAATGGACTATTTTCAAAAATGCATTTATTCGGTTTTCATTGCAACTAGCACAGCCAAAAGGGCAAATTTTCGCCATATTCTATTACAATTGCAACCAATTTTGGAAAAACTATCAACTTCATCCCACCGTTTCTACCCCCTCCCATACAAATTTCACGAAATTTCGAAATTTTATTTAAATTATTTTTCTTCAAAACCGTCAAAGCTATCAATTTTAAATTTTGAGAAAAGTATATTATCTATACATATAAATATAATTGTAGTGTCTGTCTGTTATTTATTTAGAAATGGCTATAAGTTAGTTTTTTACTTTATTTTAGCAAAAACTAACCAGAAACATGCGTTTTTAAAATTCTTCTCTGTCTGTCCGTCTGTCTGTCTGTCTGTCCGGCTTTCCTGCAGAAACGACTGAACCGATTGTACCAAAACTTTCACAATTTATTAGGTATGCTCCGAGACGTAATCTGCTTTGGGTTTTATATCACTCCTCTTACGCCTTCTACCCCCACCCAGACAACGTGACACATTTTCAAAAATATGTAGTAATCGATTTTTTTTCGAAACTATAAGAGCTATTAGTTTGAAGCTTAAAATATAATAATTCTTTTATAAATGCAATCTTTTAGATCAAAAATTATTTGAATCCCCACTCATTCTACCACCTCCCATACAAACTACACTTTTTCATTAAATACTATACACAAATTTTCTCAGTACATATAATTTCCATCGAGTTGAAATTTTGTATCAAATCCTTAATTGGTATTATTATTAATATTGGGAAAAAATTAATCGATTAGCTTCACTCCTTCTACCCCCTCCCGTACAATATGACACAATTCCACAACTTTTCAAAAATTCGATTTTCTTCAAAAGCGTAAACGTTACTGATCTAATATTTAAAATATATCAATTTCATTATGATTATAGTTGTTTTTCGAACAATCACCAAAAACCCCCCACTCCTTGTACCACCTCTCATATAAAGTGCACAATTTCATTAAATTCAATGCACTAAGTTTTTCAGTACCTATTCAATTTTTTAAGCTTAAATTTGGTACAAAACATTTTTATAGCTACTCCTGCATGATGTGAAATAAATTAATTCAGTACTGTCACCCTTTCTAACACTCCCCGTACAAAATTTCTTAACATCACAAAAATTTCGATTTCATCTATAGTATCGTATGATTGGGCTTTACGCACAATCGTAGATGTTATGGATTTAAGCTTAACGTTATTTTATTTGGTCTTTTTTTTTAATTAGCACAAGCTACAACTATTCACATGTCCTTAAGCTCTTCCATATTTATATGATCTCAAATGTGTTCCGTGATCTCGTGATCAAATCATTACGAGCCTGTCCCATACAAATGCGAGTATCGTGGTTTCATTCTTAATAATTTATGGTTCTGATATCAAAAAAATAGAAACCATTGTGTTCAAAGAGCCATTAAATTGAGCAGATTATAATATATCCTTCATTATGTATTACTAACAACATTCTCAAAAATTGTTTATTTTGCGATTCTGCCGCGGCCAAAGTCGCGGGCGATCGCTTGTTAGAAATACATATAATTCATGACAAGAAATTTAGTTTTGATTCGAATACTCATTCTACCCCCTCCCATATAAATGCACAATTTTGGTAAATGCATTTAATCGATTTTCATTGAAACTAGAAAAAGTAAAAACTTTAAATTTTGCCAGAATTTATTCCTTAATAATTGCAATAAATGCTAAAAAATTATGAACTTCGCATCCCTCCTTCTACTACCTCCCATACAAATTTTTGTATTGGAAATTCAAAAAAAGTTAAATTTTAACAAAGCAATGTGATTAGGATGTTGATAAGCATATTCAAAATTATCCAAAACCTCCCACTTTCTATGCCACTCCCCCTAACTAATGCCATAAATTCAGACAAAAATTGCTCAATTTCTTCGAAAATTATGAAGTCTACAAACTTTAAATTCAGCATGAAACATTTTGTATACCACGTTCGGCATTATATAAGAAAATTAGAAACCTCCCCCTCTGCTTTTACCACCTCCCATTCAAAAATCACTATTCATTACTCGAAAGAATTTGAGACGACATTTTTTCCGGCACAATAAACTCTTTCCTATTTCATCTAGAGTATCGTATGATTAGGCTTTACGCCCAATCATAATTCTGTTATGTTTACACTCTAGGTGAAATCTGAGAGTATTATAAATTTGCTCTGAAGTTTGGAAAGCCAAGAAATAATGCTCGCACAGAGCTGCCAAGGGAACAGAAATATTTGTTGTCGCTCAAAAATCTCAAAGCCGGATGTCCGTCTATCAGTCCGTTCGTTCTCTAGCTTGAGAACGCGTCGAACTAGAAAGTTAAAATTTTTTGTCGTTTTTGGCAAAAAAGTAAGATCAAGTTCGTGAACCGGCCAAATCGCTCCACTCCTTCTACCCCCTCCCATACAAAATGACGCATTTTCGAGATTTGACATTAAACAGATTTTCTCAAAAAGTATAAAAGCTATTGGTCTGAAATTTGAAATATATTATTTTTATATCAATTTCAATCTACGGTGTAAAAATTATTTGAATCCCCCCACTCCTTCTACCACCTCACAAATAAAATGCACTTTTTCATGAAATACTATAAGCCCATTTGCACAATACGTATAAAATTTATCGTTCTTAAATTTTGAACAAAATATTTATTTGTAATAGAATAGTACGACCAAAAAAAATTAGATAATTACCTTCACTGTTTCTACTCCCTCCCATACAATACACAATTTCACAACTTTTCGAAAAGTCGATTTTCCTGAAAAGTTTGAATGCTACTGATCTGCGATTGAAAATATGTCAAATGACTACACTACTACAATGGCGCTACAACGCAAATCGGACCTTGGCCTCCTGATATTCAGATTCCTTAACATTTTTTATTACTTATTGTGGAAGGGTTGCTTAGCCCTTCGCACAACCCTCTTTCTACGAATTTTTCATTTTCTTAGATTGAGGTAACCAAGGTATATCCAAGCAAGCAATGTGCCGGAATTATATATTGCGCCGACCGGGATTTGAACTCACGACCTTCGCATTACAAAACCAACACACTACCTACTAGGCTATACCCTAGCTTAGTCAAATGCATGATGTTTGTAGTTATTTCTGAAAAACTCACTAAGAACTCCCCACTCCTTCTACCACCTCCCATACAAATTGCACAATTTCACTAAATCCAATACACTAATTTTTTCAGTACTTATTAAATTTTTGAAGCTTAAATTTTCAATAAAACATTCTGAAAGCAATTCTAGCATGATGTGAAAAAATTGGTTCAATGCCTTAACCCCTTCTACCACTCCCCATACGAAATTTCTTAAAATCAAAAAATGTTTCTTCATCTAGAGTATCGCATGATTGGCGCTTAAGCCCAATCGTAGTTTTTCAATCAATAACATTAATCAAATTTTCTCGGAAACTATGGAAGCTACTGATTTGAAATTTGGAATATATTATTTTTATATCAAATTTTATGTATGACATAAAAAATTATTTGAATCCCCCCACTCCTTCCACCACCTCCCATACAAACCGCACTTTTTCATGAAACACTCTAAACCAATTTTCTCAAAACATATAACACTTATCGAGCTCACATTTTGTACGAAGTACTTAATTAGGATTATCATTACGATGAAAAAAAATTAACTGATAATCTTCACTGGAGGGGTAGAACCAAGGAGGATATATAAAAAGGAGTGACTATGAGCATGCTTTGCCTTGTAAGCAAAATGGGAATGAATGTATTTCCCTCCCTTACTACCGAAATGCTCGAAATATTTCGAAAAAAAAACGTTTCGCTATCTTTGTCTGCCACACTTAAAAATATTGCAACTAACTCTTTCCCACGATAAATTGTTCGAAACAGTTGTCAAATTTTCGAAAAAAATTGTTTCGCTATCCTTGTTTGACATACTTAAACCCAAAGTAACTATCTCTGTCCCGCGTTATATTGTCCGTTGCTAAAGTGCTTAGCTTAAACACAAACCAAAACTAATAAAAATTGAAAAAATAAAATTTTCTGAAATGAAACAGCAAACTCCATTGTACTGAAAATTAGTTTATTGCTGACTGAATACTAGCAACTAAGAGAGAATACAAATTATGGTATTTTTTTTGTAAAAGTTTGAAGCCAAGTTAAGCTTGGATACAATTTTCGAAAATTTCCGAATCAAAAAATATTCCCACATGAGACAGATTATCAGGTACTCCTTTTATATATCCTCCTTGGGTAGAACTCCCATACAATATGACACATTTTTACAACTTCATAATAAATCGATTTTCGTGAAAAGTATGAATGCTACTAGTCTGAAATTCAAGAGATGTCAATTTCATAATATTCGTCGTTATTTCTGAAGAAATCACTAAAATCCTCCCATTCCATCTACCACCTCCCATACAAATTGCACAATTTCTCTAATTTTCTCAG
Source organism: Chorisops tibialis (assembly GCA_963669355.1). Taxonomy (NCBI): domain Eukaryota; kingdom Metazoa; phylum Arthropoda; class Insecta; order Diptera; family Stratiomyidae; genus Chorisops; species Chorisops tibialis. The sequence continues at coordinate 311,679,473 of OY770262.1, forward strand.
TTCCTATTCAATTTTTGGAGGTCGCATTTTGTGTAAAATAGTTTTATGATGGGAAAAAAATTAGTTCAATGCTATCACCCCTTTTACCACTCCCCATAAAAATTTTCTTGGGATAACAAAAATTTCTATTTTATCTAGAGTCGTAAGATTGCATTTTGCGTGCAATCGTAGCCCTGTTCTATTTTATTTTGCATTTCAGGTCTAATGTGGTCATAACATGTGAAATTTTATTGCAACTAATTTTTTCCCCAATTAGCTAACAATGCTTTATTATTAGAAAAATAAAGTACAATAATAATAATGAGTAAAAAAAAATTTTCTACAATTTGTTTCATGAATCTTGAAGTTAGTTCATGTAGACGCATAGACTGCATTTTTGAGAAATCAAAATCCATTTATACAGTTCAGCAGCCTGTCGTTAAACAACGACTTAATTAATCGACAGACTTTGTGAATAATAAGATTAATTTGTCTTACTGCATTGATCTCAATCTGGCCGCATGCATGACTGATAAGAAAATGAAAAAATCGCCGAACTAGTAAACAGCAGTTGGGAAAATATCGCGGATCATCAGTTTGTTTTGCTATAAATTAGTGAAACGATTTTACTATGGCATTAGTTTCATTCAGTAATTTATTAGTAATATTATTTATAATTTATCAAGGATATAATAAAATTACCCTAAATGTTGCGACTGGCAATAGTATTACTCCTAAGCGGTGGTGAGTAAATTGCTATTTTGAAATTATTCTAAATGTTTGATTGTGTTTAATTTTTGACGACGATTTTGGGAACTCAGAGCCAGTCTAAATTTGAACTAAATATTTGGCTTAAGTCGCAGTGTAAAGCATATGATCAGATTTAAACTAAAATTGTGAAAGTAGCCATAAGAAGCGTAAAATTTGATTTCTTAAAAAATTTAAGCTATTATTTAATTTTTGGTTAAACTGATCTTTTGTTATGGAATCTCCTAGTAAACCAGAGTTCAAGACTAAATCATAATTTTAATTAATTAACTAAACAATTCCAATTGTCTTTTTCCAGGTTCATTGATAAATGCATCGCCCGCATATTACGAAGGTGAAGCTTCCGCCAGATTTGTTTTCTATTATGGGTATAAATAGTCAAAAATCATCAAATCGATCGAATAATAAAATTAATTAAATTTTCATCAAATCCCCTCAGGCCTTCTTACTACGATAGTAAGACCTACGAACTATCTCAAGGATCTCACATACCGGAACATTCAAATTTTGATAGCTCAAAGAAAACAGTCATGTACGTTCCCAGCTATTTGGAAAATTCGGCAACTGAAAGCGCACGAGTAATTGTAGAAGCGTATCTCAAAAACGGAGATTATAATGTGATTGTCTTAGATTGGAGCAACGATGAATTCGAAAACTATCAGTTCAGATTTATACCTCAAGTGATGAAAGTAATGTCTTCGAACTAAGTCCTTATAGCGAGGAAAATTACTATTTTTTTTTTAATCTAGATTGGAAATCACGTATCAAAGGCTCTACTTCGAATGTTCGATGCAGGATTTAACGTTGATCAGTTCCACTTAGTTGGTTTCTCAGTAGGAGCACATTTAGCCGGACACATTGGTCGCGAAGTTAAACGGAGATCGGGAAATAACGTGTTCTTGGAAAGGTAAAATTGAAAATTTAATGTTTTTATTATAATTAACCTTTGAAAATTTTTCGTTAAGAATTTCCGGTTTAGATCCGCTTTATTATGGATTTTATTCTGAGGGGCAAGTTGTCTATCAGACAATTAGCAAATATGATGCCAAGAACGTTGACATTATTCACACTGATGGGTATGCGTATGGACTTCGCACAAGTGCAGGAACTGTTGACTTTTGGCCTAATGGCGGTGAAGATATGCAAGTAGGATGCCCCCAAAGGGACTTTGAAAATTTCAGCGACATTGGTTGGTATTTAACTTGAAAGGCTGCTAGAAACCATAATAAATTCAAATTATTTTCATTTCTAGAATTATGCAGTCACAATCGCGCATGGCAGTATTGGGCTGAAAGTGTGGCGAATCGATTTTCTCATAAATTCGTCGCTGCCAAAGCTCAAAATTGGTCAGATTTCAAAAATAGGGAGTCATCAGATTACTACAAGTATGAGGTTGTCATGGGCGCTTATACTCCTAATGGGTAAATTCTTTAATGCAATCAAATTTTTTCCCGACACAGTACTTATTTTCATAAAATTTCAGATTATCTGGCAACTACTATTTTCAGACGAATGCTAAAGCTCCATTCGCTCGAGGCTACGATGGTCTTAAATACAGTTATGTATATTAGGGATAATTATTGAAAATTGAAATTAATCAAAAACATGAAATTTTTTGAAAATTGAAATAAATTATTTATATTAGCAACAATTTCAATATGATTTTAATTTTTGTGCATAATTATGGTGATGGCAGTTATTTTTTTAAAATTTTCCTAATTTGTTTTTGTTCTGTATTATGAAATGTTCACTGTTTGAGGTCTTGGGAATTCAAAAAACCTGGTTTTGTTGTGGTGACTTCGGGCTGTGTGACTTGACGATGAGTCGAATAAACCTCAACAAAAAAAGTGGGAGTGTTTGGAACATATCGGGTACATCCGTTGGACAAGCTTGTTTCGTTTTTGGGAAGCCAAAGCGAAAGTTGGAACCATTTAACGAAAAAAAAATTATTCCAAAAATATTCGAAAAATTTTGTATGGCAAAGTTGTTGAATTTGATTTTATTTTTACTTATCGTGTTTTTCTTTTTGTTGCATGGTTGTCAGGATAAGTGCCTTTTTGATTATATTAGACCTTGATCTGCCGTATTTTCTGACGGGCATTCTCTAGGTCTCAAGCTAGGGTATAGCCTGGTGGGTAGCGTGTCGGTCTGCAATGCGAAAGTCGTGAGTTCAAATCCCGGTCAACGCATAATTCCAGCACACTACTTGCTTGGGTATACCTTGGCTTCGTCAATCTACGAAAATCAAAAATTCGTAGATAGAGGGTTGTGCGAAGGGCTAACAACCCTTTCGCAATAAATAATGAAAATTTTAAGGAACCAAGGCCCAATTTTGGCTGTAGCGCCATTGAAGAACTTTTCTCGTGTGCGTCCTGAATTCGTCTGTGCCATGCTCCTCACTATAGTGATTCCTTCATTGGGACGCAGTTGCAAGTCTGCGCCACCTAGCGCTTTCAAACGATGCGACAGGAAGAAGTCCTTTCCGTGCATTATCAAATGAGAGCCAAGCAAAACCTGAAAAGGAGAGAAATTAGTATAGCTTGGTGAATAGAACTTCGGAGAGAACATCCAATTTCGCTTAAATTTTCGTCCTATCGCGTCTGATCCTAAATGATAAACGGTCGGAGTCTAGCCAAAATTGGCCGGTCGACTCTTTCTGAAGCGTTCGTTTGGGGCGAGTGTTTCGGAGTATATAAATATTCTATGCCATACTTTCGAAGCATAAGGATGTCGCTGACTTGAACTGCGAGCCATTGTCGGAGGGAATTGTCTCGGAGGTACCAAATAAGTGAAAAACAGTCCTCTGCAAAAACATCGTCTGCGTCCGTAATCTTAAGTGATAGAGGATAAGTAATTTGGGAAAATGGTCCAGAATGACGAGGATGGCAATACTCTCACTTTTGGTCCAAGCACATCAATGTACAAATGTTGAAAGGGTCTTTCCGTCTTGAAGGCTGTTCGAAGAGGTCGATTCGGAGCCTTTGTTTCATTGTAAGTCTCACACGAAAGAACTCGTTGGCGGACTTGTGTAGTCATTCTGGGTCAATACAAGTATCGCCTGATGCGCTCTAGCATTGTGGCGAACCCACCGCGAATAGTGGAATCCGCTTCATGGGTCAGAATGATAACAGCAGACTTTTTTTTACAAAATGACTTGTGATATAGGCAATTTTGGCCTTTATGTGCAATGCACAAACACAGTCATGGAGGCAAAGAATGGAATTGGGAAGGTAGAGGAAGGGAAGTAAGAGCAACCGTAACGAGTGGTGAAGCTCAAAATGTACACACGAATTTACAATTGCTACTCAATCAATTGCTACTGGTGATGAAAATTTATTCGAAATAAAATGGGCAAACGGTGTAAAAGTGAAATAGTTCCACTTCAAGAAGGTCTACATACTCAGTAGATGGTTTCTGTTCGCTTTCTATCATTCAGTCCCCCATAACATCTGCAAAATATTTGTCAGTAGCAGCCAGTACAAGAAAACGAAAATTCGTGCTTAAAAAAATCCCACTGTCTGGAGTGGAAATCGAACCCACGACCTATTGACTGTGGCGACTACGTCACGGAAGCCTCAAACTGCTACTGACAAATATTGGGAATTGGGACTCAAAGCTTTTAGGCTCAGTCCTCTACAAATGGGTCTCTGTTGCGAGGCTCTAAGCGCTTGTACACGATATCATCCCTCACACATATGTCGCGAAGTCGATCAACGTTGGCCTCAATAGTGGACTTGAGTTCTTCATATTCTTCGCTAAAAAACTCTGAAGACTCTAAATCCACTACTACGCATTTAATCGTTCTTCATGTACGTAAGCGAGATGATGTGGTACTACATTCAGGCTCTGACGACGGTGCTCAATCACAAAACCGTATCCCTGAAGCATCAAGCTCCAGCGACCCAAGCGCCTGCTGAGATCCTTTTGGGAAATCAGCCACTTGAGACTTCCATGGTCCGTAACGACTTTAAACGAATTCCCTTTCACGTACACCTTAAGCTTTCTCAGTATAGCATTCAAGTTGTGTAATGCTGTACTTACGCTGAGTGGAATTGAGCTTTTGGGACATATATGCAACAGGAGACTCCAATCCATCGTCGTTGTCCTGGAAGAGTACACTAGATTTGCTTGTGCCGCACCGGATACTAAACGCCCTGCCCAAGTTAGTATTCATTAGTACAGGTGCCATAGTTAACATGGACTTCACAGCCAGAAACCGGGTTTCTGACTCTGGGGTTCTTGCAAACTTAGCCGAATTTTTGAGCGTGTCTGCAATCGGTGCAATAGCGGTAACATAGTCGCAGATAAATCGTCAATATCAACCCGCCATTTGAAGAAAGCGTAAAATTGACGTGCGGAATTAGGCGAACGATATTCGACGAAGGCCGAGACTTGGGATCAGTCCAAGACGAAACATCGGTGAATTTAATATGGCTTTATCCTGGAAGGTTTAGGTTTAAGTTGTAGGAGGGAGGTTTCGTAGAACCACTATGCACTGGGGCCATCTAGTTGGGCCCATTGTACTCTCCCTATTGATTATAAGATGGAAGTCACACCTCTTGTTCTAGCCACTTGGTTCGGTTTGCGAACCGTAGCAGGTTCGAGTGTTGGACGCCTCTGAGGTCATCTAGTTCTGAGAAGAATCTAGAGCTTAAACAAAGGAGACGACTGTGCAGATTCGCGGACAGTGACAAAGATAATGTTTGATAGATTCTTCGTCTTCCTCGCAACCTCTGCAAAGGTTGTCGCTCGCGATCCTAAATGCGTACAGCTTTAGCAAGTAATGATCTGCGGTCACCTGTGGTAAGAAAAAAGGCAAAATCAATAGTTATGTGGCAAGCCAGGTGGGATAACACTACAAAAGGCAGATGGACATATAAGCTAATCCCCGCGATTGAGGTCTGGACACAGCGAGCTTTTTGGACTGCAACTATCACCTCACGCAGTTCCTATCAGGCACGGCGGATACCGCAAATATCTACATAGGTTCGGACACGAAAGCTCACCTCTTTGTCAAAATTGCCCAGATCAAGAAAAAGACACAGAACACGCGGTTCCGAACTGCAGTCGATTCGCAGAATGGAGAAATAATATGCCGAGTTCACCATTCATCATTGACTATATGATGGAATCAGAGGAAAATTGGATAAAAATTTGCACACTCGTAACGAATGTGCAAAAGAATCTTCGGAGAATGGAGAGGGAGAGAAACGAGAGCAGAAGCAGTATAAGGAGCACAGCATAAAATGCTAGCCAGCCCCGCGAAGTAATACATAACGGCCGTCCTGCTGGGAGAATGGTTGAAGACTGTGTGCGGAGGTGTGGTTTAGTTCGCAGGCACATATCGGCTAACAGCTCTTTGCCAGGATCAGGTATGTGAATCGTGCATACCAATGGCATGGGGTATTGGTATCTAATGAAGATTCCACACCTCCCTGGCGTAACCAGAAGGAAAAAAACAAACCTGAGGTAAGAGCACCAGTTATACACCGACATAACATCCGTTGGATTAGCTGTAAAGGTGCTAGGTTGGTTTTTAGTACTACCTCTAACCACCACATCAGCGCGAAATCAAATAATTGGTCTGACAATACTGGTATACACAGTTAGACCTAAATTTTTAACTTGGCTCGAGAGGACCATAGTGATACCCCGAATGTTTGGTGGTTGAAAACATATGGTCTTCTTCTTCTGGAGAAGAGAACCAGATCTGTTTTTTGAGGGTTAATATTAAGTCCTTTATCTAGTGCCCAGCTTTCTAACAGTTGTAAAACGGACTGCATAAGGCCCCCTAGAACTTGCTTAAGCTTACCAGTTAACATGATGACAAGATCGTCTGCATATGCTATTGTGAGGTAGCCGTTCCGATTCAAAATACAAAGGGGTTCGTTCACTGTTAGGACCCACAGGAGAGGCGATATTATCCCGCCCTGTGGCGTTCCTATGTATGACAACTTGCTGTATTGCCAAGCAACATGAAAAACAATTAACGGAACTTAAATCTCAAAACTCAGTTAGTAGCTAAACCACTTTAAATTTTAATTTTAAATGCAATCGAAGCGAATGAAATTAATAACCAACAGTTCGTCCGTCTATCAAATACGAATTTCTGGAATCAAAATGAAAACATCCACATGGTTACAAGTCCTGGCGACGACTAAAGGCCGATGCTCAGGATCGCGCCTTGTGGAAGAGAACTGTTTCTGTCCTAAGGGGTCTTGACAGGAAATTGAATGATTCATGGTTACACTAAACTTTGAAAAAAAAACCTGTCAAATGAATAAAAATTCGGGTCCGGCTAGCCGATCCTCCTCAATGAAATTTCGCATTCTTGATTCAAATTCACGGGTCGTCTTGCATCCACGAACCTACTACGATTTTCAAAAGATAACTCGACGGAAGCTCGTTTGCTGTGCCGCGTCATTGCCTCATGTGGATTGTAAGTAGTAGAGAGAAACAAATACGTGTGTTTCGAACTCAACGTCAGGACGAATAGTTCCCATAGTTTCGTTGTTTGGTCATCACGACGCCGTTCGAGTGAATTTGAGCGGTTTTTGATGTGTTCAGAATAATATAATGATAAACAATTCTAAAAATCTTTTATTAATGAATTAGTATTTTATTAAATTGTTTCAATTATTTAAATTATAAGCGCTAAATTTTAAACATATTAGTTTTAAACAATGATGTTTTTTCCATTCATTTTATTTGTCCAAAATGCAGAATCTACCGTACTTGAGAAGCCGCGACTGATGCACGGTTAGCAGGCTGTTCTTTTAAGATTGTTCCCACCCTGTTCCTTGAAAATGAATTTAACCCATCTTCGGAATACATACAAACACAAAGACGTCATCGAGAAAACTACAGTTTTTTTTAACTTCTGAGAGCTTAAAGTGGCGTGAGCCCCAAAAAGGCGTTTTCATTGAAGACGAAGTAATTTCAAATTGAACAAAATTTTAAGCTTCTATTAGTAATAAACTGAAAAAAGCCACCCAATAGCTGCATGGCCAGGATCTGATTGGGAAAAAAACTGACTTCGAAAATTCTATGTACCTTTGATTGATAAAAAAATCTAATTAATTGCCTGAATTTATGTTCGATTTTTTTCCAACGCTAAAAAACACATCATACAATACTATGTCAAAAAAGAAAAAAAAAACCCAAAAGTCTACTATACAGTGTAGAAATCGCACTACAAAAATATGAAAAAATTCAAAATAAAACTTTTTTTTTATTTAATATATTATTAACAAGACTTATACAAATTTAAAAAAATGTCAATACAAACCCTTTTCGTGACCTTGTTTTCTTGTTATAGCAAGAAAAAGTAAGTAGTCATCTTTAGAATTATTGACAATAAATTCGTTTGAAAATGGCAATTTTTTTGAGCTTTTAAGAAATATAAGCAAATTTGTGGTTGTATTTGTAGTTAATATAACCACTAAATGCAGTAGAAATTGTTTCGCCAAACACTTTGATAATTGATCTTCAATTTCGTTGATCACAAATTTTTCATTGCTTGTTAATTTTCTGTCACTTTTGGAGCATGATAAATTTTCAACTATTCATGTTTTTAGGGACAAATGCACAACCGAAAATTAAACGCTTGATTTAAACTACGCTCAAGCCATAGTTTAAGCGAAATTTAAACTGTGAAGCCATTCATAAGTAGTACACCGATCACAAATATATGTTACTTTATATATGGAACTTTTCCAATAAGCAATTCGTGACAAAATTCAAACATTTTTTTTTCCCATTTTCAAATATTAAACGACCGATTATTATAATAAATTAAAATTAAATTCTCAAATTAATTTCACTAAAATAATGTAATATGCAAGACATCACGACCGAATGAGGTCTTTTTAGTACTGAAGCTATTTGCAGTTCAAGGAATTATGAAATAGAACTCCAGCCCAATCAAAATGACGCAATAATCTAAAGGATTACATTTATTTCATCAGCTCTAATACGTACGAAACTGAAAGAGATTGCCTTTACTTTACTAATAAATAAAGAAAAAATAGTGTTGATTTTTTTAATACTTTATCTAAAACCAATATTAGTTATTAATTATTATTATTGCAAGTTTGGCCAAGTTGCTTGTTTTGGGAATTATCGCATAAAAATAATGTCGATAAAATTCACTAAACAAAAAATATCTAAATGGAATTGGAAATGACTTTTCTCCTATCTGAAGGGACATTATCTTTCTAAGTATTTATTTCTATCTGGTAATTTAGAGATAAAGTTGCGTAAATAGTTTCCCAAGTTAAAGTAATACATTCTGTTATTAAAAATTGCATGTTTATATCGCGATAATCCCAGTAAGAGATAGAGAAAGAGATCTTGGTAGGCAGCACGATATCGGACGTTAGAGAGTTAAGCTGATTTATGAAAAATAAGCGATTGACGTAAGATAATAGCATTAGGTCAAGTTGAGATGGAATATTAGAATGATATTGCGTGCACTCGCTTAAACTACGATATACTTAACGAGGCATACATCTACACGAAATCGCGTATTTAAGTGAAAATGTGTTTTTTAATCAAACAATTTTGCCGAAGCCGATGGAAACCTTAACTTTTTTCGAATATTCTTAAATCAAAACCTTGGTGAGGAAACTGGTTTAATGTTTATGTGATTGGTTCATTGGTTTTGAAGTTATTAACACTTTCGTGCAGGAAGTTTTTTAAAAAAATATAGAACTGGTAATTTTCTAAACAATCTTTTTTTCATGTTTCATGAAAAATTGTTAATTTTTCACTAACTGAAAAATAAACCTTTCCATGGAGAGAACTGGTTGGACAATTTTCTAAATTTCAAAATGTTTATTTATTAATAAAAATTTTGAAATTTAAATTGTTATATTTTGCTGAAAACGCTTGATTTTGATTTCAAATTCTTTGATATTTTTTCGACCCTGTTTTATTATTAGTATAAAGATTGATTTGATGTGTGTCGAACAAAAATAAAAATAATACAAAATTATGCAACCAATTAGTGTTTATGACCATTTAAAGGTACATCGAATTTTCATAGTCAATTTTGGCTATCCAGCTAATAGGATGATATCACTGCTACAAAATAATCGCTGACTGCAGAAACCGCATGAGTCAATAATTTAAAATTTATGGCGAATTGAAAAAAAAACTGATTATTTTCTGCACTACTTTCTACAATTCCAAGCCTTGCACGCCGGATTTGTAGGTTCGTAACAACCAGACTCATGTCATTTCTGCACACATTTTTTAAGTACCCTTCCAGAAGGTGAAAAAAAGTAAAACAGCCATTTTGAAAAATATGTTACTCATGTGGTTTCTGCAATCTAAATTATCTCGTCTTCAAAGAAAATGCGAAAATTTAATAATTAAATTTCTTTAATATTTAATTTTGAAATTTCTGTATTTAATTCGATTTTGATAACCGAAGAAGAAGCTTGTATCCTTCTTCACATCAAATTTCTTTTAAGACATAACAGTGCGATACTCTAGATGAAAGAGAAATTTTTAGATATTAAGAAATTTTTTAAGGGAAATGGTGGAGGGAGTGACGACATTGAACTACTTTTTTCATATCACGCTAGAGTTGCCACTAAAATGTTTTATAGAAAATTTAGAATTAAAAAATTTAATAGGTACTGAGAAAATTAGCGTATTGGATTTAGTGAAATTGTGCAGTGTGTATGGGAGGTGGTAGAAGGAGGGGCGAGTTCTTAATGACTTTTTAGAAATAACTAAAAACATCATTTTTTCACATGTTTTAAATTGCAGATCAGTAGCATTCATATTTTTCAGGAAAATCTACTTTTTGTGAAGTTGTTAAATTGTGTCAGATTGTATGGGAGGGGGTAGAAGGAGTGAATCTAATCGTCTTATTTTTTTGGGTTTACTAATTATTCTCAATAAATATTTAGTGCACAACTTCAGCTCGATAAATTTTATACGTACTGAGTAAATTTATAAACATGAAAAAATGCAGTTTGCATTGGAGGTGGTGGAAGGAAGAGGAGGACTCACACAACTTTTATACAGTAAATTGAAATCACCATGAAAGTAGTACATTCCAAATTTCAGATCAATAGCATTTATACTTTTTGAACAAATCCGTTTATTGTCAAATTACGAAATTTTGTCATTTTGTATGAGCGGGAGGAGAAGGGATAAAACTAATAATCTAATTTTTTTTGGTTTTACTAATACATAATTCTAAATAAATATGTGGTGCACAATTTCAGCTCGATAAATTTTATACGAACTGTAGTAAATTGGTCTAGCGCATTTCATGAAAAACTGCAGTTTGTATGGGAGGTGGTGGAAGGAGGGGGAGGACACAAATAATTTTTATACGGTAGATTAAAACCATAAAAGTATTACATTCCAAATTTCAGATCAATAGCATTTATACTTTTTGAACAAATCCGTTTATTGTCAAATTACGAAATTGTATAATTTTGTGTGGGAGGGGGTAGAAGGGGTGGAGCGATTTGGCTCGTTCACAAACTTGACCTTACTTTTTTATTAAAAACGAAGTGTACCAAATTTGAACTATAATATCTAGCTCAACGCGTTCTCACGCGAGAGAGGTCACGGACGGACGGACGGACGGACATCCGGTTTTGAGATTTTTGAGTGATTATATGAACTTCTGTATCATTAAATTTTTGGCGTAACAAACTTTGTGGCAAACTTATAATACTCTCAGATTTCATCTAGAGTATAAAAGTAATGACATAAATTAAAATAGCTAATTCCTGCTGAGGACACTCACTATTTTTTTTAAGCTTAGGGCTAGGCATTCAAACGGCTTTTTTCGGACCTGCGGTCATGACACTTTGAATATTATTTATAACATAGAAATTATTTAAGATTTAAAAAAAAGTCCATAATATAAATTTGATCGAAAATCAACTGTTCGATCCCATTAATATCTTCAAATAGTAATTTTTCATCTCAATCACATACTACACAACCAAAGCACTTCACAATAACCATTCACACAATTAACACTATAGCGATGAAGTAAGTAAATTTTTAGAACGAACCTAGTAAAACACTGAATTTAAATTTAACAAGAGTCATTATGAATAGAACAGCAACAACTGAGCTAATATCACTATAAAATCACAATTTTTATACCATTACGAATATTAAAAACAATGGAGTTATCAATTTAATTATTTAAATTAGAATCAAATACATTTTTTTTATTCATTTGAAAATTGCCGCTAAAACAACGTTTAGGTAGACTTAGAAAAAATAAAAATAAAATTATATATTTAATATTTCACTGCAATTCCGTCAGATCACTGATGAATTAAGTATTTAAGTTTTGCATGTATTAAACTGTTATTATATGAATTATTTTATCATATCAAATTCGTATCTAAAGATTGTGAAGAGTTTCTAAAAACAACAGTGATATATTGTTATCAATTTCTGGTGATTTAAATGCACGCATTCCTTGGAAAATAATTCATAAAATTACTCTTAATCGTATTTATTGTTAGGCTTTTTATGATATCCGCAATAAAAGTCCAAATTAAAAATATCACTGAGAAAGTTTCGGTACCACTGTAAGATAAAAGATTTAAAAATTTGGAGCGAATAGATACGTTTATCTAAAACGTTGGATATGAACTGATTTTTTAAAAATCCTAACAACTAAATTTTTGCTCACAACATTAGTAAATAGGTAGAAATAATATTATTCAAAGGCCGCAAAAAAAAAAAAATAAATAGATATAATTACATTTAACAGTACATAGTACAATTACATAGGTCATCCGATTAATTTAAGATTATTAGCCAAGGTCTAAGCTATTATGCTTAAAAGAAATTGCCTGAAGGATTACCTTCATAACAATAACAAAATATTTCAAGTTCAAATTAGATTAAAATAAATCTTTCATAGTAAATAATTATGACTGAAATATAGGAAACAAATATGTTTCAAATAAATCGCAATAAAGTCAGAAATCAATTCATTCAACTCTATTAAAATAATTCATAGTTGCATTTTCACAAACTAAATGACCCGCCGAACTATCTTAATCGACAGAATATGAAAATAATCATGAATTAGATTGTAGTTGATTTTCGTTAAAACAATGTTATTGTCAATAACCTTACCACCGATTTTAATAGCCAGATAACGTGATTAGAAAACTGATAAGAAAACATTTGCAAAAAAACCGCTGGCTAAGTGCAATTGAAAAATAACTAGGATCATCAATTTTTGCCCTATAAATTCGCAGAACAATTCTGTTTTAAAATCAGTTTCAATCATTGACTTAACAGTGAAGTAATTCATTTTAATTTTAATAAGGGAGCTCATTAATATAAATTGAAAATGTTGCGGTGGACAATTGTGTTTGTCTTAAGTGCGGGTGAGTAGTAGAAAAATACTTAGAAAAAATCTAAATCAAGCAAAATATCGTAACGTTTCGATCGTTGCTGAGAACTCTATCAAACTGATCCCATTGATCGGATTTATTAATCGTGATATTTCGATCTCTGTTGAGATGTTTGAAAATCACAGCAGTTACCAAAACGTCCTGGTTAATAAATCAGAGCCACGTCGAAATTCAGAGATCTTTGTGTTTCGTAATGAAAATAAAAATAAAATAAAATTTTTTTTTTCAGTCGCATTAGTCAATGCAGTACCAACATTATCACAAGAACAACCTTTTAGATATTATTTCTATTATGGGTATGAAATTGAAAGATTTAAATAATAAAAAATTTAATATAAACATTTTTTTTCCAACTTAGTCCGACTTTATCAGATAGCATTACATACGATGTATCGAACGGCTATCAGATTCTCCGACACCCAAATTTTGATACATCAAAGCCCACAGTTCTTTACATTCATGGATGGTCGCATTCTCAAGAAGATCAAAGCACTGAAGTCGAAACAATTGTTCAAGCATATCTTCAACGCGGAAACTACAACATAATTGTTTTATACTGGCAAGGTGAAAATTCTGGAAGCTACATGCTCAACGGTATTCCTACCATGAAACAAGTAATTATTTTCCAGAAAATGTCTACTACCACCATTATCTTCATTTCTAATCGTTTCTTTTGTCGTCGAAACAGGCAGCCAATGTTGTTGGAAAGTCTCTAGTTCGAATGTTCGATGCGGGATTGAACGTTGATCGTCTTCACTTAGTTGGTTTCTCGTTGGGAGCACATTTGGCTGGACACGTTGGTCGTGTCGTCAATCAGGAATCATCAAATGGAATTAATTTGAAGCGAATTTCCGGATTAGATCCTTCGTTTGCTGGATTTTATCAAAATCAAGATTCTCACAATTCACCAATAAATGAAAATGATGCTGATTTCGTTGATATTATTCACACCGATGCCTGGTTACAAGGAGCGCCTACTCGAACCGGAACTGTTGACTTTTGGCCTAATGGTGGAAAGGGAGTTCAGCCTGGATGTCCTCACAGGTCTTCGGACAACTATGCTAATATAGGTAGAAAAATAATTAATGAATTTGAAAATTTTTGCGAATTTTTCGAGTAAATTTTTATAATTTTATTAGATTTATGCAGTCACAATCGTGCATGGGTTTACTGGGCCGAAAGCGTTGGAAATCAATATAATTCGAAGAAATTCAATGCAGTGAAAGCTGCAAACTGGCGACAATTCCAACAGGGAAGGACATCAGAATTGAATGAAGATATTGTAATGGGTCTTTACGCTCCGACTGGGTAAGCACAATTTAAAATGTTTTTGTTAAACATAGATTTAATTTGTCTTCTTTCTATTTCAGTGTATCAGGTGATTACTATCTTCAGACTAATAGTGCATCGCCACATGCCAGAGGTGTTGCTGGAGTCGAATACTCAAATGAACATTCAAGGAATGCCGCTTATTCGAGGCGTTATTAAATGTTTCACGTCAAAATCATTTTGAATATTCTTAGAATATTATATGTAATTGACTTACCTATAGAAATATAAAATTTATAGCAGCAACTCTTGATTTTTTTTTGTTTTTAATTAATATTATTTATAATTAAATTTATTTTCGTCTTTATTGACTTGTGTGTGATCATTGCGCCAAATGCGAAGTCCAATTTTTATCAAAGGTTTTCGAAAATGTAAATACATACAACCAAACAAAGTTCCGAATCGCCAAATTCCAAAAATGAAGAAGATATAATTTTGAGCAATAGCTTATAATGTTTTGAAAATCTCTTGTTTTGATCCGATTGTAAATATGGCAAATTGTATTTCAATATAATCAAAAATGTACTTATCCATTTAAAACGAAAAACAAACAAAGAGAAAAAAATAAGATTTTAGCTGTTGTATGTCAAATTTTTCAATCAGATCATTGAATGCTAATAACATTGAGTTTCCGATCATTGTTAAAAATAATCCCAGTCTGTCCAGCAAGGTGTCTGATCTTTTGCGAACACTCCCACTCAATTATGTTTAGGATTATTCGAGTTATCGTCGAGACGCACTGACAGACGTTGCAGTGGGACCTCCTTTAAGGAATTCTTCGGCCAGATACACTACCATCAGAGTAGATTGTATTTGCTCTAACTTTTGCAGAGCCAATAAACATGGAATGCCAAGCAAACAGAAATTTATTGCTATCGCTCAAGAATTTGAGCTATTGGGGCTGAAATGTTCATATCATGTTTAGCAAAAAAGAAGCTTTAAGTTTGTGAACGAGGGACAAACCCCCTAATATTACCCTCTACAAATAATTAGAATTTAATGAAATCTATTTTTCTATGAAACTATCGTTCGCTTTTTTGTTGCGTTCCGCTTACTCCGTCTATGCAAATGCACAATTTCGTAAAATATTTTGTTGGACGAACTAGAACAAGAAAGTTTGACAGAATCGTTTCTACAAATGTTAAAAAACTTAACAATTTCACCGTGTATATAGAAAATTTTCTCTTTATTATTTGAACATCAATCAAGGTATCTGAGAATTAGTACAGAGTATGTTAATAACAATAGTGATTGCAAAATCAACGAATTCTCTTCATTCCTTTTACGATCTCCCATACAAATATCCCTTAGTGTTCAAAAGGATTCGAAAGAACACTATGTTTTGCAGCGTTCAACTTTTCTCATTTCATCCTGAGTATCGCATGATTCGTAATTCTGTTATGTTCTTAGATTTTTTTCATTAATATCCGAAAATGTATCGTACCAAAAGTTAAGATAAAAGGTTTTCTACTTAATTGTTAATTGTTTAAAATCTAGAAAAAGAATTTGACATCTAGACACAAATAGAAACTTGTTTTCGTTTTTAAAAAAGACACTCAAAGTGAGTTTTCCGTAGGAAGATAATGATAAGCGTTGAGTGGACTATATAAAGCTGACGTGAACGAGAAAATGTGTTTTTTATACTCTAGATGAAATCTGAGACAATATTGTGTTTGCCTTACCATTTGTAACGCTAAGAAATAACGCTCGCACAGAGCCGCCAAGGGTACAGAAATATTTATTGTCGCTCGAAAACCTCGATTCCGAGTGACCGTCTGTCCGTCTGTCTGTCTGTCTGTCTGTCTGTGCGTCTGTTTACAGCATAACTCTCGAAAGCTTTGAGCTATAGTGCTAAAAATTGTTGTGTGTCATTTTTAGCAAAAAAGTACCTTTAAGTTCGTGAATGGGTACATCCGCCCACTCCTTCTACCCCATCCCATACAAATTTCATGAAATTTCGAAATATAAAGAAATTGATTTTTCGTTGAAACTATTTAAGCTATCGACATGAAATTTAAGCCGAAATATTACGATATAGATGTCATTAATATTACGGAATATTGATCCGATCCCCTCACTCCTTCTACCCCCTCCCATACAAATGGACAATTTTGAAAAATACATATTTTCGATTTTCATTGAAACTAGTAAAGCTAAAAAGACAAAATTTTGCCAAAATTAATTCTACTATAATTGCAATTAGTTTTAGGAAGAATTATCGACTTCACCTCACTCCTTCTACCCCCTCCCGTACAAATTTCACGAAATTTTGAAATTTAAATTAAATTATTTTTCTTCGAAACTCTTAAAGCTATCAACTTGATATTTTGTACCTAGTCCTGCCATAAGTTCTGTCACATAATTTCTCACATTGGCAACAACTTTATTTTATGAGTGACATTTCAATATCGGCCAGTTTTATAAACGTCATAATGTTGTTGACAGTTGATGGTCATTTAAAGTGTGTTCGTTAACGTGTGAAGATGGAATGGGGTGTAATAGAAAACCGAACTGCAGTGATTGCACTACATAAGTGTGGAAAATCCGCGAGTGAAATTTTCAAGTTGTTGTGCCCGTTAAAAATAACGCAAAGATTTGTGTATCGTGCGATCCAGAGATATAACGCGATCCAGACTATTGAAGATCGACCTCGTTCTGGACGTCCGCGTGATGTACGTTCTTCTGCTGCCATCAAAGCGGTCGAGAGTCGAATTCGTCGAAATCCGCTTCGTAAACAACGAATCATGGCTCGAGAGATGAACATATCCACCCGAAGTATGTCTCGCATCAAAAAATCTGACCTCGGGATGAGTGCCTTTCGACGATCAACGGGACATTTGCTGACTGAGCAGTTGAAGCAAATTAGGAGCACCAGATCGAAAGAGCTCCATCGGCGGTACGGCAACAACAAACATCGAGAAATTTTATTTACCGATGAAAAAATTTTTACGGTGGAGGAACATTTCAACCGCCAAAATGATAAGGTGTATGCCCACAGCTCCATAGAAGCCCGAGAAGTTGCCACTAGGGTACAGCGAGGACATCAACCAGCATCAGTCATGGTATGGTGGGGTGTCAGCTACGAAGGGGTCACCGAGCTTCATTTTTGCGAAAAAGGCGTAAAAACTGCAGCGAAAAATTATCAAACGGACATCCTGGAGGGATGTGTGAAGCCGCTGAACTCTACGCTATTCAACAATCGACATTGGGTTTTCCAGCAAGATTCTGCGCCAGCCCACAAAGCTCGAACCACACAAGCGTGGTTGGAAACCAATATTCCACAGTTTATAAGGGCGACGGAATGGCCTTCTGGGAGCCCAGATTTGAATCCCCTGGACTACAAACTGTGGGCGGAGTTAGAGTCCATGGTGTGCACGAGACGACACCCAAATATCGAGAGCCTTAAGCGATCTTTGACAGAAGCAGTAGCTAATTTTCCGCTAGAAACAGTGCGTACTGCTATCGATGACTGGCCCAACAGATTAAAGAGCTGTGTTAAGGCTAAAGGCGGCCACTTTGAATAATTTGTTGCTTATTTTACTTCCATTAGTATGCCAAAATAAAATATATTTTCCTTTGTCAAAAACTCTTTTTCATTTATACAAAAATTGCCCATATACGTGTGACAGAACTTATGGCACGACTAGGTATAAGATATAAAAATAGAAATATTAATAACGGTAAAAAAAATTGTTTTGATCCTTACACTCCTTCTACCCCCTCCCATACAAATGCATAATTTTTGTTAAATGCATTATATCGATTCCCATTAAAACTAGAAAAATTACAAACTTAAAATTTTGCCAGAATTTGTTTTGTAATAGTTGCAATAAATTGTTGGAAAAAATTATCAGCTCAGCTTCACTCCTTCTACCCCCTCCCATATAAATATCTGTATTATAAATTCAA
Source organism: Chorisops tibialis (assembly GCA_963669355.1). NCBI lineage: Eukaryota > Metazoa > Arthropoda > Insecta > Diptera > Stratiomyidae > Chorisops > Chorisops tibialis. Next base: position 311,697,877 of record OY770262.1, read on the forward strand.
GAAAAGCATTTCTCCTTCGAATATATGAGAGCTATCGATTTTGAAATTGAATCAAAGCATGGTGATAAGGTTGATGATAAGCAGTTTCAAAATCATCTAAAACGTTCCACTTCCTCTGCCACCTCCCATACAAATGCCACAATTTCAGGAAAACTATGTCCAATTTCTTTAAAAATAATGATAACTAAAAACTTTAAATTCAGCACGAAACATTTTACATGGCATTTTCGGTGTCACATAGGAAAAATACAAACCTCCCCCTCTACTTCTACCACGTCCCATGCAAATTCTCTACTCACTATTCGAAAGAATTTGAGATGACATATTTTCCGGTATATTAAAGTCATTTCCATCTCATCTAGAGTATCATATGATTGGGCCCAATCATAATTCGGTTATGTTTTTTTTTAAATTTTTTGCTTTTGTCATTTTATTTTATTATTCTAATAAAAAAAAAGTCGAAAACTACACCTGCTAATATCTCCACCACGAATGCAGATAGACAGTTGAAAATCAGTAGATATATAGAGAAGGTTGTGGGACAAACTTTAAAAATAATTTAATTTTTTATCCATTGGCGTCCGAGAAGGGGGGGCTAAAAACAAATTGTCGGCCGAATTGTTTTTTCAAATGATTATATCTTCGAAATGACTTATCGTAAAAAATTCATATTTTGGAACAATCAAGGTGGCGTATAGTTCAATTGGAATCAGCTTAAACAGTGGCCAATTATTGTAAGGGGGAGGGGTCAGGGGGCGGGGACTGTGAATATCTCAACTATCTCTTAAGCTATGTAATTGAAACTTGAAACGTATATTAAGCTATACTAGGAAAATACAAAAAAAATATAACATGTTGAAATAATAGTAGTGGGGGGAAATGGGGAGCATTTCAAAAATGGCGCACTTTTCAAAATTACAAATCCTTATATCTCAAAAAGAGTACAGATATCAAATCGAAAATTTGTCAGATTGTAGAACTACATAATGGTTAATTTTGGTAAAAATTTTAATTTTAAATTTTTTTAATTTTAATTTTGGGAGGTGTAAGGGGAAAGAGGTGATAAGCAAAAATGTCAAAAATTTTTAGTGATTCTTTTAGGGCTCTGGGGAAAGATACAAAGTTTAAATTTTGCATGTGGATACGTGGATACGAAATAATAATAACTTGATCAATAATTGTTATAAGCCGACCCCCGGTCTAACGCGCATAAGGTGTTTCATGTGAATTGAAAAAAACACATAGACTGAAAATTTTTGAGTGAAATTTTAAGGTAGAAACTTGAAAATTTAGGAAATGCATTTAAAAAAAATTCTTAAATACACGAAATATTAACTGGTCGAAAATCTTTAAAGCTTCTGCCCCCTCCCATACAAAATTATTTTTTCGACCAGTTTTAAGAAATCAATTATCACCTAACTATTAAAAGCTATCAATTTGAAATTTTGCACAAAAACTTACAAAAACAATGGAAATGAAATAACGTTAAAAGTTTTACAATCGCGCTTGCCCTTCTACCCCCTCCCATACAAAACTATGATTTCGACCAATTTCATTAAATCAACTAATAACCAACAAACTAAAAACTACGAAATTGAAATTTTATACAAGCACCTTACAAGAGAAGCGAATTAAAACTACATATCAAATTTTACGATTCCCCAACCTTCTCTATGTTCGGTTTCGTGAATGTAAAAGACACCGAATTTTATAAAAATTCTATGCAACGTCGTCTATGAAACGCATTCTATACAGAGAATATTGGACGTGATTCAAGCAATTAATTAGAAATCTTTTAACATCCACCCACCCTTACTATTACCCCTCCTCCTCCCCTTATAAGAACCCAAACTTGCAGAAACGAATGAAATATTGTTAAATTGACAACAGCCTTGCCCAAGAGCTCCCTTTCACTTAGCCTTCCCTAACCACTCTAACCTGCATATTGACTTTCCACTCACTCGGCACTTGTCCCAAGAATAATAAAGTCTCGCCCGACTTGTTGGCAGTTTATTTTCTTTCTACTTGGCGAAGAGTGAAAAGTTTGTTTTTGAAACAACAATTTTTTGCTGAAAAATCTTAGACAGTGGCCCAAGTGAAGGGATATGAACCTAATCTAAGAAAAAACAAGGGAAAATTATAATTTTTTTTAAAAAAATGTAAAACTAATACTAAAGAAAAACAAAACCCAACGGAAACAAAAAAAAACAATAACATACATGTATAGTGCAGTGAATCATCAGAACACATCGAGTAGAATAGCAATAGTCCAAGCAGCGCATCGCATCATGAAGAAAAGCTACAAGATTCAAAATTACCCAACGAAATTTTTCTTTAGTTAGCGATCTTATATTAGGGATTATACATAACGAAAAAAAAAAAATTAACAAAAACCGCATTACCAATTTACATTTTTTCATTAATTATATTACATTACTAGCCATTCCCCGCGACTTCGATCGCGTAAGAATCACAATAATAAGCAACTTTTGCGAATGTATTATAGTTAGTAATACATGATGTGGGATACATAATCTGCTTAGTTTAATGGCTCTTTGAACACAATGCTTTCTATTTTTTTGGTATCAGAACCATAAATTATTAAGAATGAAACCACGATACTCGCATTTGTATGGGACAGGCTCGTGATCAAATCAATCCCGTGATTTGAGATCATAAACGTATTGTAGAGCGTTAAAGACATGTGAATATTTGTAGCTTGCATTAATTAAAAACAAAAACCCAAATACAATAACATTAAACTTAAAAACATAACAGGACTACGATTGTGCGTAGAACCCAATCATACGATATTATAGATGAAATCGAAATTTTTGTGATCTTAAGAAATTTTGTATGGGAATTGGTAGAAGGGGTGAGAACATTAAACTTATTTGGTTCACATCACGCTAGAGAAGCTATAAAAAATATTTTTACCAAATTTAAGCTTCAAAAATTGAATAGATACTGAGAAAATGAGTGCATTGTTTTTAGTGAAATTGTGCAGTTTGTATGGGATATGGTAGAAGGAAGGAGAAAGGTGAGGTCTAATGATTTTTTGACAAACAACTACAATCATCATGCAATTGATATATTTCAAATTACAGATCAGTATCTTTAATACTTTTTAAGAAAAATCGCATTTTGGAAAATATGTGATATTGTGTCATATTGTATGAGAGGGGGTAGAAGGAGAGAAGCTAATCGGTTTACTTTTCCCCTATTAATTATAATAGTAATTAAGAATTCAGTACAATATTTGAGCTCGATATATGTTATACGTACTGAGCAAATTGGTTTATCTACTACTAATACTATTTATTTTAGTATTTCATGAAAAAGTGCAGTGTATATGGGAGGTGGTAGAAGGAGTGGGGGATTCAAATAATTTGTATACTATAACCGAATACATAATTAAGTTTGTTTCCAGCAATAACCTTTTTTTAATTTTTAAAAGCCAATAAAATATAAAGGAAAAAATAATGAAGTGCTAAGCCAGACAGCTATAGCCTCGGCGCATGACAGGTAACACTTTTCTTCGTCCATCTTCATTCCTCTATTTGCATCGTACCGCCCTGTGGCTTCGTATGGCCTAAGTGCGCATATACGGAGCCCGGAGCCAAAATGATCGACAACAAGAACGCACTAGTATTCCCGTCTTCCCTTTTAGTAACAGCACATCAAGGATGAGCGCAACTCCAGGTCGAATTCCCCAGCCAAGCTCCTGAGTAGCAGGTAAAAGTGCTGTCCAGACCTGGTGGAGCCGAAATGGGACCCCGGCGGCTCATTACGTATAATCGATTGAGGCTCATTCAAATAAAGCACGTCAGACCTTCGGTATCCTTTCTCCTTTCTGGAAGTTAGGAGAGAAATCCCTTCGAACGAAGCTTCGAATTTTTGATGCATGCGTCAAATTCTGCGTTTTTATATGGTTGTACCACATGGAATGCGGTCGTTAGGCTTATAAAGAAACTGATAACATTCTTGACCCAATGCCTCCGATCTTAGGGATATTTTAGTCAGATGCGACCTACAACGACGAACTTTAGAGTATAATTGGACTGACTGAAGTAGGCGTTGAGATTCAAAGGCAGAAGTGCCAATGGTTGGTTGACACTTTTAGGAAACCAGAGCACAATATCGCCAGACATGTTCTAAATTATAATCCTGAAGAAAGACGTCGGGTTGGTGGACCATATAGCACATGAAAGCCAGCAGATGAACAGGAGAACAAAGGAATAAACAAGTCCTGGAGGCAACTAAAAGCCGATACTCAAGATCGTGCCATGTGGAAGAGAGCTTTTTTTGTCGTTGGCCCTTACAAAAGGTCTCAATAGGAAATTGATTAATCCATTGATTGACAACTGTCTAGTTTTTTTAACGCTCTTGAATTCAATTATTTCCCAAAAATCCCAATAATTAAAAACAGGAGACCTACGATTATGATCAAAGCTTATGTATACTTGTCCACCAATGGGTATAGAGGATGGATTTCTGCACGTCACCTGTATTTTTCTCAATTATAAAGTTTTTCTTCCATTCCATTTTCGATGCCGATGAATACAAAGATTAAATTAATTTTCAAGTTTGTTCCAGAAATATCGACATTTTTGTTGATTCTTAGCTTTCTATCTTCAGCTGTAGTTGAGATTATCGCATCTGTAATTTTCGTTACTACTCCTTCTTCCGCTTTCCGCCTCCACCTCACAAAATTGAAAACCAGTTGGAATCACACCCCATGAACTTTTTATTTTTATGGTTTTGGAGCTAGTGCACGCTGGATATACGGCATACAGGTGTACGAATTTTCTGGACTAATGTGGTCATGAAGCCTGAAAAACAAAATTTCATAGTAACTAAATTGTTCTCCCTAAGTCGCACACAATTCTTAATTATTGGAATAATAAAGTAGTAGTGATTAAAAGAAGCAGAGGAATAAACAAGTCCCGGCGAGAACTAGAGCCCAATTCTCAGGTTCACGCCTTATGGAAAAGAACTGTTTCTTTTCTCTGCCCCTAGAAGGGGTTTTAATAGCAATTTGATTGAATGATTTAAAAAAATGTCTGCAATTTGTTTAATGAACCATTAAGTTAGTTCACGTAGACTCTTAGGCTAAATTTTTGAAAAATTACTGATAAAAGAATTTTTGAAAAATGCATTCATACAGTTCAGCAACCTGTCGTTGAACTACGAGTACATTAATCTAAAATTTTTTTTTAATAATTAGATTAATTTGTCTTACTACATTGATCTCAATCTGGGCAAATGCATGATTGATAAGAAAATGAGAAAAATCGCTGAACTAGTAAACAGCAGTTGGAAAAATATCGCGGATCATCAGTTTGTTTTGCTATAAATTAGCGGAACAATTTTACTATGGTATCAGTTTCATTCAATTTATTAGTAATATTATTTCGAAATAATCAAGGATTTCATAAAATTACCCAAAATGTTGCGACTGGCAATAGTATTACTCCTAAGCGGTGGTGAGTAAATTGCTATTTTGAAATTATTCTAAATTTTTGGTTATGTTTAATTTTTACGAGGATTTTGAGTGGTAATCTCACAGTCTAAATTTAAACTAAATATTTGGCTTAAGATGCGAATTTCCTTCGTTTAAACCACAGTTTAAACCAAATGGACAAATTCAAACTTAAATTACAAAACCAGCCATTAAAGTTTGATTTCTAATAAAAAATCTTTTAATTTTTATTTAACCAGATCTTTATTTATGAAGTCTTTTAGTTCGAATCGAACGATTTTTTCAATTCGATTAACTAAACTTTTCCGGCTCTACTGCGACAAACTTTATTATTTATATTGGAGAGTTCGAATTGTTGGAATATCGTTGGGGCAAACTATACCGAACTAAAAGGAGTCTGTTGCAAAATAGATTGAAATTTTACTAAAATAAAATTTATTCTTGCCGAACACGAGTACTTACCAATCACCTCCAATAGTTTTTTTCTAATAATAAAGTATTGTGATCGACACAGAAAAAAATTGCTACCCCGATTTGTTTTTACGTTTCATGACTAAATTAGCCTAAAAATGCAAAAAAAAATCCGTCTGTCCGTACGCCGTACGTGTACGCTCCAACGACATTCAAAGACCCATATCTCCGAAACCCTTATAGGTAGAGAAATAAATTTTGGGTGGATTATTGAATGGGTAGAAAAATACAGACAAAAAATTAAAATCAAGCAAAATATCGTAATGTTTCGGTCTCTGCTGAGAACTCTATCAAACTGATCCCACTGATTGGATTTATTAATCGTGATATTTCGATCTCTGTTGAAATCTTTAAGAATCAAACCAGTGAAATGTCACGGTTAATAAAACAGATGTCGAAATTCGGATATCTTTGTGTTTCGTAATGAAAATTGAAATTAAACTAAAATATTTCATTTTTTTCAGTCGCACTAATCAATGCAGTACCAACATTATCACAAGAACAACCTTTTAGATATTATTTCTATTATGGGTATGAAATTGAAAGATTTAAATAATAAAAATTTAATATAAAAATTTCTTTTCCAACTTAGTCCGACTTTATCAGATAGCATTACATACGATGTATCGAACGGCTATCAGATTCTCCGACACCCAAATTTTGATACATCAAAGCCCACAGTTCTTTACGTTCATGGATGGTCGCAGTCTCACGAGGATCAAAGCATGGAAGTCGAAACAATTGTTCAAGCATATCTTCAACGCGGAAACTACAACATAATTGTTTTGTATTGGCAAGGTGAAAATTCAGGAAGCTACATGCTCAACGGTATTCCCACCATGAAACAAGTAATTATTTTCCAGAAAATGTCTACTACCACCCTTATTTTTATTTCTAATCATTTCTTTTGTCATTAAAACAGGCAGCCAATGTTGTCGGAAAGTCTCTAGTTCGAATGTTCGATGCGGGATTGAACGTTGATCGTCTTCACTTAGTTGGTTTCTCGTTGGGAGCACATTTAGCTGGACATGTTGGTCGTGTTGTCAATCAGGAATCATCAAATGGAATTAATTTGAAGCGAATTTCCGGATTAGATCCTTCGTTTGCTGGATTTTATCAAAATCAAGATTCTCACAATTCACCAATAAATGAAAATGATGCTGATTTCGTTGATATTATTCACACCGATGCCTGGTTACAAGGAGCGCCTACTCGAACCGGAACTGTTGACTTTTGGCCTAATGGTGGAAAGGGAGTTCAGCCTGGATGTCCTCACAGGTCTTCGGACAACTATGCTAATATAGGTAGAAAAATGATTAATGAATTTGAAAATTTTTGCGAATTTTTTCGAGTAAATTTTTATAATTTTATTAGATTTGTGCAGTCACAATCGTGCATGGGTTTACTGGGCCGAAAGCGTTGGAAATCAATATAATTCGAAGAAATTCAATGCAGTGAAAGCTGCAAACTGGCGACAATTCCAACAGGGAAGGACATCAGATTTGAATGAAGATATTGTAATGGGTCTTTACGCTCCGACTGGGTAAACACTATTTAAAATGCTTTTTTTAAACATAGATTTAATTTGTCTTTTTTCTATTTCAGTGTATCTGGTGATTACTATCTTCAGACTAATAGTGCATCGCCACATGCCAGAGGTGTTGCTGGAGTCGAATACTCAAATGAACATTCAAGGAATGCCGCTTATTCGAGGCGTTATTAAATGGTTCACGCCAAAATCATTTTGAATATTCTTAGAATATTATATGTATTTGACGACATACCTATAGAAATATAAAATTTATAGCAGCAACTCTTGATTTTTTTTTTAATTAATATTATTTTTTAAGAAATTTATTTTCGTCTTTATTGACTTGTGTGTGATCATTGCGCCAAATGCGAAATCCAATTTTTATCAAGGGTTTTCGAAAATGGAAATACATACAACCAAACAAAGTTCCGAATCGCCAAATTCCAAAAATGAAGAAGATATAATTTTGAGCAATAGCTTGTAATGTTTTGAAAATCTCTTGTTTTGATCCGATTGTAAATATGGCAAATTTTATTTCAATACAATCAAAAACTTATTTATCTATTTAAAACGAAAAACAAACAAAGAGAAAAATAAAAGATTTTAGCTGTTGTATGCCAAATTTTTCAATCAGATCATTGAATGCTAATAACATTGAGTTTCCGATCATTGTTAAAAATAATCCCAGTCTGTCCAGCAAGGTGTCTGATCTTTTGCGAACACTCCCACTCATTTCTGTTTAGGATTATTCGAGTTATCGTCGAGACGCACTGACAAACGTTGCAGTGGGACCTCCTTTTTGGAATTCTGCGGCCAGATACACTACCATCAGAGCACATTGTATTTGCTCTAACGTTTGCAGAGCCAATAAATATGGAATGCCAAGCAAACAGAAATTTATTGTTATCGCTCAAGAATTTTAGCTATTGGGGCTGAAATGTTCATAGCTTTAAGTTTGTGAACCCCCTAATTTTACCCTCTACAAATAATTAGAATTTAATGAAATCTCTTTTTCTATGAAACTATCGTTCATTTTTTTATTGCGTTCCGCTTACTCCGTCTATCACCTCCCATGCAAATGCATAATTTCGTAAAATATTTTGTTGGACGAACTAGAACAAGAAAGTTTGACAGAATCGTTTCTACAAATGTTAAAAAACTTAACAATTGCACCGTGTATATAGAAAATTTCTCTCTATTATTTGAACATCAATCAAAGAATCTGAGAATTAGTACAGAGCATGTTAATAACAATAGTGATTGCAAAATCAACGAATTCTCTTAATTCCTTTTACAATCTTCCATACAAATATCCCTATTGAGTATTCCAAAGGATTCGAAAGAACACTATGTTTTGCAGCGTTCAACTTTTCTCATTTCATCCTGAGTATCTCATGATTCGTAGCTCTGTTAAGTTTTTAGATTTTTTTCGTTAATATCCGAAAATGTATCGTACCAAAAGTTAAGATAAAAGGTTTTCTACTATCTAGAAAAAGAATTAGGCATCAAGACACAAATAGAAACTTGTTTTCGGTTTTAAAAAAGATACTCAAAGTGAGTTTTCCGTAGGAAGATAATGATAAGCGTCGAGTGGACTATATAGAGCTGACGTGAACGAGACAATGTTTATACTCTAGATGAAATCTGAGAGTATTATAAGTTTGCCACAAAGTTTGTAACGCCAAGAAATAAGGCTCGGAGAAAAAAATGAATGATACAGAAGTTCATATAATCACTCAAAAATCTCAAAACCGGATGTCCGTCCGTCCGTCCGTCTGTCCGTCTGTCCGTCTGTCTGTCCGTCCGTGTCCTCTCTAGCTTGAGAACGCGTTGAGCTAGAAAATTCAAATTTTGTATACATCGTTTTAAACAAAAAAGTAAGGTCAAGTTCGTGAACGAGCCAAATCGCTCCACCCCTTCTACCCCCTCCCATACAAAATGACACAATTACGCAATTTATCAATAAACGGTTTTTCTCGAAAAGTATACATGCTATTGATATGAAATTTAGAATATAATACTTTTATAATGATATCATTCTACTGCATAAAAATTGCATGTGTGTTCCTCCTCCTTCCACCACCTCCCATACAAACTGCACTTTTTCATGAAATGCTTTAAACCAATTTACTCAGTGCGTATACAATTGATTAAGCTGAAATTGTGTAGTAATTATTTATTTATAATTATTAATAAGACCAAAAAAAATTAGATGAATAGCCTTACCCCTTCTACCCTCTCCCATATAAAATGACACAATTACGCAATTTATCAATAAACGGCTTTTCTCGAAAAGTATAAATGCTTTTGATATGAAATTTGGAATATAATACTTGTATAATGATTTCATTCTACTGTATAAAAATTACATGTGTCCTCCCCCTCCTTCCACCACCTCTCATACAAACTGCACTTTTTCATGAAATGCTTTAAACCAATTTACTCAGTGCGTATAAAATTGATTGAGCTGAAATTGTGTAGTAACTATTTATTTATAATTATTAATAAGACCAAAAAATTTTAGACGATTAGCTTTACCCCTTCTACCCCCTCCCATACAAAATGACACAATTTCACAACTTTATAAAAGTCGATTTTCCTGAAAAGTATGAATGCTACTCATCTGCAATTTAAAACATTTCAAAAGCATGATGTTTATAGTTGTTTCTGAAAAGTCATTAAAAACTCGCCCCTCCTTCTATCACCTCCCATACAAACTGCTCTTCTTCACTACATCCAATACACTAATTTTCTCAGTACCTATTAAATTTTTAAATCATAAATTTTGCATAAAACATTTTGATAGCAACCTTAGCGTCATGCGAAAAAATTAGTTCAATGTCGTCACCCCCTCTACCACTTCCCCTACAAAATTTCTTAAGATACAAAAATTTCTCTTTCATCTAGAGTATCGCACGATTGGGCTTTATGCCCAATCGTACTCCTGTTATGTTTTTTTTTTTAAATTTTTTGCTTTTGTCATTTTTTCTTTCTACTTGGCGAAGAGTGAAAAGTTTATTTTTGAAACAACAATTTTTTGCTGCAATCCCTTTGTGCTAAACAAAAATCTTGGACAGTGGCCCAAGTGAAGTGATATCAAGGGCATGAACCTATACTAAAAAAAAAACAAGGAAAAATTATAAATTTTTGAAAATAAATAAAAAAACAAAACCCAATGGAAACAAAAAAAAACAATAACATACATGTATAGTGCAGTGAATCATCAAAACACATCAGAAGAGCGATAGTCCAAGCAGCGCATCACATCATGAAGGAAAGCTACAAGGATTCAAAATTACCCAACGAAATTTTTCTTTAGTTAGCAATCTTATATTAGGGATTATATGTATAGGTACATAACCAAAATAAATAATTAAAAAAAAAAACGCATTACCAATTTACATTTGTTAATTAATTATATTACATTACTAGCGATCCTTCGCGACTTCGTTCGCGTAAGAATCACAATAATAAACAATTTTTGAGAATGTTGTTAGTAATACATAATGAAGGATATATTATAATCTGCTCAATTTAATGGCTCTTTGAACACAATGCTTTCTATTGGTATCAGAACCATAAATTATTAAGAATGAAACCATAATACTCGCATTTGTATGGGACAGGCTTGTGATCAAATCAATTCCGTGATTTGAAATAATATATGTACGTATTGAAGAGCGTTAAGGACATGTGAATGGTTGTAGCTTGTGTTAATTATAAAACAAAAACCCAAATACAATAACATTAAGCTTAAAAACACAACAGGACAACCATTGTGCATAAAACCCAATCATACGATATTATAGGTGAAATCGAAATTTTTGTGATCTTAAGAAAGGAAGGGGTGAAAGGGGTGACAACATTGAACTTATTTGGTTCACATCACGCTAGAGAAGCTATAAAAATATTTTTTACCAAATTTAAGCTTCAAAAATTGAATAGATACTGAGAAAATAAGTGCATTGTTGTTAGTGAAATTGTGCAGTTTGTATGGGAGGTGGTAGAAGGAAGGGGAGGGGGGTTTAGTGATTTTTTGACAAACAACTATAATCATCATGCAATTGATATATTTCAAATTTCAAATCAGTATCTTTAATACTTTTCAAGAAAAATCGCATTTTGGAAAAGATGTGATATTGTGTCACATTGTATGAGAGGAGGTAGAAGGAGAGAAGGTAATCGGTTTACTTTTCCCCGATATTAATTATAATAGTAATTAAGAGTTTAGTACAATATTTGAGCTGGATATACGTTATACGTACTGAGCAAATTGGTTTATCTACAACTAATACTATTTATTTTAGTATTTCATGAAAAAGTGCAGTTTGTATGGGAGGTGGTAGAAGGAGTGGGGGATTCAAATAATTTATTTATTTATTTAGGTGTTTAATATATATCATCATATAAAAATATAAAATCTTATAAATTTCAAAACAAAAATGAAAAATTTTAACATTTAAATACAATAACAAAAAACAATCGTCAGCAGAAAAAATTTCTATAAGACTATTGAAAAAGAAAACAAGTGATCAAAAAAAGAAAAAGAAATAATAATAAAGTAAAAGTAAAGTCAAAATTTTGAAAGAAATAGAAGCTAAAAGGAATTTAAAATATCGCGTTTGAAAGTTGCTCGAGTATTGGTAAAATCGATTTCGTCACACATATAGAATTATTAATAAGTAATGCATCTGGATATTGGTTCATTTTGCCCACAATTTGTTACATGCGGGTATTCACAAAATAGGATCCTTTGACGAAGAGGACGTTCAGGAGCATACATCGAAATGAAAGAAAACAACTCCGGACAGTTAATACGATAAGACATAATACCTTTTATTAACATGATGCCGATCATTTTCCTCCTGTCAGATAAGGATTGTAAATCAATCAGCAGAAGTCTGGAACCTCAGAATACCAGTTCAACTTACGAAGAGCAAATCTCGTAAAGTTACGCTTGATGCGTTCAATTCGATTAATGTGTACTAAATAGACCGGATCCCATCTAACACAACAGTACTCCAAAAGGGGTCGGACCAGAGATGTGAAAATAGCCTTCAAAGTATAAGGGTCTTTAAGCTCCGCCGAGTTCCGTTTAATGAAACCAAGCATTGAATTAGCTTTAGCAACTGTGTAATCGATATGACGCACAAAAGTGAATTTAGTATCAATTAAAAGGCCGAGATCTTTGACTTCAGCCACTCGATGCAGATCCTGAGCTCCAAATTTATAATTGAATAGAACAGGATTGAGACATCTATAACCGGAGAAAATCAAGCACTTACTGATATTTAGTTTGAGAGAGTTTACCTCACACCAAACTTCAAAATTATTCAGATCATTCTGAATTTTATAACAGTCTTTTTATACGAGAGAAAATCTTAATATCATCCGCGTATAATAAACACGAGCCAAAATCAAGTACAGGTGAAATGTCATTTATAAAGAGAATAATTAGTAAAGGACCCATATGGCTGCCCTGAGGAACACCGGATTCCCCAACAAATGTCTCTGAGCTATAACCGTTAATTTTTACGAACTGCTTTCTGTTAGATAAATAGGAAGACAACCACTGACGGAGGTTCGAATGGAAACCGAGAGCCCGTAGTTTAGCAATAAGAAGTCCATAGTGGACTCTGTCAAAAGCCTTTTGAAAATCTGTGTAGATAACGTCGACTTGGAAACCAGTCTCAATAGAATCCACGCAAAATTTAGTGAATAGAGTTAATTGCGAAGTTGTAGATCGACCCTGGACAAAGCCATGTTGACAATAGCAAATAGATTCCTTAATTGAGAAATATATTTTATCCTTGACAATCGCTTCGAATAATTTCGGTAAAGGCGAAAGCATAGAGATAGGTCTATAATTTTCAACAAGATGCTTCAGACCTGCCTTATAAATGGGGGTAATATAAGATATTTTCCAGATATCCAAAAACTCTCCAGACGACAGTGATTTATTGAAAATTAGAGCTAAACAGTGACATAAAGAAGATGAGCAACTTTTTAAGACATCGCAGGAATCAAATAGAAACCTGCGTTTTTTTGGCTGTCAAGATTCTAAAGAGCTGATCGAACATCTTCGTCGCACAGAGAGATATCCCCTAGGTCTGCAATTGCGTTCAAAGATTTATAATTGTCATATGACACCTCACTCCGATCTGAATTGTATACTGACCTAAAGTACGACGCAAAAAGATCACAAGTTTCTCCGATGCCATTGGATGAAATGCCTGAGTATTCCATCGACTTCGGGAGCTGAGATGATTTGCGCTTAGAGTTTAAATATACCCAGAAGACTCTACTATTATTTTTAATATTTGATTCTGTCGAGGATAAGTACCGACTATAAAGAAAACGATTCAGAAAATCGAATTCCTTCCTAAGGCGCAGGAAAATGATGTGGTCATTTATGCTTTTTGTTATTTTAAACCTCTTATATGCCTTGTTTTTCGGTTTTTTAGATTACTGAGGCGTGAATTGCCCCATGGAACTTTCGGAGTAGCTTTCTTTCTATATACGGGGACAAATAAATCAAGAGTCATCTTCAATCTGGATTGAAAAATTGAAAATGTGTCAGATAAATATAAATTAAGGAAAATACTGTCCCAATCAATCGATTGAAAATAATCGTTCAATACAACAAAATCGGCTTTAAAAAAGTTGAAGTAAGATGAAGAACTGCCCAAAGATAACTTGCTTTCTAGATCGTAAAATTTAAAAATAATAGAAATAGCTTTATGATTAATTGAGTTGTTCAAAAGAGGAGCGCGCACCTCATGTAAATAATATTCAATGTTGTTACTAAATCTAATAATCTATTAAGACTATTTTTCACAAAATTAATTTGAAATAAATGAAGAGAAAATAATGAATCGATGACTAAGAATTCCGTGGGCGTCTTCATATTGAAGGGTATAAAACATTTTTTCTCATCCGAGAATGTCCAGTTAATGTCGCCAATATTGAAATCACCCATAAAGCAAGGATATTGCTCCTCGCCTAGGTCCTTCACGATAAACTCGATGTTGGATATGTGCGCCGTGTATAAGTCAATATCGCTTAAAGGAGGAATGTAGCTAACGATGAAATAGACGATGTAAGCTGGAGACGCTTTAGAAAAATTGACGCGTACACAAATTTGCTCGACCAATTCCGACTTATGATGCAGATCAATTTGCTTGCTACTAAACGAAGTATGTACTGCCAATAGAACTTCGCCACCACGTAGCTTGCCGGTAGCGCGAGAAGAGCTATCGCATCAATATACGACATAGTTGGAGTCGAAAAGCTCGGTGGAAAGAAAATTCGGTTTCAGCCAAGTCTCTGTCAGGGCAATAACATCGTAATCAAGTGATGAAGGTGATAAGAAAAGTTCCGTAGTTTTCGACCGTATACCACCCGCATTCTGATAGTATACTGAAACGTGGGAGGATACATCACGAGATACTGAGCTCTGAATTACGTTGCGGCCGGAACGACTTCGATTCTTGGAAAAAACATAAATTCCTTGATATTGACCGTGACTGGCCAGATAGACGGATCCAGAGCACTGGCTAATAAGTGCTCAGGAACGCCAAGCTTGAAGTTGACGAAATGCATAGAAGACAGGTCCACGTCTCTTTTCGTGAGTTTAGCGCAAATTAGCTGATCAGGCTCCACTTGCAGTTTAGAGGCAACGAAAGTCTTATCGAGTCGGCTGTTGTATCCACGTGAAATCGGGAAACATGTAATCATTTCAAAGAAGGCACAACCTTGAATGCACTGCAAAAAGAATTTGTATACTACATATAACAGAATACGTAATTAAGTTTGTTTCCAGCAATATCCGTTTTTTAATTTTTAAAAGTCAATAAAATATAAAGAAAAAAATAATGAAGTGCTAACCCAGACAGCTCTAGCCTCGACGCATGGCAGGCGACACTTTTCTTCGTCCATCTTCACTCCTCTATTCGCATCGTACCGCCCTGTGGCTTCGTATGGCCTAGGTGTGCATATACGGAGCCCGGCGGCAAAATGATCGACAACAAGAACGCACTAGTATTCTCGTCTTCCCTTTTAGTAACAGCACATCAAGGATGAGCACAACTCCAGGTCGAATTCCCCAGCCAAGCTCCTGAGTAGCAGGTAAAAGTGCTGTCCAGACCTGGTGGAGCCGAACTGGAACCCCGGCGTCTCATTACGTATAATCGATTGAGACTTGTTTTAATGAAGCACGTTAGACCTTCGGTATCCTTTCTCTTTTCTGGAAGTTAGGAGAGAAATCCCTTTAAACGAAGCTTCGAGTTCTTGATGCATTCGTCAAATTCTGCGTTTTTATATGGTTGTACCACATGGAATGCGGTCGTTAGGCTTATAAAGAAACTGATAACATTCTTGACCCAATGCCTCCGATCTTAGGGATATTTTAGTCAGATGCGACCTACAACGACGAACTTTAGAGTATAATTGGACTGACTGAAGTAGGCGTTGAGATTCAAAGGCAGAAGTGCCAATGGTTGGTTGACACTTTTAGGAAACCAGAGCACAATATCGCCAGACATGTTCTAGATTATAATCCTGAAGAAAGACGTCGGGTTGGTCGACCATATAGCACATGAAAGCCAGCAAATGAACAGGAGAACAGAGGAATAAACAAGTCCTGGAGGCAACTAAAAGCCAATACTCAAGATCGTGCCATGTGGAAGAGAACGTTTTTTGTCGTTGGCCTTTACAAAAGGTCTCAGTAGGAAATTGATTAATTCATTGATTAGCAACTGTCTAGTTTTTTCAACGCTATTGAATTCAATTATTTCCCAAAAATCCCAATAATTAAAAACAGGAGACCTATGATTATGATCAAAGCTTATGTATAATTGTCCACCAATGGGATAGAGGGTGGATTTCTGCACGTCACCTGTATTTTTCTCAAATATAAAGTTTTTCTTCCATTCCATTTTCGATGCCGATGAATACAAAGATTAAATTAATTTTCAAGTTTGTTCCAGAAATCATCGACATTTTTGTTGATTCTTAGCTTTCTATCTACAGCTGTAGTTAAGATTATCGCATCTGTAATTTTCGTTACTACTCCTTCTTCCGCTTTCCGCCTCCACCTCACAAAATTGAAAACCAGTTGGAATCACACCCCATGAACTTTTTATTTTTATGGTTTTGGAGCTAGTGCACGCTGGATATACGGCATACAGGTGAACGAATTTTCTGGACTAATGTGGTCATGAAGCCTGAAAAACAAAATAAAAGAGTAACTAAATTTTTCTCCTCAAGTCGCACACAATTCTTAATTATTGGAATAATAAAGTAGTAGTAATTAAAAGAAGCAGAGGAATAAACAAGTCCCGGCGAGAACTAGAGCCCAATTCTCAGGATGGGAGACAACTTTTTCTTTTCTCTGCTCCTAGAAGGGGTTTTAATAGCAATTCGATTGAATGATTAAAAAAAATTTCTGCAATTTGTTTCATGAATCATGAAGTTAGTTCATGTAGACTCTTAGACTAAATTTTTGAAAAAATTACTGATAAAGGAACTTTTGAAAAAAAGCATTCACACAGTTCAGCAACCTGCCGTTGAACTACGAGTACATTAATCGAAAGATTTTGTGAATAATTAGATTAATTTGTCTTGCTACATTGATCTCAATCTAGGCACATGCATGATTGATAAGAAAATGAAAAAATCGCCGAACTAGTAAACAGCAGTTGGAAAAATATCGCGGATCATCAGTTTGTTTTGCTATAAATTAGCGGAACAATTTTACTATGGCATCAGTTTCATTCAGTAATTTATTAGTAATATTATTTCGAAATAATCAAGGATTTCATAAAATTACCCAAAATGTTGCGACTGGCAATATTATTACTCCTAAGCGGTGGTGAGTAAATTGCTATTTTGAAATTATTCAAAATTTTTGGTTCATTTTTGACGAGTATTTTGAGAATTTAGTGGTAGTCTCACAGTCTAAATTTAAACTAAATATTTGGCTTAAGATGCGAATTTCCTTCGTTTAAACCACAGTTTAAAGCAAATGGGCAAATTTAAACTTAAATTACAAAACCAGCCATTAAATTTTGATTTTTAATAAAATATCTTTTAATTTTTAGTTAACCAGATCTTTACTTATGAATTTCGAATCGAACGATTTTTTCAATTCTAAACCATAATTTTAATCGATTAACTAAACTATTCCAGTTCTGCTGCGACAAACTTTATTTTTTGGAGAGTTCGAATAGTTGGAATATGGGTGGGGCAAACTATACCGAGCTAAAAGGGGTCTGTTAAAAAATATATTGCAATTTTACTAAAATAAAATTTATTCTTGCCGAACACGAGTTCTTACCAATCACCTCCAATAATTTTTTTTTCTAATAATAAAGTATTGTGATCGACACAGAAAAAAAAATTGCTGCCCTGATTTTTTTTTTTACATTTCATGACTAAATTATCCTAAGAATGCAAAAAAATCCGTACGCCGTACGTGTACGCTCCAACGACATTCAAAGACCCATATCTCCGAAACCCTTATAGGTAGAGAAATAATTTTTCGGTGGATTATTGAATGGGTAGAAAAATACTGAGAAAAAAATCAAAATCGAGCAAAATATCGTAATGTTTCGGTCTCTGCTGAGAACTCTATCAAACTGATCCCACTGATTGGATTAATTAATCGTGATATTTCGATCTCTGTTGAAATCTTTAAAAATCATAGCAGTGAAATGTCACGGTTAATAAATCAGATGTCGGAATTCGGATTGTGTTTCGTAATGAAAATTGAAATTAAACTAAAATATTTCATTTTTTTCAGTCGCACTAATCAATGCAGTACCAACATTATCACAAGAACAACCTTTTAGATATTATTTCTATTATGGGTATGAAATTGAAAGATTTCAGTAATAAAAAATTTAATATAAACATTTTTTTTCCAACTTAGTCCGACTTTATCAGATAGCATTACATACGATGTATCGAACGGCTATCAGATTCTCCGACACCCAAATTTTGATACATCAAAGCCCACAGTTCTTTACGTTCATGGATGGTCGCAGTCTCACGAGGATCAAAGCATGGAAGTCGAAACAATTGTTCAAGCCTATCTTCAACGCGGAAACTACAACATAATTGTTTTGTATTGGCAAGGTGAAAATTCAGGAAGCTACATGATCAACGGTATTCCCACCATGAAACAAGTAATTATTTTCCAGAAAATGTCTACTACCACCCTTATCTTCATTTCTAATCGTTTCTTTTGTCATCAAAACAGGCAGCCAATGTTGTTGGAAAGTCTCTAGTTCGAATGTTCGATGCGGGATTGAACGTTGAACGTCTTCACTTAGTTGGTTTCTCGTTGGGAGCACATTTAGCTGGACATGTTGGTCGTGTTGTCAATCAGGAATCATCAAATGGAATTAATTTGAAGCGAATTTCCGGATTGGATCCTTCGTTTGCTGGATTTTATCAAAATCAAGATTCTCACAATTCACCAATAAATGAAAATGATGCCGATTTCGTTGATATTATTCACACCGATGCCTGGTTAAAAGGAGCACCTACTCGAACCGGAACTGTTGACTTTTGGCCTAATGGTGGAAAGGGAGTTCAGCCTGGATGTCCTCACAGGTCTTCAAACGTATATGCTAATGAAGGTAGAAAAATAATTAATGAATTTGAAAATTTTTGCGAATTTTTTCGAGTAAATTTTTATAATTTTAATAGATTTGTGCAGTCACAATCGTGCATGGGCTTACTGGGCCGAAAGCGTTGGAAATCAATATAATTCGAAGAAATTCAATGCAGTGAAAGCTGCAAACTGGCGACAATTCCAACAGGGAAGGACATCAGATTTGAATGAAGATATTGTAATGGGTCTTTACGCTCCGACTAGGTAAACACTATTAAAAATGTTTTTTTAAAGATAGATTAAATTTGTCTTTTTTCTCTTTCAGTGTATCTGGTGATTACTATCTTCAGACTAATAGTGCATCGCCATATGCCAGAGGTGTTGCTGGAGTCGAATACTCCAATGAACATTCAAGCAATGCCGCTTATTCGAGGCGTTATTAAATGTTTCACACCAAAATCATTTTGAATATTCTTAGAATATTATATGTATGTATTTGAGATACCTACAGAAATATAAAATTTATAGCAGCAACTCTTGATTTTTTTTTTTTATTTAATATTATTTATAATTAAATTTATTTTCTACTTCATGGACTTGTGTGTGCCAATTGCGAAGTCCAATTTTTATCAAAGGTTTTCGAAAATAGAAATACCACCAAAGTACCGAATAGCCCAATCCTAAAAATGAAGAAGATTTAATTTTGAGCAATAGATTATAATTTTTTGAAAATCTCCAAATTTTATTCACGTCCGCAACTTTAACTCTTGTTATACTCTAGATGAAATCTGAGAGTATATTGTGTTTGCCTTACCGTTTGTAACGCTAAGAAATAATGCTCGCACAGAGCCGCCAAGGGTACAGAAATATTTGTTGTCGCTCAAAAACTTCGATTCCGAGTTGCTGTCTGTCCGTCTGTCTACAGCATAACTTTCGAACGCTTTGAGCTATCGTGCTGAAATTTGTTATGTGTCATTTCTGGCAAAAAAGAAACTTTAAGTTCGTGAACGGGCCACATCCCCTTACTCCTTCTACCCCCTCCCATACAAATTTCACGAATTTCCGAAATTTTCAGAAGTTGATTTTTATTTGAAACTATTTAAGCTATCGATTTGAAATTTGGGTCAAAATATTATGATATAGATATCATTAATATGACGGAATATTGATCCGATTCCGTTACTCCTTCTACTCCCTCCCATACAAATGCATAATTTTGAAAAATGCAGTTTTTCGATTTTCATTGAAACTAGCAAAGTTATAAAAACGAATTTTTGCCAGAATTAATTTTATTATAATTCCAATCAGAATTGGAAAAATTATCAACTTCATGTCACTCCTTCTACCCCCTCCCATACAAATTTCACGACATTTTGAAATTTAAATTAAATTATTTTTCTTCGAAACTGTTAAAGCTATCAACTTGATATTTTGTATAAAGTATAAAAATAGAAATATCAATAACGAGAAAAAAATGTGTTTTGATCCGTACACTCCTTCTACCCCCTCCCATACAAATCTATAATTTTTGTTAATTGCATTATATCGATTTTCATTAAAACTAGAAAAAGTACAAACTTAAAATTTTGCCAGAATTTGTTTTTCAATAATTGCAATAAATTCTAAAAAAAAATTATCATCTCTTCTTCACTCCTTCTACCCCCTCCCATACAAATATCTGTATTGTAAATTCAAGAAAAGCATTTCTTCTTCGAATATATTAGAACTATCGAATTTGAAATTGAATTAAAGCGTGGTGATAATTTTACTTTATTATTTTTTAATAATAAAGTATTGTGATCGACACAGAAAAAAAAAAAAATTTGCTACCCTGAAATTTTGTTTTTTCGCGTTTCATGACTAAATTAGCCTAAAAAAGCAAAAAAAAAAATCCGTCCCCCCGTACGCCGTACGCCGTACGCCGTACGCCGTCCGCCGTACATATGGACTCGTACCTCCAAAACCGTTAAAGGTAGAATGTTGGTTTTTGGGTGGATTGTTAATTTGGTAAGTGAGCTCCATTATCCAAATTTTGGGGAGTGTGGGGTGGAAGGGGGAGGCGGGGGGATGGAAAAAGTCGAAAAATACACTTGCTAATATCTTCACCACGAATGCAGATAGAAAGATGAAAATCAGCATACATATAGAGAAGGTTGTGGGACATACTCCAAAAATAATTTAATTTTTTTATCCATTGGCGTCCGAAAAGGGGGGGCTAAAAACAAATTGTCGGCCGAATCTTTTTTTGAAATGGTTATATCTTCGAAACTACTTACCATAAAAAATTCATATTTTGGGTCAATTAAGATGGCGTATAGATCCATCAGAATAAGCTTAGAAATAGGCTAATTATTGTAAGGGGGAGGGTCAGGGGGGGTGCAAAGAAAAACACTTAAGAATTAATATCTCAACTATCTCTTAAGCTATGTAATTGAAATTTAAAACATATACTAAGCTATACTAGCGAAATATAAAAAAAATATAAAATTTGGTCATAATAGTAGTAGGGGGAAATGGGGAGCATTTCAAAAATGGTGCACTTTTCAAAATTAGAAATCGTTATATCTCAAAATTGAGTGCAGATATCGAATCAAAAATTCGTCAGATTATAGAACTATATAATTTATAATTTTGATAAAAATTTTAAGTTAGGGGGTGTAAAGGGAGGGAGGTGGTAAGCAAAAATGTCGAAAATTTTGAGTGATTTTTTTAGGACTCTGGTCAAAGATAGAAACTTTAAATTTTGCATGTGGATACATCTATTTTATATACACAGAAAAAAAATAATAATTTGATCCACAATTGTTACGAACCGACCAGCACGGTCTAAGGGGCACAAGGTGTTTCATGTGCAGCGAAAAAAACACGAAAACTGAAAATTTTTGGATGTAATTTTAAGGTAGAAACTTGAAAATTTGGGAAATACATTTAAAAAAAATCCCCAAACGTATAAGATATTAACTGGTCGAATACCTTTGAAACTTCTACCCCCTCCCATACAAAATTATTTTTTCGACCATTTTTAAGAAATTAATTATCACCTAACTATTAAAAGCTATCAATTTGAAATTTTGCATAAGAACTTATAAAAATATTTAAAATAAAATTATTTTAAAAGTTTCAAAATAGCACTTGCCCTTCTACCCCCTCCCATACAAAAGTATGATTTCGACCAATTTCATTAAATCAACTAATAAACAACAAATTAAAAGCTACGAACTTGAAATTTTGTACGAGCACCTTACTAGAGAAAGGAAAGAAAATTGCATCACAAATTTTGCAATTCCCCTACCTCTTCTACCCCCTCCCATACAAAATTATTTTTTCGAGCATTTTTAAGAAATCGGTTATCAGCTAACTCTTAAAAGCTATCCATTTCAATTTTTGTCGGAAAACTTATAAAAATAATTGAAATGAAATTTTGTTAAAAGTTTTGCAATCACGCTTGCCCTTCTACCCCCTCCCATACAAAAGTATCATTTCTACCTATTTCATTGAACCAACTAATAACCAACAAGTTAAAAGCTGCGAACTTGAAATTTTGTACGAGAAGACTACAACAGAAAGGAAATAAAATTGCGTCACAATCTTTACGATTCCCCTACCTTCTCTACCCCCTCCCATACAAATGTTGGTTTCGTGAATGTAAAATACACAGAATCTTATTCTATGCAACTTCGTCTATGAAACTGACATTCTATACAGAGAATATTGGACGTCAATTAAAAAACTATTAACATCCACCGACCCTTACTATCAACCCTCATCCCTCCCCTCAAAAAACTCAAACTTGCATAAATAAACGAACGAAATATTGGTTATATATACTGAAGCTTTTGAACGTTTCCGCAAAGTGTTGACAACTGTCCTGCCCAAGAACCCCCTTTCACTTAGTCTTCCCTAACCACTCTAACCTGCATATTGACTTTCCACGCATCCGCAACTTGTCCCAAGAATAATAAAGTTTCGCCCGACTTGTTGGCAGTTTATTTTTATTTGATATCAATAGCTATACATAATAATAATAATTTATTTCATATAATACTAAATACATTATTTCGTACAAATTTATTAACGCTTTATAAGCATGCTTGTGTTAAGCGTTTTGTTTAAGTCTTAAAGTAGAGTGATCAAAAAAAGAAAAAAAATAATAAGTGAGAAAATAATTCAAAGAGAAAAAAAGTAATAAATAAACTAAGAAGTTAAAATGAATAGTATGAAAAATATAAAAAGAAAAAGAAAAAGAAAAATAAAATATGTTTGTTATGCAAATTAAACAACTAAGAATACTAATCCACTTGTTAATTTACCATTTTATGTCTTTAATTTGTGAGCGCAAATTTATATTATATTATTATATAATATTAGAATTCCAAGAGAGAAGCCAATTTTTTAATTTTACTTTAAAGGTGAAACTATTTATACTAGATTTGATGTCAAGTGGAAGTTCATTAAAGTACTTTATTAGTAAATATGATGCATGTTGCTGTGTCTTTGTCAGCTTACACTTTGCAGTTAGTTTCTTTAAATTTTCACGAAATCTTGTCTTGTAGGTCGGACCATGATCGCAGATTTGAAAAGCTTGTGTTCTATGTGCGTGGAGAAGAACTACCTTTTTATATAGCCTATTCAGATCTAAAACTTTTAGTTCTAAGAATGCTTGGTGCGACGAATATCTATTTGGCTTCCTAAGAATTTGTTTAATAGCTGCTTTTTGAACAATACTGATAGGGTATAAATTAGTTTTACACGCACCACCCCATCCCAAAATACCATATTGAAGAACACTTTCAAATAGAGCATGGTATATTGATTTTAGTGTCACAATCTCCATAATATTCCTTAACTGACGGATACTAGGAAGAATATTTCGAAGTTTTTGAGAGACAGAATTTACCTGTTTTCTCCATGTCAGATTATTGTCTATAATTATTCCTAGATATTTTATAGATGTGGCCACTTCAAATTGTGAACTGCAGGAACAGGTGTTGTGCGATTCGCAATTACAGGAGTGAACTGTGAGCTTCAAGTTAGTTGATGGAATTCCCTTTTTGTTTGCACTAAAATGCATATATTTTGATTTATCAATATTTACTGTCAACCTATTTGCATCAAGCCATCTTTTTAGTTTAGTAACTGCAGCCGATGCTTTTTGATAGGTTTCCTTCCATGTGAAGTCACTCACACACAATACAGTATCGTCTGCAAAAGCGATCAGGTCATCCACAGAATCGGTGATGTTGAACATATCATTAATGTACAATATAAATAAAAGTGGGCCCAGAACACTACCCTGAGGAACAGCGTAATCAGTGATTTTCGCAGAACTGACTCTCCCTTCTTTTTTAACCCTTTGCTTTCGGTTAGACAAATAGCTACGTATGAGATCTAAGGGCTTTCCTCGAAGTCCCATTAAGGATGATGATAAGCAGTTTCAAAATCATCTTAAACGCTCCACTTCCTCTGCCACCTCCCATACAAATGCCTCAATTTCAGGAAAACTATGTCCAATTGAAAATAATGAAAGCTACAAACCTTAAATTAGCACGAAATATTTTGCATACCACATTATGTGTCATATCCAAAAATTACAAACCTTCCTCCTCTCCTTCTATCACCTCCCATACAAAAGTCTCTATTAATTATTTAAAAGAATTGTAGGTGACATATTTTCCGGTACATTGAACTCTTTCTCATTTCATCTAGAGTATCATATGATTGGGCTTTACGCCCAATCATAATTCTTTTATATTTTTTGATTCGATTGTAAATACGACGAATTAAATTTCAATATGATCAAAAACTGATTTAACATTTTAAGACGAAAAACAAATAAAGAGAAAAAAAATGTTTTTATCTGTTGTATACCTTCGATATGCCAAATTTTTCAATCAGATCATTGAATGCTAATAACATTCAGTTTCTGATCATTTTTAAAAATAGTCCCGGTCTGTCCAGAAACACTCCACTCATTCCTGCTGAGGTTTATTCGAGTTATCGTCGAGACGCGTAGATGAATGTCGCAAATTTTGAGCTCAATAAATGTTATACGTACTGAGCAAATTGGTTTGAAGTATTTCATGAAAAAGTGTTGCTTGTATGGGAGGTGGTGGAAGTAGTGGGGAGATTCAAATAATTTGTATAGCATAGGTAACATTCATGATAAAAATAAAATTTTCTAAATTTCAAATGATTCGTTAAATTTCAAATTACTATTTATATATAAAGAAAAATACCAACGTATAGCCATTTCTAAATAAATAACAGACAATGTATGTACAGCGATTGCGCGGGATATTTCGTCCGAAATTTGAATTTACTCAATTCTTTTTCTTTTGTGAAGTAAACACAATCATAATGAATTGTTATTTATGAAAGTCATATTCATTTTCGATTTTAATGAGTATTCAATTGAAAAACTTGTTGTTTAACGCAAGTTTGTGCTCTTGTCCGTACATTTGCACACCTCCAAACTCAAGTTTGGCTGTTTTTCATATTCTTGTGCTTCTAAACGATCACGCTGAACTGTATAGCATTGTCCAAACTCTATTAGGATAGAAGTATTAATATGTATCGAGTATCTCTAGTCCTGGAGGTAACTAAAGGCCGATACTCAAGATCGTGCCATGTGAAAGAGAACTGTTTTCGTCGTTTGGTCCTACAAAAGGTCTGAATAGGGAATTGATTCATTGACAACTGTTTATTTTTTTATCGCCCTTGAATTCAATTATTTCCCAAAAATCTCAATAGTTAAAAACAGGAGACCTATGATTATGATCAAAGCTTATGTATGCTTGTCCACCAATGGGGGTAGAGGATGGATTTCTGCACGTCACCTGTATTTTTCTCCAATATAAAGTTTTTCTTCCATTCCGTTTTTGATGCCGATGAATACAAAGATTAAATTAATTTTCAAGTTTGTTCCAGAAATCATCGACATGTATGTTGATTCTTAGCTTTCTATCTACAGCTGTAGTTGAGATTATCGCATCTGTAATTTTCAGAACTACTCCTTCTTCCGCTTTCCGCCTCCACCTCCCAAAATTGAAAACCGGTTAACATCACACCCCATGAACTTTCCATTTTTGGGGTTCGGAAGCTAGTGCACGCTGTTCGTACGGCGTACAGACTGACGAATTTTCTGTTTTGCATTTCTAGACTAATGTGGTCATGAAGCATGAAAAAAAATTTCATAGTATCTAAATTTTGTTTCTCAAGTCGCACACAATTCTTTATTATTGAAATAATAAACTAGTAATGATTAAAAGGAGCAGAGGAATAAACAAGTCTCGTCGAGAACTAGAGGCCGATTCTCAGGATCACGCCTTGTGGAAGAGAACTTTTTTTTTCCTCTGCCGTAAAGGGGATAATTTGTTTCATGAATCATGAAGTGAGTTCAGACGCATAGACAATATTTTTCAAAAAATTACTGATTAAGGAATTTTTGAAAAATGCATTCATACAGTTCAGCAACCTGTCGTTGAACTACGAGTACATTAATCTTAACAATTTTTGAATAATTAGATTAATTTGTCTTACTGCATTGATCTCAATCTGGGCACATACATGAGTGATAAGAAAACGAAAAAATCGCCGAACTAGTAAACAGCAGTTGGAAAAATATCGCGGATCATCAGTTTGTTTTGCAATAAATTAGCGAAACAATTTCACTATGGCATTATTTTCATTTAGTAATTTATTAGTAATATTATTTCTAAATAATCAAGGATTTCATAAAATTACTCGAAATGTTGCGACTGGCAATACTATTACTCCTAAGCGGTGGTGAGTAATTTTGAAATTATTTTAAATTTTTTATTGTATTTAATTTTTGACGAGGATTTTGTAAATTTAGAGCCATACATTATTTTTGTATGCTGTTTATACCCTTCTCATAACTAGAAAACTTTCGTAACTGTAACTAAAAGGTATACCACAATAATCAAAATGTTGATTTTGAAGTAACGAAGAATAGTGTCTTTTGAGGTGCGAAATTTGAGTAAAACTGCTAATTTCCTTCGTTGAAACCGCAGTTTAAAGTAAATTATTGGGCTTAAACTTAGATTGTGAAACCAGCCATAGAAAATGTAAATTTTGATTTCATAAAAAAATTAAACTATCATTTAATTTCTGGTTAAACTGATCTTTTGTTAGAGAAACCAGAGTTTAATTTCTGGTTGGTCTTTTTTGTGAAATCTTTTAGGACACCAAATTTTATCCGACCGATTTTATTCAAGGCTAAGGCATAATTTTAATTAATTTACTTAACTATTCTAGTTTTCCGTCGACAAATTCTATTTTTTGGAGGACTTGAAAAGTTGTACCTAAATAGCTACAAGATGTTGTAAATTAAATCGAAATTTTTCCAAAATAAAATTTGTTCTTGCCTAACATGAGTACTAAATATATTAATATAATATTTTTCTCTCTCTTTTTATACTCTAGAAGAAATCTGAAAGTATTATAAGTTTGCCATAAAGTTTGTAACGCCAAGAAATAATGCTTGAAGAAAAAAAATGAATGATACAGAGGTTGATTTTATGAATTAAAAATCTCAAGACCGGATGTCCGTCCGTCTATCCGTCCGTGTCCTCTCTAGCTTAAGAACGCATTGAGCTAGAAAGTTCAAAATTTTGTACACATCGTTTTTGACAAAAAAGTAAGGTCAAGTTTGTGAACGGGCCACATCGCTTCACCGCTTCTACCTCTCCCATACAAAATGACACAATCTCGCAATTTGACAATAAATGGATTTGCTCGAAAAGTATATTTGGAATATTTTACTTTTATGATGATTTCAATCTTGCTTATAAAACTTATTCGTTACCACCTCCCATACAAACTGCACTTTTTCATTAAATGCTCTAAACCAATTTACTCAGTGCGTATAAAATTCATCGGTCTGAAATTGTGCACTAAATATTTATTTAGAATTATTGGTAAAACCAAAAGAAGCTAGACGATTAGCTTTACCCCTTCTACCCCCTCCCATACAAAATGACCCAATTTTGCAATTCGACTTTACAAAAGGTTGATTTTCGTGAAAAATATGAATGCTACTGATCTGCAATTTAAAACATTTCAAAACCATAATGTGTAGAAATAACTATCTGGAAAAGTCAATTTCACTAGATCCGATGCACTAATTTTCTCAGTATGTGTTAAATTTTTGAATCCCAAATTTTGTAAAAAAAGATCGACCCTCTTTCCATAGCACTACAGTCTAAGTCGGGCTTTTTCTTCCTGATCTTCAGGTTCTTTAAAATTTTCATTACTTATTGTGGAAGAGTTGTTAGTCCTTCGTACAATCCTTCATCTACAGCGTATGTGGCATTTCCAAGCAGTCAGTGTGCTAGAATTATACGTCGATCGGGATTTCAACTCTCGACCTTCGCATTGTAGATCAACACATTACCCACTAGGCTACACCCATAACGAGGTTTTTGCACAGATAATTTTCCCGTAAATTTGTTCATAAGATGCTGACGAAATTGATGCATTTCTATTTATTTTCATGCAATTACTTTCGATACGGGATGTTGATCGTAATGTAAATATCCAACCTAAGATAACGCTTTTCCGATTTCAGCCTCTTATATGTATATTAGTTTTCTCATTTTATGTAGCAAAAATTAAAAGTTACTTTTTAAGAGAAAAATCACAAACTAATTTGCTTGTTGTTTGCATATTATAAAACACATGACAACGGATGGGTGTAACTGTAGTTGCTTGAAACTTTATTGGTTTGCATAAACCCATAACCAAATTAACAGCCAATACCTAAATGTTGCTCGGTCTCATTACCATCTAAAAATTTAAACTCTATTGTAGTTAAGTCTAAATAGAGCTGATTCAGACTCAGTTAAACTTCGGAATTGACGAAATTTCTGTCCAATTTAGTCAATCGGATTTCAATAATATTGAAATTTAACCCTTTCATGCATAGGATTTTTAAAGAATGGTAAAAATTGATAGTGACAATAATTCTACTTCTACAATGGCACTACAGGCCTTGGCCTTCTGACCTTCAGGTTCCTTAACATTTTTCATTGTTTATTGTGGAAGGGTTGTTAGACCTTCGCACAACCCTCTATCTTCGAATTTTTCCTTTTCGTAGATTGACGTGCCCAAGGTATACCCAAGCAGACAGTGTGCTGGAATTATGCAGCAATCGGGATTTAAGCTCATGACCTTTGCATTGTAGACCAACACGCTGCCCACTAGGCTACACCCTAGCTAGTGACAGTAATTACTTGCTGTGAATTATTCCAATGTTTATACTGTGAATGAAATCTGAGAATATATTGTGTTTGCCTTACCGTCTGTAAAGCTAAGAGGTATTGCTCGCACAGAGTCGCCAATGGTGCAGAAATATTTATTGTCGCTCAAAAATCTCGATTCCGACTGACCGTCTGTCCGTCTGTCCATCTGTCTACAATATAACTTTCGAACGCTTTGAGCTATCGCGCTAAACAATTTTTGATGTAATTTTTGACTAAAAAGAAACATTAAGTTCGTAAACGGGATATATCCCTCCATCCTTTCTACCCCTCCCATAAAACTTTCACGAAATTTCGAAATCTTAAGATATTGAGTTTTCTCCGAAGTTATTTAAGCTATCGACTTGAAAATTAAGTTAAAGTAAAAGCTCGGAAGTATTATCAGCATGGATGGTGGAGCCGAAAAGTATATTGAGGATTGTCCAAATGAAGCTCGTCAGGCCTTCGGTATCCTTTCCCTTTTCTGAAGGTTAACAGAGATCTCCCTTCGTACGAAGCTGCGAGTTTTTGACGCATGACGCATTATACTACGCGCAAAGTGACCGTTCGACTTACCAAGAAACTGCAGACTTTCGTGAACCAATGCCTCCGACGCGTCTTAGGAATAATCTGACCAGAAGTGATCTCCAACGACGAACTTTGGAGTACACCTGGCCAGACTAAAATAAGTATTGAGATTCAAAAGCGGAAGTGGCAGTGGATCGGCCACACATTGAGGAAACCAGAGCGAAATATCGCCAAACAGGCTCTGGATTATAATTCTCAAGGAAGACGTCGGGTTGGTCGACCATGTAACACATGGATGCGATCAGTTGAGCAGGAGGCCAGAGGAACAAACAAGTCCAGCTAAAGGCCGATGCTCAGGATCGCGCCTTGTGGAAGAGAGTTGTTTCTGTCCTATGCCCTTATAGCGGGTTTTATCAGGAATTTTATTTGATTGATTGATAATAATATGAATAGCATTAACAACGTCCCCTACAAATGCTCAATTTTGAAAAATAAATTTCTTCAATTTTCGTTCAAACTAGTATAGCTATAAAGACGAATTATTGCCAGAATTATATTTATTCTAATTGCAATCAATCACGAAAAAAATTATCAACTTTACCTTACTCCTTCTACTTCCTCCCTTACAAATTTCACGAAATTTCTGCTTCAACCACCTCCCACACAAAAGTCACTATTCATTATTCGAAAGAATTTGAGACGGCATAGTTTCCCGTACATTATACTCTTTCCCATTTCATCTAGATTCTGTTTCGTTTTTTTCTTTTTAGCTTGTTGAAGATGAATGTGATTAAAAAAATTATGAGGAATTTGAAAGATCCGGATATTTTTGCAATCCCATTATTTTACAAATTCAATCCCGAAAGTTTGTGGAAATTCTAAGTTTTCGTATTCAATTTTTAAATGATTTTTGAAGGTCACAGAAATCGATTAAATTTAGTTTTTGTGATGGATCTGTCTATACATATCGCAATATAGAGTGAAAGGACGAGACTGTTTTATTTTTAGAAATTTATCAACATTTTCGTGACAACAAAATGCGGAAAAATTATCAATAAAAATCACAAATATTTGTGGACACTCAAACATATCATTTCCATATTGTTGTGATCATTTTAGTAATACAAAACATGTTTGTATTACCGCCTCTGAGGAATATTTTGTAGATTGCTCTACATTGTACTAGTTTACACCATATTCATAAATTATCTGAAAAAGCTGAACCGTATACTATTTTTTACAGCCACAACTGACGCCTAAGATGTTAACAATTTTACATCAAATTTGGCGTCCAAATCCCAAAATAATTGATAAATTTGTCGTTAAAATGGCTATCAGTACCATGCGTTATTTTCTTTCCAATTAAATTTTTTTTTAACAAATATCTTACAAATACAAAATCCCAAATTCTTATTTTATTGTAACATTTACTATGGGTCCAATATTTGAGTTCAAATGGTAGCAATTATTGTGATAAATTCATTGTTAAAGTGTCGTAACACTGCTATCTATTTTGCTGTCAATCAAAAAATTTTGTTAAATTTTTGTCGCAACTATTCTGATTGAAATGTCACAAATTTAACCTCAACCGCTCAATTCCTGCTCCAAGTTTTGTCACCAAGTTCGTCGACAATCAACATATTTATACTCTAGATATAATATGAGAGTATATTGTGTTTGCCTTACCGTTTGTAACGCTAAGAAATAACGTTCGCACAGAGCCGCCAAGGGTACAGAAACATTTGTTGTCGCTCAAAAGCCTCGATTCCGAGTGACCGTCTGTCCATCTGTCCGTCTGTCCGTCTGTGCGTCTGTCTACAGCATAACTCTCGCAAGCTTTGAGCTATAGTGCTAAACATTTTTGTGTGTCATTTTTAGCAAAAAAGTAACTTGAAGTTCGTGAATGGGCTACATCCCCCACTCCTTCTACCCCCTCCCATACAAATTTAATGAAATTTCGAAATATTAAGAAATTAATTTTTCTTTGAAACTATTTAAGCTATCGATTTGAAATTTGGGTCAAAGTATTATGATATAGATGTCATTAATATGACGGAATATTGATCCGATCCCCTCACTCCTTCTACCCCCTCCCATACAAATGGACAATTTTGAAAAATACATATTTTCCATTTTCATTGAATTATCAACTTCACTTCACTCCTTCTACCCCCCCCCCACACAAATTTCACGAAATTTTTTAATTTAAATTAAATTATTTTTCTTCAAAACTGTTAAAGCTATCAACTTGATATTTTGCATAAAGTAGAAAAATAGAAACTTCAATAACGCGAAAAAAATTTGTTTTGATCCGTACACTCCTTCTACCCCCTCCCATACAAATTCATAATTTTTGTTAAACGCATTTTATCGATTTCCATTCAAACTAGAAAAAGTACAAACTTCAAATTTTGCCAGAATCTGTTTCTTAATAATTGAAATAAGTGTTAGAAAAAATTATCAGCTCCGCTTCACTCCTTCTACCACCTCCCATACAAATATCTGTATTACAAATTCAAAAAAAGCTTTTCTCCTTCAAGTTTATGAGAGCTATCCACTTTGAAATTGAATCAAAGCATGGTGATAAGGATGATGATAAGCAGTTTCAAAATCATCTTAAACGCTCCACTTCCTCTACCACCTCCCATACAAATGCCCCAATTTCAGGAACACTATGTCCAATTTCTTGAAAATAAAAACTTTAAATTCAGCAAAAAACATTTTGCATGCCATGTTCGGTGTCATATACGAAAAATACAAACCTCCCCCTCTACTTCTACCACCTCCCATGCAAAAGTCTCTATTCACTATTCGAAAGAGTTTGAGATGACATACATATTTTCCAGTATATTAAAGTCATTTCCATTTCATCCAGAGTATCATATGATTGGGCTTTACACCCAATCATAATTCTTTTATGTTCTTAGACACATTTCTATCACGAACATTACTCGCATAAATAGCTAATTCATGCAGAACAGGGTTAAAAAACATTCTAATTACACTTCGTCGCATCGTGTCGCTTGTACGTCGACTAATCGACTAGCTAGCTATGCGTGTAATTTTACTCACAAATAGCTCGCTTACATATTGGCTTTGGATCCGCTGGCCTGAGACGTTTGCGCATAACACGGCGTTTTTCTCAAGATTCCAAAGCTGTTGCTCGTCTTACGTGGTGGTTTTCAGCTCGAACGACTCACCTATCTGCTCGAATCGTTTTAACTCGTACGATACTCACTTAATCGTGAATTAGTACTGTCGGACGACGGATCGTATTTTGTCGCACACCAAATACTACTGTAATACGATTTTATTGTAAACAAACGCGATAACTATATTACAAAATTATTGTTATATTTTCGTTTAGCACGTGGTTAGCGGTACGAGTAAAAGTGCAAAATTCGCTGAAAGTGAGAGTGAAAAATTGGAAATTTGTCAAAAGAAAAGTGTGAAATTCGTGGGTAAAAATATACGAGTGAAAGCTAAACTTAGAATTAATGTAATTTTCGGGCGAATAATTAAAAAGTTATCATTTTTCCTTCTATTGGAATGCATTTTTCGTACACAAATAATCAGATGAAATTGGTCGCAAATAATTTTTCTGCACAAATAGTAATTAATTTATCTGGGGAAAAAATTAAGCCGTATTTTAATGAAGTTTAAGGTCAAATTTTTAGCAAAATCATGGTGGTTAAGTGGTTTTGATTTATGATTTTATATTCCTACCTGAAAATATTTCTGAATTGCTTTCGTCAATTATTTTATTAACAGGTCACCGATGATTACGTAAAATTGTTTATTTACGTCATGCTGTGGCAGTGATAGGATGAGGCAATACTTAGTATTCTTATTTAATAAATAAAAAAAACAAATATTGATAAAAAGTCTTGTCGGTTCCGAGAGTGTAAGTTAAGCTCAATGGCTTTAATGAACCGTTATATTCTATCAATTACTTATTTGGATTGAATTGAATATATTAGGTTATCGATAAAAAGTGCACACACGAGAGCGGAAGATTGCAAGTTAGTAAAACACGTTTATATTGACAATCTATTTTAGTGCCTTTAAATCTTATTTTTATCTTCTTTGGATGTTGATCTTGAGTCGAGTTTTTTTTAGTTTTGTTTCAAAACTTAGCAAATATTTACTTAGATATTTCGCAGAATTAGTTTGCATTTATTTATCATTTGAATATTTTTAGATACATTCAACTGAATATTAATGAAAAATAGAAGAGGGATATCTCATTCAGTTTTAGTTGATAGGCAGGTTCAATCTGATGCACTTTTACAAATCGGTGTTTTGATTCGCTTTCAAAACTCTCTCATTTTATTTTTATGAAAATTGAGTTAACGAAACAATTGTCGCGCTTACACCGCACACGCTAATTTGAATTATAAACTCTGGCAAAAATTTATTTGGATGTTCGTTTTTATACTCTAGATCAAATCTGAGAATAGAAATAATGCTCGCACACACCCGCTAAGGGTACAGAAATATTTGTTGTCGCTCAAAAAACTCGATGCCGAGTAATCTCCTGCCCGTCTATCAGTCTGTCTACAACATAACTCTCGAACGCTTTGAGCTATCATGCTGAAATTAGTTTTTTGCCTTTTTGAGCAAAACAGAAACTTCAGTTTCGTAAAAGGGCTACATTCTTTCTACTCCTTCTACCCTTTCCCATACAAATTTCATGAAATTTCGAAATTTTATGATGATTTTTCTTCCAAACTATTTAAGCTATCGACTTGAAATTTTGGTTAAGTATAATGATGAAAATATCACCAGCATCACGAAATATTCTGCTCCTCCCATACAAATAAACAATGTTGAAATATTACTTTTTTCGAATTTCATTGAAACAAGCAAAACTGAAAACAATAATTTTTTTCCCAGAATTCAATTTATTATAATTGCAATCAGTTTAAAAAAAAAAAACTAATAATTTCACCTAATTTCACGAAATTATGAAATTTCAATTAAATTATTTTTCTTCGAAATTGTCAAAGTATAATAATAGAAATATCATTGATGAAAAATTTTTGTTCTGATCCATCTACTCTTTTTACCTCTCCCATTCAGATGCATAATTTTGGGTATTTTGTATTATATCGATTTCCATT
This sequence comes from Chorisops tibialis, assembly GCA_963669355.1. Taxonomy (NCBI): domain Eukaryota; kingdom Metazoa; phylum Arthropoda; class Insecta; order Diptera; family Stratiomyidae; genus Chorisops; species Chorisops tibialis. The sequence goes on from OY770262.1 coordinate 311,732,888, forward strand.
AAAACTAGAAATAGTACAAACTTAAGATTTTGCCAGAATTTGCCCCTTAATACATAAAATAAATGCTAAAAAAAATATCGGCTTCGTTTAACTCCTTCTACCCCTCCCATGCCAATATCTATAATGTAAATGCAAGAAAAAATTTTCTACTTGGAACATATGAGAGGCTTTGAAATTGAAACAAAGCATGGTGATTAGGATGTTGATAAGCAGTTTCAAAATCATATACAACCCTCCACATCCTCTGCCACCTTCCATACAAATGCCCCAATTTCTGGAAACTATATCCAATTTCTTTGAAAATAGTGTAAACTACAAACTTTAAATTCAACATGAACCATTTTACATGCCAAGTTCGGTGTCATATAAGAAAATTACAAACCTCCTCCCTCTGCTTCTACCACCTCTCATACAAAAGTCACCATTCACTATTCGAAAGAATTTGAGATGACATATTTCGCGGTACATTAAACTCTTTCCCATTTCATCTAGAGTGTCATATGATTGCGTTTTACGCCGTAAAGCCCAATCATAGTTCTGTTATGTTTTTTAGATAGGTTTTCTATTTGATATGTCTTTTAGACCTTTCAGAACAAGTTGGCAAAAGTTGGTATTAGAGATGTGTAGTTCACGAACGAACTAGTTCATTTGAACTATTCACATTGAACTAAACGAACTTCTTCTTCTTCTACAATGGTGCTACGGCCCAAATCGGACCTTGGCCTCCCGACATTCAGGCTCCTTAACATTTTTCATTACTTATTATGGAAGGCTTGTTAGCCCTTCGCATAACCCTCTATCTACGAATTTTTTATTTTCGTAGATAGAGGTGACCAAGGTATATCCAAACAGGCAATGTGCTGGACTAAACGAACTATTCACCAAAATTGCAATTCGTAATGAACTGGTAGTGAGCTCAATGTAAAGTTCTATAGAACGAACTGAATGGATGTTCGTACGATGTATTGTGGAGCTAATCTGATCAGACTAGTGCTGTGGAATGCTATTATGTATATGTTCAGTTCACGAACGAAATATAACCTCAATACGATCGTACCTCGCGAAGAAATGTAAGCATTTAGTTCGAAGACAGGCTATAGAATTGATTTTGGATCGAACTAATCAGACTGATGTAATTTTTTTCAATTTGATATGTTTAATTTACGAACGATATTTTAGCTTTTCAGTTTTTTCTTCTTTTTTTGTGACCCTCCTCTACTCATTTGTATGTATCCCGAGAACGGATGCTCGAATCAAGTCGGGTGCACCATTTTCCCCTTTTTCGACTCGAGATATCTGTAAAATTCAGTTAACGAGATCCAATTTGACTCGATTATCTGAAAAAAAAATATTATATCTTGTAGTTTTTTTCACATGTTTTGAGAACGGCTGCTCGGATGGAATCAGGTGTGACTTTATTTCGCATTAATTCCTTTTTTTGACTCGATTATCTGCAAAATAACTTAATTAAGCATTTTTCCCAGATATCTTCAGAACGTCTGCTTGAATCGAGTGGGATGTGTTTTTTATCCATCTTATTCCTTGTTTAGTCGGGGGGTTTGCTGAAAACCATGTTTGCAGATTCTATCATATAACTTGAGAACAGCCGCTCGTATTCTACACTTTTACAATGGCGCTACAGCCCAAATCGTGCCTTGGCCTCCAGACCTTCAAGTTCCTTAACATTTTTTCATTATTTTTTCTAGTAGGATTGTTAGACCTTCGAACAGCCCTCTACCTACAATGTTTTCATTTTCGTAGATTGAGGTGACCAAGGCAGGCAGTGTGCTGGAATTATGCGTCGACCGGGATTTGAACTAACGATCTTCGCATTGTAGACCAACATGCTACCCGCTAGGCTACCCCCTAGCTGCTCGTATTAAGTTGGGTGAATTTTACTTTATTTCTTTTCTTTTTTGACTCGAACTATTTTGCATGAAGCCGAGTTTCGAATTTTTTGCAGTTATCTCGGGAACGGCTGCTCAGATCTAGTCGAGTATAATTTTCTTCCTTTCCACTTTCTTCTTTGTACCCGCGATATTTGCAAAAGGCAGAATTTTGCAGATACAATCTCCTAAAAACTAAATAAACTCAAAAACCTAACACAAAGAACTAGTCATTTTAGTTAATAAGAACTAGTGAGTTAGTTCAGTAAAAGAAATTATTTTACCCATCTCTAGTTGATAAGTCTGCGGTAAGTGGATATTCCTGTATCCGAAAAAATAGTCTTACATGAACTTGCACGTATGTTCAAAACTTTAAATTGACTTCCTGTAAGATTATGAAATTAAATAAAAACATAACAGAATTATGATTGGGCTTAAAGCCCAATCATATGATACTCTAGATGAGATGGAAATGACTTTAATATACCGGCAAATATGTCATCTCAAATTCTTTCGAATAGTGAGAAGAGACTTTGCATGGGAGGTGGTAGAAGTAGAGGCGGAGGTTTGTATTTCTCCTATGTGACACCGAAAATGGCGTGTAAAATGTTTCGTGCTGAATTTAAAATTTTTAGTTTTCATTATTTTTAAAGAAATTGGTCATAGTTTTCCTTAAATTGAGGCATTTGTATGGGAGGTGGCAGAGGAAGTGGAACGTTTTAGATGATTTTGAAACTGCTTATCATCACCCTTATCACTATGCTTTGATTCAATTTCAAAGTCGACAGCTCTCATATATTCGAAGGAGAAATGCTTTTCTTGAATTTATAATACAGATATTTATATGGGAGGGGGTAGAAGGAGGGAAGCTGAGCTGATAATTTTTCCAGCATTTATTGCAACTATTAAAAAACAAATTCTGGCAAAATTTTAAGTTTGTAATTTTTCTAGTTTTAATGGAAATCGATATAATGCATTTAACAAAAATGATGCATTTGTATGGGAGGGGGTAGAAGGAGTGTAAGGATGAAAACAATTTTTTTTCCTGTTATTGATATTTCTATTTTTATACTTTGTGCGAAATATCAAATTGATAACTTTAACAGTTTCGAAGAAAAATAATTTAATTTAAATTTAAAAATTTCGTGAAATTTGTATGGGAGGGGGTAGAAGGAGTGAGGGGAAGTTGCTAATTTTTTCAGTGCTGATTGGAATTATAATAAAATTAATTCTGGCAAAATTTCGTTTTTATAACTTTACTAGTTTCGATGAAAATCGAAAAACTGCATTTTTCAAAATTATGCATTTGTATGGGAGGGGGTAGAAGGAGTGATGGGATCGGATCAATATTGAGTCATATTAATGGTATCTATATCATAATATTTGAACCCAAATTTCAAATCGATAGCTTAAATAATTTCTAAGAAAAATCAATTTCTGAAAATTTCGAAATTTCGTGAAATTTGTATGGGAGGGGGTAGAAGGAGTGGGGGGATGTGGCCCGTTCACGAACTTAAAGTTTCTTTTTTGCTAAAAATGAAACACAACAAATTTCAGCACGATAGCTCAAAGCGTTCGAGAGTTATGCTGTAGACAGACGGACAGACGGACAGGCGGACAGACAGACAGACAGACAGACGGACAGACAGCAACTCGGAATCGAAGTTTTTGAGTGACAACAAATATTTCTGTACCCTTGGCGGCTCTGTGCGAGCATTATTTCTTAGCGTTACAAACGGTAAGGCAAACACAATATACTCTCAGATTTCATCTAGAGTATAAACATGTACCATAATGGTACAAACTGTACCCGGTATTAACTTAATTCAATTTCAGTTTATATCGCGAAATATGGTGTTAAAATGATCCAGTTACGTTATATGTACATAGGTACATATGTCAAAATTTGTTGTAAATGATGTGCCGAACAAGAGGTGGCGTTAGCATAGACCGATGTCTACTTAAAAAGACAGGAAGGAAGTCTTGCTCTCTCTCTCGTTCGACCGCTGTCATATAAGAAGGACGTGCGCTTGGCAAAGTTCGTCTAATAAAGTGAATAATAAAGTAAATGCAATTTATTCAATAAATTGGTACAAAAACTGAGTGGGAAGCTGAAAATGTTTCAACTGTTCCCGGATTAACTTAGTCCATATTTACCACATTTAATAGCAGCGGCGCAAACAGGTTTAAGTACGTGATATAATGAATATACTGAAAAAATTGCGAAATTAGCCTTTGGTACGTACTTACTTATCTAGGTATCAGGATGCATACCACATATGAACATGGTATTGGGTGATGCACTAATGGTATTGATGATACCAGGTATTGAATACCATCAGTGTATCCTGATTTACATATATCGAATACTAATTCGTATTAAGGCTCTTATTTAGTTTTCATTTTATTTTTTATTTTGCGATATGGTGTTCAACTTATCGTGAAAGCTGAAAGCATTTTAATTTGAATCAAACAGGTTTTATAAAGGTCTCGGCACAGACGAAACGTCACGAATAATAAAGCGTAACAGTGTAGAATCCGGAAATCTTTCCTTTCAATTCGAAATGCACTGTGAAAACATTCACCAAACCAAAACTATTTTGTTTGAAAATCTCTATAGCCAACTTGGGAAAATTCGATTTGTGATTAATGATACATATACTATTTATATAACCCAAAGTTTATGTACACAAAAAATTGAGAGTTTATGAAATCAACAAGATGTTTGCCAATTATCATCATACTAATTAATAATGAGTCTAAACTGCATAAAAGTCATCAAAATACCGATTACTAATGGTCGTAGCTGTTTCGATGAACAGTACATTGTATATAGTATCTTGTAAAATTTCTACTCAAAATCATATATGCGTCTGTTTTCATATTATCTGAAATCTACAACAAGAATCAAATTATGTTACATAAAAATCACAACGCAATAAACATAACTGGTAATGAACTATTAATGCTTCTAGAATTGAATTAGAGATAATATATAGATAAATTAACAAACAAAAACAATTCCTATACATATAATCATAATCTCAATCAAACAACTAATCTGACTAACTGAGAGTATAACAGAGTAGCTCATGGTCAACTATAAATAGTTTTAATTAACAAAAAAAAAATTAAAAGGGCGTTTATTGGTATTTGTATATGATTTCTAAAGAACATTAAATCGTCAAGCTAAAAGCATTAGAAAAATTATTTAAATAAGTAGCTTAGGGCAAAAATTTAGCCAAAAGAACGTAAATTTTTCTCGTCAGACAACCATCTTTTGTGTAAATTGTTAGATTTTGAAATGCCGGAATAGCCAGTTAATTGAAAAGTTGAATCGGTCAAGTGAATCATTTCGAAATATTAAAGATGTGTGATTGGAATTTGATGAGATAAAAAGAACTTTGATCAGTTAATTTATATTAAATCTATTACGTCAATTTATTTACATATGTGTCTTATTCGTACAATATCGGCGCAATGGAATATAACTTTTAACTTTAAACATTGATGATATGCCTGTTTGGCCAATAAAAGTGTTTACTCGACGATAATATTAATTCTTGGAAAAATATTATCATCAAAATTAACCAGTTAGTTTGGTTTAGTGTTTTTACGGTGATTTATTTTAACCATGTTTATTGATCTAGGCATACCATCTGCTTAGATTATAAATTAGATATATGAAGGCGTTAGAACACAACCGAGTGGGATTTTTTGTTATTGGTTTGTAGATTTAATGTTTCTAGAAAATTAGGTAATACTGGAATTAGAGGAGCTGCCCTTTTATGCTGGGACACAGCTCCGTTGAGGTGGGAATGGATCGAGGTGCTGGAGATTAGGAGGATAGAGTCGAAGATGGCGATGAATATCTGTTTTAAACTGTTGCATATTGTATTTTTTTTGTTTTTTTTAAGAAATTTGGCACTTTTTAAGTTTAATTGAGTTTTTAATTTTTTTTTTCAAAATTATACATATAAATGTCGAAATTAAAAAAAAAAATCCGTGGACATATTCGTGTCATTAATTGATTTGCAATTGAGTAGTTTTTTAAGGCTCTTCTATATCTGCCTTCTTTTCATTTGGTGTTTTTTGCTAAATTTTTGCACTATTAAAGTCAAAATGTGTACCATCGGTCAGTCTTACGCGTTCTTACATTAGTTACCAAATTTTTGTAATTCAATTCACGGCGTAACCTAAAATAACTGCGCCGTCATTTAAAACTTCGGAGGTGAATGTATTCAAATCTTAAATTTCAAATTGAAATATGGATAATTCTGCTTACGCGATGAGTTAATCTTCAAAGCCACCGTAACTAATGTGAGAACGGGTTAGACTAGCCGAAATTACACATTTAAACTTAAAAAGTGCAAAATTTCCCAAAAAAAACAAAAATAAAAAAATAAAATTACAATATGAAACAGTTTAAAACAGATATTCATTGCCATCTTCGACTCTATCCTCCTAATCTCCAGCACCTCGATCCATTCCCACCTCAACGGAGTTGTGTCCCGGCATAAAAGGGCAGCTCCTCTAATTCCAGTATTACCTAATTTTCTAGAAACATTAAATCTACAAACCAATAACAAAAAATCCCACTCGGTTGTGTTCTAACGCTTTCATATATCTAATTTATAAACTAAGCAGATGGTAAGCCTAGATCAATAAACATGGTTAAAATAAATCACCGTAAAAACACTAAACCAAACTAACTGGTTAATTTTGATGATAATATTTTTCCAAGAATTAATATTATCGTCGAGTAAACACTTTTATTGGCCAAACAGGCATATCATCAATGTTTAAAGTTAAAAGTTATATTCCATTGCGCCGATATTGTACGAATAAGACACATATGTAAATAAATTGACGTTCAGCTTTTCACCCCATACGAAATTATTTTTACGTGCTAAACGGATTTTGACGGACTTCCACTTATCGTACCAGAAATAAATAAACTGCCAACAAGTCGGGCGAAACTTTATTATTCTTGGGACAAGTTGCGGATGCGTGGAAAGTCAATATGCAGGTTAGAGTGGTTAGGGAAGACTAAGTGAAAGGGGGTTCTTGGGCAGGACAGTTGTCAACACTTTGCGGAAACGTTCAAAAGCTTCAGTATATGTATATAACCAATATTTCGTTCGTTTATTTATGCAAGTTTGAGTTTTGTGAGGGGAGGGATGAGGGTTGATAGTAAGGGTCGGTGGATGTTAATAGTTTTTTAATTGACGTCCAATATTCTCTGTATAGAATGTCAGTTTCATAGACGAAGTTGCATAGAATAAGATTCTGTGTATTTTACATTCACGAAACCAACATTTGTATGGGAGGGGGTAGAGGAGGTAGGGGAATCGTAAAGATTGTGACGCAATTTTATTTCCTTTCTATTGTAGTCTTCTCGTACAAAATTTCAAGTTCGCAGCTTTTAACTTGTTGGTTATTAGTTGGTTCAATGAAATAGGTAGAAATGATACTTTTGTATGGGAGGGGGTAGAAGGGCAAGCGTGATTGCAAAACTTTTAACAAAATTTCATTTCAATTATTTTATATTTTATAAGTTTTCCGGCAAAAATTGAAATGGATAGCTTTTAAGAGTTAGCTGATAACCGATTTCTTAAAAATGCTCGAAAAAATAATTTTGTATGGGAGGGGGTAGAAGAGGTAGGGGAATTGCAAAATTTGTGATGCAATTTTCTTTTCTTTCTCTAGTAAGGTGCTCGTACAAAATTTCAAGTTCGTAGCTTTTAATTTGTTGTTTATTAGTTGATTTAATGAAATTGGTCGAAATCATACTTTTGTATGGGAGGGGGTAGAAGGGCAAGTGCTATTTTGAAACTTTTAAAATAATTTTATTTTAAATATTTTTATAAGTTCTTATGCAAAATTTCAAATTGATAGCTTTTAATAGTTAGGTGATAATTAATTTCTTAAAAATGGTCGAAAAAATAATTTTGTATGGGAGGGGGTAGAAGTTTCAAAGGTATTCGACCAGTTAATATCTTATACGTTTGGGGATTTTTTTTAAATGTATTTCCCAAATTTTCAAGTTTCTACCTTAAAATTACATCCAAAAATTTTCAGTTTTCGTGTTTTTTTCGCTGCACTTGAAACACCTTGTGCCCCTTAGACCGTGGTGGTCGGTTCGTAACAATTGTGGATCAAATTATTATTTTTTTTCTGTGTATATAAAATAGATGTATCCACATGCAAAATTTAAAGTTTCTATCTTTGACCAGAGTCCTAAAAAAATCACTCAAAATTTTCGACATTTTTGCTTACCACCTCCCTCCCTTTACACCCCCTAACTTAAAATTTTTATCAAAATTATAAATTATATAGTTCTATAATCTGACGAATTTTTGAATCGATATCTGCACTCAATTTTGAGATATAACGATTTCTAATTTTGAAAAGTGCACCATTTTTGAAATGCTCCCCATTTCCCCCCACTACTATTATGACCAAATTTTATATTTTTTTTATATTTCGCTAGTATAGCTTAGTATATATTCTAAATTTCAATTACATAGCTTAAGAGATAGTTGAGATATTAATTCTTAAGTGTTTTTCTTTGCACCCCCCCTGACCCTCCCCCTTACAATAATTAGCCTATTTCTAAGCTTATTCTGATGGATCTATACGCCATCTTAATTGTCCCAAAATATGAATTTTTTATGATAAGTAGTTTCGAAGATATAACCATTTCAAAAAAAGATTCGGCCGACAATTTGTTTTTAGCCCCCCCTTTTCGGACGCCAATGGATAAAAAAATTAAATTATTTTTGGAGTATGTCCCACAGCTCTCTCTATACGTGTGCTAATTTTCATCTTTCTATCTGCATTCGTGGTGAAGATATTAGCAAGTGTATTTTTCGACTTTTTCCATCCCCCCGCCTCCCCCTTCCACCCCACACTCCCCAAAATTTGGATAATGGAGCTCACTTACCAAATTAACAATCCACCCAAAAACCAACATTCTACCTTTAACGGTCTTGGAGGTACGAGTCCATATGTACGGCGTACGGCGGGACGGATTTTTTTTTTTTTGCTTTTTTAGGCTAATTTAGTCATGAAACGCGAAAAAACAAAATTTCAGGGTAGCAAATTTTTTTTTTTTTCTGTGTCGATCACAATACTTTATTATTAAAAAATAATAAAGTAAAACTAGGAGTCCGTCAGTCTGGATATATTAGTTCTCCATATACGTAGTCCCATACAAAGGATACTAGCAAAGTTGTGCAATACGTATTTATTTATTTAACTTTTTCATGCATTCTCCGAAACCAATCCTTAAACCAGCTCTGCCAAGTTTCGCTAGGGGAGTACGGCACACTCGTTGTCCCAAGCCCTCAGAAGGTCGTCATCATTGGAAAATCGAATTCCTTTCAGCTTCATTTTTACATGCCGAAACAGTGCAAAATCACAGGGAGCAAGGTCTGGACTGTACGAAAGGTGCTCAAGAAGTTTCAGTCCTGTAGTGGCCAAATATTCGAAGCATTGTCATGATTTCATGATGGAGGAACCAGGTGTACGTTCTTGACTTTAGCTGCAGGCAGGGCCGCGCGGTGGGAAAATTTCGCCCGAGGCATAAGTTGCACTTGGCGCTCCTTTTATTTATTGAAACAATAGAAAAAATTGATACATACGAATACTTCCCATGGGTTCTTTTGTGGATCATACTTTCAAAGATGCGTTTACGTCCACGTTTTGCTACCATAACACTAGAACAGACCATTATCGTCATGCATACCCTCGTTTTTTTATACTCTAGATGAAATCTGAGTATATATTGCGTTTGCCTTACCGTTTTAACGCTAAGAAATAATGCTCGGACAGAGTCGCCAGAGGTACTCATATGATTGCTGTCGCACAAAAACCCCGATTCCGAGTAACCGTCTATCCGTCTGTCTACAACATAACATTCGAACGCTTAGAGCTAACGTGCTAAAAAAAATTAAGTCATTTTTAGTACAAAAGGAATTTTAAGCTCATGAATGGAATACATTCCTCACCCCTTCAACACCATTAAAAATTTTGAGCAAAGTATAATAATACCAATATCATTAAAGTTGAAAAATTTCGATTTAATCCGTATACTCCTTCTACTCCCTCCCATATGAATGAATAATTTTGGTAAGGATTATATCGATTTCCATCAAAACTGGAAAAAGCGGAAACTTAAAATTTTGCCTGAGCTCGTGCTTTAATAATAATAATAAATGCTGAAAAAAATGTCAACTTAGCTTCACTACTTTTAACCCCTCCCATAAAAATGCATAATTTTGGTAAATGCATTTAATCGATTTCCATTAAAACTAGAAAAAGCAGAAACTTAAAATTTTTGCCAGAATTTGTCCCTTAATAATTGCAATAAATGCTAAAAAAAAAATTTGAACTTCGCTTCACTCCTTCTGCCACCTTCCATACAAATTGTTGTATTAGAAATTCAAGAAAAGCATTTCCCTTCGAACATATGAGAGCTATTATTAAAATTGGAGCTATCAATGGTGATAAGGGTGTTGATAAGCAGTTTCAAAATCATATAAAACTTGCCACCTCCCATACAAATACCCCAATTTCAGAAAAACAGTGTCGAATTTCTTTTATTATAGTCAAGTTTTATCACTTGCCACGATGCTGTTCACATACCCAGATTGTCCCTTATCAAACTTTTTTAGCATCTCGCGGCACCAAATCACACATCGTGGCATCTGCTCTTCAATCAGTCTATGCGGCACTCAGAGACAGCACAGTTTCTTCATGTGCAAATGATCATGCAGAATCGAATGAATTGCAGGTACATTTAAGCCTAAGGTATTCTCTATATGCTGATAGATTGTTCGTCTATTTTTTTCAAGTTTTTTCCTCACAGCAGTAATGTTTTCCTCTATGGCTGACGTTCGGGGCTTTTCCACACTTTCAATGTCCGCCAGGGAGAAATTTCCCCTTTGGAATTCTCCCTACCACCTGAATATAGTCGTAAGTCTTCTTCTTCAATGGCGCTACAGCCCAAATCGGGCCTTGGCCTCCTGACCTTCAGGTTCCTTAACATTTTCATTATTTATTGCGGAAGAGTTGTTAGCTCTTCGCACAACCCTCTATCTACGAATTTTTCATTTTCGTAGATTGAGGCAACCAAGGTATATTCAAGCAGGTAGTGTGGTGGAATTATGCGTTGACCGGGATTTGAACTCACGACCTTCGCATTGTAAACCAAAGACGCTACCCACTAGACTATACCCTAGGCTAGTCGTAAGTGCAACAGTCATTTCTTCTAAGCACTGATCTATGTTTAAACTATGCGCGAAGTTATACTGCAAAACTACCCGTACATCACTTTATGACCACTATGCCATTGGAAGAACTTCAAACTATCACTGCTAATATATAACTGAGCCTACAGACTTTTAGTTACGTACAGATGTGCAATACGCAGCAACCTTTTGTTTCGTCATATTGCAAAACTTTCCTAGTACCCTTTGTAATGAAAAATGTTAAGGATCCTGAAGACTTACTTAGACCTTTGCAATGACTATCATTTATTTATATATTGTTATCTTTTTTCAGTAGCTATTCATTAGAACACCACTTATCTGTAACTCTCATTTGCACATCTTCCGATTATTTATTTACATGAATTAAATATGTGAAAGATTATATTTTTATTTATATCAAATTGCAATACATTTTTCATTACATCATTGAAAATTTCAGATTAGATTATAAATCTTGATTAAAAGTACGAGTAATCTCAACTCAATTCGGTCGATTATTTTCTCGGGTTTTTTTTTTAGTTTGCTTTCAAAACTAGTGCAATTCATTATTATTAATTAAAATTAGATCTCGTGCTTTTTCAGCTCAATTTTTTTAAAGCATCAAATTGAAAAATAATGCCGAAGAATCGTGGTAATTTAAATAATTAATATGTTAAACAATGATACAAATGTATTTTAATCAAATGTGGTTTTTTTTTCGTAATATAGTAGTAATGTCGAAAATTTGGAAATTTCTTTTACACAAAATATATAAACCAGTTTGTTAATCTGGCTTAACTCAGTTTACGTAGAATAATCTCTTGTGAAGTTGTTTATAATAGTTCGCGCTTTGGACGAATCAAACCAAATTTTTTGTACTTTAGAGAAATACGATTTAAAAACTTTGTGTGAAGGATAGATTCTATTTTTTCAAATTACACTTTTCCATAGAAGTAAAAAACAATTTTCAAGTGTAAAATTTATTTGTAATTGGCTTAACTCGGTTTAGAAAGAATTTTTTTTTAATATGGAATCAGTTTTGTCCTTGAAAATATAAAATTTATATCGGTTCTATTTATGGATTAATTCGAATTTCCAAGGTTTTAATCAAATTATCTAATTGATGTGTTCCTACTTTTGTTGTCTGCTCATCAAATTACCATTTAACGACAAATTTCGAGCTTGTTTTGAGTTTAATCATTAGAAAAATAGCTAGCGAAATTTTCATTCCTGGGGTAAAATAATGAAAGTCAAACCGAGTCTTTCATTTCGAATTTTCACAAACTCGATTCTATTTTTTACAAATTTGTTTCGATTTTTTTTTTTCAAATTCGTTTCGAATTTTTCCAAACTCTTTTCGAATTTTTTCCGAATTAATTTCTAGTTTATTTTCATCATCATCATCAATGATGCTACAGCCCAAGTCGGACCTTGGTCTCCTATATGCTTCGTCTCCAACTTTCTCGGTCCAAGGACCCATGTTCGTGGCAACAGCTAAAGGCCGATGCTCAGGATCGATCCTTATGGAAGAGAGCTGTTTCTATCCTATGCTTCTATAGGGGGCCGTAACAGGAATTTGTACGACCTATGTTGAAAATGTCTAGGGGGGAGGGGGGGGCTAGGGTGTAGCCTAGTGAGTAGCGTGTTGGTCTACAATGCGAAGGTCGTGAGTTCAAATCCCGATCGACGCATAATTCCAGCATACTGCCTGTATGGGTATACCTTGGTCACCTTAATCTACAAAAATGGAAATTTCGTAGAAAGAGGGTTGTGCGACGGGCGAACAACCCTTCCACAATAAATAATGAAAAATGTTAAGGAACCTGAAGGTTAGAAGTTCACGGCCCGATTTGAGCTGTAGAAGATGTTGAAAATTTCAGCAGCGATTTACTATCTTCATCGGTTGAATCCTCTCAGCGTTTTGATCGTTTTTCGACTGCCGTTTTTTTGGTATTCTTCCGTCCTCCATTCGCTGTACGTGACCAGCACACTAGAATTTTTGAAGTTTGATGGGAGTAGATATTTCTGGGTCCTCAAAGTTAGTATAAAATTGGTGATTGCATCGAACGGTCCATTCGCCTTGTTCTCTCACCGGTCCGAGGATTCGTCGTAATGCCTTTTTCTCGAAGGCATTAACCATTTTTTCTGATGTTTCACTGCAATAGCAGAGTATGTACAAGTCTTATTATGGTTTAGTAGATTCGTAGCTTCGTTTGCACGTCTTTACATTTTATTATCGGAAGTACCGAGTAGTATGTATGTATTGTTTGCTACCATTATGCGTCTTTTGATTTCACTGCCGTCTTTGGAGAGATTGGCTCCTAGAAATAATAAGTTGTTCACATTTTCTATGTTATAGTCTGCTATCGTTAGATTGTTTCTGATTGGCGCGTTTATTTTGGTATCATCAATCACGACCAATCTCGAAAAAACGTACTAGACGCTTTTGAACACGGAGTGGTTTTCATTAAATTTTTACTTGTGCGCGAAAATTCCTTACATTAGTTGAATCTGAGAAAAAATGGGCAATCATGTGTGAACAATAGCAAATATACGTAAGGACCTCAAGTTGAAACTTGAATATAATACGTTGTACTACATCGAGTAAAATACCAGCTCGAAACAAGATACAATTACTGACACGAAACCTCCTCTTGCAAGTAAAATCGGCAAGTTCGCTACACCTTCCACAATTTTCACTTAAGCTTTGCTATATTTCCAACTTGCAAACTAATTTGCAAGTAAATTCACAAGTAAACTGGTAAGTCAATTGTGAAAATGTTCTCTTGCGATTAAAAATGACTACTCGAAACTATTTAACCGAAAAGTAATTTTTCCGAATAATTTCAATACAAGTTTAAGTTTATTGTCTTGAACTAGATATTGATAGCCCTGCGGATACGTGCTATTTATCTCCTTTTTTATCCCTAATAATGAACTTATTATTAATTATTAGAACAATTCCAAGCAACAAAAAAAAACCTTTAAATTCTTGCGTCACTATCGTGTCTAAAAAGGATGTAAAATACTGAAGTATTGTATATTACGAATTATTAGTTTCCCTTTAACAATTTTCAACAATTTTTGTTTATATTCGTCTTTTAAAACTTTAGAGAGTACATAAATGTAACAACATACTGATTTTTTTTTTTTTTTTTTTTAATGTAAATTCACCAAGTTAATTAAACAAACAAACAAAAAATACCGAATTAAAACACTTATTGGCCGGTGTTTGAAAATATCTCTTTTTATAATTTTTAATTTAATTAGAATAATACTTTTGTAGAATATCATTAATTTTTCTCAAAAGAACAAATAAATAAATAAAATAAAATAAATTAAGCCATGAAATTAGTCAATGTACTTCTTATTGTCGAACTACTTAAAAAGTAAGCTAAATTATAAGTTATTTTAAGAATTAAACATTGTACATTTATTCAAGTAAATAAATTTTTGCCTTGAACAAATGTACAATATTTAATTCTTAATGTAACATAGCTCACATTTTAAGTATTTCGACACTAAGAAGTCCATGGTTAATAAAGTGTTTGTTCTTTTGAGATTGAGATTGAGATTGAAATTGACTTAAGAATTATAAATATTGATATTTTAAAACACCTGCAATAAGTGTTTTAATTCAGTATTTTTTGTTTGATTGATTTTATTGCACGTTGCCCGAAAGAGATTTTAATTAACTCGTTGGATTTGCATTAAAGAAAAAATAACAGAGTGTTGTTACATTTATGTACTCTTTAAGGTTTTAAAAGCCAAATAAAAACAAAAATTGTTGAAAATTGTTAAAGCCAAAGAAATTTATAATTCATAATATTATATACATGAGTAACATCCTTTTTAGCTACGATAGTGTCGCTATAATCTCGGTATTGATAAAATTCAATGATTGTTTATACTCTAGATGAAATCAGAGAGTATTATAAGTTTGCCACAAAGTTTATGACGCTAAGAAATAAGTCTCGAAGAAAAAATAAATGATACAGAAGTTCATCTTATAGCGCAAAAACCTCAAAACCGGATGTCCGTCCGTTCGTGCATCCGTCTGTCCGTCCGTGTCCTCTCTAGCTCGAGAACACGTTGACTAAGAAACGACGACGTTTTTGATAAAAATAAGTAAGGACACGTTCGTGAACGTGCCAAATCGCTCTACCCCTTCTACTTCCCCCCATACAAAATAATACAATTCCGGATAAACGGATTTTCTCAAAAAGTATAAAAGCCATTGATCTGAAACTTTAAATTTATCATTTTTATAACGATTTCAATCTACTGTACAAACATTTTCGAATCTCCACCGCCGAATCCTTCCGCCACCTCCCATACACTCTGCACTTTCTTATGAAATACTATAAACCAATTTACTCAGTACGTATAAAATTTATCGTGCTGAAATTGTCCAGTCAATAAAAATTTAGAATTATTGGTAAGACCGAAAAAAATTAGACGATGTCTTTCACTCCTTCTACCCCCTCCATAGGACATAGTTTCGCAACTTTGTAAAAAGTCGATTTTCCTGAAAAGTATGAATGCTACTGATCTGCAATTTTAGACATGTCATGTTGAATGATGTTTATAGTTATTTATAAAAAATTCATTAAGAACTTCCCACTCCTTCTAACACCTCCTATACAAACTGCACAATTTCACTAAATCGAATACACTCATTTTCTCAGTACCCATTAAGTTTTTGAGGCTTACATTTTGCATAAAATATTTCTTTAGCTACTCTAGCATGGTATGAAAAAAATTAGTTCAATGCTGTCACCCCTTCTACAACTCCCCATACAAAATTTCTTGAAATCAACAAATTTCTCTTTCATCTAGAGTATCGTATGAATTGGGCGTAGAGCCTGTTATTTTTGGAATTGGAATCAATTTAGCTAATTTCCAGTAATCCGGGAAATAACCATTATTCATGCAATTAGATATTAATAATTAACTGTAGGGCTCGTAAAGATTGCTCTAGGAGTTTCTTAATAGCAATGGCTTCTCAATCTCATCATTAGTCAATGCATTATAGCAATCAAAACACCGTGTTGGTTGAAATGTGTTGTCTACTATTGTAGATACTGGTTTTCAAATTCAGATACTTTTGTACTAATCAATTGAGGAATTGTCTCATTGCGAATGGGATTTTGGGACTTGGTCAAATCCAAATATCGATGTCGTATGTCAAAGGCGTATCAAACAAAGACCAGCCCTCTTCGTAAGTTCGACATCGAAAAGTTCCAAACGGCGTCAGCTGCGGAAAATTACGCAGCAGCACTTGAAAGAGAGCTCACTCCGATTCTGCAGGATGACATACCGAAGCCTGTGAACCAAGTTTGGATGGATATAAAGGCAACCATAAAGACCGTTGCGGAACAAGTGGTTGGGTATGAAGCTCGGCGCAAAAGAAATGACTGGTTCGACGACGAATGCCAGGATGCGTTAGATAAGAAAAATCAGGCGTACAGACAGTTTCTCGAAAGGAATACCAGAACGAAGAGAGAAAAATACGAAAATCTCCGACGAGTAGCAAATAAGGTCATTAGATGTAAGAAAAGCAAATATTATGACGACCAATTGAGAAATATCGATGACAATCTTGCGAGTAATAAAACAAGACAAGCCTACAAAGTAGTGAAAAGCCTAAGACGTGGATATCAGCCTAAGACAACCCTCTGTAAAGACAGAAATGGCACTATCATCGCCGAGGATAGTCAGATTAAGGAAAGATGGGCGTCATACTTTAAAGAACTCCTTAATCCCGCACACGGCTCCCGAACATCGGAACTGATAGGTCTCCAAACCTCCGACGAATGCCCACTGGATCCTCCAACGTTGGAAGAAGTCGAATTTGCCATCAGAAGCCAGAAAAGCAATAAACCGCCGGGCATCGACGAAATTCCAGCGGAATTAATTAAATATGGCGGAAGCTGCACCCGAAATGCCATCCATAAAGTGATTCAGTACATCTGGAATCAGGAGCAAATACCGGAGGAGTGGTGCCAATGCATTATTTGCCCTATCCACAAAAAGGGAGACAAACTGCAGTGCGAAAACTACAGAGGTATCTCACTACCTTGCACGTCATATAAGATACTGACAAAAATATTAGAAAATAAGATTAAAATTGACGCTGACAATGTGATTGGGGAGTACCAAGGCGGTTTTAGAGCTGGTGGATCAACGACTGATCAACTTTTTACGGTCAAAAATGGTGGGAATTCAACATCGACGTTCACCAGGTTTTTGTGGACTTTAAACAAACATACGACAGTATTGATCGAAACGTACTGTACAAAATAATGCTGCATTTTGGCATCCCAGCAAAACTAGTCCGACTGACCAAAATGACGATGACATCAACAACATCACAAGTCAGAGTCAACAACCAACTAACTGATGCCTTTGACACAAATGTCGGACTAAAACAGGGTGATGGGCTGGCCCCTCTGCTTTTTAACCTAGCTTTAGAATACGTCATCAGAAAGTTACCCGTTGACACAATAGGTACGCTGCTTTATAAATCCAGCCAGATATTGGGTTATGCGGACGATATCAACATATTATCACGCTCTTTCACATCCGCAAAAGAAATTCTAATAAGCCTCGATCAAGCAGCAAAAGAAGTTGGCTTGAAAATCAATGAAACAAAAACGAAAAAATAATGACACAAACAAGGAAAAGGACCCCCAATAGACAAAACATTACAATTGACGAATATAATTTGGAAAATGTGGACGAATTCATATATTTAGGCCCAAAATTGACAAAGAGTGGAAATGAAACGAATGAAATAAAAAGACGAATCCAGCTCGCAAATAAAACGTATTATTCAGTCTTAGCTATTCTTAAGGCCAGCTGCGTACACAGGAAGACCAAACTCCAAGTCTACAAATCAATAGTAAGACCTGTGCTTTGCTACGGATGCGAAACATGGACCCTTACACAAGCATCCGCAAATATGTTGAACGCTTTCGAAAGACGGGTCCTGAGACGAATAATTGGAGCGAAACGTGATGGTGACCGATGGCGAATTAGATACAACAGTGAGCTGTATGATATATTCGACGACCCGGAGGTTTCCACTATCATCAGACTGCGGAAGCTGCAATGGGCTGGCCATGTACAAAGGATGGACGAAACTCGAATACCTAAAAAGGTATTCGAGGGAAAAACGGAGGGCCGGAGGCCAGTGGGAAAACCCAGGAAACGCTGGTCCGACTCTGTTGACGAAGACTGTTCATCGCTGCTCGGATTTAAAAATTGGAGGACGCGGTCACTGGACCGAGATCACTGGAGACTTCGGCTACGGGAAGCCAAGGCCCGAAAGGGGCTGTAGCGCTGCGACGAGACGAGACGAGAATGGGATTTTTCTCTGTTTAGAGCTCCCGATAAAAATTTCGAACGCGGTTAATTTGACTATATTTTTTGAAGTATGTATTAAAAAAAACTTTGCAAGAATTGGTGCGAGGGAATGTTGGTTCATTAGGATGAATTATAGTTTATTATGTGAGTTTCTATCCAACTAGTACAGTTCATCCATTCGGGTTCACAATGCTATTGGCCCACCAGGGGCTCTTAGCATTCAAATCATCTCCTAAAATTATTGCATAATAGTTATCGTTGGAGTTAACTATATTTATTTTGTTAAGGAAACAGCGGAAATTTCTGTTTTCAGTGAATGAAGATATAGTGATACTAGTAGAGTTTTTTTGTTGCATTCATTCGTGCTATTTTTTAGTTTAATCGAAGCCACGCTATAATTTAAGGAGATACACGACAGATTCACGGGAGCGAGTTGAAATTTGTTTCAAGCAAGAATAGCAGTACTTTGTTGTTCATCATTTCTACGATTGTAGTGCCGTATAAGATAGAAGGAACTCATTTACTAGCCGCAGTATAAGCTAATTCCAAATAATACTTTAGATTGATTGACAAAATCTAGACTTTCTGAGTGTATTCGAACTCGGAAGTAACTTATTCCAAGCGGAGTTTTCAGGAAGATCTACTCGTATGCTCTTAGTATTGGCAAGTTTACTATTGATTGCCGTATTAACAAATCAACGATTTCGCTCTCTTTTGGCTCTTTCATCTAATATACGTTTCTGTCCTTGTATAGATATTTCTTTTTATTTTGGAGATCCTTTGCAGTTTAACGGGTGTGCCGCAGTTTTGCAAATTTACGCAAAAGACAGAGGTACTATCTTCTAGTCTCTTGAGGCACTCACCTGCGCCATGTGCATGAGAGTTTCTCACGCACCTATATTTGATTTCCACAATTGGTGGCGACATGACCAAAATCCTGCCATCTGTAACATTGAATTATGTTCATATTTCTGTCCCAGTAGAATCGTAAATGAAAAAGGCTTTTGATCTGAATCAACAACTCGATTTTAAGCTCAGACGGCGTTCGCACTAAAAATATGTCTAAAAAAGCCGGTAAGCTTTTTTTGAGCAAGGAGTACTAAAGGATTTTACCAAAATATTTTTGGTATCGGGATAATTTGCATTAATTTCTGCCAAAACCTTTGCGAATGAATACACACTATCTATTCCTTTGAGAACAACAGAATTCATTTTATTTCCTGGCGGGGTATGGGTAGGTCTACTTGAAAGTGCGATTTGGAGCTTTAAGAAATTTTATTCTGATTTTCGGGACCATCAACGTACAGGTTGCAAGTATTATTTTTTGTTCGAATCATTTTGTAGCTTACTTTCAGCTCCTGATTTAACAATATGGAATATACGTTAAGAGAAATATTGGAGGGCAAAATGTTTTTTAGCACTTATTTGTATTGCGTTCTGTAAAATTTATGTTGTTAGGTGAATCGTCGCTTATTATTGCGAGTTGTGCGCCACTTCAGCCATTTTCAAATTAAACTTACCGATTTATTTTGCAGAATTGAACCTTTAAATAAAAAAGACAACTGCTTGAATAATTGAAATTACAAAAAAATATGGTTTCCTTAATTTTTTTGTAAATCATGCCATTGCAATAATACTTTTTTCTTGTGAAAGATTGATTTGACATTGTGTTGTAAATAACTATAATAGCCAAGTTCATTTTACTTCAAATTGTATTAACACGATTTATTAAATGCAATCCAATAGGACGGATCTTCATAATTTCTTACCTAAAACAAAAAGTAATTAACAATTTCCAAAAAAATTTGTTCAGATTTGAAATAAATTACGAAACGAACGCTAATTAATAAACCAATATGCAAAAATTCAGAGAAAAAACACGTAAGATATTTTCGTAACTAAATTAATTATTTCGATAAATTTTCCATAATAAATACTTCGAGTATATTATTTCGATAAGGAAGAAGAAAAATGATACAACATAGTGTAGAATTTAGTTTGATTTGGCGAACATTTTTATAGTCATTTGAAATTTAAGGAAAGATTTTCAAAAGAGACGTTTATCAATAGTTTGATAAATGTTTCAGCAAAAATCGGAACGTGACGATTAACAAATCAGAAATCTTTCCTTAAATTTAGTTCTTAGATGATGTCAAAAATAATATTTTTTCATTTAAGGGGCATCGACACCAATCTGTAATTTTTGCAAAACTTTTCACTTCTAAATGTAAAATTTGCACATTTTGATAGTGAGATGAATTCTTATAATAATTAGCAACTTTTTGAGCTTAAATCTTAATGCCGTAATTTCTTAAAATTCTAATTGCAACTTAATGAATCCTTTTTCGGAACAAATTAAACTTTAAACCAACAAGGTTATTCTTAAAAAAAATTTCATTTCAGTGTGCTAGGATTTAAGAATTCGTAAGAGTACAAAAGCAGAAAAATATCGGTTTTTTAAATCCCTTAAAAATAATTTAATGGTAGCAACTACTAAAATGTGCTGCGCAAAATCCTTAACAAATTTCATTTCCTCTAGAAATAGTTTTGAACATCATTTATCGCAAAAGTGTTGTATCATTTTTCCAGGAATTTTCAGAAAAATAAATTTTACTAAACTATTATTTTATCATTTCAGGTTCTTTAGTTAGTGCGGCACCAAAACCGAAAGAAACTGCAACATTTATTTATTATTATGGGTAAATAAATAAATTGTATTCATATCTATAGATAGTATTTATTTCAATATAATTATTTTCAGACCAACTTTTTCCGACAGTCAAACTTATGAAATACCAGAAGGATTACAAATACTACAACATCCCAAATTTGATAGTTCAAAGAAAACAGTTTTATACATTCATGGCTATGAAGAAAGTCCTGAAGTTGAAAGCGTTCATGTGATTGTTGATGCTTATCTGGAGAGAGGAGATCACAACATAATTATTATAGACTGGCATGACGAAGCTGCTGGAAATTACCTTTTAAGTGCTGTTCCTAAAATGAAACGGGTAAATATTGTTTAATTGCGTATGGTGAAAGTTTTAACAGTGCATTTCGAATTAAAAGAAAGATTGGCGGACACTGTTTTTCTTTATTAATCGTGACGTTTCAATATCTGCTATGATCCTGATCAGTTTGATTAAAATCTTAGCAGATATCGAAACAACACGATAATAAGGCAGAACCGTAACACTATCTGGAAACGACGAAATCCAGAAGTTACAAACTAATTAAAAATTCGGTAGATTGCAGAAACTTGCTTATTATACATATATTGGTAATTGGCTTAACATCTATGCATCCCGATTTTGTTTTTGTTTTTTCATATATTTTCACGATTTTATCACTTATTCCTTCAACTCCCTAAAGTAATCAATTTACTAGCGACTTATTCAATGTCCATGCTCTAGGTTTAATAAATCGCAATGTAACACATCGTTCAATAAGTTCGTAGGATAACTAATACAACATCAACTTTTAGGCAAAATTCGACATTATTCTTCAACATAGTCTCCTTCAAGTAATGCATTTATTCCAACGCTCCTCTAACATTTCGATGCCTTTTTTGTAGAACGATTGGCTTAAAAATAGGCTTCAGTTTCGGCAATCATATCTTCATTGGAGGCAAATCTCTTTCCCTGCAGCATTGTTTTTAGGCCTGTAAACAGGTAGTATTCGCTGGAAGCCAGATTCGGAGAATACGGTGGTTAGGGAAGCAATTCAAACTTCAATTTGTGCTATTTGGTCATCGTTACCATCGACCGTATGACACGGTGCATTGTCTTGGTGAAAGAGCACTTTTTTCTTCTTTATTTGGGGTCGTTTTTTTGGCAATTTCTAACTTTAAACGCACCAACAACGCCATATAATATTCGGTATTAATCTTCTCACCCTGTTGAAGATAGTCAATGTATATTATACCATGCGCATTCCAAGAAACGGAGGCTAGAATCTTCCCGGCTGATGTTTGCATTTTCGGCCGTGCTGGACGGCTTTCACCGGCTTCTCTCCACTCAGCTGACTGCTGCTTTGACTCTGGAGTGTAATGATTTATTCATGCTTCATCCATTGTCACATACTGCATGAAAAATTCCTTTTTATTGCGCTTAAACAGCTTCAAGCAGCGCTCTGAATCGTCGATGCGTTCTTGTTTTTGATCGACTGTGAACAAACGCAATACCCACTTCGAACAGAGCTTTCTCATGGACAAATGTAATATCTTTAAGGTCGCAGCTATCGTACCTTCAATTTGCGATCGGCCCAAACTATTTTGTGGAATTTTTTATGTTTTCTGCAACAACTGCCGAATTTGGGCGACCAGAGCGTTCAGCATCATCGATGTTTGTACGGCCACGTTTTAAATCAGCAAACCACTTTTTTACCATTTATCTCGATGGAGTAGAGTCCGCATAACACTTGTCAAGCAATTACTTTGCACGAACGGTATTTTTTCCCATTAAAAAGCAATGCTTTATCAACACACGAAGTTCAGATTCTTCCACTGTATTGATTATTACAAAAATAGCGTCATTTATATCACTGTAACTTCTGAACTAACGTCAGATTGTCCTGAAATTTTGACACGTATCAATTGAATGTTGGTACTTCCTAAAAATTATATGAATTTGTCAATAGTAGCTCCATCTATGTCATCCTACGAACTTATTAAACGATGCAGTAATACTAACTAACAGATGGCATTCATTTCACAATTATTCCCTCAATTTTCTGGTATTCCCTATAGTAACAATCGTGTGAATAGTTTCGGAACTAAATTTGTAAAGATTTTTGAAAGTGTGAAAGCTTTCCATTAATATGCACTAGAGATTTAAATCTTTAGTGGATATGAAAGTGCAAGTAGTAATATTGATAATATTATTTATTTATTTTTCAATTATTAGATGGAAGATCGTGTAACAATTCCTATGATATGGCCATTTCCTCTGGATTTTGTTACTTCCAGATTTAGTCGGTTCCGAATTTAGTCAATTCTGGGTTTCGGGATTTAGTCGTTCTAGATTTAATCGTTCCTGGATTTCGTACCCAATCCCTTCCTTTTTCTGTAGTTTCTTTGCTTTTTCGATGATCGTTTAACAAATCTAATCGAATTACGTTTGAGAATATTTTAACAGAATTTGCCGATCTAACATAAAATGGGTAAATGAGATGTTATGACGTAATTGATGTCACGAAAAAGTGTGACGATTGTAAAGGCAGCTTGATTGGTTGATGTCGTTGATGCATTTTGTGTCATAGAAAATTGTCGCGCATGCTATAATTAAAACTAACATCGAGTTCCTCGATATTTTCGTCCCATCATGAACTTTTATAACAGTCTAGCTTACTATCGAAGCTTATGTTCGCAGCAACGCTGTATTCTGTTCAGCTTTTTACTTTGTTAAATTTGAGTATTCAAAATATTTTTTTTTTGTTCGCTGTTCTAATAAAAACTTTGTCGCATATCTTAATGATGACTGATTAGGCGACGGAATGAGACGCAGTGACGCATTGATTGTCACACAATATCGGCATGTAAAACAAGCATAAAACTTGCAAATGTTTAAAGACTATCAAACAATCGTATGCAATCTAAGATAATCTTAATATCATATATTTTATTTCAGCTGGGAGCAGAAGTTGCCAAGACCTTATTTCAAATGTTTGGAGCTGGACTGAACATTGATCAATTTCACTTAGTTGGACATTCCTTAGGAGGTCAAATGTCTGGATATATTGGACGTGATCTTAAACGGATATCGGAAAAAAAATTAATTTTGAAAAGGTACTCGATTTGAAATTATTTTTTAAACTTTTATAATATTAAAATTCTTCGAATATGAAAGAATTTCCGGCTTAGATCCTGCATTTCCGGGATTTTATCCAGGTATAATTGGCAGCACTCATATAAGTCAATCTGATGCCGAATATGTTGATATAATTCATACGGATGCTTGGCTTTATGGTGCTCCTACGAGCACTGGAACTGTCGATTTTTGGCCGAACGGCGGAAAAACTCTTCAGCCTGGATGTCCTCGAAGAAATTTTAAACCCTTATCTGATAATGGTTAGTATTAGCTTGTGTTTTTAAACGTGCTGGAACGTATTTAATAATTGTCGTTACAAATTTCATCTTAAAGACCTGTGCAGTCACAGACGATCTTGGCGGTTTTGGGCTGAAAGCGTTGCAAATAAGAGTACTCAAAAATTTAACGCTATTAAAACTAGAAGCTGGAGAGATTTCAAAAATGGAAGAACATCAGAAGTGGATCCGAAGATTGTAATGGGCATTGATTGCCCGATTGGGTAAATAAATGAATAAAATAATTATTAAGGAAAACTTTTAGAAGCTGTAATTCTTCAATTTTAGATTATCTGGTGATTACTATCTTCAAACTAATGGTGAGACACCATATGCAAAAGGTCCAGATGGTACAACATACGTTAAGGAAAGTAAAAAGTAAATTGTTCTTACTGTTAATTTTTTTCAATTAGTTAGTGATAGTATAAATATTGTTTATATTTATCTGGCATTTTGAATTCAACAATATATTATTTATATTATCAAAAAAATTGATGTAACGTTTTTTTTAATCAAGTGATAACCAGAGAAAAAGTTAGGTTTGTTTTTTCATGATATTGAAATGCGCATGGGGGCGCTGGTTTTCAGGTAAAAATAACACAATTAGTTTAACAAGTTTACTTTAATTTAACCGTAAACCTTTATTTAATTTTCAATCAAATTTCTGTTAAAACCCTCTATAGGGGCATAGAACAGAAACAACTCTCTTCCAGAAGATGCGATCCTCAGCATCGGCCTTAAGCTGTTGCCAGGACTTATTTATTCCTCTGGCCTCCTGCTCAACTACTCGCTTCCGTGTGTTGCATGGTCGATTAATTGTACTTCAACTAAATCGCTTTGCACTTTTCAATTGAGACTTTTTCGCTCACAATCTTTCACTTTCCAAACTTCAACTGACCCTATTCAATCCAGACTCCTCTATCGCTTTCCAACTTTACCATGCGATGCTCTGATTTCAACTCTTCTATCCGGACTGACTTATTCCACGATCGCTCGCCCTTCTTTCTTGTCGGTCGAATCATTTTCCTGTCGGCCGAATCATTCCTTGTCGTCCCAGTTGGCCCAATTTTGTTGCTTTCTCGGCAAAGAACTTGCAGGTTTTCCGTTGGTTGACCTTGAACATTCGATGAGCGATATAGTGTGGGAATGTGCATGATCGGATTTCGTGCGGCCGTACATTTGTTGTTGGCAGCATCTATAAATCATTTCCTTGTCTGCCGATCGCTGCCAGCCGCTTCTACAAATCCTTCATTCGAATCTTTTTCTTCTTGTCCGAACTATCCCCTTGCCATGCCATCGCTGTCGGCCGCTTCTCTAAATCGCTCGTGTAATTGTTGTTGGTAGCTTGATCGTATATTTTGTTTTTGGTTACAGGTTTTCTTTCCTAGCATAGTGTTCGCACACGTGCACTTAATAGGATCGTTAGTTCATGCGTTGCTACCGAAAAAATAAAGAACAAGAAATTTTCAATATTTCCTGCATTTTATGTCTGAACTACCAAAAATAAAAATTTCATATTATCGGAATTACGCAGAAATTATTTTTCCGAGATCTAAGGTTGTTTTATCGCATGCAAGGGCGCTAGTGTTTAGGGAGCGTCCAGGAGTAAGCATTTTCTCGCATACGATTGTTAATTAGGTTGGAAATTTGTGCGGTAAAAGTGGCCCACTTCTGCTAGTCGAGGGGCACTAGTATTCGGTTAGGTTAGGTTTTTGGAGGGGTTGAACACAAACTGTAACGCAGGCCTGTAAATCTCCGTATAAGTAATGCATATCATTTAGCCAGCCTGCTCTACCGGTGAAACTTATCAGCTTCATCGGTTGAAGGAGATCAGCTCGGCGAAGAGGTACACTCCAATAATTTGACTTCGAATTATTCGGAGATATATGCAACGGCAGAGGAAATGCTCTACAGTCTACCGCAAAGGCAAAGTCTTCGAGCGTATTTTCTAAGAAGGCAGTGGACCGTGACTTTACCTGCCAATATCCGTAGGGAGTTTCTGTCGGGTCTTAATATTTTTATTGATTTTCCAATATCAAACTCACACCACAGCATATTCGTCGTGTTACACGAGTCGCTTTGTGACGATTTGGGGTTTTATCTCCCAACACTTTGTTAGCGTGGATTGTCTTAATCACTTTCAAGGCATTATTTTCGGTTTCTTCAATGGTCGCAGCGGCAGATCCGTTCCTGGCCAGCCTGTCCGCCATTTCATTTCCAGATATATCTTGATGACCCTGAATGCAACCAAGTCTCAAAGTTCAAATTTTTTCCAATTCTTCCAACATGTTTATAGAATGGTTCAAGCATCTTGAATTGAATCTATAAGCGGAGAGGGCCTTCAGTATAGCTTGCCTGTCCGAATAAAACTAACTTGCTTACCATTTACTCCTGCACGCATGTCCAGTTCCGCAATAGCCATTACCTCCGATTGGAAGACCGTGGCATGTTGTAGTAGATGCCTGGAAATTTTCGGATCAAGGCTTTCAGAAATGATGCCTACTACCTCTTCCATTTTCGTACCATCAGTACATATCGCAATCTCGTATGACATAATCGTCAATCCATTGCTGTCTGTCAGGTAGAGTGACTTCATAGTTCTCCACAAAGTATAACCTTTGATAGCATGGTATCACTACTATCACTTGATAAAGAAGATTCCATTTCATGGAAGGATGAGATTTTTTAAATTGGTTCAAACCATGAGCCATAAATGTAAAGTCTCTAGTAAGGCGCTGTTATTAGGAAGCCACCTCTTTCCTTTTATTCCTTTTAGCAAAAAAAATATCAGTTTTTTTCGAAAGAGTAAAAACAGATATTTACCCGCATTGCGGTTGTCGTTTCGTTTCGCATTCGACTATGGAGAGTTGTATCGTTTCGAAATGCTAAAACCTTTTCTTCGAACAACTGTGAGATCTTGATCAGTCACAAGCATACTGAAAGTGGCAGCGTACTTTCGGTTTTTCGCTGAAGGAGAGTACCAACGTGGCACTGGGAATGATTTTTAGCTGACTTTGGCTCACTCAACGATACTTTCAAGGAGCTGTTTGGAGTACTTACAATCTACAAACCTTGATGAAATATAAATGTTTAATTTCTTGTCACAAAAACAAAAATAATTCATTATTTTAAAACGTAGTAAATATGTACTTAAGTTAATTGCACAATAATTTGTATGAGAAATAAAAAAAAAACGATTTTCTATCGTAAATCAATATCACCGGAGCTTTAACTTGAAAAATTAGTTAAAAGAACTCGTTCGTACATATTCATATTTAGTTTTTAGCTTCGCTCGCAATCCATTAAGTTTTCAATCCATTTCTTTGCTAGTTCCAACATTTCTTTGTTGACTTTCAGTTTTTGCACTCGAAACTTTTTCTTGTGGATTAAGTCTTATTTTAACAGTTTATATTTGGCTGTTTTAAGATCCATTTTTTCTTTTTGGATGTTTAGCTGATTCTTTCAAATCTCTTAATACGCAAATTTAGTTTGAACCCCTGCCTGCGGCTCGAAATTCCGACTTGTTTTTGCCGTCTTCCTGAATTTAAATTTTAAATTATTCCAGATCACCAAATTTAAGAATGTTAATAAAATTCTATTTATTTGGGAGGGGATTTTGCGATCACGTAACGTTTTTACATATTTTGTTTCTTTTAAACAAATACTCAGCGATACATTTTTAAACTTATACAATAAAGCTTCAACGAATTTATTCCATTTTTTTTATAAATTTTTAATTAAAAATACTTGCTATTCCGTCTTTAAGCTCTAGTTATCTGCGCTTCCACCCATTCCACAGCTTCGCTAAAGTTTTCCAAGAGGGCTGTCGGAGGCGGATCAACTACAACATTTGGTAAATACTTTCCAGTTTTTACAAGAATTCCTTTCATTCCAATACTCATTGCGCCCACAACATCATCGTTGGCATCCTTGCAAAACAGAAAAAAAAAAAAAAATAAAGAAATATTTTTAATTTAATTTAAATACAAATTCCACTTACATCACCGATCATAACGCACTCAGTTGGAGCAATACCGACCGGTATTGCACTCTTAAAAAAGTATCGATTTGGCTTCCCAATAACAATTGCAGTCGTCGAGGCAGCATATTCTAATCCTTTGATAAAACAACCAGGTCCTAAAGCTAAACCATCGCTTCGTTTATAGTATTTTCCTTGATGAATAGCAATCAGAGTTGGTGTCTTTAGTAAAATACTTGAAAGATTTAGACCAACTTTAAATGGTTTTTGGGAAAAAAGATTAATAACACCGCCCAACAGCATATCTGATGCATGGAATATTCTGAATTAATTTTTGACGCTGATTTCAAATATGTTATCAGTTTTTATGTATCAGTTTTTGTATTATAAGGGGGAAGGGGTTTTGAGAAAAAGATGCACTCGCCGTACAAAAATATTTAATTATAAGAAAACTACAAACTCTGGAATTTTCTTTTATGTGATTTTCTACTGTTGTTGAATGACAAAGTCCTACTCTAAATACTCCAGTAAAAATCGACCATCATATGTGCATTCCGTATATCTTGGTGGAATTGTTCGCTCTGTTCTTCCCTCAAGTCACTTAAATTTTCAGGAAAACGATCTAAATGGCTGAGCAGGAAATATACAGGGTGGACCATCCACTGGTTTCTTTTTAAATCATAGACTATTTTGACACTGAAAGCTGCTTCCCGCTCGAAATCTTGACAGAAAGTCAGTATCATACCACTTCAACAACGTTGAGATATATTGAAAAATTATTTCCAAAGTGAGTGCTGTGTAGCCCAAACAGTGCGTTTTTTGAAAAGAAGTTTTGGCCGAAATGAAGCACCCACCGCGCCTGCTGTACGCAAGTTTGTGCAAAAAGTTCGTGAGACTGGCATGCTAGTGGACAACACTCATGGTCCCCGTCGTCGTACGGTGCGCACAGACAAGAATGTGGCTGTTGTAGCCGAGAGTGTGAGACTCACTCCACGAACATCAACTCGCCGTCGATCTCAACAGCTCAACATTTCACGCACTAGCCAGAGGAGAATTCTACACAAAGATCTCGGATTATTCGCTTACAAGGTCCAATTGACTCAGCAATTGAAGGCGCACGACCATCCGCTTCGTTATCGCTTCGCAGTTTGGGCCTTAGGGCAGCTTGAATTGGACAACGATTTTCGGCGAAAAATCATCTTTCCTGACGAGGCGCATTTTCATCTCGGAGGCTACGTTAACAAACAAAGTTGCCGCATCTGGGGCTTGGAAAACCCGCACGTTATTGTCGAGAAGCCAATGCATCCACTGAGAGTGACATTTTGGTGCGGATTGTGGAGTGGTGGCATAATTGGACCATTTTTCTTCGAAAATGAGGCTGGGAACAACGTTTCGGTCAACGGTGAACGTTACAGAGCCATGTTATCCGACTTTTTTTATACTGAAGTTGAAGACATGGATTTAGACGACCTCTGGTCGCAAGATGGCGTGCCATGCCACAATCGATCTTTTACGCACCAAATTCCCAAATCGTGTTATCAGCCGTCTTGGCGATGTCAATTGACCGCCCCGGAGCTGCGTTTTGACCCCTTTGGACTTTTTTTTCTGGGGAACCGTGAAGGACGAAGTTATGCCAACAATCTAGAAACGATTCAAGCACTTAAGGCCAATATCATCCAAGCAATCTGTGAACTACAGCCCGCAACCATCGACATGGTTTTGGAAAATTGGAGTGACAGAATGCGCTACTGCGAAGCCAGCCGAGGCAGCCACTTGAACAAAGTTGTGTTTTATCATTAATGGGCATATTTGTTTTTACTAATGAAACCATAATACATGGAAAAAAATTTAATTTTGCTCATTTTATTGCATTTTTAAAAAGAAACTTGTATTTGGCCCACCCTGTACTTTGATACTCATGTTGCATCCAAGTCGCTGGAAGTGAGACAAAATCTCTTCAACGTGCTCAACGTTATCATCATACTTTTTCTTGCCTAAGAAATTTTGAATAACCCAAACAAACGAATCCCATGCATTCTTCTCAGTTTTTAACATTGAACTGCTGAAATCAGGATCGTTCACCAATTTGCAAATTTGTGGGCCGTCAAAAGTGCCTGCTTTGAGCTTTTCTGAACTTTTCGGAAACTTTCTTAAAATAACATTGACATGAAACATTCACCGTCTTTGTTCCATCAGACCAAGTTTAATATGAGAGGTGACAATATGATACGATCTCGTTGCACAAGAGCTATATTTAATACATTAAAGCTACCGGGAACTAGTGCTTCCCTAGAAAGTCATTCTTTACTTGTCCAATGTTCTGATTTAGCTCTGCTATCCCATAAATATATAAAACAAGGATATTTGGTATAGCCGTATTGTTGTCCTAAAAAGAAATAACAATATTAAGATCAACACAAATTACACATTTATGTTTGTCATATTTTATCTTGTTCATGACCAATGCTATTGTAGGGTATTCTTCCTTAACTGTGATTGAATGTGCGATTGGTAAGGAGCCTAGTCTATTTCCGCTATGCAATACTACACACTTCAAACTGTCGATAAATAAACGCCATTCATTTGAATCATATCTCTGTAAGCTCATTGCATTCATCAAACCAGAAATATATGTGCATTACACAAAATTATCCTCTTCAGCGAGAAAATGAAGTAAGCCTTGTTCTCGAGTGCGTAATACGGATCTTTAGTTTCTTTAGTTATGAGATTTCTCTCAGAAGAAGTCTTCGAAAATCCAAGGTCTCTAATTAACTCATTAAGCTCGTTTTGATTGAATGGTCTCGGTTTGAAATGGTTTTCTGGGACGAACTCGTCATTCCTCGCGCAGCTTAGCTCATCCAATTCGTCAGAACTTTCTTAAGCTGTAGATGGTAGCAATAATAATGGATCATTCGAACTCCTTACAGGTCTAACAGCTGATGTTGATGTGGGTTGAATCCATTTAGAGCGGTTACTCTTGTTGATTTTTCATATATTCACAACTCACAAATAGCAGTTATCGTGATAATTTAAAGGTTCACGCCAGATCATGGAGACCAGAACTTGAAAGTTGTTCTCTTATTAATGGCCCATAAACGTAATTTCCCAACACAGATTTTGCAATGAACATTGGGCACCCAGTACTTGTTTTCTGTTTCCAATGGAAAACCAAAACACTCCAAATATGCTTGTTTTAAGAAATCTGAGACGAAATTTTTTAAAAATATATTCACCACAGATATTACAAAAACTATTTGAATCATTAATGCAGATCCTTCTTGATGAAGACATGATAGAAATTACAAGGATTTCTCTAAAACGCGACCGTAATAGACAAAAGTTTATGTATACAGACTCAATATGCAAGTAGTAGCTGTATCTCAAAAACTGGAGCTGCTAAAAAAAAAAGTGAGGGTAGATTCGAAATTAGCGGATTAGTAAGCAACCGTTAAAATATTTCATGCAACAGAAAAAGTTTGATTTTGTTGTGCTGTGTAATCAATAAATGTGAAGCCAATTCATCATCAATGAATTTTAAAGCCACCATACTAAATATTCAACTTACTTAAAAGCTTTATTCATTTGTTCATAGTTAAATGCATTCGGCGCCAATCCAACGGCAACAGAATCATAATCACAATTCTCAGAATCTGGAAAATCTCTTCTAGCATCTTCAGACAACAAGTAGAATGGATTCAGTTTTTTATCCTTTATATAGAATGCGGCTGCACTAAGCGAACTGAATATTTCATTTTTTTCCAATTTAAAACCAATGTCCACCAAGCGCCTAAAAAGTGTTTCACCAGACTCCTTGGTAGTGTTCGTTACAAATTTAATATGCACGTTCGATTTTCGTAGCCTTTTAAAGTAGATTACAGTTAAATTGGATATTTCTCACGTTTTAATTTTAGTTACCTTTCGAGTGCAGCAATTGCATTTGGAGTGGGATCACTTTCAACGTGTAAAGTTCCGCTTAAATCGATTAAAACCGCCTTAATAGTCATATTGGCCAATAAACCTGGAACATAGAGATATATAATAAAACTAGCTAGCTCTATGGACCTGGAATCACTAACTTATTGATAACATGGATGAGAAAATGTGAAACTTTTATGTATTTATAAGAAGCAGCTGTTTCGCTGAATACTGAATTAACTTACGCTATCACTCAAAAGAGGGATTCCACTGAAACGTTCTTAAATTTTGTAATACACTGTTCGTAGGCAATGTAATTAGCAAATTGTCTTTTTTTTTGCTCCTGGCGTTTCATTCGAGGTGTTTTCTTCGTGGTAAATATTACTTGGACGTGGTAAGCTGAAAACACTATTATTTATTTATTTATTCAATTTTGACGATTGCGAGCGAAAAATATATCTTTTCTGAAAGAAGCCTTTTTTTGCAGTTTCATTTGTGTTGGAGGCAATTTCATCCTCAATGTGCAATACACGAACACAGTTATAAGGGGAAGGATCAATCGGAATGGGAAGGTAGGTAAAAGGGAAGTGAGAACGACCATAACGAGTGTTAACTTTTATATTTTTCAGTTGCTACTGACAAATATTTCCAGATGTTACAAGAGATCAAATGATAGAAAGCAAACAGAAACCGTCTACAGAGTTTATGCACCTTTTAGAAGTGGAACTGTTTCACTTTTACATCGTTTGCCCATTTTATTTCGAATTATTTTTCTTTGCTAGAAGCAACCGAAAAATGAGTACTTAAATAAATCTACTGGCTGCAGTGGAAATCGAACGCACGACCTTTTTGACTATGAAGCTAGCTCGCTGCCCAAGCCTCAAATTCTGATGTAGTCGACTTCTCTATTGATAAGCTGTGCTTAAGACGTAGTCCACAGAAAGGAGTATGCTGCCACGAAGGCTTCAAATCATAGGCAATGTTTTAGTGAAAATAACTAAACTCGTGTGTTTGATTTACAGATGTAGTAAAATAATAATATCTTGTTTTTCGATTATCTGAAAATGCTTTGCGCTGCATTACAGTGCCACAATAACTTATAGTACATATTTCAAAGTCTAAATATTTGCAAAAACAAAAGAATGATATTCTAACTAATAAAATCATTTAAAATTAAGCCGAAATATAAGTAATAATAAAAAATATTAATTTTTACTTTTGTAATTAATCAGAGGGGTACAAGTGAAAACTCTAAGTTTCCCTTGATAGTACTAAAATTGCGTTTTTATGTAAGTATGTAAGTATGTACGAAACACAGAATTTTTGTTTTACAGCTGCAAGGAACTTGAACACATTTATTACAAAGCATAGTTTTGTTCTTTTGTAAGATTCTAGATTTTCAAAAATATCTTAGTCAAAATGATACAAATCGACACAAATCGCCTTTCTAAATTCAGTTTTAAACCTGATGTTAGGGGGCCAATTGTACATTTTTGTCCCAGTACGCTCTATTCATCTCGTGAACTTTATAAGAAGAAAAGGGTTGCAAACTTCTGGTTTTAACTTGTATAGCATTATTTCACGGTATATACAGTGGCTTAATTAAGTAATCGGACAGTACCGCGGTGTGAAGATTTTTTTCTGTAACTTTATGAAAAATCAATTTAGGAAAAAATGAAATGCATATATATGTATATTTACTAGGTAACAATAGTTCATAAAATACGAAAAAAATAAATTTCTACTTTATTTACAAAAAAAATTATAAACCAAAATTCAAAATATGTGATTGTTAAATTCTAATTAAATATTCGGACACTTCAAATAATGATAGTAAATTAAGTATAAAAAAAGCTTTTTTTTCTTATTTTAGTATTTTGTTGGAAAACCTTTGGTTTTCCGAATGGCTTCCAGTTTTCTTGGAATAGATTCCACCAACGACCTGCAATAAGAGGGATCGATTTTTTCCCATTCGTCCTCCAGAGCCACTTTAAGTTCGGCCTTCGAAAAAATTACCCGCGATTTCAATTTGTTTTCTAAATAGGCCCACAAATGTTCGATTACATTTATATCCGGAGATTGTGGGGGCGTTTCCATCACGTGAGGACAATTATACAATAACCACATGCGCGTATCGTGAGCTTTGTGTTTTGGGTCATTGTCTTGATAGAACGAAAATGTCTCAGAAATGCCCAATTTATCTACACTTTCCTTAAGATTTTCTTTTAAAATGGATATGTACTTGAGTTGGTCCATTATGCCATCAATAAAAACTAGTTTTCCTGGTCCAGAGGCAGCCATATAGCCCCAAACCATCAATGATCCAGCATACGCAAATTGTCCCAAGAATAATAAAGCTTTGCCTGACTTGTTGACAGTTTATTTTGTTTTATGGACGATATTAACAGGTGCTAAGTTAAAGGTAAAAGGTCAATTTCCTAGTTCCATTTTGGGAAAAACAAGCCTGACATGATACTTACAAAAACACCCTAAATATTGAAGTTCCATTCGCAGAAACAGAATTAAAAGCATAACAAAAATATGTGCCAACAAGTCAGGCGTAACTTTATTATTCTTGGGGCACTTTTAGAATGCATGCGAAGCCAATATGCAGTTTAAGGTGGTAGCGAAGACTAAGTGAATGGGGTTCTAGGGCATGGCTGTTGTCAATTATTTAATATACTTAAATGCGATGACGATCATTAGATCCAGTACATTTCATTCGATTATTTATGGAAATTTGGATTTGTATGAGGGGGAATGGTTTGATATATCTAAGAGATTGGTGGGCGTTAATAATTTTTGAATTGATTGTTTGAATCATTTTCAAAATTCTCTGCATAGAATATTACTTTCATTGACGAAGTAAATTCTATGAAATTCGATGTAGGTATTTTATATTCTTGAAACCTTACATTTGAGGAGTTGAGTGAATCGAAAAATTTGTGTAATTTGTGGTGGAATGCTCGCCTGCCATGCGGGTTGGATTTTCGGCGAGGGATTTTTTTAAAATATATTTTCTAGCATACTGCAAATTTGAATTTTCTCAAAACTACAATGTCTTTTCACATGGAAAACTCTATGTCGCTATGAGTTGCGTCCAAACACAAAAAGACTTGAAGTTGAAAGAAAAGATTTGCGGATTCTTCTCTGCTGAGACCTTTATCAAACTCTCAGCAGAGACCGAAACGTCACGAATAATAATGCGTAACAGTTAAGAATCCGGAAATCTTTTCTATCAATTCGAAATGCAGTGAGAAAACATTCACCAGACTCGAAGTTATTTATAAGAAAGAAGATCTGATGCTATTTAAATAAACTGCCAACAAGTCGGGCGAAACTTTATTATTCTTGAGACAAGTTGCAGATGAGTGGAAAGTCAATATGCAGGTTAAAGTGGTTAGGGAAAGCTAAGTGAAATGGATTTCTTGGATTTCAATTTAACAATATTTCATTCGTTTCTGCAAGTTTGGGTTTTTATGAGGGGAGGAGGAGGGGTAATAGTAAGGGTGGGTGGATAACAGCTTTAACAGCTTTTTAATAATTGCTTGAATCACGTCCAATATTTTCTGTATAAAATGTGTTTCATAGACGAAATTGCATAGAATTTTCATAAAATTCGGTGTATTTTACATTCACGAAACCGAAAATTTGTATGGAAGGGGGTAGAGAAGGTAGGGGAATCGTAAAATTTGATATGTAGTTTTATTTCGCTTCTCTTGTAAGGTGCTTGTATAAAATTTCAAGTTCGTAGCTTTTAGTTTATTAGTTATTAGTTGATTTAATGAAATTGGTCGAAATCATAGTTTTGTATGGGAGGGGGTAGAACGGCAAGCACGATTTCAAAACTTTTAAAGCAACTTCAATTGAATTATTTTTATAAGTTTTCACGCAAAATTTGAAATTGATAGCTGATAACTGATTTCTTAAAAATGCTCGAAAAAATAATTTTGTATGGGAGGGGGTAGAGGAGGTAAGGGAATCGTAAAACTTGTAATGGAATTTTCTTTCTTTTCTGTTGTAATGTGCTCGTACAAAATTTCAAGTTCGTAGCTTTTAATTTGTTGGTTATTAATTGATTTAATGATATTGGTCGAAATCATACTTTTGTATGGGAGGGGGTAGAAGGGCAAGTGTGATTTCAAAACTTTTAACGTAATTTTATTTCAACTATTTTTGTAAGTTTTTGTGCAAACTTTCAAATTGATAGCTTTTGATAGTTAGGTGATAATTGATTTCTTAAAAATGGTCGAAAAAATAATTTTGTATGGCAGGGAGTAGAAGTTTTAAAAATATTCGACCAGTTAATATTTCAAACTTTTAGAGATTTTTTTAAATGCATTTCCCAAATTTTCAAGTTTCTACCTAAAAATTTCATTCAAAAATTTTCAGTTTATGTGTTTTTTTCATTCCACATGAAACACCTTGTGCACATTAGACCCTCACTTCGGAGCATAACAGTTTTGGAACAAATTACTATTTTTTTTTTATCAATATCAAATAGATGTGTCGACATGCAAAATTTAAACTTTGTATCTTTTACCAGAGTCATAAAAAAATCACTCAAAATTTTCAACATTTTCACTTTCCACCTCCCTCCCCTTACACCCCCCAACTTAAATTTTTTACCAAAATTAAAAATTATATATGTAGTTCTATAATCTGACAAATTTTTGATTTGATATCTGTACTCAGTTTTGAGATTTGATGATTTGTAGTTTTGGAAAGTGATCCATTTTTGCAATGCTCCCCATTTCCCCCCACTACTATAATGTCCACATATTATATTTTTATCATATGTCGCTAATAAAGCTTAGTATACATTTCAAGTTTCAATTACAAAGCGTAAGAGACAGTTGAGATATTAATTTTTAAGTGTTTTTCCTTGCACCCCCCCTGACCCTCCCCCTTTCACTAATTAGCTTCTATCTAAACTGCTTCTAGTAGATCTATATGCTATCTTAATGGTCTCAAAATATCAATTTCTTATGGGAAGTAGTTTCGAAGATATAATCACTTGAAAAAAAAATTCGGCCGACAATTGGTTCTTAGCCCCCCCTTTTCGCACCCCAATGGATAAAAAAATTAAATTATTTTCAAAAGTTGTTCCACAAACTCTTGTATATGTATGTTGATTTTTAGTTTCCTAGCTGTAACCATGGTTGAGGTTTTTGAATTCGAATTCGTATTTTTCGGTTTAAGCACTCCCCCTGCCTCCCCCTGAACTCGTACACCCCCCAAAATTGGTATCCACCTGAGATCCGCAACTACCTACAATCCCTCCAAAAATGAACTTTTTATCTTGAAGGGTTTGGGAGTTAATGTTCGTTGAGCGTACATGTACGGCGGACGGCATACAGACAGACGGATTTTTTTTTTTTGCATTTTTAGGCTATTTTAGTCATGAAACGCGAAAAAAAAAAATTTCAGGGTAGCAAATTTTTTTTTTTTCCCAGTCGATCACAATACTTTATTATTAAAATAATAAAGTAAATTTAAGCCAATGGTAAATCCATCACAAAGAATGTCATATATAAGGAAGCCCTAATATAAAATATCGACTTCTTTCATTAAATTACACACATTTTAAGTTCTGGATCGAATTTGGGATATCAGGAGTATTTGAAAGGACCGACATTAATTAAAAATTAATTTTATATATTTTATTAAATAAACACATATTTTTCAAAGGAGAAATTATATTCATCAATAACAATAAGGTGGGCCCTATAAAATGTCCTTCCTTTTCGTTCAAATTACGCGTTCGAAGCACGAGTGAAGTTTTTAAGGTTTCGGTGACAATTAATTTCTTACAAATGCTTAAAAAGATACTTTTGTATAGGAGGGGTAAAAGTTTTAAGGATATTCGACGAGGTGATATCCTTAACTTTTGAGCATTTTTTTAAAATGAATTTCACAAATTTTCAACTTCCTAGTTTAAAATTACACTCCAAAATTTAGAGTATTTGTTTTTTCTCAGTACTTATGAAATGCAATAAGTCCTAAAACAATCTAAAAACTTTTAAAATTGATTTGATTTTTGGCAATAGTATATCACCAATTACACCATAACGCAACAAGCAATTTCAATTTTAAAATTAAATTCCATTTATGTTTGAAATTCTCTGAACTGCGATAAGGTCTACTTTTATTGTATTTTTGTGCAACATTCTCGTAATATATTCCGATAACTCGTTCGACAATAATTGAAAACAATCGCATAATAATGGTCACCAGATGTAATTGCCTGAGGCTCAAACCATCTTAACTAACTCCCCATTAAAACCATTCCATAATGCTCGTATGGCGATTCCTGCTTAAAACTCGATTTAGCATAAGTACAAGTTTGTACACTTCCATACTGCCGATGATGCATTCCCATTCACTACACACAACATTGCAGTCTTCACTGCACTGGAAGTAAATCGTAAGGTTCACTTTCATTAAGACGGTACTCCCGTATATTTCTCATAAGAAGAAGTATTGTACAAAACAATAAGGCCTGGTTACGCACGAAAGCACTCTCCAACCAGAATTTAAACGGATTCCCGGTAAATTGAAAAGTGAGTTTCGATTTGATTTTATTTCACGCACTCATATAGGGAAATCAGTGGAAAATCTCGTTGAAATTCCAATGTGCACCAGGTTTTTTTTTTCCTGGTCGACCTGTTCTAAAGTTGATTGTTTGTATCAGTAATCTTATAGTTTTGAACTGAGTTTTACCGGTTATCATGAGAATCCTAAGTAAGTCACCTTCTACTTATGCCATCAGCAATTGTAATTCTGCGATAATCGCATAGCTACTCGTATTGGTAACTGTTAGCGCGCCGACATTGCTCTTGGACTTGAAACTTACATATAATACTTCCACTATCTACGTTCAATGCCGCGAATAAAGTGGATTTGAAATAACGATCGGTTTGGATTCAAACATACGTAACGGTGATGCAGTTTGCCCATTTCCTAAGACAAGTTGCTCTACACCTGATAGTTTCGATAGTACACGGCAATCTGTTTCTTCTTCTTCTTCGAGGAGTAGAGCTAATCGCAACACCAAGACAATAAGTCTGAAGATCCATGCGATCTTGGAATGGTGTCTTCGAGCAAGATTCGCTCCATTTTGTGAGCTTACGATCATTTGATCGTCGATATTCAAAACCGAAACATTGTACTTAAAGCAGAAGTCTTTCTTTTAGTTCGGATTTTTTTCTTTCTCTGTGTTGTTAAGGTTATTCTTTCATTTTAATATAAAACGCGTAGGGAAGTGGATGCCTGCGTTTTTATATAAATTTAAAATTCGCATAATCGATGACATCAATTCGATCAGTTTTTTGTTAAACTAAAAATTGTGCAGTGCAGTTATATCATATTTGAACTATGAAAATTAATATCTTAGTGATGTTTTTATTAAGCACCCTAAATCTTAAAGGTAATTTATTAAATATGCGTGAAAATTTTCGTGAATTTATTGTTCCTTGTGAAAGATTCTTAAAAGTGTGTTATATTAATAAATTTGAAAATTTTAAATTAAATTTTAGATGTAGATGCTTTCTTAGAAAAAACGTTAAGTGATCTGTTCCGTTCTGGTGTTTTGGATTTGAATTTTTCGCGATGTTTTATTCGGCGAAACAATGTATGTCCGCATTCTGATGTTTCATTTCATATGTTTACACCGTGAGTATTATTTTTTTTTTAATAAAAATATAATATAAAATTGTAGCGAACAAAAATACTTCGGAATAAAAAAAATTAAAACTTCCAAAATCAGTTTGCTAGGCAAATTTAATGAACTATTTTTGAAGATTTGACAATTTTGAAGATTATGTGCTTAGGATTTCTGTACTAAGAACTAAGAATTCTACTATGATTGGACGTTATTTATGGAAATTTTTTTTAATCCGATCTTGACTAGTTTTTGAGAAAATTTAATATAATGTATTTTCAAAATCGGAACAAAAAATTTCGAAATTAATTACGC
This sequence comes from Chorisops tibialis, assembly GCA_963669355.1. Taxonomy (NCBI): domain Eukaryota; kingdom Metazoa; phylum Arthropoda; class Insecta; order Diptera; family Stratiomyidae; genus Chorisops; species Chorisops tibialis. The sequence goes on from OY770262.1 coordinate 311,773,350, forward strand.
TCACATCATTATACTTTAGTTTAAAGCTAAAAATAAGAAAATACATTTCTTTAAAAAACCGAAATTTCGTGAAATTTATATGTAAGGTAGTTGAAGGAGTGGAAGAATATGGTTCTTTCATGGACTTTAATTTTATTTTATAAAAAAAATGCCATGGTAAAAACTTCTGCTCGGCAACCCTAAGCATTCCCAAACAATTTAATAGACAGACTGATTCTGGAATTCGAGATTTTTTGAGCTTCTAGAAAGATTATTGTACCCTACAATAGAGCACTGGAACAAACACAAAATTTGTTGTAAATTGCAAAATAATTTGATCTAGCTCGTGTTCGTATACATTCCATTGTTATACTCTAGATGAAATCTGAGAGTATATTGTGTTTGCCTTACCGTTTGTAACGCTAAGAAATAATGCTCGCACAGAGCTGCCAAGGGTACAGAAATATTTGTTGTCGCTCAAAAACTTCGATTCCGAGTTGCTGTCTGTCCGTCTGTCTACAGCATAACTCTCGAACGCTTTGAGCTATCGTGCTGAAATTTGTTGTGTGTCATTTTAGCAAAAACGAAACTTTAAGTTCGTGAACGGGCCACATCCCCCCACTCCTTCTCCCCATACAAATTTCACGAAATTCCGAAATTTTCAGAAATTGATTTTTCTTTGAAACTATTTAAGCTATCGATTTGAAATTTGGGTCAAAGATTATAATATAAATGTCATTAATATGACAGAATATTGATCCGATCCTTCTACCCCCTCCCATACAAATGCATAATTTTGAAAAATGCAGTTGTTCGATTTTCATTGAAACTAGTAAAGTTATAAAAACGAATTTTTGCCAGAATTAATTTTATTATAATTCCAATCAGAATTGAAAAAATTATCAACTTCACCTTACTCCTTCTACCCCCTCCCATACAAATTTCACGAAATTTTGAAATTTAAATTAAATTATTTTTCTTCGAAACTGTTAAAGCTATCAACTTGATATTTTGCATAAAGTATAAAAATAGAAATATCAATAAAGAGAAAAAAATGTGTTATGATCCGTACACTCCTTCTACCCCCTCCCATACAAATGTATAATTTTTGTTAATCGCATTATATCGATTTCCATTAAAACTAGAAAAAGTAAAAGTAAAACTTTAAATTTTGCCAGAATTTGTTTTTTAATAATTCCAATAAATGCTAAAAAAATTTATCAGCTCCTCTTCACTCCTTCTACCCCCTCCCATACAAATATCTGTATTATAAATTCAAGAAAAGCATTTCTCCTTCGAATATATTAGAACTATCGAATTTGAAATTGAATCAAAGCGTGGTGATAAGGATGATGATAAGCAGTTTCAAAATCATCTTAAACGCTCCACTTCCTCTGCCACCTCCCATACAAATGCCTCAATTTCAGGAAAACTATGTCCAATTGAAAATAATGGAAGCTACAAACCTTAAATTCAGCACGAAATATTTTGCATGCCACATTAGGTGTCATATCCAAAAATTGCAAACCTTCCTCCGCTCCTTCTACCACCTCCCATACAAAAGTCACTATTAATTATTTAAAAGAATTGGAGGTGACATATTTTCCGGTACATTGAACTCTTTCTCATTTCATTTAGAGTATCATATGATTGGGCTTTACGCCCAATCATAATTCTTTTATGTTTTTATTTTGCAGCACGGCTCTTGGGTTGCTACATAATTAGCACTACAGAAAGATGCCAATTTTTCTCAATTCATTAGTAAAAATCATTTTCAAATAGAGCCAACCTGAGGCTATCGAATAATTTTAAATTTTATTTTGTTTTTATTTTTTTGTTATCTATTTTTTAGAACAAAAAACTTTAAAATAAAAAAAATATTGCTGAAATTGCGCCCACCATAGTAAATTTTATTTCTGCTAGTTTTTTAGGAAATTATTTTGAGTATTAAAATACAAAATTTTCATTGGTTTTTGTTAGAGGAGCTTAGTTTGAGAAAATATTCTATAACATAAAAGACTTGCAATTGAATAATAATTCAGTTGCCTATAATTTTCAATTTTTAAGTTTTTATTCCTAACTTTTGGATAAAAAATTGTTTTGAGAAGTATTTTAAGTAAATTAATTTAAAGAATATAAAAATTGCAGATGAAAAGTATGGACAATTTTTTTTTTTTGATTCTGTTTGATGGTGTTAGGTGTGAAGTGTTGTAGATTGCTTTTAAATTTCTATGCATTAGTTTGTAAAGTTGGTTGATGCTTTGTTTATTGATGATGTTGCGTATTTAGGTAACTGAAAGATTATTTCGACACCACTTCGAAATAATCTGAAAGGAATGTTAAAGGAATTTAAAAAATGGCATAACAGGTTCGGGGATGGAATAGATACAAAATCGAACTTTCGTTCAAACTCGGTGGCAATATCCTCACTGGAGCGACGTGTTAGCTCATGCCGGGTCTAGCTGCGGTTGGAGGGGAAGGCATCCCCTCCAACAACAACAAACAAAACTGCTGAGCCCATCCCGGTTGGAACAATTTTTATTTGAACAAATTCAAGAAAAATTTAATTTTGCAGAGGAATAAGATGACGAGATTTCCGTTGGTACAGTAAGTCACATCCGAATCTAATGCACAAAGAACACTTCGCTCTATTGGAAAACATAATTGTTTACCCAACCCGTTTGGATCAACTGTTTTCGAAATATTTACGTAAATAGGATTTTGCCAAAGAATAGAATGAAAATGACTTGAAATGACGTCATTTGTACCTTAATGACATCCTTTCCGATGATAAGCCTCATCTGGCTGTTCCGCTCAACATACAATCTTACTTTATCGAAAATCGTAACCCAATCGGAGCTGCCGTTTGCGAGATATAAGCAGCCGATTGAATTCTGCAGACGAGAAGTAGAAGAAGTAGCTAGGGTATAGCCTAGTGGGTAGCGCGTTGGTCTTCAATGTGAAGGATGTGAGTTCAATTTCCAATCGTTTTATAATTCCAGCACACTACATGCTTCGACATATTGTTATAGATCTGGCAACCACGCAATTTTGATGTTCCCAGAAAAAGCCAGGAAAGTCCCCCAACATGTAAAAAGCCATAAACAAAGTTCTAGCAACTTCTAGTATACTCCAAAATGTAGGCAATCTAGAATAGTCTAGACACACACACACACCCAACGACACCTGTCTGGGAGATTTTGTATAAATATCCGCAACTTTCAGACAGCAGCGGTCAGTTCAGCAACATCTGCGAGAGAACGTGAACCGGTACAAGAACGCGATATCAGTGGTGCCGTATAGTAAGAATTAAATTAAAAGTGCGAATTAAAGTGAAACGTGCGAATAAATAAATTATCCTTTATTTTTAAATGAATTGTGTTTTTCTTGAAATCCCGGTGAACAACAATATCTTGGTTACCTCAATTTACGAAAATAATAAATTCATAGATAGAGGGGTTGTGTGAAGGGCTAACAACCCTTCCACAATGAATAATGAAAAAAATTTTAAGAAACTTGAAGGTTAGAAGGTCAACGCTCGATTTGGGCTGTAATACCATTATAGAGTAGAAAAATAAGAAACCATTGAATCAGCTGTTCTTGAAACCTTGTACATCCGAAAGTGAGAGTAGGAATCTGATTTTTTGTGTGTGTGATCGCATTGGACTACACTCCAAATTGCCATGATTTGTGGACTTGTCATATGCTTGGCGAACGACCGTCCACTGATACTACCAAACCTTGTTCGACAATTTGAATCCTCGATTCCAAACTAGTTTCACAAAACCGTTAAAAAATTCTCCGTCATCAGAAATTAGCTTCCCCGTAAATCTCCGATATCAAAATTTAGTGATATTCATGTTTCAAATTCAACATCATCAGGAGTACTGTTTGCAAGAAGAATTTCGCTAATCAACATCACAAATATTTATGAATTGATGTAGCTCACATCGCAGCGTAATCTTTGTAGTGATTTTAAAATAAAAAATTTATTCAAACAGTATTCGATCTAGATCTAGAACCGCAGAAGATTAAAACTTTGAGACTGATGTCATCGAATAAAAATTTCAATTGTATCTAATTCTCATGTAACAAATCATCAGAAACGAATTTCGAATCTCTAAAATGATTATCCTATTATATTCTTAAGCCCGATCATATTTTTAATCAACTTGTAACTACAATATCATCGTAATTATCTTAGCTTTCCGAAAAAAATGTATGTATATGATTCCATAGGTATTCAGTGAATTAAAATAAATCAATATATTTATGAAAGAAGTTATTTGAATTCAGAAAAAAGAGGGCCAAGACCAGAACCTTGAAACTTCTGACATTTGACTTAACAAGAACAACAGCTTTTCTTCAGCTTTCATTATCCGATACATACATCATGGAAGCTACTTATTATTTGCCGACCTAGTCACCTAATTTTAAAAGTTTCAATATTGCGAAAGAATATTTGTCGATCACTTTTTCTTTTTTGGGAACGAGAGAAAGATTTTTCATTGGGGTCCGAAAAGGAGAGGGGGGGCCAAAAACAAATTGTCAACCTTTTTTTTAAATGATTACATCTCCAGAATTTTTTTTGGTTCAATTAAGTTGCAAACATATCCACAAAAATTAACTTAGAGGGGGGCCAATAATTGTAAGGGAAGACTTAGGGTGGGAGCAAGGAAAAACACTTACAAATTAATATCTCGACTATCTCTTAAGCAATGTAATTGCAATTTGCAACAAATATTAAGCTGTATTAGCGGAATATGAGGAAGAAATGGAGAGCAATTCAAAAATCGTGCAATTAGTTTCGGAAGACTTAGCTGAAATTTTAATATTTGCTTTAAGAACATGGTTGCTTGAACAGTGGTGGTCGAGTCCGAGGATTATTAGTATGAACACTCTTAATGTCTAAGATTTTATATCCACTTTCCTTACTTTGCCTTACTATTAGGCAGGATTTTCTATAGATACGAGTACCTACCAAAAAAAAAATATTTATCTTGCTTTAGTTTGAAATCTGACAAGGCCATAAGCTCAACATCGAGAATTTGTAATCTAAGGTCTAGAGCTATAATCAAAATCTAAAATTTCAAATTTCCAATCAAAGTATAATAACATTCATATTAAAAGAATTTAGATTTAATGTGAAGATATTATATTTTGACAAATCGTTATACACAGTAGCGTAACTCAGCACCTCCGTGAAATTTTCAGAGCGCCCCCCCCCCCCCCCCTCTATCTCCCTCCCATAGAGCCACGCTTATTGCGTTAACATTTTATGTAGTTTATAATGCAAAAATTAAGCTCTGTGGAAATTCTTAGCAAATGCATCCAATTTTCCAAGTGAAAATCCCTGTCGACTGATTTAATATTGAATACATTTTTTTTTTCAGGCAGCTTATGAAATTTATCTGTCGTCGTCAGCTGTGAAAAGTTTTGCTGGCTTCTGATTCAGGCGATGTACGAGTACTGCTACTTAGAGATACTCGATATACACTAACACTAATCTACTATTGCAGTTTGAACAATGTATGTACAGCGATTGGGCGGGAAATTTTGTCCGAAATTTGAATTTTCTGAATTCTTTTTCTTTTATGAAGTAAACACAATCATAATAAATTGTTGTTTACGAAAGTCATATTTATTTTTGATTGTAATGAGTGAATCTATACAAAAATTTCTAAATTAGCACAAGTTTGTGCTCATACATTTGAAAACAGGCAAACTACAAGTTTGCCTGTTTCTGACATTCTTATGTTGCCTTCTTGTACTCCTAAGCTCAGCTGTTGGTATTATTGCATTCTCCAAACTCTATTAAAAGATCAGTGTTAATGTTTATCAGTAACTCTGCTGCTATTATACTATTACCAAGTTTATGCGAAAAAGTTTCGATTGTAAATCTCGATTGAAATTTGCGATGTGTTTATTGCACAAGAGAAACTTGGCGTGTGAAAGTTCCGAATTAGCTTCGAGCCTGGCAGTCTCTTAATCTATAAAAAATGGATATGTTGCTAATTCTTACGTACTCAATTATATGCATTATAATAAATTATGTTGCAAATGTAATTGGTTCCAAACTATTAAAATATGTTCAATTTTTACGAACCTCTCAAATGCAAACTAAAACGTCATATAAATCAAAGTTTTTTATTTAAACGAACATTTAGTTCCTAATTCAAGTTTTACTCACGTTTCAGATAGCGAGTAAACTTTAAGTTTCAATCACCGATTACACGATGATTTTACATCGCGATTGAAGTTTGGTGCTCGTATAAACACGGTATATGATCGTTATTATTAGTTGCGAGTTGTATTTTATGCCTGAAATTAAAAGTGGATCAAGAAAATGTACAGAATTGTTCTTTTAGAGGGATCACAAAAAATCGTTTTTTATGAGTAGATCGTACAAGCGTAGGCTTTTTAAGGAGAAGTCCCGATCTCAAAGTTCGAGTATGTCTTGCTTTCAACTTGCTTCAGGCACTACTGCCCGTCGGCGTCCCCCTTCCGCCTAGAACGCGGGGTCCGCGGCGGTGCGATTTACGCCACTGGGCGTACATAAGTCAGGTTTTTAATTCCCTTGGCAACATCAAATCTTCATACGTGCTTTCCCTTTCGAGTTTTATTTTATTATTCTAACAATTAAGTATTGCGATCGACGCAGAAAAAAAAAATTTGCTACCCTGAAATTTTTTTTTTCGCGTTTCACGACTAAATTAGCCTAAAAATGCAAAAAAAAATTCCGTCCCGCAGTACATATGGACTCATATCTCCGAGACCGTTAAAGGTAGAATGTTCGTTTTTGGGTGGATTGTTGATTGGGTAAGTGAGCTCTATTTTCTAAATTTTGGGGGGTGTTAGGTGGAAAGGGGTGGCGGGGGAGGGAAAGGGTAAAAAACTACACTTGCTAATATCTCCACCACGAATGCAGATAGGAAGTTGAAAATGAGTAAAGATATAGTAGAGAGGGTTGTGGAACAAACTTAAAAAATAAGTTACTTTTTTTATCCATTGGCGTCCGAAAATGGAGGAAGGGGCTAAAAACAAAGTGTCGGCCATTGTTTTTTCAAATGATTATACCTTCGAAATTACTAATCACAAAAGATTCATATTTTGGGCATATAGATCCACCAGAATCAGCTTAGAAAGAGGCTAATTATTGTAAGGGGGATGGTCAGGGGAGGGAGGGGGCGGGGGGAAGAAAAACACTTAAAAATGAATATCTCAACTGTCTGTTAAGCTATGCAGTTGAAATTTGAAACGTATATTGAACTTTACTAGCAAAATATGAAAAAAATATAACATGTGGACATAATAGTAATGGGGGGAAAATGGGGAGCATTTCAAAAATGGAGCGCTTTCCAAAATCACAAATCATTATATCTCAAAACAAAGTACAGTTATCAAATCGAAAATTTGTCAGATTGTAGAACTACATAGTGGTTAATTTTGGTAAAAATTTTAAGTTGGGAGGTATAAGGGGAGGGAGGTGATAAGCAAAAATGTCGAAAATTTTGAGTGACTTTTTTAGGGCTCTGGTGAAAGATACAAAGTTTAAATTTTGCAAGTAGATACATCTATTTAATGTAAATAGAAAAATAATAATAACTTGTTCCATAATTGTTATAAACCGACCCCCGGTCTAACGTGCACAAGGTGTTTCATGTGCATTGAAAAAAAAAACAAAAAATTTTTGAATGAAATTTTAAGGTAGAAACTTGAAAATTTGCAAAATGCATTTAAAAAAAATTTCAAAATGAACGAAATATTAACTGGTTGAAAACCTTTAAAACTTCTACCCCCTCCCATACAAAATTATTTTTTCGACCATTTTCAAGAAATCAATTATCACCTAACTATTAAATGCTATCAATTTTAAATTTTGCATTAAAATTTCTAAAAATGGTTGAAATAAAATTGCGTCAAAAGTTTTGAGATCGCGCCTGCCCTTCTACACCCTCCCATACAAAAGTATGATTTCGACAAATTTCATTAAATCGACTAATAGCAAACAAATTAAAAGCTAGAAATTGAAATTTTGTACGAGCGCCTTACAAGAGAATTGAAATAAAATTGTATCACAAATTTTACGATTCCCTACTCCCTCCCATACAAATGTTCGGTTTCGTGAATGTAGAATACACCGAATTTTTTGAAAATTCTATGCAACTTCGTCTATGAATCACATTCTATACAGAGAATATTGGTCGTGATTAATTAAAAAGCTATTAATGTCCATCCATCCTTACTATCACCCCTCCACCCTCCCCTCATAAAAAGCCAAACTTGCATAAACGAATGGTATGGTATATTGTTTAATTGACAACAGCCCTGCCCAAGAACTCTTTTTCAATTAGTCTTCCCAAATCACTCTAACCTGCATATTGACCTTCCATGCATCCGCAACTTGTCCCAAGAATAATAAAGTTTCGCCGGACTTGTTGCCAGTTTATTTCTTCTGCCTGCCACTTTTGAGACAATTTTGAGAAGTATTTGAATATTGCGAAAAATTAAAGGATATTAAATAAACTGCGAACAAGTCGGGTGCAATTTTATTATTCTTTGGGTAAGTTAAGGATATACAGGTTAGGGTGAAAGGGAAAGTCTAAGTGAATGGGGTTCTAGGGCAGGGTTGTTGTAAATTATATAACACTTAAATACTATTACGATCAATAGCTCCAATATACATAATAAATATTTCATTCGTTTATTTATGGAAATTTTAGTCTGTATGGACGGAGGTGGGAAGGGGTAGAACAAGTGAGTGAATGTATGCTTGAATCATGATCAAAATTATCTCTTAGTTTTACCTAAAGTAGTTGCTTAGAAAACGTAGTTGCTTAGAATTTCTTTGAAATTCGGTATATTTTATATGCACGAAACCAGACATTTGTATGGGATGGGGTAGATGTGGTAACAGAGTCGCAAAATGTGAAATATAGATTTATTAAGTTTCTCCTGAAAGGTGTTCGCAGAAAATTTCAAGTTCTTAGCTTTTAATTTGTTGGTTATCAGTAGATTTATTGAAATTGGTAGAAATCATACTTAGGGGGGAGGGGGGAGGTAGTAAAAGGATAAAGGGGGCCTTACAACTTCTAATTAAACATTGTTTTCAATATTTTAAAAGTGTTTGTTGATAGGTTTTAGTGATTTGGTGATAAGTGATTTCTCAGAATTGGACGAAAGAATACTTTTGTATGGGAGAGGGTAGAACTTTTGAAAGTATTCGGATATTTAATGTTTTTAATTTTTATGCATTTTTTTTAAATAAGTTTTCCAAATTTTCGAAGTTTGTGCCGTAAGATTTTGAGTTTTCTGTTTTTTTTTTATTTCCCATAAAACATCTTGTGCAGGTTAGGACACACTTTCGGTGGATAACAGTTATGGTTCATATTATTAGTTTTCTTTATGGATATCAAATAGATGTATGCACGTGCAAAATTTGAACTTTGTATCTTTTACCAGAGCTCCAACAAAAAATACTCAAAGTCTTCAGCTTTTTGGCTCACCACCTCCCGCCCCATACACCGCTCAATTACGAATACGAATTTACCACAATTATAAGTCGTATAGTTCTACAATCTGACAAAGTCTCAACTTAATATCTAGCATTGGATTTTGAGATACACCGGTTTGAAAATTTGAAAAGTGCATCATTTTTAAATGGCTCCCCATTTCTCCCACTGCACTTCTGTTCAAATTTTATATTTTTTTCATATTTCGCTAATATAGCTTAATTTAGATATGTTCCAAGTTTCAATTGAATTGCTTGAGAGATAGTCGATATATTAATATTTAACTGTTTTTCTTTGCAAAACACCACCTCCTCCTCTGACACAGCCCCTTTAAAATATTGGCCTCTCTCTTAGATGATATTGATTGACGTATAAGCCACCTTTTGAGTTGTAAAATATGAACTTATCCTTATTCGAAGATATAGCCATTTGAAAAAAAAAATCGGCCTACAATTGGTTCTTAGCTCCCTGTTAGTACTCCACTGGATAAAAAAATGAATTCCTTTTCAATTTTTCCCCCATAAATCAGCATACACTAATGTCGAATTTCAGCTTTCTATCCGTATTCGTAGTGGAGATTAGAGATATTCGATACACACTAACACTACTCTCCTAATACAGTTTGGACAATGCAATAATACCAACAGTTCAGCGTGAATTTAGAAGAACAAGAAGATAAACCAACCCCTCCGATAAACATAGGAAATGAAAATTCCCCACCCGTCCTACAATCCATCCAGAAACAAATGCTCTATCTATAAGGGTTTCGGAGATATGGGTCTTTGAATGTCGCTGGAGCGTACACGTACGGCGGACGGCATATGGGGTACAGACAGACGGATTTTGTATTTTGCATTTTTAGGCTAATTTAGTCGTAATACGCGTAGAAACACAATTTCAGGGTAGAGATTTTTTTTCTGCTTACTTTATTATTAGAATAAGAAAGTAAAATCCAAGAAAAATGGGTGAAATATGGGAAACATTATTAAAATAAAAAAATTAAAAAAGAACTCTCGGAGGCTAATTTGTGCAGAATTTGCAATCGGGAAAATGAGGCACCAGAACACATTATCAGTATGAACTACACGTGAAAAAGAAACTCCTTAATTTTGTTCAACAATTCATCAACTCAACTGAATTTCTGCTCACACCCCTTCAAATTTTATTATGCTATCTGGCTAGCACCGGGGCTCAGCACGAAACTCTAAAACAATATATCAGGGAATATCATAGAAGCTGCAGTGAACGAAGAAACCATACCAAATCCAACTCCACCGCGTAATCTAATTTAATCTACCCAAATAACTAAGTACTTCCACTTTAAAAGTTTTGATAAAATTGCAGTTACACTTTATAAGTTTAATTTGCTCATATTATTACGCTGCGCTCAAAACTTCTACAAACTATCGTTCATTGCTCTTCAAAGTTTAGAGAAGAAAAATATTTAAATCTATCTATGCTTGAACGTGCAGTTTACTTAAAAAAAAACTCTAAGAAATCGAACTGCAATCACAAAAAAAAAAAATTCGTTCGTTAGTAAAGCAAATCTTGATCAATTGAGCTCTTAATCTGACAAAACTTTATTTTCTTCGATTTTCATTCGAATAAAATACGAAAAAAGAAACATGATCGATCATCGTCCAACTTTCAAATTTTACATTAACTTAGACCAAGCAGAATGTTTCTCCTATTTTTAATAACAATTCGATTACAAAATGTTGCAGAAAAACATTCATTTCATTGATGCTATGTTGATTAGAACAACGATATGAATCGAAATTTAAAATTAATGATTGAAAAAGAACAATTTCCGCTTGGACTTTATATTCTGGCATAAAGAAATAACCGAACTGCTTAAGTTTAAACAGTTTGTTTACAATGCAATTAATTAAATAGGCTAACTGCTTTAAAACTTTCGAAACTGATTGGTAAAAAGTGAATTTTGAGTTATGTCGTTGATGCAATCAATCAGACAAATGAACAATTTGCATATACGAAAACGATAAACTGCTAACTTTTGAAATACATAAATAGTAAGGTGGTACGAAAACGTATAAAACATCAAAATCTCAACTCTCATTGTCACCTTACATTTTTGTCTCTTTACTGACTATCAATTACTAGAGTGCCTCTTTGAAGAAGTCTGCTCCTATGTCAAATTAACTTCAATAAAAATAAATTTATAGGTATAATAATAGTATTGAATAACTTATGCAATATTAAAATTGGCATGAGAGAGCTGGATCATAGTAACTTATCGACTAGCTGGGACCGCTAACAAGCACGATTTTCAATTTATACTATTAAGCACGAAAATACCGTCATTACTAACTAACTATCAATTATGCTGGAAATAACCTATTGTCGTGGAGTTACGAAAATTACGAATAGAATTTCAAATGATAAATGCCAAATATGGTACTTCAACATGAAAGAACATATAACATTGTTAATTGAATACATTGGTATTTACATACAATAAACATCAATCAATGAATGTGTGAATAGCTAGGGTGTAGCCTAGTAAGTAGCGTGTTGGTTACAATGCGAAGGTTGTGAGTTCAAAGCCCGGTCGATGCATAATTCCACCACTCTGCCTGCTTGGATATACCTTGGTTACCTCAATCTACGAATAGATAGAGGATTGCGCGAAAGTCTAACAACCCTTCCACAATAAATAACGAAAAGTGTTAAGGAACCTTAAAGTCAGAAGGCCAAGGCCCGATTTGGGCTGAAGTGCCATTGTAGAGAAATAAATGTATTCAATAATTAAAAAATTGAATTTACTTATTAATTTACAAAATTATTTTGAGTGAAATTTAATTTTCATAACAGAAGTTTGGATCTTTCAACTAACTTTGTCCACTTGTAACATGTAGCATGTATATCGCAAGTCATGTTTTAAGTATACAACGTATAGCAACATACCTATTACATCTCGATCGCGACAGGTGCTGTAAAAAGTATTCTCAACGAGATTCATGACTTGCTGCTATTAGATATTTCAAAAATCGTACACTATGATATGATTTCAGCGAATAGCCCTCAATTTGAAAACTAGCTGATCTCAATGAGATTAATTGCACTTAGTTAAGGCGCATTACTCTAGGTGTGGTAAGCCAAGCGGATTTTAGATGTTTAATTTTTTTTTAAAAGCGGAAAACATAATGAAATCTAATCTGCAACGGCACTAAATCCCAAGACGGACCTTGTCCTCTTGAATTTCATGTTCCTTAACCATTTTCATTATTTATTGTGGGAGGGTTGTTAGCACTTCGCACAATCCTCTGTCTACGATTTTTTCAAACAAGGTATATCTAAGTAGGCATTGTGCTGGAATTATACGTTGACTGGGATTTCAACTCACGACCTTCGCATTGTAGACTAATACGCTACTCACTCGGATATACCCTAACTAGCAGACAAAATAATTAATCATATTTAAGGATGTTATTAAGAATGTTTTAAAGCATAAAGTAATAAAATTATTTAAAAAAATTACAATCTGGCGGCGTTGTTGTAGCAAGCATATAACTAACTAAAATTTTAAACTAAGCAATAACAAAAAAAGTTACAAGATACCGTTACAGTTTGGTGTGAATTGAACAAAATTTGTTTAAGCTATTAATTAATTCAATCTAAGCAATTTATATCTTCTTTCTAAAATTTCCTCAAAGTGCGGCCGATCCACTGTCACTTCCATCTTTAAATCTCAAGTCTGTCCAGTTGTACTCCAAAGTTCGTTGTTGAAGTGGAGATCTGTTCAGAATATAACAAAATTCGTCGGAAGTATTGATTCACGCAAGTTTGCAGTTTCATGGTAAGCCTTAGGTTTAGGTTGTAGGAGGATGGTTGCACGGAACCACAAGCACTGAGGCCATCTAGTTGGGCCTATTGTACTCCCCCTATAGTTATAAGTTGGAAGTCACTCCTCTTACTCTAACCACTTGGTTCGGTTTGCGAACCTTAACAGGCTCGAATGTTGGACGCCTCTGAGGTCGTCTAGTTCTGAGAAGAATCTAGAGCCTAAACAAAGGAGACGACTGTTGGAGATTTGCGGACAGTGACAAAGATAATGTTCGATAGATTCTTCGTCTTCCTCGCAACCTCTGCACAAGCTGTCGCTCGCGATTCGCATTCTAAATGCGTGCAGCCTTAGCAATCAAAGGCCTGTGGTCAGGCCGACAATAGTTCGGATACTATAGCGACTACGTTGTAACAGCTGAGCTGTAATATTTTTGTTCGGTTCTTCCCAAAAGGATTTGGCCGTTTTACAGCTTTCCAGCTGCCGCCACCCCGCCAAGAAAGAATCCGAAATAGTCTGTTTGAAGCTAGTCTCCAGCACTGTTGGTGCTACATCGACTGACTTCCTAGTGGAATTGATGTTTGCAGATCCTTGCCGTGCAAGCGTATCTGCCTTCTCGTTACCTAGCAGGTTACTATGACCTGGTATCCAAATTAGAAAAACTTCCGTTATGGCAGCTAGGCGATTAAAATTGTGTCTACAAATGGACACTAGTTTGGATGTAGTCCTGTAGGATTGGAGTGCCTGAAGCGCAGCCCTGCTGTCCGAGAAAATGCAACAATTTCCGAGACTGTTCTGCATATCAAGAATAATTTTTGTACACTCGTTAATGGCTAATACTTCTGCTTGGAACACTGTCGCGTGTTCTGGAAGATGAAATGAAGTTTGGATGTCGAGGTCGTGGGAATAAATCCCTGCCCCTGTTTCCTGGCTAGTTTTAGATCCGTCCGTATAGAGATGAGAACCTATACAGGTGCTGCGTATCGTATTTGTTGCCCATTCGTTTCGTTCAGGAAACTTAATGTGAAACTTCCGTTTCTCAACCTGCGGTTGGTTCATGCAATCATACTCGCGGTCTAAAAGGGAGTTTGCGTTTATAATGACGTTTAGAATTTTTCCATGATCAATTTGTGGCGCTGACCACGATTTAGTGGTTTTTAATCTAATGGCTGCCAAACCCGCTGCTTGCTTTATAAAAAGATCAAGTGGAGGTAAGCCTTACGACCACTTCCATATAGAAAAGCTATGTAAAAACTTGAAGAAAATTCCCTACGTATTGTTGTTTTCAAGCTACAGTTAAAATTTGGAGTGAATTGAACAAAATTTGTTTAATTTATTAATCAATTCAATCTAAAAAATAGAATTCTTCTTTCTAAAATTTCCTCAAAGTGCGACCGATCCGCTGCCACTTCCACCTTTAAATCTCAATGCCTACCTGATTATGTTTAGTTGAATTCCAAAATTCGTTGTTTAAGTGGGGATCTGACCAGACAAAATACGTCGGAGGCATTGATTTACGCAAGTTTGCAGTTTCTTGGTAAGCCTTATGACCGCTTCCATATATAGGTAGCACAGCCATATAAAAATATGGATTTAATGCATGTGTCATGCACTAACAGCTTTTTGCGAATAGAGATCTCCAGTAACCTCCACCATGTTTGAAGGGCGGCATTATCATAAAGACCGAAAAGACAGTTGAGCAAAGCAGTTGACTTTTCACATTACAATGCGAGATGTCGAAAACATCGTTCATCCTAACCACCTATAACAATATTGTCACTTGTATTAAAAAAAAAATTTCATATTAATGTCGAAAATTTTTGGTATAATGCTTGCTCAGCGTCGTAAAATGTTGTCCTTGATGTGGCCCAAAATTTGTTATGCTTGAAAATTGTGGTATTTTTGTCGCAATAGTTTTTCCCAATTTATTCTTAGAAATTCAAAAAAAAAAATCCCATTACAAAAGTAAATGTTTTATTTCTGTCACATAAATTTCTCGTTAACACCTAGACCTACTCAACCTTGCGGGTGGTGTGTCTACAATAAGTTGAGTTGAAATTCCGGTCAACGAATAATTTCAGCATACTGTGGGTATATCTGGATAGCCTTAATCTTTTTCGAAAGGCTAACAATCCTGCGATAATATTGAATAATTGTTAGGGAGCCTGAAAATCAGGAGGCTAATGCCCGATTTGGGCTCTAATGCCATTCAAGAAGAAGAAGACCCCATTTGACCTGTCGTGTCATTGAAGAAGAAGTCACAAATTGTTTCTCTTATACCTATGATACACTGCTGGTATACAATACCTGGTATTGCAAATGTGGTGTAGCATACTACAAAGGCTGATACACTGTCAATACGTGGTATGGTTTGACATCCACTGTTCATGCAACTGAAACATCGCACCATATTTCAAAAGCAGTGTGCAAAATTGTACGCAAATTCTGCATTGAAATATTCGCCAAATCAATTAAATCACTATTTCGCATGGCAACGTTCGGTTTTGTTGATGGTGGCAATGATTTTCATGAATTTAAATTCGAAAGCTAGGGTGTAGCCTAGTGGGTAGCGTGTTGGTATACAATGTAAAGGTCGTGAGTTCAAATCCCGGTCACTGTCTGCTCGGGTATACTTTGATCACCTTAATCTACGAAAATGAAAAATTCCTGGATAGGGGGTTGTGCAAAGGTCTAACAACCCTTCCACAATAAATAATGAAAAATGTTAAGGAACCTTAAGGTCAGGAGCCCAAAGCCCGATTTGGGCTGTAGCGCCACTGTAGAAGTATAGCAAGAAGAAATTCGAAATTTGAAATTTGATAGCCCTTATCACGAATTCGCAGCGAAATTTAGTTTACATATTCACTAAATATAATCACAGCGGCGCAAAAAGATTTAGGTACCTGCTATACCCTTCCTTTCATGGTATACCATGAAAAATTTGCGAATTACGTACACCACAAAAGGTTTCAATACCACGTTTATATCAGGTTGTAAACCACATATATAAGTAGGATTGGGTGATACACTGATGGTATTGTCAACACCAGGTACTGTATACCAGCAGTGTATCCTAGGCATCAGATCACAAATTTTGTCGACAATCTTCATTTTTGTGCCGCGTTTCTTACGGAATTTATTGATAAATTTTAGGCGTCAATTCAAAAACTATTGCATCGAATGTGATTGTGATTGCCCTGTATGGCAAAAATTTTGTTACTTTGGCTCGCCAAGTCTTCTATATTTTTCCCCGTTTCGGGAAATTAAAAGAGACCTGCCCTCTGTACAAAACAATAGTCAAATTCATGTTATTGTGTGAAAAGTAAATACATACTTAGCAAAACGTCACAAGTAGTTGCGTGGTGTCAATTGATGCAAGGGAAGCATTGCTTCCCATACGTTTCGCCTTGTATTGAGTCTAAAAGTACTAAATTAAAATCAGGACGAATATGTAAATTTATTCAAAAATCTCTAAAGGAAACTTGCATTATTTTGGTAAAACACTGTACAAAACATTTACGTGCAAAGCACAGCTTCTATCTAATTCTTTTTTCTAAACAAAACTATTTGGATGAAAGTCCAAGGCATTTTATAGAGAAAAATCTACGAAATGCGATATAAAAAATGCATATACGAGTCTGCCGGCCACTACGTGGCAAAATTTTTACATGCAAAAAGCGCAAATTCGACTGCTTCAGGAAGGAGGGATGCGCTAAAGTAATTTCTTCCAACTGTTTTAGTTAGTTAATATTATATTAGTCGTTAAAAAAAAGGTTGAAGGGCTTATCAAAGGAAGACATCGCTATAAGATTTCTTTGAATTTCGGTCCAGTATTACCATAGTAAATAACGGGCTGAGAACCAGACGAGTGTAAGTGCAAATACAAATTTTTGCAGTAGTAGCACAATTTAATGGTTGTTTGAATTTTATCACTATCAGAATTCCTTAATGCAAGGAATTGCCATAAAACGGTTCCAAATTAAGATGTGGAAATCGAATTATCCTCTGGCTCATCATTTAGTGAAGGGACAAAACAAACAATAACATCCCTACACCAAAAACATGAAAATAAATAACACAGAATAAAAATTGACAAAACATTGGCATCAACTAGTATTAAGTCTACGCTTTAAACAAAACTTATCAATAGAGAAGTCGAATACATCAGCATTCTCATTAACTTCTCTCGCGAGACGCGAAATCGGCTCATTCATACCATAGTTTGACCGGTAAAAGCAAATCTGTAGCAATCTAGGCTGCCTTGGTAAAAATTGACCAACAGCAAACTGCATCAAACTCAAAAGTGTAGGAGAATCAACCATCCCTGTAAGAAGTTGATGAGCAAAAACTACATCAGCTACCTCACGTCGTTTTGAGAGTGACGACATATTTAAAAGCTTAAGTCGATCGATGTAAGGAGGAAGACGCACTCTGTCACTCCAATTAAGGTGGCATAAGGCTATTCTCACAAATTTACGTTGAATTGATTCAATTCTACCAATGTGATCAGCATAAAAAGGACACCAAACTTGAGAAGCATATTCAAGATGAGATCTAACGAAGGTGTTATAAAGAATCAATTTAACAAAGGGATTGTTAAATTCCTTGGATAAGCATGTGGTGAATCCCAATATAGAATTACCTTTTTGCACAATCTTATTTATATGCAAGCTAAAATCAAGTTTATGGTCAAACGTAACACCTAAATCAATAATAGAGTTGACACGATCCAACATACAGTCATTAAGACTATAAATAATTACAAACAGTGAGACTTTCCTAGTAAATGACATAACACGACATTTATCCACATTCAAACGAAGATCATTGTGGCGACACCAATTACTAAAATTAATCAAATCTTCTTGAAGAAAATTGTCAGAGTTGGAACTAAGGGACCTAAAGATCTTAATGTCGTCTGCATAAATAAGTACTTCAGAGTATTTAAAAATAGAGGCAACATCATTAATGGCCAGGACAAACAAAAGTGGTCCCAAATGACTTCCTTGCGGAACACCAGAATGCGCAGTAAATGGCTTAGAAGTAAAATCACGAAAGAGAACTTGATAAGTTCTATTAAGTAGATACGACTTAATCCAATTAATAAACCATGTAGGAAAACCCAACATGTCTAATTTCAACAAAATAATGGAATGGGATAATTTATCGAAAGCCTTACTGAAATCAGTATAAATGCAATCCACCTGCTTAGCCTCCTCAATACCAACAATGGATTTATTCGTAAACTCCATCAGATTGGTGACAGTTGACCTGTTTTTGACAAATCCAGTGAAATCAGGGATTTACAGTGAAACGAGAGGCACTCATACACTACAGACTCAAAAAGCTTTGGAATAGCTGACAGCTTAGCAATTGGTCGATAGTTGACAACAGCAGATTTTGCTCCACTTTTGTGAGTCGGAATGATAAAGGAGGCCTTCCATACGTTCGGGAAAATTCCAATTTTTAGCGACCTTTGAAAGAGGAGGGAGAGTGGCTCAGCAATAGAGAGACAGCAACGTTTGAGGACTATAGCAGGAACACCATCTGGGCCAGGGTAAGAAACATCCTTCAGGCGAGAAATATGATTAACTATATCATTATAACTAATCGGTATACTAGAGAAAGTAGTTGAAGCAGTACCTCTAAAGCTATCAAAGTACGACATGTCAGGGATGAAGTTACTACCAGAAAAAGATCCACTGAAGAATGTGGCAAAAAAATTACAGATAGTAAATTGATCATTACTATTGTTGCCAATGAATTGGAAAGAAGCTGGATAACCGACAGATTTGTGCTTACAATTAACAAACTTCCAAAACTTCAAGGGATCCCTAATAATATCCGACTGCACTACAAGTAAATATTCAGCATAGTAGTGATTTGATAAATCTTTGAATACGTCCTAGTATTCTGTATTCGTACGGAAATCAGTGTCATTCTTTGTCCTAGTATACCTATTCCACGCAGCATTACGAGAGTTGCGAATCGCACGCAACTCACTCGTGTACCAAGGATACAACAATGAAATATTCTTCCGATAAATAAAAGGAACTGAAGCAACAGAAAAATTGGTACAGAATATAATAAAAATCAACTACGGCACCCTCAAAATCGGGATTGTCAAAAATTTCATCAAAGTTGAAATTAGAGATAAGATTGTCCAACCGTGAAAAATCGGCTTTGTTAAAATCAAAAGTTAGTTCTTTCTCACTAGGGATAAAAATATGCTCCTCGTCAATCAATATGCTCCTCGTCAATCAATTTCGTACATACTTGGAGGAATTTCAGCACTATCATTTATTTGTATTAAAATTTATTCAAACGCCTTTAGCTTAGCTGTCAAGCAGTGCGATAGGGTGCAGGTTTTCTACGCTTCTATATACAATGACACTACAGCCCAAATCAGGCCTTGGTATCCTGACCTTCAGGTTCCTTAACATTTGTTATTATTTATTGTGGAAAGGTTTCTAGACCTTCGCACAACCCTCTATCTACGAATTTTCAATTTTTCGTAGATTGAGGTGATCAAGGTATACCCAAGCAGGCAGTGTGCTGGAGTTATACGTCGACTGGAATTTGAGCTCACGACCTTGTCATTGGTTTTATTTGTCTGATACAAGTAATTTTTTTAAGATATCTTTTGGCTTAGCATATTGGATCATTGCTGCATTATTGATAACCTTTTCGAGTTATCTTTAGATCTCGATCTTTCACGGAAAAAGAAGATATTATTATTATTTCCAAAAACTGTTTTAGAATGACAAGATGCGTTGATAATTTAAAATCAGTACCTTTATGTGTTTCCATTTGTTTCAGGTCCGAGAATTGAAGAATTTGTTAAGTAACTAGCATTGGATCAGTAATTTTACACAAGTACACAAAGTTACAAGAAATAGTGAAATTATTCAAATGTTCATTGCCATTGTGTGTCGTTAAGGATGCCAAGAAGAGGCAGTGAAAATAAGCAAGCACCACATACAATTGTTTTCTCATTTTAGTTATGAGTTTGAGCTTCAGACATAACAAAAATTACTTAAGAATAAAAAAAATAATAATGAATCACTAATTATATAACGAATTAAAATTATTATTAACAGTTCAATAAATTTCGTTTGAATTTAACAACTAAACTATAGCAATGACCCCGAAATTGCTATGTTTTTATGAAATTCTAATTCTCGATCAAATCAAAACTGCAATTACACTAAAATTATCTTGTGCTCAATTTAAAACTTAGAAAATATCTGTTTTATTTCGAACTAGATATAGGTAAAGATATAATTCCGTGAAATAATATTATGTTCTGGAATTTATCGATTTTTATTTTTTTTGCAGATTGACCTGTGTTATAGGCAATTTCGGTCTTTATGTGTAATGCACAAACACAGTCATGGACGGAAGGAATGGGATTGGCAAGGTAGAACGAGTGGTGATTTTAAATCGAAATCAAAAATTATGCTTAATTACTGTTTATGAAATTGTTTGAATACACGAAATTCAAAATCTGGAGTGAAATTTAATTAGAAATAAAATCATAGCCATTTGTAATTCTCGTACAAATACGTATTATGCCATTATGCTATTGCAATGTAGTTAATTCGTATAAAATAATTGACTATTGTTGTTTAAATTGTTGGAAATTTAATTTGAGCGGAGAAGATTACCAGAACTTGTACACTATGCGTTTACAATGGAAATAATTATAGTCTAGGGCCTAGGGCACAATAATCAGTTAGGGCATTTCTGGTACGATTGCATTTTTGCTATGGTCTGTTAACCTATATTTAAGCAACCTGTTCAGATTTATTTTCCAAGTTTTTGATATAATGGAACAATTTTTATCTGAATAATATTATAGGTAACAAATTCTTTATTATTTCAATCTTATACTTTCCTCAAAGACTTTTCTTTTCCTAAATTCATACATGTACATAGTTTTTTAAAAATTTTTTTTTCACCTTAGGCTTAATTGCAAGCGTCACTATTATTTGATGTAGTTCGTATCTGTGTCCCTTCCCGTTGTGTTTCTTTTTTTTGTCTTGTTTATGCAATCGGCAACATCCGTGAAAATTTATGGATTGGTACGTTATTATTAATCTGAACATTGTTCATTTAAGATTAGCAACCACAGATAAACTTAGAAGTAGTTATCTCATAATGAAAATTTTGAACTTACGACAATATAATTCGCAAAGTGCAATGAATATGAGGTAAATTGTATGTTAAAATTAAGTTACTGGCCTAAGTCTTTTGTTTTGCAATCTATCGATTGTTAATGATAACTTCACGCTAGAATGATTTTGGAAAGTACTACTAATTTCGAGGTGTAAATGTGAAGAAAATGTCTATTTAAAAATTAGAAAAGAAAACAAGTCAAGTACATCTCAAACGACTCTTTTAATTAAAATGCGTCTATTAACAGTCTAGTAGAATTGTATTTATGAATACGTGTCCACACATCATTCTAAATTATGTCTTTACGCGCGCAAAGACATCACATTTTCTACATAGTACTAATTATTATGAAACAATTACGTCAGTTTTATTTTACTTTTCAACTGCTATCTTAAGAGCTAATTGATGACAATCCTTTCACTGACGAGTTAAGTCATCTTAAATGCAAGTAGGCAATGTGCATTCGTTTTTGACCGTAATCGAATTGTGTTTGAACAAGTTTAAGGCGAAAGTTATTGTCGAGATGTAATCTTAAAGAAAATTAAACTGATTTACTTTAGTTTTCATTGGGCATTTACCTAAAAAGGTAAAAACAAACAGCTGGTCTTCAATAATTACTTTTCATTTCTTTTCAGACGGAATCGTCGTGGCGTACAACTAGACGTACATAATCCATTAACACTATTTTCATCGGGATTCGATAAGCGTCACGAGACAGTTTTTATCGTTCACGGATTCAATGGAACCGATCGTAATACACACATAATGTATCTAAGAGATGGTATTTACACGAGCAATTAGCAATGAAATATTTATTTTTCTCACAATTAATTCGGCTTTTCTTTTACTTTTTTTATTATTGAAGCGTATCTTTCGCGAGATTATAACGTTGTAACGATTGACTGGAAACCATTGACTTATTATCCGTGTTACCTTTCAGCACTTGCTAATACAAAATTGACATCACAATGTAGTGCTCAGGTGAAACCACTTTTTACAATTTTTTTTTTTATTTTATTTTATTAGATCTTTTGAATTATACTAAATAAAAATTATTATTTCAAAATTGCATGAGAGGTGTTAGTTTGAAATCCACATTTTCTACCAAAATTTATCAATGAATTTTGTGAATATTTTCACAGTTCATTTTGAATTAAAGGCAAGTTTTCCGGATTTCACACTGTTTTGATAGATTAGTCGTTACTTTTAAAGGTCTTATCAGACGCCGAAAAGTACGACTAATTAAAACTAGAGTTGATGAAGATCTCAGCAGAGAACGAAACGGCACGATTAATAATTCCTGACAGAATCAATTACTTTCATAGATTTGAAGAAAATTTAATATTGGAATATAAAAATTTGAAAATATTTTTGTAACAGTCGTCTGTAGAATAATACATAATAATAATATGTACATTTGATTAATTCGAATTTAAGTTGCGTTAAAAATTTTAAATCATAAAGAAATATAGGGTGGGCCAAACACAAGTTTCTTTTTAAAAATGAAATAAAACGAACAAAATTAATTTTTTTCCATGTATTCTGACTTCATTAGTAAGACCAAATATTCTCATTAATGATGAAATACAACTATGGTCAAGTGGCTGCCTCGGCTGGCTTCGCAGTAGCGCATTCTATCACTCCAATTTTCCAAGACCATGTCGATGGTTTCGGGCTGTAGCTCACGGATTGCTTGGATGGTATTGGCCTTAAGCGCTTAAATCGTTTCTGGTTTGTTGGCATAACATCGGTCCTTCACGGTTCCCCAGAAAAAAAGTCCAAAAGGGTCAAATCGCAGCTCCAAGGCGGCCAATTGGCATTGCCAAACGCCAAAAACCGCACTGTTTGAGCCACACCTCACTCACTTTGGAAATAAGTTTTAAATATTTCCCAACGTTGTTCAAGTGTAAAACGAATCATTTCGTTTTGCGGAGGTATGATACTGACTTTCAGTCAAGATTTCGAGCGGGAAACAGCTTTCGGTTTCAAGCTAACCTATGATTTAAAATGAAACCACTTGATGGCCCACCCTGTAGACAGTTTTTAACACTTAAGAGAAAAGTTGAAATTTTTAACAGCAGTTCCTGTTGGACAATAGGCAATAGCTAAGACGGAGTAAGGCGGAAAAATAAGGTGAAGATCTGTATTTGATCTATAGCCGTATGCCCGCAACACATTGTCCTACACACAGGAAACTCTAGCTAAAATGTTGATACTAATCTACGAATAAAATTAATTTCTGGTTTTTCGTAATTTGACTCTATAGGCGTAAGATTACAGTCACTGTTTCTTTTTAACGCTTTAGCCTAACAACTTGGAATTTAGCACATTTTTCGCAATTTTGTTTTTAAATTGGGAAGAAAGCTGTAATTGTAAAATATTGTATTCTCGCAACAGTTTGACTTAGAAACGTAAAATTTTGAATGAAAAATTCATGAAGCTGAGAGCAAAATTTTTAGAAACTTTGCTCCGAGGCTTGGTTTAATGAAAATTGTATTACTGCAATAAGGGCTAAAGAGGCAGCTTACCGTGCTTATAAGCAGCTGCCATCCAAAGTTAATTGGATTAATTTCAAAAAAGAAAGGAACCTCTGTAAATCCAGCTTACAACGAGAAAAATATTTGCATGACCAGAAACTACTGAGGCAAAAAATTTTGAGAAGTCCTAAGGGCAGCAAAAGTTTCTGGTCTCTCGCTCGTTCCATCAGAGGTAGTTCTGCATCTTCGATTCCATCTTTAATCTACAATAATGAGGTTATTACGGATCCTAACATGAAGGCAAACATCTTAGCAAACCAATTCGCTGCAAACTCTTCTTTACCACCAACGAACTCTAGCCTTCCAACGTATACTACGCTAAATTCCCCCTTAGGACAGATTAGTATTCATGCGCGAAACGTTTACCGAGTTCTTAAGAATCTTCTACTACAATGGCGCTACAGCCCAAATCGGACCTTGGCCTCCTGATATTCAGGTTCCTTAACATTTTATATTACTTATTGTGGAAGGGTTGTTAGCCCTTCGCACAACCCTCTTTCTACGAATTGTTCATTTTCGTAGATTGAGGTGACCAAGGTATATCCAAACAGGCAATGTGCTGGAATTATATATTGCGTCGACCGGGATTTGAACTCACGACCTTCGCATTACAAGACCAACACGCTGACTACTAGGCTACACCCTAGCTTCAGAATCTAGATGCTAATAAATCGTCCGGTCCAGATGGAATCTCTGCCCTTGTCTGCGCTTCTCTAGCTAAACCTCTATGCAAACTTTATCGTCTCTCTTTATCGTCCTCCACTGTCCCATCTTCATGGAAGCTTGCAAATGTTCAGCCAGTTCCAAAAAAAGGTGAACGCACTAATCCCGCTAATTATCGCCCAATAGCAATAACCTCAATTCTGTTCAAGGTCATGAAAACAATCATCAACAATAGAGTAATAGAATATCTCAACATCAATGATACTATTGACGACAAACAGTATGGATTCCGTAAAAAACGTTTCACAGGAGATCTTCTAACCACCCTCACTGAACGTTGGAACAAGAGCATTCACCAGTTTGGGGAATCTTGTATTATCGCTCTTGATATTTCCAAGGCTTTTGACAGAGTATGGCACACTGCCCTTATAATCAAACTTAAAGCTACTGGTTTGGGCGACTCTCTTATTTTCTGGATTGAAAGTTTTTTAGCCAATCGTTCAATGCGTGTGGTATTGGATGGTGTGGTTTCCTCTTCTTATAAAATTAACGCAGGTGTCCCTCAGGGCTCGGTTCTTTCTTCCACCCTTTTTCGGATATTTATTAATGACTTGCTATCTTCAACTTTCAATCCTATACATAGTTTCGCCGATGACAGCACCTTAGACTTCTCCTATCACTTCAACAGTGCGTTCTTAGTCCGATGTACTAGCTTAGTAGAACAAAGTAGGTACATGGCTCAGTCATTGAATGTCGACTTGGCTAAAATTCTTAGTTGAGGCAATAAGAATCAAGTAGAGTTTAATGCTTCGAAAACCCAGTGATGTCTTGTGTCCCACAAACGTGACTCTAACCTTGACCCAATCACCTTCGGTGGTCAGCGACTAACCACTTCTTCAAGTGTTAAGTTGTTAGGTATCCAAATCACAGATAACTTATCTTGGAACGATCATATATTTAACATCGCCAAGGAAGTATCCAAATGCTTGGGCTACCTTAAACGATGTAAAAACTTCTTCACCGCCTCTGGGCTATTAACAATTTATAAGGCCTATATTAGACCTCGTCTTGAATTTAATTCCCACCTATGGGCGGGAGCTGCAAAAACTTCTCTCTCCTATCTGGATAGTATTCAGTCTCGGACTATTAAAATTATAGGAGATTCTGACATCACTTCTTCGCTCGATTCACTCGAGCATAGACGAACTGTAAGCTCCCTAACCCTTTTGTATCGTTACTACAATGGAGATTGTTCGGACGAAATCTTTAATCTCTTGCCCCCATGTATGCCCTTACCCCGTAATACTAGAGCTGCTTCGCGCGCTCATAAGTATTCTCTGAACCTCACCTTCGGTCGCACTGTCAAATTTCGTGATTCGTTTTTAAACCGGACTGTTCGAATATGGAACTCGCTGCCCATCTCGGTGTTCCCGCATGACTGCAACATTCAGCAATTCAAGGGAAATATTCATAGCCACTTCCACCTTTAATTCCCTAAACCAACATCCTTCCCCGGAGCTGTGCTTCAGTACAAAAGGGCAACCCCTCTAGTTCCGGTGTCTCATAAAAAAAATAGAGGAAATTCTCATCACATCAAAAACTACTAAATTTCACACGAATAACACCATGCGATGACCCAACAATGAAGCTTCGGGTAGGTCACACTCTCCACTACAAATCATATGTATTTTTTTTCTCTCTCTCTTATGTTTACAGAGCACATAATATAAAGACAGGATACAGCAAACAAGCTTCTAGGTTAAGGTTTAGTTCACGGAAAGTGAACTATATTGCATTGAAGCCATCTAGTTATGTTCACAGTGACAAAGAAAGTGTTCGATAGATTCATTATCTTCCTCGCATCCTTTGCAAAAGCTATCACTCGCGATCCGCTGCCTGAATGTCTGGACCTTAAGCAAGCAATGACCATTTGGTACGAAAAATAGTATGATCGCTATAGCAACTACGTTGTAACTGAGCTGTGATTCTTTTCGAATCTGCAGTTATCTAGCTACCGTCATCCCGTCGAGAAAAAGTCCAAAATATTTTATTTGGAGCTATTGGAGTCTTAACACTGTTGATACTACATCGACTGACTTCCTAATGGAGCTAATGTTTGCAGATCCTTGGCAAGCTTGTCTGTCAAGTCGCTATGACCCAGTATCCAAATTAAGAATACTTCGGTTATAGCCACTAGGCGATTTAAATTGTGCCTGCAAATGGACACTAGTTTGGACTTGGCCCAGTAAAATCGGAGTGCTAGGAGCAGTCCTGCTGTCCGAGAAAATGAAACAATATCCGATTCTTTTCCGCATATCTAAAATGATATTTGTGCACTCGTTAATGGCTAATACTTCCGCTTGGAACACAGTTGCGCGTTCTGGAAGATCCCTACACCTGTCCCCTGGTTCATTTTAGATCCGTCCGTATAGAGATGAGGACCCTCGCAGACGTTAAGCATCGTATTTGTTTCCCATTTGTTTCGTTCAGGAAACATAATGTAACCTGTGGTTGGTTCATACAATTGTAATCGCAGTCTCAAAGGGAAGATGCATCTTTAATGCCGTTTAAAATTTTGCCATCACCAATTGGTGGTGCTGATCCCAAATCAGAGGTCTTTATTCTAATGGCAGCTAGGCCTGCTGTTTGTCTTATAAATAGATCAAGTGGAAGTAGTGAGCGGACATCCCAGGCTGCAGCTGATGTGTTTCTAAGAGCAACTATTATGCACAAACATACCATCCATTGGATTAGTTGTAAAAGTGACAGGTTGTTTTTAAGCACCACCATAACAGCGCGCCATAGCAAATAATTGGCCTAACTATACTAGTATACATCCAGTGGATGAGATGCGGCTTAAGGCCCCATCTCTAGCCGAATGTCTTTTTGCATACGAAGAAGGATACGAGAGCTTGTTTTGCTCGTTTTTGATTGTTGGCCTTCCAGGATAAATTGCTATCTAGAATAACACCTAAGTATTTAACCTGGGTAGTAATACCCCCCCATGGTTCTTCATCTTCTTCAATGGCACAACAGCCCAAATCGGGCCTTGGCCTCCTGATTTTTAGGTTCCTTAACATTTTCATTACTTATTGTGGAAGGGTTGTTAGCTCTTCGCACAACCCTCTATCTGCGAATTTTTCATTTTTGTAGATTGAGGTAACCAAGGTATATCCAAGCAGGCAGTGTGCTGGAATTACGTGTTGGCCGGGATTTGAACTCACGACCTTCGCATTGTAAACCAACACGTTACCCACTAGGCTACACCTTAGCACCCTAGAATTGAAAACCTATGCTCTTTCTCTCCTGGAGACGAGGACCAAGTCTGTTTTTTGAGAGTTGAGGGTGAAACGAGCTTCTAACTAGTTTTCTCCACGCATTACTCATTAGGATTGTGGATTTATGACAGTCCGTATATTTGGATGAAATATGCGAAAATTTATATAGGGAGATCGGCTGCAAGGATATAGATTGGATGCTGTCATACGGATGTTTCTTTGGATTCCAGGAAAATTATAATTTAATAGACAGATGGGATGTCTTTTATAGCATTTTGATTTTCTTTATTTTCGATGGCATTTAAAATTAAAATTTTATTAAATTTAATTAATTATTAATGACTGACAATCCAATGTCAATCAAATCTTTAAATCTGAATACATATTTTGTCTATTTTGTTATGTTCAGTTGTACTACAGACCCTAGGATGTAGCTTAGTGGGTAGTGTGTTGGCCTAAAATGCGAAAACGTGAGTTCATATGTCTGAGCAACCTCAATCTGTGAAAATGACAATTTATAGACAGCGAATTATGCGAACACTATCAGCACTTTCACAATAACAATAGAGAGATCTATCTTAAATCAAGAAATACCTGCAATTCTATCCTCAAACATGTTAAATTTGATTACAACCAAAAACTTCGACGGAAGATCTTCCAGAGTCCAAAAGGCTCATGAACTTTCTGGTCTTTTGTAAAAACGGTCAACAATAATTTCACCTCTTCATCATTACCCTTAAAATGTGCTTCTTTTCTTCGGGCTAAGCCCCTACGCAATCTTTTCCATCTATCTTACTCTTCCGAGTGCTTTCCACAATTGTGAAAAGTTGCGAATGTTCAGCCAATTCCCAAGAAAGGAAGCAAAGTGAACCCCGCTAACTACCACCCAATAGCCATTACTACAGTGCTCTTCAAAGTAATGGACACTACCAATCGCAAAATCGTTCATTATTAGCTCGAGCATAAACAGCTTATCCACGATCGCCTATAGGGTTTACCTTCTTGACGGTCTACGGGAGATCTCTTGATCTTTCTGACGGAACGTTGGAACTCTTGTTTGAACAAATACGGCGAAGGTCAAGCTCTTGCACTTGACATTGCAAAAACTTATGACAGAGTTTGGCACGAATGTTTTCTTGTTAAGCTCAATGCCATTGACCTCGATGCTTCCCTTATTCAATGGATTTTCTTAGCCAATCACACTATACGAGTCATATTAGATGGCGTTACTTCCTCCCACTTCCCAATTAACTCCGGTATCCATGAGGGTTCTGTCTTATCGGCCACTCTGTTCTTGATATTTATTAATCTGCTGCTATCTACTCTCAATCCAATCCATAATTTTGCAGATGACAGTGCTTTGAATAACACCTTTGAATTCGAATCCGCTGCGAAATCTCATAAGCAATTTGTTACTTTCAAACGCAGGGAGTTATTTGGTTCGCTGGACTCCGACCTCGAAATAATCCTGGAATAGGGCAGGAAAAATCAGAGTTCAACGCCGCCAAAACACAGACCTGTTATCTTTCTCTTAAACGTGATGTTCCAGCGGTGTCATCTAATTTAGCCTTTAATGGCGAATTAATTGTGCAATGCATTAAAGGGTGATCCCTAAATTAAACTCGATGCCTTACAAAAAAAAAAAAAACTTAGCATTATTATGATCATCATCATCATGCGACACTCTAGACTGGATGATATGGGAATCAGTTCAATGCGATGAAAAATATGCCTTCTCAACATTTTTAGAACAGTTACAACAACACACTACAATTGGTATGTCACTGTTTCGTGTTGAGTTCAATGTATGTAGCTTTCAAAATTTTCAACGAGATCTATTTATTGGCTTTTTGAAATTCTTTCATTTGAATAGGAGGGGTTAGAAGAAGTGGGTCGAAATTGATAATTTTTCCAGTATTTATTGCAATTATAAAAAAACACATTCAGAATTTCAAGTTTTTTCCTCTTCGAATTTTAATGGAAATCGATTTAGTACATTTATCAAAAGTGGGAGCTGTGGCCCGTTTACGAACTTAAATTTTCCATTAAAAAAGAGCTGTACTACAGAATTTTATGCTGGAGATGACTTTTAGTCAGAATATTACCGAAATTAATCGGAGAAGTTGGTCAATGAAAGTTGGGCTAAGTTTTGATACCAAAAAACAAAATAAAGTTGTTACTTCCTAAACTATTGAAAAATATTTCATTAGGCACAAAAACAAGATTTGCACTCATCTCGACATAGATGTGTTTCACTGCTATAAAAAAAATAGTTGTAAAGCATAACTACTTAATACACCTACCAATATTACAAATTACGATTATTGAGTTGTATTTAAATATCATTCTTTCGGCACAATAGTATGCATTAGACCTGTAATAATTATTTACCTCGATCATAAATTATGATTTTATTAAAAAAAAAATCTTTGAATTAATTTCCTGTTACTGCTTATCGCAATTAGAAAGTAATAAAATGATTGAGCATGTTTATATTTTCATGTCGGTATTCAGTTTAATGCTGAACATGCGAGATGCGATCACAACCATGAACATGAAAAATAATGAACTTAAAATGATTAAAGTGCACTCGTATGGTATGTAATGTGCAGTTCAACATTAGTTTATTGTATAATGTGATAAATTGTAATATAAAATTGTATAATATTGGTTATTAGTTATGCTTCAAGTTGAATGAACGATTTCGTTCTGGATAAATATTGGAAATAATTAACTTATCTAAATGAAGAAGGGGCATAAAAATTTATTTATTTAATTGTTTTTAGGATTACCTCCAACTACAACTATGTACAATTTTTCAACTCTCTACAATAACTATTTTGCTAAAGGTGCCAATCTTTAATCACCTGACCATCCTTTAGTGCAATTTTTATAGTCAATTCGTGTAAATTACACCAAATAAGATTTTTTTTAAGAGAACACAGCACTTTTTCTAAGGATCTACATTTTATTTAGTAGGCTGCTACTAACATAGTTATGAAGTTTTACAAGCTTCACAAAATTCTCTTTCAATGTTAACCTTTTCGACCTTTAGCTTAAGGATTACTTTAAAAATTATTTTGGATTTTTAAGAAAGCATGATAATTAAAATGAAAAAATCTATAAAATAGATATTTCTAAAAACTTTAAAAAGGCAATATAAGAAACAACAAATACTTTTTGAGTAAGAATGCCCCAGGGTCGCTGATTTTGAATATGATATTGAGAACCGAAAATGGTACTAATATTAACTTATCCTATCATCTATCAATAGTATAATTCTATTTCATTTGAGAACTATGTTTAAAATTTATTTGATCTAAAGAAAACAATTTTAATAAATAAAGGTTCTATTAAAATTTATTTCATCTAAATTATTATATATTCAATTGTTGATTTTAGAACTATTTTCTGTGTTTATTTAGCTTTATGCCTTTTTAACTTATCATGGAGCCGTACGAGAAAAAATGACTTGCGTTGGACATTCGCTGGGAGCTCACATTTGTGGAATGATTAGCAATTATCTAACAAAAAGGCAGTACAGAATTATAGGTATTTCATAAAATCAAAAAGGAAATTTAAACCATTTTTCACACTCAATATTCCATATTTTTCAGGTCTAGATCCTGCTAAACCTTTAATTGAACGAAAACTATCAAAACAATTTCGCTTATCTAAAGAAGATGCAAATATGGTACAAGTTATTCATACAAATGCCGGCTATTTAGGACAAACAGACAGTTCGGGACATCTGAATTTTTGCATTAATGGCGGTCAATTGCAACCGTTTTGTAAAGGGCATGCAATAAGTAAGTAGATGTATAAAATAAGTATGAAATTTGTTTTTAGAAAAGCCATTTTCTTCCAGGACGTTCGAGATGTAGTCATTTTTTAAGTATTTGCTACCTGGCAAATGCAATTTTTAAGCATAAAAAATTCATGGGTGTACCTTGTCCGAGAGGCTGTGTTCAACTATCGGGACGAAATCGTTTGCCCATTTCAGAAAATTCAAGTCTTTATGAACTGACACGGGCAGTAAGGGAATACAAAATGGGCAATGATGCATCAAATGAGTAAAATAGATGAACTCATTGATTTATTTTTGTTTAATGTATTTTTTTTTTATTTTAGCCTCCAAGGAACATACTGCTTGAAAGTCGACTTTGCAAAACATTGTCCGTTTAGTGATAGTTAGTGAATAAAAATTTTTGTTAAGTAATTTTAAGGTAAATTATAATTTATTTTAAGTACAAATAAAAGTACAAGAACGATTCCCAGTTTTTATGAAGGGCTACTCTCAATTCTAAGCAGATGCTGGCTTGTACAATTTTTATAAAAAAAAGTTTAATTGTTAAATTCTTCCATTCGCTTGAAAACCTTAAACCAATTTTAGGTCAAAAATTATACAGTCTGCCCCTTATGCAATTTCTTGAAATAACCTTTGCAGATATCAGTTTAGTCTTTAAATTTAACTTCCAAACAAATTTTTCCAAAAGGAAACTTTGGATAATTGTAGCAACCCTAATTTGCTAAAACAAACATTTGTTTAGTGCATAATCTTAGGCGCTTATAAATTAGTCTCGATAATTTAATATTTATGCCAAACGATTTATTAACTTTCTTTCCAGCTAATATTTACACTGCGCGTCACTTGATTGCGGACACAATTTTTGTAAGAGATTTTCATTGTTTCCGCTGCTCTACTGTATAATAATGGAAATGTACGTATACAGATTGAAAAGTTGTTTTATCACGGAAAATCCCTGTTGTTACGTTTCTTGTTTCGTTGGGTGTAAACGGTTTGTGGCATAAGTAGCGACAATTTAGGGGAGACTGGCGGGATGCAGGCTATGTTGTATAGTGCCGCGTAAAGGAGGTGGGAGTATCATGTAAAAATGAAAACACAAGGTTTTAATATAGAATGATTTTAATTCATTCAGCAATTCGTCCTTTGTCTCAATTCTGATCCAAGGAAGCTTTCAATTCGCCTTTTGTCTCAATTCTGATCCAAAGAAATTTTTCCAATTCGCCTGGTCATTAAATGGAAAATGGACGACCAGAAAAAATGAACCAAAGACGCAGCGCAAATTCGCGACAGAATTTTAAGGCAAAATTTGTACGACTAATAGTTTTATAGGAGTAGTATAATCGAAAAACTGCAATAACTTGCTCTAACATGCGAAAAGGTGAATATGATGGAATACAAGAATCTGTGTATTATTTGTTTATAAATGGCTTTAAGTTAGTTTTTCGCTTTATTTGGACAATAACTAAGCAAAAACACATGTATTTAAAATCCTTTTCTGTCGGGCTTTCACGCAAAAACGGCTGAACCGGTTGTAATGAAACTTTCACAGATTATTAGGTGTGCTCGCGATGTAATCTGCGTTTGATCTTATTTCAATAACCTCATGCCATCTAACTCCTCTCATACAAAATGACTTATTTTCAAAAATATATAATGATCAAATTTTCTTAAAAACAATTGGACCGAATAATATGAAATGGCATCTATGGCATACAAATTATTTCGATTCCCCCCTCCCTCTGCCACCTCCCATACAAACTGCACTTTTTCATGAAATACTATAAACCAATTTATTCAGTACGTAAAACATTTATCGAGCTCAAGATTTGTACCAAGAGCTGTTCTTAGTGCAGTGCAAGAGCTTAGCATGACTGCTGAGGGCACCGGCCACGGTTTATGTAATAAAATTTGTATATGTGGCCGTGTGGTTATTTTATAATACAGTGGTGCCGTAAGGGCTATTTTTTATTATAATAGTATGTACCAGAGAGTTTATTACAAAATGGTTAAATTATTGAATGTTACACTGTACGAGTTTATTAATTTCAGGCAAAATGCCATCTAGTCTATCTCACATAACTTTCGTAAAAATATGCACAAGCAGAAGAAACCTAACCTCCAATGCAAATAGTAAAACTGATGTCTATGGAGATAAACGTCGTAGTTGTAGTTATATTGACAAAAAAATAGGATGAGCAAGGTCATCAGTTAGCGCTTACCTTCGGGATCCATAAATTCATGGAAAAAACCGAAAAGGACGATTAACTAAAGCAATTTCACCTCAGGATAGACGAGCAGTACTAAAGGAAGCATCAAATTCTTTTAATTCTAAAATCAAAGACAATTGTGGCATTAGTGCGAGCATATCTACAGTACGAAGGGAGATAAATTTCTGCCGCCAAAAGCCTCCATTATATCGGGAGCTTCAGAGGCAATACCTAGAATTCATGACATGGAAAAATGAGTGGCACAGTGTTATCTTTTCGAAAAAAAAACTTAACCTGGACGGTCCTGATGGCAACTTACTATTATTTTCATGATTTGTGAAAATCAGAAATTTTTCGTTCATTACATCACAGGTGTGGCAAGCCATTTCATATTATGGAACCAACATTTTGGATTTTCAATATATTAGAATGTCTACAATATGGTATCAAACTACTTTGACAAAAGCGTTTTCGAAATTTTATTCACTGTTTCGTGGTCAACGTTGGACTTTTCAGCAAGACAACGTTCCAATTCGTAACGCAGAGAGAACTAGATCTTGGATTGCAAAAGAAAACGTGGATTTCTTGCCGAAACCTTCATATTAACCTGAATTGAACATTATGGAGAATGATGGGAGCTGGCTTTCTTGTTAGGTTTATGGCTGTGGAAGACAGTTTGAGATGGAAGAGGACTTAGTGAAAGCAATTAGAGGCATCTGGGCACAAATAACATTAAGTTTATTCGATTCACTATTCAACATTCATCTCCTTGTCTAAAAGACTATTCTCCTTGTCTAAAAGACTATTCGAGGTAGTACCCATTAATTTTACAAAACTTCTATTGGTGCAGTTTTGAAAGTACTGTGCCGAAAAGTGTTGGAGAGTGGTCTCGAGGTTTTCAAAACAAGAGCTTGCCGAGGTGCTACGGGGTTTGAAGCGCCGGTTTCAACAAGTATTTCACGATTGCGAGCATTATGCGTTGAAGGCAGGCTGATTCCGAAGAGTAGTGAACTCCTTTCCGCGTCTACCATTTTGCGAGAGGATTTTTCCTATATCCATCGAATTTACCGTAAATTTAATTCAATCTACCACCACACCTCACCGAACTTGTTTGATACCAAGGGTGTTTTGTTTGCTGCTGTGTCACATAAGCCACCTTAAGTAGCCAACAGACTCGAGCAACTCTGAAGAGGATCGGGAATTAAGTCATCCCCCGCCGTAGTATTTACTTAAACACTAAGAGCCTTTATCAAATGTGCTTCCTGTCAACTTTGACTAATGATTGAATAATGTTTCTTCCTTCAGCTAATTTACTTACCTTCAGGAAATTTTTTCAGCCTTTACCGAATTTATGTGTCTTCAGAAAATTGTTTCATTCTTCAGTTAACTTTCACTCTTCAGCTATGTAATTGTTACGAACATTTGTAAACGGATGGATATTTTTGGTTGACGACTTTTCGCTCTTCTAGCAAAAACGCCTATCTCGCATTTAGGTTCTTACAACGGCATCTATAAATTTTGAAAGAATTCAATCAAATGGCCAGATTAGACTATAGTTACTCCATGGGACACTAGACGCGCTTTTCCATAGTTTGGCAGAGCTAAAGCCCTGTTTTTGGAGCGAAATTTAAAAAAAGTGTCGATTTTTTTTTGGTACGTTCTGAACATCAAGAACTGTGCGCAGTTTGTAATGCTTAACTAAAAAGTCACAAACAAAAATTTTGAAGCAATAATTTATCTTAGGGTGCATGAAATTTGCAAAAGAAATCATTAAACTCACCACTACACGAATGGTGAAATGGGGATGGTGAATTCGCAGGTGTCGGTTGTGACAGATCTGCCATACTCTACCCTGGATGGAGGTACTCTAGATTAGACGAACTATAATATTGTTATCTTCCACCATCTGTCCGTCGGTAGTAAAAAGACGAATAGAGAGATTTTGAATGGCTGAAATAAAGATTTGCGCGTCACTTCTGAGCGTGCCTTAAACAGACGTCTTTTAAATTATGCCTAGTAAACTACGAGCGCTCACAAATAACGATCTTAAAAAGAGCATGAAATGCATCGAAACAAATAATCTGCGCGATGTTCATAAGCAAACCAAAAAAAAAGGGTCGCACAACGTCGATCTTGTTGTACACAAACAGTTTTCATTTCACCATGTGCATTAACAAAGCCAAAAATTAGTTCGAGCCGATATCTCAAAATATTGCAAACGTAAATGATGAAAAAATTGGAGTTTGCAGAGGTGTTCCCGTGTGATTGTGGGTGAGGGGTCCGTGAAATGTTCAAAAGTCATAAGCAGCACCAAGCAAACAAAATAATTCGTTAAGGAATCGTTAATAAATTACATTAACAGCGGGTATGATCGTTAACGATACATTAATGATTGAACAAGCGGACTAAATGGACATTCGCTAATGAATTACTTTCAACGATATATTAACGAATTGCAAAACGCTTAGAAGAAACGAGCTTATAAGCAAGTATACATATACTCATCATCAATGAATCATTAATGTATCTAATTCATTAACGTGTATCGTTTAAAATTCATAAACGATATTATTTATTAAACATTAACGATATTTTGAAGAACTGGAATTTTAATGCCAAACAAGAGAGATCACAGGTGTTTTTGCTATTTTGTTTCATGTGTCTCTGTCTATGCATATGGTAAGATGAAAGCTGCTGGTATATAACAAGACCGAAGTCTTGTGACCCTTCTTGTTTACACTAATGTTTGGTTTGCCTAAGATCTTGAAGAAATTTATTTGTCTTGTGTCATTTCATTCTCTTTTTAGCATCACTATTTGCGAGCGCTCGTTAAATTGTTTGCTAGGCAGAAACATAACAAGAAGCAATTGCGATCTTCTCTTGTTTAGCTTTAAAAGCCAAGTTCTTTAATAAATCCTTAATGTTTCATAAACAACATCGTACACGAATTGTTAACGATATTCATTGATGAATTAAAATGAAAATCATTAACGACACATTAATGACTCATTGATAACGATTATACACTTGCTTATATCCAAGTTTCTTGTAAGCGCTTTACAATTCATTAATGAATCGTTAACAGCAATTCATTAAGTAATGTCCATTCAGTCTGCTTGATTAATCGTTAATGACTCGTTAACGATCAAATGCCTCATTAATATAATTCATTACCGAATTATTTTACTTGCTGGGTATCTACTAAATTTTTTTTTTTATTCCATGACAAATATAATAGATTTAATTATATACATACTCGTATTTAGTCAAACGATAATAAAATACAAACACGTTAATTTTATTTTTTAAATAATTTCAAATAACTTAAATTAATTATAAAAAAAGAGTTTTTAGCAGTGTGTATTCTGGTAATCAAATTGAATTGTTTTTGTTTATTTAAAATTTAGAATCAGGCGAATGCTTCACGCAACATCTACGATCACCTATAGAATCTGGCGAAGTGGGGCAAAACGGTGGTGTGCTATCTTTTAGACAGTAAGCTCCGAATGCACTATAATGGAAAGTAATGAAAAAAAAATTAATTAATTTCAGTCATAAAATCAATTTTGCATTAATAAATAGCGATAAATCATTTAAACTATCTTACAATAGCGTTGAGTGGAAAGCTATCATCAATCAATGAATGTCCTGTTGATTTCTATGGGGCTAGAAAAACCTGAGTGCAGCCTAGTACGCAGAATGTTGGTCTACAATGCGAAGGTCGTGAATTCAAATCTCAGTCGACATATAATTCCAACACACTACATGTGTGGATGTATCTGGGCAACAATAGCCCGCGAAAAATGAGAATTTGTAGAGAGAGGGTTGTGTGAAGGGCTACCAACCCTTCCACAATAACAAATAAATATTATGGTACTTGAAGGTCAGAAGACCAAAGCCCGATTTGGGCTGTAATGGCATTGAAGATGAAATGAGTAAATAGTTCTATACGAAGACCAGGACTTGATGAAAAGTTTTAATTGAATGCATTAAGATCCCACCAGAAAGGCTGAGTTACAGCATGCGAACGGAACTTCTTCTGCGCATATCGAGTTTGGCAGCCGATACATTAATCGAACTGTTACAGGGCGAAATTTAAAAATCAGCAAGTGATATCTCAAGCTAGGGTGTAGCCTGGTGGGTAGCGTGTTCGTCATACAATGCGAAGGTCGTGAGTTCAAATCCCGGTCGACGTAATATAATTCCTGCCCACTTCCTGCTGGATATACCTTGGTTACTTCAATCTACGAAAATGAAAAATTCGTAAATAGAGGGTTTTGCGAAGGGCTAACAAACCCATCCACAATAAATAAAGAAAAAAATGTTAAGGAACCTAAAGATCAGGGGGCCAAGGCCCGATTTGGGCTGTAGAAGAAGAAGAAGTGATATCGAGGCTTCCGTGGCGTAGTGGGCAACGTGCTTGCTTTTCAGTCAATAGGTCGTGGGTTTGATTCCCACTCCAGGGGCTTGTTTTAAGCACGAATTTTTTCAGTTGCTACTGGCGATGAAAACTTTTTCGAAATAAAAATAGGCAAACGGTGTAAAAGTGAAACAGTTCAACTTCAAGAAGGCCTAGATACTCAGTAGATGGTTTCTGTTCGCTTTCTATCTTTTAGTCTCCCATAAAATCTGAAAATATTTGCCAGTACAACTGAAAAATATTTATCAGCTTCTCCACTCGTTACGGTCGTTCTCACTCCTCTTCCTCTACCTTCCCAATCCCATTCCTTCCCTCCATGACTGTGTTTGTGCATTGTACATAAAGGCCGAAATTGCCTATAAAACAGTTCATTCTGTAAAAAAAAAAATATCTCGAGCTGAAAAATTAATTGAAATTTATAATTGGGCAAAAACTACTGTAATAGATCGCAAAAAATAAAATGCAAAAAATTCTCGATTTGGAAATTTTCCGCCCAGTCGCGGAGTCCAGTAGCCAAACTCTGAATATGCAGTGACTCTCGGTATATCCTAGTCGGTAACGTGTTAGTCTATAAAATGAAACTCGTGAGTTCAAATCCTGGTTGACACACCTCCAGCGTGAGTATATCTAGGCTAACTAAATCTATGAAATCAAATGCTATTGAGCTTGAAGATTAAATACCACCATTGAAAGACATAAAGGTTCGCATCCCCCTATTTTCATACCTTTTACTAAAAAAATGTTTCACCCCGGAACAATGACAATATTTTCACAAAAACGGACCACCGCTCATTGGTCATAGTTCAAAGCACATCGCTCATCGCTTGGTAATATATCGTCGGTGTTTTGATGAAACCACCTATTTCAGTTGAGTACAATTTTTCAGAAAGTACAAAAACTGTTTAGAATAAGTGTAGCCAAATTGTTCTTATCAAATAATTTTTGAAATTAATACTTTTCAACACACATAGGAGTTTTCATCAAAACACCGACAATATGTTAAAACATCATCCTAGCTAGGGCAATCAACAATAAAATCTATTTCTTACTTCATTGGTGTATGTTGTCCCATTGGAATAGCATTCCGGACAGCATATCGGGCAAGGCTACGATATTTTCTAAAACCTGTATTCCGCGATTTCCCAACTCCTGCAGGACATCGTCGAGGACATGGCTCCGCGTGAGGTTCATATTCACTGAAAATACTTTGCGCTAAGTAACAGATCGACCAAATATGACTGCATAGGTTTTCATCTGAAATAAGAAATTAATAAATATGTAAATTTAGTTTAAATTGGTTTGGTGAATGTTTTCACAGTGCATTTCGAATTAAAGGAAAGATTTCCGGATTTCACACTGAATAGCGTGAAATCTTTTCTTTAGTTAGTTTAATTTTTTTTAATTCAATAAAGTAACAAACGTATTAATTACTTTTATTGATAAATTATTATTTTAAAATTGAGAACACGTGCATCGTTAATCGACGGGGGACTCGGTTCAATAACAACAATTTTTCAATTTACCCAAAAACGACGTTCTTCAATTTGAAATAGTTGATAATTTATTGCAAATGATTGCTTCTGGTTAACAAAAGGTTGTTATTGAACTGGAAAATTGAAATATGTAGTCACCATTCAGTTAATACTTCAAAAATACCAACTAAATTTACTCATACTACCAAATTTTCAAAATTTTTTTTATTTCTTAAAGTAGTTTAATTTCACCCCATTCAATTCCAAAAATCATAATCCGTATAAAACTTACTGGTCGTATTACTACAATAAGGTTGTCTTCTGCCACCGTTAACACAAAAATCAACATGTCCTACTCGCCCATTTTCTCCATAATGCCCAGCATTAGTATGTAAAACATGTACGGCCTTTGCATCTCCACTGTCCAGACGATTTGTGTTACCTGGTTTTATAAGAGGTCTTGCTGGGTCAAGAGCTGCAAGAAAGATTTATTAAATTTTTTTTATTTATTTCTATCAAAACAATACACGATGCCAGCGACATACCAATGATCCTTTCCATTCGAAAATTAAGGTAATTGGAAATCAAACCGCATATGTGGGCCCCAAGTGAATGACCAACGCACGTTGTCTTATCGACTCGTAGGCCGGAATTGCGTAAAAATGTGAAACTTTCAGCCAAGCATCGTGATACAGATTTCAAATTATGCACGGCCGAAATATAACAAGGTGGCTTAGCAAGTGCACCCCAATCGGCCATGAATACATTGTAGCCCTTATGATTTAAGTATGCTAAATAATAATAATGATAATAATTAGAATATTTTTGAATAGATCGCATGCATTAATTAATCATAATGAAAACGTAAAATTACCATCTCGTAAAACGACAAGCGGTAGTGAGTTATCGCTACCGGCATAACCGTGGATTAGAATGATGTTCTCCTTTTGTGTATCCCACCGGCTATTTCGAAGCCAATCAGCTTGATCGATATTTAGCTAAAAGATAGTTAAATAAGTTTTCAATTAGGATTATTATTCAATGGAATTAATGCTAAGGAAAGAAAATCAAATCATGCTGGTACCGGCTAAAAATTACGCCACTTTGAGCTCAAAAATGAAATTAAATATTCATGAATTTTTTGATATTTATATTTGAATAACATTATTGTTATAGTTCAAAATATGAATAATTATTCCTCGCTACTACAGGGTTTACATGTCAGTACTATAAATTTGAATAAAATACATAACAGAATTATGATTGGGCGTAAAACTCAATCATATGATACTCTAAATGAAACAGGAAAGAGTTCAATGTGCCAGAAAATACGTCATCTCAAATTCTTCGAAGAGTAATTAAAAATTATTGTATGGGAGGTGATAGATGGAGAGGGAGGAGGTTTGTAATTCTTTTATGTGACACCGAATATTGTGTGCAAAATGTTTCGTGCTGAATTTATTGTTTGAACCTTTCATAACTTTCAGAGAAAGTGGACATTGATTCCCAGAAATAGGGGCATTTGTATGGGAGGTGGCACAGGAAGTGGAAGGTTTTGAATGATTTTGACACTGCTTGTCAACATCCTTATCACCATCGATAGCTCCAATTTCAAAGTCGGTAGCTCTCATATGTTAGAAGAAGAAGTGATTTTCTTGAATTTGTTTTATAGATATTAGTATGGAAGGGGGTAGAAGGAGTGAAGCGAAGTTGATAGCTTTTTCAGCATTTATTACAGTTATTAAGGCATAGGTTCAAGTAAAAATTTGTAGTTTCTGCTTTTTCTAGTTTTAATCGAAATGGATATAATGTATTTACCAAAATTATGCATTTGTATGGGAGGGGATAGAAGGAGTCTACAGATCAAATCAAAATTTGTCGACGTTAATGATACTTACAACATTACACTTTGCTCAAAATTTTTAGTCGATAGCTTTGACAATTTCGAACAAAAATAATTTAACTGAAATTTCAAAATGTCGTGAAATTTGTATGGGAGGGGGTAGAAGGAGTAACCTCAGATTGATTTTTTTAACTGATTGCAGTTGTGATAAAAAAAAAACCTGACAAAAATTCATCTTTTAGCTCTGCTGATTCATTAAAAATCGAAG
This sequence comes from Chorisops tibialis, assembly GCA_963669355.1. Taxonomy (NCBI): domain Eukaryota; kingdom Metazoa; phylum Arthropoda; class Insecta; order Diptera; family Stratiomyidae; genus Chorisops; species Chorisops tibialis. The sequence goes on from OY770262.1 coordinate 311,815,320, forward strand.
AAATTTATTTTTCAATGTTGTGAATTTGTATGGGAGGGGGTGGAAGTAGTGAGGGGATCGGATCAACATTTGTTTACTCTAATTATATTTACATCGTAATATTTTGACCTAATTTTCCTAGTCAAAAGCCTAAATAACTTTGGAGAAAAATCAATTTCTGAAAGTTTCGAAATTTCATGAAATTTTTATGTCAGGGGGTTGAAGGGGTGGGCCCATTTACGAACTTAAAGTTTCTTTTTTGCTAAAAATGGCATAAGCAAAATTTTAGCACGATAGACCAAAGATAGTGTAAACAGACGGACAGACAGACAGACGATCACTCGGAATCGAAGTTTTTGAGCGACAACAAATATTTCTGTACCATTGGGGAATCTGCGCGGGCATTATTTCTCAGCTTTACAAATGGTAAGGCAAACACAATATACTTTCGTCTAAAGTATAAATAAACTGCCAACAAGTCGGGCGAAACTTTATTATTCTTGGGACATGTTGCGGTGGAGTGGAAAGTCAATATGCAGGTTAGAGTGGTTAGGGAAGACTAAGTGAAAGGGAGTTCTTGGGCAGGGCTGTTGTCTATTTAACAATATTTCATTCGTTTCTGCAAGTTTAGGTTTTTATTAAGGGAGGAGGAGCGGTAATAGTAAGAGTGGGTGGATGTTAATAGCTTTTTAATTAATTGCTTGCATCACGTCCAATACTCTCTGTATAGAATGTGTTTCATAGACGAAGTTGCATAGAATTTTCATAAAATTTAGTGTATTTTACATTCACGAAACCGAACATTTGTATGGGAGGGGGTAGAGAAGGTAGGGGAATCGTAAAATTTGATATGTAGTTTTATTTTGCTTCTCTTGTAAGGGGCTTGTATAAAATTTCAAATTCGTAACTTTTAGTTTGTTGGTTATTAGTTGATTTAATGAAATTGGTCGAAATCATAGTTTTGTATGGCAAGGGGTAGAAGGGCAAGCGCAATTTCAAAACTTTTAAAACAACTTCATTTGAATTATTTTTATAAGTTTTTCTGCAAAATTTGAAGTTGATAGCTTTTAAGAGTTAGCTGACAACTTATTTCTTAAAAATGCTCGAAAATATAATTTTGTATGGGAGGGGGTAGAGGAGGGAGGGGAATCGTAAGACTTGTGATGCAATTTTCTTTCTTTTCTATTGTAAGATGCTCGTACAAAATTTCAAGTTCGTAGTTTTTAATTTGTTGATTATTAGTTGATTTAATGAAATTGGTCGAAATCATACTTTTCTATGGGAGGGGGTAGAAGGGCAAGCGCGATTTCAAAACTTTTAACGTAATTTCATTTCGATTATTTTTGTAAGTTTGTATGTAGAATTGCAAATTGATAGCTTTTAATAGTTAGGTGATAATTGATTTCTTAGAAATGGTCGAAAAAATAATTTTGTATTGGAGGGGGTAGAAGCTTTAAAGGTTTTCGACCAGTTAATATTTCGTATATTTAGGGATTTTTTTTAAATACATTTTGCAAATTTTCAAGTTTCTACCTTAAAATTTCACTCAAAAATTTTCAGTTTATGTGTTTTTTTCAATGCACATGAAACACCTTGTGCACGTTAGACCGGGGGGATCGGTTTATAACAATTATGGATCAAGTTATTATTATTTTTTTATGTACATCAAATAGACGTATCCACATGCAAAATTTAAACTTTGTATCTTTCACCAGAGCCTCAAAAAAATCACTCAAAATTTTTGACATTTTTGCTTATCACCTCCCTCCCCTTACACCTCCCAACTTAAAATTTTTTTCAAAATTAACTATTATGTAGTTCTACAATCTGACAAATTTTTGATTTGATATCTGTATTATTTTTTGAGATATAAGGATTCGTAATTTTGAAAAGTGCGCCATTTTTGAAATGCTCCCCATTTCCCCCCACTACTATTATTTCAAGATCTTATATTTTTTTTGTATTTTTCCAGTATAGCTTAATATAAGTTTCAAGTTTCAATTACATAGCTTAAGAGATAGTTGAGATATTCAGTTTTAAGTGTTTTTCTTTGCACCCCTCCTGACCCTTCCCCTTACAATAATTAACCACTCTCTAAGCTGATTCCAATGGAACTATATGCTACCTTGACGGTCCCAAAATATGAATTTTTTACAATAAGTAATTTCGAAGATATAATCATTTGAAAAAAAAATTCGGCCGACAATTTGTTTTTAGCCCCCCCTTTTCGGACGCCAATGGATAAAAAAATTAAATTATTTTTAAAAGTTGTCCCACAAACTTCTCTATATGTGTGTTGAGTTTTAGCTTCCTAGCTGTTACCTTGGTTGAGATATTTGAATTCGTATTTTTCGGCCTAAGCGCTCCCCCCGCCTCCCCCTGAACCCGTACACCCCCGAAAATGGGTATCTGCCTGAGATCCGCCACTATCTACAATCCCCCCAAAAATGAACTTTCTATCTTGAAGGGTTTGGGAGTTAATGTGCGCTGAGCGTACACACCGGCGTACGGCGTACGGCGGACGGCGTACGGCGGACGGCGGACGGCGTACGGCGGACGGCGGACGGCGTACGGCGGACGGCGTACAGACAGACGGATTTTTTTTTTTTGCTTTTTTAGGCTAATTTAGTTATGAAACGCGAAAAAAAAAATTTCAGGGTAGCAAATTTTTTTTTTTTTCCAAGTCGATCACAATACTTTATTATTAATATAATAAAGTAAAATGAGACGTGAGATATTGTGGAAATTTGTATTGATTATTAAAGAACACTACATCTCATGTGTGTGACTTCGGGAAGGCTTTCGACAGCGTTAAGCGAGATTATACATGAAATACTTTGCGTAGCACAGATATTCATGATAAGATCATAGCTATGATTAAAGAATCCTACGAAGATGTTGTGTCTTATATAGAGAGAGCTATCCGAGAGCTTTCCGGTGCGAACGGATGTCAGGCAAGGCTCTATACTATCACCACCCCTGTTTCTGGTGGTAATAAATGATATCTTGAAAGCAGCACTAGAAGGTGGGGAAGTTAAATGTCTCTAGGAGTGACTAGTTATCCTCTTACGTCACCTTGATTATGCAAACAAACGTTTGCTTGCACATAACCGTTCGGACTTCGAGTCGCTCGTTTCATTCTAAATACAAAGAGGCAGAACTGAAAATTAATGAGGACACTGATTGTTCTTAATGGTCATTGTTACCGCGAAAGCATTGTCAGCATGAACGGCAGAGCCGAAAAGGATACTGGGGCATCAGGCCTTCGGTATCCTTTCCCCTTTCTGGAGGTTAAGAGAGATCTCCCTTCGTACGTCGCACAGCGAGTGTTTAACGCATGCGTAAAATCCGTTTTGTTATATAGTTGTACTGCATGGATAGTGACCGTGAAATCGCAAACTTTTATGAATAAATGCCTCCGAAGCATTTTAGGAATATTCTCGCCAGATGTGATCTTCACCGACGAAATTTGGACAACTGGACAGAATAAAATAGGCACTGAAATTGAGAAGTCGCAGTGGATCGGTCGAAGAAACCAGAGCAAAATATTACCAAACAGACTCTGGATAATAATCCTGAAGGGTAACGTCGGATTGGTCGACCATGAAGCAAATGGAAACGAACGATTGCACAGGATGACTGAAGAATAAACAAGTCCTGGCGACAACTAAAGGCCGATGCTCAGGATCGCGCCTTGAGGAAGAGAACTGTTTCTGTCCTATACCCATACAGGGAGCTTTAACAGGAAATTGATTGATTGATTAAACACCATTCAAATCCATTATGTTCCATTTTGTAGGAGAAGTCTTGTTTTGGATGTGTTTTGTGTACATAAATCGGGCCGTATCTTCGTAATGGTTCTAATAATATTCTCCAACTGATCAAGTATTGTCGGTTAATTGGCATAGACCAAGGATTTACTATATTTTTAGAAAAAGAAGAGTAAAACATTTTCCTGCTGGAACAATATGCCACTCCAGTCCACATTAACCAATTAACCTTGTCTAAAATTTCAAGTTGATACCTTTTAAAGGTTTGGTGATAATTGATTTCTTAAAAATGGTCGTCGAGAAAATACTTTTGTATGGGAGGGGGTAGAAGTTTTGAAGGTATTTGACCAGTTAATATTTCTTATTTAAAATTCTACCCCCTCCCATACAAAATTATTTTTTCGACCATTTTTAAGAAATCAATTATCACCTAACTATTAAAAGCTATCAATCTGAAATTTTCCATCAACTTTTAAAAATTAAAATAAAATTGCGTCAAAAGTTTTGAGATCGCGACTGCCCTTCTACCCCCTCCCATAAAAAAGTATGGTTTCGACCAATTTCAATAAATCAATTACTAACCAACAAATTAAAATCATCACAAATTTTACGATTCCCTTACCTCCGCTACCACCTCCCATATAAATGATTGGTTTCGTGAATATAAAATGCAACGAATTTTATGAAAATTCTATGCAACTTCGTCTATGAAACTGATATTCTATACAGAGAATATTGAACGTGATTCAAGCAATCATTTACAAAATTATTAATTGAAAGAAAAGATTTCCGGATTCTAAACGGTTACGCTTTATTATTCGTGACGTTTCGGTCTCTGCTGAGACCTTTATCAAACTGATTGTTAAAGGTCTCAGCAAAGACCGAAACATCACGAAAAATAACGCGTAACAGTGTAGAATCCGGAAATCTTTTCTTTCAATTAGAAATGCACTGTGAAAACATTCACCAAACCAAAATTATTAATATCCACCCACCCTTACTTACACCTCTCACCCCTCCCCTCATAAAAACTCAAACTTGCATAAATAATTGATCGTATCCGCAATTAAGTGATGACAGATGCTATAGTGGAGGAGGAGGTGTTGCAATATTTGTTAAAAGATGCATTAACCACACATTACTTCCTTGCTACAATACCAAAATAATAGAATTCTTAGCCATTGAACTTACTGATTCGAAACATTAAATAATATCAGTCTATTTTCCTGGGACAAAGCTAAATCCAGGTAAGTTAAATCTCTTCAGAGATGATATTAAACTTTTTTTCCGAAACAGCGCTAAAAAATTGATCTGTGGCGACCTTAACGCAAAGCATAGACTTTGGAATTTCTTTAATGCTAACCAAGCTGGTAAAATCCTATTTGAAGAACTAGCTAAAATACCATTTGTTGTGCACACACCTACGGAGCCAACAAACTATCCTCCAAAAGGAAGATGTTCTACTATAGACCTCATTTTTGGTAATGGATCTATACCTATCTCCCAGCCTATAACACTTCATGAACTGCCCTCAACTCATTTACCAATTATTTTCACTATCTTAATCAACATAGCGATAGACAAAACGCAACATACAATCCCTTGCATCGCAAAGGTAAACTGGCTTAGATACCAGCGACAGCTCAAAAAAAATTTGAGCGGGTTGAAATTAGATCTTTCCATTCCCTAGACATCAACAGAAATAGATCGGCGCGTTGATACCCTGACTAGCATAATACTAAAAGCCTTCCATAAATCTGCTCCTAGAATAAAAATCGCCGATAATGGACTCAGACTCACGCCTCACATTGAATTTCTAATCAGACGCAGAAATAATGCAATGCGTAATTGGCAAAGTTCTCGAGATCCATTACTCAAACAGGAAGTCAATCAGCTAAGCAAAACTGTACAAACTCTCATAAGCAAGATCAGAAATGATAAATGGAATCAAATGCTTTCTGATCAGGTTAAGGGTTCCAGAAAACTCTGGCAGCTGAATTTATTCTTTAAAAAGGGCCAGAAGTTCATGCCACCTTTAAGTCATGGCCAGACATTTGCATCCACTGAACAAGAGAAAGCTAATTCGCTAGCAGTCAACTTCCATAAATTCCATCTGACCTCTCAAAATTACTACAGAAGCCAAAGTAAAGGCATTTACTGATATGGAAATCGGCACAGCCCAGGAATTAAATCCTGAAGTACTGAGTAAACCTAAAGAAATCCTGCAGATTCTACGCAAAATGAAACCCAGAAAAGCGCCTGGTCTAGACAACATCTCAACATCTCAAATGGGTTATTCAGATACAAAATGTGATAGCTAGATTAAAAAAACTAATACCAATATGTTTCGAAGTAAGAAATTTTTTAACCAGAGTTACAATAAGATCTTTTTATTTTGCTATCATCCATTCGGTAATTCAGTATGGTATTATAGCCTGGTGGTCAGCCTCACCTTCAATAATAAAACCATTAGAGATTATACAAAAATTACTTATAAAAATCCTATTGCACAAACCGGTAAGATTCCCAACAATTAGCTTATTTCCCTTGTTGTCTGTTCTCTGCATTAAGAATGTTTTTAAACTCATAACAAATATCCAAATTTTCAAAGAATATACAAATGGAGTAATTAAAGTTAATTCAAACTACACTAGAGGTGGTAGTCGTACTGAATTACTGTTGCCAAAGCGGAAATCATATATAGGTCAATGCCACTATACTTACATTGGGATCAAATTTTTTAATGATCTACCAAGCACAATTAAAGAGAGTAGGAATCTGGCCATTTTTAAATCTAATATCAAAAAATTGTATTATTCGGGCTAATCAAAGCGAATTTTCTGATACTTTCGAGTGTTCTTTTGTTCTTTTCTTTACTTACATTTGTAATACCTACTATTTACATACTTAAATTTTGTTTGTCATAATAATTGTATCTCTATATAGCGTCATCATTTTTCTCTGTAAGCCATTACTCCTCACCCCTACCACAAGAATTATTCTTTCAAGGGGGAGTAGTTCAATATTTAAAATGTTCAAAAAAATTGTGTTAAAATAAAACTTGAATTATTTTAATAAAAAAAAAAAAAAAATGTCTCAACGCTAATGGTCAAAAATCTACCTAACATTGCCATAATTTTCATGAATTTCATCTTCAACAGCTGTCTCAAAATCGGCTACTTCCCTGAAATGTGGAAGCATGCAGTAATTATACCTATTCTCAAACCGGGAAAAGACCCTGTCCAACCCACAAGTTACCGTCCTATAAGTCTACTGTCAGTCATGAGTGAATAATTCTGCTTCGCCTGAACATAATTATTGAAAATCTAAAAATCATACCTAACTCTCAGTTCGGTTTTAGATCAAAGCACTCACCAAATCACCAACTTAATAGAGTCAAAACTGATATCATCAAGGGTTTTGAAGCCAAAAACTCTACAGGAATGAATACTCTCGATATCGAAAAAGCGTTCGATTCAGTATGGTACGAAGGTCTCATCTACAAACTCCACAATTTCTCTGTCCCCACGTATATGGTGCAACTGATTCGATCATTTATCACGCACAGATCATTTACTGTAAAAGTCCAGAGCAAATACTCATCCCAGCACAAGATTCCTGCTGGTGTTCCTCAGGACTCTTGTCTTAGCCCAGCGCTATACAACATTTATACGGCTGACATCCCCCAAAGAACAGAATGCCAAGTCGCTTCTTTTGCAGACGACACTGCTATTTACTCTTCTTCATCCGACCCGAATACCATCATAAAAAATCTCCTGGCCCAACTTGATGACATCCATAAATTCTTCAGCAAGTGGAAAATTCAAATTAATGCAGACAAAACACAATGCATATATTTTACAAAACGACGAGCTACGCGATGCCTCCCAGCTCCTACCTTGAATGTACTAGGACAACCTGTCAAGTGGGCTAAATCTATCAAATACTTGGGCATTACCTTTGATCCCAAGCTCACGTTTTATCTACACATGGAATCAGTAGTATCTAAAGTGACAAAAACTATAAAAATATTGTATCCTCTGATCAATAGGCGATCGAAACTGTCCCAGGAAAATAAGCTGCTCTTATTTAAAACTGTAGTCCAACCAGCAATCACGTATGGTGCACCCATTTGGAATTCTTGTGCTAACATTCATAAAACCAAGGTATAAATCGTACAAAACAAATGGCTAAAGATCCTACTTGACAAACCTTGGCATTACTCCACAATAAAGCTACATGATATGGCTGAAGTAAAACTAATAAAAATTAAAGCAAACGAATTAACAAACAATTTCTTAACTCACAGCGAATATTGCAACAATCCACTAATCGCTGAATTTTTAAAAAACTAAATTAATAAACTTCATTTTAAGATAGTTTAATAGATTAGTTTTAAGTTAGTTTTAGTTAAACTTTTTGCAGGGCTTTTGATTTGTTTCACTTTTTCCCTTAACTATAATTTTATACTTAATTAATGTACCTCAAGCTTCAAGCAAAATATGAATATTGTAGTTGAAAAGACAATGTGTGTCTGAACCCTTAACTCTTTTCTTTAATTTTGTATTTATGTTCAATGTAGAAAAATCAAGAAACAGTAAACTTTATTATTATTATTATTAACAACAGCCCTGCCCAAGAACCAAGATCAAAAAAATATAATAAGGACTTCAGTTTATTTATCCGTTTTTTTTTTTTAAATACCAAAAATGACTCCACCAAGAGTAATTGATATTTGGACTTCATTGAATAAATTGAATAATACTGCAAACAATGAATTTTAAGTAGTTTTAAGTTAAGAACTTGCTTTCTCTGAATTAATTTCAATCTATTACTTTCTATCGAATTTGAACAATATTAAAGATGAATCTGAATAAATAATTTTGTTTTAAATGCAAACATATATTTCGGGAATTAAATTTTGTAATTAATCATCTGAAATAGTTTCATGGATTAAAAGGCTGAAGTAAACATAAATTGAATTGCGTTATTTCTTTAAATTATGAAAGAAAGCGTAATACATATTCTGGTTTGAAAAAAGATTTGATTTCCTATCAGTATAACAACAGATGAAGAAAATTATCTGAACATAAATTAATACCTGAGCTTATAAAAAATAATAACGAACATATTGAAGTGAACGTAAGCTTAGATTATTACTTACATAGGGTTAATGCAGAAAACAATAATTTAGATACTGGTGAGAAATCTAGAGCAATTTAGAATGTCTAATAGACATTAGTACAAAAAATCCTTTTCACCGCGACGTAGCGGTCAAACATTATCACTTTCTTTCTCAAATAAGTAGAAAGTAAAGGTGATAAAGGTCTCAGCAGAGGCCGAAACGTCACGAATAATAAAGCGTAACAGTGTAGAATTCGGAAATATTTTCTTTCAATTCGAAATGCACTGTGAAAACATTCACTAAACCAAATAGAAAGCAATTCACATATCTGCACACAAACATAAATCGTTACTTCTTAAACATTTAATTCAAAAAAATCATGTAATGATTTGAAAATTGAAAGCGATTTAAATATTTCGTTATCAAAAATTTACTTTGATTTTACCTATAATAATATAAATAAAAAAGGTATTTGATTTCGCTAAAGTCAGTTATGTCACTGTAAACAACTATTTATTGTCAGTAGATTGGTACGCGCTTTTTTCCGACTTGAACCTACTTGATTCTTATTCAGCTTTCCGCGAGAAACTATATGAATTATTTGATAATATGGTCCCGTTAATAAAAGAGAAAGAACATTCTAAGCAACCATGGTCGAACTCAAGACTTGTTAACTTAAAAAACCGTAAAAATAAAGCGTTTAAAGAGTGCAGAAAAACTAATAGTACGTACGATCGATCAAATTATCTCTTCATTAGGAAGGAATATACCTACCTTAACTCCTTCTTATATAAATCATATATTGCACCTACAGAGTTGAAAATCAAATTAGATAGGAAATTATTCTGGTTGTTTCTCAATTCCAAGAGAAAAACATAAAAGAATTATGATTGGGCGTAAAGCCCAATCATATGATATTCTAGATGAAATGAGAAATAGTTCAATGTACCGGAAAATATGTCACCTCCAATTCTTTTAAATAATTAATAGTGACTTTTGTATGGGAGGTGGTAGAAGGAGGGGAGGAAGGTTTGTAATTTTTGGATATGACACCTAATGTGGTATGCGAAATATTTCGTGCTGAATTTAAGGTTTGTAGCTTTCATTATTTTCAATTGGACATAGTTTTCCTGAATTTGAGGCATTTGTATGGGAGGTGGCAGAGAAAGTGGAGCGTTTAAGATAATTTTGAAACTGCTTATCATCATCCTTATCACTGCGCTTTGATTCAATTTCAAATTCGATAGTTCTAATATATTCGAAGAAGAAATGCTTTTCTTGAATTTATAATACAGATATTTGTATGGGAGGGGGTAGAAGGAGTGAAGAGGAGCTGATAATTTTTTTAGCATTTATTGCAATTATTAAAAAACAAATTCTGGCAAAATTTTAAGTCTATAATTTTTCTAGTTTTAATGGAAATCGATATAATGCACTTAACAAAAATTAAACATTTGTATGGGAGGGGGTAGAAGGAGTGTACGGATCAAAACACATTTTTTTTTCATTATTGATATATCTATTTTTATGCTTTATGCAAAATATCAAGTTGATAGCTTTAACAGTTTCGAAGAAAAATAATTTAATTTAAATTTCAAAATTTCGTGAAATTTGTATGGGAGGGGGTAGAAGGAGTGAGGTGAAGTTGATAATTTTTTTCAATTCTGATTGAAATTAAAATAAAATTAATTTTGACAAAAATTCGTTTTTATAACTTTGCTAGTTTCAATGAAAATCGAAAAACTGCATTTTTCAAAATTATGCATTTGTATGGGAGGGGGTAGAAGGAGTGACGGGATCGAATCAATATTCCGTCATATTAATGACATTTGTACGATAATACTTTGACTCAAATTTCAAATCGATAGCTTAAATAGTTTCAAAGAAAAATCAATTTCTAAAAATTTCGGAATTTCGTGAAATTTGTATGGGAGGGGGTAGAAGAAGTGGGTGGATGTGGCTCATTCACGAACTTAAAGTTTCTTTTTTGCTAAAAATGACACACAACAAATTTCAGCATGATAGCTCAAAACGTTCGAGAGTTATGCTGTAGACAGACGGACAGACAGCAACTCGGAATCGAAGTTTTTGAGCGACAACAAATATTTCTGTACCCTTGGCGGCTCTGTGCGAGCATTATTTCTTAGCGTTATAAACGGTAAGGCAAACACAATATACTCTCAGATTTCATCTAGAGTATAACAATCATATTTTCCAAAGACCCTTGAACTTGATGGAGTGATGTCCAATAATATTCAAGACACTTGCAAACTTTTTGCTACTTTTTTTAAATCCGCTTTCAATTCCGACACGCTTCATAATCAAGATGTCTCAGAAAGATATCGTTCGCTGCAACCAATCGTTGATATTGGAAATATGAGTGTAACCTTGGAGGAAGTTCTCACTGCGATGAATAGATTAAATGATAGTACTAAAGCTGGATGTGACTTAATTCCAGCCATATTTCTAAAAAATTGCTCGTCTTCATTAGCACAACCTCTAGCCATCATCTTTAATAAATCGCTTCAGACTGGTGAATTTTTAGATGAATGGAAAATATCCCATGTCACTCCAGTATTTAAATCAGGTCAGAAGCACTTGATGAAGAATTACTGCTCAATATCCAAGCTTGCAGCAATTCCCAAACTTTTCGAAAGCATACTTAAAGATCAGCTTTATTTTCGACTAAAAGAATCTATAGCGTATCAACAACACGGCTTCGTAAATGGACGATCAACTGCTACCAACTTAGTGCTCTTTACCAAATTTTGTAATGATGCCATTGAAAATGGTCATCAGGTTGATGTACTTTACACTGACTTCAAAAAGGCCTTTGACAGAGTTCACCCCAAGCTACTTGTTCTAAAATTACAAGCTCTCGGGTTATTTTCAAGTATGCTTTTGTGGATATCTTCTTATCTAACTAATAGAAAACTGTTTGTGAGAATAGGTAATTGTAACTCCTCGACCTTTGATGTAGTCTCCGGAGTTCCTCAAGGAAGTCATTTGGGACCACTCCTATTTCTCTTTTTTATAAATGATGTTCCTTCGATATTCAAATTTTCAAAATGCCTCTTATACGCAGATGATTTGAAAATATTCAATACAACTCAGTACTATAGAAGACTGTCAAAAACTCCAACACGATATTAATGCACTCTCGAAATGGTGTATAGATAATCTACTGACTCTTAGTCTCCCTAAATGCAAAATTTTCTCAACGTATAGACGTCTTCATGCCAAAAATTTTGAGTATACTATGAATAACATTGCCTTCTTAAGAACGGATGAAATTAAAGATCTTGGCATTATCTTTGATGTTAAATTATCATTTAAGCCTCATATTGAAATCATCACTGCCAAGGCATACTCGATGCTGGGTTTTATAAAAACGAACTCCTCTGATTTTCATGACCCTTATACACTGTTATTGTTATTTTCCTCTCTAGTAAGACCGATCCTTGAATATTGCTCTATCATCTGGAGCCCATCATATAACATTCACATTGCTCGCCTAGAACGCATCCAACGAAACTTTACCAGGTTTGCGTTGCGCAGATTTAATTTTGCATCTGGATTGCCTAGTTATAATGATAGATGTTCTCTAATTGGGTTACAAACTCTATCCATCCGTAGAGACTTACTTTGCATAATGTTTGTGAGAGACATTCTTACGTATCGTATTAATTCTCCTGAACTTCTTTCGTTTTTTAAATTGCGGGCCCCAGAGAAATTGGTAAGAGACAAGTGTCTCCTATTCCAGGAGGCTCATAGAACAAATTATGGCCTTAACGAGCCAATCACGAGATGTGTGCTGTTATTTAATTCTTTTGGTGACAAAACTGACTTTACTTTAAGTAGAGATATTTTTAAGAGAGATTTGCAAATGTTGCTTTAGCACATTCCCTTTATATTTTTGAATTTCTTTTTATTTCTTAATTTTAAGTTTCCTGTAGCCTGTAAATTTTTTATAGTAGGCGATAAATAAATAAATAAATGACTTATTTTAAATGAAAATTTCTTTGATTTTATAAGCTAAAAAAATAAAAAAAAGTTCGGTATGAACTTTTCAAAAAAATCTTATTATCGTATTTCTATTTCTAAACTATTTCATTTAAATCTGAAAGTTTGAAAATTTCATTATTTGGTTCAGTATTCATAAAAATAGATTTATGATTTAAACAACTTTGATTAAAATTTATATAAATTTAAATATAATTAAATTAAATATAAACTGGTTTAATTTTGAAACTCTTTAGTTTCAATCTAAGGGAAAAATTCCACAATATTCTGATTTATCAATCGTGGCGTTTCAAATCAGAATATTGTGAAATTAAGAATTTTTCCCTTAATTTGAAACTATAGAGTTTGAAAATTAAACTAACTGATTTCAAATTTGTACCGATATTTTTATAAATGTTCAAATCAAAGTTGTTTAAAAAATACGCCTAATTTTATGGATACCAAACCAAATAAATTTAATTTTCAAACCTGAATGTTTCAGATTTAAATAAAATACAGTGTACCAATAATGTCTTCGTACAGCAGCAATTTGAAACTCAAGTGATAAAAAACAATAAATTTTTGCAAGAAATTTGAAAAAGTTTTAATGCAGATTTATTCATTAAACATTTTTATTTAGTTTAGAAACAAATAAACTGCCAACAAGTCGGGCGAAACTTTATTATTTTTGGGACAAAATGCGCATGCGTAGAAAGTCAATATGCAGGTTAGAGTGGTTAGGGAAGACTAAGTGAAAGGAGCTTCTTGAGCAGGGCAGTTCTCAATTTAACACTTTCCGGAAACGCTCCATATTTCATTCCTTTATTTATACCAGTTTGAGTTTTCATGAAGGGAGGGGGGATGGTGATAGTAAGGGTGGGTGGATGTAAATAGTTTTTTGAGTGATTGATTGAACCAAATCCAATATTCTTTGTATAGAATGTCAGTTTCATAGACGAAGTTGCATAGAATTTTCATTGGATTCGGTGTATTTTAAATTCACGAAACCAAGCATTTGTATGGGAGGGGGTAGAGGAGGTAAAGGAATCGTAAAATTTGTGATGCAGTTTTATTTCGTTTCTTTTGTAAGGTGCTTGTACCAAATTTCAAGTTTGTAGCTTTTAATTTGTTAGTTAATAGTTGATTTAATGAAATTGGTCGAAATCATACTTTTGTGTGGGAGGCGGTAGAAGGGCAAGTGCGATCTCAAAACTTTTAACGTAATTTTATTTCAACTATTTTTGTAAGTTCTTGTGCAAAATTTCAAGTTGATAGCATGTAATAGTTAGGTGATAATTGATTTCTTAAAAATGGTCGAAAAAATAATTTTGTATGGGAGGGGGTAGAAGTTTTAAAGATATTCAACCAGTTAATATTTCAAACTCTTATAGATTTTTTTTAAATGCATTCCGCAAATTTTCAAGTTTTTACCTAAAAATTTCGTTCAAAAATTTTCAGTTTATGTGTTTTTTTCATTGCACATGAAACACTTTGTGCACGTTAGACCTCCACTTCGGTGCATAACAATTTTGGAACAAATTATTATTTTTTTTCTGTGTACACTAAATAGATATGTCGACGTGCAAAATTTAAACTTTGTATCTTTTACGAGAGCCATAAAAAAATCACTCAAAATTTTCAACATTTTCGCTTTCCACCTCCCTCCCCTTACATCTCTCAGCTTAAATTTTTTACCAAAATTAAAAATTATATAGCTCTACAATCTGACAAATTTTTGATTTGATATCTGTATTCAATTTTGAGTTTTGGTGATTTGTAGTTTTGGAAAGTGCGCCATTTTTGAAATACCCCCATTTCCCCCCACTACTATTATGTCCACATGTTGTATTTTTTTCATATTATGCTAATAAAGCTTAGTACACGTTTCAAGTTACAATTACATAGCTTAAGAAATAGTCGAGATATTAATTTTTAAGTGTTTTTCTTTGCAGCCCTCCTGACCCTTCCCCTTACAATAATTAGCTTCTATCTAAACTGATTCTAGCACATCCGTATGCCATCTTAATGGTCTCAAAATATCATATTTTTATGGGAAGTACTTTCGAAGATATAATCATTTGAAAAAAAAATTCGGCCGACAATTGGTTCTCAGCCCCCCCTTTTCGCACCCCAATGGGTAAAAAAATTAAATTATTTTTAAAAGTTGCCCTACAAAATCTTCTATATGTATGTTCATTTTTAGTTTCCTAGCTGTAACCATGGTTGAGATATTTGAATTCGTATTTTTCGGTTTAAGCCCCTGCCTCCCCCTGAACTCGTACACCCCCCAAAATTGGTATCCGTCTGAGATCCGCAACTACCTATAATCCCTCCAAAAATGAACTTTCTATCTTGAAGGGTTTGGGAGTTAATGTGCGCTGAGCGTACACGTCGGCGTACGGCGGACGGCGTACAGACAGATGGATTTTTTTTTTGCATTTTTAGGCTAATTTAGTCATGAAACGCGAAAAAAAAAAATTTCAGGGTTGCAAAGTTTTTTTTTTCTTGTGTCGATCACAATACTTTATTATTAGAATAATAAAGTAAAACTAGTCCATTTAAATTATTCATTACAAAGTTATTAACTAAAAATAAAACAAAGTCGACAATTTGCCTCCAATAATGTCTTCGTACATTTAAGATTTCGCTTGCCCTTCGATCTCTTGGCTGATAATTATCGATCATAATTATTTTCCACTTATAACGGTTTGTAATAACAGTAAAGAAACAAACACGTGTGTTTACTGTCAAATGTAAATTTTATGAGTTTCGCCCAGTATAAATCGAAATAATGCCTGGTAAATACTTGTCGTTTGAAGAGCGTAAGCTTGTAGTGAATTTACACGTAAAGGAGCAAAAATCATACGCGGAAATAGCCAAACTACTGTCCCGGAGCCGTTCTACTATCCAATCTGTAATCGGACGCTTTAAGTATGAAGGCCGCGTAGATAATAAGCCTAAATCAGGACGCCCTACAATTTTCTGATGAACAAATACAAAATTTTTGGGTCTGATGGAAGACTTAGAGTGTGGAGAAAGCCAGGGGAAGCTTAGAACCCAAAAAACACCATCAAAACTGTAAAACACGGCGGCGGCGGCGTAATGGTACGGGGCTGTATGGCTGCCAGCGGCGTTGGAAACTTAGAAATAATTGAAGGAATCATGGATTATCGGACATATATTGAAATTCTCAAGAGAAATTTGGAGCCAAGTGCTGAAAAATTTGGTTTATCAAAGGATTTTTACTTTCAATAAGATAATGATCCTAAGCACATGGCTCATAATACTAGGATGTTCTTGGCGTACAAAACTCCACATATGCTTAAGACACCACCGCAAAGTCCTGACCTCAATCCCATTGAGCACATGTGGACCATGCTGGAAAAAAGGATCAGGACTCGCCATATTAGCTCGAAACCTCAGTTAAAACAGGCTCTCCTGGAGGAATGGGCGAAAATAGAGCCAAGCTATGCAAAAACACCGCCTTAAAGCCGTAATCAACAATACAGGCTTCCCAACTAAATATTAACAAAAAATGTATCTACAGTTTTTAAGATTTTTCATAAACTGTTTCGTAAGTGTACGAAGATATTATTGGAGGCAAATTGTCGACTTTGTTTTATTTTTAGTTAATAACTTTGTAATGAATAATTTAAATGGATTTGTTTTTGTTTCTAAATTAAATAAAAATGTTTAATGAATAAATCTGCATTAAAACTTTTTCAAATTTCTTGCAACAATTTATTGTTTTTTATCACTTGAGTTTCAAATAGCTGCTGTACGAAGACATTATTGGTACACTGTAGCTTAAATCTGGGGGTAGATTTTAATTATTTTTTTTTTTATCAATAAAAATTTGTTATTTAGGGATTTAATCTTAATCAAGTTTGGTTAACATTTAAATCAATTAGTTTCATTCGATAGCATTTTTGACATTTTGTTTAGATTTAAACTCTAAAATTCTAAAATCTTTGCGACTTTTTATATAATCATAAATGTTTTAATTATAAACTGATATTTATTTTGATAAATATACAAATTCTTTTGTTTGAAAAATAGACCAAAATTTTCGACAGTGAGCATATAACATTAACCAGCGATCAGTTTTAGGCAATATTGCTTGAATTTATTGTTAGTGGCTACATATGTAGGTTACTAAGAACATAGTGTTTTTGACCCAATTTTGATAAAACTGATTCGACGACGAATCACATTAACTACATTATTTGATTGAATTTCCTATTTTTTTCATCTCTAAGCTGACTGAATTGTACACTTGAATATTAAAGGGAGACACCTAACTCTAGTTCAATGCCTTAGAAAACACCTTAACTCACCATTTCTTTCGATCCGTTGATTTGTGTGTACAAATAAAGATTGATATCTGTATCGGGACACTTATCGTACGAGCCCATACCGCGTTTCCACACACAATCATCCCGTGTTGTATTTGCCCCTGAACTATCACCAAGAAACAGAGCTTGCTGAATTATTCCTTGAGAGAATCCATCTAAGAAATTAGTTTTTTCAATAGATGGCACATATCGCAAAAAAAAACAATCGAAAAATCTTAGACTCGTATCTTACATGAAAGATTGCAAATTATGAAATAAGTTGTTAGACAAATCATAGAGTGGATTTTCATTGTGCCCCGTAAAGTAGTAAAATTTTCACTTTTCACTATGAACAAGAAAATCGCGTAAACACAACTGACAAAAACCAAGCGCCGAATCGAACTTAGCTCCCAGTTTCCTGCATGGCAATATGTTGGCGATTTACTTGGAGCTAGCTACCCTACTCCTGGCTACCTTGAGCATAAGATAGTTGCGCAGGTATGACATAATAATAACCGACTATTACTGTCGTCTATCGAGAGTCTATGTACTGCGCGCTCCGGATCGCTCATACGAAGTTTATTAAACCCCGCATGCGTTACTTTCATAGAAAATCGCCAGCAATATCGAATGTGATACTACTGATCGTGAACAACTGTCTCCGTTTTCTCTAAGCGTTTAGCTGCTCACCTGTACGCGTCAATTGTATTTCAAGCGGCATACGATGTACTGGGCATACGTTATACCTTTCCTACATTTTGGCTATAGAACTCTAGCGACATTTATAACTGATTTCCGTTAGCTCCATATTTAAATTTTTTTTCTTCTTGGAATAAAATCACGTACAAAGTTTTGTAATTTAGAATATTGGAAGGTCTTGTTCGTAGTAGTTGGACAATATCATAGTTGGAGGCTACTAACAATATTAGTCGTATTACATGAGAAATAATAAGAAATGGGTTGAAATTCCTTAAGGTTTGGATCATTCAGACTTCTTATGGTTTTAAAATAATGCAAATTTCGACATCGTTTCGGCTTTTTAAATCTTCTGTGGAGTCTAGACCAGTGTACTATATTTCACCATTTTACGGTCTAATTATTATCGGATGTTACATTGCCGTTAATACAATATAATTTATAATTGTGGAGAAAAAACTTAATAGAATTACGATTGCACGTAAAGCCCCATCGCAAGGTTGATAAAAGGAAAAAATTTTAATCAGCGCCGGCTTAACATTTTTTTTTACAGAATGACCCGGCTGAAAGACTTTGCTCGGCTATGGTCTTGGGCCAGTGTTGCATTCTTTCACAATGTGATGCCATGTGTCCGCCCAATTTAAAATTAATTTTTATATGTATCTAATATCAACAGAACGCGCTACAGATACTGGAGATAAAGTTTGTTTTTTCAGTTTTCATGGTTTTCTGCGTTGGGCCACTGTTGCTCCCATAGCCCATAATCATAACCGATCAGTACTATAAAATAAGAGTTGAGTTAATAAACAAAGCGATTAGTAATTAATTTTACGTCCTTGTTTTGTGGCAGGAATCGAAAAAATCGGTATAAAATTTTCAAATTTTCGAGACCAAATGGATCAGATGACTCCTCAAATCATGCAAATTAAAGCTTCAAAAATTAAAACCCGGAACATCAAAATTTCACAAGACTAGAAGGGGTGAAACTGTATCTGAACAGATACGGTTAAATCTATGATCAGATCTATTATTTTAAAGTGCACACGTCAAAACATAACGCCTTCACTATGTAACTAAAATTATATTAGGAGTACGAATAAGTTTCCGGCGTTTTCTATCAAAAATTAGGAACGTGTTGTGAAAGAACGGTACATTACCTTTTATTCAGAGTATTGTCCATCACTAGCCACTACTTTTCTCATCTTTTTGGCAGCATTCGGATCTCTTCAAGATCTCTTTATCTTTTGTGGCTATCTACGAATCGACTCAATTTTTAGTATCTTCATATGATGTAAAGCGATGCTTAGACAGGCCATGTGCTATTGTAACGAAAGGCCGTAGAGCACGATAACTGCCAACAAGAATGAGGTGGCTGTTAATCGTGCTGATTTTACGTAACCTTAACTGGAACAGATCCATGAGGGTCCTGATGCCTGATCGAGACTTCTCATGGAGTGTACCAGGTATGGAAGATCTTCTTGTGACTGTGATACTCCTAGCTTTCAGCACGTGTTAGCTCGTTGGCGGGGGGAGTTCTTGTCACTCGATCTCCACGGTACAATATTATGCATTGATGGGTTGGCCGAACAGGGGTGGGATACAGGGTTTCCAAGCCCTATCCTCTTCGAGGTAGCCAAGATCAAAAAAAAAAACAAGGGGGGATATTCCCTAAAACAAATTAGGGAGGACTAGGTGGTGTACCTCGTATAAGGATGTGAAAAGTTGTTCTCCCAATTCCCAAAGGAATTAGCAGTGCCAGACAGTCTCCTCATCTTTCCTCACAACAACCCTCCTACAGCAAAATTCTCTAAACTTTCATGTTTTCGAAGTTGGTGGGTGTTCTGCTTAGGTTTCTTGCAATTATAAAAATTAGAGCCAGAATCAGAAATTAAATTATTGGCGACTGAGCGGTAATGAAATAAAAGCCGCAAATTTGTCAATACTACCCAAAATTTACTGCACCAAAGTGTCGAGTAAAAAGAATGCTTTGGGGAAATTTCAATTCATAAATTTGTTTTGTTTTTCTCTTCTCCTTTTTTTTTCTCTTAGCGGGGTGAAATCTCTACTATGGTAAGAGAACGTTTCGACATGGGTGGTTTTGTTGCGAAAGGACTCAAAGTATACAAAACTACACACTGTTGATTGTCTTAATTCAATGCCCGCTGGTTCGTTATTCTGAGACACAATGTTGATTGCGCTTTGCATTGATGATGATGATAATTTTGTCGATGAATTCTTTTGCTGACGCGGTGACTACATCAATTATCACGGATTAGCATTGTAAGATGATGCGGTGACTGAACTTGATGGCGGTGTAGCATTCTTCGATGTTACGATTGTGGTTACCAACACACGATTTCGATGGGCGGCTATACTACTACTTTCGACCTTAGATGTTGACTAAGAGAAGTCAGCGATCGTAACGTTCACTTTTTATAGTCGGTTGTAATTACCATGCCACTGCGAAAATGTCAACTTAGAGGGTTACCACTTTCATCACTTTTAATAGAGAATTAGACATGCAAAGATCTTAAACAATTCGGGATGCCAACGACATAGATCGTTGGACTTTAACGAATCATCTTCCGGATAGGATAAAATGGCAATGCATCATGCAATTTCAGTATCAAAAAAAAAAAAAAGGTAATAGTAAAATTGGTCCTACTTTACATAGAACACACTGTTACACACTATTCAATTGTCTTGGAAAAAAAGAAATTTTTCGTTTAATGTATCGTCTGTACGTGATACGCTTTTCTAAAAAAAAACCTGTAATAATTATTTAACACACCTTCTATACATATAATATGCTGCTATAAAATTCAAATAATAATCAATTAAATGTTTGGTTAAAAAACTTTTATATTTTATAATGGCTGCTTAGATCACTCCGATTCCTAAAATTTTTTATTTTCTCTTCTTCAATGCTATTGGCATGCAAAAAAAATTCTTTTTCTTTTCAACAAATTTTTCCCTAACGATTAGTTAAAAATAAAAAAATTCACCGTCTTCGGCGACACAAATACGATCCTGTTCAGTCATCATAAAAAAAATAATGAATTAACAGAGTTCTGATCCAATTTGAAATTGAATTTGAATCCTAACGTAATTCAACCGATCGAATAAAATGAATAGAACAAATTCCTAAAAAAAGTCAAGGCAAATTCAATTGATTCAGTTTAGCCTACATGCAAAACTCTAAACTGGAATTTTTATCGCCACCTGATCTATTCGAATTTCCCGTTAGGCTCTCATGATTTCCAATTGTTCTGGTACAGTTGCTATTACTGTTGATAGTGTAGCGACAATTTTTCTTCTTTTTTCTAACTTATCCGGCTGGCATGATTTTCGTTATTGCAGTTGCCGATGATATTGATGATTGATTTTCCGTTTTACCATGTGCTAACGGAATAACCGATTTCGACACGTATGTATGTAAATATCTCTTTTTCGTAAATGTGGACGTAATTATTTTCTTATTTTTATGTTAAAATGCCTGTTGTTGTTGGTGCGGATTTGCAGATAATACAATCCGATGGTCTAGCCCCCTTTTTTTTCTTATCGTTTTCTTTTCATGCAAAAAAAATGAGAAACGTACCTTCTGCCTGACGACACAGCCCCGCTTAAGTCCGGTCCGTTAGAGAAAAACAATCAAACTTCTTCATCTTTTTGGTCCTCCTCGTGCAATTATCGCCTTCTGCAGCAGCGGTAAGATTTCCAATTTCTTTTTTTTTTAAATATACACATATACAATATGCACGTCTTTTTTTTCTATTTTTTTTTTTTCACTACAACCGCACTACCGTCTCGTTGCTCTGATGGTCGGATGATCAAGAAGGAAGCTTGCCTCCAACATGCTCTAGCTTCCCGCTTGATCACCAAAGCCCAAGGCAATTTCCCTCACCATGCTTTCATTCAACGAAAGTTGATCGATTCCTCAGCCCACCGTTTCAACTTGAACCACCTAAGACGTTTAGATCGTTAAAGCATACAGACTGGAATCTTCTGCGATCAGACCTGTTGAAGTAACTAAAGTGTATTTTTTCCAAACCTCTCGTGTCTTCTCCCCTTGCGTTAAAGTAATAATTTACGCAAAAAAATCAAAAAACTATCGCTAAAAATAGATTTTGAGATGCCCAGTCTGGAAGTAAATTGCTTGGAAGTTCCACATGATACACACTGCATATACCTATATGCACTGGAAATTTTTTTTTACTTTTGTACAGGGTGCGCCATCTAAATGTGGTCGATGGAAATATTGAATAACTTTGACAGATTTAAACCAATTGACGTCGTCGAACACATTTCGGAAAGGTTATTGCATTACCATTTTAACCATGACGCCCAAAGAACGCGCGGAAATAGTGACAATGTTCATTAAATGCAATCGTTCAACACAGCGTGCGTATCGTCAAGAGTATCGCGGTCGTTCTGCGCCTAAAAGTGACACTATTCGTCGCTTAGCTTCGAATTTCGAGAATCACGGGTCGGTAGCGGACCGTCCACATTCAAATCGACCACGTCCTCGACCGGTGTCTGCTCAAAAACCATCATTGGCCCGTTCTTCTTCAGAGTTGGGGAAACTGTCAATGGGGATCGGTGTCGATGGATGTTGGCACACTCTGTTTTACCAGAAATGTGTGAAAAAGGTCTTAAAGGCTTTTGGTTTCAACAAGACGGCGCGACATGTCACACCGCGAAATCAACGATGAACTTCTTGCGTCAAAAGTTCCCAGGACGTGTGGTTTTGTGGGATATTGACTGGCCACCGAGATCGCCCGATTTAACGACACCGAACTTTTTTTGTGGGGATTTTTAAAAAGCAAAGTGTATGGCAACAAACCGAAGACTTTAGACGAGCTTAAGGACAATATTCGAGCCGAAATCACTGCGATATCACCCGAGATGCTGGCAAATGTCATGCAAAATGCCAGAAAAAGAGCTGAATTTTGTATCCGCAATAAAGGTGGTCATTTGATCGACGTTGTTTTTGGAAACTGAATGGAAAAAATTGTAAAGCTTCAAATTTTATAAAAATAAAGTTTTCTAAAATCGATTGAGAATTGTTACAGTTATTCAATATTTCCATCGACCATATTTAGATGGCGCACCCTGTAGAAAACTTGTGGCGAAGACACATAGTGCTAACATCGACCACAAGACAGCGCTGTAATCGAAGTGGAGTAGAGCGCTGTAATCGAAGTGGAAGAGACGGAATTAATTTTGACAGTTCTGAGAACGTGCGACTGAACGCGAACTACGTAAATTGTGAAATCCATTTTTACTTTTGTTATTTAATCGTGAATAAAGTTTGTTTAGAGTAAATAGCAATTGTGTTTACGTGGTAATAGTCGCGAGGTAATTCACGCGTCGTATCCCGTGCCATCCTCGCGCTATAAACTTAAAATCAATGTGGCAGCACTTTGCAGAGACATCTATTGGTGGCTATGCTGCGTTTTGCTGATAACATGATCTATTCAGTTCATATAAGTCGATCTACAAAAAAAACGCCATGCTGTCATTTCGACCTTAATTTTAACGATTTATTCGACTACTTAAACCTAACAGCCTAAAGCTACCTTAACTCGGCTGCCTTGTTAAGCTCATCATATAAACATCCAACTCATCTTCGGAATCATCTTCCGACATTCGGGCAATCCGCTCATTAGAACCATCATCATCATCGTCCGCATCGAAATACTTATCCTCTTTGTCCTGCCCGATTTGCTGCAAGTCGTCCAGCTCAGCATTATCATCGACGGCGCCATAATCGAAATCCGGATCGTGTCCATCCAGAAATTTCGCGTACATAATACCGAGAAATTCCTGCCGTAAGATTTCTCGCTCCGCACCAGTAATGTACCTTTGCTCGCGAGCACGAGGTTTCTTGGTGACTTGCGGTACATCTCCACCAGGTTCATCCTCGAAATTACCCCACTGCATGCGGTACGAACCGGGCATTTTCGGAAACAACTCATCATCGGTGGTCTGATCGCTAGCAACCGATTCGGCCGCCGTATTATCATCTTCATCGTCGGACATATCGTCACGCGCCTGTTGCTTTCGCAGCTCTTCCATTTGTTCCTTGTCGTAATTTTTAAGCAGAACTCTAGAGAAGGCCTCCTCCTCCTTTTCATCTTCCTCGTCTGATTGATCCCTTTGCCGCTTCTCTGAATCAGTTAAATACTGCCCGATCAATTGCTCATACAAATGCGGCTCGCGCTTCATCATTTCCCGCTCGCTAAAATAGCTGTCGGCCTTGATCATAGACTGCATGGCAGCGTAGCGTCGGTTCTTAATATCGTGTTGTCGTGTTTTCAACGATTGCCCGAACCCGGCAATGAGATAGCGGATTTCTTCGTCGTTTGATTCGCCGGAGTTTTCAAAAAAATCCAAATGTTTACGTTCCAGGAATTTTCCGAAACGGAGAAGGAATTTTTTCGGACTTTCGTTAAATATTTGCGCGGCAATTGCACGTTTCTCGTGACCTGTAAGCTCTGGATCGTCGATTTGTTGACTTTTGAAAAAAACTTTATTATTCAAACTCAAAAATTCGAAAATCTCATCTTTCGCAGCAGTTACGATCCCGTCGGCAACTTCTGCTATCTCGTAAGTGTTAGCAGCGCCACTCGGCTCAACAGCGGCAGCTTCAGCTGCATCGCTATCATCTGTCATTTTAATGTTTTTGTTGTGTTCCAGGGGCGAGCGTTAGTGAAGTTCCTGCGGAAAGCGGTGCGAAAAAGCAGTTCGTGTGAATTCCGGGTGATTTAAAGAAATGCTAATTTACTTACTTGTCGATTAACGTAAGCTGTCCTCGATTTACTTATCCCTTTTTCTTGGCAAATTGTACTTAAACTCACGAAGATGCTCTTTCAATCACTCCGAATGACGGACGTTTCGGTTTTGACAGCAAAACAGCAGCTAGTAGGGTGCGTTCATAAATCGCAAATGTTTTCAAAATACGTGAGAACGCCGGAAAACACGTTAAAGTGTTTTTATTGCGCATTTTTTGATAAAAGTGCGAAACTGATTTTACAACGATTTAGCTGTTAAGTTTTAATAAAAATGAAATTTACTGCAGCAACCGTTTCCAACGCAAAATGAATTTTTTTGGCTGCTTTTGGCATCATTGCCAGATCTAAATATTAAATAATTTCAACAAGATATAAAATAGAACTAATAGGCGAATCGCAGTTCGGAAAGTTTAATTTTATTTTTTTTTTTCTGTATTTTGGTTTTTTTTTACAGAATGACTTGCGTTATAGGCAATTTCGGCCTTTATGTGCAATGCACAGACACAGTCATAGATAGAAGGAATAATGGGAATGGGTAAGTAGGGAAGGGGAGTGAGAACGACCGTAACGAGTGATGAAGTTGGTATATTTTTCAGTTGCACTGGCAAATTATATGACTGTAAATCTGCGAATAGCAGAACTTCCGTTTCGCTGTGTTTGTTTATGAAATTAGTCAGGTACGCATATGCCTACATAAATGTTGATTAACAGCTCCCCTTTTTATATCCAACAACGGCTAAGCACATAATTAGGTTTTGACTAGAGTTACTGTATACGAATTCGTGTGTTTATTTCGAGAAGTTTTTTTCAATCTGTGAACTGGCTATGTTTATTTAAACTGTGGTATTGTAGCTCGACTTGACAGCACTTTTGACGGATTGCCCTCCAATGACATGAAAATTCTAATAGGAGATTTTAAGGGTAAAAGTGGCAACGAACTGTTTCGAAGGGCGTAACGGGAGGACATAGCCTCCGAAATGAAACGAACGACAATGGTCAAAGATTTATTGACTTCGCCAGCAGTAAAAACCTAGTCATAAGCTCCACCTGCTTTCCGCATAGAAATATTCACAAAACGACATGGGCATCACCAAATGGGCACACATGCAATCAAATAGACCACGTTCTCCACGAAAAAAAGGCTGCCTCCAGCATTGTAGATGTCAGAACTCTACGTGGCGCGAACTCTGACTTGGATCATTTTCTTATTCGAGTTAAAAACCGCTGTCGCATAGCTAGCAAGGGCCACACTAATAGGAACTGGGCTTCAAACTCAATGTGCAAAAATTTAAGGACGACACAACGAGAATTTATGACCATATTCAAAGCAGATATTTAGGCATTACTTGAGCCTGAGGAAAGTATTGACGAAATATAGCGGAACATTAAAGAAAGTATTCAGCGCGTAGCTGAATACACTTTAGTACATTTAGAGCGGAGAAAACGAAATGACTGGTTCAATGAGGAATGCCAAGAAGCGATCACCAAGAAAAACGAAGCCTATCGACTGTTCCTCGAAAGACGAACACGAGCTAGAGAGGACAACAATCAGCGGCTCAGGGAGACGCCAAGAAGATCTGCAGATGAAAACAACGGAAAATGAACGATAACAAAATTTTATCACTGGACGAAAACTTGAAAAATTACTTGCGCGCAGCATTTAATATCGTGTTAGCAATGAGACAAGGTTACAAACCGCAAACTACTCTCTGTAAGGACGAAGAAGGCAACATCATAAGCGACGTTACCGAAATCAATGCACGATGGGTTCAATACTTCCGAACATTGTTAAATAGAGCGACATCACAGACTGAACCTTTTATAATTCCGGAAGATCCAGATGAATGATCAACTCCGCATTGCTCCAACCTACGATGAAGTAGAGACAGCCCTACATAATTTAAGATCGCACAAGGCGCCCGGAATTGACGGAATCCCTGCAGAGCTCTTGAAAAAAGGTGGAACAGAGCTAACCAGTCGAGAATTTAAATATAATTGTTAAAGTCTGAACATTACCCGAAGCATTATATGTCCTGTATACACAAAGGATGACAGTCTGCATTGAGAAAATTACAGACGAACTTCATTTTTGTGTACGTGTTACAAAATTTTAACCAAAATTATCAAACGAAGACTCAGTGAATACGCTAAAACCATCATCGGCGAATATAAAGGTGGCATCAGATCCGAACAATCGACAATAGACTAGTTATTCTCAGTAAAACAGGTGCTAGCAAATGCTGGGCATATGATATTAATGTGCACCAACCGAGGAGATGGGCTCTTCAACTTAGTGCTCGAGTGTGTCGTCCAGAGACAACTTCAGTAACATCAGTAGACACCAGAGGTATGCTACTCGTAAAATCTGCACATTTGGAGGCGTACACAGACGACGTGGATATTCTGACCCGATCAATACTTTGCGTTAAGGCGTTATTCCAGGAGTTGGAGTCGGCAGCGGGTGAAGTAGGGCTCAGAGTCAATGAAGCGAAAACTAAATACTTGACCCAGACACGAAGGATTGTCCCAGAGAGACAGAATATTACTATGGCCGAATACCTGTGAGCCGTTCTCACAAAGGACTGCAATGAACGACATGAAATTCAAAGAAGCATCACCACAGCTAACAAAGCATTTTATGCGGTCCTCCCCATAATTACATCAAGGAAGGTCCATCGAAACAATGAACTACGCATCTAGAAGATATTAATTCGTACTGTGCTGCTATATTGATGCGAAACGTGGACCATGACGCGGGTGTCGGAGAATTTAATCGACACGTTTGAGCGAAAAAGGTATACGGAGCAGTTAAGGAAGAAGATGACTGGCGAATTCGATACAACCATGAGATGTATGAACAATTTGATGACCCACTAGTATCTATCGTGATCAAACTCCGCAAGCTTCAATAGGCTGGTCACGTCGAGCGAATCCATGAGGAACGAATTCCAAAACGAGTGCTCAAGGGCAAAGCTAAAGGCAACCGACTGCAGTGGAAGCCACGAAAGCGATCCGAGGACTCAGATCGCTTCTCAATTTTTCTAACTGAAGGACGCGGTCATTGGAGAAACAACTGGAGGAGGTGCATCTGGGAGACCTAGGCCTTTTACATGGTTGATATTGACCGTTTCAACAAATGACCAAAAATGTATCGAATCTTTAGGTGTTTCGCGAATCTTCGTCGAAGTTTTTAGTCGTGTTGAAACTTGGCACTTTTTAAAATAGATTTGCAGGTATTTCTTAACACGTTGTAAAGAAATGTGTTTGCAAAAGTTGGGTTGCTCTTAAAAATTTGAAAATAATTTTTCTTGTTCCGCTGCAGCCGCAGTTGGCGACTACATCTACTCGTTCGGAGGATATTGCACGGGCGGTGAAGAAGGACAAGAAGACCGATTGGCCCTGAGCCCAGAGTCGATCCCTTATCTAGGTAGATATAAAAAAACCTTTCAATTTTTTACCATTTTGTTTATTCGAGGTATCAACTGCAACGGCTCAAGTTTTTGTATGATGTCGGTTACTGCAGCGGCTTTTGGTGATGATGGTTGTTTGTAAGTTCAAGGTGCGACTCCTGTGTAACGGCTTCAGCTGTGTTGGTTTCACTAATTTCTTTTCAGCGGCTTTTGGTGACGATGGTTGCTGATAGTTTCAGCTGCGACTCTTTTATCTTTTTTATTTTGCCCAAAGGACGAGCAGTGATACTTATGTTGATTTCGGTTAAAAAAACACAGTGACAGAGACCGATCCGTCAATCGTACTTAATTATATAGTTCTTTTTAGCTGAACTAAGCTTTACAAAAAATATGCAATCGAATGCAACGTTCAATAATTTTGCGTACTGGATTTCGAAACCCATCAGACTTTAATTAGTCCATTTCTGGATTTTGCAATCCAGTACGATAATCCACTTTTTTAAATCCGATTGCGATTTTCCATTTATCGTATTGTAAAATTGCTTACTTAGTGTGATGACACGAAGTTTAGTCACACTTAGCTTGGTGTGGTATGCTATGTTAGTCATAATTAGTTAGCATGTGCGTTCGAGGGATTCCCTCATGTTTTGAAACATGAGTCAACAGCTTGCCGCTTATGTTTTGTTTTTGTTTTTCTTTTACTTGCGTCACCGTAAGCATTTCTTTGCCGAGTTGATATATGCAGGTGGCTTTGTTTTTTGTTTTGCTTTGGTGTCAGATTGAGGCTTAAATCCGTATTGGTTCTTAGATATTAGTTGATTATTTTGAAAGTATTCCTGGAGCCGGTTCTTCACAACTATTTCAAGTATTTTTTCTATTGACGGTAGTATACTTATCGGCCTGAAATTCTCTAGGTCATGTATATCGCCAGATTTGTGGATTGGAACTACTTTACTAATTTTCCAATTATCAGGAACAACACCTGAGACTAGCGAAGAGTTGATGATTGCTGATATTGGTCCAGCAAGATGTTCCTTACATTCCTTTAGAGTTTTAGTTGAAATGTCGTCGTAGCCTGTGGAAGCTGTGTTTTTCAGTTTGCTGATGATTTTTATTATTTCAATGTAGTTTGTTTTCTCAAAGTGAAATGGACTCACCTTTCGTGAAATATGCTATTATTGGAGTTAGCTATTAAGAGTTGAACTACATTTGTAAAGTATTCATTAACATCATTTATTGCTTTAGTTTTCGATTCATCGTTATCGAGATTCTGAAGGAGCGGAGATGGTTTTCTAGTAATATTTTTATCATAAATGCACTGTTTGATAGTGTTCCATGTACCTTGGACACTGTCGATATTATTGCTAAATTTAGTCTTATAGTATGCATCCTTAATATTTCTTTTTAATGATGTTACTTTGTTTCTCCAGTATAAGTATTCGCATTTCAGTACATCGTTAGTTTTGTCATCATTCCATTTGCTAAACCAGAAGTGTCTTGCCTTAATTGTTTTGAATAATTTTTCATTCATCCATGGTTTTGTAAATTTTGCTGTTGCAGGGAGTTCAAGTTTTCTTGACGTGCTATTACCGATGCGATCATGCAGTTCATTGACAAACGATGACAACATAATAGAGACAACATAATAGAGGTAGATTTCGTAGTGTCTACCGCAATTCTATCTTTTTGCGATATCGCTTTATATTGTTATCATTCTCCGTATTGTGTTGGAAGGTAGTATTTTCTAGTTCAAAGAAAATAACTTTGTGGTCGAGTAGTTCATACGGGACTAGTTGTAAGTTTAGTTGTTGTGTGAGGTCATTCGTTAGCACATGATCGAGGTTAGTATTGGTAGGAATTCTAGTAGCAATTTTGTAATTACAGAAGTAGAAGTTGTTTGTGTTGACTATGTCCATATAGTTTTTTATATTTGGTGTCAGATCAAGTAAATCAAAGCTCATATCGCCAACAATGAGTGTGGGTGTATTATTTGACATTAGGATTTTTTCGAATTTGCTTAGGAAATAGTTTATTTCAGTAGTGGTCGTAATTGGTTCTCGATAAATTCCTATCACACTCAGAGGTTTTGTGTTGGAGAGTAATTTTATTCCGATGAAGCTGTCGTTATCGTTACTATTATTGAGAATTAGGCTATGATGTAGAGAGTTGTGAACAAAAATAGCTGCACCACCTCCACCTCTGTTTGATCTACAGGCAAAATAGTTGTTGTAGTGGTTTATCGAGCAATAATTTGCAGAGTCCGATTTTAGCCAAGTTTCAACCACTACTAAGATATGGATACGATTTTTTGTTGAATTTAATATGTATTCCACATCAGAGATTTTATTTTTTAAGCTTCGTGCGTTTAAATAAACAATTTTAAATGTTTCGGGACCAGTAAAATGCAGTGTAGTTAATTTTCTTTCTTCTATCTTGTAGACATTTGGGTAAAATGGCAAGGAGTAGCTATTCAAATGCATCTAATTGTGAGTGATGATTCAAATGAGTTGTTTTAGATTTTTGGTCTTTTCTAATAAGAACTTTGCCATGTTTTACCCAAAGAAATTTAATTGTGCCATTCCGTTTTATGTCTCTTGCTTTCTTGAAGAGAAAATTATTACGTGGTGTTAGTGATGAGTTTACATATATTGGTCGTTTGTCTCCGGTAACAACAAGTTGGTTTGCTGTCAGTTTTATAGTTCGACTTTTCGTTAAAATTTCGTCGTGAAGTGCTTTAGTACTAGTTTTGAAAACCAGAACTGGCGGGAAACCAGACTTCGGGCTTCCTCGGGCTGAACGTCGCGACTCGATAGCGAAATTAGTAGCATCAGCTGGTGGAATTTCCAAGTTTACCAGAAGATTCTGGAAGATGGTTGCAAAATTTTCACTTTCAGCTACTGGAACTCCCGCGATCTCAAATGTGGATGACAATTTGTCCTGTTTTTGTGCATCAATGTTGTTTTCTAAGTTATTCAAGGCTGCTTCAAGTTGAACATTTTTATTTCTGATAGAAATATTTTCTTGCTGTAAGTCTTCCATCAATAATTTGTAATCTTCAAGTACGGTCTGGAGAGAACTAATTTTTCCTTCTAGTTTCGACTGGTATGCAAGCATTGAGTCTAGCTTGTTGTTTAAAGTATCTAGATTAACTCTAGTGGTACATTGCTTACCTTGGAAGCCATCAAACTCGCTGTTTATAGATTCAACACTATTTCGAACCATTGTAGAACGTCTTTTCTGCCTGTCAAGCTTGCATGGAGTACAAAACCACAACGCACTATCGTCAGCCTCTAAATGTGCTAATTCTTTTTTATTTAGTCCGGAACAAACTTTATGAACCAATTGTTTACACTGTCCATCACATATTATCACTTTATTTCCCGTAACACTCGCAGGTTTCTTGCACACTTTACACAATTGCTTCTCAGTGGATGGCATCTTTTTTTTTTTTTTTTAATATTTAATTTTTATTAATATTTAAATTTTATTTTTAAGATATTTTCACAAGCTGTCAAGCCTTCGCCTACATTACATTATTCATTCGTTTCCCTAGATTCCAATGTCGATCTTTGTAATGCAGAAAGTAGCAAACACGAATGCTTGCCTATGACATTGCAATGTTAAAGTAATCTTTGTTTTATGACAGTAAGTAGCTGTAATAGCTTCATGGTAAGAACCATCGGCGCGGTAATGATTCCACTCCCTACTGGGATATGTCAGAATGACTACACAGTCTTAGAGTCACTCTATGAAAAAGAAAGAACAAGGCACTTGGTAGAAGAGTCTGGACACCTTGTCAGATGGGGCGCTTTTTATTTTCATATGTATGCGTGCAACGTGTCGGTGTAAATTTTTAGTGGTTCTATTTCCCGAATATTAAAAATATTGCAGTACTTTTAAGTGGTGAAAATTTAATTTGGTAGATTTCACGTTCTAATGAACGGATTGCAATCACATTTGCTTACTTATCGTACGCTGGAAAATAGCAGTGCGCTTTTTCAAATTTAACAGAAAACCTCGTTATCACCTTGGCCGAACTCTAGTACGTCTTGTTCTTTCTTTTTCATAGGGTAACTCTAGTCTACACCTATTTTCATTAACACTTTGATCTTTCGAACATGCTGTTTTTGTACTAAATTTTTTAGAACATGCTGTTTTTGTACTAAAATAGCAATGTGCCGGACTCCTATACCGAGTTGCTCAGTTATACAGTGACTCTAATTTAAACCCAATTCGAAAATCTCATCTTTCGCAGCAGTTACAATTCGGTGGGCTACTTCCGCTTTCTCGTTAGTGTCGACAGCGTCACTTGGTTGAATCGCGGCAGCTGTTCCAGCTGCATCGCCGTCATCTGTCATTTTTCCTTGTTTTTGTCGTGTTCCACGACCGAGTGTTGGGTGGAATTTCTGTGAAAAGCGGTGTGAAAAAGCAGCTCATGTAAATTCCGGGCAATTTAAAGCAATGCTTAACTACTTATTTGTCGATTAACGTAAGTGGTGATTGTTATTCCTATTTCTCTGCAAATTCCACTTAAAATCACACAGATGTTCTTTCAATCACCCCGAATGACGTTTCGCTTTTGACAGGAAAACAGCGGGTAGTAGGGTGCGTTCTCAAACCGCAATTGTTTTCAAAATACGCGACACGCCGGAAAACATCATTTAAGTGTTTTTTTTTATTGATATTTTTTTGATAACAAAAAAGATATTGCAAAAATGCATGTAACGTGAGTCAGAGAAGTCTGTGGCGTTGTGGAAGTCCGATTGAATTCCGCTTTGTGTTTATCCTCGTATTCGGTGTCGGCAATGGCAGTGAAAATTTTGCAGTTTTGCAATTTTGTGAAATTTCAAATGCAATTTTGAACTTGAGCAGGAAGATAAGCAGCGAAGTACGAGCTTGCGGTGTGTAAAGAGAAAAGCGTGGAGTGGTGCAGATAATCCAATCGCGCTAATTGAATTAAATTAAAACGAGAAAGTAAGACCCTCCCATCATTTTACGTTATCTTGTAAATTTTTATCTATATGCTTATTTTGTCATTTACATTAGTAAGCGTTTTTTGAGTAAGTTGAGTATTTGATTTGTGGTTTAATTGTAGTCAAAACAATGCGGCCCTCTTGGTTTTCCACTTAATTCGTTGACAATCTTCAGCAGGTGATGAAGGTTGCCACCTGCAAGTGCAGTGGTTGCGATTGCCCTTACCTCGTTTTATGTTAAATTCATCGTATCGTTTGATTTTTGGGGTTATTCGGCTCGATTTTATCGATTCTTGAATTGGACTGGATCTCTACCTAAACTCTAAATTCAATTTATTGGAAAATAAATGCGTTCTGATTATCTGTGATGAAATTTAAAACTCGAATTTCAAATAC
This sequence comes from Chorisops tibialis, assembly GCA_963669355.1. Taxonomy (NCBI): domain Eukaryota; kingdom Metazoa; phylum Arthropoda; class Insecta; order Diptera; family Stratiomyidae; genus Chorisops; species Chorisops tibialis. The sequence continues at coordinate 311,848,799 of OY770262.1, forward strand.
GTCGTCTGCTGACCGGGAATTTCATATATTGAACATCAAACGTTTCATTTTGATTTCATCAGTGGCACTTTCGTAGATTGAAATGAACTACGTTCGCAGTGTGCTAGAATCATATGTGGACCGGGATTTGAGTTCACGATCTTTGCATTGTACACTCAACACTAGACTGTACCAGTTCGGGCTCACAGCGTTAAAAAATGCGACGATGATGACCGGATATGCCAAAATATGCGTCTCATCTAAGGAAGTCTGGATCGAATGTTCCATAATAACGATGAAAATCCCCTCCTTAATAAATTCACTCTGCCTATCTGTCGATGTACGTCCATACCCAAACTGCAAGACCGGATATTGTAGTACTTGGCGAATGGAAGGTGTTACCGGGAAGTGAACAGTTTTATTCTGTTCCCGGATATCACCTTGTCCCAGCGGGGTGTCGTACTCTACATCCGCGATGATGTGTCTTTCCAGTTAGCTTCCCATTTAGGAAATTGCTCCAAGTTTAATTACATCTGGATAAAATTACTGATCCAAAGACATGTCATGTACTTTTGTTATGCGTATAGAAGCCCAGCAATGACAGCAGCGAGTACTTTATCAGAACTGGATGGGCTATCTAAATCTATTCAGTCTATATACATATACTGCAAACCCTGACATTGAAATCGTTATCGCGGGCTATTTCAACGTTCATAACATTGCCTGGCTTAAACATTCCTCCACTACGGACCAAGGGGGACGTGATACTGAGCTTTTTGCCTCTTTATACGGATTAACACAGCTGGTGGATGAGCCCACTCGTTTACCAGACATCGTAGGTAGTTTTCCTAACCTTCTTGACTTATTTCTCACCAACCAACCTGAGAAATATTCTGCCACTGTCATATTCCCCCATCGTCAATTGGAAATACTGATCACTTCGTGATTCGTGCTCAATTCCCAGTTGCAGCAACTACATCGCTGACAGTCAAGGGACCTCGAAGAAATATTTGGCATTTCAAAAGAGCCAATTGGGAAGCGCTAAACAGCTTCTTCAATGCCTTTAATTGGAAGTTGTGCTTCGATTCCAATGACTCCGATCAAGCTTGTAGAATTGTAACTAAAATTATCCTGAAGGGTATGAAGCTCTACATACCTTCCAGTCATAAAAGAGTCAGGCTGTCGAAGGACTCTTGGTTCAACAAAGAATGTCTCGATGCAATTCAGACCAAGAAACAAGCATTTCAAAAATTTAAAGGCAATAGAACACCTGCCAACAGAGAACTTTTCAATGCGTCAAGAAATGCCTGCGAATCCATACTCAATCGTGTTAAATTTGAGCATGACCAAAAACTTCGACGGAAGATCCTCCAGGCTCGAGATCTTACTGGTCATTTGTCAAAACAATTTCATTTCTTCTTCTATACCACTTCTAGTTGTTGGCGAAAAAGCCAATTTACTAGCAGCAAGTTTTGCAAGAAACTTTAAACCAATCGCCTCCCGCTGCAAATCCTTCTGGTTTCTCATTGCCTAAACTACATTTTCGCACGAGACTTATTTCTAGGATCCTTCAAGAGCTCAATATCCACAAATCTGCTGGTCCGGACGGTATTCCCCCAATACCCTTAAAAAGTGCTCCTCTTCTTTAGCTAAATCTCTTTGCAATCTTTTCTATCTTTCTTACTCTTCTGGGTGCTTTCCGCGTATGTGGAAAGTTGCGAATGTTCAGCCCATTCCCAAGAAAGGAAGCAAAGCGAACCCCGCCAACTACCGTCCAATAGCCATTACTTCAGTGCTCTCGAAAGTAATGGAAACTGCTGTCAATCGTAAAATCATCAAATATCTGGAGGATAAACAGCTCATCCATGATCGTCAGTATGGGTTCCGTTCTTGACGGTCGACGGGTGATCTTTTAGTCTGGGCTTCCGTGGCGTAGTGGGCAGCGTGCTTGCTTCTCAGTCAATAGGTCGTGGGTTCGATTCCCACTACAGACAGTTGCTACTGGCAATGAAAAAATTATTCGAAATAAAATGGGCAAACGGTGTAAAAGTGAAACAGTTCCACTTCAAGAAGGCCTAGATATTCAGAAGATGGTTTCTGTTCGCTTTCTATCATTCAGTCCCCCATAACATCTGCAAATATTTGTCAGCAGTAGCCAGTACAACTGAAAAATATATCAGCTTCTTCACTCGTTACGGTCGTTCTCACTCCTCTTCCTCTACCTTCCTAATCCCATTCCTTCCCTCCATGGCTGTGTTTGTGCTTTGCACATAAAGGCCGAAATTGCCTATAACACAGGTCATTCTGTAAAAAAAAAGTCTACTTGACAGAGCGTTATATGGCGAAGACATTGCAAAAGCTTTTGACAGAGTTTGGCACGAATGTCTCTTAGGTAAGCTTAGGGCCATCGGCCTTAATGATACCCTTGTTCAATGGATTGAGAGCTATCTTTCTAAACGCACTATACGAGTAGTATTAGATGGCGTTACTTCTTCCTCCTACCCAATTGATTCCGGCGTCTCACAAGGTTCTGTTTTATCTCCAACTCTTTTCTTACTTTTCATAAACGACCTTCTGTCGTCCACTCTCAATCCAATTCATAGTTTTGTAGATGACAGTACTTTAGACAACATCTATGAATTTAACTCTGCTGTCAATCATTCTATTGCTTCCAATCGCAGGGAGTTATTCAGTTCGCTGAACTCGGATCTCAACTTAATCCTGGAATGGGGCAGGAAAAACAGAGTAGAGTTCAACGCATCCAAAACACAGGCCTGTCATCTATCCCTCAAACGGGATTTTTCAGTGTTGTCTCACAATGTAACCTTTAATGATGCACGGCTTACCACTTCGGAGAATTTCACACTGTTGGGCGTCAAAATTAGTGAACACCTGAATTGGGCCTAGCATATCTTTGATATTGCCCTTGACGTCTCTAAACGTCTAGGTTTTCTCCGAAAATGCAAAAAATAATTCACATCCATCGACATAGCAACCATCTATAAGGCCTACATTAGACCACGTTTAGAGTATAACTCGCATATTTGTGCTGACGCACCCAAAACACACCTCGCGTTGCTCGATCGTATTCAAAAACATGCGTTCCGACTGATTGGAGTCGAAATTATCACGTCTTCCATAGATTCTCTCGAGCATCGCAGAAATGTTGGAGTACTCAGCATTTACTATCGATATTTCCACGGTAAATGCAGTACGGAACTAAGCGCACTCATTGCTCCACTGCATACTTTTCCTCGGGATACTCGCCAAGCTGGACGCGCACACGAGTACACGGTCAAACCCTTGCCTTCTCGTGCAATGAAACATAGTCAGTCACTCATTTCCCGAACGTCAAGACTTTGGGACGATTTGCCAGCTAGTTTGTTTCCTAACAAGTACAGCCTGTGGTGTTTCAAGAACAATGTCCACCGTTATTTTTGTCTCTCTCTACCTTAATACCTCCACTTCCACTTCTTATACCGATATAACTGTGCATTGCATTAAAGGGTGACCCCCTAAGTTATACTCGGTGCCGTGAAAAAAAAAGAACTCTTGAGCTCATGATTTCGAAAATTACACGACCCTACCTGCGTGAAACTCATCCTGGTGTTGAATAAAAATAATTGTTGGGACTGGCGCCGGCTACAGGTTTGTTGCAGAAACCAACGTTCCAACGTGTTTTTTTATCACTCCATAATATTTCTTTCCAACTTATTGTTATTGCGCAAGGTGTGATCAGTTTACGGGCGCTATTTTTATCTGTGGTAAATTTTGTGATCGGAAATTCTATATAACCTGCATTGAAATTGTTGAGACCATTATGAATTCCCTGGAGATCACTTCTGGCCAGAATATTTCTAAAATGCGTCGGAGGCGTTGGTTCACGAAAATCTGTAATTTCTTGGTAAGTCGAACGGTTACTTTCCACGTAGCACAACCATATAACACGGATTTGACGCATGCATCAAAAACTTGCAGTTTCGTGCGAAGAGAGATCTATCTTAACCAGAAAGGGGAAAGGATGCCGAAAGCCTGATGAGCTTTATTTATACGAGCCTCAATATCCTTCCATGCTCCCGAGAACAAAAATCTTGCACCTCTTCCACACCTTGTCCAATAAGAACAATCGGTGTACTTGTGTTCGAACCCATACACATATACTTGGTTTTACGCACATTTATTTTCCGTCCCGCCTCTTTGCATTTAGAATGCAACGAGCGAACATTTGACTCTAAGTCCAAACGGTTATGTGCAAGCAAATACACGTTATCAGCATAATCAAGGTGACTTAAGATGTTAAATAGTCTCCATTGAAGACCTTTACTTTCCCCACCTTCCAGTGCAGCTTTCAAGATGTCATTTATTACCACCAGAAACAGGGTTGATGATAATATGCAGCCTTGTCCTACACCCGTTCGCACAGGAAAGCTCTTGGACAGCTCTTCTCTATGTAAGACGCGATACCTTGCATCTTCGTAGGATTCTTCTCCTTCGCAAAGCATTCCATATGTTAACCGCTTTAGTGTGGGAAATTACATGAACGGATTTCGTATGGTCGTATATTTGTTGTTGGCTGCTAATTTAAATCATTTCCTTGTCACTCGATCGCTGTCGGCCGCTTCAATAAATCTTTCTCTCGTCGTACGATCGCTGTCGGCTGCTTCTCAACATTGCCCGTGTAATTGTTGTTGGCTGATCAAATGTTCAAGGTCTTCAGACCTGCAATCTTCTTTGGGTTTGGGCAGTCTTTGAGATTATGCCCCACCTTCCACCATTGGAAGCTTGCACCAGGAGGGCGCCTTCCGTATGGCTGATGATGCCCGACTCACGAGCAGTTGTAACATCGAGTCGTTTCCTCGTTGGCAGAGGGTTTTGCGGGTTACGCTGGACCAGCAATGCTGGGTTTAGTTTTGCTAACGGGTTCTTGAAATTTGACCGGGTAAGCACAGCGGCTACAATACGCTTTTCGTGAAGGTTCATTAGCTCCTTAGTTGACGGACTGTTGTGGCGCTAAGCAGTAGATACGCCTCTGCGTTCTGGAGTTTCAGTCCATCGACGATAGAATTGACAGTTTCTAATTCGCTGGTGTTACCTCACTCCGTGATGTCTTGCATGTCGATAACGTATCGCTGAAGTGTTTCTTTACGGCAATTCCAAATTCAGGTTTCCAGTTGTTAGTAAACGTCCTGGAGTCGGAAGCTGCGACCGAATTCGACCATCAGGTTTGTCTTCAGGTCCACATAAGTAGTTGCTTGGGTGGCTAGCACAAACGCTCTAACCGTACCGGTGAGCAGGCGACGAACGCTCAAAAGTTTAGTTTCAAGGGACATGTTTAACTCCTCCAAGTCGGCGATGAAACTTCTGATATCATATTGAAGTGCACAAGGGGTTGCTGGATTTCAAGTAAAAATAAACAAATTCGCTTTTAATTATTAAAAAATAATAAAATCGCCACAAAACTTATTTTTCGCTTTAAAGATTAAATTTAACATTTTTCGTTTTCCGGCTCTTTCGCTTCCGAACGTCCACTCTTTCGCTTCCGAACGTCCACTCTTTCGCTTCCGAACGTCCACTCTTTCGCTTTTCAAAACGTCGACTGACTCTGTTGACTGCTCGATCTCCACTCCTAATATCGACTGACTTTTGTGATCTAATCTACATCTCACTTCATCGATCCCATGACGTGTTTGCGTACCAAATTCTGTCTATCGATCACAGTACTTACTCTTACCTGTCGATCTTAGAATCTTCCCGCTTACTGTCGCTTGCTGAACTCCGCCTGTCGATCACAGGACTTACCCGCTTACTGTCGGTTATTGCACTTATTTGTTTTCGAGAATAGTGGTAGATGATGAGCAAGTAGAGCTGACATATAACAATATGCATCATTGCCTCTGAACTTATTGACCGCATGTCGATGAAGACAATCTTCCAGTTGTTATGTAGCGGCTTGTGTCCCGCTCCGAGGCGCTGGATTGATTGTTGAGCACAAGAAGTTCTTTACTTTTCCTCAACAGGACAATCTCTCGGTCAATTAATTCCTCTTTCGAGATAGCGGCAGTCATGCCAGCGGTGTCGAAAATGTTCTTAATTAGCAAGAATCATTGATCCTGTAACGGAATGAAGGAAATCCTTCGTCCTCTTTCATTCTTAGGCCGGGTCAGCACGATTTGCCGGCGACTCTGGAGCTTGGGGTTAGTCATTTCTTTTTAAGAGTCCGTTAGTCTGTTTTAAACTCTGAAATATAAAATTGTTACCATTTTTCTTTTATGTAACACTGCAACTGGAGGGATTACCCTTTTATGGTACCGATGAAGAGAAGAGGAAGAAAGGAATTAAAGATTGGGAGGTCGTATTCTATATTCGCGTCGAACGGTGTATCAATGAAATCTGAATTTTACGGTGTGGGTGAGGGAAGAGAGGAAGCGAGAAATTGAAAGTTTTCTGAGAGAAGTAAAAGTAAAGTATAATGATAAAACAGAACAAGTCAGCTGATTTTCTTCTACTTCTACAATAACACTACAGCCCAAATCGAACCTTGACCTCCTGACCTTCAGGTTCCTTAACATTTTTCATTATTTATTGTGGAAGGGTTGTTAGACCTTCGTACAACCCTCTATCTTCGAATTTTCATTTTCATTTTAGATTTCGTACCCAAGCAAGCAGTGTGCTGGCATTATGCGTCGACCGGGATTTGAACTCACGACCTTCGCATTGCAGTCCAACACGCTACCCATTAGGCTACACCCTAGCACACCTCAGCTGATGCTTCGTCATTATTCGAGCGAATCCAGTGTTGTAAAGAGTACATTCGGGTTATTCTATCAATTTTATTGCCCGAGATTCAATTACATTAAGAAAAATAGAAAGACGTCCCCGCTTCCCTCTATTGTTCGTTATGGAAACATCTCTGCTGTTGAACCTCAAGGTATTTGTGATATTTTCGCTTCATACTTCAGCTCTGTTTTCTCTTCCACTGACAAGGATCTAAATTACGATTTCTTTGTTGAGAGCCATAAACCTTTGGGCTTCATCCCTATTTCTTCGGTCGATGTTGCAAATTGCAATACTTTACTGGATCCAAACATCAATGGTGGACCGGGTGGTATTCTCAATTGTTCACCAAATCACTTCGTGATGAATTATCTTCTCCGCTTGCGATGATTTTCAACAAATCTCTCAGGGATGGTTACTTTCCCAGTGCTTGGAATCTAGCAACCGTGATCCCAATTTTTAAAAAAGGTGACAAGAATAATGTTACAAACTATCGGCCAATCTCAACACTGAACTGCTTTGGAAAAATATTTGAACGATTAGTTCATAACTCTATCTCAGAACATCTTTCTCATCTTATTTCTTCAAAGCAATATGGGTTTCTTAAAGGCAAGTCCACGACTTCAAATCCCCTCAAACTTACTAATATTGTTGCGAAATCCTTTGAAAGCCATAGATCCGTGCACACCATATACACTGACTTTGCCAAAGCATTTGACTCTGTGAACCTTATGATACTCATATCTAAATTAAAGAAGTAAGGTATCTGTGGTTCGCTTCTTAGTTGGATTTCTTCATATTTGTCTGATCGAAGTATGAGAGTGGCCTTTCTCGGCAAATCATCACACATTTTTTCGGTATTCCATTCTCGGCCCACTCTTATTTCTTATTTTCATAAATGACTTACCATCATTTGTATCTTCTGACTGTCTTTTATATGCTGACGACCTCCTAGTGATCAAATCTCTATCTTACTGTCTGGCACTGCAAAGTGACCTTTATTCTCTATCTAAGTGGTGTCTTACCAATGACATTTCTCTTAACATTGAGAAATGTCTTTTCGTGAAGTTCACTTGCCAACTTAACCCCCTTAACTTTACCTACATAATCAACGCGACTCGTCTTTTTGAGGTTAGCACTTATAAGGACCTTGGTGTTCTATTTGACAGTAAGCTAAAGTTTATCCATCACTATGCTGAAATCTCTGCTAAAGCCTATCGGCTCTCTGGTTTTATATTGCGCTCCACTAAATCTTTTTCGAGTATAACCGTTGCTGTTTAAAACGTTAGCTCGTCCTATCCTAGAGTACTGTTCTCCCATTTGGAATCCCCATTACCAGTGTGATATTGACCTTATTGAGTCTGCCCAGTGTAACTTCACTCGATCTCTATTCTTTCGTTTTGATATACAGCAAGTTTCTTATGCTAATCGTTTGGCCGAACTTGATCTTCCATTCCTTTATCAGAGACGTATTTTAATCGACCAGTGTACACTATACAAAATCGTTAACGGTATCGTTACTTCACCTTTGCTTATCGAACTATAATTTCGGGTTTCTACTGCTACGAGGAATCGTGATACTTTCTATCCCCCTCAAGCACTTCATAATGTTTATTTTCATTCGCTCTTTCCTAGATTTCAAAGGATACATGATCTTCTGCAGCTTGGTTCTTTAACTGTTCCATATAGTTTATTTTTACGCACACTTAAACACATTCTTGACCTATCTTGATTAACGTAACTTCTAGTAATTTGTAATTTTATTGTTTTTTTTTTTTTTTTTTTTTCACTTCTAAATGGCGGCTTTACATTATTGGAGCTATCTGTGTTAAAGCTGTAAATAAATAAATAAATAAGAAAGTATAGTTCTTGCAGCGCCTGCCCAGAGGTGTGAGTTGCATTCAATCTTCGGCCTTCTAAAGGACTTTTAAATTAATAGCAACTAGAAACTAGTCTAAGCGAGAGAAATTTTTTAACTAAGTGAACAGAAAATTGGGTTAAAATAGATGTGAAAAGTAAATGGAGTCGCTGGATTTCAAGTAAAAATAAAACATGTCGCATTTTATTCAAAATAATTGCAAAACTTTATCGTACCGCTTTTTAATCACTCTCGCAAACTTTTTTTGCTTCACCGTGTCGCTTTCCCAAACTTTCTCTTTCGCTTTTCAAACTTCGATTGACTCTATCGCGTTCTAGTCGCCAACTAGATGTTTCTCGATTCATAACTGCCTCTATTGTGACTTCACCAGATCCAGATCTTAACTGAATACTTCTTTTCGCAACTTCTTTTAATACTCATCACTACGACTCGCTGGAAGTCGATCTGTTCAACCTTCGTCGAGACCTCAATAGCCGTCGCAGGGAGTCTATCCATTATCATCGGTCTCCATCAAGGCTTCAGTAGTTGTCGCTTGGAGTCGATCTCGGCGAAGAACTCACAGTTGTTCTTTTTATTAGCACAGAATTGGTTGAAGACCTCGAACTTTCAATGAGCAATCAAATGTTTGTCGGCATCGAAATTTGGGTACGTGTATTTGTTGTTGGTTGAGAATAACTGAAGATGCAAACAAACACAGCGATCGAGTATTGCTGACATGTAATAATATTAGACTTTTGCCAAAAAATGATTATTATATGTGTATCAACAAGAGGATTTGTTTCCAAGACCCAATCAGAGAACGTACGGCGCCGGTGGGGGTCCACCGGCTGCAGTTTTTGAGTCAATTGGTCCTCGTTAGCATGAAAAGCCAATTCTTTCGTTAATTGTGTGCGGACGTGAAGAGGTCGAGTTCTTAAGCACGGCGACGAATGGAGGTGCTTGGATTGTTTTCAACACCGCCCTTCACTGCGGCGATATTTTCGATCGAACGTCCGAGGCGAAGTTATTTCGGTGTGTTCACATCTTGCATTGAGCCAGTCTCTTGGAATTTTTTGAGTAGGCTGCGCACACACGCCTCAAAAGGCAATCATGTGCCATGTGCCGATCAAAATTTGCTCGAATTTTACGCATCGTATGCGATTGAACGCGAATTTGCTTAATAAAACTCAATGACTGTATAGCGTTCCAAGGTAAATTTTCCCGCGTTTATAGATGACAAATGTTAACATTCGATAACTGTCAAGCGACCAGCTGTCAAATAGTAGACCTTTCCAACCCTACACCTCTTGCTCAAACACCTTACAGAACTGAGAAATCGAAAAATTCTTAAAGATTCAAATTATCATAAATAAGTCCAAAATTTTATCGTTGTTTTATCCGTCCACATTTCAAGCTATTACTAACTGATAACTCCATACGAGTCTAGATTACAATTCACTGAAATCTCATGAGTTATTCCGTTTATCTCAATTGCAATGCATATCGATTTCACGAAAACAACACGCCATTATTCTAATCACTAAATTCGTAACTATTTCTTTAATAATAATTTTTTGCTCTCCATCCATTTGTCTAGCTTCCAAAAACATCATGGGCTCGACGATGTCGAATAAGTTGAACTCGTCGGAATGGAATTGGATGGAATTTTGTGCGACCGGTCTTAAACCGTGGGAAGCAAATTCCAACGATCTTTTACCATGCTTTCAAGAAATTTGTCTACAACTTCCGATCTATTTCCTATTCGCCATGTTTTCATCGTACTACTTTGGAAGTGCATCGAAAGCGGTCGTACGCAATTCAACGCAGCTCTTCCTAATTTACATTCGAATATCGATTTCGGGAATTCTTGCGAGTCTGCCAATCTTTCAATCGTTCTACAATTTCAGTCATAACATTGCGATTTTTCCGGCTGATGTATTACACATGTGTACACAATGCATAGCTTGGACCGTTCATATTGGTAAGTGATTATTTTCGCGAAAAAAAAAATCTGAATGTGTATTTTTTTCTGTTTGTTTGTTTAGGTTTCTTATTATCGCAAAGACGTTACGGCGGCATAAGTCATAGAGGTCCGCTGCTTTTGAATGTTATCTGGACAACGATATTAGTATTTGATTTCGTATGGCTTAAGACCAGCATACGATATTCAGCTCTTTGGCCTTGGAGTTTGATTCAGGTGTTGGCTAATTGCGCATATTTAGTATCATTTATCCCGATGGGAGGTGCAAGACTGATTAGATCTAGGATAATAGATGATGATGTATGTTTCAAAGAAATTTTTTTTTTCGGTTATAGTTTTGCAATTTTCTTTTCCAGGAAAGACAATCGCTTCTTGGCAATCGATATTTTCACTTCAATGCCGAATTCAATGATATGATTCTCGGTCATGCACAAGACGATGCTAATCTCCTTTCGAAATTGTTCTTTTCGTGGGTTAATCCATTAATATTGAAGGGAATGTCGGGAAATTTAAAGAGAATTGAAGATTTGTTCGATTTGCCCGAATGTTTAAGTGTTACGGGAATAAGCGAGAGACTACATCATGCGATAGCCAGTACGAGTTCATTAGTTTGGGCATTGCATAAAGCTTTCGGAAAGGAATTCTATCTGATTGGTTTGGTGCGATTTACATCGGATGTATCCGGTTTTGCCGGGCCTCTATTGCTCGGTGGTTTGCTGAAGGAAAGCACAACGGAGAATGCCGGAACTGATATTCAACCGTATTTATATGCTTTGGGTTTACTATTGGCATCGTTGATTTGTAAGTGTATCTTTTCGGAAAAAACAACGCTCCAGTATTAAACAAGAATTTTAAACTATTTAATAAAGCTGCCTTCTGTGGAACTCATTTCAATTGGCGAATGACGATAGTCGGAATGAAAATGCGTACTGGAGTGGTTAGTGCAATTTATCGAAAAGCTTTAGAAGCACGCGGTCTACAAGATGCTCGTCCAGAAATTTTGAATCTCATGTCCACGGATACAGACCGAATAGTGAATTCTTGCATAAGCTTTCATTCGTTTTGGAGTATTCCGTTTCAGGTAATATTCATTCGATTTGCAAAAATAAAATATCTCATCAAAGATCTTCAATCAAATTCTAGCTTTTCACAACACTCTACCTCTTGTATACTCAACTAGGCGCAGCATTTATAGCCGGCGTTGTTTTTGCAGCCGCCTTAATACCAATTAATCGTTGGCTTGCTGTTAAAATTGCAAAATTCTCGAAAGGCCTAATGACGGCAAAAGACTCTCGACTGTCGACAGTGAGTGAGGCAATAATTGGCGCCAAACAAATCAAATTACAATCGTGGGAAGATATTTTTATTAGTAAAATACAACGTAAGTTTATCAGGATTAATGACTGCCTAGTTTTTGTTTTCTATGGTTATGATGATTTTCTTTTAGATTTGCGAAAAACAGAAATTGATTTCTTGTCGAAACGCAAGTATTTGGATGCACTGTGTGTTTACTTCTGGGCGACAACTCCCGTTTTAATGTGCCTATTGACTTTTGGTGTGTCCGTACTGATGGGCAATCCTTTAACGGCTGCAACTACTTACACCAGTGTAGCACTACTTAATATGTTAATTGGGCCGTTGAATGCATTTCCGTGGGTCTTAAATGGTTTGGTCGAAGCTTGGATATCGGTGAAACGTGTTCAAGAACTTTTAAATGTAAATTAATTAGACATGATTGAATAATTTAAAATTTATCTCACGTAATGTCGTTTTAGCTTTCAAATTTAGATTTTTCTAGTTATTATCAACCAATCATGGATCAAGTTTCGAAGAGTGTTGAACCAAAAGTATCCGTTCTACAAATTCAAAATGGATCATTTATGCACGAGAGCCGCGCCAGTAAGCAGGAATCAGACTTTGCTTTTCAATTGGAAAATATCAACATGGATATAAAAGAGGTAGAAAAAAAAGTTCGAGCGTAATTTTTATTTAAACGAAAAAATTTGTTGATTTAGGGCGAACTGGTTTGTATTGAAGGTCCGGTTGGCGGCGGTAAAAGTTCCTTAATATCAGCAATCGTAGCTGATCTTCATTGTAGGGATGGAAATATTGGCGTTCGAAGTTTAACTGAAGGTAAATATCGATCGTGGTTTGGTGAATGTTTTCACATTTCGAATTGAAAGAAAAGATTTCCGGATTTTACACTGTTACGCTTTATTATTCGTGACGTTTCGGTCTCTGCTGAGACCTTTATGATAACGATAAAGGTCTTAGCAGGGACCGAAACGTTACGAATAATAAAGCGTAACAGTGTAGAATCTGAAAATCTTTTCTTTCAAAACTACGAGGGTCGTTTGATAAGTCCCTGGCCCAAGTAAGAAAAAAACATTTTTTCCGGAAAATTTTTTTTTATTTTTCAACATAATCTCCCTGGAGGTTAATACATTTGGTCCAACGTTTCTCAAGTCCTTTCATACCGTTCAAAAAGAAATTTTTGTCACAGTCTGCAAAAAATTGGGAAACGGCGTCTTTCACCTCTTGGTTCGATGAAAATTTTTGTCCACCGAGGTGAGTTTTCAATTTGGGGAACAAAAAAAAGTCACATGGGGCCAAGTCTGGCGAATAAGGTGGGTGGTCAACGATCTCATACCGCAAATCGTGTAATTTGGACATGGAAACCGCGCAGGTGTGGACAGGGGCGTTGTCGTGGTGGAACAAGATCTTCTTTTCGATTCGCGTGACACGTCAACTTAGAATGGCTGTCAAAAACAAACTGTTACCTACAGAAACCTGAAAAAATTCATGAGACCGTTCGAAAGTGCCATCTACCTAGCGATAGCAAAAACTTTTTCGTGAAACCACGTTTTGTCATTTGGGCCAGGGACTTATCAAACGACCCTCGTAATATCGATCGTTTACAAAATTCAATGCGTTGACAAATTTTTTTATTTCAGGATTCGGATATGTTCCACAAACGGCATGGCTTCAGCGTGGAACTATTCGAGAAAATATCATTTGGGGATCGGTATTCGATGAAACACGCTATAAAACAATAATCACTGCTTGCGCATTATTAGAAGATCTGGCAGCTTTAGGTGGGGACCAGTCGGGTGTTGGAGAAAATGGCCGAACTCTATCGGGTGGACAGCGTGCTCGTATTTCTCTTGCTCGTGCCATTTATCAAGATAAGAAAAGTTTGTGGTTGTTTATCGAACAGGATTTTCTAGTAATTTCAATTAATTTTCAGTTTATGTGTTTGACGATATTTTATCGGCCTTAGATGCTCACGTAGCGAATCATGTTGTCAAGCATTGCATATTGGGAATTTTAAAGAACAAAACTCGCATTATTGTCACACAAAACCGGACGCTATTCTTCCATGCCCATCAGGTCCAAAATTGTTTAGGTTCACAGAGAGAGTAAAATTAAGAAAATTGAAAATTTCAGATCTTACACGTTGAGAACGGAACAATGACGCCCAGTGCGTTCAACGACAGTTTTGAATTGGACGATGACGATAATGAAGATATTTCGATGATATTTTCGCAGAAAGTTCCATCACCTGCAGTTGATAATGGCGACAGTAAAAGTATTGATAGCGTGATGATGGAGGTCGGTTTCGAATTCATCTCCTAAAATAGTCGGTCATTCAATCGACCTTTTTCTCGTTACAGGAATCTAAAGAATACGGAACACTTTCGCCAAATGTAATTTCCGCGTATTGGAAAGCAATGGGAAATTCATTGGGTTGGACAGTTATGTTTTTCGTTATTTTCATGCAGATTTCTCGCAATATTTCCGATGCTTGGCTTGCGTATTGGGTCACAGATACTGCGATTCAAATCGATAATAAAACTAATGTGACGTCCTTTTTCGAGAAAGATGTAAACAGTACGCACGAATTGGGCTTCTATTTGGGAATTTATTCGGCATTGGCTGTTTCGAATTCTGTAATAACGCTGGCAAGAGCCTTCTTGTTTGCCTATGCCGGAATTAAGGCAGCGAAATTTATTCATAATCTGTTAGTCAGGAAAGTTCTTTATGTAAGTATATGTTTTTTTTTTATGATTCGTTCGCTTGCAAAATCATCATAGTTACTTTCAGACGTTTTCAAGATAAATGCAAAAAACTGTTATCGAGTTAACAAATTTCTGTTAACTTTGCATTAAACCGTGTTACCGGTTGTATCGGTTTCCAATTTTAACTCTCGCTCGATGTTCGTTCGCTATTCGCGAAGCCTAGTCGCTAAGCAATATATGCGCGCGCGTGTGTGCAGAATAGCTAAAGATAGCGAACATTCGACGAACGACTAGGGCTGTGATGCAAGATTATACTTAGAAGTAGGAAAAACTCAGAATAAAGAAATACTTTTAATTTTTTTTTCCACAGACAAAATTCAATTTCTTTGACATCACATCGGCCGGTCGCATACTAAATCGATTTTCATCCGATACATACACAATCGACGACACACTGCCGTTTATTTTAAACATTCTACTAGCTCAAGCTGTTGGTCTTGCAGGTGCCATATTCGTTAGTTTATACGCAATGCCATGGCTTGCTCTGGTCATCATTCCCATGATTCCTGTCTACTTTAATTTACAACATTCATATCGTCATGCATCGCGCGATATTAAACGCCTTTCGAGCAATGCACTCTCACCGCTCTACACTCATTTCACCGAAACTCTTCAAGGCCTGACAACGATCCGAGCGATGCGAGCCGCATCACGATTTCAAGGAGACTTCCTCATAAAATTGGAGGAAAGTATAAAAGCACAAATAACATCGGCCGCTGCTCAACAATGGCTTGCACTTAGGTTGCAATTGCTCGGTGCAATTTTGGTCGGCGGTGCCGGTTTACTGGCAGCCATAACATCAGCTCATGCTACAAATCCTGGATTAGTAGGATTATCAATTTCGTATGCTCTCTCGATTACCGGTTTACTGAGTGGCGTCCTAAATGCTTTTGCCGAAACCGAACAGGAAATGATAGCAGTCGAACGCGTCAATCAATATTTATCGTTGCCGGGAGAAGATAATGCCGATGGTAGTTGCGAACCGCCGTTTGCATGGCCTAGTCAGGGGGTTGTTCTCTTTAAAAACGTTTCGATGAGTTATCGCGAACACTTACAGCCAGTTCTGCACGATTTCAATTTACGAACGTGTGCGTTCGAACGAATTGCAATTGTTGGACGAACGGGAGCCGGTAAGAGTTCAATTTTGTCGGCTTTGTTGCGTGTTGCTCCGCTCTTAACGGGCCAAATATCTGTGGATTGTGTTAATTTACGATCGTTATCGCTTCGAGTTTTACGCGATCGGATCATTATAATTCCGCAGGAACCATTTCTATTCGAAGGTAGGATTATTGTTTTTTTTGGAGATTTTTTTTTTCATGGCTTCAAAAATTTAGGAACTGTGCGAGATAATTTAGATCCGCGAAGAAATTACATCGATTCGGAAATTTGGAATGCGATTACGAATTGTTTGGCAACGCCATTGGTACAATCGTTGGGAGGACTGAGAGGCTGGATTGAAAAGGGCGGAACTAATTTATCGGCGGGTCAGAAGCAATTGCTGTGTTTAACGAGAGCGTTAATTAAAAACTCAAAGGTATACTAAGACGAAAATATGAAAAAGGTTTCAATTTGATGCGAAAATTTTATTCTAGGTTGTTTGCATCGACGAAGGAACTTCAAATTTAGACACCGACTCGGAAGCGGCCATTCAAATTGTCCTACGAAATGCATTCAAAAGTTCGACAGTTCTTTTCATAGCGCATCGATTGAAAGGCTTACAAAATATGGATCGAATAATTGTAATGGATAACGGGAATATCGTTGAACAAGGTCTACCACGAGAACTTGCTGCCAATCCACATTCGATATTTTACAGTATGTTGCAAGAACAACAAAACAAAGACTTTGGAACAAGTGATAATTAGAAAATAGATATTCTTATCTAATTATAATTTATTTAGTGTTAAGTATAAAACTATTGTGTATATTTATATTTTTGTTAATTAGCTGAAATATTTTTCATACTAAATAAATGTTTAGAATTAATTTATGTAAATATGAAACCTGCGGACGAAAAATGAAGTATCACGAGAATATCTTTTGAACAGTGCGTAAGGAGAGCCCCCATGCAGTAGAATACACTCACAGCTAGTCGTTCTTGCCCTAAAAATGGTCTGAGTCTGGGTCTTGGGCTTAGCACCCGTGATCTTAAA
The DNA here is from genome assembly GCA_963669355.1 of Chorisops tibialis. Lineage (NCBI taxonomy): Eukaryota > Metazoa > Arthropoda > Insecta > Diptera > Stratiomyidae > Chorisops > Chorisops tibialis. The sequence goes on from OY770262.1 coordinate 311,865,623, forward strand.
ATCTAACTGATTCGAGAAATGAACACAGCGCCTCGGATACGGACGGATTTTACGGTAACTATTTTTAACATTCGGAAACGAACTATGATTGTCTTCTGGTACGTTCGAACATTGAGTGACGGTGGCAGAGCTGAGGTTACTCTGTACATACACTGCCAATCAGTGTTCGACCGTGAAATGAAACACTATAACATCCAAATCTACGGCTTGAGCGAGGTCAGGTGCACAGGTTTCGGAGAAGAACGATCCCGACCATTCTGTATGTTGGCCCTAAGTGTGAAGCCAAAAATGTGTTGGCATTACACCGAAAGCGAGAAACAGACTCATTAGCTGAGAACCAATGTCGGATAGGATAATCGTCGTGAGGTCCCTTTTTCTACACAAGAGTCAGCATAGAAACATCTTGGGTTTCTCTTGATGGTGTTATTCAGAACCAAATCGACCATTTGGCCATTAGTCGCCAATATGGAGAAGATGTGTCCTCGATGTGCGAGCGAAGTGCGAAGCTGACGTGAGGAATGATCACCACTTGATGGTTGCCTGCTTGGGATTGTCAACGGCAGTCGTTCGACGGCCGCATGTTCTTCAAAGAAAGCGCAAGCCTAATGTGGAGAAACTTGTAGGCCCCAACAAAAAACGCGAGTATACCATCATTCTTGCGAAAAGTCATCCACATTGGGGGGCTATGAAGTGCGCCCATTGGACGCCAAGTGGGAGATATTTCTAATAAGTTCTGAAGAATCTGTGTGATATGTGTAAAGCGGTGAGAAACCCTGGATGTCGCAAGACACATGGGACAAGGTGGGCGATTGGAAAAAAGTCAAATTGGCAATCATCTCTCAACCCGATGACAACCAAAGAACTCCCGACTTGAGACGGAACTACTCCGATGCTCATATACAGCTTTAGAAGGCTGTTAGACGCTAATAAGGCGGAATCTGCGGCGTATTGACGGACTACTAACCGAACTCCTCAGAGTGGACCCGGAAATAACAGCCGATTTGTTCCTACCATTTTTTACTGAGGTGTGGAATGAAGGAAGATATCCGGCTGAATGGAAGGAGGGCGTCATTGTGAAGATTCCGAAGAAGGGCGACCTTCGGGATTGTGGCAATTGGCCTGGTATATGTCTGCTTACTGCTGTATCGAAAATCGTGGATTAGTGATGTTGTGGAGAGCATTATCGAAGTTTATCAGGCTAGATTCCGTAAAGGATCGTCTTGTGCAGACCATTTACTACATGAAAACCTTCCTAAAAAAATTGCAAACTTTCGTGCACCAATGCCTGTGACACATTTTAGGCATATTCTGGCCAGATGTGATCTCAAGGGACGAACTATGGTGTACAACTGGATACACTAAAATAGGCATTGAGATTTAAAGGTGGAAATGGCAGTAGAGGCCACACATTGAGGAAACTAAAGAAAAAAATCGGCAAGCTCTGGATTATAATCTTCAAGGAAAACGTCGGGTTGGTCGATCATTAGCACATATAAGCGAGCAGTTGAGCAGGACGTCAGAGGAATAAACAAGTCCTGACGATAACTAACGGTCGAAGCTTAGGATCGCACCTTGTGGAAGAGAAATGCTTTTGTCTTATGCCCCTATAACCGAAAATTTATTGACCAGAAACAGGGCTGGATAATGGAGTGCCGTTTGAGCCGTTATCGGGTGCGGACGTGTTTTTTTGGTTTTATTTTTTTCACTTCCGGTCGTGCCTTTTCGTTTCGTGATCGGTGGTATTTTTTTTCGTGTTGAATTTCGGTCGTGTCTCTCTCGTTTCGTGGTTTGCGGGGATTGGGGACATTGGAATTGATGCTTGGTGTAGTGTGTGTTGGTGAAGGTTTGTGTGGGGGGAGGTAGAGTGGTGCACGCCTTCTTATTTCCTTATTTGTTTGCTGGTTTGGCCTATTCATGAGCTTGACTTTGCCTCTGGGGCTTCTGGTTCGAGGCATTCTCAGGTTGAAGGAGGGCGTATGAAGAGACAGCAGCAGAAAGACGTTTGTCTCAGCAACTATAAGCCATTGCGAGGAGGCTTGCATTGCAGGAATTTCATCTTTTTTCGACCTTATTGCTTAAATCAAAGAGAAAGTCTTGCCTGGGTGGATTATTCTTCAATTATCGAATGGTGTCCTTTATGGTTGCCTGTTTTTATGGGATAGGAAATTTTGCCGTTGATGGCATAATAGTTCCAGGGTCATAAAATTGGGTTTTGAATGGAGCCACTGCTAATCTTCACACGCAGTTCACCAGAGAATTAAGTGATAATGTAATGCTAGGGCCACGAAACTTATTCTGAAATTTCGCAGCTGATGAAATAATGGTTCCAGGGCAATAAAATTGATTTTACTTTGTTGTTCTGGTAGTGAGGTTTTGTGATCGACACGAAAAAGAAAGAAAAAAGGATTTGCTGCGCTGAGGATTTTTTTGCGTTTTATGGCTGGATTGGCCTACAAATGTGGAAGGGGAAAGGGTCCGTCCGTTTGTGCGCTGTCCGTCGTTCGCCGCACTTATGTATATGTGCTCATGTCTCCGAGATTCTCGAGAATGGGAGGTTAATTTTTGGTTCGACTGGGTGAGCGAGTTCCGTTGCCTGGGTTTTGGGAGTGCCGGTACGGGGGAGGGGAGGGAGGGATTAATTCGAGGACTGCGCTCGGAGGTGTTTCCACTGCGAGTGCGGATGGTTATTTGAAGCTCGATATTCGGATTATTTTTTGTGGGAGATGGAGAAGTGGATTGATTTTTGTGTCCATTGGGGTCCGAAAGAGGGATTAGAAAGGGATTGTCGGTCAAAATTTGAAAATTTGGTAGTTTTTTTGGGGTTCAGGTTGACCGTGATTTTTGTGCACCAGACCGGTCAGTCGCCTGCGCGGGTTTAGAGAGACACGGAAGTTTGGACTTTTTGGTTGGGTACTTGAGTATTTGCCAAATTCATTTTGAGAAAGGTGCATGAAGGTGTGGGATGTGGACTGATTGAATATCTTCGGGGCTCTTGCCCGCTCCCATGCGAGGGTATTTTTCCGAACATTTTTGAGGCCTTTTAGCCTAGTGGGTAGCGTGTTGGTCTTATAATGCGAAGGTCGTGAGTTCAAATCCCGGTCGACGCAATATATAATTCCAGCACATTGCCTGCTTGGATGTACCTTGGTCACCTCAATCTACGAAAATTTAAATTTAACGTGGTTATTCAGCGCAGAACAGCAATATTTCAACCTAAGGGGGTTCAGCGCAGTACATAACTGTCGCGACGCTGGTCAAGGAGGAAGCACTGCAATTTACTTTAGGAATGATATAAAATTTCGAACTGTTCTAATTGACGATGCATACCACACAATAATAGTCGAATTAAAAAATAAAGATTCCTCATTAACAATAGCGACTTTTTATAATCCCCCATCGGCCCCAAAAGATCCTTTTATTGAATACTTGGACGCAATTTATTCAAAATACCCGAAGATTCTATCAGTGGCAGACATCAATATCGACATACTAAAAGAGAATCAGACTTCACAGAACTACCAGGAAATGTTGAAAACCAACAACGTTGAGATTCTAAATCGAGACTCCTCGACGAGATGCACTACACAAACACACTCATTACTAGACCATGTCTCCACAAACATCCCACAGAATACTAATTCTTTCAAAATAAAATATGATGACTGGCCGGAACTTGACCATAAAGTACTGACGCTGAGTTTAAAGCGCACCAAAATTGAGAAGGTTAAGATGGAGAGAAAAACCATTAAAATACTAGACTTGGAAACCTTTAAGAGTGAGGCGAAGCTGATTTTTAACAAAGCAGATAATATATCAATAAAAACAATTATCAACACCATATCAGAAGCGAAGGAAAAGGCAACCAGAGTGAAAACCATGAGAACGCGCAGCTCTATATGGATAACGAATGATGTTCTAACCCAAATTGATAAAAAGCGTAAAACATACAAAAAGATGCTGAAAGAACCAACCAATCAAACGTTGAGATCAGAATACATTAGAATTAAGAATGATACGACCAAACTGATACGGGGAACCAAAGAGAAATATTATAATACCCGGTACGCAACAACAGCGGGTAATCCTCGGAAACTTTGGACTCTGATAAAGGAGACTCTCGGTCAAAAAGGTAGCGGTCAAAATAAATCAGGAATCCATGAATTAAACACGCAAACAGGGACAACGACAGATCAAGCAGTAATTGGGAATCTGCTTAACGATCACTTCGTCTCAATAGGAGAAAACCTTGCGAAAGAGCTAAAAAATCTTAACGGAGAGCATTATCCCAAATATGTCTCTCCTGTGTCAAAAATTACCATGTATCTGTACCCCACATGTAGTAAAGAAATAAGTAGATTAATTGCTGAACTAAAATCCAGCATAGCACCAGGGATTGATGGAATTACAACAAACGACCTAAAAACACTATCAACGATTATATCCGCCCCACTATCCAAAGCGATTAACGCATATTTGGCGGATGGCACATTCCCTTCATGCTTAAAAACATCACTGATTACTTCAGTGTTCAAAAGTGGATCTATCTCAGATCCAAACAATTACAGACCGATTGCCTTGATAAGCTCCATTAGCAAAATCTTTGAAAAAGTCATCAGCAAAAGAATCTCAAACTTTATAAACAAAAATATGGGATTTGACAGAAACCAGTATGGATTTCAAGAAAAGAGCAACACTACAGCAGCATTGATGGATGCGATGCAATTTATAAATGATGGCCTGGACAAAGGCTGCTATGTAGCATCAGTCTTCATAAATTTAAAAAAGGCATTTGACACTGTAGATCACGAAATACTGCTCCAAGGTCTAAATGAAATCGGCTTAAGAGGAAAAATTAATGATTTAATAAAAAACTATCTCCTAGGGCGCACTTACATTACAAGAAACCTAGATAAACTCAGCGATTCAAAACCAATTAATATCGGAATTCCTCAGGGTTCAATCCTGGGCCCCACTCTCTATCTACTTTATATACATAATTTGCAGCACATAGGTCTTCGAGCTAAATATATAGTATACGCGGATGACACACTACTGCTTTACAGAGGAAGAAGTCAGCAGGAATTGGAAACATTGATCAACACGGACCTCAAGCTATTTAAGAATTGGTTGTTGGGCAACAGGTTAACATTAAATGCAGGGAAGACCAGCTTCATGATATTCAAGCAAAGAAATAAAGCTTATATTGATCCAAAAATTAACATAGATGGAATTGAATTGTGTAGAACAAAACAAGTCAAGTATCTAGGACTAACGATCGATGAAAACCTATCATGGTCTCAACACATTATTAACATCCGCAAGAAAATAGCACCCATCACAGGATTATTACGACGGAATTACTTCCTACCTACACCAATAAAAGAAATTTTGTATAACGCGTTTATACTTTCAAACATAACATATGGTCTTATAATATGGAGCCAAACATCTATGTATAACCAAGAGAGAATATCAAGACTCATGAACAAAAGCATTAAAGCAGTATATAATTTACCACATCTGACTCCATCGGCTGACCTATATGAAAACTACACCTATCTAAATCTACAACAAACCTTAAATTTTGAGCGGTCAAAATTAATGTACAATATAATAAACCAAGGATTAAAATCATCAATACTAATTACGTACAGTAAGGATATTCACAACTATAATACAAGAAATGCTAGTGCGATAAGAAACAGAACCTGTAGGACAAATAGAATAAGAAAGGATCCCATTTATGAATCTATACGGTACTACAACTCCTTGCCAAACGAAATTCGACAAGCGAAGGATATCAGATGCTTCAAGATTGCAGCAAAAAAATACATAAAAAACACATAGAACCTACGAAACAAACAAATATCTACCTATTACAACCCGCGAATGATCTAAAAAAGAAACCACGATCCGTTTCCCTTATACCAGCACGCGGCTGTCTGGGAAACAATCACTGTTTCTATATACAAAAGGGATAAAAAAAAAAAAAACAGAATGAAAGAAAAAGATAAGACAAAAAAAAAAAAAGAAAGCAAGAAAAAAAAAAAAAAAAAAAAAAAAAAAAAAAAAAAAAAAAAAAGGAAAAGAAAAGGAAAACGGAAGAAAAAAGAAAAGAAGAAGAAAAAGGAAAAAAAAAAAAAAAAAAGAATTAATTTTTATATTTATTTCTATTATTATAGCTATTTATTATTTAATGCTTCTAGTTATTTAATTTTTCATTAAATACTTATTATTATATTAATTACTCTTTGTCTACTATTATTATTTATGTAATTTCAATTAATACTTTTTTTTTTTTTCTTTGTATGATTTTTTTCGGAAGCCAGTAATCTTTCATTCTGGATCTCATCGACGGACACTCATCGACTCATCTGAGCCTAAAACTGCGGTACTTGTACCTGGTTTAGGTAAAATCCGGCGCAATGCCGAGATTGTATGAACTCTTATTTATTAAAAAAAAAAAAAAAAAAATTATAAATTCGTAGAAAGAGTGTTGTGCGAAGGGCTAACAACCCTTCCACAAGAAGTAATGAAAAATGTTAAGGAACCTGAATGTCAGGAGGCCAAGGTCCGATTTGGGCTGTAGTGCCATTGTAGAAGTAGAAGAACTATCACCAAGCCGTTCGAGACTGCCAGCATAAAGTTTTGTACGGGCGCTTCTGAGAATGTTTGAAGCGAGGTGGCGTCGGGGTCTTGAGATTCATTTTGGGTTTCGATGGTTCGGCTGGTGGGCGTCGATATCAGGGCTGTGAACTTGAGGTTTTGTACGAGCGCCATTCGAGCGAGGCGGAGCGGGATTCAGTCACAGATTTTGCGACTTTCTCGTCTCATCTAACTCCTCTCGTTCGGATGTAAATTTGAATTTAGTGGAAATTATTTTTTTTCATTTAAGTTAGCATTTCCTTTAACCATCACAGAAGCCTGGAGAATAGTCACCAATTCTATTGAGAATCTGAATTTGCTCCCCACTCCAAATGAAACAAATCAATTGAGGCTAGGGTGTAGCCTAGTGGGGAGCATGTTAGTCTACAATGCGAAGGTCGTGAGTTCAAATCCTGGTCAACGCGTGATTCCAGCGCACCGCCTGCTTGGGTATACGTTGGTCATCTCAATCTACGAAAGTGAAAAATTCGTGGATAAGACTTGTTTATCGAGCGTTCTATAGTGAAGGTATTCATTACAGTGCTCCTATGCGAGCATTAATTTGATTCAGTGTTGAGTGGTAGACGATAAGCATGTAGATCTGACATGTGACATAACCCACTCCTTAGCTGCTGTTCGTCCAAAATAGAATCGCTACTGTCGTTAGGGTGACCTAGGTGAGCTAGGGTGTAGCCTAGCGGGTAACGTGTTGGTCTACAATGCAAAGGTCGTGAGTTCATATCCCGGTCGACGCATAATTGCAGCACACTGCTTGCTTGGGTACGAAATCTAAAATGAAAATTCGAAGATAGAGGGTTGTGCGAAGGTTTAACAGCCCTTCTACAATAAATAATGAAAAATGTTAAGGAACCTGAAGGTCAGGAGATTAAGGCGCGATTTGAGCTGTAGAAGGAGAATTGATCTACAACCCTACAACTATTGCAAACAATACCCTAAATCCAGATCCCTACAGAGATATCTTGTCTCCACTCACTAAAAAAATGAAACGTATTCTGATTTTCGTAATTTACTCAGCATATTTAACTCTAGAAAGCGCAACATAGGAAATTTTCGAATCGATATTGTGATAGCCGACAGGACCCATTTCGCAGTCAGCACAAACGAGAAATTTGGTCTTTTGTACGGTGTTCGAGAAGCCGATGTTTTCAAAAGTGAACGTGTCACCTACGCTCCAGAAATCGTTCAGCGTTTCCGTCTCAACTTCGTTCGGATCTTTTGAGTTCTTTTGATGCATCAGGGGCAGTTTGTACTGAAAAAAAAATATTTACCACGATTTCAGAATGGGTGTGTAAAATTTTGTTTACCTCTTCCTTCACAAACGTTGCACAGCGCGGTCTGAGAATTAGCGAATTACAAAACTGGCATCGTACGTTTCGTTTGTTTTCGTTTTCAATTACTTCGTCTTCGAATTTATTTTCTTCGGACATAATTACTAGTGCTATTTTTTTTCTTAAAAGTACTAAGGAAAGGATCGATTAAAAAAAAAACTAACGAACAGTTCAACTTGTGACATTGACAGTGACAGTCAGCTATTCAGCTAATTTTTGACGCATGTTGTTCTTTTACCCCTAAGCCACAACGGCAACGCAAGCCGGCGCAGCCTAGCTGTCAAAAAGTTGAGCACAGTGTATTTCCACTGTGGTAGTCAGAACGAACGTGCACCAAAGCAGCATAGCGCAATCATCAAGAAATGTTCGCCAACTTTGAACTTTTTCGTTGCCCATAGTTAACCTCAAAATTTAAAACTTTCAAATATTTTTGTATTTATTGTTGACATATTAAATCGTCTTGTCTTGTCTTTAGTGATTTATATAATTATGATTTTTTACAATTTTTTAATGTAGAACTGCGAATATTTATTTTAAATTCGAAACACTTCTATCGTAAACTGTCAAACTGACGCAAACAATCAACTCTTATGTGACTAGATGTTTTACTGATTGCGTAAAGCTGCGCCGTGCTGCGTCATTCTACTTTGTATCTGGCTCAAGCATGGTTTTCGTTGTCAACGGAAATGAAAGTGAAAAGTCGTTGCATTTATTTTGTTTTATTATTTTATAATGGAATTGATTCCGGCGTATTGAATTGATATTAGGTGTGGGGAAAAAAAAGATTGTGTCATTTTTTCCAGATAGATACCGTCAGTTGCAAATAACTCAGGAGACAGATCGCCCCAACACCACTAAAATTGGCGCAGTGGTTAGAAAGTTGTTTGCGTTTAAAAATGGAGAAAAGTAATGAAAAATTGCGCTATATTTTGCGATATTATTACGGCAAAGGAAATAACGCTGCACAGGCGTGTGATCAAAATTTGCTGCGCGAAAATGGTTCACTCGTTTTCGTTCTGGTAATTTTAATGTGAAAGATGAGTCACGCTCTGGTCGCTCAATCACTGAAAAAGCTGATGAAATTTTTGGAAAATTCCAGCAATATAAGCATATCACCAGTGCTGTGCACGCCTGGTTTACGTGACAAAATACCAAAATCAACAAAAGTAATGGAAGTCATGGGCATTGCACCTGAGATCGATTACTGCCGCTAAATTATGTTGTATCAGGAATTAATTGCACACGCGAGTAAAAATAATACTGATTAGCAATAAAAGTCACGTAGACTTGGAGTTTTCCCGAATTCGGAATCGAAGAAGTAATGAGTCTGATTTTAACCGCCAATACAACCGGTCTTTCATTTATAACATAGAGAAAAGTTAAAATTAGGTCTCCGGGTGTTTATTTCCGAAGAACTAAATAGAACATTGGCGCAACTGGTAGGATATCGATATTGGTATGCAGCTAATTATTGACGACAATACTGTTTTGAACCATTTACACAAAGCTGGCTACGAAAAGAAGCTCGATGTATGAGTTCCTCATGAGTTGCGCGAAATATATGATAGACCGAATTAACATCTGCGATGTGCTGCTGAAACACAAAGAAATCGAGCCATTTCTGAATCGTGTCATAAGCGGTGATGAAAAATGGGACACGTATGACAATCGGAAGCGTCAAAGATCGCCGACAAGGGATGGTGAGCCGTCACAAGCGTTCGCGATGCCAGGATTGATGCCGAAAAAGGTGATGCTGTGTGTATGGTGTGATTGGAAGGGAATCGTCCACCACGAGCTGGGGGGATGATGTAGCTCATTCACGAACTTAAAGTTACTTTTTTGCTAAAAATGACACATACAAATTTTTGGCACTACAGCTCAAAGCTTTCGAGAGTAATGCTATAGACAGAAGCACAGACGGACAGATAGACAGACGGACAGACAGACAGACGGACAGACAGACAGACGGTCACTCGGTTTTTGAGCGACAATAAATATTTCTGCACCCTTGGCGGCTCTGTGCGAGCATTATTTCTTAGCGTTACAAACGGTAAGGCAAACACAATATACTCTCAGATTTCATCTAGAGTATAAAACATAACAGAATTATGATTGGGCGTAAAGCCCTAGATGAAATGGGAATGACTTTAATATACCGGAGAATATGTCATCTCAAACTCTTTCGAATAGTGAGACTTTTGCATTGAAGGTGGTAGAAGTAGAGCGGGAGGTTTGTTTTTTCGTAAATGACACCAAACATGGCATGCAAAATGTTTTTGCTGAATTTAAAGTTTTTATTTTCATTATTCTTAAAGAAATTGGACATAGTTTTCCTGAAATTTGGGCATTTGTATGGGAGGTGGCAGAGGAAGTGGAGCGCTTAAGATGATTTTGAAAGTGCTTATCATCGTCCTTATCACCACGCTTTGATTTAATTTCAAAGTCGATCTCATATATTCGAAGGAGAAATGCTTTTCTTGAATTTATAATACAGATATTTATATGGGAGGAAGTAGAAGGAGTGAAGCAGAGCTGACAATTTTTTCTAGCATTTATTGCAATCATTAAAAAACAAATTCTGGCAAAATTTTAAGTTTGTATTTCTTCTAGTTTGAATGGAAATCGATAAAATGCATTTAACAAAAATTATACATTTGAATGGGAGGGGGTAGAAGGAGTGTACGGATCAAAACAAATTTTTGTCGCGTTAATAATATTTATATTTTTATACTTTATACAAAAATTGATAGCCTTAACAGCTTCGAAAAAAAATAATTTAATTTAAATTTCATAATCTCGTGAAATTTGTATTTTTAGCTTTACTAGTTTCAATGAAAATAGAAAATATGTATTTTTTCAAATTCCATTTGTATGGGAGGGGGTAGAAGGAGTGAGGGGATTGGATCAATATTCCGTGATATTAATGACATCTATATCATAATACTTTGACCCAAATTTAAAGTCGATAGCTAAAATAGTTTCAACCAAAAATCAATTTCTTAATATTTCGAAATTTCATGAAATTTGTATGGGATCCATTCACGAACTTAAAGGTTACTTTTTTGCTAAAAATGACACACAAAAATTTTTGGCGCTATAGCTCAAAGTTTTCGAGAGTTATGCTGTAGACAGACGCACACACAGACAGACGGATAAATGGTCACTCGGAATCGAGGTTTTTTAGCGACAACAAATATTTCTGTACCCTTGGCGGCTCTATGCAACCGTTATTTCTTAGCGTTACGAACGGTAAGGCAAACACAATATACTCTCAGATTTCATCTAGAGTATACAAATTCGTCCCGCCGTACGCCGTACATGTGGACTCATATCTCGGAGACCGTTAAATGTAGAATGTTCGTTTTTGGGTGGATTGTTGATTGGGTGAGTAAGCTCCATCATCTAAATTTTTGGGAGTGTCAGGTGGAAGGGGGAGCCGGGGGGAAGGAAAGATTCAAAAACTTCACTTGCTAATATCTCCACCATGAATGCAGATAGAAAGCTAAAAATTAGCAGAGGTATGAAGAGGATTGTGGGGCAAATTTTAAAAATAATTTAATTTTTTTATCCATTGGCGTCCGAAAAGGGGGGGGGGGGCTAAAAAAAAATTATCGGGCTAATTTTGTTTTCAAATGATTATATCTTCGAAATTACTAATGACAAAAAATTCATATTTTGGGACCACTAAGGTGACATATAGACTTACTAGAATCAGCTTAAAAACATAACAGGGCTACGATTGCGCGTAAAGCGCAACCTTATGATACTCTAGATGAAATAGAATTTTTTGTGATCCCAAGAAATTTTGTGTGGGAAGTGTTAGAAGGGATGATAGCATTGAACTAATTTTTCCCCATCATGCTAAAGTAGCTACACAAATGTTTTATACAAAATGCTTACTCCAAAAATTGAATGGGAACTAAGAAAATAAGTGTGTTAGATTTAGTGAAAATGTGCAGTTTGTATGGGAGGTGGTAGAAAGAGTAGGGGGATTTCAGTGATTTTTTCAGAAATTACTAAGAATATCATAAAATTGACATCTCTTAAATTTCAGACTAGTGCCATTTATACTTTTCAAGAAAATCGATTTTTTGTAAAGTTATGAAACTGTGTCTTATTGTATGAGAGGGGGTAGAAGCAGTGAAGCTAATCAAATATTTTTTTCTGATTATAGTGATAATACTAATTAAGTATTTATTATAAAATATGAGCTCAATAAATGTTATATGTTCTGAGAAAATCGTCTTAGAGCATTTCATGAAAAAGTGTAGTTTGTATGGGAGGGGGTGGAAGGAGAGGGAGGACGCAAAAAATTTTTTTACTGTGCATTTGAATTATTATGAAAGTAATATATCCCAAAATTCAGATTATTAGCTTTTATACTTTTCGAGTAAATCCATTTAATATCAAATTGCGAAATTGTGTCATTTTGTATGGGAGGGGGTAGAAGGGGTGAAGCTAATCGTCTAATTTTTTTGGACTTACTAACAATTTTAAATAAATGTTTGGTGCACAATTTCAGCCCACTTAATTTTATACGCACTGAGTAAATTGGCTTACAATAATTCATGACAAGTACAGTTTGTATGGGAGGTGATAGAAGGAGGAGGAGGAGACGCAAAATTTTTATACGGTAGATTGATATTATCATAAAAGTAACATACTTCAAATTTCAAGCGAATAGCTTTTATACTTTTCGAGCAAATCCGTTTATTGGCAAATTGCGCAATTGTGTCATTTCGTATGGGAGGTGGTAGAAGGGGTGAAGCTAATCGTCTAATTTTTTTTTACCTTACCAACAATCTTAAATAAATATTTAGTGCACAATTTCAGCCCGGTAAATTTTATAGGGACTGAGTAAATTGGCTTAGAGTAATTCATGACAAGTACAGTTTGTATGGGAGGTGGTAGAAGGAGGGGGAGGACATGCATAATTTTTTTAGGGTAGATTGATTTTATCATAAAAGTAACATATTCAAAATTTCAAGCCAATAGCTATTATTCTTTTTGAGCAAATCCGTTTATTTTCAAATTGCGCAATTGTGTCGTTTTGTATGGGAGGGGGTAGAAGGGGTGGAGCGATTTGGCCCGTTCACGAACTTGACCTTACTTTTTTGTCAAAAACGTTGTGTACAAAATTTGAGCCTTCTAGCTCAACGCGTTCTCAAGCTAGAGAGCGCACGGACGGACGGACGGACATCCGGTTTTGAGATTTTTGAGTGATAATATTAACTTCTGTATCATTCATTTTTTTCTCCGAGCCTTATTTCTTGGCGTTACAAACTTTAGAGCAAACTTATAATACTCTCAGATTTCATCTAGAGTATAAAGAGGCAAATTATTGTAAGGGGGAGGATCAGGGGGGAGGGTGCAAAGAAAAACACTTAAAAGTGAATATCTCGACTGTCTCTTAAGCAATGTAAATGAAACTTGAAAAGTATACTAAGCTTTATTAGCAAAATATGAAAAAAATATAAAATGTGGACATAATAGTAGTGGGGGAAAATGGGGAGCATTTCAAAAATGGCGCACTTTCCAAAACTACAAATCATTATATCTCAAAATTGAGTACAGATATCAAATCAAAAATTTGCACGTCGATATATCTATTTAATATACATAGAAAAAAAATAATAATTTGTTCCAAAATTGTTATGCACCGAAGTGGGGGTCTAACGTACACATGTAATGAGAAAAACACATAAACTAAAAATTTTTGAATGAAATTTTAAGGTGAAAACTGAAAATTTGCTATATTAACTGGTCAAATATCTTTACAACTTCTACCCCCTCCCTTACAAAACTATTTTTTCGACAATTTTTAAGAAATCAATTATCACCTAACTATTAAAAGCTATCAATTTGAAATTTTGTATAAAAACTTACAAAAATAATTGAAATGAAAACTCGTCAAAAGTTTTGAAATCGCGCTTGCGCTTCTACCCCCTCCCATACAAAAGTATAATTTCGGCGAATTTCACTGAATCAACTAATAACCAACAAATTAAAAGCTATGAACTTGAAATTTTGTACAAGCACACTACAAGAGAAAGGAAATAAAATTGCGTCACAAATTTTACGATTTCCCTACCTCCTCTACTCCCTCCCATACGAATGTTTGGTTTCGTGAATATAAAATACACAGAATCTTATGAAAATTCTATGCAACTTCGTCTATGAAACTGACATTCTAAACAGAGAATATTGGACGTGATTCAAGCAATCAATTAAAAAACTATTAACATCCACCCACTCTTACTGTCACGCCTCACCCCTCCCCTCATAAAAACTCAAACTTGCATAAATAAACGAACGAAATATTGATTATAAGTACTGCAGCTTTTGAACGTTTCCGCAAAGTATTAAATTGACAATTGCCCTGCCCAAGAACCCCCTTTCACTTAGTCTTCCCTAACCACACTAACATGCATATTGACTTTCCACGCATCCGCAACTTGTCCCAAGAATAATAAAGTTTTGCCCGACTTGCTGGCAGTTTATTTATACTATACATCATATTTCTGATGAAACTAATATATTTCAAATTTCAAATCATTAGCTTTTATAGTTTCCAAGAAAATTTGATTAATGTAAAGTATTCAAAATGAGTCCTTTTGTATGGGAGGGGGTAGAAGGGTGCAGCGATTCGACCCATTAACGAACTTGACCTTTTAGCGAAAAACGACGTGTACAAAATTTGAACTTTCTAGCTAGAGAGCGAACGGACGGACGCACATCCGGCTTTGAGATTTTTGAGTAATAAAAAATATTTCTGTACCCTTGGCGACTCTGTGCGAGCATTATTTCTTGGCATTACAAACCTTAGAGTAAACTTATAATACTCTCAGATTTCCGCCCCCAGAAAGAAACTCTAGTTACGGTACAGCATAGAGTCACTATTTCATTCGTTTATTCATGCAAGTTTGGGTTTGTATGTAGGGAGAGGTAGTGTGATAAAAGGGATGGATAGATATTAATAATTTTTTAATTGATTGTTGTTCAAAATTCGCTGTATAAACGAAGTAAATTCTATGAAATTCGGTGTACTTTATTTTCTTGAAGCAATACATTTGTATGGGAGGAGGTAGAAGAGTTAAGGGATCGTAAAATTTTTGGTGCAGTACTATTTCGTTTTTCTTGAAAGGTGTTCGTACAACATTTTACGTTCGTAGCTTTTAATTTGTTGTTTATTAGTTGATTTATTGATATTTATCGAAATCATACTTTTTTATGGGAGGGGGTAAAATGGTAAGAGAGATTTCAAAATTTTTGATGCAAGTTTTAAATATTTTTGGAAGTATTTGTACGAAATTTCAAGTTAATAGTTTTAAATGGTTTGGTGATAATTGATTTATGAGAAATGGTCGAAAAAAAAGTCCTTTTGTATGGGTATTCGACCATTATATATATTAAGCTTTTAAGTATTTTTTTTTTAAATCGATTTCACAAATTTTCAAGTTTGTAACTTAAAATTTCAATCAAAAGTTTTCAGTTTTCGTTTTTTTTTTGTTTAATTGCACATGATGATAATGATTAAGACTTCACTCTTTTGCTCGTTTATGTCGACTGAAGCTTGAATGCTCAAGGTTGTGCACGCGTTATTTCATTAGCATGGTGAAAGATTGCGAACATGCGACGAGCCAAAATGATTGGCATTGGTGTGACTGAATATTCGTTTCCGCAGATGAAAATGACTAAATATTTGAAGACGAGAACATATGATGAGCAACTAGGGCTAATATTCGCTTCATACAGTGGCGGACAAAAGTCTACGGCAGCACCTTATATTGAGGTTCTGGTTAATTGGAAGCTTTAATCCAAAAACCATTGGTGCACCTTTTTTTCAGTAACGTAAATATATTTATAAAAAAACAAAAACAAAAAATTTTATAAAAAACTTAAAGCGAAATTCATAAAAACATAAAAAATTTAATGGACAAAAGTCTACGGCAGTCAGTACTGGCTGACTTATACGCAAAAAATTTTCAACTAAACCTAACGGTATTTCTTCGAAATTTGTTTATTTGCTTTTACTAACATTCTATACATGTGCAGCTGCAACTCTATTATAGGTTTATCGCTAGTTTCGAACAGTAAGGACCGCAAAATGCCATCGCGAAAAGAAATTTCTAGTGATGTCCGAAATTTGGTCGTCCAGTATAAAAAAGACAATAAATCGTGCTCGGAAATTGCGAAATTACTGAAACTAAAACGAAGTTCTGTTTATATCATTTTCAAACATTTTGAAAACAGTGGTTCCATTGAAAATAAGCGGCGAACTGGCCGACTGTAAAAGCTTTCGCGCCGAAACATTAGTAGTAGTTAAAAGAAGTGAACAAAAATCCAAAAATCCAGATTTGACGAAACAAGTGGCTGCGGTAAGGAAAACGGATGACCATGCAAGAACAATCTCGAGAGCATTAAATTCTTATGGGTTTCAAAGCAGAACTCTACGTAAAAAACCATTAACCATTAACCCGCAAAAAACCGACTTCTGCGCCTATAGTTCGCCAAGGCCTCAACAAGGACAATGATTTTTGGAATCGAGTCCTTTTTACCGATGAGTCGAAATACAACATGTTCTAGTGTGATGGTCGCAATAAAATATGGCGAAAAAAGAATATGGCTTTAGAGACCAAAAATTGGATTCCTACTGTCAAGCACGTTGGAGGTAATGTTATGGTTAGGGGAGCCATAGCTGCATCTGGGGTTGGCAGATTGGCTTTTGTTGAAACTACTATGGACTGCTATGTTTACAAGAACCTGTTGGAACAACATTTAAGGCCATCAGTTGAGAAGTTAGCACACAGCACTTTTCGTCAAGAACTGGTTGTTGTAATACGCTCGCAGGCAGCTGAATACGCCTCCCCAAAGCCCGGATTTAAATTCAATAGAACATGTATGGGAGCTTCTGGAGCGGAAAATTCGGAAATGTTACATAAAAAATAAAAATGTGTTGAAGGAGGCGCTCATTACAGAATGGGAGAAAATTGCATCCGCAGAAACTGGTAATTTAATCGCCTCTATGCCCCGAAGACTGCAAACAGTAATTGATGCTAAAGGGGGTCCAACCAAGTATTAAGCCAGCAAATAATTTTAAAAATTCTGATACGTTTAGTTGGACATTTTTTGTGTATAAGTCAGTCAGCACTGACTGTCGTAGACTTTTGTCCATTCAAATTTTTATGTTTTTATAAAATTCTTTTTAAGTTTTTTATGAAAAGTTCTTGTTTTTGGTTTTTTTATAAATATATTTACGTTACGGAAAAAATGTGCATCAATGGATTTTTGATTAAAGCTTCCAATTAACCAGAACCTCAATATAAGGTGCTGCCGTAGACTTTTGTCCGCCACTGTACATGTTCCAAGTTTCAATTACATATCTTACAAGATAGTCGAGTTATTAAGTTTTAAGTGTTTGCATCCTTTTAACGCTCCCGCGTAAAAGTATTTTCTTCCCTCTAAGTTGAGCATGGTGGACCTTCATATATGCCACCTAATTGGTCCTGAAATACGAACTTTTTATGTTAAGTATTATAGTTCTACAGATATAATAATTAAAAAAAAAATTCGGCCGGCAATTTGACTTTAGCCCCCCTTTTCTGGACCCACATGAATACAACAATTATTTTATTTTCAAAGTTCCACAAACTCCTCTACATGTGTGTTGATTTTTAGCTTTCCAGCTAGAAGTATGGTTGAAATATTTGAACTCGTAGTTTTCGGTTCTTGCGCTACTCCGCCTCCCTCTTAACCTCTACACACCCCAAAACTAAAATCAACTTGCTATCTTCAAGGGTGTAGGAGCTATGGTGCTGGTCATACACGTACCGCGTACGGATTTGTTTTTCATTTTTCGCCTGTGTAGTTTAGTCATGAAACATGTAAAAACAAAATTTCAGGGTAGCAATTTTTTTTCCCACGCCGATCGTAATACTTTAGTATTCGAATAATAAAAAGAAATTGTCGTTTCGTCATGATGAGTATACTCAACATAAACTGTGGGTTAACACATAATAGCATTATTTCCCATCAACATTAATGAAATCTTAGAAAACACTATATTTAAAAAATCCTTTTTGCTATCAACTATACACTTGTTCCAAAACACTTAAGAAATTCAAATTAAAAAAAAAAAGAAAAACAAATCAATCAACCTATCATAGACTTATTTAAAAGCTGACGTCGATTATGATGGCTGCCGGTTTTTGTTTTAATACGTTCATCTATTACATTTAATTTTTAGGGTGCCTCCGGAGAAGACGGACGTGATTTTCAAGCTGTAGCAATTTTTTTTGTGATTGTAAGTTTCAAAAATTTTGTTTTCAATTAAAAATTTTCCGTTCATGTCTTCTGGCTGTTTCTTAACTTCGTGATATTAAACATTTCGTTTTTTAAAGAACAATTTTTTTTGGTTCATAGTTTTATTATTATTATTTAAACGTTCAGTATATTTAGAGGAATTTTTTTGCCTTTAATATTTTCGTTTTTAAAAATTGAACTTTTGTTAAAAAAAAATAAGAAAAACGGCAAGATTTTTCTATCTTATTTAATTTAAATAATTATAAAAAAAAAAACATTGTGTTATAAAATAAAAACCTCGATAACAAAAATGTATACTTATGATGATATTTCGTTGCGAGAAGGGATTTTGCGCAGAAAACGTAAGTATTTTATTTTATTTGAAATATTTGAATTGTATTTGGTTTCGTAATTTTATTAGAAGATTGGAATTGAATTTTGAATATGGGGGGGAGGAAGGGGGGTGGGTTGAGCAAAAAGTCATTAAACTCTTTTCTTAATGGAGAATTATCCATAAAAAAATTAGGGATAATTTAGAGTGATTTTGATAAGTTTCAGATTAAATTAGTTGAAAATCGAAATGTTAGTTCTTTGCACTAAAACATAATATCGATAGTTAAAGCTTTTTTATTTTGAAAGTTTTCTGTTGTATAAGATTATTTTTTATTTAAATAAAAAGTTCAATGTATTTATGATTTTTATTCTAGCTTGTGATTGTTGCCTTTTGAAGATTGAATAAGTATACGTTTTTGGCTCGGTTTATCTTTTGTGTCTTGAGTTCTATTAACTATCTGAAACGGAATGCACACTAATGAATGGTATCAAAATTTTAAATATTATCATTTCGTTAAAATTATCATCAGTGGTAGGAATTATACTTTTTAATTCCAGAAGCTTTGCATAAAGTTATTCAATAATAAATATATCATCACATCAACTTTACGATTAAGTAGTAAAGTTAATGTGATGATGCTAATCAACTGACTGCTTTAAAATTTTCGATTTTATTGCAGAAATTAAATATAACTCCATTTTATAACTTGCAACAATTACATTAAGAAGTCAACAACAACCAATATAGTAAATTTAATGAATCTAATGCAGCAGGGTACAGTCTTGTTTCATTTGTAATCTTAAAAACTTATTCAACCTGGGGCTAGTTTACTGGATACCGCGTAGGGTTATATTGCGAAGGTCGTGAGCTCTAATCGCAGTCGATATTGGACGTGGTATATCTTCAGAATACTGGGTGTAGGTTAACCAGAGCCATTTTGATATTTTAAAATCAAATTTCGTGAATAGTGGGTTGCTGCAATAGTTTTTCTTTTTTCATAGAAATGTGCGACGATGAAGAAGCCAAGATTTGGTTTGTTTGGGTTGGAGCATACATCTTAGATTTGAACCAAATACGAAAGGTCCTCATCACGCGAACAGTTTGTATACATCCTAGTCACAATAAAAAGGTCGCATATTTGCCGCACTTTTCAAAATTTTATCGGGTACAATTACTATCTGCCGTTGGCGAACAAAACAATTTCTGAGTAAAAGCGGGGCATCTTTCCACAAATATGCATTACATAACTCTTTTTTCGTGCAAATGTTTTGTTTGTGCAAACAAACGAGGAACTTGGAAAAAACACGAAACAAAGTTCGAAATGAAAAGTCTACTACCAGTGCTTCGATGCTCTGCATTTGCAGCAGTTTCATTATGTGACTTAGGTCAGGTCAGGGTACTTAAAAAGCCTCGACTCAAGGCAGACTTGGCCACAAACAACTGATAGTTTATAGGGTTGGGGGCGAAATCCAGAAACAATACAAAATTCTAAAACGACAAAATCCTGAATCGACGAAATCCAGAAATGTCGAGATCCAGAATGGACAAAATTCAGAAACTATAAAATTTAGAAGTGACAAAATCCAGAAGCGACAAAATTCAGAAGACGTAATCTACGCACGCGCGTATTGCTTCCCCGAATTTCTTTTGGATTTTTTCTTAAAAAAAATTCCATTTTTTCGACTTAACTAAAAGATGAGAACTTAATAAGAAAAAAATCGAATTTCATGTTGAATAAAGGTTCAAAATTCAACAATGAGTAATAAAAAATGTATTTAATACAAAGCAAAATTGAAAGCTAAGTTTTTCAAAAAATCATTATCACTGTAAATCCGACTACATATCTGCCAAAATGGATCGAGTTCTTTCTTTTTCACATAATTTTGTACTGATTTTTGGCGGATTCTTTGGATGGTATTCAAAACAATTGTATGCTTCTTTCTTAATTCAGCCCAGTGGGCATTATCCCGATTAAGTATTCCTTTCTTCGATGTCACGCTTCTAAATTATTCTAGGTGCGAGGCATATTAATTTTGACATTTTCAAAAACTGACCAAAATGTCCGTGGTTTGCAACGACCCTTTTTAGAAATCTTCCCTAAAATATTGAGGTGTCGCTGGATTTCAAGTAAAAATAAAACCACCAGTTTAATAAGTTTACTTTAATTCATCCGCAAAACATTATTTAATTTAACTAAAATCGCTTTACAAAAATTATCGCTTGCCAATCTTTACTCTTCCACTTTCTAAACATCGACTGACTCGCTGATGGCTCCAAACCAGACTGACTCCTCCATCAACACTCGCTCTTCTTTTATACCGTTCTTGTCAGCCAACTCATACATAGTATGGAAACGTTTATGATCGCGTGTTATTGTTTTCTTTTGAGCAAAGTAGTGCATGTATTCCGTCACTACTGCTGGTTGAAGGCTTCGAACGTTTGATGGAGCGACATAGTGTGGAAATGATCGGAATTCATGTGTGCGTGTAGTTGTTATTGTTGAACATTCCGATCGAGTCGCATTTGGTGGCATATGTTCTTCATATTGTTTTTGTTATTGTAGATCTTGAATATTCTGATTGAGTCGCATAGTCTTCACGGAGGTCTTCATTATAGTGTTCGAACGCGTGCTTTAATTTACTTCAGTGTTCAGTGGTAGATGTTTAGCAAGTAGAGCTAATATGTAACTATACAATTATTTTGCACGAAGTAACAATTTTTTAGGAAATCTACATTTGAAATCTTCACAACGCTGCAATACTGAGCAATTTCGTTTGAATGCAGAAATGCTAGCGCTTGTAAGATCTCTTATTTGCAAAGAAAATATTTTGTCAGAGCCGTACTTTTGATTTACTTTTCCTCTTTATATCGCTCTTCAAATAATTTGCCGGAAGTGAAAATAGCACTTCTTGAAAATTGTGTTGGGGGAGAAAAAAATATCTAAAAGCCTTTATGCTTGACTTTTCGAAGTCCTGAGGATTTGTTGTAATACCTTCCTCTCGAAGTCATTAACCATTTTTTCTGATTAACGTCCACATACGAGTACCAAGTAGTATGTCCTGTTTGCTACCATTATGTCCCATCATGTCTTTTGATTTCATTGCCGTCTTTGGAGAGAATGGCTTTGTTTTACCATCCACTGTCATTTTAGATGAAATCTGATTCCGAGTGACCGTCTGTCAATAACATAGCTTTTGTATGCTTTGAGATATTGTGCTTAAATTTTTATGCTCTAAATGAAATCTGAGATTATATTGTGTTTGCCTTACCGTTTGTAACGCGAAGAAATAATGCTTGCACAGAGTCGCCAAGGGTACAGAAATATTTGTTGTCGTTCAAAAATTTCGATTCCGGGTGGCAGTCTGTCAGTCTGTCTACAGCATAACTCTCGAATGCTTTGACCTATCGTGTTGAAATTTCTCACATGCCATTTTCCGCAAAAAAGTAAATTTAACTTCGTGAACGGGCCACATCTCCCTACTCCTTCTACCCCATCCCCGACAAATTTCATGAAATTTCAAAATTTAAAGAAATTGATTTTTCTCCGAAACTAATCAGCTATTGACTTGAAAATTATGTGATAGGTGATTAAAAAATATTGATCTGATCCTAAGGAGGATACATAATAAGGAGTGACTATGAGCATGCTTTGCCTTATAAGAAAATGGGGATGAAAGTATTTCCCTCCCTTACTGGCGAAATGCTCGAAATATTTCGAAAAAAATCGTTTCGCTATCTTTGTCTGGCACACTTAAAAATATTATAACTCTTTCCCACGTTAAATCGTCAATTGTCAAATTTTCGAAAGAATTGTTTCGCTATCCTTGTTTGGCATGCTTAAACCCAAAGCAACTATCTCTGTCCCGCGTTAAATTGTCCGTTGCTAAAGTGCTTAGCTTAGAAACGAACCAAAGACCAATAAAAATTGAAAAAATAAAGATTTCTGAAATAAAACAGCAAACTCCATTGTACTGAAAATTATTTTATTGCTGACTGAATATTAGCAACCAAGAGTGAATATAAATTATGATATTGTTTTTTGTAAAAGTTTGAAGCCATGTTAAGCTTGGACACAATTTTCGAAAATTTTCGAAGCAAAAAGTATTCCCACTTGAGACAGCCTATCAGGCACTCCATTTTATATATCCTCCTTGTCTAATCCCCTTAGTCATTCAACCCACTCCCATATAAATGCACAATTCTCAAAAATGGATTTATTCGGTTTTCGTTACAACTAGCAAAGCTATTACAAATATCATTCATATCGAAAAATTTGGTTTTGATTACAACACAATTGCACAGTTTTGGTAAATTCACTTAATCGATTTTCATTGAAACTAGAAAAAGTACGAACTTTAAATTTTGGCAAAATTTGTCCATTAATAATTGCAATGAATGCTAAAGAAAATATGAGCTTCGCTTCACTCCCTCTACTACATCCCATACAAATTTTTGTATTGGACTTTAAAATTGTAACAAAGCAATGTGATTAGGATGTTGATAAGCAGATTCAAAATCACCCAAAACCTCCCACTTTTTCTGCCACCTCCCATACAAATGCCATAAATTCAAACATAAATTGTTCAATTTCCTCGAAAATTATGAAAGCTACAAACTTTAAATTCAGCATGAAATATTTTGTATACTACGTTCGGAGTTTTATACAAAAATTATAAACCTTCCCCTCTGCTTTAACCACCTCCCATACAAAAGTCACTATTCGAAAGAATTTGAGTTGACAAATTTTTTCCGGTACATAACTCTTTTCCATTAAGCTAGGGTGTAGCCTAGTGGGTAGCGTGTTGGTCTTATAATGCGAAGGTCGTGAGTTCAAATCCCGGTCGGCGCAATATATAATTCCAGCATATTGCCTGCTTGGATATACCTTGGTCCCCTCGATCTACGAAAATTAAAAAAAAAATGAAAATTTCGTAGAAAGAGGGTTGTGCGAAGGGCTAACAACACTTCCACAATAAGTAATGAAAAATGTTGAGGAACCTGAGCTTCAGGAGGCCAAGGTCCGATTTGGGCTGTAGTGCCATTGTAGAAGTAGTAAAACCACCATTACCATTTAATCTAGAGTATCTAGATAGTATAATTCTGTTATGTTTATATTCTAGATGAAATCTGAGAGTATTATAAGTTTGCCACAAAGTTTGTAATGCCAAGAAATAAGAATGATAGAGAAGTTCATATAATCACTCAAAAATCTCAAAACCGGATGTCCGTCCGTCTGTCTGTCCGTCCGTCTGTCTGTCTGTCCGTCCGTCTGTCTGTCCGTCCGTCCGTTCGTCCGTGTCCTCTATAGCTTGAGAACGCGTTGAGCTAGATAGTTCAAATTTGGTGCACGTCGTTTTTGATAAAAAAGTAAGGTCAAGTTCGTGAACGGACCAAATCGCTCCACCCCTTCCACCCCTTCCATCCCTCCCATACAAAATTACACAATTTCGTAATTTGACAATAAACGGATTTCTTCGAAAAGTATAAATGCTATTAATCTGAAATTTGGAATATACTACTTTCAGGTGATTCTAATCTACTGTATAAAAGTTATTTGAGTCCTCCCCGTCCTTCATCCACATCTCATACAAACTGCTCTTTTTCATGAAATACTATAAACAAATTTACTCAGTACGTATGAAATTGATCGAGCTAAAAGTGTGTACCAAATATTTATTTAGAATTCTTAGTAAGACCAACAAAATTTAGGCAATTAGTTTCACTCCTTCTACCCCCTCCCATACAATCTGGCACAATTTAAGAACTTCATAAAAAGTCGATTTTCCTGAAAAGTATGAATGCTACTGATCCGCAATTTAAAACATTTCAAAAGCATAATGTTTATACTTATTTCTGAAAAAGTCATTGTGAACTCGCACGTCTTTCAACTACCTTCCATATAAATTGCACAATTACACTAAATTCAATACACTAATTTTCTCAGTACCTAAATAAATTATTTATCCTAAATTTTCTATAAAACGTTTTGGCTCTAGCGTAATGTGAAAGAAGTAGTTCAATGTCGTAACCCCCTCCACCACCTCCCCTACAAAATTTCTTTAAATCTAAAAAATTTGTCTTTCATCTAGAGTATCGCACGATTGGGCTTTACGTTCTTTCGTAATCTTGTTATGTTTTTCTCTTCGGTTATGTTCAGATTATAAATTACTTTGTCTAACTCTACGATATCATGCTTGCAATTTACCTCATAATAATAAATCTGAAATAATCATATTCTTTCCTGGTTTGTACCTACCATCTAACTTATGTTTCTTTAATTGTAATTTCATGCGGTGTAACCTAGCTAAGGGTATATGCCTTTTTTCTTTACCTATAATTCCAATCAAAGGTTTATGGTCTGTATGAATGATAACTTATTTCTCCATATGCAAACTTGTGATATTTTCTACATGCGAAGATTATCGCCAATAGGTTTTTCTCTAATTGGGCATAATTAATTCCTGCGGAGCTTACGCTTCTGGACGCAAAACTTACTGGCTTTTCATCTTGAATCATCTTGGTGCGTATAGCTATCTCCTTGTAAGGGTCAAAAGGCATAATAAAAGGAGCATTCACGATTTAATCTTTAATACTATTATGTGCTAGCAGCTACTACAACATAACATTTTTCTTTCGTAAATGCCTCTCTTTCTGAGAAATTTGGCATAAAGTGCCTTGTATAATTGAAGGGTCAAGTGGATAAAGGGGTCATTCATTCATTCATTTTTTAGCCAGTTGAAGTGGACTGATAAACTTTGTTTTCAATTGACAGCCAGAGCGATCTAGCGCCTAGAAACAGATATCACCAACACCAAAAATTTTATCTCAAAACATTGTAAATTGTTCAATAATCCATTTATCCACTTAAGCCTTCAGTTAATCATGTCTAAGATGCATTGCAATTCTTTTTTATTCTTAGGATTTTTAAGTTCTATATGGCTTTTGAACGACATGGATCAATAGAGATTCCTTCTTCTGATATAATAAGACCTAAATCTTATATATTAATACGTGAGCAACTAAAACACAAAAATAATAAAAAAAAATTGATAACAACAATTTAGCTAAATTTATTCTAAGCAGTATTTTGTACTTTATGAAAAATTGTACCCAACTCACACAGGAGGTTTCATCAAAACAACGACGATTTGCGGTTTTTGATATTTTTTTACGCTATTAGACAATACCATGTCGATAGAAACTTTTTAACTTTTGTTATTGTCTAATACAATAGATACATTTTACACAAATAATATATCTTTCTGCCCAGCGATAGAGAGTGAAATAGACTTATTCCAATTTAAAAAAATCTAAAAAAGTGGACTTATTCCCTTTTTTCCCAGGGGTCGTCCAACTATTGCTTGCTATGCTTATTAATTTTTTTTTTTTATTGTTTGGTGAAGGTTTTTTTTAAGCTAGGGTATAGCCTAGTAGGTAGTGTGTTGGTCTTGTAATGCGAAGGTCGTGAGTTCAAATCCCGGTTGGCGCAATATATAATTCCGGCACATTGCCTGCTTGGATATACCTTGGTCACCTCAATCTAAGAAAATGAAAAAATCGTAGAAAGAGGGTTGTGCGAAGGGCTAACAACCCTTCCACAATAAGTAATAAAAAAATGTTAAGGAACCTGAATATCAAGGTCTGATTTGGGCTGTAGCGCCATTGCAGAAGATGCAGAAGGTTTTTACAGTGAATTTCGAATTTAATGGAAAGATTTTCGAATTTCACACGCTGCTGTGATTTTTGACGGGACGTTTCGGTCTCAGCTGAGACCTCCTTTATCAAACTTATCGACAATTAGAAAAAAATGTAAACGTTAAGTTTCGTAAAGGTCTGACCGACACGTCACAATAGTGTACAATCCGGTAATCTCTCCTTTAAAATAAGTTTTTATACAATTTCTTTCAATTTTCCAAATTTTGCTCAAAATGTGTTTCTCTTTTACTAATTTAAAGCTCGTCAAATTCTTGGAATGAACAATCAAACACATGTTGATATGCGTTTAGGAGGCGCTAACGATAACATTTCAAGTCATGTAAATTGTCCAGCATCGTTAAATTCGAATAATATGGACCGATTGTGTATTTCAAATTTAATGGCTCAAGGTAATATTCCATTCATTTTTATTTTTCAATATTTCTTATTAAATTCAATTTTAAATTTTCCTTAGATTTCCATTCATTTTGGCCGTATGGTCAATTTATGTCGCCTGTTTGTCCACCCGGTGTCGCTATGTTCCCTACACCATATCCGTTGCCATTGTATCAATCAAATAATATTCATTCGAATTATGATAATTCGTAAGTTCTCCACAACTTATTATTAGAAAAAAAAAGAAATATAATTTTCATTTACAGCCAACCCAGATTTATACCAAACATGGGAAATAATTCACGAAATATGGAACCAAACAATATGACAATTCAAATTGGTGTACAGTGCATGAATCACAATAATCCAGTCAATATAAATGCTTTGAATGATTTAACGATGCCATTGCCAAAGTCGCCCGGCGAACAGGATAATACGACACATAATAATCGTAATTAAATAAAAAATGTTTTTTAAATTTTTACTTTTAATCAATCTTTTTTTTATAGTTGATTTGCCATATGGATCGGTCAATGTATCCAGTCCATATCACGATAAATCGAATGGAATAGATGCCGTGTTTGCGAAAGATTTCGAAAAGAAATTTGGGTAATAAGGAAAATTTAAATTTTTGTTTATTTTTTTTAATTTTTTTTTGTTTTCGCTTATAGCACAAGGTTTTCGTTTGATATGTCTGATGGACCGTCAATGATCGATATGAGCGCTTTATGTCAGGAGAAATTCTCGGAGGTATGACTATTTGCACTTTTCCTTCAGAAGTCTTTTTTCTGTTCTCCATATTTTAAGTATGTAGCCCATGAGGTTTAGAAATACATCCCTGTCTTAGCCCTTCGATAGTTTGTAATAGAGGAACTCTTTGATTAGTTAACACGTTGATATCGACTAATCCTTAGAGAATTGTACAGGCGCCGTGGAATAAATTCGTTTGTATACTATTCTCAAGCTGGGACTTACTAAATATAATAGTATATAATAGTTATCTATTGCATGCTGGACAATAGAAATCATCTGGCAGCATTGCCAAAGATCCTAAATAAGTGCTTAAGAGAGACATAAATACCGATCTTTGTGAATTTTGCAAAATTTTACATTTTTAAGGATCAGGTGAATTCTTATATTAATTAGAAATCTTTTAAAGTATCAATCATTTCGCAAAAAATAAAAAATATTTAGTGTATTTTAAAATCTACCATGTGAACACTTAAATGTAGTGTATCGTAGTGGATTTTGTACTGCGACAAAAACACTAAAGTTTGAGGAATCCTGTTTCATACTTTTCTGAGGTTAAAATTTGTGTACCAACTTATAATGGAGAAATGAAGTTCAGTGCAAATTTTTAACAAATGTTCCCGATTTTCCAAGTGAAATCCCTATCGAATGGTTTAAGGCTGAATCATTTTTTTTTATTATGAAGATAACGAAATTTATCTAAAGTTATATTGAGGTGCCTTCTACAGAAATATTTATTGTCGCTCAAAAACATCGGGGAGTAATCAGCCTTAGGTTTTATTTTGCTTCCTTCACTCCTTCTACCCTCTCACATACAAAGTGACTCATTTTCAAAAATTTATAATAATCAAATTTTCATGGAAACTATAATAGCTATTAATTTGAAATTAAAAATATATTATTTCCATTATAAATGTGATCTTCAAGTATATAAATAATTGAATGCCCTTACTCCTTCCACCACCTCCCATACAAACTAAACTTTTTCATGAAATTCTATACTTCAATTTTCTCAGTACGTATAACTTTTATCAAGCTAAGATTTTGTATTAAATCTTTAATTAGCATTGTTATTAATATCAGAAAAAAAAGTAACTAATTAGATTTACTACTTCTACCCTCTCCCGTACAATCTGACACATATCCACGACTTTGCGAAAATTCTATTTTCTTGAAAAGAATAAATGTTACTGTTCTGAAATTTAAAATATATCAATTGAATGATAATTGTAGTTGCTCCTCAAAGAAGAACTAAGAACTCTCCACTCCTTCCACCACCTCCTATACAAACTGCACTTTTTCATGAAGTATTGTAAACCGATTTTCTCAGTAAGTATAACTTCGATCGAGCTAAAATCTAAATTGGTATTATTATTATTATCGCGCAAAAATTAACCGCTCTACTCCTTCTACCCCCTCCCATACAATGTGACACACTTCCACGACTTTTCAGAAACTCTATTTTCTTGAAAAGTGTGAATCGAACTGATCTAAAATTTAAAATATATCAATTGCATGATGATTATAGTAGTTTCTAGAAAAATTGGCAAACCAACCTCCCCCCCTCCTTCTACCACCTCCCATACAAACTGCACTTTTTCATGAAATACTCTAAACCAATTTTCTCATTACGTATAACTTTGATCGAGCTAAAATTTTGTATTAAATCCCTAATTAGCATTATTACTATTGTCGGGAAAAATCAACCGATTAACTCCACTCCTTTTACCTTTCCCCTACAATATGACACAATTCCACGACTTTGCGAAAACTCGATTTTCTTGAAAAGTGTGAATCTAACTGAACTGAAATTTGTAAGATATCAATTGAATGGTGATTATAGTTGTTTCTAGAAAAACTACCAGAAATCCCCCACTCCTTCTACCACCTCCCATACAAATTGCACAGTTTCACTAAATCCAATGCACTAGGTTTCTCAAGTTACCTATTCAATTTTTCAAGCTTAACTTTGGTGCAAAATATTTTTATAGCTTCTCTAGCATGATGTGAAATAAATTAATTTAGTACTGTCATCGCTTCTATCACTCGCCACACAAAAATTATTAAGAAAAAAATTTCGATTTCATCGGTAGTATCATATAAATGGGCTTTACGCACAAATTTTATTTGGGCTTTTTTTAATTAACATAAGCTACAACTATTGCCCCATACAAATGCAAGTATCATGGTCTGATTCTTAATAATTCATGGTTCTGATTCCAACAAAATACAAAACATTGTGTTCAAAGAGCCATCAAACTAAGCAGATTATTTATCCGATATAATGTACTACTAACTGCATTCTCAAAAAATGTTTTTATTCCGATTCTTACGCGGACAAAGTCGCGGGCAATCGCTAGTTAAAAATAAAAATCAGAAAATATTTTTTTTAAACATTTTTTAAACTTTTTAGTGTTTAGTGTGTTTAACAAAAATTTCCGAAGGTCTTATTCCGAGAACCATATAAATTCTCAAATTTAAAAATGAATTTCTACAGCTGAAAATCTGTTCCGAAATAGTTTTTTCAAAACGTATGTTTCTAATTTTTTTTCTCAACATTAATTCCAGCTTACACGCATGGCTATGAGAGGCTGCGAACTAGCCGAACGTTTAGCTTACACGCATCGAAACCGTCCATGTTTTAAAAAGATCGATAGCCTATGCGCACGTATGAAACAGGACCTAATTCGTCCTGACGGTGTTTTACCAAATATCAATTCGCAAGGCATTGCCTGGGCTGTAAAGGATTTCATTTTCGTATTTACGCGAATAATAAATGCCTGGATCATAATCAAGGGATACGTTTATAATACACCGGAAGGATTGACCAAAGTCAAGTCGGCTCTCAGTCCCGACTTTACGAAGAGCTTTGCAGCGTGGCAAGATGCAACAATGGATTTTGTCGAGAACATCATTAAATCGTTTTTAAGTTTGGACCACTTGGTACAGAGTCAGAAAGCGGCCTTCCAAAAAATCGACAATTCGATGAAGACGTCCAGTACGCCGCTCAAGAAGACTAACAATAGCGCCAATGTCGATATGAACGGTACGAATTCGAAATTGAATTTTAAAATGTTCGATGATTCCTATGACTTTCTCAACGATAATATTTCGAACGAGAGTTTAAATGTTCCGAACCAGACGTCGGTTGTGAATGACGCAAGCAATACTACTTTGAATAAAAGCTACTTTTCCACGCTGGTGGAAGACTCCGAGGAGAGTCAGCGCAAGGCCACCGTCAATGGAACATATTTCAAAACTGGCGTCTATAATCCGTTGCAAAAGGACTCGAATGGAATCAGTAGTGGCAATGTTGCAGATCCTGTAGTTTCTACTAGTGCTGGTACAGGTGTCGTTAAAAATGACACTATCGATACGTCGTCATATAACTTGAATTGTGGAAAAATTTTCAATAATGCCAACATGAATGAAGGAAGCGGTCTGATTTGGCCAAATACAAATAATAATTTCCTGACCACAACATCAACAACGTGTCAGCCGCGCATTAATTCGGCACCGATTAATAGAGATGGTGATTGTAAACAGCCGCAGATTTCGATAGTAGCTCCGACTTCTAATGTGGTTACATCAACTACGACGTCAACAACACCAGCATTTTCAAATTCGAATTCATCGATTCCAACGAAATCGTCGTCATCCTCTGATTGGCTTCCGTTCGAATTTCGTGTACTTGAAAAGAACATAACGAATTTCGCGACCGCTTTCGATCCAACTATAACGAAACCGATCGGTTCGGCTCTTACAGAAAAATTGGAAGTTCTATTGCAACGTATTAGTAATTTATCTGAAGGAAAATATTTTTTTACTGCTCATTTTACTAGAAACTACGTAAGTGTTGATCTTTCTTAGGTACTTTTTTGAAAAGATTAATTAGTTATTTTTCTTTAATTTAGTTTCCAGATTTTACAGCCAAATATCCTAATTTTATGGATCTCCGTTCTATCATCTTAAAAGCACAAGTTGGAGGCTATTCGCATATATTTGAAATTGTCCATGATCTAAAATTGATTATTTATCATGCGAAAATTTATTTGAAGGTAAATGGTAGATTTTTTATTTTATTTGTATGGGAAATGGTAGAAGAGTAGGGGGAGGGTTTCTTTTTTGAAATATTTTGTTTGTTTCAAAGTAGATCGATTTGAATTTCAGGAGGGAGGAAATCAAGATATTGTATATAGATAATTTTGTATGGGGGCTGAAGTAAGAAATTTTTTGTGGGGAGAGTAGGGTAAGTGGTTAGGATGTAGCCTAGTAGGTAGCGTGTTGGTCTACAATGAGAAAGTCGTGAGTTCGAATCCCGGTCGGCGCATAAATCCAACACACTGTTTACTTGGGTATACCTTGGTCACCTCAATATATGAAAATGAAAAACTCGTAGATAGAGGATTGTGCAAAGGTTTAACAACCCTTCCACAATAAAAAATGAAAAATGTTAAGGAACCTGAAGATCAGGAGGCCAAGGCCCGATTCGAGCTGTAGTGCAATTGTGGAAGTAGAGAGGGTAATTGTCTAGGTCTTAGTTAATATTAATATCGGTGGTAGATTTTTTTAAGAATAAATTGAGAAAGCTAACTATAATTTATCGCTATGACTTTTTTCAGACAAATCCAAACGACTTACTGAGAAATTCAATTGCCGAATATGAAAAGGAAATCAATAATATTCTTACCGAAAAACTTTTTAAGAATTGGCAATTCGAGCATATTTCTGGCGATCCGATTGAAAGCCTATTCTCAATTTCAAAGTAATCTTCTCTCTTCGTAAAAAAAAAAAATATTAAAAATCATAAAAAAAAGTGAAAGCATAAAAAGTTAAACACTAAAATAAAATATAAACCCTCCATTATTTTTTTTTCTCCTTTACCAATAACTTAGGGACAAATTTATATTAACAAAGAAACTAACGAACAAAAAACATACTAAAAGTTTATTATACAATCCTCTGAAAGCCACTAATTTTTGTCTTCTATTTAATAATAAGTATTATTTATATTCGTCATCTTGAAAAGTAAATCACAACGATAAATTCAAATAAATACGAAATTATTTTTTTTTAGCTTGAATATGAAAGAAAATATTTTTTATCGCAATATTTTTGTTTTTAAATTTTAATGGAGGAAATCCATCAATTAAACAAAATTATGCTTAATAATGATAATTATTACTTCTGTACCGAAAAGATAATCTTAGTATAAATTTCGTGAATGTTGAATTAAAATTTCTTTTTTTTTAATAATTGTTTTTTTTTTTTTCAACGGATCATCTGTTTTATAAAATTAATATTTTCTTTTCACGTTCGTTTATTTCCAACAACTTTGTTTTGATTAAAATATAATTAAGAAAGTTAATTGATATATAAAAAAAATAATAAAATAATAATCCATAACCGAATTATAAATAATAAAATATGTAAAATTGCAATTGTATTTAAACCCTACCTTAATAATAGACTGGATATTTTAAAATTTTGTAATATTAAATAAAATGTTTCCGTATACCGTTGTTTATAACAAAATGTTTCAGTATAGGATTCGTTAATATTTTTGTTTTCAATAAAATGTTGTATATGTAAAAAAGGTTTCTTTTTATTGAATTGGCCATGGAGATTTTCGAGATAGGTTGTAGGAGGGTGGTTTCATAGAACTACAATGCACTGGGGCCATCTAGTTGGCCCCTATTGATTATAAGATGGAAGTCACTCCTCTTGTTCTAGCCACTTGGTTCGGTTTGCGAGCCGTAGCAGGCTCGAATATTGGAAGTCTTTGAGGTCGTCTGGTTCTGAGAGGAACCTAGAGCCTAAAAAAAGGAGACGACTGTTGAAGATTTGCGGATAGTGACAAAGATAATGTTCGATAGATTCTTCGTCTTCCTCGCAATCTTTGCAAAGGCTGTCGCTCACGATCTGCATCCTAAATGCGTGCAGCCTTAGCAAGCAATACCCTGTGGGTCGAGCCAACAATAGTTCGGACGCTACATTCGACTACGTTGTAACAACTGAGCTGTAATATTTTTATTCGGTTTTTCCAAAAAGAATTTGGTCGTTCTGCAGCTGTCTAGATACGACTATCATGCCAAGAGAGAATCCAAAATAGCTTGTTTGAAGCTAGTCTTCAGCAATGTTCGTGCTATATTTACTGATGGTGTTTGCAGATCCTTGCCGTGCAAGAGTGTCTGCTGCCTCGTTTCCTATCAGGTCGCAATGACCCGGTATCCAAATTAGGAAAACTTTCATTATGGCCGCTAGGCGATTCAAATTGTGTCTACAAATAGACACTAGTTTGGACGTAGTCCTGTAGGATTGGAGTGCCAGTAGCTCAGCCCTCTCTCCAAGAAAATATAACAATTTCCGAGACTATTCTGCATATCTAAAGCAATTTTTTTACACTCGTTAATGGCTAATACTTCCGCTTGGAACACTGTCGCGTGTTTTGGAAGATGAGATGAAGTGTGGATGTCGAGGTCGTGGGAATAAATCTCTGCACCTGCCCCTTGGTTAGTTTTACATCCGTCCGTACAGTTTGAGAGTTTGCGTCTCTAATGACGATTACATTTTTGCCATGACCAATGTGGCGCTGACTACGAATTTGGTTTTTAATCTAATGGCAGTTAGGCCCGCTATTTGTTTTATATAAATATCAAGTGGAGGTAGTGAGAGAATTACCTCCAGGGCTGCAGTTGATATGGTTCTAAGAGCACCTGTTATATACATACATGCCATCCGATGGCTTAGCGGTAATGGTGCTAGGTGGGCTTTTAGTACCACCACTGGCGATCACACAAGTGCGCTATAGCAAATAATTGGTCTGACAATACTGGTTTACATCCAGTGGATGACGTGCGGCTCAAGGCCACATCTCAAACCGAATGCCTTTTTGCAGGCAAAGAAAGCTACGGTAGCCTTTTTTGCTCGTTCTTGAATGTTGGCCTTCCAGGATAATTTACTATCAAGAATAAAACCTAAATATTCAACTTGGGTCAACAAGTTCGGTTCATCGCAGCGCTACAGCCCCTTTCGGGCCTTGGCTTCCTGTAGCCGAAGTCTCCAGCGATCTCGGTCCAGTGATCGCGTCCAATTTTGAAATCCGAGCAGCGATGAACAGTCTTCGTCAACAGAGTCGGACCAGCGTTTCCTGGGTTTTCCCACTGGCCTCCCGCCCTCCGTTTTTCCCTCGAATACCTTTTTATGTATTCGAGTTTCGTCCATCCTTTGTACATGGCTAGCCCATTGCAGCTTCCGCAGTCTGATGATAGCGGAAACCTCCGGTTCATCAAATATATCATACAGCTCACTGTTGTATCTAGTTCGCCATCGGTCACCATCACGTTTCGCTCCAATTATTCGTCTCAGGACCCGTCTTTCGAAAGCGTTCAACATATTTGCTGGTGCTTGTGTAAGGGTCCATGTTTCGCATCCGTAGCAAAGCACAGGTCTTACTATTGATTTGTAGACTTGGAGTTTGGTCTTCCTGTGTACGCAGCTGGCCTTAAGAATAGCTAAGACTGAATAATACGTTTTATTTGGTTCAATAGGACCATAGTGATATCTCGAAATTTCGGTGGAATGAGAGCATATGGTCTTCTTCTTATGGAGAAGAGGACCAGATCTGTTTTTTGAGGGTTAATGGTAAATCCTTTATCTAGTGCCCAGCTGTCTAATATTTGTAAAGCGGACTGCATAAGATCCCCTAGAACTTGTTCAAACTTACCAGTTAGCATGATGACAAGATCGTCTGCATATGCTATTGTGGGGTAGCCGTTCCGATTGAAAATGGAATTGAGAAGATCGTTATAATTGATTCACTGTTAGGACCCACAGGAGAGGCGATATTATGCCGCCCTGTGGCGTTCCTTTGTGGACAGAGCCTTTTCTTGTCTTCATCCATGTTAAGATTTTTCGTGAGCGAAGAAACTTAGCTATCCATACAGTCAGGAGAGGTTCCACACTATGGCTGCACAAGGCCTCAAGTATGGCATCAATGTTGACGTGGTTAAAAGCGTCTTCCATGCCTAGAAAGGCACCGAGTGCAACCTCTTAATAATCGAAAGCTTTCTCTATGAAAGCTACTGTCACATGCAAGGCGTTATCAGTGGACCTATCTTTTGGATAGGCACGTTGCGGGGGGTGGGGCATCTGATCGAGAGGTTAAGATTTGTGCTTAGGTATTTGTCCAGTCTTTCTAGGCCTTTAAGAAGGAACGAAGTCAGGCTGATGGGTCGGAAAGCCTTCGGGATGCTGTGAGAGGCTCTGCCTGGTTTAGGTACGAAAACCACCTTAACCTCTTGCCATAGCTTTGGTATGTGGCAAAGATTGATGCATGCTTTATATATGTCAAACAGGTACTGGATTATTGTTTCATTCGCATTCTGGATCATTGCGGGATAGATTTGTAAGGTTTGAAGGAAGTAAACGCAGTTCCTATGTTTTCTGGCGTCACGATTGTATCTACTAGTTCTGAGTTGACTAGAATACGATCGACAAATGAAATTTATGGCGGGAGCGCAAAGTATTCTGGGAAATGCGTTTGCATTAAAAGTTCAAGTGACTCGCCACTAGATTCCGTCCCTTATCCAGTAATTCAGTCATGTATGGGTCTTTGGATAGGGTCCTCTTTATCTTAGCGGTATCGTTGACGTTATCGATTTCTTGACAGAATCTCTTCCATGAATTTCGTTTGGCGACTCTTAGCTGTTTATACTCTAGATGAAATCTGAGATTATATTGTATTTGCCTTACCGTTTGTAACGTTAAGAAATAATGATCGCACAGAGTCGCCAAGGGTACAGAAATATTTATTATCGCTCAAAAACCTCGATTTCGAGTGACCTTCTGTCCGTCTGTCCGTTTGTCTACAACTTAAGTCTCGAACACTTTGAGCTATCATGCTGAAAGTTGTTGTGTCTCATTTCTAGGGAAAAAGTAACTCGTGAACGGGCTACAGCCCCTCATTCCTTCTACCA
The DNA here is from genome assembly GCA_963669355.1 of Chorisops tibialis. Taxonomy (NCBI): domain Eukaryota; kingdom Metazoa; phylum Arthropoda; class Insecta; order Diptera; family Stratiomyidae; genus Chorisops; species Chorisops tibialis. Next base: position 311,902,072 of record OY770262.1, read on the forward strand.
CCTCCCATACAAATTTCATGAAATTTTGAAATTTTAAGAAACTGATTTTTCTTCGAAATTGATTAAGGTATCGACTTGAAATTTGAGTGTGATGACCTGCGGAAGGTGGAACTAAAGAACAACACGTCCGAGTGGTTTGTGATACGAATTCATACTGCTTTATTTACAGTTCTTGTTTACAGTATTGTCTGGTAGTGTTGCCAGACGGTATGTGACATCCCCCTTTTTTTATAAAACTTCAATTCAATTACAATTAAAGGATGTCACTAACAAAAAAAACAAACGTTCAAATATAAAACAAAATAAAATATATATGTATAGTATAGTTAATTATTAGTTGCCGAATCAAATTTGACGACTGGTTTGATAGTACGACTGGACCTGCGCAGCTTCACGGGAGGTTCCTTTGATGTTGCTGTATTTGTTTGCGTTTGTTGAAGTACGTCTCTAGAAATTGTATCAGGCGGATCGATGGTCGGTTCAATGATGTTTTTATTTGGCTGACTGATATTTTTAGTTGTTTTTTCACCATCAACAACTGGCCAATTTAACTCGGGTTGATGAATTATTGCCTTAGTTTTGTGTAAATGATGATTATTACGACGATAACGATTACCTTCATTAGTTTTAACGATCACCGATCTTGGATATTCAGTGTTTTCCACGACTTTAGCGGATTTCCACTCTCGATGTCCTGTTTGCATTCTGACGTTGTCTCCGACTTTAAGTTGTTCAAATGCACTTGCGCCTTTATCCCCATATTTTTTTTGCTTTAATCGTAGCTGACGCAATTCACTGGTAACATTTGCAACAATATTTGGTTTGAGTTGACTCCTAGGCACCGGAATAAAGGTTCGAGTTAATCTAGCTTTTATTGTGGCCAAATCTTTTCTTTCCTCAACAGTCAATCCCAGATTGTTGATTACTTTCAACGCGTCACGACCAATGATTGCCAGAAAATTAGCGGTCTGAACAGGTGCTTCCTCTTTACCAATTTTTGCCGCCGTGAAGTAGTTTTCATAGACTTCGAGCCATTCCGTCCACTCCTGTGACATGTCTATGTCACTGTTGACCAGCAATGGTTTCGGTGGTTTAATTGACATTTCGTATGACTCGTTTTCACTTTGTTCCGGCGAATGTTCTGCAATACTAATTTCGTCTGACTCGTTTTCACTTTGTTCGCGAATGTTCTGCAACATTTATTTCGTATGACTCGTTTTCACTTTGTTCCGGTGCTTGTGCGATTGTGTTTGGTATCTTCACTCACACTCTCGACACTCCGATATCGTTGCTTTTCTTTTTTTTTTCTTTTAATTTTCACTCGCGATGCTCTTTTCTTTTAATTTTCACTCGCGATGCTCTATTTTGGCACAACTTTCGAGTCCCAGCATTAAATTTTCACTTTCACTTCTGACACCATGTGATGACCTGCGGAAGGTGGAACTAAAGAACAACACGTCCGAGTGGTTTGTGATACGAATTCATACTGCTTTATTTACAGTTCTTGTTTACAGTATTGTCTGGTAGTGTTGCCAGACGGTATGTGACATTGAGTTATTAAAATTTTGCCAGAATTTTTTTCTTAATACATAATTTCAATAAGTGATAATAAAATTATAAGCTTCGCTTCACTCCTTTCACCCCTCCCGTACAAATATCTTCTTCGAACATATGAGAGTTATCGATTTTTAAATTGAAATAAAGTATGGCGATAAGGATGTTGATAAGCAGTTTTAAAATTTTCTAAGGCCCTCCACCACCTCCCATACAAATGCCCCAATTTCAGGAAAACTATATTTAATTTCATTGAAAACAATGAAAGCTATAAACTTAAAATTCAGCTCGACACATTTTGCATACCACGTTTGGTGTAATATCGAAAAAATACAAACCTCCCCCTCTTCTTCTACCACCTCCCATACAAAAGTCACTATTAACTATTCGAAAAAATTTGAGGTAAAATATTTTGCGGTACCTTAAACTATTTCTCATTTCATCTAGAGTATCTTGGGCTTTACGCCCAATCATAATTCTGTTATATTTTTTATGCAGTGTAAGTGCTGCTTGGTATTTGTCCCAATCTGTGTCACGTTTGCTGGAATAAGAATTGTTAATGAGTGTCCTTGCCCGTTTTTTTAGAATATCATTATCGTTCTTCAAACAGACAGCGTTCTTACTATCTTTGCCGGACTTCAGAGGGCAGGAACTTTTGTATGAGTTTGTTAGTATAGTATATTTGTTAACATACCCACTCTTTAACCTAAGGCATCTGGTGTTTTTATTGGGTATAGATTTTCGAGATAATACCAGAACGAATTGTTACACTTAATATCTGAGCTGAGTTTTAAAACCGTTTGAAGGTGGCGTCAGCTCCAAAAAGGCATTTTCGTTGAAGATGAGATAATTTTGAACCGAGAAATAATGCGAACAGCTCAAAATAGTTTCGGTAGTGATAATTTGGGTAAAAAGGAACCATCCGATTAGCTAAGTAGTCTAAATGAAAAAAAAAAACATAACAGGGCTACGATTGCGCGTAAAGCGCAATCTTACGGTACTCTAGATGAAATAGAATTTTTTGTGATTCCAAGAAATTTTGTATGAGCAGTGTTAGAAGGGGTGATAGCATTGAACTATTTTTTTCCCCATAATGCTAAAGTAGCTATAAAAATGTTTTATACAAAATGCTTACACCAAAAATTGAATAGGAGCTGAGAAAATTAGTGTGTTAGATTTAGTGAAAATGTGCAGTTTGTATGGGAGGTGGTAGAAAGAGTGGGGGGATTTTAGTAATTTTTTCAGAAATAACTAAGAATATCATAAAATTGACATTTCTTAAATTTGAGACTGGTAGCATTCATACTTTTCAAGAAAATAGATTTTTTGTGAAGTTGTGAAACTGCGTCATATTGTATGGGAGGGGGTAGAAGCAGTAAAGCTAATCAAAACTTTTTTTTCTGATCTTAGTGATAATGCTAAATAAGTATTTATTACGAAATATGAGCTCGATAAATGTTATATGTTCTGAGAAAATCGGCTTAGAGCATTTCATGAAAAAGTGCAGTTCGTATGGGAGGGGTTGGAAGGAGAGGGAGGACGCAAATAATTTTTACACAGTATATTGAAATTATTATAAAAGTAATATATCCCGAAATTCAGACTAAAAACTTTTATACTTTTCGAGCAAATCTATTTATAGTCGAATTGCGAAATTGTGTCGTTTTGTATGGGAGGGGGTAGAAGGGGTGAAGCTAATCGTCTAATTTTTTTTAGCCTTACTAACAATTTTAAATAAATATTTAGTGCACAATTTCAGCTCGCTAAATTTTATACGCACTGAGTAAATTGGCTTAGAGTAATTCATGATAAGTACAGTTTGTATGGGAGGTGGTAGAAGGAGGAGGCGGACACGCATAATTTTTATACGGTAGATTGATATTATCATAAAAGTAATATATTCCAAATTTCAGGCCAATAGCTTTTATACTTTTCGAGCAGATCCGTTTATTGTCAAATTGCGCATTTGTGTCATTTTGTATGGGAGGGGGTAGAAGGGGTGGAGCGATTTGGCCCATTGACGAACTTGATCTTACTTTTTTGTCAAAAACGACGTATACGAAATTTGAGCTTTCTAGCTCAACGCGTTCTCAAGCTAGAGCGCGCACAGACGGACGGACGGACGGACGGACGGACGGACGGACGGACGGACGGACATCCGGTTTTGAGATTTTTGAGTGATAATATTAATTTCTGTATTCATCATTTTTTTCTCCGAGCCTTATTTCTTGGCGTTACAAACTTTAGAGCAAACTTATAATACTCTCAGATTTCATCTAGAGTATAATGATTGTGAAAATTCGATGAAGCTTTAAATGGTGATAAAATCTAATTGATTGCTTGGATTTATATCAGAGTTTTATTCCAAGGCTAAACACAATGAAACTTTTGTATGCCAAAACCAAAAAAAAATATCAAACATCTACTGCATACAAAATTAACACCACAAAAATATAAAAAAATCAAAACAATTCATTTTTCATTTAATATATTGCAAACAAAACTTATAAAAATTGAAAATATGTTCAAAACAAAACCCTTTTCGTGACCTTTTGACAAAAAGTAAGGAGTCATCTTTTGGAATATATGTAAGAAATTCGTATGAAAATCGACATTTTTTAAAAGATAAAAGGAATTTCCGGTGGTATTTCATTTTTGAAATAAATCTTTTAAATTTTGTTCAATACAAAAACTAGTAAATTAAATAAAGATTAAAATGAAAGCTTTCATTCATTAAAAATAGGTAATTTTTGAAAAAAGTTACTAACACATGAATCATTGCTGCTGAGCATTAGTTTTCACTATTAGTTCTAGTTATGCAATCGTTTATCTATGGGTTGAAACTCTAATTTTCAATATATAACCCCAAGCTGAAGTGGCATTTTGTATCTCGAATCGTGCTCTCAGTTTTGAATGTTTTTAAACTCGTGTAAGTTTGTTTCGGTATCACCAATCTCGATCGAGTTGAATGTTTAAAACGTACGAGACGCTGTAGAAAATTATGTGATTTCTTCTAACTTGAAAATAATTTGCGGACAATATGCATTTCTAATCTTGTACGGTAAAATAAATCTTGTAAAATCTCTTTGACTAAGTATTTCTATTTTCGAAAGTCTTTCGTTCTGCTTATCAATCCCATTGCTCTGAAAATAAATGGACTTGTAGACACAATAACCTAAATAAAAATTCGAAAGAACACATAAAACATCTCGAGATGCACTTCCTCTTTCTTTATTTTCCTTTCATTTATCTTTTACAATTATTAGGATAGTGATTGGCAGTTGGATGTTTTTTTTTTTTTTTAGTTTTGTGCATTCATTTAAGCAACGATGATAGTATTAGTTTTATTGAAATTTAATTTAACAATCTAAGTTATTATCTTGGTTTTTTTTAAGTGCAACATTTTTGAAATTCCGAACTGATAAAAAACTTGAAATGAAAACGCTAACAAGAATTTTTAAATTTATTGAAAATAAGTTAATGATGTGTTTATTGCTTAAAATCTAGTTAGATTTATGGTTTCTTAGGATACGTCTTTAAAATACGTATTTATATCGGAATCTAATTAATATTCTAAATTTTGGATTGAATTTTCAAATTTTTTATTATGTTCCTGAATTTTCGCACTATATTTACAATACATTAAAATACGAATACAAGAAATAATTTTTAGATTTTATTATCTAAAATTTATTGGGAGCTTATAGAGGCGTATGTTACAGACGTATATCTACAAAAAAAAAGTTTTATATTAGATTGTTTGCAGCTACAATATTTCAAATTTACTACTGCCATGAATTTTACTTTTCTAACTTTTAAGATAGACGAATGTAATTCGTTAATACTCTTGTCATGCGTTTCTCTAAAAAAAAAAGACTATGAACCATTATTATTTATCTAATTTATGTTTTTCATTAATTACAGTAAAGTTGTAAATTCCTTTATGACGATTGAAGTGTGTAAATACTGTTATTTTTTCATAGAAATAAAATTTACTATTGCGATAAAGGAACAGGAAAAATAAAATGCTTCCAAACTTATTTTTAAAATTTCGTAAAAAATTAGCTTAAACTGTTTTGAAAAAGAGCAATGTTGCCAATAGGGCTGCACCAATAATGGTAAAAGTACTGCCAATGGTCCCGGAACCATTACAATTATCGGAAGAGCATGCACAAACTTCTTGACGACCACCAAATCCGGCACGTTGATAACAAGCATTTTTGTATGTTGAATCGTCCCAGCCGCATCCACGAATTACTCGATTATCTGGTGGTACTGCGAATGGAAAATGATTGTGATAAATTATCAGAATTTAATAATTAGGCTTTTTTCAGTTAAAATCGATTTACTTACAATTGTTCACTGCAAATTCAATTATTTGTGTGATTTTTCGGCAAAATGTATATGTTACTCCATGTTTATGATTGCCGCATTCAACTGAAAGATCGTTTGGTGGAATCAGTAAAGCACAGCGGCTATCATTATGACTGTTGCATTCAAAACATCGAATTGCAGATCCTGAAACGAGAAAAACAGGATATGGTTTGAAGCTTATTTATTTGGTACGAAAATTAAAGTACACTATTTTGCTTGCAATAGCTGGTCCTACATGTTCGAGTAAGGTCTGCGAGCAACTTCTTATGACGTTGTATTTCGAAGATACTCGCAAGTTTGTGGGGAAAGCAGTTGCGAGCCATCTTGCTCATTTGATATCAGAATTTTTGCTTTCGAAATATCCTGTTGTCCTCATATTTTTGGAGCTTATCCACAAAACACCAAGGAGCTTTAGTGCGTAGGAAATACCTATGGAGTTCAAACATTTGTTGGTGGCTCGGTATGAAAAATATGCGAATGTGCGTTCTTCGAGAAAATTATCAAAGTACTCGTGTTATTCGAACGTCTATTGTTACTTGATAGTGGATAGAAAATTCAATTCGTTAGTGACTACCGAATAAACGATAATCGATTTTATTTGCAATGCAATCATTACAGTAAGAGGTCGAACACCATTTACAAGTATTCAATGTCACATTGCAAATGTATACTGAATACCATACCCAAAATGTAAACCGAAAATTATAGTTAATAATCGAAGTCGAGTTATTTAATAGGGGGTAGAGTGGTTCTAATTCAAAAGAATCGGTCGCTTTTATTTGCGATGGATTGTCGATTCTTTAAAAAAAGGATTAGCGTCGTCAATTATTCTGGGGTGAAATCATGCAACTGGAATCAATATTAAATTTGAGATTGCAGAAAAGAGGCCGATCTCGTTTCCTATTCGAATGTTTTGTTATTTTTCACAGGAAATCGTACCTATTCTATTCAGAAATCCGTAAATTGGTGCTTATTGAATAGAAACCACACAACAAGCACGAAACGATTTCAGAAATACTCGAAAATGAAACTCTTGAATTTAATTTTGAAAATAGAAGGGTGGCTATTAATATCGAGAAATTTTCATAATTTAATGTCAGGGAAAGTTGGAATTAGTATTGTTATAGATCTGGCAACCACGCAATTTGATCTTTCCCGAATATACAAGAATTATGTAGAACAGTATTCCCCAATATGTAAAAAGCCATAATTAAAAATCTAGAACTTTCCAGTATATTTGAGACATACACCCGACGACATACACAACGGAAGGTTCGAGAATTGGAGAAAAAAATGTATAAAAGCACGATGCTTTCAGTCGGGAAGCAGTTATTCAGCGACATTTATGGAAGACGCGAACCGGTGCAAGAAAGCGATAGAACAATATCGGCGGTAGTGCCATATAGTGCGAATTAAGTTAAAGTACGAATTAAGTTAAAGTGCGAATAAATAAATTATCACTTATTTTTAAACGAATTGTGTTTTACTTGAAATCCCGGCAAACCCCTAGCTTGCAACAGAAAGTACATGGTTATGGTTGCTGATTGCAAAGTTTACACAATGTTTTTGGGCTTCTATGTCTAAGATTTTGAAAAAAAAATCGATTTGTTTTTATAAATTAAAGGTCTAAGGTCATTGAAGTATGTAATATGTACTCTGAAAATTACAAACCGAAATCCAAAGTGGGTTTGATTTTATGGCTACATTTTGATGTTTGCATAGGCTCACTTAGGTAAGGGTGTAGCCTAGTGAGTAGCGTATTAGTCTACAATGCGAAGGTTGCGAGTTCAAATTCTGGATAATACCAGCATGATGCCTGCTTGGATATACCTTGGTCACCTCAATTTACGGATATGAAAAATTCGCAGATGGAGAGTTGCGCGAAGGGCAAACAACCCTTCCATTATAAATAATGAAAATGTCCAGAAATCTGAAGGTTAGAAGGCCAAGGTCGAGTTTGAGTCCTAGTGCGATTTTATAGGGTGTTTGAGCAAAAGGTGTAGGGTTGGAAAGCTGGTCGCTTAACATTAGTCGAATGTTGATATTTGTCATCTTCAAATGCGGGAAATTTACCATGGCATGCTACACAGTCGTTGCATTTTATTACGAAAATTCACGTTCAATCGCAGTTACGATGCGCAAAATTCGATCAAATTCTGATCGTAATCATGTGCCTTCTCTACTCTAAGAGACTGGCTCAGTGCAAGACGCGAAGACACGGAACGACTTTGCCCCAGACGTTCGACCGAAAGTATCTCTGCAGTGAAGGAAAGTATTGCAAATGATCCAGACAAATCCATATGTCACCGTGCTCAAGAGCTAGACCTCTCCATGTTCAAGAATTGCAGCCGGACCACCAGCATTGCCGTACATTCTCTGATTGGGTCTTGGCAACAAATCCTACACCTTTTGTTCATACACCCTAGAGATTAGATAGGCTCAGTTAGGGCCGGTCTATCTAAGATGCAGTAGCTTCGGCTTCGACTTTGCGAAAATTCATTTGTACAGAGCTTAACAAAACTATCTTGGGGTTTTGTCTGAATTCATAAATGAACTTTTTGAATTTAATGCACAAAGCCAAAGCTTAAACTACTGCATCGAATGCAGACTGGGCTATAGATGTGCTTAGATACTTAAAGCGCGTCAATAATGTAATACCAAATCGTGAAAAACTAAAAGCTGTATATCTTAGAGCTATTTGAAAGAAATCCTTACAAACACCGATTTTTATTTCTTGCCAATATTGGACAGTTTAGTTTAAATAGCTGTCGAAACACTGATCAGCACAATCCAAATATTGTTTATCATTTTGATTAATTAAGAACTGCCATATGATCACGACGTCAATTTATTTTGAAGAGGATTAACTTATACAGGCATCCCTCTAATAACGCGATTAGTTGGTTCCGTGTTATTCGAAACCGTGTTATTCGCTACGAATGATTCATACAATTTTGAAGATAATGTTCCGTGCTATTCAAAGCTGCGCAATTAGAAACCCGAGATCTGCATAAATTTGTACAATTGGTTCCACAGATTAATTAAGAAAACATTGAAAATAAGAACACAATTTATTATGTATTTTTAGTTGAAAACTTTCAGTTGTAGAAAAATAACATAAAATTCATTCATTTTAGAAAAGTTAAATTTGAACATAACAGGGCTATGATTGCGCGTAAAGCGCAATCTTACGATACTCTAGATGTCATCCCAAGAAATTTTGGATGGGGAGTGTTAGAAGAGGTGATAGCATTGAAATAATTTTCTCCCATCATGCTAAACTAGCTATAAGAATGTTTTATACAAAATGCTTACTCCAAAAATTGAATGGGGACTGAGAAAATTAGTGAGTTAGATTTGGTGAAAATGTGCAGTTTGTATGGGAGGTGGCAGAAAGAGTGGGGGGGGATTTTATTGATTTTTTCAGAAATAACTAGGAATATTATAAAATTGACAACTCTTAAATTTCAGATTAGTACCATTCATACTTTTCAAGAAAATCGATTTTTTGTGAAGTTGTGAAACTGTGTCATTTTGTATGGGAGGGGGTAGAAGCAGTGAAGCTAATCAAATATTTTTTCTGATATTAGTGATATTACTAATTAAGTATTTATTACAAAATGTGAGCTCTATAAATGTTATATGTTCTGAGAAAATCGTCTTAGAGCATTTCATGAAAAAGTGTAGTTTGTATGGGAGGGGGTGGAAGGAGAGGGAGGACGCAAATAAGTTTTCTACTGTAAATTTAAATCATTATGAAAGTAATGTATCCCAAAACTCAGACTAATAGCTTTTACACTTTTCGAGTAAATTAATTTATTGTTAAATTGCGAATTTGCGTCATTTTGTATGGGAGGGGGTAGAAGGGGTGAAGGTAATCGTCTAATTTTTTTTCGCCTTACTAACAATTTTAAATAAATATTTGGTGCTCAATCTCAGCCCGCTGAATTTTATAAGCACTGAGGAAATTGGCTTAGAGTAATTCATTATAAGTACAGTTTTTATGGGAGGTGGTAGAAGGAGGAGGAGGACACGCATAATTTTTATATGGTAGATTGATATTATCATAAAAGTAATATATTCCAAATTTGAGGTCAATAGCTTTTATGCTTTTTGAGCAAATCCGTTTATTGTCAAATTGCGTAATTGTGTAATTTTGTATGGGAGGGGGTAGAAGGGGTGGAGCGATTTGGCCCGTTCACGAACTTCACCTTACTTTTTTGTCAAAAACGACGTGTAAAAAATTTGAACAATCTAGCTCAACGCGTTCTCAAGCTAGAGAGCGCACAGACGGACAGACGGACGGACGGACGGATGGACGGACGGACGGACGGACGGGCAGACGAACAGACGGACATCTGGTTTTGAGATTTTTGAGTGATAACATTAACTTCTGTATCATTCATTTTTTTCTCAAAGCCTTATTTCTTAGCGTTACAAACCTTAGAGCAAACTTATAATACTCTCAGATTTCATCTAGAGTATAAAAATACATTTTAAAATTTGAATTTTTAATAACGTAAAAATTTTTTAATTACGCAGGTTCAATCATTCTCACTCTACAAAGATTGATTTTTCTTCTTTGAATGGGTAGAGGATCCTTATCAATGGACATTTTTTGATCACTGTCGTCATCCAAAATACGTCATCCCAAAATCTTCAAAAAATCTCCATTTGAGAGCTCCAAATCAAAGACCTAATCCAGTTTATACACATTGTTTGCTTCTTTTATGTAGATTCTGTGTTTTTGGATTTGCTATTTAGGGATTTCTACTATTACAATGGCGCTACAGCCCAAATCGGACGTTGGGCTCCTTATATTCAGGTTCCTTAACATTATTTAGAGATTTGGTTTTGAGATTTTTTCCATTTAAATAAATAAAATAAATAAAATATTTTTATATCACACTTAATAGTATAGGAGCCGACGAGCTAAAAGATAAATTGGTTTGGTGAATAATTTATTTAACAAATTTATAGCTTTTAAGAGTTCGAAGGAATCCATTCGAGTTTTGATTTCTTGCTCAGCTTTAAAGCTTAATACCTTTCAAAGCTTCAACTCAATACAGAGCCCTTAAATGTTATTTAGGTTAAGCTAGCGTGTAGCCTAGTGGGTAGTTTGTTGGTCTACAACACAAAGGTCGGGAGTACAAATCCCGGTCGACTTATAAATTCAGCACACTAGTTGCCTGGGTATGTCTTGGCTACCTAAATTTGCGAAAATGAAAATTGGTAGATAGAGGGTTACGCGAAAGGCTAAAAACCTTTCATAATAAAAAATAAATGTTAAGGAACGTGAAGGTCAGAAGGCTAAAACCCAATTTGGGATGTAGTATCATTGAAGAAGAAGACAGCTTATTTTAAGGAGTAAGCGTTACTTTGTAGCCATGAACTCAGGTTACTTAATATTCGATTAATTATACGATTTCGACAAATTGATATTAAATAGTCGTTAATACTCTTAAAAAATTGAAATAAAATCTAAAAAAAATGTTTAGGTACAGAAGTCAATATGATTTAGGCTTTTTCTAGCTCATCGGATACAATAGGTATTGCGTTGCAAAGTAAAATAATGTTTTTTTTTCGAAACACTTTAATTTTAGAAAAAATCGGCCAGTAAAAATAAAAATATTATTTTTTAGGTAAAAGATTGCTCTTTGACATCCAATTAAAAATTTTAGGGAAGCTCATCGGTCGAGACAATGCATTAAAGTTGATTAAACAAAGTTTAACATTTTCTTCATTCCCTTAGCGGAAATTTCATTTAATACAGAATAAAATAATATTTTTAAAACTCCTATACCATAGACTCATGAAGTACGACATATATATTTCAATCTTTGATTTTTGTTGTCTTTTGTTTCAATCGGTATTTCACTCAGTAACAAATGGCAATTTCTTGAAAATCTCAACTGTCTTTTTAGTTTTTTTTCGAGAATTATGTGTATTACTGTAATCTTTAAATAAAATTTCTGAATATCTTAAGAATTTAATTTTTAAAAAAATTCAAATTCATATTTTCTGGTACCAAATATTACAAAAAACACGTGAACAAGTTAGTGTAGGGTGTGCTTAGACTTCTTCTTCAATTGGGATAATTATTTTCATATAAAGTTCAAAATAAACAAGAATCACGGAATTTCACAGTCCAACTGAAAGTGGGTTGGAGTGAACAAAAGTAATAATTAATTTAATTTTTTAGAAGTTTAAAAAATTATTTTTGGTTTGAAAATTCTAGTGGTGAAGAAATAATAATCAATGGGTCCATTATGAAGCTTTCGCAACGATAACTCTATGCTATGAGATTTAATGTTAATACGAATAACCCACTATATGCTTCAAATTATGTCATCTGCTTAACAAAAGTAATCTAATTAAATTTTGTAATGCATAGTTATTACGCTCTATCGGATATACTACTTAGTGATTTGGTGTTATTCTGCGATAAGATCTAGCTATTCAATTGTCGATGCATTACAAATTTAACGCTAACTTATTAAGTTGCTAGAAACCTACTTTTGAAGAGGTTATCTAAATCGGTACAATTTAGATTACATAAAAACAGAGAATGCTTGAATTGCTTTTGCAGTTATTTTATAATTTTGCATTATTTATAAATAAATACACATTCGATAGTAATAATTTAACTACTTGTATGACTTTTTGTTGCTATTTTCAAATTTGTGTATAAGTTACTGATAACTGTTATCAATCGTTCTACAAAATGCAGTCAGTCGTTTCCTTCAAGCTCAATAACATTTTTTTTCTAATTCTTTATTGAAGTATATTTTGGTGATCAAGTGTTGGCAATATTAGTTTCGAATGAGGAGGCAAATGGAGTTGAAAACTGTGCAAGATTGACTACTCTTGGTGCCAAAACAAACAATAGCTGTATAGTAGAGTTAACTACATTAATATTCATATTTCTGAATCCCTTTTCACAATGGCACTACAGCCTAATTCGTGCCTTGGCCTTCTGACCTTCAAGTTCCTTAAAATTTTAATTACTTAATGTGGACGGGATGTTAGCCTTTCGCACAAAAATCTATCTACGAATTTTTCATTTTTATAGATTGAGGTAAGCAAGGTATATCCAAGCAGGCAATGTGTAGGAATTATACGTCTATCGGAAGACACACGGCTTTTGCATTTTAGACCACCACGCTACCGACTAAGCTACACTCTAACAAAATATCTGAATGGTCAAAAAACACTCAAGAAGTAGAAGATAGTTATATAATGAAATATATTTACAACTTATTGTACAACCTTTTGGCTTAAAAATTTTTCAGCGACCAAATCTTAAAATTTTTGAATTCAAGCCATAAATTTTTTTTTAAATTTTTATATCTAACAAAATTGGAATCTAAATCGCAACGAAATCATGATAAATTTAGCAACCGAAATGTCCTTCTTTTATCATACATTTTGTCATCGATTCAGTAAACTGGTGGTAAAAAAATGTTCATTTCTTTTACAATGGCAGTACAGCCTAAATCGGGCCTTGGCCTCCTGACATTCAGGTTGCTTAACAATTTTCATTATTTATTGTGGAAGGGTTGTTAGATCTTTGCACAACTCTTTATATTCGAATTTTCCAATTTCGTAGATTGAGGTGACTAAGGTATACTCAAGCAGGCAGTGTGGTCGAATTATGCGCCGACCGGGATTTGAACTCACAACCTTCGCATTGTCGACTCACACTCTACCCACTAGGCTACATTCTAGCTAGTAAAAATGGTAATGAACAAATTGTTCAGCTTACACGATTTCTTGCCAGATGTGGAAAATTGCAACAACCATTTCAAAAATTTTTCTCGCAAACTCTTTTGCATCCATTTCTTTCGAATTTTTTTGACCAGGTTACCTTAGTGTCGTATACATGTGTCATTCACAATCACGGCTAAAATTTTGTACTTTCTTCAAAACACTGCTCACACAATTGTCATGACTAAAAGTTTGGTATCTTTGTCATGGGATTGTTTGTAAATTTCTAGCTAGATATTGGAAAATTTTCGGTTTTCTTGCAATCAAAAATTTGTTTTTTACCACTATAAATTTTTTTCGATAACTCACTTTATTGACAATTTTTCGAAAGATAGTAATTCTCCTACGAGCTGAAAGATCTCTGGTCTCTTGACCCGATGAAGCTCAATAGTTTCACTGGTAGAGCGGGCAGGCTGAATGATATGCAAGTCCAGATGGTAAAAGCCTACTGGTGGCCTACGTATATTGGTGTCCAACAGCTTCGCGAACTTTATGTAACCTAAGTGCTTTATATTCTTTTCTCTTTGCTGGAAAACAAAAACGAATTTCCAGTTAAGATCCCCTATTGGGGTAGGACAGAAAAAATTCTTCTCCACTAGGCGCTATAAATTACTCGCTTCCATGCGCAACATGGTTGAGCAACCCGACGTTTTCCTTGAGGAATAGTCCAGAACTTGTCTGGATATATTTTGCTCTGGTTTGCTTAGAATGTGACTGACCCTCTGCCATTTGCCTTTGAATCTTAATGCTTATATTACTCTGTTCAGTTGTACTACAAAGTTTGTCGTTGGAGATCATCTATGGCCAAGAATATCTAACATGCATCGGAGGAGCTGGTTCACGAAAGTATGTAGTTTCTTGATAAGCAAGAGATCACATTCTATGTGGTAAAACAGAATAACAACACATTTGATGCATTCGTCAATTACCCGCACTTTCGCGCGATCTCTCTGAACTTCCAGAATGCCAAAAGGATACCAAAGGCCTGATGAGTTTTATTCATTTCTTCAATTGTGCTACAGCACAAATCGGGCCTTGGCCTCCTGACCTTCAGGTTCCTTAACATTTTTTCATCATTTATTGTGGAAGGGTTGTTAGACCACAACCCTCTATCTACGAATTTTTAATTTTCGTAGATTGAGGTGACCAAGGTATATCCAAGCAGGCAATGTGCTGGAATTATGTGTCGACCGGGATTTGAACTCTCGACCTTCGCATTGTAGACCACCACGCTACCCACTTACCTCCACCCTAGCTTTTTATTCATTTACCTCGTACAAACTTATCGTAAAATCGATGTTGTGCCATTGTACTACACAAAAACATAAACTAAATAGGCTCTAAAGTGAATAAAAATGTATCCCGTATTTGTTATTCAAAAGGCCGTGATATCAACTAAATGATCTAGGCAGCAAGTTACATTGAAACGGTACTGGGTTATCTCACATTACACTCATATAAAACATAGAACAAAGCCAGATGTCACAAGGAAATCTACTTTTTTGGACTCCTAGCCCCTAAAACAGTGAAAATTCGTCAAAAAATAGTTGAAAAGTTTGTTCAAAAAAAGGTGAAAAAAAAATTGAAAAAAATTGTTAATAAGTATTTCCATGTCTTGCTACAAAATATGGCAGCACACCAAGCCTGAAGGTCAGGAGACCAAGGCCCACTTTGTGCTGTATTGCCATTGTATAAGTAGCAGAAGAAATCAACATCGCTCAAATTTCTGTTCTCATGCCTTAGTCCTACGATGAACAAAATTTTTCCATCCAGTTTTAACAAGTCCCTGATTGTGCTTTATACGCTGATGATGTTGCAATTTGTACTTTTTGTGAAGACTCAAATATAATAATAGAAGATTTGGAAAAATAGCTCAAAGTCCTACAGTCCTTTTTTTTCTTCAACAATGGAACCATAGCACCAATCGGTCCTCAGCCTTTTGACCTTCACGTTCATCAACATTTTCATTACTTATTGTATAAGGGGTGTTAGCCCTACGCACAACTCTCTATTTACGATTTTTTTTTCCTAGATTACAGAGACCAATCTATATCCAAGCAGGCAGTCTGCTGAAATTATATGTCGATCAGGATTTGAACTCACGACTTTTGCATTGTAGATATGATACCTACTAGGATACACCCTAACTTATCAAAAATTCTACTCTGATTGTTAGTTAATTTACTCCACGAAAAATACGAGCTTTCCGTGATCTGCCAAATATCCTTTAGGAACCAGTACCGTGGTCTTAGTTTGTAAAATAATTGGGTTTACATATCGACAAAAACCAGCTTACACTACTGCATGAAGTTTGCCCGCAAAATTCATATGATCGCCATACAGCAATAAATAGAAAATCTAATCTATCTTTTGATAATAAATTAAATTTTGTAACTGATTAAACTGTAGTACAGCCAATAATTCTAAACTGCGCATCAGTCTGAAGGTAATGTTCTGAAGTGCATAACAGAAAATTGTAAATTTTTCAAAATAAGTGAAATTGAAACTAAA
This sequence comes from Chorisops tibialis, assembly GCA_963669355.1. Lineage (NCBI taxonomy): Eukaryota > Metazoa > Arthropoda > Insecta > Diptera > Stratiomyidae > Chorisops > Chorisops tibialis. The sequence goes on from OY770262.1 coordinate 311,918,278, forward strand.
ATTTCGCACCAACTTTAAAAGAAGATCCAATAAACAAAAATGAATTTATTATTTTATTTTTAATTAATTGAAAGTAAAGTTTCATAGTTTTTTTTTTTTAATTTTTTCTTATATTCTATTTACACCGCCTTACGAATGTAATTGAATTTATCAAAAACCATCTCGAAATTCATTTAGCTCAAACCGCAAATGTTTGAAACAATGAATTGAGAATGAACTGTAAAAAAGGAAAAACGAATTTGGTTGATCAAGCTGAATTCTTAGCACCGGATATTTTGTAAAATAGACACAAAATATATAGTAACTTTCATTGAAAGTAGTGACTTTTGGCATGCTTTCAGTATATTTACAGTAAATCAAAAGTCGTCGTTTAAACTAAAGATTTGTTGAAGGCATTAACTGTAGTTTATCATTTTTAATTTCCTATCTTTAGATTTAAAGACGAAAGCTTAACTTTCTATTATGTAAGTTTTTTCTAGATAACAAAATTATTACGAAATGTACGAAATAGAATTAAAGTTAATGTTAAAGACAATACAGCATGAAAATGCGCGAATAGGTATATAAACAAGTTGTGCAGATAATGTAATAAATTTTTGAAGATTATTTAATCACGGCTCACTATTCATTATTATAGAGGCATCGGTAGCTCTGTAACGTTTTTTTTTTAAATATTTGAAATAAAGACATACAACCCGTTGAAAACGCATTTTTTTCAAGCGTGGAATCAAAATTATTTGAAATAGCGTAAAATAAATGCCGGCCGAGAATCAAACCCGGAGCGGCCCGCGTTGCAGGCGACTTCTTCTATTGAACTACCAATATCGACGAAATTATCTTGCCAAAACTTAGTCACCTACTTCACGTGCTTTCAAATATATATATGCACAGCTTATTATTATAAAATGTAATGTTTTCCTTAATCGAATATTTATTTGCAACTGGATGACTAAAAAGAAGAAAACAATAAGAGTTTCAAAAATTATTAATTTTATTAAAGTAAATTGATTATAGCTTTGGAAAAAATTTAATTTTGTTTTGTGATATAATACTTTAAAACTTTTGAATTTTGTTAATTCCTGATTAAAAAGTAATAAATAATTTGACCACCATAATTGTTTTTCATCGAAAACATATAATTTGGAAAATAAATCTATCTTGATGAGGTATCAATGATCGTAAAGAAATTTCCAAGCATGAGATTTGCACTTTTAATTTAAACCATTAAAATTATAGAAAAGCTATTTATCGAATGGAGTCACAATTTCAGTATGATCAAGCGATATGGATGAATGAAAGTAGAGACAAGATCTTCTCTAGGTAAATGAAGATTTTCAAAAAAATTTCAATCCATTTTCCGAGAAAGGACACTACCCTGATCAGTTCTTTCCAACTAAAAAGTTTCTCGGAATTCCGATACGATTGAAATTTCATTTCAATTAAATACTCTTCGAGTTCAAAATTCCCCGGAATCTTTTATTTACTATAACAACCGGACTGACAAAAGGATTACTTCCTTCGTTGAATTTGCCCCACATAAAGGAAACTGTGTTAAATGATTTGCACTCATTACTATGTGCACATCGATAACTGCGCATGACAACCGAAATGTTTCCGAACCAGGAAAAGAGTTCCCGAGAAACTTACCGAATCGATATCAGGACATGAAGGATAATTCCGAAGATTGAATTTCTTGTATTTTTTCAAAATAACTTTTTTTTTTAGTAGCATAAATATTCTTTCAACAACAAATTAAGAAACCAATTTATTATTCACATCTACATCATAGAATATACGATGAGTGCGTTATAAATTTAATGTTTCCGGTTTAATGTAACACTAAATTGCAATTAAATTACATAACAAATACGATTGTATGGAGCGAGTAGTTTGAAATTTTCCTTAAATCTTACCTTGCTGAACGGCAAAAATTAATAAGATAGCGCTTGCAACATAAAAGGACTGCATTTTGTTTTAGGTATCCTTTGGAATTTTCCTGCACTAAACACTTTGCAAAATTTTAGGCACAACGCGAAGACGATTTTTCCTTAATTTATCACGAAATTTTATTAGAAATCACAATATTCGACTTGAAGTTAAGCTGTTCGCAAGGAGGTTATCGTTATGTAAAGGTTGAATTAGTATCTTTTTTTTCTTTTGAAATATAAAAAAGAGCCAAGAACAAGATCGCGAAAACACCGAATATGAGTAAGGCCGCGCTTCTTCTAATCGGACTAGCGTGATGTATAGCTAGTTCAGATACGACGACAATACACAATGAACGGATGCTGATTGTGATTTTGCTTCGAGAGTCAGCTTTGTGGTACAGTGGAAAAGTTGACTTCTGACCTGTGAGAGTTTGCAACGCGAAAATCGAGGGCGTTAAATTGAAAAAGACGAAGCTGAGAAAGCTGTATGTTAAGTAACGAATGCGCGATTGTCTACTCGTACTTTACTTGCCAAACATTTATTTAGTAACGAATTAAACTATTAGACACTGTTAAGTTGCTTTCGTGAGAGTCGATTGCACGAATAGTGGTGCTCAGAAAGAGAAAAGGAGGATTGGATTAGAAATAAGGGTGGAAAAATTTGAGAGAGGATAATGCTTAAGGGGTAGTAGGTTACAGTGGCTTATAAATGTCTATTTATAAAGCTTTACCTTTTTTCTGTTATTATATGTAAGGGTTTATTGCTCAGTTGTCAATATAATAGCTAACAATATTTTTCTTACTTATCATATATTTGAGCCGATGAGGGCAAAAGTGGTGTAAGTCATTAAAAAATAATTTCGAGTAATGCAATGGTTTAGTAGGAGTACAGATTAGAGTATTTATAAATTTAAATTTACCACTACACAATCAGCTTTGTAGAAATTCTGTTCAACTAATAATCCTTGTTTTTCCTGGACAGAAATGACTAACGCTTAAGCTTAGGTATAATGTAGATAATTTTAATTCTTTCAAGGAAAAGGAAAAGCAAAAACCTAAGTGACTTAAACTACAACTTAGGGCTAAACTTAATCTACATAACTTAAACTAGAATTTAAAAGAAAAACTTAATTAGTATGAATTCAAAAATTTGGAAAATAACCATTACCTTTAAAACAGTGTGTAATTTTTTTGCATATACATAAAATAGAGAGAATAAGAGGGTTATCCGATTTAATACATTCCAATGAAATTGGTACAAATTTTGTTTACTATATCCTTGACTAGTGGAGTATTGGCGATTTCGTGTAGTTCTCCAGTTGAAAATACCAAGGTTTATTTAGTATTATTTTTAGGTATTTATTTTGTATAATTTGCAAATTTTCTTTTGAATTGCACAATTCTTCCAGATGGGTTCGCCATATAATAGCATGGGTCTCATAACTGATTAATAAATTAGTAGTTTGTTATCAGCAGACAATTTCCATTTTCTATTAATAACAGGATATAGGATTCTAATAGCTTTTAGTATTTTAGAACAGGTTTGTGTAGTATGATCATGGTAAGTAAGCTTTTTGTCGAGGAATATACCTAGGCACTTGATATTTTCCTTCCACGCAATGCTTTCGTTTAAAATATTTATACTCTAGATGGGAGTATATTGTGTTTGCTTACCGTTTGTAACGCTAAGAAATAACGCTCCCACAGAGCCGCCAAGGGTACAGAAATATTTGTTGTCGCTCAAGTCAACATATTATAATATAGATGTCATTTCTACCACAGAATATTGACATGATCCCTTTACTCCTTCTACCCCCTCCCATACAAATGGTCATTTTTGAAAAATACATATTTTCGATTTTCATTGAAACTAGTAAAGCTGAAAAAACGAAATTTTGTCAGAATTAATTCTATTATAATTGCAATTTATTTTAAAAATAATTATCAATTTCACCTTACTCCTTCTACCCCCTCCCATACAAATTTCACGAAATTTTGAAATTTAAGTTAAATTATTTTTCTTCGAAACTGTTAAAGCTAACAACTTGATATTTTGTAGAAAGTATACAAATAGAAATATTAATAATGCAAAAAAAATTTGTTTTGATCTGTACACTCCTTCTACCCCCTCCCATACAAATGCAGAATTTTTGTTAAATGCACTTCATCGATTTCCATTCAAACTAGAAAAAGTACAAACTTCAAATTTTGCCAGAATTTGTTTTTTATCAATTGAAATAAGTGCTAGAAAAATTTATCAGCTCTGCTTCACTCCTTCTACCACCTCCCACACAAATATCTCTATTATAAATTCAAGAAAAGCATTTCTCCTTCAAGTATATTAGAGCTATCGACTTTGAAATTGAATCGAAGCATGGGGATAAGGATGATGATAAGCAGTTTCAAAATCATCTTAAATGCTCCACTTCCTCTGCCACCTCCCATACAAATGCCTCAATTTCAGGAAAACTATGACCAATTTCTTTAAAAATAATGAAAACTAAAAACTTTCAGCAAAAAACATTTTGCATGCCATGTCCGGTGTCATATACGAAAAATACAAACCTCCCCCTCTACTTCTACCACCTCGCATGCAAAAGTCTCTATTCACTATTCGAAAGAATTTGAGATGACATATTTTCCGGTATATTAAAGTCATTTCCATCTCATCTAGAGTATCATATGATTGGGCTCTAAGCCCAATCATAATTCTGTTATGTTAATAGTTGGATTTGAAAGGAATCTGTGTGCGCGCCTTTTGGTAAAAAAAATATGTTGCGTCTTGGTGGTATTAATTTTGATTTTCTATTTATTAAAGTATGTTGCTAATTCTTCCAACTGAATTTGGAGATTGTTGGCAATTATATTTGGGTCGAGGGAAGATGTTTACACAGCAGTATCGTCCAGTTGCCAGTTTTCCGTAGTTAGTATGTCGGAGGTATAGATGTTATAAAGTATAGGACTGATGCAAGAGCCTTGCAGAACACCTGAAGGGATTATTCGTTGATTTGAAGAATCTGTTTTAATTTTAAACCGAAATGACCTATTAGATTGAAATGATTGTATGGTTTTAATTATATACAATGGGAAGGATAGACTCATTATTTTCATGGGATCCTGAGTTTGGAAATAAAAAAACATTTATTTAAAAACGCTATGATCTTCTTGACCGCTCAAAGGTTTTTGAATACGTTCACCAGCTGCAGATACGTTTCCTTCTAGAATATACTAAAATATACAAAAACATGCACAACTTACTTTAATACAGTTAAAAACAATGAAAATATAGTCAAATGTCATAAAACTGAACATGTTCTCCTGGATAATGGCGTACACCACATTTGCACAAGACAGTTTCGCCGTTCTTAATTTTTAAAAAAATTGACTTATACTACTTTTGCTCTTAACGGCTCATTTAGAGTCGCTGATCTCAGATCGAATGTGCCAAATAGCGAGTTCAATGCGCTGGACAGAAATTTTGACGCCATTGTAGTTGAAGCCTATTAGTGGGCTTTTATATCAAAATAGTAGTAAAATAATTAGAAAATATTTGCCGGTTTGACGAACAGGAATCTTTGTTTTGTCAATTTTGAATTTTATGTCGAAAATACCAAATAACAAACTCAACTTGGTTGACCTTTAACGGTATGGCGGATAAAATCATCAAATAACTTTCCTGAACGCGCTGATTTCATGCTGACTTAGTATCTGCACCTGAATTACCCGCAGTTTCACTATTTCCGCAGGGGGTAGTTATTGGTCTAGAAAACTTTGGCGATTCCAGTGAGCCTTTCGAGAAATGCGTCTTCATGGACCAGAGCAGATCGATCAGTATCAAAGCCAAGCAGACACATAGACTGAAGTGGGGGCGCTTGCTGCGACCCAGGAAAGCCGCACCACAGGCTTTAAATTGGGGTTGTGTTGGAGACCACATCATATCGTATCAGTTGGTTGGTAAACAAGGTATACATGCTTGATTAGTTGCAAGCTGGGGAGGGATAAGGATTGGTTTTGAGGGTACCGATTTGTGAAGCTGCGAAAGCACGGTTCAAGTGTGTTAGTAGAGGAAGGCGAAAAAACTAGGGATTTGCGCTGATGCCTCCCACCAAAATGGAAAAAATCTGGAAGTGAACTGCATGAGAGGTAGATCCTAACGGAAGATTAGTAGTAAGGGAGCAACAGTCGAAGGCGGATGATGTCGGATGCAGGACACGTAGACGATGGTGCTCGGAAGAAGCAGTGATCTGAAGTGAGCGAGAAATTAGGTAGTAGTGAGCTGGAGGGAATGAAATTAGATATTAACGGGTCTTATGCAGGATCGTGATGGATAAGGATTTGACGAAAGGTGTTTGAACAGAAGAAAATAGTGGCGAGGGAAATGTTCGCAAAATACCTAAGACCCAAAGGGATCGAAATCTGAGGACAACATGTTGGTGGGTTTGTCCAGAAGAAATTGGTGACCTGAGTTGTGCGAAACGCTCGCAAATTACATAAAACCCAAAGGGATCGAAATCGGAGGAAACAAAATAGTGGGTAGCAGGATGGTGGGTTTTTCTAGAAGAAAGTAGTGATCGGAGGCGTGGGAAACGTTCACGAAGTACCAAAGACTTAAAGAGATCGAAATCGGAGGTAAACGTTGTATGGATTTCATGGAAGGTGATTTTAAATTCTTAGAATTTGACAATGTGATGCAGGCGATTCAACACAGCCATAGCTGTGGGCCCTTCGGAGTACACCTAGTGGCAGGTGATTGACGTCCACATCGCGGACAGAAAATCATCCGTTATGCTATACTATGCTATGTGCAGTATACAAATTTTTTGATTTTACCTTGTACTTGACGTGGAGTTGCGTATCAACCGAGCGCCATGACCCTCGGACTGTAACAGATTTAGATACAGTTTTGAATACTGAACTTGCAAGTCAGTATAGAATGAGACCCACTAGAGACTAGTACGTATGTCTCCTGTAGAATGTTTTTTATGCGTAAGACTCTGGACTATTACCAGAGGGCATTATTGATTGTCGTCTGTGCCATCGAAATTTTGTGTCAGGCTGACAACGATAAGCAAAACAAGATATGGTTTTATTCGGAATAGCGGACTCTGCGGGCTATATTTTTCGCAGGCATTGTATTACATTGTATTACATCAGATGCAGCATCATCGAATTGTTTAGTTAATGGGTACTTAACTTCGTCTCCCTTAGATTCTAGATTCTCCTGCATTTTTTATCTCAATTTTTCTTTTGTTTTTTTAGGAATAATATTGATACACAGATTAACAACAAGGCAAAAATATAAAACTTACATAAATTCCAATGTGACATTCTTTTATGGAATTATAACTCCTCGAGTTAATTTATATTTTCGGTATTTTTATACTCTAGATGAAATCTGAGAGTACATTGTGTTTGCCTTACCATTTCTAACGCTAAGAAATAATGCTCGCACAGAGTCGCCAAGGGCTTAGAAATATTTGTTGCCGCTCAAAAACCTCAATTCCGAGTGGCCGTCTGTCTACAACATAACTCTCGAAAGCTTTGATCTATTGCGCTGAAATTAGTCATATGTCATTTTTAGTAAAAAAGTAGCTTTAAGTTCGTGAATGGGCCACATTCCCCACTCTTTCTACACCCTCCCAAGCAAATTTCATGGATTTCGATTTTTAAAGAAATCGGTTTTTCTACGAAACCATTTCAGCTATTAACTTGAAAATTAGGTCACAGCATAGTGATATAAACATCATTAACGTCAAAAAATATTGATCAAATCCCCTTACTCCTATTACCCCCTCCTATACAAATGCACAATTTCCAAAAATGCATTTATTCGGTTTTCATTGCAACTAGCAATGCAAAAAGAATCAATTTTTGCCATAACTAATTTCATTACAATTGCAATCAATTTTTAAAAAAATTATTAACTTCACTTCTTTCTTTCTACCCTTCCTATACAAATTTTTCCAAATTTTGGAATTTAAATTAAATTATTTTTCTTCAGAACCGTCGAAGCTATCAACTTTATATTTCGAGAAAAATATATTATTGTAAATATCATTTTTGTCAAAAAATTTGGTTTTGGTTCGAATACTTCTTCTACTTCCTCCCAAACAAATGCACAATTTTGGTAAATGCATTGAATTGATTTTCATTGAAACTAGAAGAAGTACAAACTTCAAATTTTTCCAAAATGTTACCCTTGATAATTGCAATGAATGCTAAAGAAAATATGAGCTTCGCTTCACTCCTTCTACCACCACCCATCTACATTTTTGAATTGAAAATTCAAGAAAAGTATTTCTTCTTCGAAAATATGAGAGCCATCAACTTTGAAATTGTAACGAACAATACGATTAGGATGTTGATAAGCAGATTTAAAATCATCAAAAACTTTCTAATTTCTCTGCCACCTCCTATACAAATGCCATAAATTCAGACAAAAATTTTTCAATTTCCTCGCAAATTATGAAAGCTATAAACTTTAAAGCCATCAGCATGAAACATTTTGCATACTATGTTCGGTGTTATATTCAAAAGTTCCAAACCTCTCTTTTCTACTTTTACCACCTCCCATACAAAAGTCACTTTTCACTATCCGAAAGAATTTGAGATGATATATTTTCCGTTACAATAAACTCTAACTAACTAACTAATTTCATTTAGAGTACATATGTTTGGGTTTTACGCCCAATCGTAATTCCGTTGTGTCTTATTAAAATTTCTTCCGAAGTAATTTTATCTATGATGTAACCGAAATTTCGTTCTATAAGATCATTAGATCGTTCTTGAAAATTTGCTTTGATATTACAATTTGTAGGAGAATACAGTATTTGCTTCCATGTTCATCTAGAGGTTTGAATTTTTCGTAATGATAAGTTTCGTTATGTAGTTCGAAAATTATGTCTTTGGTTGAATCAATTTCGTTTAATTGCTCATTTGCGGTAAGTAGAAAATGCAAGCCGTGGGTAGCGTATTGATCTGCAATGCGAAAGTCTTGAGCTCAAATCCCGGCCGATGTATAATTCCAGCACGCTGCTTGCTAGGGTATACCTTGGTCACCTTAATCTACGAAAATGAAAAGTTCGGAGATAGAGATTTGTGCGAATGGCTAACAACCCACCCTACCAATAAATAATGAAAATGTTAATGAACATTGCAGGTCCGGAGGCCAAGGCCCAATTTGGGTTGTCGTGCCATTGTAGATTAGTTTAGTTTAGATTTCGCACAAAACGTTGCAATAAACAACATTAAAAGGTAAAATTATACCAAGATGTTTTAAATAACAGGACAATATATTAGTGGCAGTTAAGGCATATGGTCAACATATAGTAATACGCAAAAATAAATCGGTCAAATTCAACAGGTGGTCGATTTACGAAAATGGTCAACCTGGCCGGTTCTAGCGTATTAGCCATAAACGAAGTTATTTTATATTTTTGATACAAGCTGAAATTAAATTTTTTTGGTAGTTAACTACTTAATTGATGTAATGTATCTACAACACCTAAAACTAATTAACCAAGCTACACATTTGTAATAAAAACTGTCTAATCCAATTCGTGAGTCGCTTAACATATTTGATTACTCACTATACCAGCACACAATCTTGATGACATTGCTAATGTTACTGATTGAAAGATAAGCGTCTGAGCTGAGATAATAGGAAAATTGTCCTGTTAGATGTTTTTTTTTGATATATAAGATGTTCAGATATTGTCCGGTGTTTCTTTGATACCAACGAATTTAATCGAATATATCCGGTTGAATGTGTGTCATCCGGAGAATTTTCGAGTTAGTATTCAAGCTATACTGCCTTAATCGTATTATTTCTTGTTTAATCACGTCGAGTAATTAATCTCATTAAATTGAGATTCATTATTTAGTTTGTAGATTCTATGAATATTTATCGCGATAAAATAATAATTATTGATAATTATAGGCAGATAGACGCCCAGGAATAGTCAGATTGTGAACGAGAAAATCCCAGTTTCACGGGATAAATTTGCAAAATTTTTAACATGAACATGGATAGTAAGAACAATATTTTATTAGAGAACTTTGAGCAATATTATAGGAAAAGCTTTTAATTGATAATAAGAAATCAAATTAGGGTTCTTCTACAGCTATAGCTTTTTTCTTTAGTCTTTTTTGCCAAATTTTACTCTTTTAAAATTTTGATTTGTTCTTTCTGCTTTAGCGATGATACAAACTGCAAAAAATCAGTTTCTTACATAAGAGCGTGTAGTCGAGACACCAACGAAGAAGACATATAAAGTCTTCTTCCGAAAATATCTGTAGAAATATTTGTAGGGAGTGACTTGCATGGAAATACTGACGGTCTGCATGACCGTATATACCGATTATTACTTCTAATCCTTCGAACATCCTGCGGACAATATTAACAAATTTTAGAATTTCAGATAAATGTAATTTTTCTCAAACCGTCAAACAGTAAATTTACATCGGACATTTTTATAAAAATTTTATAACAATTTATTACTCAATCCTCTTTCTTTAAGGATCTTATGCCTATTTTCTTCTTCGATTAGTGTTGCGCGTTCTTACATTAGATGCGAAGGTTTTACATTGAATCGTACGCACAAGTGTACACGTTTTAATTTAAAAAATAGGAATGGAATCCATAATTTTAAATTATGGCGCAATTCATTTAGCTATCGCCATGAATTGAAGTACAAAACTTAAATGGCTAATGTAAGAACGATGAAGATTAGCGCTAAATGCACATTTTGACTTTAAAATTGTAAAATTTAGCCAAAAACACCAAGGATGAAGTCAGGTATAGAAGAGCCTTAAGTACATAATACAAATCACGAATCCAAAAAATAGTAGACTGAATATGCACGTGCCAAATTTTCAAAAATGTAAGGTCAAATCATAGTTCTGTTCAAAAATTATAGCCTGGGTGGTGCTTAGCGTATTGGTCTACAGTGCGACGGTCGTGAGTTCTAATCTCGACCAACGACTAACTACCGTTCCACAATAGGAATAGAATGTTTAAGTCATCTAAAAGTCAGAAAGCTGAGGTCCAATTTAGGCTCTAGTGCCACTGAAGCAGAAGAAGTTAAAAAATAACTACAAACTTGCATACTTCTCTCTCTCTCTCTCATAAAGTTTACGATTTCATATTATTTTTTTAGGGGCGTGCAAACTAAGAGTACAAATTATTATCCTTAAATTAGAGATGAAACTAAACATTTTTATTTATAATACAATTGTAGAGCTTTGATATCATTCTTTTCTTTTTTCAATGGAGCTTTAGAAAATGTTTATTGAATAGTTAAAGACAACTCGTAGCTTTTTCGGTGTAATTTAAAGAAGCTTCTGATTGTACGAATAATCGTGTGTATCTGCTAAACAGGGTTGAGCATGAAGATTTTTTTTTCCACGTAGCTTTCATAGGATTTTGTTTCAACATCACGAGACAAATATAGTGATATGTAAGCTCATACTATATTTTTTGTACTTTCTACGATAGTTTATTATTTTTAAATTTATAACATAGATATTCGTATGAGAGGGGTAGAAGGAAAGCGAAGCAGATAATTTTTTTTAGCATTTATTGCAATTATTAAGGGAGAAATTTTGACAAATTTTTGAGTTTGTACTTTTCCTAGATTTAATAAAAATCGATATAATGCTTTTACCAAAATTATGCATTTGTATGGGAGGTGGTAGAAGGAATATACGGATCAAAACAAACATTTTTCGTCAATGATATTTCTGTTATTATACTTTCCACAAAACTTCAAGTCGATAGCTTTGATAGTTTCGAAGAAAGATAATTAAATTAAAATGTCAAAATTTGTATGGGAGGGGGTAGAAGGAGAGAGGTAAAGTTGATAATTTTTTCTAAGCTGATTGAAATTAAAATTAAATAAATTGTGGCAAAAAATCGTTTTTTGCCTTTACTAGTTCTAAGGAAATTCGAAAAAAAAATAATTTTTCAAAATTGAGCATTTGATGGGTGGGGTAAGAAGGAGTGTGGGGATTTGTGACTTAAATGAAATTTACACCTATACTTTGGCCAAAATATCAAGTCAATAGCTTGAAAAGTTACGAAGAAAAATAAATTTCTTAAAATTACGAAATTTCATGACATTAGTATGGGAGGGGGTATGAGGGGAGGGGATGTAGCCCGTTCACGAAAAATTGATTTTTTTACTAAAAATTACATTTCAACACGATAGGTTAAGGCGTTCGAGAGTTATGTTGTAGTCAGATGAACAGACATTATTTATTTCAAACTAGCAAACCCCCGCGACTTCGTCCGCGTACAAATAGCAATAATAAGCAATTTTTGAGAGTGTAGTTAGTAATGCTTTATGTGGGATATAAAATCTGCTTACTTTAATGGCTCTTTGAAGAGAATGGTTTGTATATTGTTGGAATCAGAACCATAAATCATTAAGAATGAAAGCATGATAATCCCATTTTTATGGGACAGGCTCGTGATCAAATCAATCCCGTGATTCGAGATCATATACGTGTTGAAGAGCGTTAAGGACATGTGAATAATTGTAGCTGGTGTTAATTAAAAAAAAAAGCAAATAAAATAACATTAAGCATAAAAACATAACAGGACTACGATTGTGCGTAAAGCCAAATCATACGATATTATTAATAGATGAAATCGAAATTTTTGCGGTGTTACGAAATTTTGTATGGGGAGTGGTAGAAGGGGTGACAGCACTGAACTAATTTGTTTCACATCATGCTAGAGTAGCTATAAAAATGTTTTGTACCAAATTTAAGCTTCAAAAATTGAGTAGGTACTGAGAAACTTAGTACACTGAATTTAATGAAATTGTGCAATTTGTATGGGAGGTGGTAGAAGGAGTGGGGGGTTTTTGGTGATTTTTCGAAAACCAACTATAACTATCATGCAATTGATACACTTTAAATTTCAGATCTGTATCATTCACACTTTTCAAGAAAATCGAATTGTTACGTAGTCGTGTAATGTGCCTCATTGTATGGGAGAGGGTAGAAGGAGTGAAGCTACTCGATTAATTTTCTTCCCGCTGTTAATAATAATGCTAATTACGGATTAAGTTTAAATTTTTACCTCGATGAAATTTAAATGTACTGAGAAAATTCGTTTAGAGTATTTTATGAAAAAGTGCGGTTTATATGGGAGGTGGTGGAAGGAGAAGGGGGTTTTTGGTGATTTTTTGAGAAACAACTATAATTAATATGCAATTGATATATTTTAAATTTCAGATCAGTAACATTCAGACTTTTCAAGAAAATCGAATTCTTGTGAAGAGGTGGAACTATGTCACATTGTATGGGAGGGGGTAGAAGGAGTGAAGCTAATCGGTTAATTTTATCTCGATATTAATAATAATGTTAATTAAGGATTTAATAGAACATTTTAGCTCGATGAAAGTTACACGTACTGAGAAAATTTGTGTAAAGTGGTTCATGAAAAAGTGTAGTTTGTATGGGAGGTGGTAGAAGGAGTGACAGATCTTAAATAATTTGTATACCAAAAGACTGCATTTATAATAGAAATAATATAGTCCAAATTTCAATTAATAGCTTTTATAGTTTTCAAGAAAATTTGATTAATATATATTTTTAAAATGAGTCACTTTGTATGGGAGGGGGTAGAAGGCGTGAGGAGAGTGAAATAAACCCAAAAGCTGATTTCATTCCGATGGACACCTAACAAACTGTGCAAGTTTCATTACAATCGGTTCAGCCGCTTGTGCGTGAAAAGCGGTCGTACAGACAGACAGACAGACAGACAAAAATTTCAAAAATGTGTTTTAATGCTTAGTTAATGCTAAAATAACTCAAAAAACTAACTTATAGCCATTTATAAGCAAATAACAGACAGACACTACAATTATATTTATATGTATAGATTTATTGTAAATTTCTATGCACACACGTAACTTCACTTTTCCAATTTTCCTTCTATTCTCTAATTAAATCATTAATCGTGAAAGTGAAAACTTATTGAAGCGCGCAACGAGTCGCTGGATTTCAAGTAAAGTAATAAAACCACAGTTATTAGTTTTATTACTTTACAACAAAACTTTAGTTAACTCAACTAATTTTAATTCGCTTTACACTATGAATTATCGCTAGTTAAACTTTCGCTTCTTTCAAAAATCGACGATAAGAATCTAACTTTTTGTGAACGATTCGCCAAGTAAGATTTCAACCGCTTCAATAAAACACCTCTTATTCCATAACGCTCTAACTTGAATACTAGCAGACTATGATTTACTAAATCAAAAACATTAATCTTTGTACACGAAATCTACCTGTGCATTCTTTATTAAAACAGAAAGTTTAAAATTTCAGATCAGTAGGTGACTTAGATGAGAGACATTACAATTTTTCTAAATGTTAACCCTACGCACACAAAGCTTAAACAGATTTTTATATAATTTTGTTAGCAGCCCCTCCCAGGAATCCCATTTCACGTCAGAAATAACATATTTCTCTTATATGATGCGGCCTGGTCGATACTATCCTTTAAGCAATGAAAATTTCTACTTTCAATCTTAACGTGACTCTTCTAACTAGTCACCATAATGAATTATTGAGCAAAAGTAAGATTTTTCATTGCATGTACATACAATAACATAAATGTGTTAATTACTAATTATATGAGACATAAATTCATTAATATCACAATATAAAAACTTAAAAAGCATTTTTTTTTCAGTGTATAATTGATTTTAGCATACATTTACGAAAAATAGATTAACAATAATATTCGAATTAAGAATGTCGTGGTTTGTCCGCTAATTTAAAACGAAAATATTCCACAGGTTATTTGAAAAATCTGGTTTAAACGAACACAAACTTGTGTCATTATCACTTGCGCTAAAAAATGTCCATAATATTCATTTTTGAAATGCATATTAAATTATCAAGTATATACGGGAGGTGGCAGAGGAATGGAGGGTATTGGATGATTTTGAAGTTGCTTATCAGCAAGCATTATTTCAATTTTAAAGTAGAAAGCTGTTATGGACAGAGAAATACTTTTCATGAATTTCAAATACAGAAATTTTTATTGGAGGGGGTAAAAGAAGTGAAGCATTTACTAAGATAATGCATTTGTGTGCAAGGAAGTAGAAGGAGTATAGGGATAACAACATTTTAACGTTAATGATATTTCTATTATTATACTTTACACAAAATTCCAAAAAAATTGCTTTATTAGTTTCGAAGAAAAATAATTCAAATTAAATTTCAAAATTTCGTGAAATTTGTATGGGAGAGGGTAGACGGAGTGAGGTGAAGTTGATAATATTTTCAAAACTGAATACAATTATAATAACATGAATTTTGACCAAAACTTTCCCTTTTAACTTTGCTCAATGAAATCCGAATTTTTTTTTTCAAAATTGTGCATTTGTGTGGGAGAGGGTAGTAGGAGTAGGGTACGTGTTCTTTTTTCTTTTTTCTTTGTTTTTTTATTCTATTAAATCTTCCAAAGAAAATAAGAAAAATGTAAAATAATTGCAAACAAGTCGGGCACGACTTTATTATAAAATGGATAAGGAAAACTAAGGGAATTTTGTTCTTGGGCAGGGCTGTTTTCAGTTATTTAACAATTAATTGCGATTATGGTCAATATCTCCAGTGTATATTGTATAATCATGATCTTCTGTGTCATTAATTTTTTCTCCGAACCTAATTTCTTAGCATTATAAACTTTGTAATACTCTCAGATTTTATCTTCTTCGACCACTATTCATCAATCTGAAGAATTTGAAATGACATAATTGCCTGTACATTAACCTTTTTTTCCATTACATCTAAAGCATCGCATGATTAGTCATTACGCCTAATCATAATTCTGCTATGTTTTTATATGTATAAATTGTTTCCACCTAGATTATTTACAGCAATAAATTAATAATTTTACTTTATAATAATAATTTCAAATATAGTAGCTACGTAGATAATAATAAAAAAGATTAAGTAATTTTATAACTTTAATACACTTGAGATAATTTCAGTATAAATCATTGTTGCGTTAGATAGTATACGATTGAAACTTATAGTTTTATTTACATTAAGAAAACGCAAAGATTTTTATTTTTTGTTATCGAAGAAATTTCTGAAGATTATTTAATAATAGTAATTAATGTAATAATGGTTACCTTCATGATTTCATTTAATTGAACGAAAATAAATACTCGCAAGTGAAAATGTAAGTAAATATGTAAATGTTTTTTTTTTATCTAGTATTTTATGTGAACTTAATATTGCTGTCAGTTTTCGAAGAGATAATTAAGGGCTTTTCTCTTGACATTATTGATGAAGTATGTTTATTTAAGATATTTTATTATTATTTTATGCCAGAGAACAAAAATATTGAGGTTTTTATGCCAAGTACTCGATAAATTTGTATCTTTATTTATGATAACATGGTTATAAAACATTTCAAAGCTGATAATAGTTACGATTGTTTCTGTAATTGTAAACAGCTAAAACATTTCGATTAACACTTTTTAAAGAAATTTAAATTTAAATTTGCGGTGGAACGCTCCAACCGAAAAATACTAATTCGAATATCTCAACCATTGTTCTAGCTAGAAAGTTGAAATTCGATACATATATAGAAGGGTTTGTGGGACAAACTATAAATAATTAATTTTTTTTATCCATTGGGTTTCGGAAAGGGAGGGTGGCTGAAAACCATTTGACGGCCGATTTTTTTTTTCAAATGATTGTATCTTCGGAATTTCTTACCATAAAAAATTAATATTTAAGTGCAAATTAGGTGGCACAC
Organism: Chorisops tibialis; assembly: GCA_963669355.1. NCBI lineage: Eukaryota > Metazoa > Arthropoda > Insecta > Diptera > Stratiomyidae > Chorisops > Chorisops tibialis. Next base: position 311,934,991 of record OY770262.1, read on the forward strand.
AGATGCACCATAATCAACTTAGAGGGTGGCCAATAATTGAAAGGGGAGTGTTAGGGGAGGGTATAATAAAAAAACACTTAAAAATTAATATCTCGAATATCTCTTATGCTATGTAATTTCCCTTACTCTATTTTACTAAAACTATGTTAGTGAAATACGAGAAAAATATAACAGTTGGACATTATAGTAGTAGGAAAAATGGAAAGCAGTACAAATAAACTGCCAACAAGTCGGGTGAAACTTCATTATTCTTGGGATAAGTTGCGGATGCGTGGCAAGTCAATATGCCGGTTAGAGTGGTTAAGGAAGATTAAATTAAAGGGGGTTATTGGGCAGGGCTGCTGTTAATTTAACAAATAACTACCGATACGATCAAAAGCTTCAGTACATATAATTAATATTTTTTATAGAAGTTTGAGTTTTTATGAGTGGAGGGCTTATGGGTGATAGAAAGGATGGGTAGATGTTAATAGTTTTTTAAATGATTGGTTGAAACACGTTCAATATTCTCTGTATATGATGTCAGTTTCATAGACGAAGTTGTATAGAATTTTCATAAGATTCGGTGTATTTTACATTCACGAAACCAAAGATTTGTATGGGATAGCGTAGAGGAGGTAAGGGAATTGTAAAATTTGTAATGCAATTTTATTTCGTTTCTTTTGTAAGGAGCTCGAACAAAATTTCAAGTTCTTAGCTTTAATTTTTCAGTTAGTAGTTGATTTATTGCAATTGGTCGAAATCATACTTTTATATGGGAGGGGGTAGAACGGCAGGCGAGATCTCAAAACTTAAGACGCAGTTTTATTTCAAAGTTTTCATGCAAAATTTTAAATTGATGGCATTAAATGGTTAGGTGATAATTGATTTCTTAAAAATGGTCGAAAAAATAATTTTGTATGGGAGGCGGTAGAAGTTTTGCAGTTATTCGACCAGTTAACATTTCATACATTTAGGGATTTTTTTTAATGCATTTCGCAAATTTTCAAGTTTCAACCTTAAAATTTCATTAAAAAATTTTCTGTTTATGTGTTTTTTTCAATGCACATGAAACACCTTGTGCACGTTAGACCGGGTTATAACAATTATGGAACGAATTATCAATTTTTTTCTATGTATATTAAATATTTGTTTTCACATGCAAAATTAAAACTTTGTATCTTTCACCAGAGCCTTAAAAAAATCACTCAAAATTTTCGATATTTTTGCTTACTACCTCCCTCCCTTTACACCCCGCATCTAAAATTTTTTACCGAAATTAAATACTATGTAGTTTTACAATTTGACAAATTTTTAAATTGATATCTGCTCTTAGTTTTGAAATACCTCAGTTTGAAATTTTGGAAAGTGCACCATTATTAAAATGTTCCCCATTTTCTCCCACTACTATTATGTCCAATTGTGATATTTTTCTCTTATTTCGCTAGTATAGCTTAATATACTTTCCAAGTTTCAACTACAGGGCTTAATAAATAGCCGAGATATTGATTTTTAAGTGTTTTTCTTGCAACTCAATTTCAATAAATCAATTAATAACCACAAAAAAAAAAGCTACAAACTTTAAATTTTGTACGAGCACCTCACAAGAGAAAAGAAATAAAACTGCATCACAAATTTAAAAGGTAAGAAGGTGAAAAGTGGCAATGGGTAAATAATCGGCATGGGTAGAAGCCTGTAGTTAGAAGTGCAGCCCTGTGGATAGCGTATAGGTCTACAATGCGGATGTCGTGAAATTAAATCCTCCTCATTCTGCGAAAATGAAAAATTTGTAGATAGAGCCATGACAAAAAAAATGCCAAGAAACCTGAATAATTTTGTATGGGAGGCGGTAGAAGTTTTGCAGTTATTCGACCAGTTAACATTTCATACATTTAGGGATTTTTTTTAATGCATTTCGCAAATTTTCAAGTTTCAACCTTAAAATTTCATTAAAAAATTTTCTGTTTATGTGTTTTTTTCAATGCACATGAAACACCTTGTGCACGTTAGACCGGGTTATAACAATTATGGAACGAATTATCAATTTTTTTCTATGTATATTAAATATTTGTTTTCACATGCAAAATTAAAACTTTGTATCTTTCACCAGAGCCTTAAAAAAATCACTCAAAATTTTCGATATTTTTGCTTACTACCTCCCTCCCTTTACACCCCGCATCTAAAATTTTTTACCGAAATTAAATACTATGTAGTTTTACAATTTGACAAATTTTTAAATTGATATCTGCTCTTAGTTTTGAAATACCTCAGTTTGAAATTTTGGAAAGTGCACCATTATTAAAATGTTCCCCATTTTCTCCCACTACTATTATGTCCAATTGTGATATTTTTCTCTTATTTCGCTAGTATAGCTTAATATACTTTCCAAGTTTCAACTACAGGGCTTAATAAATAGCCGAGATATTGATTTTTAAGTGTTTTTCTTGCAACTCAATTTCAATAAATCAATTAATAACCACCAAAAAAAAAGCTACAAACTTTAAATTTTGTACGAGCACCTCACAAGAGAAAAGAAATAAAACTGCATCACAAATTTAAAAGGTAAGAAGGTGAAAAGTGGCAATGGGTAAATAATCGGCATGGGTAGAAGCCTGTAGTTAGAAGTGCAGCCCTGTGGATAGCGTATAGGTCTACAATGCGGATGTCGTGAAATTAAATCCTCCTCATTCTGCGAAAATGAAAAATTTGTAGATAGAGCCATGACAAAAAAAATGCCAAGAAACCTGAAGATCAGGAGGCCCGATGTGGGCTGTAGTGCCATTGAGGAAGAAGGAGCACGTTAAACGACAATATGATGATTTCTATTCTAAACATGAAAAACTCTCATTTGAAATTAATATTATAAGTTAGTTTTTACATTCATGGTCATTGTACATGAACTTGTTATCAGTAAGCCGTACATATGTATATTGGGTTAAACTGTGATTAATCAATGTATACTAGAATTATTTATCTACTACTACTTATGCATCAAATTTCAAGACCCGCGGAGTGCGTGTCTCTTTTAAAGCATGGTTTTCCTATTGAACAATTCATGTGTATTTAAAAAATATTTTTTTATTATTTTAATTAAGATGTTAATTTGAAATACATATCTATACAATCATACTACCTGAAATTACAATTGTGTGACAACCATAGTAAGGTGTAATGAAATAGATGCTTACGTAAATAAGAGAGTTAAAAATATAGTTATACTAGAAGTTATTGTGATATATTAATCTTATCTTAATATTGCCAAACGATATTATCTCGTATGTTTGCATGTTGCATCCGTAAAGAAATAGTTCAGTTAAGATGACGAAAAACTGATTAAAATTCGAAGTCATCCTTTTCATTTTAAATAAATCCAATGCTAAATTAAATCGATAATGTCTTGTTGTGTTGTACCATTGATGATGATAATGTTGTCGTGCGATATTAAGACTGGTTCTATCTGAATGTGACTGGTGTATCTTGAGGTTGTTACTAGAACTGGTAGTAGCTACCGAAAAGAAGATACACTGATTAACTAGCTTTTGAAATTTTTTGATGTTTTTCGTGTATCAGCGAAACAGTCTATTGCTCAAAGTCATATCGATCGTAGCTCTAATAGCGTTCTAGTCCATTGAAGCCAAAACTAGATTACTATTTCGTGAAAAGATAACTATTTATAGAATTTTAAATAAAGTACTTAGTAGGAATAAATTAATTAATTTTTTGCCTACAGTTGAGATCGTTTTTGCATAAGGCTACTTTAATATTCATTCAATTAAGAGTGATAGTTGTTTAGTTTTCTAGCTTTTTGCTCGCTACGTTAACCAATTGTGGTGGAACAGGTTATAAGTTTACACGATTAGTATTACAATCGTTTGAACATAATAATAAATTCTGTGATTCACCTGTTGTCCACTAGAAATTGCATTGCAAATATTTTACAATAAAATTGATTTCTAGTATCTGTGGTGAATTGAAATTCCTAAAGCTATGGCGGCAGTTAAACTTATGGTACTTTTGGCATTTTTCGCTGGTACTTTTGTGTTATCAAGTAAGTGCAACAATGAGTTAATATCTATGGCATTTTATTGATATTATAATTTCATTTCGCTATCCACATATACATACTTCATAATAATTGTTAAGGGTTTTGAAAATATGAGTAAAATTATTGAGAAAAAAAAAATCAAATAATTTAGTTTGTGTTTTGAAGTGAAATATCTGTAATTATTACTGATAACTACGTACGGGAAAACACCACTGTGAAATTCCAATAAATTCAGATTTTTTTTTTGTTTTTCTCAAAGTGTGCCTTTTTATTATAGTTAAGGTATTTTTTTTTTAAATAATTAAATTTTAAGTCTATTTCGACCAAAGAAAAATGTAATCTGTTAATCGCGCTATCTTGAAACAAGATTTTTTTTTCGCCCTGTTCTCGAATTTTCTCGCTTTTAATTGACCGATTATTTTTCTAACTTACTATTTGTAATCGTCGTAGTTTTCAGGCGTGTCTTTTTTTTCAAATTTAAATTGTTTAGTTCAAGAGGAAAAAAATTTAAAAATTCCATTTTCAAGAAAAACCTGCGACAATTGACGATAGCCATTTTAACCCTGATTATATAAATAATCTCCAAAAAAATCGGTCAGCTAATGTACTTTCTACAATGAAGACAAAAAATTCAAAGAACGACCAACAGTTCCTCGACAAATGAAGTAATTCCAACCATGGTACCAGAAGTAGAAGTAAGAAAGTACCCATGGGTCTGTACGTCTGTCTGTATCGACGATAACGCGAGTAATCCTCACAAAAAAAGAGTGTGGGTCTTAGCAAAACAGTGACCGCATCGCTAGCCCGAAGTGTGTTATTTTTCGGACTGATCACCAACCGGAAGCAAAAATAATGATCATTTAAAGAAAAAGATTTTTTTTTAACTTATCGAAAAACTATATACCACAAAAGTGGAGATCAGCTTAAAACAGAATTTTTTAAATAACATTGGATCTCACTTATCATTTTTTTTCAATTAGATAAAATTTCTTAAATTTTCCAATTGAATGTGTTGTTTTGCTTGCTAGAACTCTGGTTTTGTGTGCTTCTGTCGTCAAGTTTCCTTGAAATAAATGAGACAGCATCTAAATTTTTAAGTTTTCTTCCCGTTCCTCTGAAAATAAATAAAGTGAAGTAAATAATTGTTCGATATGTCTACTGTAGAGGCATGAAAATTTATGAAAGCTCTCGTAGAGTCGCCAACAGTATAGAAATGTTTGCTACCGCTTATAAGTCAAGATTTGTCGTAATCGTTTGTCTGTTTGCCTGCCTATCCATCTCTCCGACCAAACAGTTACTTGGAGGCAATTGCACTTCGAGTTAAATTATTTCATGACATTATCCGGAAGAAAAGTATTCTGAGTAAAAGTACATACCCATTTCCTTCTATCCTTCATCGATACTATCAAGGCTATCAACATAAAAAATTTGTTTACAAAGTACATTTAATTTGAAAATATTACAGCTCTTACAATAAATCGAATTACACCATTATAGAATATTAGTTAAAAAATAAAACTATCGAAAAACTTGTCTATCTACACGATAAATTGACGAGTAAATAGGACAGTCTATTTATGAAGTAATAAAACTAAAATTGCAAATTGGATAAGAGTTTTATCAGATAATGAACATTTGTAATACTAATTAGCAAGCACCGCGTTTCTATAAAATCAACTTGTAATGGAAATACGTTGTATTGAACCAAACAATTTGATATATACTGCAAGATAGGCAAATAAATGGATCGACGTCAACTTTCGCGTTTCCAACAATAGATAACTGAGGTCATAAAATTGCAACTAAACTTCGATTTATCTATATTGGTGCTATATATAATAATAAGCTTTCGTCATTAATTTGTTACTATTTTTATCTGATATGTACAAAAAGGCAAAAACTTTTGCAAACATTTAATACTTTTTTGGTAAATATATTGTTCCGGGAAATGAAAACCGATAAGAAATGCATTACTTTCGTACGATCATTATTACATATTAAATATATAGAATAGTGCGCGAGCCATGCACTTTATTAAGTTTTTTTGTTTGGTTAATTCTGTTGGTGCGCGACGATTTTTCGTGACACCAAGTCTGGCACATCGTCTGGTTCGTTCAGATTAGCAAACAAAAATATATTTCTTATACGCGAATTCAAAAAAGGAAGGTTGGTAAATTTTGATATTATAATCTGGTCCTGACCTTTTGATGCCGCCGTTTCCAATCGTCTCAACCCCAAGACCGCATTATCCAGCTGCTAATTATACTTAAGATGAAATCTGAGAGTATGTTGTGTTTGTCTTACCGTTTGTAACGCTAAGAAATAATGCTCGCACAGAGTCACCAAGGGTACAGAAATATTTGTTGTCGCTCAAAAACCCTCGATTTCGAATGACCGTCTGTCTATCCGTCTATTTACAACATAACTTTCGAACGCTTTGAGCTATTATGCTGAAATTTTTTTCATGTCATTTTCAGCAAAAGTAACTTTAAGTTCGCGAACGCGCCATATTCCCCCACTCCTTTCATCCCTCCCATACAAATTTCATGAAATTTCGAAGTTTGAAGAAATTAATTTTTCTCTGAAACCATTTCAGCTATCGACTTGCAAATTAGATTATAGTATAATGATGTAAATATCATTAACGTCAAAAAATATTGATTTGATCCCCTTACTCCTTCTACCACCTCCCATACAAATGCACAATTTTCAAAAATGCATTTATTCGGTTTTCATTGCTACTAGCAAAGCTAAAAGAATCAATTTTTGACAGGATTAATTTTATTACAATTGCAACGAATTTTGGAAGAAACATCAACTTCACCCCACCCTTTCTACCCCGTCCCATACAAATTTCATGAAATTTCGGAATTTCAATTAACTTATTTTTCTTCAAAACTATCTAAGCTATCGACTACAAAATTTGAAAAAAGTATACTATTATAAATATCATTGCTGTCGAAAAATTTGGTTTTGATTTGAATACTCCTTCTATCACCTCCCATACAAATGGAGAATTTCTTTATTCACTTTTTGAAGAATTTGAGGTGAAAAATTTTTCGGTATATTAAACTCATTCCCATTTCATCTAGAGTACTTACTTTGTTTTTTAAGATGGCTTTGCTGTTTTCATCAACCGAATCTTCCCATCGTTTGCGTGGTTTGCCTATTAGTATGTTACCACTTCCTATTCCTTTAAGAACACGTTTGATTATCCTATCTTCCATTCGCTTTACATGGTCAGCCCACTGCAGTTTGCGTAGCTTGATGAATATTCAATAGATTTGATACAACTATCAAAGAGTTGAAACAATTCGTGGTTGTATCTTATTATATTATTATATCTCGAATGCATTAACTGCTTTTTTGCGTTAATGTCCACGCCTCGTTGTCATAACAGAGCACAGGTCGTTTATTAGTTTTGCTTATTCGCAGCTTATTGCTCCTGTGCAGTTTCTTGGATATCAGTATTGTAGGTATGTACCGAATAATACGGGTAGTATTATCCGCCGATTGATTTCGGAAGTTTCATGGCCGTCCTTTGCTAGATTAGCCTCAAGATAAATCAAATTGTCTACACTCTCAAAATTAAATTCCGCAATTGTCTGATAGGCGTTCTTCTTCTTGTTTCCGTTATTACTTTTTTCTGCTTTCATTAATGCGCAACCCCACTTATTTTGCGGACGAGTCAAGATTGACAAATACCTTCTTAGCACTAGGGAAGGATCTTGCTAGGATGTTAATATCGTCAGCGTATGCTACTAATTGGGTGCACTTGAATAGTAGTCCTCATGTTGGTGCACTGTAATACGACTGATGGATTTTGGTGTCACGAAAAAGCGTCGCGCATGAGAACCCAATAAGTTGTTTAGAAGGCTTCAGGAAAGAAAATGCCAACTACAATTCAAATTAAGTGTAGGACACTTGCAAATGCCCACAGCCTTCGCAGTCTATTATATACATACATCCATTCACAGATGTGGCAACAGCTACTCCTGGATCCTTCACATTGGTTTGGAAGACGAGAAGTGTACCGTGGACTAATGGGTTGGGAAGATCCTCGAAATTTGGGTTATCTAGTCCAGTATAAAGAACAATATTCTGAGTTTTTTGCTCGTTGAGCTCATACTCAACGAGAAATTGAGACTAACTTAATAGGGCGAGCAAAAAATTTATTTACGCATTTAATACAGTCTTCAACTAACCCTATTTAGGCCTACTTATGTCGATCTGTGCATCATCCGCATACAAATGAAAGCTGCAGCCGGTAGAACAATATAAATGCTGAAAAGCAGTGGACTTTAGACTGACCCTTGGGGGACACCACACATAAAGAGTAAAGACGATGATAGACCATGATCAATTCTAACACTTCCTGGTATTTGTTGGTTAGGTAGCTACCAAGAGATTTGAATGCAGTCGTAAAAAAATTGAAAATAGACGTTGTCTAGAAGGAATATCACGGGTAATAAGCCCATGATCCACTAAGTGTCTATTTGCCATTTTTAGGGCAAGCTGGACTAGATGTATGTATTTTACAGCCCACATCTCACGGCAATGCCGAAATGGGTTCGCGACTACATCACATGTTTGTGTACTTCGAGAAGGCTTTCAACAGCATTAAGCTAGATTACGTACGAAATGCTTTGCGTAGAAAAGGTATTCCATTCAACTATGATGAAAGAATCCTCTGAAAATGTAAAATATCGCGTCTTACAAAAACGAGAGCTATTCCAGAGCTTTCCTCTGCGATCGGATATGAGACAAGGCTGCATATTATCACCAGCTCTGTTTCTGGTGGTAATAAATTATGTCTTGAGAGCTGCACTGGAAGGTGGGATACAAAAGGGTCTTTAGTAGGGGCTGTTTAAGTCATATTGATTATGCTGGTGGCGTGTGATTGCTTGCACTTAACCGTTCGGAGTTAGATTGAAACGTTCGCTCGTTGCATTGCAAAAAGGGAGGACTGAAAATAAATGTGTGTAAAACCCAGTACATGCACATGGGTTCGAATACAAGCACACCGATTGTTCCTAACGGACAATATGTGAAAGAGGTGTAAAATTTTTGTTATCTCGAAAGCATTGTCAACATAGACGGCGGAGCCGAAAAGCATATTGAGACTCGTTTAAATAAAGCTCGTCAGCCCTTCGGTATTCTAGAGAGATCTTCCATCGCTGGAAGCTGCAAGTTTTTGAAGCATGCGTCTAATTCGTGTTGTTATTTCGTTGTAGTGCATGGAAAGTGAGCGTAAAAATCAGTTTACCTCATTATCAGTAGCAATAACAGCTAAAAGAAATTTAATCACGACTGTCAATGTAACTACTTTCGGTAAGTACTCTGAATTTACACAAGTTGTGTTGCCAGGTGTAATGTGCAATTTAATATTATAAAATACACCTATTAAAGCTATGCTTGAAATAATTTCAACACTAATAGTACCGAAATGTTTCTATATACAGATATTAATTAATTCTCTTATTATTTTTTTCTGACAAAATTTTAAGTTGTTCCTAAAAAATCATCACTAGTACCAAAATAATTTACTTGCAAATAATTCTCATCCAAAGAATGTTTTGCATGCTTAATAAGTGAAAAAATTCGTTGGTAAAATTGTCATCCGAAGGGTTAAGAACTGACGGTTTTTAACTTCTTCAGTCAAGTGATGAGCTTGGATTATGAGTTGCGACTGTGATTCGAATCCCATCCCGGGGTACTGGTGCTATGCGCTTAGTTCTTGCGGTGTATCTGATGGCTACGATGACAAACAAAAAATTTCCGATTTATTTTAAAAAAAAAATAAAGTGACAAGTGCAGAAAAAATATTACTGCCAGAAAGTCGGTATTCGTTTGAGTCGGCACAAAGAAACGATACCAGATGAATCCTGTACAAATAGTCATAAATATTTATAAAATTATGTTATTAGTTTTTTAATATATTATTTATTCACGTAATATTTTATTTATTCACATATTCACGTACAAAAAGTCTTAACTCTAGGATATTTTAAAGGCAAAAGAGGGCGAGCTCGATTGAGTACTCGATATTTATACTGACCACTAAATCTATTTATAAATCTATTTATATTTTTATTACATTGACTTCTTATAGTCGAGGACGCACAAACGTTGCGTATCCTAAAGATGTCGACATGTTGTAGCCACATGGTGTGTACGAGTATTCACACAAAGGAAAATGTTGGTACCTGTTTTGGTTGATTCCTTGAGTTTCCCTTTGCAGGTTTAAAAATAGATGTAGGATCTTCTGCACGTGTCTCGGGTTGCTCAGGGGTATACGTAACTCGCCCCTCCTTAGGCTTCGACTCCTGGCGAAGTGTCTTCAGTATTATTGACTGTGGCTGACATCGTATATACAAATACATTGCAATACCGATGATTATAAATATGATTATTCCATCAGATATGTATGAGGTCCATGATGATTTAAAAGTTTCATATTTCATCATTTTGATTTCGTGATTATGATTTATATGTAGCTGATGTAGTTCTTCTAATGTTATGTTTTGCTCTTCTTTATATTGAATTTCTCTAATAGTATTTGGTAAGATAATTGTTTCTTGATATTTTACATTTTCATTTGTGTAAGTTTTGTTTCTTATGGTTACTGTACAATTTTTGAACTTAATTACATTATTGCCCTTAATCCTAATTTTATGATTATTACATGTGTGCAATACATCTGTTATTTCTAAATTTCTAGTTATTACAATATCTTTATTAATTAGTTCGACTTCTTCGTTCGAATTCTCTGACATTTTACAATTGCTAATTTTGTCTTTAATAATATCTCTAATACATATATCATTATGTGGTTCTAATTTTTTTATTTCTCTGTTTTCGGTGTTTACGAAAATTTCATTCTCATGGATTATAATTTCTTTTATATTGGTTTCAAGTTCTAAGTTGTTCTTAGTTGGTATTGGGATAATGTGTGTCTGATAATATTTTTGATTTGAAAACTTTGGAATTTGGATAATAATTAAAATTTTGTCTTCTTGATGTGCGATTGCGAGTTTTATAAATTTTAAATGTTCTGTATTTAATTCGTATTTATGAATTTCGTCTGATGTTAGTATGTTTCGATTTAAAATTCCAAGACGGCTTGATAGAATGATGTCTTCTATCTTTTCCAATTTACGTAATATGAATCTAAGGTTTTCTTTTATAAGCTCACGTATTGATTGTTCATCGAGTTGTTTTTGTAGTTCGTTTGTTAAGTTCGATATTGAATAAATCTTTGATTTTATGATTTTGTTCTGTTCGTTTACTGTCTTCGTTACAGTGTTTATTTCGTCCTCAAATTGTTTGTTAATTACTGTCGATTGATTATTTACCGTTTCTGTTAGTTTGTCCAGGTTTCCTGCTACTACTGTGAATTTTTGTTCTATGTCTTGTCTGTCATCATCGTCCATTGTTCCTCCTATCCATTTTAAAAGTTTACCGTGTAGGTTTATGAGTCCGCGGGTATGTCTAGGGTGGGGTTTTAATTCATAGATAATATCTTCTATCTCTTGTTTAATTTCGTTTAAAGATAGGTCTTGGGTTAAGTTCTTAAAACCATATGAGGATATTATTGAGTTGAGTATTCTGGAATAATCGGCTATATTTATTACATGGATTACGTCCACGTAGCTATCTATCATATTTAATTCTTTGGATCTTAGTAATATGTATCCATTTCCTACTGGTATTTCATCTATTTCGATCTGCTGTCCAAGGGTAAGTTGTGGAAGGATTAATAACAGCATGATGATTCCTGTAATGGGAAGGTTCACGTGAATTTCTTTTTTCGTTTTAAATTTGTTTTGTGGACTTTGCGTTTCGTCCTAACTGTATAATAGTTTCTTCCTATCTCTGTTACTCTGTTTTTCCTAAAGACTGGTTCTAGTTTATGACGCGGTGTAGCTCTAACATATTCGGGGTTAATTGGTTTTTCTACGATGTTTCTATTTGCTTTCTCTAATCGTTTTGTTTGTTTTTCTATCATATTTTTATTTATTTTTAAAATTTCTTCGGGGCCTATTAATCGCAAGTGTAGATCGATTGGTTTTACACCCGTCGTTGAGTGTATACTGTTATTATAATGTCTAATTGCAGTAGGCACTAAAGCAGGAATCATGATATTTGGTTGTTTGATTCTCAGTATTCTGATATGTTCATTTAGCGTTGAGTGGAAACGTTCAATTTCGCTGTTTCCTGTATGAACGTTTGGGGATGTGAAGTGAACTTCTATTTGTAATTCATCTAGAAATTCTTTCATATTTCGCACAAGTGTCGATTCGTTATCTGTCGTAATTTTTTTAGGGGATCCATTATTTGAGATGTAATGTTCTAAAGCTACTTTGATATCTACCCAATTTCTACTCTTAATTGGATATGCTTGTGCATGTTTTGAAAAGCGATCGAGAATGGTTAAATGTGCTTGGTTACGTTCTATAAACCATATGTCGAGACTTAATTCTTCATGTGGTCCATCAGGTATTGGCTTGGCTTCCTGTTTATATTTAATAGGATTTCTCTCATATTTTGCTTTGTCGCAGATTTTACATTTGTTTATTATTCTGTTTATTTTTTCTTTCAAATTTGGGTAATAATATTTTGTTTTCAATTCGTTATATACTTCAGTTATTCCTCTGTGATTATTCTTGTGGTGCTCGTCCGTAATGTATGCAGATATTTCCTCATCGTTTGCATCGTATAAAATAAGGTTGCACTTCAACAGTTTATTTTGTGCATTTGGGTTTATAAGTTTTATTACTTCCCTTTGGAAATCTGAATACATTTGTAGGTCAGGTATATAGATTCCTATTATTCCTTTATTTGGGATATGATTTTTTAGGATGTATTGGTATGATTTGTTATCAGGAGTAGTAAAAATAAATTCTTTTCGCACTTTATTGTTTGCGAACTTAATGAGTTTGGTTTGATTCGTTCGACCTTTCTTTATTACAATTTGTGTTCGAAATATGTTCAGAGGTGATTCTGATATAGGGATATACACAGAATTATCTTGGGATGAGCCATGTGTGTTAGCACTATTCGAACTTGCTGTTTCCGTGCTATTTATATTTCTTTCCTCAATTGTATTTGTATTAATGTTTGTTCTACTTAATGCGTCTGCTACTAAGTTGGCTTTGCCTTCTATATATTCTATTGAATAATCATACTCTTCCAAGGCTAATTTCCATCTTACTAATTTAGAGTTCGGTTCTTTTAAATTATGAAGCCATTTTAATGGTCTGTGATCCGTAAAGATATCGAATTTAACTCCGTAAATATAGGGTCTGAAATACTTACATGCCCAAACTATCGCTAACAATTCTTTTTCAATAGTGCTGTAATTTATTTCATGGGTATTTAGCGTTCTGGATGCAGAACAAATTGGATGAGAGTCTTGTTGAAGGACTGCTCCTATCGCGAATTGGGAAGCATCAGTAGTTAATGAAAATTTCTTTTCGAAATTTGGATACTTGAGAATTGGATCTGTTGTGATCAATGTCTTCAGTGTTTCAAATGCATTTGTGAAATCTAGGTCGTCAGCATTAATTTTTGAATTTTTCTTCAAGCGTAATGTTAATGGTTTGGCTATAAGGGCAAAGTCTTTAATGAATTTCCTATAATAGCCAACAAGCCCAAGAAATGATTTGATTTGTTTAGAAGTTTTAGGTTTTTCGAATTTAACAATAGCTTCTATTTTATTCGGATTGGGTTTGATTCCATCTGTTGATATTACATGTCCAAGAAATTCAGTTTCTTTCTTCATGAATTCACTCTTGTCAAGTTGGACCTTTAAATTTGCTTGTCTTAATGTTTTAAAAATTTTTTCTAGTGAACTTAAGTGTTCTTCTAATGATGTACTGAAAATAACTACATCATCCAGATAAACTAGACAGATTTTTCCCAGATGTTCTTGTAAGACATTATTCATCATCCTTTGAAATGTGGCTGGAGCATTTTTCAGTCCAAAAGGCATTCTAAGGAATTCATAATGTCCAAGATTAGTGTTGAAGGCTGTCTTTTCTATGTCTTTTCCGTCGATTTCAACTTGGTGAAACCCTTTTGCAAGATCTAATGTAGTAAAGTACATGCACCTTCCAAGTTTATCCAGTATATCGTCGATTCGTGGTATTGGAAATTTGTCGCTTATAGTCTTTTCATTAAGCTTGCGATAGTCAATTACTATTCGCCATTTTTTCTCACCAGAAGCATCGGTTTTCTTTCCAACTACCCATATAGGGGATGAGTATGGAGATTCAGAGGGCTGTATGATACCTTGATTAAGCATTTCGGTAATTTGTTTCTTAACTTCATCTTTATGAATATGAGGGTAAGTATAAGTCTTTGTATAGATTGGATTATTATCAGTAGTGTTGATTCTATGTTTAATGACGTTAGTGAAGCTTAGGTCTGAATTTTTTCGATAAAATATGTCAGAATAAGTTTTAATCAACTTTATTAGCTTGACTCGTTCTTCGTTATTCAGATGAGAAGTACGGATATCTTTGTCGATCTCCGGATAGGGTGAGTCATATAAGTTGTCATTACAATTAACCACTTCATATGCTTGTAAAACTTCTTCGTCTTCAGAATCTGGATGCCAGTACAATTTCATTTTATTATTCTTGATAGTGATAGAGCTATCAGAGTAATTTATTGTAGGTTTAATCATTCGTAAAATATTGTTGCCAAGTAAACCATCGAAGTGTTCGTGGAATTTGACTTGTGCAAATTGGATTTTGCAAGCTTGATCCATATCAAATTCCTTAAAGGTTTGGACTGTGAATATTTCATCTCTTCTAATTTCTTCGTTTCTAAATCTGATATGTAATGGGTTTGATAGTTTTGTTATAAATTTAGGATGTATTACACCGGGATTGATTAAACTCATGGAGGCGCCGGTGTCGATCATAAGTTTCATTTTACGTTTTGGAGTATCAATTAGAATAAAAGGTACTCCAAATCGTTTAGATTGTCCGAGGCTCTTTTGCAAAAATCCTGATTAAGGTTTACAGTGTTTGTATTTGTGTCCATAGGTTCTTGTCCTTGTACATTTGAATGAGTAAATTGTTGACCTATGTTTCGTGATTGACCAAAACGTGTATGTCGTGTGTTATTATTTCCACTTTCGTTAATATTGTGCTGTTCGAAATTTGTGTCGTATCTTGGATTATTGTTGAATCTTTGATTCGAATTGTTCGGCTGTCTTTGGTTATTTCTAGTTATGGTAGTATTATTGTACAAATGATTTGTGTCACCGAGTATTTTCTCAGCGTCTTCGAGTGAAATGGGATTTCGGGCGTACAGAATTGTACTATGACTTTCGGGTAGGCCATTAATAAAAAGTTTCAGTGCTAATTCTTTATAATACGTAACGTCTTGGGAAATTAAATCCATATCTTCCGAATCACTTTTAAGTTTAGACACTATTGCTCTTAATTTGTACCTAATATCGTTTAAGAATTCCAACACATTGCCCCTGTATCTTACATTTCTGATATCATCAGTTAAGCTGAATATGTTTTTTTTTTCACCAAAATTATTTTTTAGGACTGTTTTTACCTGATCCCATGTATGTAAATTTGTATTTAAATCTAATATTAACCTAGCTTTACCTGTAATTTTTGTTTTTATTTTCTGCATGTAGTAGGGTGATGCTGCTGCCGGTAATGCTGCAATTGTAGGTGTAATGTGGTCCACTGCTTCCAGGAATGGTTCCAATTCATCTTTTTTTCCATTAAACTCGGGAAGGTCACGGATGTAAGTATCCGGGTTAGGTTGCCACTCCATCTTTTCTGCAAACAATATTTCCTCTCGTAGTCTTAAGCAATTCTTTGAACTAATATTGTCCACTTAGGGATCTTTTATATATTTTGGACTTTATTGTCCCACTGTTCTGACTTATAGCGTCAGGTGGCTTTAGTATAGGGTATGGTACTTGTACTTGTATTGTACCGAATTATTAGACACACAAAAAAAAATTACTCTATTTTTTTTTCTGGTTTTAAAAAGTGTCGACTTAGTTCACTTTGTCGCGAACTAATTTTCCTTTTTTTTTTTTTTTTCTTAGGATAGACGCAAAAAAAAAAAAAATCACTTTATTTATTATTTATTTTGTTTTTGATTTTAAAGAGTGTAGACTTAGTTCTCTTAGTCGCGAACTAATTTTTCTTTTTTAGGATACACACAGTTTGTGAGTATCCTACCGACTGCGCCAATTATGTTATTAGTTTTTTAATATATTATTTATTCACGTAATATTTTATTTATTCACATATTCACGTACAAAAAGTCTTAACTCTAGGATATTTTAAAGGCAAAAGAGGGCGAGCTCGATTGAGTACTCGATATTTATACTGACCACTAAATCTATTTATAAATCTATTTATATTTTTATTACATTGACTTCTTATAGTCGAGGACGCACAAACGTTGCGTATCCTAAAGATGTCGACATGTTGTAGCCACATGGTGTGTACGAGTATTCACACAAAGGAAAATGTTGGTACCTGTTTTGGTTGATTCCTTGAGTTTCCCTTTGCAGGTTTAAAAATAGATGTAGGATCTTCTGCACGTGTCTCGGGTTGCTCAGGGGTATACGTAACTATAACCACAGTCATTTTAGGAAGTGGATTTTAAGATATGATGTTCACAATTATTATGACGTTTGGCTAGTACGCCGTTTTAATAAATATATAGTAAAATACGGCAAGTATTGTAATTATGATTTCTGTGTTCCAATTTTTGAAGAGGTTTTCAATCAAGACGTCTAAGCCAAAAATCAAGAATTATTTTCTTAAAGATTAGTGCAGACATACTCGTATAAATGTGGGAAGTGGTATTTATTAGCCCTCGAATAATTACGTCATTATTTTACTTTATTATTCTAATAATAAAGTTACGTACTCTTCACCAGGAAAACCGATATTCTCCGGAGTCGGAAAATCAAAGGACACACCAAGACATACCTTAAAATTTTTTATTATTACTCAGTCTATAAAATAAAATGGAGTGCTTGAGTCTCATGTGGGAATACTTTTGATTCGGGAATTTCCGAAAATTGTGTCCAAGCTTAACTTGGCTTCACACTTTTACAAAAAAAAAATACTATAACTTGCATTCTCTCGTGGTTGCTAATATTCAGTCAGCAATAAAATAATTTTCAGTAGAATTGAGTTTTATTTCAGAAATCTTTACTTTTTCAATTTTAATTAGTTTTTGGTTCATGTCTAAGCTAAGAACTTTAGCAACGGACAATTTAGCGCGGGACAGAGATAGTTACTTTGAGTTTGAGTATGCCAGACAAAGATAGCGAAACTATTTTTTTCGAAAAATTTCGATCATTTCGCCAATAAGGGAGGGAAATACTTTCATTCCCATTTTCTTACACGGCAAAGCATTATTATATATCCTCCTTGCAGACATATAAATTGAAATATTGCAAAGTTAAGTACAACTTAATTTTTTATTTTCCTATTTTTAAATTAAATACTTTTTAATTTATTTTATTTCGTTAGCTATGCTTTTATTAAACAATAATTAATAATTAACCAATTTATTATTCGATATTTATTGGGTTTTAGAAGTTCAAGTGCCATGCAAAATACTTTACTTTAAAAAGGGACTAGGTATTAAAAAGGAAGTTTTAAAGTAAAGTAAACTTAATTTACATAAGTTAATCCATGAGCTAAGCTCGTGAGGTAATAAAATATCAAAATGGATAAGTTTGAATGGAGACTTCTTGTGGCACGTCTGGAATTTGCATTTTATAAAAATATTTTACTCCATTAAATAAAGATTTTCAACTGATTAGGAAATAGTGGAGTATGTGCTATAATTACGTAACTTAAGCGAAAACAGTATAAGATATTTTACTGCTTTTTCTTCAGAGTTACGTAGGATTAATTAAACTTCGAAAATTTATTTAATTATTTTTAATTTCCAGAAGGACGAACTTTTGCCTGAATTATTTGTATTATAATTGGAATCAATTTTGAAAACTTCTTCTGACTCTTTCATATAAATTTCACGGAATTTTGAAATTTCAATTAAAACATTTTTCTTCGAAATAGTCAAAGCTATCGACTTCACATTTTGAGCGAAGTATAATAATATAAATACCAATAAAGTCGAAAAATCAAACAAATTTTCGTATTAGAATTTCAAGAAAAGTATTTCTCACTCAACAAGTCCTGACGTCAATTAGAGGGCAATGCTCAGTATCGCGCCTTGTAGAGGGGAACCGTTTCTGAACTATGTTCCTGTGGGGATTTTAACAGCAAATTGATTGGTTTCTCTATCGAACATATAAGAGCTATCGACTTTAAAATCGGAACAAAGTATACTATAAGGATGTTGATAAGCAGTTTCATCCTAACCCTTCTACTTCTTCTGCCACTTCACATACAAATGCCCCAATTCTAGAGAAAGACTATAATTCTGAATAGAACGCCACAAGAATCGGGCATAATTCTCGAATTTGGAACTACAAACGGTAGTTTTGAGACAATCGATGCCAAAGTTTGACTAGAATTTAAATTTCTAGACATTACACACGAAGGGTAGTCATCTCCAAATCTTGAATCCCCTCTCCTCAACATTCAGTCTGCTAAAGTATTCTAAAAGAACTTTAGGGCAACGGTGGCTCGACTATTCATCAATGTTTTTTTCCCCTTCAAAGTGGTTCCCATTGAATCTTGAACAATTTTCATGGGCTGATTTCGATGTGGCGTTCAGCTCCCTCTGCGAATTTCTTTTTGTTGTCTCAATCATCTCAGGAAGCTTTCCACGGAGAGCTGTTTTGAGCCTTGGGTAGTTACGCGAAGGCGTATTTGATGGGTACAGTGCTCGGTGGATGATATTGGCTCTTCAGCGACAAATTTGCGTAGGTTTTTTATTGAAGAATATTTATCGTTTCAATAAACTGTGAATACGGGAAGTCTTGGGATGAGAAAGAAGTCGCCCGGAACCATATTCGATGAGTATGATAATTTGGGGTCATACCAACCTTCGAAACAACAAGTTGCATCAGTCTGTTGGGTGCGTTTCATCTATATTGCAGAGTCCAGATGTTTCTTAAGCTTGTGGTGGAATTCCATTTGTTTGGTTGAAGGATTTAGGGAATATATAAATGGCGATTTCTGAGTCCCATAGTGGTTGATCAAGGAGCGGTCGCTCGCGTTGGGAAGAGGGCAGATGCTTGCAATATCAAGGAAAGTTCGTTAATTGAGTGAGGCGTAGCAGTTGCTCAGGTCGCTAAAGAGTTTTGGGTCTTATTGTAATTCTAGGACCTCAAAATTGATTCTGAAATTTTGCGATGCAAATGCTTTGGTGTAGGCTAGGGTGTAGCCTTGTGGGTAGCGTGTTGGTCTTGTAATGCGAAGGTCGTGAGTTCAAATCCCGGTCCGCGCAATATATAATTCCAACACATTGCCTGCCTGGATATACCTTGGTCACCTCATTCTATGAAAATGAAAAATTCGTAGAAAGAGGATTGTGCAGAGGGCTAACAACCTTTCCACAATAAGTAATGAAAAATTTTAAGGAACCTGCATGTCAGGAGGCTATGGCCCAATTTGGGCTGTAGCGCCATTGTAGAAGAAATGCTTTGGTAGAAATTTCGTGGTATAATAAGTCTAAGTCTTAATTTTTGAATGAATGTACCGCAGTTATTGTTATACCTGCTTATTATGGTACGCATTCAGGTCTCCAGAATCTAAGATATTAATGTACTTCTAAGGCCTCGAAACTATCCTGAAATTTTGCTTATGAGGGGTACCAATGACCTCTAACCAATCCATAAATGAGTAGTAGTTGAAAAGAACCGGCCAAAAACAAGCTTACCCTAAAAAGGGGGGCAGGGAAAATAAATGGGACGCAAGCTGATCGAAGGAACCCTACATTGTCACAGTGGAATCGCCAGTGCAGGCCAAAGTTTCATGTTTTGACATTTAAACAAAAACAAATAAATAAACTAGATATACTAAATAAATAAAAAATATTATTAAATATGTATTAAAAAACAAAAACAAGGCGTCCAGCACTCCTACTCCCTCCACATAAACCACTCAGAGGATCAACTCTTTAGACCTCGCCAACTCCGAAATCATTCACAGCAAAGCGATATGGACACGACTAATATCCAAAATCTAAGATATAAAAGGCACTTCTAATCCCGAAAATTAACATAGTTTGAGACGAAGATGGCGAAAACTGACCTGGAGTGAAAAAGACACTTCCGCACCCGACGACGGCTCACCCAAACCCTCATTTTGCGTACCACGTTTGGTGTCATATAAACAAATTGCTTCTATCACCTCCGATACAAAAATCACTAATCACTTTTCTAAAGAATTTGAGATGAAATATTTGCCGGAACAGTAAACTCATTTAGAGTATCGCATGATTAGGCTTTACACCTTCTGTTATGTTTTTGGCTAGAGCTATGTCGAACGCTCACCCGTATCTCATCCTCACCTTAAAGATTTTTGGTCCTCTAATAGACTAACTGCGTAGAAATGGATTATATAACGCAAATCTCATCGACATGTTAACTTTATTACCCTTTTCTGAAATGGATTTTTCAAATCGATTTTTAATTGAAAGTGTCAATGCGATCATCACATAAAAAAGCCTTCGCAAGCAAAATTCCGTGTACCCGTAATTGAAATTAGGTGACACTATAAATGTTAATGTAAACATGATTTCCTCCTACAATGGCACTACAGCGAAAATGGGGCCTTTGCCTTCTGACCTTCAGCTACCTTAAAATTCTTCATTATTTATTGTGGAAGGGTTGTTAGATCTTCGTACAACCCTTTATCTTCGAATTTTTTATTTTCCTAGATTGACGTGACCAAGGTATACCCAAGCAGGCAGTGTGCTAGAATTATGCGTCGACCGGGATTTGAACTCACGACATTCGCATTTCAGACTAACACGCTACCCAATAAGCTACACCCTAGCTTGAATTTGCTGATGCCGAATTTTAAACATCTGCCAATAAGCCGGGAACAACTTCATTATTATTGGAAAAAGTTGAGGATACGTGTGTAGTCAATATGCAGTTTAGGGTGGTAGGAAATATGGAAGACTGAGAGACTTACTAAGAAACTACAAACTTTCGTGAACCGATTCTATCGACGCATTTTAGGGATATTCTGGCCGGAAGTGATCTTCAACTACGAACTTTGGAGCACAACTGAACAGACTACAATAGCCATTGAGATTCAAAGGCGGAAGTGGCACTGGATCGGTTACACTTTGAGGAAACTAGAGCGAAGCATCGTCAAACAAGCTTTGGGTTATAATCTTCAAGGCAGACGTTGGGTTGGTGGAGCTAGCAGCACTGGAAAGCGAGAAGTTGAGCAAGAGGCCAAAGGAATCAAAAAGTCCTGGCGACAACTGAAGGATGATGTTCAGGATCGCGAGTTGTGAAAGAAAACTGTTTCTGTCCTATGCCCCTATAGGGGGTGTTAACATTGATTGATAAGCCCGTGTTACAATTTTTGCGCCTCTATAGTTCGGCGCCTAGCTACATTCTAACCTATAATCTTAGATATTTTTATTTAAGATTGCGTTATAATTTCAGCCCATGTCAGGTTCTTATTCCACCATTTAAAGTTACCAATTTAAACATCTCAATGTTTGCATGAGAACAGGTATTTTTAAATTATTCACAAAAGTCATTACAACAATTGCATACCATACTTATTGTAATTTCTTTTAAATACCAAATGGATGAGATATTCTAAAGGATTTTCAATCTATCTATCTTCAGTGAATTTTTTCTTTTTCTATCCAAACACATGTAACGTTTACGCGTATTCAATATTTAAACAATTTACGTTCTGACATACTTAATTTACCTCCGATTCAGCAATAGCCATTTATAGCGCGATTGAGTGGCATTCATGGAAACGGCATTATCGACAAGGTGTCAGTAACTCAAGGTAATTGCTCCATCGTATCAGATAATAGAGGTCAATCGTGAAAAATTTATGGAAAAAAGGGGGTGAGCATTTTGTAATTATCAAAAGGAAGAAATCAGCGGAAAAATTATTCTAATTATGGATGAATTAATTTTTTTCCGTTGTGCTAATAATGTTTGACAGTCATGAGGGTATTATTTTTTTTATCATTAATCTACTATTAAATTCATCATATTGTGATTCACTTTATAAATCCTTTGTTTATTCGATGTTATCGAGTTATCTACGACAATGTTTGGCTATAAGTCGTTGTATTTACCTGAGAAATTGAAATCTATTTCATGTATATTTAATAAAAAGACCTGCTACAATAAACGACGGCCTTCAAACATATCGGTGAACTGTGAATTTCAGACAAACTAATAATCGGTGTTATCTAAATTTTAAAAAAATGAAAAAAGAAAATTCCCTATCAAAACTCAATTGATGGCCATCTAATCATATCATTAACCTCTGATTCATGGGACGGAAGCAATATAAATTCTTATCGTTGAGATCATTAAGAGAGTTTAGGGGTTCTGAACTATATGAGTAATAATGTTGGACAAAAGGTCTGATCGACTGTTTGATAGATTTTTAAGCCGACTGTTCTGCTCTGTTTATGATTTGTTTAACTACATATAAAATATTTGGATATCTGGTTGTCTATCTGACTGTTTATCTGAATGATTGTCGTTGCGACTGCCTGATTGTCTATTTGTCTGTCTATTTGCGACTGTCTATTTAACTGTCTATCCAACTGCCTGTTTACATGACCGAATTTTTCTTTCAATAGAATTTTAGTGCAGTCAAAAAAAGTTATGAAATAGACTGCTTGGTTGACCTTTTAGTCAAGATTTTGAGCGAAATTGAAAAAAAAAGTTTTCTTTTATTTAATATAATAATGATAACCCTCTCTTTACGAATATTCATTTTCGCATATTGAGTTAAATCAGATAGACGCAAGCAGTCAGTGGGCTGAAATTATACGTTGACCGGAATATGAACGCACGACCTTCACGTTGTAGATCAAAACGCTACCCATAAGGTTAGACCAATGCTTTAAACAAATTATCTATTAAAATATTATGAAGTTGTTTCGACCCGAACTACTTTACGTGCCAAATATTAACGAATATTTCCAAAGTTTGGGCGTTTTGCGACCATAGAAATATACATAGTATGATATTTTAAGCAAATGTTAGAATTTGGCGAAACTCCTCTTGGTGGTTCGAGCCAAAAGTGTAAACCTGCCATACACAACAAAATAAATCGCAAAAATTGATATTAACTTGGCATAAAAATCAAAGTACTAGTTCTCTTGGTTTATACGAGACCCGAATTAGTTTTAATTTGGGCTATTCAACAACAATCATGTGCTCGCTAAACTAAGATAAAATATTTTTGTTTTCAAATCCTGAAATTCACGTCACGCAATGATAACTATTTGGACACATTAATTTATCTTTATCTATCATTGTTAATAAATTATAATCAATAAATAGAATAATAAAGCGCGGTCTTTTTAGGAATGATTATTTTGCAATGTTAATGTTTTTAGTGCGGTTTCGCTGCAATTATTAAAAGGCTTAGTCACAATCAGCTGGAATGTGCCGAATTTATTATTTAGGTTATGGTCATAATGATCATTACTATTATCTCTAACTTGATTGTGTTATGGGAATGAATCCTTTTTTTAATTTAGAGCAACAATTTATTGTAAAGGTTGCATCTATTTCTGAAATTAGAGGCAGCCGATTCCTTGCACTATACTCATGTTTGTGGACTTCGAGAAGGCTTTCGACAGAGTTAAGCAAGATTACATATGGAATGCTTTGCGTAGGAGAAGTATTGTAGATAAGGTCATAGCTATGATTAAAGAATACTACTAAGATGCAAAGTGTCGCGTCTTACATAGAGGAGAGCTCTCCGAGAGCTTTCTTGTACGAACAAGGCTGCATATTATCACCAGCCCTGTTTCTGGTGGTAATAAACAACATCTTTCAAGCCGCGTTGGAAGGTGGGGAAGATAAAAGTCTTCAGTGTGGACTGTTTAACATCTTAAGCACTTTGATTATGCTGATGACGTGTGATAGCTTGCACATAATCATTTGAATTTACAGTCAAACGTTCGCTTGTTGCATTTTAAATGCAGGACTGAAAATAAATGTTCGTTAAACCAAGTACATGCACATGTGTTCGAATACAAGCACACAGATATTTCTTAACGGACAAAATGTGGAAGAGGTGCAAGATTTTTGTTATCTTGGAAGCACTGTCAGCATGGACGGCGGAGCCGAAAAGAGTATTAAGACTCGTCTAAATAAAGCTCGTCAGATCGTCGGTACCCTTTCCTCTTTCTGGAGGCTTAGAGAGATCTTCCTTCGCACGAAGATGCGAGTTTTTGACACATGCGTCAAATCCGTGTTGTTATATGGTTGTACTACGTGAAAAGTGACCGTTCGCCTTACCAAGAAACTACAAACTTTCGTGAACCAATGCCTCCGACGCATTTTAAGAATATATTATGGCCTGAAGTGATCTCCAACGACGAACTTTGAAGTACAACTAGACAGACTAAAATAGGTATTGAGATTCAAAGGCTGAAGTGGCAGTGGATCGGTCGTACTTTGAGGAAACCAGAGCAAAACATCGCCAAACAGGCTCTGGATTATAATTCTCAAGGACGACGTCGGGTTGGTAGCACGTGGAAACGAGAAGTTGAGCAGGAGGCCAGGAGAATAAACAAGTCCTGGCAACAGCTTAAGGGCGATGCTCAGGATCGCGCCTTGTGGAATAGTGTTCTAGGAATTTGATTGTTTCCCTGGCCTCTTTTTCCTCTAGGCTGGCATGCTCATTGGTCCAAAGCTTATGATCGTATCAAGGATATAATATCATTGAAAATGAAGAAGAATACAAAGTAATTTAATAAAAAGAACTCATAAATAGTTGTCTAGGTGAACTACCGGACCTACTTTGCAGACTTTTACTTAATTTCGAATTTTAAAAGTTGAACTGTTTGACTATTAGAGATTGACAGTAAATTAAGCTTTACGTTTCTAGCTAATACTGCAAAAAAATGAATTTCAGTCATTAAAGAATTTTTAAGCTTTTCAAATTCTTAAAATTTTTTACTGATTTCGTTTTTCTTGTTTATTTTCAGCTGATGCGGTTCGATGTCTCCAATGCAATTCTTATTTAGATCCAGGATGTGCAGATTTAGATTTAAAAACAGGTGGACCTCAAGGCGATAAATATTTAAAGGAATGCAGTGATGCTTCAACATTCTGTCGAAAGCTTGACGTTACGATGCTAGTTAACGAAGAACGGAGGATAATTCGAAGCTGTGGACAGCTTGTACCGAAATATAATAACACAAATTTATGTTTTAGAGCCGATAATGAAGGATATAAAGAGACTATTTGCCAATGCTATGGTGATGCTTGCAATACTGCCACTACGAGTATTAGAAAAGTTGGCTTAAGTTCTTTAGTGTTTGGCTTATTATGCTTTTTGTGTATACATTTTTGAAATTTAGTTCGACCTGTTGGCTGAATATTGATAGTTGTAAGAAATTTAATTTCATTAGTTAATATAAAATTGAATTAATTGTTTTTATTTTTAATTATTTAATCGATGCCTGAATGCTTATCTCAGGGAAAAAACGGGAAATCACTTGTCATTTCAGAGTGTATCTAGATAATAGATATTAGTCAGCTAATTCAAGTTATTGAAGTAGATGATAGCCTTATTTAAGTAATGATAATGAAATGAATAAAATGGAATTTTCTAATATTTGTTAAGCTTTCGAACGATCTGATAGTAATATTGATTAGTGCGAACTGATAATATTAAAACTTTAAAAGCCTCTCGTGAAGTGCTATTTATATATTTGATAAATCCTTTAAAAGGAATAATAATCAGTATGAAATTTTATTGAAAATATTTAATATGGATAAAGGCCTGGTATGGACAATTTATATTGCTAACATATTGTCTACTTGTGAAAAGCATTTGGGATATGGTATCAGTATTGGGGAGAATTTTTATTATACTTTGCATTTATGTTCGTTCGAATTTATTTGACTATCGCGGGGTTATATTGGAGTATAGCCGTATGGCTTTACCCAGCATCTAGTACAATGCCGGTAGGATCTATGACAATACTGGTGTCCGAAAATAGAAATCATTAAGTTTCCAGAAAATCGAATAATTCATGGAAAAATCATTCGTTTTTTACGAGTGCTTTTCACTAAAGAGCCCAGAAACTATTCATTAATGAATCGTGCAACGTGCTAAAATGGCTTCTCGGTAATAATCGGATTTTATGTAGCATTAGAATTTAAGAATTTATTATAAGCATATCCATGAGTGAGGCTTGTAAGGATAGTAAGTGATATAATTATAATACAATCAATGAGTGAATACATAATAATAAATAATTATCGAGTAAATAACATATATAGAAATTCCTTTATGCTCGTTTGTTACGATAATAATGTATCGTTAATGACACGAAAATAGCGATTCATTAATGAGAAGCTATTGATTAAAGTATTATTTTTGTACTCAATAACGATTAAAAGCTCGTTAAAAATGATAAATTAATGGCTTATTAATGAGTTATTTGGTTTGGCGGGAAACTATATTTTCGATAGTGTTTTCATAGATTAGTAACAATCCTGATGGCCACCTTAGACCACGCCTTTCAGATGAGAAATATGGAGTCCCATCCGAAACTAGCAATACCTAATGGTTTGGTGAATGTTTTCACAGTGCATTTTGAAATGAAAGAAAAGATTTCCGGATTCTACACTGTTACGCTTTATTATTCGTGACGTTTCGGTCTTTGCTGAGACCTTTATCAAACTGTTTGATAAAGGTCTCAGCAGAGACCGAAACGTCACGAATAATAAAGCGTAACAGTGTAGAATCCGGAAGTCTTTTCTTTCATAGCAATACCTATTTGAAAAATAATTTACATATTAAACTTGTCAATACAGCTTGATACGAACCGCTTCCTCGTTTTGCTATCATTATTTCAGCTGCTTCGAAAAATTGAGTGCTGCGCACTATCTGATATTACCAAAAATAAGGTTGAATTCAATATTAGAACATAACAGAATTATAATGTACCGGAAAATAGGTGGTAGAGGTAGAAAGAGAGATTTGTCATTTTTGTATACGAAAACGAACGTGGTTCGCATTTGGCATTCTAAATGTTTCGTTTTGAATTTATAATTTGTTTGTATTTTTTCAATGAAAGTGGACATAGTTTTCCTGAAATTGTGGCATTATTATGGGAGATGGAAAAGGAAGTAGAACGTTTTTGAATGTTTTGAAATTACTTATCAACATCCGTATCACCACACATCGTTTCTATTTCAAAGTCGATAGCTCTAATGTGTTCGAAGGGAAATGATTTTCTTGAATTAATAATAGAAATTTGAATGGAAGGGGTTAGAAGGAGTGAAGCGAAGATGATAATTATTTAGCATTTATTGCAATTCTTAAGGGAAAAATGCTGGCGAAATTTTAAGTTTGCACTTCTTCTAGTTTTAATAAAAATCGATAGATTGTAATACATTTGCCAAAATTATGCATTTGTATGGGAGGAGGTAGAGGGAGTATACATTTCAAAACCAAATTCTATTGTTATACTACTACTAAAATAGCGCTACAGCCCAAATCGGACCTTGGCCTCCTGACGTGCAGGTTCCTTAACATTTTCATTACTTATTGTGGAAAGGTTGTTAGATGTGATTTGCTCATCTAGGCAAATTATCAGCATCAATCCTGGCTGAGTTCACTAAACTGTGGATTTTTCCCTATTTGACTTTTGAAATTATGTTCTCTATGTCTAAATAAAATAAATTTAAGATCGAACAAGGCACCCGGAATTGACGGAATCCCTGCAGAGCTCTTGAAAGAAGGTGGAACAGAGCTTACCAGTCGAATATTTAGATTAATTGTTAAAATCTGGACAACTGAAAAATTACCCAACGACTGGCAGAAAAGCATTATATGTCCGGTATACAAAAAGGGTGACCGTTTGCGTTGCGAAAATTACAGAGGAATTTTATTGCTATGTACGTGTTACAAAACCTTGGCTAAAATTATCGAACGAAAACTCAGTGAATACGCTAACAACATCATCGAAGAATATCAAGGTGGCTTCAGATCTGGACGATCGGCAACGGACCAGCTATTCTCAGTACAACAAGTGCTAGCAAAATGCTGGGAATATGATATTAATGTGCACCAACTGTTCGTCGATTTTTGTCAAGCATACGATAGTGTCGACCGTAATGCTTTGTACAGAATAACGATTGAACTAGGTGTTCCACCGAAACTAGTTCGGTTAATAAAAGCCACGATGGAAAACAATGAGTGCCAAGTAAAAATCCAAAACGAGTTGACTCACAGCTTTCCAATGGAGTCAGGTCTTAAACAAGGAGATGTTCTCGCCCCACGCTCTTTAACTTGGTGCTCGAGTATGTCGTCAGGAAAGCAACTTCAGTAACCTCATTGGACACCAGAGGTACGCTACTCGTAAAATCCGCACAGTTGGTGGCGTATGCAGACGACGTGGATATTCTGGCCCGATCAATACTTGGCGTTAAGGAGGTATTCCAGGAGTTGGAGTCGGCAGCGGGTGAAGTAGGGCTCAGGGTCAATGAAGCGAAAATTAAATACATGACCCAGACACGAAGGACTGTCCCAGAGAGGCAGAACATTACAATAGGCAAATACAACTTCGAGCAGGTGGATGAATTCGTATACCTGTGAGCCCTTCTCACAAAGGACGGCAATGAGCGACATTAAATTCAAAGAAGAATCACGGCAGCTAACAAAGCATTTTATGCGGTCCTCCCCATAATGAAATCAAGGAAGGTCCATCGAAACAATAAACTACGCATCTACAAGACATTAATTCGTCCTGTGCTGCTATATGGATGCGAAACGTGGACCGTGACGCGGTTTTCGGAGAAGTTAATCGACACTTTCGAGCGAAAAATTCTTTGGAAGGTATACGGAGCAGTTAAGGAAGGAGATGATTGGCGAATTCGATGCAACCATGAGCTGTATCAACTATTTGATGACCCACCAGCATCTATACTGATCAAACTGCGCAAGCTGCAATGGGCTGGCCACGTGAATCGAATGCACGAGGAACGAATACCAAAACGTGTGCTCAAGGATAAAGCTCAAGGTAACCGACCGCAGGCGAAGCCACGAAAGCGATGGGAGGACTCAGTCGACGCAGACTGCAGATCGCTTCTCAATTTTTCAAACTGGAGGACGCGGTCGTTGGACCGAGACAACTGGAGGAGGTGCATCCGGGAGGCCAAGGCTCGATATGGGCTGTAGTGTCATTGCATCGTCTAATTTCGATCCTAATTCCTTTGATTGCTAGTACCCAACATCGAGGGCTGAGTCTCTTCTGCAGATCTATGGATGACGCTTTTGTTTAAGATTTTGTGGCTTTTGCTATCACTTCCGATGGATGGCGGTGTTCTTGGTGAGGTTGTGATAAGGTATCTAGCATTGGCAAGCACGCAAGATCGTGCGCTTTAATTACTGTTTTGCCGTGGCTACGGTGGTACACATATCGTCTCCTAGTGGCAACGTTTAACTTCTTTTTGTTCTCTGCAAGACTCAACTGTTTCAGTTATGTTTTTTTTTATTTTTCATAGGATTCTCACGAGTAGCACGAGAAAACTGAATCATCCAGAGAGCTGCGCAGTACCAGAAGAGGGTTGATTAAAACTGGAGGGCATCTGGAGTCCAGGATTTACATGTTAGAGTTTAGATACCCACTAATTCTTGCCATATGCTGTAAATAAGGAGATTTTTATTTCCAAGGTTTTCCCCTCTAGCGTCGTACTTTATATTGGTCACCATTTAGGTAGTACGTACACTTGCGCATCACTTTCGACCCCCTTGATTGCTTGAGGTCTGCTTGGAACAGGACCAGTCTAGATTTCGAAAGGGTCAATCTTGTAAGAGGATATTGAGCCGACAGCTAGCTGAACGATCCCCTCTACCACATCCGCCAAAGACCATATGCAGCCGACAGCAATCTGTTCGAGATTTCCCCCTATTTGTAAATCTCTTGTCATATCTAGTCTGCACCGCGAGGAGGTGATCTACCGACCAGACCTACAACTATCTCAAAAACTATAGTAAATTTATTTTTGGTTGTAGAGCTTTACAACTGGTTTGGTGAATGTTTTCATTTTGAATTTGGATCAAGAAACATCCGGAATAAAAAATCCGCAAATCTTTCCTTTTAGGAATATTCTGGCCAGAAGTAATCTCCAACGACGAACTTTGGAGTACAACTCGCGAGACTAAAATAGGTATTGAGATTCAACGGCGAAAGTGGCAGTGGATCGGTCATACTTTGAGGAAACCAGAGCGAAACATCGCAAAACAGGCTCTGGATTATAACCCTCAAGGAAGACGTCGGGTTGTTCGACCATGTAACACATGGAAGCGAGCAGTTGAGCAGGAGGCCAGAGGAATAAACAAGTCCTGGCAACAGCTTAAAGCCGATGCTCAGGATCGCGCCTTGTGGAAGAGAGTTGTTTCTGTCCTATGCCCCTATAGGGGGTCCTAACAGGAATTTGATGAGTTTCCTCTTGCGGTTGGCGACCATTCCCTAGAGCAATCCCGGTCTATCCGGCGATTTGGCTGATCTTTTGCAACTACTCTTACCTTTTCCAATTTAGTTTTGGTCAAGTTATCGTCGATAGTTACAGATAGACGTCACAACGAAACCTATTTAGAATCTAGGGACTTTCAATCAAAAATTGGATTTGAGAATTTTTCACGTTCACATTAGCGGAAACCCATTTATTTCGTGCTAAGGCAAATTTATTTTTCGAAGGGAGAATTTGTATGGGAGACCTACTTCCGAATGGGGGCCTACTTCTAAATCACCCCGAAAGAAGTGAAGTTGGTAATTTTTTCACAACTTATTGCAAGTATATTATAAAAGAAACCATGGCAATATTTTATATTTAATACCGGTAATGTCCAGATTTGAAAAAAATTCCCATAATATACATTTAGTAGATTTTTCCGAAATTGGCAGTAGGAACAGTTTCCGGGTTGCAATAACGTTTTTTAGGATAATGGTTTCTAAGTTGTTGAGGTGATAGAATCGTTAGTTTCAATGCAAAACTAGTTTCTGAAATTTTGGAAATTTTAGAAAATTTTATGGAATGCGATAAAGGAAGTAGTTGATCTGCTCAAGAACTGAAAGGTTTTTCCTTTAAAAAAAATATGAAACAGATTTTAGCTCGATTGGTCAAAGTTTTCGAGAGTTATCGTGTGGGCGGACATACAGTCAGGCTAATTTGATGTTAATACAAGATAAAAAACATTTCGAGCTCCCCAGTGACTATGCACGATCCTTATTTCTTGGCGTCGTAAATGTTATTCCAAACGCAATAAAGTTTCCGATTTTATTTAAATAATAAAAATAATCCATAAGCTAATAATTTTCGTATCTGGTTTAATATGATTGAATTATAAGCCGGTTCCGTGAAATTGAAATACAAATAGGAAAAAGTGCGTACTGTAATTTATTGTGATTTCTTATCTAAATTAAAATTGCATAGCTTCGATTCGATAACAAATTTCTCAGAATTCATCATAAATCAATAAAAATGATTTAAATTATTACGAGTTCGAAGAAATTTTCAATTCTATCTTTTTGGCAAATGAGAATAAATATCTAATAAAACCATCTACTATCTTAACAATAATAAATTATTTTATAATAACTACACCGTAATTTTCAATTTTGTTATCTGATTTCCTTTTCCTGTTGTTAAGACGCAGTTTGAAGACAAGGTCTTTGCATTTAATTTCATTGTATAATATATATTGTTGTAAATCAAATATAGGTTTGATTTGGTTTGGAAATGATGATATTTTTTTATAGTATTTATTTATCACTAGGGGTTTTGAAGGCCTCTGTATCTGATCTAGAAATTTCTTCTATTGAAGTTTCTCATCCCGAGAAGAGAAACAATCCATTTTATCAAGGACAATTTTATGTAAATTTTTCCTAATCTTCTACCTATCTTTTTTGTAATATAAATGAAAGATGTACCTATTTCGTAGAAAGGCAAGTAACACGAATGGAAAATTTGTTTAGCGGCTTGGTTAAGGGTGATACATTAATTCAGCGAAAGGCAGATCTGGCGTGCTGAAATATATCGTGGATGGCAGGTTCTTAAAGGTACACCATAGATTATAGCAGTTTTTATAATAGATAATGATTCCTTTTTCCATTTTCCTCCGATAATGAAAAACTATTTTTTTTCTTTTTTGTGGCAGGGAGGGGTCCCTGCCACAAAAAAGAAAAAGTCCCTCCAAATATCTGAAATTAATGCAATTTACCAGAAAGTTCTTTTAATCACGAAAATATAACTCGTTCGAAATAAACAATATTCTCCCAACTTTCCGCATACAATATCATACCAAGGACTTTTCCAAACACACATCAAACATTTCGAAAGATTTGTTCGAAACGTAGACACAAAGTTGTCAAGTGAGTAAAATTCAGCGAATATTTGGCGCCAGCTTGACGAATGCTTTTCACTACAATACAGCCAAACTGGCGCCATAGTTTACTCACCCACTGAACTCCCGTTTGATCCTTCTTAACAATATTTTTGTGAGAAAAATCTCGAATAATATGGTATACGCGCAAGGAATAGAAGATTAAGGGCGATACTGTGATTGTGTTTAGTTGTTGTGGGTGTTGGTTACGACTTAAAACATGGAACATTTATTTTTCGAATGGCGCCCTTATTGGCCGACATCGAGAGTTTTACGCTGTTAAGAAACTATCTGTATATTTTGTTAGGATATAGTGAGATTTTTTTTGGTGACGTAGTCTTACATGTAGGATATTTTGGCGTGAGGCCAGTTTTATAGATAATAGGCGGCATAGATGCCAAGAAAGGGTTATTCACTTCATTTCACTTTCGCCTAAAATTTTTTCATTATTTCGGTGATTTGAACTTTGAATTTAAAATGTCAAGGATAAGGTTAGAAGGTTTTATAGTTCAACATTTTAATTTTTAGGTTTGATTATTTTTACATATTTCTTTCTAACGAAAGTAAAGTTAGATTCATATTAATATGATCATAAAGCGTTTCAAGTAAAAGTTTTAGAGTTGTTGAAATAAAGCAATTTTTAGTAGGTACTTTATATTTAATATGACTAAATTAAGTTGCAAGTGCAGTTTATCGAATAGTGGAGGTGATTCAGAGCAGAAGAGATACGTTCGTGTTATTTTAAGTGCCACATTTAAGATTTGCCAGACTTTTCATAACATTCCAAACTACATTTGTCAGAATTTCACAAGCTTGACTTCCATTTCTCAGACTTTCGTTCGCCAAACTTACGTTTGCCAGATTTCCATTTCATAAGTCATATTTACATTTGCCAGATTTACGGAAGCCTGATAAAGTGTCTGGGAACTTCTAGACAAATAATAAAAAAGGAACGAAAAGAGAAAAAAGAAAGTTTTTATTACCTAATATTTCATGTATTTTAATATTTTGCCTGAAACAATCTGTTTTGTCAATGAAACATTCAGAGAATTCCCAGAATTCTTATTTTGGCGAAAAATATGTTAAGCAGCTGGTATTAAGCGTCAGTCGTAAGAGCCGAAAGTTGTGGTTGAATGTAGGACTGGTAGTTGTGAAATACAGACGGTGACGACTAACAGAGAAGGAGTTAAACTATATGATTATAAATTAAGTAACTTATACCTATATGAATAGAGGGGTGGAACGATCAGCTCACATTTCCACGAAATTTAACGAAGAACACAGCGAGTCCATTCTAATTAATAACAAACACAACCATTCCCCTGAATAATTTAAGCCAAATATCTATAGCTTCCTATTGAGATGAGCCAGATTTACATTTGCCAGATTGATTAAAATTTCATAATGGAAAATTAAATGCGCAGCGCATTTTTCAATTAGATTCTGGCATATGAAAGTTCAGCAAATGTAAGTCTGCTTATGAAAGTCGAGGGAAATTAAAGTCTGGCTAATGACAGTCTGGGAATCGTAAGTCTGTCTTATGAAAGTCTGGGAAATGAAAGTCCAGGAAATGAAATCTGCCAAATGTAAGTCTGAGAATCGTACCGTACAAGTGATATAATGTTTGCGATGGATTTATTAAAAATATTAGTAGTTTTGTTTTTAATTGAATTCTTCCGTTCTCAAGCGCACGTGTGATGAATAAGCTTATAACTAATGCAATACTTGATTATTAGTTTCCCATATTATAAAGTAAAATGAAATTACTGTGATTGCGAAAAATTTCGAAATCCAGATTTTGACAGAGATCTATTATTTCAGTCTCTCGGAATCGAAAATAGTAGTTTTTTTTTGTGACGTGTGGCTATGTCTGTGTGTCTTAATAGAAGAGTCAGAACCTTATAGCAAAAGATCGAGCACATGACCGGACGGACCTGGGAAGGATCGTCCAACGAAAGCGAAAGCTATGAACGTTTAATTATAACAAATCGCTAGGGTGTAGCCTAGTGGGTAGCATGTTGGTCTACAATGCGAACGTCGTGAGTTCAAATCCCGGTCGACACATAATTCCAGTACACTGCCTGCTTTGGGTATACCTTGGTCACCTCAATCTACGAAAATGAAAAATTCGAAGATAGAGGGATGTGCGAAGGTCTAGCAAACCTTTCAGAATAAATAATAAAAAAATGTTAAGGAACCTGAAAAT
This sequence comes from Chorisops tibialis, assembly GCA_963669355.1. Classification (NCBI taxonomy): domain Eukaryota; kingdom Metazoa; phylum Arthropoda; class Insecta; order Diptera; family Stratiomyidae; genus Chorisops; species Chorisops tibialis. Next base: position 311,969,786 of record OY770262.1, read on the forward strand.
CAGGAGGTTATGGCCCAATTTGGACTGTAGTGCCATTGTAGAAGAAGAAGAATTAGAACAAACTGCTATTAAAAATTTTTTTTAACTCTATCGCAAATTTTAGAACAGGTTAAAGCTTTTTTTTAAATAGCGTTTTTTAAATTTTATATTGGTTATGTTGTACCTTGATTCGCCATATTTTGAATCGCACCAAAAAATAATCTGAGTAAAAGTTATGGAGGTCCAAAAATAAAACAACTCAAATCAGTTGCTTGAATTGAAGCGTTTTTTCGGTCACATCATTCATAACAATCGTCTTGTCTTTTATCAAATTCGACGACTGGTTTAAGTATTCCACAGCTCTCAATTGAAAAGCGCTAAGAAATATTGTCATTACCTAGTGCTAGACTGACTTCTTATTTTGTTGCGATTCATCGTTACTGTGAACGTTAATTGAGGTAGAATGAATTAAAAAGTCAATTCAAATTCCTGTTAAGACTTCCTACAGGGCTATAGGATAGAAACAGTTCTTTTTACAAGTATGTTCTTAAGTTCTTTTCAGGACCTTTCTATCATACACCTCCTTATAGCTGCTCGTTTCCATGTTCTAACATATATGATCGACCTACCCGACGTCTTACTTGAGAATCATAATCCAGAGTATTTTTGGAATTGTCTTGGTCAGTTTTTCTCCAGTTGTGACCGATCCACTGCCATGTTTGCCTTTAAAGCTCAATGACTACCTTTTCCGTCCAGTTTTACTCCAAAGTACAATGTGGGAGCTAACGTCTGGCCAGAATATTTCTAAAATGCGTCGAAGGCATTGCATTTAAAATGCCAATAGTAGATAATCGACTCTTAGTTCGAACCATTAAGCGCAAGTAATCGCGCGTCATCGCCATAATCAAGGTGATCTTCTTCTTCTACAATGGCGCTACAGCCCAAATCAGACCTTGGCCTCCTGATATTCAGGTTCCTTAACATTTTTTTGTTACTTCTTGTGGAAGGCTTGTTAGCCCTTCGCACAACCCTCTTTCTACGAATTTTCTATTTTCTTAGATTGAGGTGACCAAGGTATATCCAAGCAGGCAATGTGCCGGAATTATATATTGCGCCGACCGGGATTTGAACTCACGACCTTTGCATTACAAGACCAACACACTACCTAGTAGGCTATGCCCTAGCTCAAGGTGATGCAAGATGTTAATTAGTCCTCACTGAAAAACTTTACTTTTCGCTGAATTCGCTCAATGACTTATCTGTCACAGGTCACATCGACAGTTCTTAATCGTAAAGCACCGTCCGTAGCATCAGCTAGATTAGCTTCGCTTATGTTAGAGTCAAAATGTATATTATTCTCGGTTCAGTGGCCACGACTCCTAGCTTGAAAACCTTAGCAAATATTCGGTATTTCATCTAAACTAGAGTATCGTATAATGCGGGCTTAATGCACAATCGTCCTGTTAAGTTTTGTTTTTTTTTGTTCTTTGCATATTAGTTGTGAACGGATAGAGACAATATGAAAGATGTTTCAAAACATTGTGTGGAAACTGGAATTTTATTTAAAATAATGAATCAAACATTTAGGTTAAATCACGTGAAGTGTGAACTGAAAATGAGCGAATGTTAATAACTTTATCTCACATGTATCCTAAATCATAATTACCAAACTTTCATCTTCAGATAAAAAAAATTATCAAAAATAGAGAAAATAAATCTGTTTTAGACGTAACACCTGCTAATCGATCGCCAGACACTGATAAATAAGCAGATTATATTATTATTAATTCTAAAAGAATTTATTATCATAAATATCAGTATTTTTCTATTTCTGTAATCTTTCCTATGATCGAAATTATAAAAAAATTCTGTGGAATAATTTATTGCCTTAACTGACTCATGTATGAAAGTATGTACTAAAGGTAGATTCAGTTATAAATGAAAATTATCTAAATAAAGCACTTGATAATCTTGTTTTTCGCAGAACAATCTAAATTAATCAATAGCATTTTTTTATTTATTTATATTTTATTTATTTTTTTGATATTTGGGATTTTATGATGCCGAAATTATTGCAGATGACACCGATTTTTCCAAACTTTATTACTGCACATAATAAATGTTTAGAAATTACCATAGAAATCTAATTTTCCAGATTTGTTTCTTTATGCTTTCAAGTAAATATGGCTGAAACATTTCCTTAATTATTATTTGCTGCGAGAGTGGTTGTCACATGAATAATTGATGTATGATATTCTATTTTTATAGCTTTTGGGGACGAATATTACTCATTCAGAAGGGGAAAGATATAGGCGTACATTGCATAAATATTTATTACAATATTCTTTTTGGGAATGGCGCTCCTTATGCTGGTGTAATAATTTTGTGTAGCTTGGTTCTAAAGCACCCTACGCTATATCCTTGTTACTTTTTTTTGACGTAGTGTGTAATTTCACTTGAATATCCTAATAATAAGGTATTGTGATCGACAGAGAAAGAAAAAATTTCGCGTTTAATGACTAACTTAGTCCTAAAATGCCTGTTCGCTGTACACCGTCATCCATCCGCTTTTTTAATTTCGATGTCTGATACCTCCGAAACCCTTGAAGACTACGATTGGGCGTAAAGCCCAAAACCAAAAAACCGGTTTTCTTTTTTCCTTCGCTAGAGCATGCCGGAAAGGAAATAGTGGTTCCCATTTTTTCGCGCTATTTGCGTTGAGCAGGCAATGTCCTTTTTTTCACTTATTACGAAAGTTGCCTGCGCGGATAATCGGTTCCGAATATGGGAAAAAACACGGATTTTTCGGTTGGCTGCGGGTCGACTAAATATCTTATTTGCTTACTACTCAGTTGAGATTATCAGCTCCTATTAGACAGATGGACTCAATGTAGCATATTTTTGATGCGCAAAATTTTTGGATGAGTCTAGCTATTAGACATATCCAGGTCGAAAGTGAAGACTTAACGTTGAATTGTGATACATGGTGAATGCTGAATTGAGTAGCGGCCTGGTCAGTACCAGCGAGGGAAGTGATATCTGGTGGAAATAAATGAGATTAGTAAAATATTGCAGACACGTGGATGAAAGTAATGACTGGGAGGTGGAAAGACATTGCGTGGATCGACACTGTAAAGTAAATATCCAGGAACGAAATCTGAGGAGAGCAGTGCTGAGGAGATTGAATACACTGTATATACTGACAATTTTAGAGTAAGGAGCCAAGGTAACAGGGTGAGCTAGGGTGAAGCCTAGTAAGTAGCGTGTTGGTCTTGTAATGTGAAGGTCGTGAGTTCAAATCCCGGTCGGCGCAATATATAATTCCAGCACATTGCCTGCTTGGATATACCTTGGTCACCTCAATCTAAGAAAATGAAAAATTCGTAGAAAGAGGGTTGTGCGAAGGGCTAACAACCCTTCCACAATAAATAACTATTGAAAAATGTTAAGGAACTTGAATGTCAGGAGGCCAAGGTCCGATTTGGGCTGTAGTGCAATTGCAGAAGAGTAGAACTTTTTTTCAGGTATAGTTTATGTATTTAGACATATTTTTAGATTTTAACCTGTTCTGCCATTTGACAGTGTAATCGCGCTGCAGCTTGTCGTTGTTCAACAGATAATTTGGAATATGCTGGACCCAAGCAAAACATCTCCAGAAAAACTCTGGATTATTATCCTCAAGGAAGACTTTCGTCGTGATATCAATTTATAAATTAACTTCAGAAAATCTTTCCTGTCGTTATCATTTCAAGTGGAAATTAATGCAAATTGACAGAGTTAGCTCGAACAGGCCGATTTCAAGCTCGCTAACAAGTTCGTAGAGATACTACATAGGAGAATATTTTTCTACGATTAAACGGATAAACATACGACCAAACTCATATACAGTTTTTGAGAGATAGCTACATAGTTGCTAGTACTGCCTGATCCTTGCCACCATAAATTACAATATGTCTAGCTAGGAATGGATCAAATTGTGCTGAAAGCTCAATATATATTAAAAAGTTTTAAATGTTTAGCGCTCTGAACTTCTCCTTTGTACTTTTCAAAGCTAGTCCTTGAGAAGGTAAGGATTTCACAACTGAAATCACTCATTTTAGTACTTCTCTCCAATAGAGTATTTCTTTCTGCAGCTCTTTTTCCATTAAAAAAGTAATGACCAGTTTCTGAACGGGCTGAATCGCTCCACTCCTTCTAACCCCTTCCATACAAAATGGCATAATTTGGAAATTTGACAATGAGCTGATTTTCTCAAAAAATATAAAAGCTATTAAGAATTTGGAAAATATTATTTTTATACCAATTTCAATCTATGGTATGAAAATTATTCGAATCCTACCACCTCCCACATAAACTGCACTTTTTCATGAAATACTCTAAACCAATTTACTTAGTACGTACAAGATTTATCGAGCTGAAATTTTGCGCTTAATATTTATTATTATTTAAAATTATTAGAAAGACCGAAAATGTTAGATTAGATTAGCTTCACTTCTCCTAATTCCTCCCACACAATATGACACAATTTCACAAATTTTCAAAAATTTCGATTTTGCTGAAAAGTTTGAATGCTACGGATCTGCGATTGAAAACATGTCAAATGCATGATATTTATAGTTATTTCTGAAAAATTCACTAAGAACTCCCGACTCCTTCTACCACCATACAAACTGCACAATTTTACTAAATCCAATACACTAATTTTCTCAGTACTTATTAAATTTTGTAAGCTTAAATTTTCAATAAAACTTCTGATAGCAACTCTAGTATGATGTGACATACAAAATTTCTTTCAATCAAAAAATTCCTCTTCATCTAGAGTATCGCATGATTGGGTCTTACGTTCAATCGTAGTCCTGTTATGTTTTATAGTATTATTAAAACATTAAATTTTATTGAAAGCAATTGACATAAAACTATAGAATTACCTATAGGTACTTACGCTAATAAAAGCATAAAGTTACTAGAAATCTGACTCGTAAAACTAGGACCTTTTTTTTACCGCAAGGAAATTCTATCGT